>OU862871.1:61704190-62954190 GCA_917880715.2 Matsumyia berberina
TCGCCATTTTCAATTAAGCGGAACAAAATCCAAGCATTCGAACAGATCTACATCGCATTCTGAACATCATAAAGTACTCTCAGTGGTGTATTGCTGTATAGACACAGCTTCCTCGGAGACGTGTCATCTTTCTATTTATGTTAAACGAAAACATTTCTCTCTGCCACCGAGTATCTTTCAAAAATCTCATGGCTACGCCAAAGCAGAAGATAAAACGACTGAAATCGAAAAAATTCAAAACAAAAGCTTGTGTACAAGCATACTCGGACGGTATGCATGTGTAGTAGACTCGATCACTGAATTTCTCGGATTTAATTGGAGGTCATCATGAGGCGTGACATCATGGTGGAAACAAGTATCAAGCAGCAGACTGTCTGACACTATCTCTCGGTAATGAAGGCAACGAGCGAATCTTTCGTCAGTGCGATCTCATGTAATGGCAATCGCGCTGAAAGGTGGATTGGGAATGATTTGTTTTCATTATCACTTGGTGCGTCTGTGTACTCGTTAATTATTTTTAAAATTTTTGTTAAATGGAATTCTGGGCTGTGGGTGAGGTTGGGTTATGCTGGTTGTGGAGCATTGTTTTGAAAAAAATCGGTTGTCATACCAGAGCATACGAGTAGTTGTGCGTAGGCTCGAAAAAAATGGGCAACTACAATGTCAACAGCAGTCGCTACTAAGAACAAAATTATGATAAAACAATTTGTATTCATTAGTAGACTGTACGGTAGCTGCCTATTAGAATGCACTGAGTCGAGCTTCACATGTTTAGCAGCTTCACAACTGTCGATACTCAAGCAGGGGGTGTATCGCAAAGCCTGGCAACAGCAAAAAGTTATGCTCACAACTTTCTAGAGAACCCTCTGTGCCTGTAAAAATTCACTCGTGCCCAAGGGGCTATGAATACCCTATCTTCCCTTATTCACACAGCGCGAAACTCAGGTAGTTTAGGTTTTAATGGCGTCCGAGGATGGTGCCTGGCAAACACATCTGCTAAGGCTGCCAGTTCAATATCAAACCTTTCTCCTCAGTGTGCGAAAGTTCTCATGCTCAACAAAATTAAAATTTTTCAGACAAATTTTCACCATGCCAAGGCCGCTATCACTGTCTAGATGCTGTGCTTAATTTACCGTTCTTTTGATATATCATTGGCTGTACTATCAAAGCAGTTTATCATGGCAGGCGGTGCGGCTTTTGGTATCATCTGCACTGAAGTTTTGATGACCTTGATCGATACCTACCCTCCGACCTGCAATTCGGCTGCTGTTTAAGTTTAAAGTTGACGTTTCTTGCGTTCAGGACTGGCTTCGGCCAGAGTCTAAGCCTAGACTGGGCTGTAGTTGAATTTTTCACGGATGGCTCCAAAACCAGCCATGTGTCTGGTGCTGGTGTCTTCGTAGAGACAATACTACTCGATGGTTTCATCTTAGTGGCAATGGACTATATTGTATCGAAGAGGTGGGGGGGTCGGAGCATTTCCGTTTGTGGCGATAGCCAGGCTGAGATTAGGACCTTAACCCTTTAACCAATTCCAAAAAGCATAGTTCGACAATTCAAGAATTCTCTGAATTTGGTCGGAAGGCTGAACTCTGACTTCCGAACGTCTATAATAAAACAGCGGCATTCTTGCTGTCACTCGGTAGAAAAGACTGCAGACAAATTTTTGGCGATCTAAGATCCAATTCGCTTTGGACAAGCCTGTCAATGTGCCACTATCCGGATCCGGAATGGTTGTGGAAAAGGCGACGATGCATCGGATCTTTTCTTTTGTTATTTTCCTGCCTTTGCTGGGTTCAGGTGGCAGATATTCATTGCTGATGTGGTGAGTGCTGATACTGTAAGCTCCTCGTCATTGAAGCGCCTTCTCGGTTCTGAAAGTCAAGAAAGTTTCAGTAAAGTGGATCTTCCTTCTCCTGGTAGTACAATGGACCAGTTGCGTCTGAGTGCTTCAGTTAAGTCTTTACTAATCAGACGAAAAAAAAATCGATTACGCTATACAGGTCATTTAGTTTGTGGTTTAATCCTTTCCTCCACATCATAAATTAAACGTTTGGATTTTCTTAAGCAGGGCAAGGATGATGACGGTCTGTATAGTGTCTTCTGGGTTCTTCTCGATTACAAATAGCTCCTTAGACTATGGCATGTTGTTAGCCGATTTGACAGCAGAGCCTGTGCAGATGAACTCAATCACCACTTCGAAGTTATGGCTGTCAATAGTATCATTCTTTTCGAGATGTCAGTGTTGTGCCCCATAGACAGCATACCAACCACTTCACTTTATCCTCGTTTACAACCATTTCGTCATCCTTCATCCTTCTATTCGAATGAATTCTGAAGGAATACTTAAACACAGACAGGACACAAAATCACTCTTCTCTATTCACACCATTTTCAGCACACTTCTTCCAATTTATTATTTGGCTCAAGTGCACAGGTCTTCTTTCTTATGGTGAGGGCAACTAGTGCTTATGTTCCAATCATCAGGCACACTTTTGTCGGACCATATCTTACAGATGAGTTGATGCTTGTCGCCTATCATATCCTATCATGCCGCCTTGAAGAGCTTATCTCTTAGACCATCTGGGTGTTCGGTGGCCTTGTACGATTTAGGTTTAGCTATGTCTGTTTAAACTGCATGTCAGTCCAATGGAGTTATAAATGATTTTTCCCTGACTCCTTGACTACCTATAGAATTTTGGTTCCCGTTGCCTTTGAACACATCATTTCTACATGTTGAGCGTTACTGTAATATCCCGTGTTTTGTGCTTGTGGACTTCGGTTTGCGTCGCTATAGCAAGCACATGGTTTCCTCCTCTCAATATTCATAAGGGGACATGGCGGTCTCCTGATCATCAAACGGTCAATGAAATTGATCACATTGCGATCGATATAAGGCATGCCCTCAGTGGTCTGGATTTCCGACCTTCCAAACTGCTAACATAGTCTTGAATAATTTCCTTGTTGGAGCCAAGGTACAAATGCGGATATCCCAAGCGCCACAACAAAGAAGAATCACTCTGAGAAGATACAATGTCGACAGGCTGCAATCGCAAGAGACTGTCGGAATCTTCGTCGAACGAGTATTCAGAAATCTCTCAACAAGTCCTATGCCGCCAACATCAAATGCCGAAGACCAATGGCAAGGCTGCCAACAGGCCAACAGAAACGCCCCAACTAATATGCTGGGTTTCACATGACTGCCAAACCCCTCAACTGCGATACTCCTGTATCAGACTTCTCAACATCGCGTACAAGAAAGTCCACAATTGAGAAACCCCAAGAAGTCCAAATTGATACCCACCACCTCTTTATCCATTTTAAGGCCGCTTATGAAAGCATTAATAGAGCCGAGCTATACAGAGTCACGGCTAGTTTTGGGATTCCTGCCAAACCCGTCCGTCCGTGCAGGATGACGGTGGAGAATGCTCGCTACATCAAGGTCAGTAACGATATCACCTTAACCTTTGATGTTATTGATGACGATATTAACATTATAGGCAGAACGCAGCGAGTTGTCACCGGTGCTTTCGCAAGTATAGAGACAAAAGCGGCCAAAATGGATTTAGCGGTAAACGAATACTTGCTGTCAAACGTCACAGTTGATAGCTATCACTTCCAGGTAGTAAGTGACTTTTCCTACCTTGGCTCTGCTATTACCTCTGATAATGACGTCTCGTCGGAAATCAAACGAAGAATAACTCTTGCCAATCACTGTTTCTTTGGGCTACGATGGCTATTGAATGATAAGCCCCTATCCTGAACAACTAAGGACCCCAAGCGAACAATTCTTAGGAAGATATTCAGCCCCGTATGCGTTGACGGGCTTTGGAGGAAAAGATTTAGCTTTGGACGTTTGATATGGCTAGGACATGTAGAGCGAATGGGCACTAAAGCTCCGGCACGCAACGGCTTTAAATCTAGCCCAGAGGGACCACGAAGTAGAGGAGGACCTAGCCTAAGGTAGCGCGCACAAGTAGAGAGAGACCTCAATTAACTTGGCGTGCGCAACTAAAAGAAGTTAGCTAGGGCCGGGCTAACTAGGGCCGGGACCTGTAGTGCCACCTTAATAATGAGTAAGTAAGTGAGGACTCTGATTTGGACATTGAAACCTTGGGTTGGTCCACGATTTCAGGTTTTTCATGCTCCTTCTCCTTTTTGTATGTCTTCCTTTTTTCTGTCTTTTCTGGTCGTGAACCTCTTTCGACCTTTTTTTATAGCGCCGTTTAATCGGCAACCAATTTTTAATCATTACTCACCCGCTTAAGTGTCGAAAGCTTAAGACGTTTTGCCTACCTTTGACGGCAAAATCCCATCAAAACATCTACATATGTATGTTGATGTTGCAGGTAATATTTTTTGGCCACTCGGTCCATTTCAATGTACTTTTTTTTTTGGGTTCGGAAACGCTATACTGGAGCACTCAAACGCAACTGGTCCATGGTACTACCAGAAAGCAGGACCCAGTTTTTACCCATTTTACCAACGCACTTCCTGAAGAATGGTTATACATATCTCCTTTGTAGTATTCGAAAGTCTCTGTGTTATCAGCACGTGGTCTGTTCAGAATACGAACATTCCATGTGCAGATCCTTAAATCGATTGTTATTCTTGCGTTCGGTTCATCGCTTCTTTTATCCGAGGCTTGTAAAATTACAAAAAAAAAATTATTTTCGTGGCCGACAAGTGACGCCGACGCAGGACGAGATTTAGATCTTAAATCTATTCTTTGTTTGTGTTCTTTGTTTGTTCGGTTTTCTAATTGGTTCTTTGTGAGCTTTCTGTGTTAAGTCCCCTCCTTCCGGAAGACAGCTCAATTGCTATGCCAGGAATTGACCAAGCATTTTTTTTTCAATTTTTTTATTTATTTATTTGTTGTTTATTATTTAACCTAATTTTCATCCTATTTTAACAATTTAAACAATAAATAGACACCGTGGCGTAATGTTTATGACTCATTAGACACCACGACTGCAACTACTGCACTTTTACAAATAAATTACACAACGGTTTACAAGTTATTACATTGATCACTAGGTGATGATCACATTTGTCAAAGTTGGTACTTCTCCCCCTATACAATGCTATGACGTGGCGTACCATGTTGTTCGGTTGCTATTGTCCTCAGTTTTGTTCTCGTCGATAGCCTTGGGCAGGGTCCACATATTTCCAATGCCACTGTCCGAACTGAAACGATTCGAGTTCCTGAAGAGTGACAAACTTGGCGGCCGACGATGTGCATGGTCGTTCTCCTTTGAGTACTTCTCCTTCAGCTTGCGGCGCTCCTCAGTTGCAAAGGTGCTGATCATAGCAGTGATCAGTTCAAGCCAGTGCTCGCATTGTGCCTGTTCTGCATTGAAATCACACTCCTGAGTCTTTCGTTTCTGATAGAACAGTGTGAATGACTTCTGTTTGGCGATAATGCCGATCCTCTCACAGGGATAACATCCCCGGAATATCAGTCGCTTCTCCTTGATCTCTGTGTATATGATACATTTGTCAAAAATAAACACCTTAGATCGATAGCCGCGCTTCAGTGTGTGATCGAAGACATAGAATTCACTAACTTTACGGAATTTTCCCTGGTAGAAAACGTTGAACTATAAACAGAGAAACAAAAAATAATTCAAGACTTGGATAACTTGCAGTCAACCGGTTCTTACGTCATGGCATTCGACGATGTCGTTAATAACTTCCGATTCGTTGGTCATCGTTAATAAGGTGCGAATTTTTTTCTCCAATCGACAGCATGCTTCGATGACAGGTTTGAAGTAGAAGTCACGATGTTTGAATAGAGTCTGTGAAAGAGTTTGCTTGTTAGATGTCGTTTGGATATTTTATTTTAAATTAGCAGTACCCCTATAAACTGTTGCAACAACAGTGGATACCTAGCCATTCTCTGAATTGGTTGCACCAGGAAGCTGTTGATACCCAATTTGTCATCGATCTCCGACTGCAGTCGCTGTAAATAAGAAAATGTGAACAAAATTAATTAAAGTGGAAAAGAAGAACGTGTTTGGGCGGACAGTCAGTAAGCTAAGCACAGATTACACGACACAACGATTATCTTTCCTGCTAGACTCTTCTATAGGAGGCATTCTATATAAGAGGATGTGGCAGTTTCTTGATTACCTAACGATGAATCGAATTGATCATATTGGAATCGACACGAAGTACTTACTTAAGGCGGCGCTAAATTCCGGTTTGGATCTGAGCCTCAACCAACAAGCGTCTCCAGCCAGCTCGATCTTTAACCAGCTGCCTACCAGTTTCGCAACCCAGTCAGTTATTTAGTTAGTTAGAAGTGGTCCTCCAAGAGAAGGTACATTTAGACCAGAAAGTAGGTCCACTGTGATTCCACTGAGTACTGGGGTATGCCCTGCTTACTCCTAAAACTATTCAGCTTTCCTAACGTAGCTGTTGAGATCGACCGTGCTGGCGGTGTTCAGATCATTTAGATCGTTGAAGAAGTATTGGCCTCGGGTGGCTCGCCTGATATGGGCCAGTGCGGGACACGTGCAGAGGAAGTGTGCTCCTCCTCCTCCTTGTCCCTGCAGCCCCTGTAGAAATCGTTACATGCTATACCCAGGCGTTGAGCATGCCTGCCTAGAATGCAGTGGTGAAGACGTTGATAAGCTTTATTAATGCTTTTGATCTTTTCAGATCCTGGACAGGCCAGATCAGCCTGGCATTGTTGCAATAATCAAGGTGATGCCATCTAAGATTTGCTTTCGACAGAGCGTCGGTGTGAATCAAGTGTTTAACAAACGACATAGGCGCTTTGCCATAGTCGAGCTTCCTGCCGTTCGTACATTGGGAGGAATCCAAGAGAGTGTGACGTTATACTGGTAAGCGGTCTCGTTTAGAGAAATGCGCCAGTCCTTCACTGCCCTAGATTTAATTGTGTTGGATACGAGGGACCTAATCGTAGCCTGGCTATTTTAATTCGCAACTTAAGTTGGTTGAGGTTCCCTTCCACTTGAGTGTGGCACCTGAGTCGCGGTCTTCCTCTATTGCGCCGTCCCCCGGATATGGATTCGAAAATGTTTCGGGTCGGAGCATTCGTGACCATCCGCCACCTCAGTCATTGAACCTTCACTCTTTTGGCTAAATTGATGTTGCTGTATAGCCCTTACAGTTCGTCATTGCATCTTTTCCTCCATTCACCGTCTATGCAGATGGGACCGAAAATCACTCGAAGAATTTTCATATTCGCGAGATATGCCTCTGATAAATCCAACAAGGCTGCTTGACCTGATGGCTTACCGCCTAAGTTCATTTAAGCAGCTGAAGATGACCTGATAGAGAGCATACACCAATTCATGACTAAGATATGGTTGGACGAGTCTTTTCTACGATACACAAGAAAGGAGGTTCCCTCAACTGCACCATCTGCAGAGGTATTAGTCTCCTCGACAACATGCACTGGATTTTATCATATTACGTGAATGCCTTACGCCTTTCGGCAACAACATGATTGGCAGTTTCATACCAGAAAAGTCCAAAATCGACGAAATGTTTACACTTTGTGAGATCCTGGCACAAACGCAAACAGTTTCAATCGAAACTTCCCATCTCTTTAACAATTTTAAGGCTTCGTATGACAACATTTATAAAAAGAGAGACCTGTGTTTTTTCTGCATCCCTGCCAAGCTTATTCGTCTGTGGAGACGACAATGGAAAATGGTCGATACTCCATCAAGGTCTGTGATAATTTCAGTGAGAGCTTTGATGTGACGCTTTGAGGTGACGCTTTGTTGAGAGTTCTTTACCATGATACTTGAACAAATTGTACCAAACTCTTAGGTCAACTCCAGAAGCATATTTCTTTAAGAGTTTGCGCAACTACTTGCGTACGCTGAATATATTGAAACCATCGGCAGAACTCAGGAAGCTGTCGCCTGGAGATTCGCAAGTAGAGAGACAGAAGCGTAGAAAATGAGTTTACGAATGAACAGCGGCGAAAGCAAGTATTTCGTTGTCGACAACACCAACTCTGGACCACCCAACATTGACCAGGCGAGACTGTTTCTCGTGCGCATTTCTCACCACCCCCTAGGCAAAAAAAAAACATTGACAAATCGGAAACAATGTCACAGTGGACAGTGGACTTCAAGGCAAGTAGATAGACTCAGGTGTCCTGGTTGTTTGCAGATAGTGAAGTTTTTACGCGAAAATATTTAAACCCAACCTGTGGAGATGAGAAAAAGAATTAGTTCTTCTATCCTGTTCTTGGAAATCTCTTGGAGGTAGAGTTGGCGTAGAGTGGGGTATCGGACCTTTTCTATGGCTGAACATTTCCACAAGAAATGACACAGAGATTGATTTTCACCATTATTCTCGCAAAAACAGCAGAAGGTGTTGTGAGGGTTATCTAGCTCCATGGTCTGTTACTGGCCAGTGTCCTGTACTAGTGGCTACAATTCTTGCAATATTCAGTCTTAGTCTGCTTAGTAGCTGATTTGTTTTCACAATTCTTTAGCCGTGGTTGGCCAACTTTGAAAGTGATGAGTCCCAGATAATTATTGACTCTTTTTGCTAGTGAGACAGTAAGGGCTGACCTCCGCCTGACCAGTTCGTCAGTTTTTCTTGTACCCTCGATATTACTACGTCCTGGGACCCAGGGGTGAGTGCCTTCAGTACGAACACCCAGTTTTGACGATGTAGTGACTGAATCAAAGGTTTTGATGGTGGTTTGGGTATCGATAAAGAGTTCATGTGATAGGTGGGTTTTGGAGAGTTTTTCAGCGGGCGGAGGGTTTTACGGATAGCAAAGAGCTCTGCTTGGAAGTCACTTGCAAAGTCCGGTGGGCAAAAGAGTTCCGAGAAAATGCCTTCGTCATCCTCGTAGGGTATCAAAAGCCTTAATCACTTGTTCGTTATTTCAGTCTGCTTAGTTGAAAACTTTACTCGTTTGGTATCGTCTCCAGGGCTTTACTAGGACATAGGGCTTTGCTGTCCAGCACCTGGATTTCCAGCATAGTAGTATTGGTTTGGTATGTAAGTCAAATGGTTAACATGGAGCAATGGCTCCATGGGTAAGAATGGGACGCACAATGGCTGTGTTCATGTATAGCGCAATTTTTGGCTTAGCCTCCATTTTTTACCAAAAGTGAGTAGATGCATATGTATGTGCAGCATTGACGTCGACGAAAATCTGGTAAGCTTTGACTTGAAATTCGTTGAACTTTTACAGGATGCGCCTCGGTATGAAGACTTGGTTTACCGTCGATAAGCGAGCCATTAGTCACATTGTTATTTGCCGGTGAGTACGGGGGAGCACTCACAGAGCCGTGCACAGAGTACGTTGGATATAATCCTGTATGCGACATTTACCAAGGATATGCCTTGATAGATCTTGCAAATCATGTAGGGGCCGATAATTCATTTATCGGACAGGTTGGGAACCACTGACCTAGACCCTTTTTCTATCTAATTACATCAAGATTTTACTTATAGCGTGTTGGTTGCATCTCGATGGCACGATGGCCTGAAACAGGTCAATGCTTAGCTCCTCAAACAAAAATTATTCGACTTGTACATCGACACCGACCTAGTCAAAAGAAAACGATGCATTGATCATTTTCTATGGGTGTTACAGACCGAGTAGACACCAACTTTTCGATTAGCAGAGACTTCGAGGTGGTGCGAAGAGAACCTCAACTTGGGCAAAGGCCCTTTTACGTTTTTATTGATGGAAGACTTCATGGGGTACTCTTGGAAGAAAACCATTTTCATTATATCTAGACCCTTGTCTGAAAGTTCAAACTTTCTAGCTCATACAGCTTCTGTGTGAACAGAAGAAATCTTAAAAATATTTTTACCACGTGAAGGTTTGCAAGAACCCAGGCTTGGGCTACCCTCGAGCTGTTTAAAAAAATAAAAAAATATCTGCCGCGACGGCTCGAGATGAGCCAAGGCCTAGTTTGTCGCAACCATTCATGTTGTGCGTGTTACATTTTTCGCACGAATGGAAGGGACCTACAATATATTGCCGACTCCGAACGGCGAATTGAGAAGCTCTTTCGTGATAGATGATACTCCCGGAGGCTTGTCAACCCAGACGCGAGGTGGTACCGCGACATGGCTGGGGCTTGAGCCCACGACGCTCCGTCAGCAGTCCAACGCACTAAGCACTGAGCCACGGCGACCATCCCCTCGAGCTGTTTACTTATGTATTTTGCCGAAACAAAACACCACGTATGTATGCACGTACCTTAAAAAAATCCTTATGTGCTTCACACAATTTCAGCGACCGTTGTTTGTTCATCGTAAACAGGACATATCCGTAGAAGCAGTTTTCCTTCAAAAGAAAAATAACAGCGTCATTACCCACATTGATCTTCTCAAAATTGTCCCACTTACATCGATAAACAAGGAGAACTCATCAAACAGCCTCTTTAAATCATCTCTATTCCGTTGTAGCATCGGCAGGAACTCATCCCGATGGAATTCGGCAATTTGTTCAACATTTCCGAGCAAAACGAACTTCTTGCCACGTAAGCCCGGTGGGAGATCTTTTCGTGTGAAAATGTTTCCATAGTTGATAATACCCATCAGAAGATTGTCCACATAGGTCTCCTCGGTCTTGATAAGCTCATCCAAAATTGGTTGTACGTAGGACAGAACTGTTTTGTCGGACTTTTCACGAAGGATCGCTTCTTCGTTGTCTTCTTCCCTGTAAATAAAGATTGTTATACAAGATATTTTCAATTTTTGTTTTGGCATACCTTGAGTTGCTTTGGTGATACGATTTGTACTTGTTCAATACGGGACGATTGGTTATACCAATAATTTCAGTCTTTGGTCGTGGCGTCGATCTAAAATTTCTGAAGAAAAAAAAATTGTAATAACTTGCTTGACAATGATTAGCTGTGTACCTTATCAGCTTGACTTTATAGAAATTGATTAAGTTTTTGATTTGAATTAAATTGATCGGCTAGGGGTGAATCAGAACATAAAGGAGTGTTCTATTCCCGTGTGAGTCAAAATCGATCTAAAGATCGAGGCGATGAAATAACTTTCAGTCTTTATCAACCTCTTATCTGTGGATACCATAACATGATAAAAAAAAAGATTGAAATTCATCAGAATGACTAAGACGGTTACTTTGACGTATTTGGAAACCAATTTTGTATGCAAATAAAAGAGCGCACCATGAATTCAGAATTTAAATCGGATGCTTCATTTCACCTTGGTTGCCATTTAAGGCAAACAAATATTCGGCAACATTCCCCTTTAGGTTTGGTTCACACAAGGTCAACGTAAAAAACTAATTAAAATCGTGCTTTCATTTGATTTACTTTGGGAAACTCCTGTTGAAACTAAGTAGCTTCCACATGTAGAAGTTATCCTTATTAACTCTCTTTCTCCATACAACTTTCAATCCACGTTTAGTAGTTCAAAACTAGGTTTTGGAAACAGAAGGCTTCGAATGTAATAGACTTAGATGATTTAAATGCTAACATTGCTGCTGCTTCGATTGGCCATGGTAGTTCTGCATTTGAATGGCAAGTAAATAAAGCGCCACTTATCCTGGAAACGTTTAAAAGTTTCTGCTCTTACAGGATTTTTGAGTATAAGTAATGTACTAAGAGTTTTTCATGGCGGAGAATGGCTTCTTGATTCGTTCGATTAGTGCAGATAAGGATTTCCACGCACGCTTCAAGGTGGGAGATAACCACAAATCTCACTTTCAAAGGTGTCGAGAGACTTATGTTGAAGACTGCATGACAATTGAATAAAGAGAATTAGTATCTAACGATCCCCTTCGATGCTTGGGAATGGTCGGTTATATTCGAGCCTTATCCTAGGATGTCCACTTTCTTGGACGAACTTTTCCTTCTTGGCATAAGCATAACACAAGGAAAAGTAGACGATGTCTCCAATTCCTAGTATCACATCCAAGAGCGAGCTTTGGCTTCTAGCCAAGAAACCATTGACTATGTTTCGGAAGCACGCGCTATAGAAGGCAGCCAACTCAGCGAAACAGCGACAAATTTCACCAGCCTGAGCGACCACAGTATAAGTCAGGTCTTGGGACGCCTGAAAGTACTTGGCTCAATTCCAAGTACTAACACGTTTTTCTAAATCTTGATAAAGGTATTAAAGGAGCCATAATACATACATATGTATCTACAAAGAAAGCCAGGCAGGTCTTAAAGTACTGACATTCCATTTCGTGGAATCTAGGTCAGTCGAGCTCTGCTATGATACCTTACAAGCACTTTTCAGGCACAATTAGGTAAAACTTGGTTGGCTATCTGGCCACCAAGGTATTGCGCTCTTAGAACCAGAATTTTTTTGTTAAGCAACAGGAAATAACAACTTCGGCAAGCCCATTTGGAAAATGTGCTCGGGGTTAGACAATCCAAAAAACTTATTAAGTCCTTTTCCTATAAGGAAACTCTAAACCTTGACAAGGAAAACATGTGGAACCTGGTGGGCTTTCCTACTAATTGCAGACAAAGAGAGACGATATCAACTAAACCTTTGTTCAGGTACAGAGTGCCGTTTGTGTTTGGAAGAAGACGGATATTTTAAAGAAAATTCAGTTCATAAGCGGAGTTTGAAAACTCGACTACTAATGACATACTCACCTTCATTACAAAGGTCACCATCATCATCATCATTTTCCGATGGCCGGTTTATCCACTATGAGGGTCGCGGGTTTGGGGAGCTTAAGTGGACTCTCCACATTTCCAGATTTTCCACCATTGACTCTAAATCATCAGGGGCTATATCCATATGGGTAGAGGTGAGATTTCGGACTTGGTCCAGCCATCTCATCCTGGGCCTACCCAGGCAACCCCTACCTGGTGGCACGGATTCCATGGAAACCGAGTTGAGGATATGCGTTTAACGTATTCAAACCATCGAAGTATAGACCTCTCCGATCAAAAAGAAGTAGCTGCTCGACATTGAGTGCCTCGCGTATTCTTGTGTTTCTAACCCGATTTCGGCTAGTCACCCCAGCAATACAACGAAGAAATTTCATTTCTGCAGCTTGTATCCGCGATCTTATTCTTGCGGTCATTACCTAAAGCTCATGAACATAGGTGAGGGTTGGAACAAACACTGAATTAAAGACCGATAACTTAGGTTCGATAACAAGTTCAGCCCTGCTGATAAGAGATTGACCAAGCTGTCCCAAAATTGTTCCAGCCTGACTAATCCTACAGGATAACTCAGATAAGGTAGTAGATCTATTAGGCTAACTACATCGATGACAGAATAGAACTTTCTAGGTCACAGTGTCAGTCATAAGAGCGAGTTTACTCAAATATAAATAAATAGAGGCAATCATCCAAACCAAACCTAAACTATGACCTCTTGAATGCATATGTCTACCGTTAAGGGAATTCGGATATTCGAAATAGAATACAATATTATATTCCACGTGTAATTGCGATAAATCAAATTTTTAGATACAATGAGACAGTTTAGAATGTAATCGCTGTAAGTTCGACTGGGTTGAGATGGCTGCCAGATAAAGCCAGCACACTTGGATCAAGCACAAGTCCGTAGTCATTCCACATCGACTTCGAAATTTCCTTTACCTGCTATTTGAATCAATTTGTCTCAGATGAAGTTTTCTTTTATGGGAGAGAACAACTAAGGGGATACAAACAATGTGGAGAATTGTTTCCTCCTCTTCTTCGCCCATACAGCTTCTACAGAAATTATGTGAGTAAACTTCCCTATGCTTTTTCGTGACCTCCCAATGCTTTCCCGGAGGTTGGTCATTCCCCGTCGAGAGGTATTGCCGCGAAAAATGTTCGATGGATATGGATAAGCCTTGACCGTACGCTTGCATAGCAATCCAATATATTGAAAAGTTGCGAATATCTAAGGCGGCTATTAAGTTTTTTTACTTCCCACCTAGTAGGGGAAGTATTGTAATCGGTCCGATCAAAATGTTTCGAGATATGAACAGGGCTTGACATTTTCGAAATGATGTCTGTGTGTGTGTGCGTGTGTGTGTGTGTGCGTCTGTGACAATATCTTCCGCCTACGATATCTGGAGAACGAAACAACGTAGGACCATGCGGTTTTTTTCGTCAGCGTAAAACTTAGAGCTGATTAGATTTTGAGCACAATCGGTCTGGCCGATGCTGAGGAAATTGAAGAAATGTTTTTTATCAAGTTCGCGCAACAACTCTTTATCGAACAATTGCTGGGGAAATTGAAGAAATGTTTTCTTTGACATTAAATTGATTATCCAATTATTTTATGCAAAAACAAAAATAAAAATAATTAATATTAATTCAACTCGATCGTTATGTGTGCGGTGGGAAGTATAGGCTCCCCAGTCGAATTCTTTTTTTTTTTGACTTCCGTAATCGCCATCATTACCGCCGAGAACACATTACAATGATTTGGGAAACAGAAACAAATGCCAAGCCAGTATTCTAAGAATTTTTGTTTCTCCCAGAATGTCCTGTACGGAATGGTAATTTTGAAATTTTTGTCAAAATTTAGTTCACTTCATATTAAAATTCTGTAAGATTGCTTTAAAATGATAACACTGGCAGCCATTTACCCACCAAAGGTGTCGAGGACTATCAAATGAAACAGAATGTCCAGTGTTGCGGAAGGTGCCATGCGAAGTGCTTCCCTTATTCAAAAAAAGCTGATCGTTGGGCTTCACTAATCTTATCGCGGTTTATGGCTTTATCCAGACCATTCCACCAGACGACCACACCGTATGTGAGTATCGATTTTATAATTGCACCGTGTACCCAGTGAAGTATTCTCACTTATTTCTAAAAGCTTTTTTGCAAGAGAAAAGTGCTACTGTAGCTTTCCTATCCAAAAAGCCTCTGTTACTACTCGTCAACCTGATTCGCGGAAAAGGCTAACTAGTCTATAATTCACCTAAAAGTTAGAAATACGCTGGCGGGTATTTCATTTTAATTTGTCCTTCTTTGTTTTCAAGCCCCTAAATCTAACAGCCTTAGAAACAAGTTCTTGAAACTAACCTCCAAACACACAAGTCAAACAATTAAAGTGTCTTAGCACGTAAGTAAGTAAGTAACACTCGTCCATGTTTTTTCAATGAACGACAATGAATTACGCAGAAGCACAATAAATTGGTCAAAAATCTATTTAACGTTTTTTTTTCTCTTATACAAGCTGTACACAATAAAATAAAATAAAAAAATGAGCAACAATAGTGAGAAAATACTACTTGGCCATTGACAACAGCCAAGCGAGGTGCACGACCTACTCATGTCACCAGACGCCGTCAAGTGAAATGCTGTAACGCTGCGCAAACTCATCAGTCCAGTGGAAGGTACTTCTCTTTTTTGTCATACAACGTGCCAAACAAAACAAAGCCAAATGACTTTCTCTCTCCCATTACCGTTGTGAAATATAATCGTAACCGAATATCACTGTCAACAGTGATCACAATATTTGAGAACGTAGGTCATGAAAGTTTTATACGGTTCAGGCTACAAATGTGCAAAGCACACGATCGCCTTCAACCTTGAAGTGATCAACATGCACATTAAGTCGAACAAAAAAAAAAAAATAAATAAACAACGATGCCACACATTTGTTTAAATTTTATTACTTCGTGTGTTGTGTATGTGATGACACGCTAATGACACCTGCATATGTACACACCGATTTGCTTTTATCTCACCCGGCTGGCTTCATGGGATTGTAGATAAAATTATAAGTCAAGTTGTACTCGCATGCACATGGTGTAGAGGGAAGAGATTTCGGTGCAAATCGGAAGTAACTAGGCGTATACGTGACATTTTAGTATGAAAATTCGCATTTTTTTCATTCGTGCATTTATTTATTTTGAAAGTATTATGTTTAAAGTTCTTTTGTTGCTTTGGAAGTGCATAAGAAGGTGCTTATGTATTGGTGCTCCAGTCTTTGGAAGAAATATTCTAAACAAAATATTCTTGAGTGGGGAGAGAGTGGGCAAATGTCATCAAATCTTTGAAGCTTCAATAGTCAAATGACATTAGCCTGGCCCCATGCACTTTTTTTCTGATCCGCTCGATCACTACGGTTTCACAGAGAGAAAACTTTGCGCAGAAAGAAGAGGATCAAGGCGACCTCCCGGCTCAAGGAAATCGAAGAGTCTCGTAACAGGAACAACATCCGAAAATTTTGTAAAAAAGCGAAGTATCTGACTGCTGGTTTCAACCCCGGAACGTAGGTTCCTTGGAATAGTGAAGGAAACCTAGTTACCGACGCGCGGGGTATAGTAAATGTTTTCAAGGAGCATTTCTATAAGCTACTAAGTGGGCACCAAACAGAGAAAGTGATGGAGGAAGAAACCCTAAATCCAGTCGATGAACACGTTCACCCTCCCAGTTTGGAAAAAGTTGGCGCAGCTATTAATAAGCTAAAGAACAACAAAGCCCCGATAGCAAGCCCGTCGAAGCTTTTCAAATATGAAGGTGACGTTTTGGTAGACAGCATATACCAAATTATCAACCAAATATGGTCGAAAGCGTGCCTGATGACTGAAGTAGTAGCGCATTTGCAAAAAGGACGATCCTATGTTTCGCAGCAGCTACAGAGGGTATCCTTGCTTACAATCTCATTCAGTGTACTGTGTGAACCTTTCGAGACGTTCTGTGTGGCTTCCGGCCACATTTTCAGATCGAAACATGCCACCTCTTCATTGACTTTAAAGCCAGGTATAAAATCCATTCGCGAGAAAAATGTAACACGCACAACATGAATGGTTGCGAGAATCTAGGCCTTGGCTCATCCCGAGCTATCGCCCCAGGTACATTTTTTGTTTAAGATGGAATTCGAGATCCCGGGATTCGGGATCAAATTTCTCCCCACGATAAGTCAACTCATGGAGAGAGCTCTTGATAAGATACATTCACGGGCCACGAACAGTGGCCTTGGAGTAAATCCGGATAAGACCAAATGATGCTATTTACCCCTAAAACCAAGGTTCCGGAATTCATCCCACCCAAACTAAATGGTCAGCCACTTTCACTAAGCCCCAGTGCAAAATACCTAGGCACAATACTAGACCCGAAACTGAGTTGAAAGCTCAATATAGAACAGCAGGTTAAGAAAGCAAGTATAGCGTTCTATGCCTGCAATAAAACATTCGGCAAAAAATGGGGACTCAAGTCAAAGATGACCCTGTGGATGTACACTGCCGTTGTGCGTCCAATTCTTACTTATGGCGCCATCGTCTGGTGGCCTGCCCTGAGTAAAAAATACAACATCCATAAATTCAAGAAAGTGCGGAGATCAGCGTGTGCAGGTGTTACAGGGGAACTGAGATCTTGTCCTTCCGATGCTCTAAGTGTTATCCTGCACCTAATGCCCCTTCACCTTCTCATCAAAGACACAGCTACCTGCAGTGCGGTCCGGCTCAGGGATTCTGGGTTCTGGACCGCAAAGCCATACGGTCACTGTAAGATCCTGGAAACCATTCCAGGAGATTTGGTCGGGCCTTCGACCGATTACATGACACTTCCCACAATTTTACGAAATTATTCCTTGCTAAATTCCCTACCAGAAAAAAATGAAAGAATGGAAATGCTATCAACGACCATGATATTGGTATATACACGGACTGTTCGAAGATGTATTGCGGAGTCGGCGCAGGTATCTTCTCTGACCAACTCATCAGTTGTCATCAAAGTCTCTTCGTCTTCCAGACTCTGCTAGTTTTCGCGAGGCCTGCCACTTGCTAAAAAATCTCCAAACATCCAACCAATGTATCGCTATTTTCTCAGATAGCCAAGCCGCTATCAAAGCCATTGATGCGGTAACCACATCATCAAAGCTGGTAGAGCAATGCCGGCTTGAAATTGATCAACTGAGTACCCACTCTATAATTACACTCATCTGGATCCCAGGGCATAGGAATTACGAGGGCAATGAGCGTGCTGACGAGCTGGCCAGGAAAGGATCGGCCCTTAACAGTTCACTTGCAGAAACTGTCGATATTCCGCTGGGCACTGTTAAGGGCTTTGTACATCTACACTTTCTCCAGCTTGCAAATCATAGATGGAATGGCCTGTCCAGCTGCGTCATCTCAAGAAAGACCTGGCCCAATTACAATAAAACTAAGTCAAGAGAGCTACTTGGCAAATCAAGACAGGCCATTGGCCAGTCGGAGACCATGCGGTCAAGCTTGGTATTCCTCACAACAACTTTTGCAGAAGCTGCAATGACTTTAATGAGAAAGAATCTCTACTTCACTTCCTCTGCAGGTGTCCAGACGTGGCGAGGACCAGACAGCGCTCTTTGGGCAAACTTTTTTTCATGGACATCGCTGAGATAGCTGAAAAATGAATTGGAGAACTAATCCTGTATCTAAACTCCACCGGCTGAATATAGCCATCCTATACCACCAAATCAACAACCACATACTAACAAAGTTGAAACGAGTTTCGTGGTTACAAAACAGCGCACACTAGCCCTAATTGGGCTCTAAAGGGCCGCCACTTTACCTACCTACTTACCTCGGGATCCCGAGAAAATTGATCCAGCTACATCATGTCACGCTGAAAAACACGAAATGCACCGTGTAATTTAGGAACATCTCATCGGTTCTATTTCAAACATGCACCGGATTTGCACTTGATAGCGTCAAGGCATCATCTTCCACAAGCCCGTCCAGCTGTTAGGATATGCAGACGCTATTTATATCATAGCACGTTTTGCGGCGATTGAAGAAAAGGCGAAACAACTTAAAATAAACGAGGACGATACACATATATTCTGTCGACAAACAAAGATCTATCTGTCCATCGCGTAGGGCAAACCTCACTATCGACAGATATGATTTCGGGGTGGTAAAGGAGTGCACCTAAGTCGGAGTAAACGTAAACTCTATGAATAACATCTTAGTGGAGATCCGGCACAGAATAACCCGAGAAAACCGCCGGTATTTCGGTATAGCGAAACAACTATTGTCAAAGCTTCTAACACGAAAAATATAGGTTATGCTCTATACGACTCTAACCCTGCCATTCCTGCTATATGGCACCGAGTGCTGGGGCTCTTCCAAAAGAAAAACACTTGGTTGGATTTTTGGTCCTATTTGCGAGGAGGGCGAATGAAGAAAGAGACAGCCAAATCTCGTCGACTACATTGGCTCGGACACATCGAGCGAATGGAGAACAATGTCCCAGCCAAGAGAATCTTCGAATAGCCGCCCTCAGATTCGAGACGACTAGGAAGAACAAACCTCTGGTACAAGGATCAAGCCGTCGCGGATGTCAGAATGGTTGGCCTGACAAATCGGCAGGGGAGATGATTACTGAGATGTTTTGTTTGAAGCAGCATTTGGGAAGTGTATCGTCCAAGCGCTGAACTCGTTCCAGTTTTTTGACTGACTTAGTTGGTTTTCCCCCACAAAACTATTGCCGCATATGTTAGGATAGATCTGACGACCCAAATGTTAATTTGAAGTAGGTATAATTTTTGGACGTAGTCGCTAGTTTTTGCTACAGATGCAGCAGCAGATCCAGAGTGTCTGTGTGGTTTATCGACGCCCTGGTCAATGTGGGAGTTCCACGATAATTTACTGTTTACAATTACTGTTCGCCATAGATGGAGGGGCGTATCAGAAGATTTCAGTTTTTTCGACAACGATAGTCTTCTTTTTGGGGTTTACAAAGAGGCCTTGTTTGGTGCACCATCTCTGTATCCTTGATAGTGTATATTGCAGCACTTCTGAAACAAAGCTTTCGTATTTGCCGCTGCCGATGGTTTCAATGTCACATAAGGCGGATGATACGGAAGGATTTTGGACTTAAGTCCAAAGCTTTACCAGCCTCAGGAAGATATTTGACAATTTCTTTGCACCATGAAGACGGTAAGCTAAAGCTTAGCTACAGCTAGACAGCTTGAATAGTGTGGAATTGCGACCAATAATACTGGTGCCTTGTTTAGGTAGTACCGGGAATTCACAGCGGCTTTAAAGAGGAAATAGCAATGCCTGACCGTTTCTGACAAACCTAAGAACTTTCATAAATCTTTAACACTTTTCACTTTGCATTACCCAATCAATTCAAGTTTTGACGATTTCCATTTGCTTAGCACATAATACGAGTGTGACCGGTCTAATAACACCATTTTGTCCTTTCACTAGTCTTTATAACTTCTACCAACTACGAGCAACTTAAATTCACTGTCGAACAGACGCGTAACGATTACGAAAAGTTTGAAGAAAAAATTCATTAAAAGATTATCTGTGGATTGGTCAAAACTGGATAGCCACATAAGGACTGAGACAATTTATATAAATTCGGAAAATCAGAGATAAGAATTTTTTTTATTCAATTTCCATAAGCATGCCATTTTGGAAAAAAGTTCTAAAAATCGCAAGCATTCCTACTCGATGGTATAAAACCACAAAGAAGCGTTTGAATTGCGTTTAAATTATCAGAAAATGATAACGTTTATCTGAGCAAAGTGTTATCTACACAAGGCTTTAAATAGAATTTGAGAAATAATTGGAAAGAGACACGCTGAACGATTTTATTGATTCACATTTAGATTTTGCCACCCTGGTTATGAATTGATGACTAACCCTTGTAATGTCTGTGTAATAGTTGATAAATTGGATGTTCCATTATGGACTCCCTTTTATATCGTAGAAAGGTGAAAGATAAAAGTTATAGCAGTTTGCCTCAATTGATTAGCCTAGTCATCACTGATTGAAAAGATAATTTTAGATTCGAAACACTAGAAAGGATATCATCAACTGTTTGGATAGCAAATATTTGTCAGTCTCTAACTAATGACAGGCTAAATTTAGTTCTTGTCTGAAAAAAGTCTTTTGTTTATCCGATATTTACTTACTCGCTTATGATATCTACAACGTGAAATTTCGTCATTAAGCTGCCGTCTCCAAAAGAAGACTTTATCAGACTTTCTTGGCGAAGACTAGGCTGAATCTAATTATGTTTTTTGACAACTTAGAGGGATGCTTTACCATAGCTTTTTTTCATGGTTAAAGGCTAAACTAGAAACAACTAGAAACGATGGTAAACTCGCCTTAAACCCTATGAATCATTTCTAAAGAAACCATGACTTTCTCTCTCTTACTTCCAATTCCATCCATTCCTTCGCAGATGATAACACTTAAGTTGCTGAATCCTAGCGTCAGCGAATGTCAACCAAGCTCTACGTAGACCAAGTTGAGTTCTACCAAGTTTCCTGTCTCCGAAGCTACAAATTAATGGAGCTGATATTTAGAAAACAAATGGTTTCTCAACGCTTGCCATGCACATATATTATTTATAAGACGTTCATTCCAAAGCTCGAGTATAACACCTGATTTGATGCATTGAAAACTGTCTTGCACGTTCTGGATAGAATTCAAAATTGCAATGGGACATTGCGAAGCCAATTGACTCACTTGAATACCAACATTTCGTTTTCTGTCCCTCAGTGTTTTATCGCTTCTTCCGCAAAGAGTGCTCCAGCGAAGTAGACAATTTCATTTCATCCTTTAATACTCCGCCCGCAATAAGCGTCATGCCTCAAATGCTCATCAGTTTACCCTTAAGCCATCTTTCGGAAGTGTTTTAGAGATTCTTTCATAAGCCGTAGAACAGAAATGCGGAATGATCTTCCATAAAGTACAATACTACAAGCTATTGGTTTTGCAGAGTACCAAAAAATAAACTTAAAAAGCCAGAAGAGGGCGTGAGGCCAAAAACTCACTCGAATCCAAACTCGCAAGAGGTCCAACCGGCAACAGAGCATCTGGGTTCGCTTTAGTATAAAATAGCTCATGCTACCGAATATGTAGTTACGGGGACAGTGGAACAGGAGGGCCTCTAAGGAGGAGATGTCCTGACAGAGGATAGGGTAACAGCACTGCACTACCATTATACGTAGTTCGATTATCGACTCATGTCAGAAGAATTAAAATAGCCCAGGTGACATCCATCATGTTGCACATGCATCAGTCGCGATAACTTAGATGTTCATAACGTATTAACTAGGTCTAGCAGTGAGTGATAAATCTTGAAAAGTTACATCAGAGGACTGTCATTCAAAAATGTTAAAGCTAATTTGAGACACAAGGGTGGTTAGCCAAGTGCCTTGCATTCTAATAAAAAATATATGCAACTTTGTTTCACTTTCAGAATAAGCGCCCCTTTTCTTGTTGCCTTGTCGCATGTGAACTTGATCTTGAACGTGCTGGTGGAACACTGCAACAAGCTCCAAAAATTGCTGCTGATTGTATGTGACATGCTCATATTGTCATCGGAGATAACACTGACACGAATAATAATTTTTTTCAGAAATACTTATACCTTTGCCACTAAGATTAGCTAAGAGCCCCTAGATCTTTCGTTGGGCAGTTCAATCTTACGTTGATTAATTAGGAATTAGAAAGAGTACCTATTGAGCCACTTATATCTGATCACAAGTCCATTGTTTCCGACATAGAAAACACATGTATCACAAGAAATCCAATAACAAATCTCAAAATAGCGAACTGAAAAACTTATGAACCATCTCTAGAAAATTATCTGGAGCATATTAATTATTAGCAATAGAAAAGCTCCAGCTCAGTACCTAAAGCCAGAAAACCAAGTAGAGTTAGGAGGTTTAAGCTGAAAGCTCTCGGCCGTACCTACTCGATATATGCAAATAGTAGACGAGTAGTATCCTAGTCTGACTTGTACTCCATGACGTGGAGTATTTTTTTACTCAAAAGATAGTCAGGGGCCTGCCTGATAATTAAAACATTATCGACAATTAAAAAATCTACTTATTCTGCATGGACGTTTTGATCAAGCGAAATCAATCAACATTACTATTGACAGTCAGACGACAATTAATGTTATTTCTGCCAGAAAAATGAGTTTGAAGTTTGTGCGTCACTGTCGAGCAAATCAACAGGCTTATCGGCGCACAACTCAGTGTAAAACTATGCTGAATTCTCTGACAAAGAGGTGCCCAGCTACTTTGCCCCAAATCTAGTTTTGGTATTCCTGCGTAACTTATTCGCTTATAACGGTAGAGATTAGTGGCTGGTCCATCAAGGTCGGCAAGGATAGCACCAGATGCACTGTCATGCAGTTTCAACGACTTGGTCTTGGAGAAAATAGTGCAGATTCCCATATAATCCCATCGGGAACTATTTTTCACAAATCAGTGCAACTATTTTGTTACGTAGACGACATTGACATCATCAGTAGAACAAAGCGAGAAGTCACTATCGGCTTCACGAATATTTAATAAGAACCTGCTTAAATGGATTTGTGGTTAGTTACTTAGTTACTACGTTGGACTGCTTTGCGAGCTGCATAGGTTCAAGCCCCAGCCATGTCCACTAAAAATTTTTCGCTTATCGAGAAATGACAAACCTCCGGGAGTATAGCATGCCATGAAAAAGCTTCGCAATTCGCCGTTCGAAATCGGCAATAAATTCTAGGTCACTTCCATTCGTGCGAAAAATGTAACACGCACAACATGAATGGTTGCGAGAAGCTAGGCCTTGGCTCATCCCGAATTGTCGCGGCAGCTACATATTTTTCTTTGAAGATAAGTCTGGTTGTCGCCCTCAAGAAACAGCGAAACATAACACTGACTCCTCGGCCAGAACGTTACAATGGGCAAATATAACATTGTGGTAGTGAAGGAATTCAACTACCTAGCAGAGATTAGGATCAATTCGGTCGTCTCTACGTTGGTTCTGCGTGCTGATGTCAGAGCCAACATTAAATAAAACTATTACTTAGACTTTAAGAGACAAAGGTTCAGCACAGCGCTATCGAGAAAAAGTAGACCAAGGAGACGCTTTATAATAACCAGGAGCAGAAGCATTGACTTTGACAAAATCGGATGAAAACCTACTCGGAATTTTCGACAGAAAAATTGTTTGATGTATGATCGAACTTGACGGTTTATGAAAAAGAAGATTTAATCACCTAAAGCGAATGAACACTGATCCTTCATCCCGAAGAATCTACACATATGGCGTCCACAAGTAAAAGGGGACCCCAATCAACTCGCCGGACGCAACTGATAAAAACCGGCTAAGGATTATGCTGGATTGAGAAGTTCGTTGGTTGAGACCCTAGTTAAACTCGAACTCAATCGCCATCATAAGTACGTAGGTTACTGCTTAAACCCGCGATCTTATGGTTTATCTTAGTCAGAAAGGTACCACAACCCCGCTCCAAAATGACTAGAGTTTCATCATTAAACAAGTCCTTTACTTCACTTCTTTGCGAGCAATCTGCGGTAGCCTTGGCTCCACGGTTGGATGAAGACAAGATGTCTCAAGCTGCTTCTCAACCTAATCCAAAATTCTTTTGTGCAGAGGAACAGGGTCCAAAGTATGGCACTATGGGAATTACGACCGAAGGAGGACCAAGGCCTGCCTAGGCACTAACAAGAACCAGCTTCGCATTCTAACGGGTTTCCTAACGAGCCATTGCAGATTAAGGGAGCTTATCAGGAAAATGGAAATAGAATCGAATGGAAACTGCAGATTCTGCAGCGATGCCGAGGAGACCCCGTCCCACCTCCTTATAGACTGTGGAGCATTGATTCATAAAAGAGGAGCACACCTAGGAGCATACACTTTTTCATTAACGGATCTCCCATCGTTGGACCCAATCCAGATACTCCGATTCCTCAGAGCGATTGGATTGGAGAAGGTGCTATAGGTCGCGACTCATTGACCAACTCGTATTGATTCGGGATCTTCCTGCGGAATCTACCTGTAGAGCTGGTGGGCAGAGGACACGCATTAACTTCATCATTTCTGTAACCTCTTATTCAGAAACTCTCTCTCAAGTAAACATAACAGTTTACTTGAGAGATTATGTCTCCGCTGGCTAACTTGGAATGACTGTGTGGGCGTACCATACAGTCGCATAAAAACAAAGACTCTTCTCGATTGCTTTGAGGGCGCTCAAATAGAGAACGGCTCTGTGAAATCGTTGGTTTAAAATGAGGTCTACTTTCCTCTTAATCCACCTGCCTTTCCTGATCAATAAAACGTAATCTTAAAGCGAATACTTCAGTAGGATTGTTGCCAAAGCTCAACCCTCTTAAACTCTGCAATAACATCAAATTGCGAAGAAATGCTCTCCACAAAAATAGAATAGAGGCTCCTGACTCTGATTGATGAGCTTCTCTTTCCCCAAGGTTTGTAGTGAGCTCACCTGGCAGTCTAGTGATCCCAGCTCCAGAAGGAAAAACTGCTAATGCAGTCTGCTAAGAGCTATCTTCGTAGGTACCAAAAACATTTCTTCGTTGCCTAACTATCAACTATCAACAGTTATCAGCTAGTCGTGAAATCCCGGCTGTCCTAGTAGGATCATTTTCTTCTCGGTCAAACATCGTAGTTTCAAATGTTGCACAAAGCATTTTGCAATCATCGTAAGCATTTTGCAATAGCCTTGACAGACTTTTGCCTGTAAACTCGGTTGATAAGCAACAATGACTTTATTATACTTGGCGAAACAATTACAGCTCCAGGCCCACATTGTTTTCTGATATCGCGTTCCTCGAAAGCATTGAAACTAGTGATAAGATAACCTCGATAAGCCAGCACTTCTGATTGTGTTCCTTTTGTCTGAAAATCAAAGCCCACGCAGCTCCAAGGTTCACCCAAAAACTACCCCAGTGACTAATTGACTAATTCACCCCCGAATAAATCACATCCACCAAAGCCTCGGACTTACCTTGGAAAATCTGACGCGAGTTTTTTACTTTGACTATTTGCAATATCGCTGGTCTCCACAGGCATGTCACTGGAATGATCCTCCATCGTTTCGACACCATCGTCTTCAACATCGTCTCCACCCACGGTGAATGTACTCACAACCGCTGTATTGGTTGCCTGAATCTCCTCAGTTTGACTTTGCTCCCTTGACAATGGCGGTGTCGATCTCGGTGGTGATGATTCTGGTGGCGGTGGGGGCTCTTCCATTCGTGGTTCGAACTCCTCCCCACTGTCTGTGAAGTCATCAACCTCATCTTCTGAGGCGGCTTCATGAATACTCTCATTCGTATCGATCTGTGACTGTCGTCGCCATCCACTGAGCGCAGGATTTGTGGGCTTGAATCGTGGTGTCTTAAAAATGATCTGGTCCTCCCCGGTGAGGTTCTCAAACTTTTGCCTCAACTGCCTAACCGATGCTCGCTCCATTTCCTCTAATGAAAGTCGCTGCTGCAATTTGACTAGTGACGGTTCGCTATGTGAGTTGAATTGAAGTTGACGGATCCTCACACGTTGTATCTCCTCCTGATGTTGTTCCATTTTGGCAAAAGCTCTTTCTTTAATCGCCAACGATTCGCTCTGGGAGTTTACAGAGTACGAGTATTGCAGGGATGACGATGAGGTCGAGGATCGCATGCTAATACTGCTGCTGTCAGCACTGCTGTTACTTTCGGTGCTGATACGTCGGCCCTTTGAAAAGCGACGACTTTTATTCCGTTCGCGAATGAAAGGAATCGGCTGGTCCTCATCCATTTCTGTGGATTCACTTGAGTATCTCTGATGGAAGGATTTGAACAAAATTCTATTTATTTCCGCGTCGCTGTTTACACTTTTGTTTTGACTTTGAATTTTTTTTTTTATCTCACACGTCTCCACTTTCTATGTATCTAAAACGTCTCCACTAAAATGCGACATAAATTTGGACGGATTTTGGTGATATACGCGATCGTAGATGGATGTACTGAATTTTCGGATATTTCTCACGATGTGACTTTGTCGGGAAACACGAACTTTTGTGCGCAACTAAATTTAAATTCAATTCAAAAGCTATTTTAACGCCTTCTCTCCATTGGTCGTTGTCACACGTCACACGACAGCTGTTTAAACAGATTTCAGCACATTAATTATGAATCGCACGCGAGATCACTTAGAGACAGGTACGTCACCGATACGATATAAAACGGGCTCCGCTGGATGATCACCGTCTACTACTCGAGCGTCGCGGTAGCTGTCGGAGGCGGCTGATTTGTTGGTGAGTTGATCTTAGTGTCTCCAAGCTTTTCCCACACCGAACTGACGCGAACTGTTTCTCACTCTCGGCAAAGTGATTATAAAAAAAATTTTATTTTATATTTTTTGCGAAAAAAAAGAATAAAACGGAACGAAGAAATGTTTATCTTTTTTTTATCTAAAAGTTTCGTTATTTTGCGCACTGAGACGACTGACTTATTGTCGTCGTCGTCGGTTAGTTAGTCATCGGTTCGCACTCTCTTGTGAGTATATTTTCGGTGACATTGCTCGGGGCTTGGTGTTGTTGTTTTTATTAGACTTGTTCCGATAAGAGGGCGATAATTGAGCTTAAGTACTAGTTGTTTGCGTTGAAGTTTGTATCTGAAGAATCTTTCTAAGAGCGTCGTCCGGTTTGTAGCGAAACTGAGCAAAAATTGCAATTCGCTTTCGAATGCGAAACAAAACTGATTGTGAACAGGTGAATTTAAGTGGGGTTTACCTGTCCAATTCAGTTGGTATCGTTGGAGTACCGTTGTGTGTGTGTGACCAATTAACTTATCACGTTATCTCGGGAATTGTTTTTCGAAGTGATAGGGTTTTTTTTTGTGTTTTTGGTCGGGGGTTTCGAGCAATTATGTAAAATACGATTATTTGCAGATTACTTTGTGGGTTGCTTGTTGGTTTTTTTTATTGGAAACAGTCCTGTCTGTGGTTGTGGATTACACAGCACTCTTCACGGTTTCTTTTATCAGGATACGACATTATTTTCAAATGCATAATTCAAAATGAATGCTGTGTGAAACCATATGACATTTGTATGGCCAACCATTGCCATCTGCAGGCGCGTAGTAAATGCACACATAATATATCACAGACAAGAACCACGGAACAATTGGTATAATATGAAGTGTGCGCAACGAATGACTGTTGTATTTGATTCTGATGGTTGTGAAACATGATAAGATGCTGCGTTTGCATTTAAGTAAAGAACTCCAGAATGTTGCCAATGCCTTTTTAATCGATGCACTGGTACTTCAGTTATGATGAATGGGTGGCTCCATCCTATGTTTACAAGATGCAGCTGTAACTAGGATTTGTATGGAATCATTGCGTTACCTTGGCGGGGAATATCCAATATGAAGGGAAGCAGAACAAGGCTTAAAGGGTTTCGGTTAGTTGTCTGTTATTGTTCGGCCTGTGATATTCCACGTGAAGAACGTGTGATCTGTTAAGCGTAAGAAAGTGCCCTGTTTTCATCTGACTGTCGTTTGTCCATAGTTTTCTGGCGAAGCGGAATGTTTAGAATGCACTTCATCTCTCGTCCGCTTGTCGTAGGAAGTCTATTGTTAAGCTGGATTTAACAATTGCAAGAGGGTTGATGCTTGCAGAATTTTCGACCACTAGCAGGTCCTGTACTTATCACTCGAATTAACCAATGAATTTCAAATCGAAACTCATCACCGTTTCATTGGCTGTAAAGACTTATATGATTGCACTTATCGCCTACAGGGCGATGACCGACTTCGGGATCCCGACAAAACTCATCCAGCTGTGCCGGGTAACGCTGGAAAACACGCAGGGTAATGTGTGGTTTGAGAATAGCTATTTTAAGCTTTTTTGAACACCCACCGGAAAACATGTATAACATGGAAGGCACTATCTTCAAGAACTCTGTCCAGGAAAGCGAATAAAGGAAAAGATGCAACCGCGAACTCTATGACAGCTGTACGAAGATGTGGATATAGTCCGAAAAGCCAAAACATGTCGACCACGCTGACTCGGCCACATCGCGCGAATGGACAATAATGCTCCAGCCAAGAGAATTATCGAATTACAGCCCCCAGGTTCAAGACGATAAGGAAGACCATACCACCGTTTTAAAGACCAAGCTATCGAGGGTGCTCGGATGTCAGAGAGCTTTGTCTAGAGAACTGAAAACAGTATGCACGGGATCGAATAGAATGGAAGGCTGCCGTGTCTCAGAGAAAGACCCTCTACGTGTCGAAGTTTTGTTTAAGTTGACCTTAAGATGACCTTAAGGGAATGAGTGTGCGAGTGTGCGAGTTTTTAGTTTTGTCCAATTTGTGATCTTGCGGTGGTCCATATCG
The DNA here is from genome assembly GCA_917880715.2 of Matsumyia berberina. Classification (NCBI taxonomy): domain Eukaryota; kingdom Metazoa; phylum Arthropoda; class Insecta; order Diptera; family Syrphidae; genus Matsumyia; species Matsumyia berberina. The sequence goes on from OU862871.1 coordinate 61,733,237, forward strand.
TTCGTTTCCCAGAATTTGGCTTGTTTTAAACGCAAAGCGGTGGCGCGGCGGTGACAGAATGCACCCCTGCCGAAATCCAACGCTTTCAGCGAAAGGTGTCGATTTAACGCCGTTCACCCAAACAAAGGTTTTATAGTTAGCGTATAGAGATTGAATGACCCTCAGAATAGAACCGCCAATCCCATACTCCTGCAGTACACTCCAGAGTTAAGCTCGAGGGACCCGATCATATGCTTTGGCATACTTCGAGGCCTTCTCAAGTACCACTCTGAGAGTAAATAGCTTGTCGGTTGTGCTTCTACCTGGACGAAAGCCGCACTCTTCCGACCACAGCTCTGGAACGCGCTTCCAACACCTTAGCAAAGACTTTTCGCATTATATCCAGATCCTAAATAAGTAACCAGGCAATGTTACGACCACTGGATACACAATCACAATCACTGACTACTCCTGCTTATTCCCAATCAAACGTAAATGGGTAAATAGCGCAATGCCAAGTACGCAAGCCAAAGCCATCTATGTAAAGGGTTTTGCAATAGGGACGCTACAAAAGTAGAGCGACAGAGACAGCAAACGACGCCATATTTTTCTTGCGGTTTTTTGACATTTCTCTTCAGTAAGGTTTGCCATTTCATGATGGAAAGATATACGAGCCAACAACGAGTCGAAATTATTAAAATTTACTACCGAAATTCGGAGTCAGTGGCCTCAACGTTAAGAGCGCTACGTCCAATTTATGGTCGTCATAATCGTCCTAGCAGATCAACAATTGAGCGTCTAGTGGAAAAATTTGAATCCACAGGCACAGTACAAAATGTTCTCGTGCCAGTGAGACAAAGAAGTGCCCGTAGTATCGAGAATATTGCTGCCGCTGAGGCTTCAGTTGCAGAAAGCCCAAATGTGTCTCTCACACGTCGTTCTCAAGCGTTGGGCATCTCTGTGACGTCGTTGTGGCGAATTTTGTGAAAAGATCTTGGCCTACATCCTTACAAGATTAAATTGACGCAAGAACTGAAGCCGCTTGACCACCAGAAGCGTCGTATGTTCGTGAATTGGGCTGAGCAACAACTTGAAAATGATTCGGATTTTCATCGAAAAATCATCTTCAGCGATGAGGCTCATTTATGGCTGGATGGCTTCGTCAATAAACAAAATATGCGGTATTGGTCAGGCAGCAATCCACACGTACTCCATGAGTCATCATTGCATCCCGAAAAAATTACGGTTTGGTGTGGTTTATGGGCCGGCGGCGTCATTGGGCCGTACTTCTTCCGTGATGATCAAGACCGGCACGTTACTGTGAATGGGGATCGCTACCGTTCAATGATAACCGAATATTTTTGGCCCCAATTGGATGATATGGACTTGGATGATATGTGGTTCCAACAGGACGGCGCCACAAGTCACACAGCGAATGTCACAATCAATTTATTGGAAACCAAGTTTGGAGAACGTGTTGGTCCAGTCACGAAATGGTCCAGTCGCTTGGCCGCCTCGGTCGTGCGATTTGACGCCGTTAGACTATTTCCTGTGGGGCTACGTCAAGTTTATGGTCTATACCAACAAGCCAGCGACGATTGATGAACTTCGTACGAATATCGAACGTGAAATTGCAGCAGTATCGGCCGATTTATGCTTGAAAACCGTCGAAAATTGGGTTCAGCGTCTGGACTTCTGCAAGCGTGCCCGTGGTGGCCATGCAAAAGAAATCCAGTTCCATACATAATGGCATCGTACGTTCCTTCACAGAAATAAAGAATTTCATTGATATCCAAAACCGTTTTTGTTTTATTTAAAAAAACTTTTGTAGCGCTCTTATTGCAAAACCCTGTACCTATGTACAATATTGATGGGTCCAAGATGGACATTTCTGTAGGGGCAGGCGTGTTTTCTGTAAAACTGCGCCTTTCAAACGAAGGTCCTAGCATCAACAATTGCTGTCGTAAGACTGCCACGAAGGCAAAACCACACGACCACGTCGCCTTTTTCATCTACAGTCGGACGGCAATAAAAGCTGTTTGTGCTATAGAAGTAAAATCAAAGCATGTGAAGTACTTTTGCCATAAGCTTGGTATATGAGAAATCTAATGTACTGGCAAGAAATTGACCTGCCCTAGACGTAGAGCTGTAAGCTTTAACACGATGCAGGCAAAAGGTCTCTTGCGAAAGCCAATAGCAGATGAAGTTCTTTGAGCACCTGTAAAGCAATGTATAGCCAATATGCGACAAGGCCTGATGCAGAAGAACTGGAAAATCCTTTCCATCCAGTTATCTGCGATTCCATATAAAAAAAACTAACGCTAACTGAAGAGACGAGGAAGCCCATGAGGATATTACCCACTTTCTCTGTCACTGTCCAGTCCTGTGCCATCTAGGACATAAATTCGTTGGAAGGAGCTTCTTCTAGGATATTTTTAGATTCATCAAAGCTTCAGGTACCTAACCCAAGAGCAATAGAAGAGTGCTATAGAGATTGCTCCGCGAGCAAGGGATACTTTTCCTTAACTGACCTGAGTGTGATGCAATGGGTTCTCTTTTCTCTTCCCAACTCATCTATTTCACCTAACCGATGTCTTGTTTTCTCGTGAGGCCTCTACGCCTACACACCATCGTGTACGATTTGTGACAAAAACTCTCCCCAACTCTTCTTCAACTACCAAGACTTCTATTCAAGTGTTCTGCACTATGTAAATCTTAGTCGATCCAATTAATGGAACACTTAATCTATGTAATGGAACACATTGGCCTACTTCGCGCACTGCTCAGTGTTGCACAATATGCCGTCTCCGTTTCATCATAAAAGTAGTCACAGATGACAACCCTAGGGTAGGTAGGTAGAGATGGCGGTTCGACTGAACCCAATTAGCACTAGGATGTGCCTTTTTGTTACCACGACTCGTGCGACCTGGTTGATGATGCGTGTTGTTGAAAATGTGTGAGACAGCCGGGAGTGGCTAGATCCAACCTGTGGAATTTAGAAATCGAATTAGATCTTGTATCCTTTTACCCAAGATGTCGCTGAGGTCGTCGAAGAATGGTTGGTTCAGTGCACGCAGTCTGGCTCTTGCAAGTGCCGGACATTAGCATAGGAAGTGGACGAGAGTTTCCCTCTCATTTTTATTTCCCCAGCTGCGGCAGAGGGGGTTGTATGGAATACCTAGTTTTGCCGCATGGTCTCCAATTGGCCAATGCCCCGCGATTATTGCTATTATTCTGGCAATAACTGGGCGGGTTCTGCTTGTGAGATCCCTTGTTCTGGTCGTATCGTAGGTCGGCAATATCTTCCTTGATATGGCGCAGTTAGTTAATCTCCTCCATTGGAAAATACCCTTCACTAGGAAGTGTGAGTGGATTTGTCCCTTAACTAATCCTAGCGGGGTGTGGACCCTTGCCGCGGGTGAGCCGGGTAGAGCTGACCCCTGCCTGGCTAGCTCATCCGCACGGTCGTCACCTGCTATGTCGCTGTGCCCCAGAACCCAGAGCAGTGTGACCCTAAACCGTTCGCCTAAGCAGGCAAGCTCGTTCCGGCACTGTAGCACCAAATTGGAGGATATGGTAGCCGAGTCAATGACCTTGATAGCGGCCTGGCTATCTATGAGGATAGCAATGATTTGTTTGTGTGATCTGTCACGCCCGAGTTGCGTGCAAGCCTCTCGGATTGCCAGTAGTTCCGCCTGGAAGACGCTGGCGAAATCAGGCAGGCGGTAGGATCTTGCTATTTTCAGTGATTCCGAGTAGACACCGGCCGCCACACCGCAGTTTATCTTTGATCCGTCGGTATAGATGACCTTGACGAAGTTCTTTACCACTTGGTTTTTCTTCCACTGTGTTCTGGTGGGGAATCCCACGTGGAAGTTTTTCCTAAAGTTCAGTTTGGCTGTGATGTAGTCGGTTGGAAACGTGACCATGTCGTTTGATAGCGAGTCTAGGATGTTGCTGTGGCTATAGGGCCGTGCGGTCCAGCACCCAGATTCTTTGAATCTGATTGCGCTGCATAGTGTGGTATTTGTTGTGTGTAAGTGTAGAGGCAAAAGATGCAGCAGCACAGCAAGGGCATCCATTGGGGCCGACCCAACCTTGTAAGACCCTTCCACACTTCAAGATAATAGCTCTACTTATGATGAGTAATTCCGTCAAATACCGAGATCAAGTAAGGAACACCAGGGTACGCGAAACGCTCAATGTCGAGGAGCTACTTCTCCCAACGCAGAGGTCAATAGTTTGTTGGTTTGGCCACGTCAAACATATGCTCCCAACTTGGCTCCCAAGAATTTGTGCCATTAGGTAGGCGTCCGGTAGGTAGGCTCAGGATGAGTCTGAAATGTCACCTATGCCCATATGGGGATAGCCCCCTATGATTTAGAGTCGATGGCCAAAGATCGGGATATGTGGACAGTCCACTTAAGCACCCTTACCCCGCGACCCTTATAGTGGATAAGTGGGTCATTGGAAAATGATGATGATGACTCGCCTGCCGTTATAGTTCCTCTTTAAATTCTTCGACTTCTTTACGAAATAAAATTTCCTTTCGCTACGACTCATTACAGATTTATAAAAAATTTCCTCTTTTCCACAGGTCTCTCCACGAGGGATTTCAGAGGAACCGATGCACATTGCTGCCGCTTGGATGCACTTGTATTTGGCTCACACCAAAAAAAGACCACTTTCTGGGACATACGATAGGTACTTCTACTATTTTCAACTTGACTGCTGCTAGATCACCAAGCACAATTTGGCTTTCGGCACATTTCCTCTTTACCTTAACCATGTCTTTACCAGCTAGCAATCCCATCGGTTGTACATGAACTAACCTCTAAATCGAATTAGAGCCGGAACTGTCTTTCACGTAGCACATGTGCTTCCAAGGAAGGCATAGTAGACCTAGAAGGAATAGAAGCCGCCATTACACTTCTCAGGTTTTATTATCTTGGACTAATGGGAGCCATAACATTTCATGAAACACCCAGTCAATTGCACGTGTCATAAAAGAAACTATTTCCAACGTTTTATTCGATAACATAATCGTCATTTCCGTCTGGCGTTCATTGAAAATCCAATTTCCAGCATCGACTGGGTGTAGGCGAAAAACTAATCTCGAGCCCAAGACTAAGCCAGGGTCTAGGGCACACTACCGCTGCATCCATTGCTCCCAATCAATGTGTTGGGACAATCGAACTCACGCTATCTATGCACTGCAATCGGAGACGATGATTCAGAGCACCACCATTGCAGTTAACAGACACCGACGGCAACGATCGGCGATCGACGATAGACGTCTTCACGTTCAAAGATAATTAAGCTGTGCATTAGACGGCCAGACATCACAATATCAATGGACCGTGATGGGGCAAAAATGCCACTCGCCTCATACCACAGTGCCGGAGGAGAAATGCTTCGCAACGCACTAGTGGCGATCTGGAACGAAAGTCGTCGGAACCACGGGCATTGATTCGGCTTAAAATTCTTCATTTTCACAACCTTCAATTACGGTCCAATTAAAGGAGGAAGTAGAACTTCCTCGCGCGGGCGTTCTTTCCCCAATCAAACTGCCAGAGACAGCAGAGGGAGCGATCACGTTGATGGTGATTCACAGCCAATTGCAATAAATTAACAGTGCAGATACAATACGATGTATCTAGAGATGTGTGTGCTAAAAATAAACTTAAACGAATATTCTTCGATGCCATTCATTGAGGCATGACTCTAACTCTGGCGAGGAACACAGGATGAAGGGATCACAAGCATTGCTGCGGTGTGGGAGTAGAACCACTGTTGCACGATGCGGCAATGGAAGAAACTCAAAGACGGCACAAAAACCTGAGAAAAAAAAAAACGTTTGTCGCTTAACCGAATGATTGCATCAATTTGTCGTCGTTCCCGCCAACTAGCTCACACGCAAAACCATTGTGCCAAAAATAAATTGCCACTGCTTCTCTAAAAAAAAAAATCACCTACCGAGCGAAGCCAATCAGTTGTCTTATATCGCAGATACACAGGCTAATCGCAAATAAGTTATTTTTTTCTATTTTTAATTGAATAAATTGGACGGTCTTCGGAACACTGTATGACTGCAGCCCGCGCACACCGGCTTTCCCCAGCTTTTGCCTCGGCATAAGTGTCATTAAGAAAAAAACTTGCATTGAATTAAATTTAATTGAAGGCAAATTACGAAGAAGAAGAAATATCTACGAGATTCTTTAAGTAGCTGCTGTCTCATCAAGGATTCATCTGAGACTATCTGAGGAATGCCTCTTGGAACTATGAGGCACACACTTTGGATCATTTGCTTATTAAGTGAATGAATGAATTGAGATGGTTTGTGGAATGCCAAACCTCCTCAGCAAGTCATCGCTTAGTGTGATCATTTTGAAGAGGGAGTGTGCTGCCTTGTGGGTAATAAAATATGAATTGATTCTTGAGTTGGAATGGAATGCATATTCTGCGGGCAAGTCGGGTAAAAAGGTGGACTTCAGTTGTGCGCACTGGATTTGGTTTTGAAAGGGAAACCAGTGAACAACCAATTCTTTCGTTATGCAGGGTAGATACCTTCAGTAATAAATCAGAATCCTTTTCGGAATGCCGATAGTGCCCGCATCAATCAGTACAGGTTTTGATTGTCTGTCACTACCAATGAAACACCAATCAATAGGTTGGGTAAAGTTACTGACCTGAGAGGATCAGGACATACTTAGACAAGAGTAAGGTTGTCACGCTGAAAGTTTCGAGGCAAACTTATGGTGTCAAGAAACAATTTTTTCTTAGGAAATAAATTAGGCCCTATCAACTTCGACAACTGATGTCAACTTGACTGCAAAGATAAAGGGTCTTCCAATAGGGACTTCCGAACTTTGAGAGTTGATAGCGGCCATATTGTTGAAGCTACATCTTTCAAATTGGCTGTCAGTTATGCAGTCTGTTTTGCCAAATCACAATGGACGGATTTAGCGTTATCGCCATAACCATCCAACGACTGAGGTGGCTGGGTCATGTAGAGCGGATGGACACCAATACTCCAGCTCGGAACATCTTCGAATACACACCAGAGGGTCAGCGCAGTAGAGGAAGACCGCGACTCAGGTGGCGCACGCAAGTGGAAGGGGACCTCAACCGACTTAGCGTGCGAAACTGGAGACAGCTGGCAAAAGATCGAGATCGCTGGCGACGCTTGTTGGTTGAAGCCCAGGACCACCTCGGTCTGTAGCGCCACCTTAAGTAAGTAAGTATAACCATCCTTCCCAGAGGACTATTCGCAGTGTGGTGGATAAATTTGGGTCCACTGGTTCAGTAAACAATCAACGAACGTCGGGTACGTCGACGAAACGCAAGATCTGCCGAAAACATCGCCGCTGTCCGTGAAAATGTGCAAGAGAATCCGAGGCATTCGATTTCGCGTCGCTCACAAAAACTCGGCCTTTCGCAGACCACAACTTGGCGAATTTTACGTCGTGACTTTGGCCTGCACCCGTATAAAATTCAACTGACCCAGGAACTGAAGGTAAACGACCAAAGAATGGGCTCTGGAGCAGTTGGAAACTGACCCTAATTTTCATCGAAAAATCATCTTCAGCGATGAGGCCCATTTCTGGATGAATGGGTACGTCAACAAACAAAATTGTCGAGTCTGGGACAATACCAATCCACATGAGACCCTATAGTATCCAATGCATCCCGAAAAAGTCATTGTTTGATGTAGAATTTAGGTTGGCGGCGTTGGCCAGGCCATCACCGTCAACGGCGAGCGCTATAGGTCGATGATTACCAACTTCTTTTGGCCTGAATTGGATGATATGGACACCAACGACGTGTGATTTCAACAGAACAGCGCTACGTGCCACACAGCTCACGCCACATTGGAAATTCTGCACGAGCGATTCGAGGGCATGGTCATCTCACGTGGAGGTGATGTGAACTGCCCACCGAGATCGTGCGATTTGACCCCGTTATACTTTTTATAGTGGGATTTTCTGAAGTCGCAGATCAATGCGAATAAGCCACAACCCATAAGCCAACATAACCCATGCCATTGGTCAAATTCAGCCTGATTTATGCGCCAGAGTCATGGAAAATTGGACATTTCGGATGCGCGCTACCCAGAGACGCTGCGGCGGACATTTGAACGATGTTGTATTCCGTAATGACAACGATAGGCCTTTCAAACGAATAAAAAATGTCGATGATATCTCACACACACTTTGTTTTATTTAAATTTAAAGATAGGAAGCGCTCAATGAAAGACCCTTTATAACACTGCCAGTAGAGTAGTAATGATTTTAAGAGTTGGTCGAACTGATAATAATGATGACATCAGAAGATTGAAAAAAAGACACAGTGAATTGAAGCAATGGCAACAACACTAACAAAATTGTCCACAATTAGTCTACAAACCACTCTCGGATGTCATTGAAACCTGATATTACACCCCACTTGTGCTGTCTGACTAACAGCACGAGTGGATTTTATAAACGGTCTAAATCGGCAATCAATCTGCCGTTCTTTTTGCTCAAAACTCTGGAACACTTTAAGGCAGGGGTACACCGCAGGACGGTGTTCTCTTGCTTTTGATGGATCTGCTGATTTGTTTTCATCCTGGTGTCATGGAAATTTCTTCCAGTTCTAAGCAAAAGACTCAATAATACGAAACAGTAATAACAATTTAGTCAGAAGTCAAAATCTGGCAGTTTAACAGTCAAAGACATACTTTTACTCAGAAAGTATTAATTGCTGTTTTAAAAACCCCAAGGACAGTAGGAATCGTATTGAAAATCGTAGTAAAAACCAAAGTGCATTAAAAAAAACTATGTGGCCTATTGCGCACAAAACTAGCATCTGGTAATACACGGGCCTCAAAGCATCCGTGATAAAAGACGATTCTAAGTCCCTTTTCAACAGTGGTCATATAGTAAAGGTAAAAGCTACTTGAAAAAAAGTCTTTCAACCTAACCGAGATTCAGAGAACGGGCTGCATCGCGATCATTAAATCCATGAGTACAAAATCCACAGCGGCAATGGAGACCATGCTTTTTTCTTTTTCTCTAGATCTCTGTAGCAGTATGGTGTATGGTGATTAAAACTGTGCTTCAACTAAAGAATCTTTAAATGTATGTACTAGCCATCTCAAACGTACAATGCGCATTTCTTTGACCCGACCTATGCCGCTACGCTGTATTTATAGTTGGACATTGAATCTACTTCTGCAAATCCCATCAACGGTAATATCGACCGAATATCTTAGAAAGCATTTTTGGCTCAGAATGATGAAGGTTATCTTCATCCGCTTAGTTAAAGCTGGGATGAGCGTAAACGTGAACAAATGGTAATTTCCTGAATGCCTGTTCAGTGCACTCTGCATGTTAGTGGAGTCCAATTGAAACAGGTGTAGAAGTTTAAGTATAATGGGGTCTTATTCAAGAGTGATGGAAGAAGCAATACTGAGTTGTCCTGTAGAATTGGTCAGGCTGGAGGAACTTTGAGACAACTTGGTCAATATGTTATCAGGAGGACTGACCTTGCCATCGGAGCTAAGCTATCGGTCTTTAATTCAGTGTTTGTTCCGAACCTCACCTATAGTCATGAGGTTTGGGTAATGACCGAAGGAATAAGATCGCGGATACAAGCTGCAGAAATAAGATTTCTTCATTGTATTGCTGGGTTAACTCGTCGAAATCGAGTTAGGAACACCAGAATACGCGAGATACTCAATGTCGAGCAGCTACTTCTTCGAACGGACAGGTACATACTTCGATGGCTTGGGCACATTAAACGTATGCCCCTAACTCGGCTTCTAAGACGTGCCATCGGTACGCGTCCCCTTGCTAGGCGCACGATGAGATGGTTGGACCAAGTCGGAAATCTCACCTCTACCCATATGGGGATAGCCCCTAATGTGTTAGAGGCGATGGCGGAACATCGAGAGATGTGGAGAGTCCACACAAGCACCCTAGTCCCGACCCCCTCGTAGAAGATAAGCGGGCCATTTTGAAAACGTATGAATGTATTAGGTGCGAAATTAGGTTCTCGCTTGTTTTTTTGATGAAAATGCAAGTTTATTGTGAAAAAATGGTTACAAATGAGTCATTCAAAGTATAGCCCATCACTAGCTACAACTTTTTTTCCATCTTTCTGGCAGAGCTCGTATACCGTCACTGTAAAAGTGTTCTTCTTTTGAGGCTATCCACGAATCTAGCCATTCTTGGATGTCTTCATATAAGCGGAACTGCTGATCAGCCAGAACATGTGCCATTGAACGGAACAAGTAATAATCGGACGGTTCAATATCTCGGAAATATGGCGGGTGGGGTAGGACTTCCCTTTTGAGCGTTTCCAGGTAGGTTTTAACGGATTTGGCAACGTGAGGTCGACCGTTGTCATGCTTTTTCGTGCCTCTGTTCGTATTGTGGACGTTTTTCGCGCAGTTCTCGGCTCAATCGCATCAATTGAAGTCTATATCGTTCCCCAGTGATGGTTTCGTTTAGTTTCAACAGTTCATAATAAATAACACCGATCTGGTCCCACCAAATACACAGCATAACCTTCGCAGCGTGAATATTCGCCCGACCCGACGACATAGAAGCATGACCGGGCACTCCCCATGACTTTCTTTTCTTTGGGTTGCTGTAATGAATCCATTTTTCATCACCCGTCACAATGCGATGAAGAAAACCCTTCTTATTTTGCCGCTGGAGCAGTTGTTCACAGGCGAAAAAACGACGCTCAACGTCCCTTGGCTTCAAATCTTAAGGAACCCAAGTTCATTGTGTTTGAATCATTCCAAACGCATGCAATTGCAGGGAAATAGCTTGGCGGGTAACTCCTAATGCTGAAGCAAGCTGTTCTTGCGTTTGGCACGGATCCTCATCGAGCAATGCCGAAGGATTTTGTCCTTCCTTCACGCGGAAGGTCGTTAACATCGAAATCACCGTCTTTGAAGCGACAGAACCAATCACGGCACGTTGTTTCACTTAGGGCAGCATCTCCGTAAACTTTTTGGAGCTCTCGATGCGCTTCAGCTGCCGTTTTCTTCGAATGATAGAAAAAAATCAACATTTGGCACAAAATCAGACATTTTCACACAACCAAAAGTATATGACGGCAAAACAAAATCACTAATGTGTCAAAAGGATTTGTTTACCATATGTCTAAGCTAGGTCAGATGTTTTGGATATGCCAAAATCGACCAGCACTTACTGCTGGAGCCATCTTTTGACAAACTGTGAGAACTTACTTGCGCATCTTATATGTATATACATTAATAGCGTTTGCGTTACCAAGTAGTTGCACAGGCTTTTTAACGATTATGCATCTGGTGATGGCTTAATAGGCTCCCACAATTCGTCACATGACGGCACGTTACTTTGTCTTAATCTTCTGTGGAATCGTTGCCGACTTTCCATTCTGCATCGCCATCCTGCGCAGATGAATGAAATTGACAGGGATCCCAAAACTAGACATGGTCCTGTATATTTCGTCTCTATTAATGCTGTCAGGAGCGGCCTTGAAATCCATAAAGAGATGGTGGGCATTAGTTGCGACTTCTTGGGTTTTCATTCAAATTCAGTCATTTGTAGAGTGTCCTGTTCTGAAACTGCACTAAAGTGCCTAACCAACACAAATTTCACATACGATCTTCTACGTGATGGTGAGGATCAGTTTACCTCCTTAGGTAGCTCAGTTGAGAGCTTGTGACCAAATCTTAAAAAATGAATTGGTGCATGTTCTCTAAGTCATCTCCAGCTGCTTTTATAACTCAGCCAATAAGCCGTAAGGCCCAGTAGATTTTATGGGCTTCAGTTTTTACAAAAGCTCTAGCTGTCTAAGTCTAGGTGAATAGTTCGCTTTCAGCGGGATGTTGATTCCAAGAGATCGCCACGTCTGTTGGTGAACACTAATATGAGGTGGTGTCATGTGGACTATACTTACCAACTGTCTTGCAAAAGTTGTCCTCGTTGAAATTGCCCAACACGATGTTAACGCCTTATTTAGGATATTGCGCATATTTTTTGTCAAGAAGCTAGAAACACTCGTAAGTCCTTGTTCTCTGGGGGGAGGGGAGGGGATGATGGTGAATTTAGCGTTGATGGGAATTGATGTAACTGTTACCTCATCCTCATCCGAGATTTGTGGTCAGCGTGCAACAAAGGGGTTTATTAACGTGGCTAGCCGGGCAGAGGTGAAATATTCTTGGCGAGAAATATACCACTTGATGACAGCGGAATCAAATCATTGCTATGCCTTCTCTATGCGAAACTCGATAGTGTTAGCCTAAGAGGGTATCTAAGTTAAAAAAAAAATAAATTCTTACGTCAGACAGATGGCAAGGCATCTGAATACATTTTTAAGGAACTGACCCGCAAAAGGCGAGGGCCCTGCATCTTAAAAAAATCTTTTGTGCCACTTCTGGAGCCACTGTTATCTGATTACCTTTACTTACTGCATCTTCGTCCACATTGTGCACGTTCTTAATCCCGATTAAAGCTATCAAGCTTATCAAAGCAATCAACAACGTAAAATGGACAGGCATTACAATCTCCTTAAATTATATTAGCGGAATATATTTTTGACGTATTCAAATGCACTACTACCAACAAATGTATTTAAAGTCCCGTTTAAATTACCTTTTACTTAAATTCATAGACACAAGTGGCAGACAAGAAAGAAGTAAAATACACGTATGAATATGACCTCGAGCAGCAGTTCCAATGGCAACGTAAATTAAGATTTATATCTACCTAGACGTCATTCAGGGGTACAGTACATCTGAACTGCAGATAATAAATGCCAAAGAAAAGTTTTGCAATGGAGAATGTACAGACACTCAGGAATTAGTTAGAAAAGCAGCCTTGAGCGTAAGGCCGCTGGCATGCAATGAGCGACAAGCGGCAAAGCGGCAGAGAATGATGTTCAGAAATAGCGCTTGCCGTTCAACGACTGCGTCGTCACAACCATACGATTTCATACGTTTTTATTTTGCCGTTCTGCAACTTTGCCGCTTGCCGCTCAATGCGTGGCTTTGTCATAAGACTTACAATTTTGAAGGTTTAAGGTTTTCACTCCGAAACCCTAGGAGAAAAAAAATTATATCGAGTGTGATCATACGGTCAAACCACCGACCACAGGTGCGATGTGCTTATTAAAAAGAGCCACGTATCCAGTTTTTGGGTGTGTGCACATTTAGGTAGACTCTGCTTATTCTCATTCTTCTCCGAAGAACGCGGTCTTTCGAGCCTGATATGCAGACTTGTACAATCCACCTGCTCTCGGTCTAGGGCTGAGTCTTACTACGACCAGGAACTCAGCAATTTTTACGTTATGCTGCGTGTCAAGAACCCTCAGGTCTTCGCTGCAACACTTGACAAGCTTCGAAGTGATCTGTTTAGCAGGTAATGCTTTTATAGCCGAGTGGCTGTAAATATACGTAGATTGTGATATCCTCGCATGGGTATTGATGCTACTTGGGCTGCTCTTGTCCCTGCTAGAACCTCAGCCTAAAAAACACTGCTGTTCTCAGGAAAAATTATTGATCTTCTCAATCTCAGTTTATCGAAGAAGAGACCAACCTATATCCATTTTTGACCCATCCGGTGTAAATAGATTTGAATTCACCAAAATATTGGTTCTTTTCCCATTATTCTCTGCTTAAAAAAATGAAGAAATCTAGAGTAGTGTAGTTAATGCAATGCATGCTAATGTTTGTATATCATAGGATTATTATAGGTTCATAGTCGATTGCCGTCGTGTGACTAGTTCAGCCTGCTTTAGGAATGAAAACAACCTTGATTCCTCCATCGTGTGCAAGAAGTACGGGTTAACGGTGACAGAGTCGTATCTGGGAAGCTTCAAGGGAATGCTTAGCATCCCCAAAGAGTTCTACAATATCCCCTAAGCATTGCAACTCCAAGGCTCGCTGGATGCATGAGCACACCCAAGATTTTCCTTGAGCATCTGCAAGATATCCTTTGAGCACCTCCAAGATTTCCTCGCTGAATGCTTTCCCTTTTAACCCTCTATCTTTTAATTAATTTGCACAACAGAACAGAATTTTCGGTCAAAGTTTTCTACACATCACGCTTCGGTACTATAAGATTAAATCGAGATCATCACGATCATCATCATTTTCTGAATAGTCCGCTTATCCACCATGAGGGCCGCGGGTTTAGGGTGCTAACGTGGACCCTTTATACCTCTCGATCTTCCACCATCGACACTGAAACAACAGGAGGTATGCCATACATGTAGAGGTAAAGGTGAGATTTCGGACTTGGTGCAACCATCTGATCCTCGGCCTACCCAGGGGACGCCTACCCGATGGCACGAGCTCCGTGGCACGCCTTGAACGCCAAGTTGGAAACTTGCGTTTAACGTACCAAAACCATCGGAGCATAGATATTTCCGTTCGAGGAAGTAGCTGCTCGACATTAAGTGTCTCGCGTATTCTGGTGTTCTTAACTCGATCTCGACGAGTAGCCCCATCTTATTCTTTCGATCATTACCCAAACTTCAAAACCATATACGAGAGTCGGAACAAAGAATGAATTAAAGACCGGTAGTTTATCTCTGATGCCAAGTTCGACCCTCCTGATAAGAGATTGACCAAGTTGTATTCAAATTGTTCCAGCTTGACTATTTGAAATTTTGTATCTAACTTGCTCATCCATTGGTTGGCTTATTTACAAACCAATCTAAGCTCTTGACGAAACATATCGTGTCCATTACTGCAACTTATGCCAGGTCCCAGGCGATGTATTTGAAGATTTGGGCATTCACAAAGCAAGTATTCGAAGGTTCCACTTCTTCTTCCGTTTCCTAGCACCTTGTTGTCTAGTGCCTTGATTTTTTCCCTTTTCAATGGGGGCGTTGATATTAAATGACTTACAAAATATTCCAGAACAAGTTTTTTTTATGTTAGGTTAGGTTAGCGGGCCGACGAAGATGATGAAATCCGCTTCATCTCACTTATAGACCCATTGTGGTACCCATGTGTTTTACCAGCTTCTTCTAACTGCGTGATGTTATATGCCTGATGACAGCCAATTGGCTGTCTTTGCGAACTTAAGTATGTAGATCCGACAGCGAACAATCAGATAACTCCTCGATGTCTTCGAAGAGGTATCTGCTCAAAGTTTTTTTTAGAAGGACCTTGAATAGAACGGAAAGATCCAATTTAAGTCAACTTTCAAACCTGATACTCACAATTCCGCTTGTTCTGCATTTTATTAGGGCCACATACCTTCTTAATTACTGCAACCACAACACAAGCTTCAACGTCTTCAAATCCTTTTTTCATGTTGTTCATCATTTCGTGAACCTACTGTTGATTTTTCAGCTAATTTCCGATTGGTGTAATAGAAACTTGAGATAACAGATTTCCAATAGGATTCCTAATCAGAAAAAGTCTATGCATGTTGCGTATACTTGTGAAATTCAAGAAAATGATAAGCGAGCTTAAGATTCACTTTCTCGCTTATGAAGTTAAATGCTCGTATGAAGGTCTTCAGATTGCATACACAGTGAGTTCAACTTAACGCATTTCGAGTTATTGTTAATTCTTCAAGAGTATTCTTGAGAATTTCTTAAGAAAACGTCTGCGATATGTATTTGTTTCTCAAAACAGAACTAACAAGAACATTTCAATTTAAGAACCCCAATAGAGTCGAACGAAATCGATAGCATGTACATATACACATACATATGTAGGTCTTTAGTGTCCACGCTGCATTCATGAGTCATATGAGGGGCTGATAATAAAGTGGAGAGATAAAATGTTATTATCTCGATAGATAACATAGACTCTTTCTTTTTGTGAAGAGGGAATACTTGAGGTGCCGACTAAGACTCTTCATCTACAGACTGCTCAACCCCAGAACTGCTTCAGATGGTATTACTTTTTTCACCTCTATGGCACTCTTATCTTCTACAACCTTGACGAATTTCTATCATTTTTTCTCTTGTCCGCCTTCAAAACTTCCTCAATGCTCTCCGGTGTGATTCCGCTTATCTTCAATTCTGGTCTTCATATTTCTGCAAACTATTTGGTGCATTTGAAGAGCGTGTGTTACGCGTTGTCTTAAGTCAAAGTATCATACTGGCATATTGGGCGCGCTATTTCCCTAATCCCATGCAGATAGTCGTTGAAGAACCCGTGACGGGTGAAGATCGCCAGAGCCCTGGGGTATTTCGACAACAGATCGTGTAGAAGACACTGGAAAATCATCAGATTAGTGCGTGAAACCACACCACTTATAAACCAACATAGCAAAGTCGCCGACAAAAACTACAACTTTGTTAACAACTTCCTGCATGCACAACAGCAAGCCAAGACGCCAGGAGGCGATAGCCCTTTACACAGAAGTGTCCAATATTGCAAACGAATCTGGAACGTGAGTATACTTCAGCTGGAATCACAGTCAAAACCGTTTAGACATAATTCTTCGCTATCTTAGGAAGAGCAGACCTCCTTATGGGTCACAACACACAAAGGAAACAATGTCTATGTGTAGATGACATGAAAGCAGCAGCAATCAAAGAGCTAACAAATCCGATATCGAAACCCCTATTCTTAGAACAATGTAAAATTAAGAAAAACCTCTTCGACACCCAAGATAATGTGCATATCCCATGGGTACTGGGACACCTACATACGTAGGTGCAACGAAAAACGAGAAAGCCCACGAACTGGCAAAAATAAAATGTAATTTCATGTGTAGGGATGAAGTCCAGAAAACGTCCCATACGTACAGTAAATTCAGGATTTCCCGAAACGAAATACCCTAAGAAAACTCAGCCCAGACAGAATATGTCTTCCCAGGTATTTGTGTCTTAGCGCCTCTGTTGTGTGGCCGTCGCAGAGCAAATGCTAGGAGCTCCCTTCTTCCTCCTCGCATCACGGGTAAGATTTCACCAGTCCCAAACAATAGTCATGTTTGCTCAGGTTGATATGCCCGGTGTAAAGTGCATACATTACACTCACAGAATTGGACTAGCTGACACTGCAGATAGGGAGAAGTGGCGGTTCAAGGAGTCGGGAGTATTTAAATCCATTCTGCGAAGTTAAGAAGGAAAACTAGGTCTCGTATCGTTTTACTTTTTTCTTTTTCTTTCTGCAGAAGAGGCAAAGAATGCATCGTGCACTCTCAAGAGGGCGATACAATCAGCTTGTACTTCAAACTCTTTGACCACTGCTTACTCCTGGAACAATTTAGATTTCCTAATGTAGCTGTTGATATCGCCCATGCTGGCGAAGTTCAGATCATTTTGATCATTACTCCCCTTCTACCTCTTGTTCGTTTGGCAACCGCGTTAGGGCCGCCATTTGTATTACTTAAGGGGGCTCTTACCAATAGGGCTCCGTTTTGATTTTTGCGTTTCCGTTCTCTTTTTTTTTTACACCACTGACTGCATAAAGAATCATATTTGGTTGCACTTGTCGTAACTCGAAATCATTATTCTTGTTTTGCCGCTCCTTTCTGCTGCCCATCTGCAGGCGAAAAAAACCAACAAGCCGAGCTCCCTTCTTTTCTCCCCTTATACACGGATACACACTTAAATTTCCATGTCCGATTATAAACTGTCAGTTATTGCTGCGGTCGTTCTCCAACGTATGTACCTAATCAGTTATGCCGCCCACCTTTCTCTGGCTTCGGAACTCCATAGTTTCTTCACCTCTGCAATCTAGGTTTCCTATCCTATTTCTGTTTTATTTTCGTAAAAGCATTTCCTCTCTGCTGATAGAAGATCTATTGGGTCATTCCCGCGACTACGAGAACGGCTGGTTTCGACACCATGCGCAAGCTTACTACTCGAAAGCTCTAGGTCTTTGTAATGCTATCCTCTGTTTTCTATACTTCTTCTGCCTGAGTGCATCCCCACAGATACCATGTAGGAGAATGGTATTCGTGGTCGACGTGAAAAATGTTTGTCTGCTTGCCGTTGTACCACCTTCATACATTAGCCGTGAATCTGCTGAGTAATAAAGTGACCTTTGCAGCCAGCTTTGATGAAGACTTTATCCACAAAGCAGCCACTGGGAGCAACGCAGTAGAGGAAGAACACGCCTACGGTGGTGCGCGTGTATAGAAGGGGACCTCAACCAACTTGAAGTGCACAAGTGCAGTTATGCAGGATCGGGCTAACTATAGGGGCTTGTTGATTGACGCCCATGTTCTCTTCAAACTGTAGCTAGGGTTGCCATTAAAAATTTAATGAAACTAGAAGTCATGGACATAAAACCCCAGAAATTGCATCTACAAGCCCGGACACAATAGAAATATTGAAATTAAGCGGGGAACGGAGGATTCTGTGGAGGATTGTGCATTGGTGGTACTCACTGGCCTTAACCGCAAATACATGCGAACGAAAGCTATCCATTGCTCTTTCACTCACATTGATCACGATACACGTGAATAATAATAATCTCGGAACTTCTTGAAAACTTTGGAAAATCCTCCCGGATATCCCCGTACGCCCTACAAAGAAGAGAGATGGTAAGCCAACTGTAGCGCCACTTAAGTAAGTAAGTAAGTCCTTAGACTAGATATACACATACAAACACATGTATATGAGACCACCACTAGGAGGTAAAGCATGCAGTTGAGTACGAGCTTAATCGGCACTGATTCTCGACAAATTTTAAGCAATCAATAGTTTTCCCGACCAATAGCAAACATAACTTGATGTACAGTTCCGGAAGATAACGAACTAATCTAACCTAAAAGGGCTGGAGTTTCATAACGTTGTTAGCTCACCGACAACGTCCATTGGTAATGACCCTATTTAGACTACAAGTTGTTTTGACCAGATCTACGGCAGAGTTTGATGGATTTGTCTCGCTCGCTAACTCGCTGGAGCATAAAGCTACGATCAGACGATTTGCAGGTGTGCGCCAGTTTTACAGAAAAATGTGTCCCAAGCAACCGCAAATCGTGTGGTCATCAAATTTGTATCAACAAATATCTGCAGACAGGATCACTGATCACCTTTTTGGGACCATTTGCACACATTAGGGGACTTTTGGACATTTGTGGACTTTGCAGGTGTTGCTTTGAAAAAACATGTGCAAATGGTAAATTTGTCCACAAATGCTCTGATACAATGTGGGCTATTCTTCCTGCATTTCTGTTCCGTGTGCGATGCTTCGTTGGCAATTCGCTTTCATCGTCCTCTTCGCTACTGTTTTCAGACACATATGCAACCAATACTACTGCGAGGATATCTCGCGTTGTAGTCTGCAAATGTGCTATTTGTGTATGTAAGTCTGCAAATCGGCATCGAAAATTAGCATCGTCCTGCAAATGACGTTATGCAAATTCGCATTTACGGATGATTTCCAGACATTTGCTTATGTACACATTTTGCGGACATCTGGAAATCGTCTGTTCGTAACTTAACTACGATTCGAAATTCTTTGCACTTATGACTCGAGATAGACAATGCCAGTGAAATATTTTCTCATAGTACATCTTCTGGCCACTTCACCGTAACCATACAATTCTCATTCAAATCACTCAAAGCATGACTTGCATTACAATACGAAAAGAAAAATCGAAAAAAAGACAAACAAGCAGATAACCTATCTAAAGGGTGGCAAGTGCTCTCGAATAGTGCTTACAACATTCAAAAAAAAAAATGACCTTGATTCTCAGCAATAAGTACAGTCGACAGAGTTCGAAATTTACCCATCCAATATTGATTCCAAGTCCATCTCGGTGTGTGCCTCGGCCTCCTAATCTGTTTACCTACGAAAGTGATTCAATCGGCATCCTTTAGTGCTTTTCTAGCCAACAGTCGAATCCACACACATCTTATTTGGCCAAATTGTTTGGTGATCTACAAACAACCGACCCAAAAGTCAATATCAATCTTTTTTGCGCACGTAAATAGATTCCGCACATAATTCGTCTATTATCGCCGCAGATACACACTTATAGTAGGGGGGAGAGCAAAGCTCTAGTTTTTTCCTCTGTTGAGAGTGCGCTCGCGTTTGATTTTGATAACGAACGAGCAAACCCTTTCGCTTCGACACTATCTTTCTCTTAGTTTCTCTTTTATTTATTTTTTTTTTTTATTTTTTCTATAATTAAACAATGGAACTGAATGAAATGAAGGAACACCGGACACACGGTGGGCAAATGGAGCTTAAGAGTATTCGTTGGAACTCGCTTGACCGGTAGTGGTAGTCACTACTGGTGGTCACTGGTCAGATAAGCCGCAACGAGAAGAGATTTCATCCATTTCTTCTTCTTGTTCTTCAGCGTCTGTTCTTCTTCGTTTTCTTCTTTCTCTTTTGATAGTGACCAACCCACAAACTAGTGTGTGAGATAGATAATAAAAGGAAGAAAAAAAATTCTTACGATATAAAAGCATAAGAGGCAAACAGCGTATGCGATAGCGCGACCCCCATTGCTGCTTCATTCCGGCGTTCGTGTACCGGGTATATAAAGTTAAACGAGGCCATTTCGCAGCGTAGTCTGTTCAGATTCGTTTAAAGGTTCAGAGAGAACGCACAAGGAAAAGGTAAGGCAAGCCACAAGCAGTGTAAGAAAGTTGCACTGAAGGTCCATTGGAAGCCTTCAGGAGTGTTTTTAATAATTTCTTCAAATCCTCCTCTTGTGAAATAAAAGTTCTGAACAATTTTCGTGTATTTTGGCCCAAAATCTGCACCATTTTTTCCCCCAAAAAGTTTATAGTTGTGCGAGTGATGTAACGAAGAATAAAGTGATCATGCGTCGAAATTAATTGATCGAACCGATCAAAGTGTGTGAAATTCGATAGCGAGAAAATAGAATCAATAAAAAAAGAACTTTTTGCGGTCACAGCAGATTAGCTTAGTGCCTTAGTTACATGAATAAATTTGTGGTGCGAAATATGTGCCAATATTTGAAGCACACAACTGTAGATGCCGGCTGTATTTGCATTGAGCAATTGCGGTTTTATTGTGTGCGGCTGGGGTGGCGGTCGGGTCGATCTATTGTGTGTGTCACACTTTGCCAATCCACTCGGTGAATTCCAAGTCAATTAATTTAATTTAATTTGATCAAATGTGATTTAAAGGTTGAATGGCAGAAGTGGTTACGGGTTGCTTGGGAGACATTCCTATACATAGTCTGGCTGAGATGTCTTAACCCCGGTGGCGTCGTCGTCGTCGTTGTGGTTTTTCGTTTTTTTTTCTCTTCCTCTTTTCTCGTCTGGATATTGTGCTGCGATGCATATGTGGATTTTGTTATGCCTGACTGGGGTGACTTGCATTGATTTTATTTTTTTGCATTCCATTTTCGAGATGTACGAAGCGGACATGGGAGCACTTTTCAAAACGAAATGTGGTGTTCATAAAATTGGATTTGTTAATTAACCCTAAATTACCAAACATATGCTAATTGTATTCCATGATGAACAGCAGCTGGAAAATCGTTATTTTTACAAATTGCCTTGAGAGATTGAGAGCAGCAAAAATGTGATTAAGTCTTTAGAATCCACTTGTACTGTAGCCACAGAACAACTTCTGCCTTTGTCCCGAGATCTACTATCCTCCTACCACTTGTAAAGGCTGTGAGCTAACCATTTCAATTAAAAGCTGTTATAATTTTTTGTACCTAGCCACTGCTTTTTTCGTGTTCACAGCTGCATGTTCATTGAATTCCATGATGAACAGCAGCTGGAAAATCGTTATTTTATCGAATTGCCTTAAGAGATTGAGAGTTCATTAAGTCTTCAGAATCCACTTCTACTGTAGCCGCAGAGGAACTACTCCTCCTCCTACCATCTGCAAAGGCTGACAGTAGTTCACGATTGCAGTCTTGCATCCTTAACCAACATTCAGGTATTCTGGACTTTAGCTAACTGCCTCTAGTTGAACTCTAAGTTGTTTAAGATCTTCTCCTATTTGTCCGCGCCATATTGGACGAAGGCTCCCCCTTTCGATTCAAAAGCTCTGCCGGCCGAAGCATTGGTGTTCATTCGCTCTACATATCATAGCTATCTTAAACGTCCAATTCGCATTTCTTTTGGCTAAACCGATGTCGCTTCTTCTCCGATCCCCGTCAATGCGTTTTTCGCTTGACACAATCGTGACTGACTTCATCCGCCTCCCGTATAAAGGTAGTTCATGCTTCAGCGAAATAAAGTAGGAGTAGAATGATTAAGGTCTTATATTCTTAATTGCTCAGGATAAAACGTTAAAACTCAATTTCCGTCTCAGTCCAATGAAACAGAAATTTTCTTCGTTTTATTTCGGAGAAGATGTCGTTGTCAGAAGTAATAGCAGAGTCAAGAAAGACAAGTTCACTTACAATCGTGAAGTTACAGCTGTCTACTCTTATGTAATGCTGCGTGGCCCACCGTCGCCGTTTAATCCTTTTTGCCGCTTTTGTCTCTATAGGTATTCGTGAACTGGTGAGAGTTCGATGAGCCCGACGATATCAATATCGTTTTCCTACGCAGGTATTTGCACCGAATTTTGAAGGAGTATGCCTCTGGTGTTGGCCTGAAAAGTCACAAGACAACGCGACATCCTTTTCCTTTTTTGACATTCAAGACTTAAACAGTGGGCACTCTCCATCATCATCATCCTACTCAGACGGTTGAGTTTGGCAGGGATGTCAAAACTGAGCAAGTCTTTGCATAGCTCGTTCCTATAAATGATGTCATACGCAGCCTTAAATCGATAAACAGATGGTGGTTATCGATTTGGATTTCTCTAGTTATATCCTGCGAAAATTTGGTGTATCATAGTCTTTCCCGACCTCAAACTGCACTTAAACTGGCGAATTGCCAGATAAGATATTGGATGGGATGCTGAAAGAGGTCCATGCTTAGATGGTTTGGGCACGTCAAACGCATGTAACCAACTCGGTTTCCAAGACGTGTCATGGAATCCGTGCTATCGGGTAGACGTCCCCTGGTTAGGGGCCGTTTAGATATTGCTTTGCGCACTTTGTGTTGATCAGCTGGACAAATATTTTGGCTATCATCGTCTGGATTAAATGGTTTGTTTTGCCTGACAGAGATTTTTCGGTTTTCGTCGACGTTATATAGTCTGCAGACGAAGTTTTTTTTAAATTCTCAGCACCAGTTGTGATTCTACTACAAGGTTACCATCTTCATCTCTACAAGTTTCTGTGCGAGTTTTTTCTGCCCTTACACGTTCTGTTTACCTTTTCTTCCCTTTTGATTGTAGAACTCACGAGCAGTCTATGACCTTCTTGGCTGTGCCGCTTTTTGGACTATTGATTTGGCCACATGTACTGGCCCGCATTCCTCTTCTTACCAAGAGTTTTGTGATGGCGGTTGGAGGATGTTTCTTATGACACATTGGCAGTGTTGCCACATGTCTTCGCGTTTGTTGACGCGTTTGTTGACGTTGTAAATTCTCGCATTCGTACTTTGTCTTCAATAAGATAGTGATACGAGTCGATCGTGGAAACCCACAAAGTCTATCTTATGATCAGATAACCGTTATATCCCCTTGTCAATATAAAGACTAGGAAACCATGTGCTGCTTGAGTGACGTTTCGCCCCGCAGTTAAGTTCGTTTCCAGAAGTGCTGTCGTGTAGGCTGTGCAATCAAAACACCTTCCTGTGTGTTTAACAAAAATTCTGAAAACTATCGCGAGTTTTAAAAACCATATTCTCAACTGCAGTCCAATTGGAAAAATTCTAGGTATCGATGAATATCGTTTACAGACTTCCTTTTACTCATAACAAAAGAATGCATTTGGTGCAATTGGCCACGAAATCGATAGTTTTCAGGAATTTCGTGATTAGTCATGTGTCGGATGGATTACACAGTAGAACAAATCCGAGAGCAACGAGACAAATCAACCTGAGGACATTTTTTCTACACTTGTCTAGGTGTCGTAGCTCTAGAATTGAGTTGTAGTCGATTTACCCATCATCCGTTTTTGAACTCAATTTTGAGGAGCTCGTCTCCATTGTGTCCGATATTTAATGTCATCGACATGCCAAAACATACAAATTTTGGTGACTCCTGTACAAGTTCAATCTAACCTTTGCTTCTAATAATTTCCACTGTTATATCCTGGATCCTAAGTGCTTTATTGCAAAAAATAAATATTAAAGCTCGCGCGGCAGCTAGAGGAGCACAAAAGCCTGGCTTCTCGCAAGCGTTCATTGCCGACTCCGACTATCGAATTCAATGTTTTCTCATGACAAATTGTATTCTCGAAAGTTTGTGGATATTGCTTGACTCCACTTATCCTGGATATTACTTGAGCACGTAGGCAGGTGTTCTTTGGAAATGGCTTGAAATCAAACAGCTCGCACACCAGTCCAACACACTAATCACTGACCCACGACGACCACGTAGGCAGTTACTTGTTCAGTAATCTGGATGAAGAAGGCTTTACTTACTTACTTACATATGATGGCGCTAAAGCTCGTAAACTAGAGTCAAGGTGGTAAGGTTCCAATCATCGTGC
The DNA here is from genome assembly GCA_917880715.2 of Matsumyia berberina. Classification (NCBI taxonomy): domain Eukaryota; kingdom Metazoa; phylum Arthropoda; class Insecta; order Diptera; family Syrphidae; genus Matsumyia; species Matsumyia berberina. The sequence continues at coordinate 61,757,662 of OU862871.1, forward strand.
GTGCTTTCGTCGGAACGTATCTTTCACTGCTGGTGATAAACCCAACCAAATCATCTCTTGCAGCTTTAATTAGCTCAACTTCTACCCCATCTGGGTTTCGTATGGCTTCGTATGATTTATGGTTAAAGTGATTACTTGTCCTCCAGGTTAAAACTATTAGCCTAACTGACAGCGAGATTTTGGCCTTTGTTGTGGTTTAACAGTCCGTAAACATAGTTTTGCACTTCTTCAGCACCAACTGGTTCTCCCGTGTTAATCCTTGAAGGCTCCTGGTTGGATAACAAGATCTTGGGTTGCTATTTTTATCGTTTTATAGAATTTCAGAATCTCTTTCCTGCCTTAATGCTTCTTTTTCTTTTACCTGAGCAAGTACTTTTCGTCTTTTTCTTTTTGTTTGTAGAGCTGACAAGCCGCTCTTGTCGTTTTTTGTAGCGACGATTTACATATAGGCTACTATTTTGTCTGCATTTGCTGTGTGCATGCTTAAACCAGGCAGAAACCTATTAGGGGAAAGGGTGAAACCTCTTCCATGGCGTTCGTGATAGCTTGATTTCAGTGCTGCCAGTGGTTTTGTGCGCTTGTTATTCCTGTTTGGAGACTTCTCAAGAAGTCGAGGGAAAACTCAATCAGCAAGGACTTCTGCGGGCGTTTGCCATTGCAGCCTTTCCACGTTGCATCTTCTCATACTGGTGGTTTTGGTCATTGCGGCATTCTTGCATCCATATCTTTGAGAGGCATATGTAAGTCTGTTACCAATCTACGGTGATTCAGTGAGTGCAGATTTGACCTAAGTTATGGTTCGTATAGTGATGGGAGGGTTTCGGGTCAGAACTTCAGATGTGCTCAGTAGGTACTCAAGTTCCGGTCTAATTTGTGGTTTGTAAAGAAGAAGTAACTGCAATATTCTAAGGTATTTCTTCGAGAATCGTCATCACTCTTACACTTATGAAGTGGAAACTTAAGACATTTTGCCTAAAATTGTTGCCGAAAAGGCTTCCAAATAGCCGCTGTCTGTGCTTATGCTGGCAGTTACCAAAGTAGATGTTGAATGTTCTTGTTTTCCCGACAACCAATCCATCTTAACGCTCTTTCCAAAGAGTGGTTAGAAAGTTAAGCCTTGAAGAATCTCTGCATATCTTTTTTTATACACTATCCTCTTCTCGGAAAAGGCAAACCTATGACAGTTATACGTAAGTATATGTTACATAACTCTGAGATGTTTGCTGATTTTGCCCTTGAACTACTGAAGCTTGACTTCCAATATTTACTTATTCTATCTACAGACCGCCTGTAAAAATTCTTTAATTGTTGTACTCTATACGTTCGCTGTGGTTTTTAGCAGTAAAATCGATCCTTTTATTCTAGACTTGTATTGTTTCCATCACTGATAAATGTTTTCCTCTCGTAAGCGACTAGTGGCGAAATTGATTTCGCTAAATAGATGGCATCTCAAAGTAACTATAATGCATGTAGGTGTCATCACAGGACACTGCCTTATAGGCAGACACACCATTCGACTGGGAATTTCCGCAAATGATTTCTGTTTACAAATAAGAAGAAGAGACTACAATCCTTCATCTTCTTTGAACTTGTCCAATACCCTCTTTTAAAAGTCGTAACCGTCTCGGTGCTTTTTTTTTAACAATCTTGGAGACCAAACACAGCAAGATGTCGAGAACCCAGTTTGCTTTTTGGAAAACACCCACTGGTTTAAAGAATAGTCGGTGACTAAAAATGAGAGAAAAAAACTAAGGCTCCGGTCCCTAGTAGACTTTTTGCACTATGGGGATTGCGATGGACCCACTTCAGTGGCTAGGGTTTATATGGTAGTGTAGCTACATAACCCTTTTCAACCTGAAGTCTAAGCCCGTAAAAAATTTATCAGCTGTCATTTGTGGCTCAGTGGTTTGTGCCTTGAACTACTGTGTAGGTTCGAGACCATCAATGTCAACCAAACTCTTGGCAAGTAAACCCCTTCTATTCCTGCGAAAAGTGTAACTCGCACAACCTAAATAGTCGCGAGAAGTTAGGCCTTAAATACCTTCTGTTGCGCCCTTTTTTTTTTAAAAGCCTTTTTCGTATTCAAGTTTTATTGTTACTTCAGAGAGGCACATTTTTCATCCTCAAAATGTGCCGCTACTTTGAGCCAAGTTCAATTCTCGTCTGACCGGTATTCGATTTGCCGGTTTATTACGCCCGTGGACTCTTTTTCCTTTCCATTTATGGGTCTCCTTCGCAATTTTGACGCCCACAAAGAATCCCCAGGGCAACGCCTCAAAATGCAAAAAACAAGAAATGTAGGAAAGGAAAAAAAAAGAAGACGAAGAGCAACTGATGCGAGTGTCGTAAACGATCCAATTGCATACTGCAATGGAGAAGAACAGAGCGGTTCTTGCCATACCGACCCATTTCCGGAATAAATTAAAATGTACGCTCCTTATATGCGTTGCTGCCCTGAATCAAGACAATGACCAAGAATATAAATCACAATTAGAACTTAATGATGGACGTGAAAGCAGAGTGAAGATAATTGGAATGAAAATTATTTTACATACAAAGTTGCAAAAATGTAAATCCCATCCGCGAAGTTTGAATTGACAGTATAATGGCGCTAGGGGTGCACCCAACGGATGCACACGCATTAGTTGCTATGTGCGGAGCTTCTTACTATGCAGATGTTTAATTTTCTACAATTAAATGATTTATCAAGGGTAAATAACTAAAAAAAAATTTATTACCAAAGATAAAACGTATACAACATGCTCGACACCTGTGTTTCTATATGCGGTTCGTGTTTGTACATTCTTATCAGCCATTCGTTATCTTTGCCTAAACGTGTGGTCTGATGGTGCCACTTTGGGTGACTATAAAGGGGGTCGTCTATTTATAAGATTTATCATTTAATGATTGAAAAAACAAATAAGAGGCAATATTTTAAATTGCTATAGGTATGCACATACCTTTTTTATTATATTTTTCTATTAAGATTACCTGCTTCGTGAAACAACAACACAATGTTGTTCTTAAAAAAATGATTGATCGATAGCGATTATCTGAGATTTTCCACCGTGATAACCCAAGTCCTTCAGTAGCTTGTTTGATTAGTGAAAACACTTGTGTATTTCAATTATTCACTTTGAGCAAGTCTACACCTGTTGAAAACAATATACTTGGGTCAACGAACTCGTTGAATATTTTCCTGGACATATTTCCAATTTTAAACAGGCCAGGCTGGATATTTTAAGAAAGAAGTCAAAAAATCTCAATATAGATCTTGGCATAGTTTCATCGAGAAGATTGATACCATAACAGAGTTTTTTAGATAACGCAGAGTTCTTTTCCAAAAAACGCACTCAACGACAGGAAAAATTTCTGAATGTACACTCTTTTCACATGTCTAGAGCTTAGAAACCAAATTGGTAGAACAGTGTCAGAATGAATATACAAATCTGAGTAATCGATTCTCCCGTCACTATGCTGGGGCCCAGGACTTGGGGGCATAAGCCAATGAATTAGCCAGACAAGGTTGAACTCTTCACAGCTTTTTCGCGAAACGAGTTCACATTCCACTTGGATCTTTCAAGGGTAAACTATTCTAACACTTCTCAAAAATGTTTACATATGATGGAATAGGTATCTGTGTCATGTCTAGGACGGTGTGGCCTAATGCAACTAGACTAGAACCAGAGATCTCTTTGCATCTCTTGGCTTATAAAAATCTGCACGGATCACTGGATAGTGGACAACATTACAGAGTGACTGAGCTCATTATGAAAAGGCTTGTGAATTGCTGGAGAACAAATTCGTCCGGAAATATTTTTCCTAGTATTGCTTTCCAATCTTTCCACTTGTTGCTGCACCCACAAACATGTGAACGGGGCAAAAACCCTCGTCCAATTCCTTTGTAAATACCCGCCTCTATGAAACACCAGTCATTGTACATTACGCAAACCATTCTTTAACAACCTTATGCTGCTCCTTCTCAGATACATATGTATGTTATAGCTACAAACTAACAAACCCGCTCACTTTTTCGACCAAATCAGGTCGTGCTATCAAAACAGCATCAAATGCGCTAATTGGGTTTAAAGCCTGATCACCGTGGCAGTAGGAAAGCGATGTAGGTAGGCCCGAAAGTCTCCATGTCTAGTTAAAATTTGACTAAGATCGATCCACCTCTCCATGAGAGGGATTTATCCACACCACTAAATTTCTTATCAGTTTATTAGTCCATCGTCCTTTTTCTGACAAATCCCAACTTTGCTTCTCAGTCTTCGTTTCGCCGTTCTACAGCAGACTCTTTTTGCTCCTCTCTGCTGACGTATTTTCGTTGCATTTCATGTGCAAGAGTAACCTTCGCACTACCAAGGGCAAATATGGAACGATACATAGCCATAGTGCACAGTGCACTGCACATACATTTTCCTCACATCTCAAACGCATCGGTACAGATAAGTGTGACACACAGCACGATGAACTGCATAACTCTTGCCAATAACACTCTTCTTTTCTGTCTAGGGCAACTTATGTTGGGCATTTTTCTCGCCTTATCGCACGTAGTTTGCAGATGTTCCTTATAAAGACAGCCTCTCCTTCTTAGGTTCTTTATGTCTTATTGCAAGACAATGTCGTACTCACGGATTCTTAGCGTAGCTGTTTCTCTTGTTTTACTGCTGCTAACCATCACTGACTCTACCTCTTGCGTTCAGCTAGATCCAAGCCAACAGCCAATTTCTAGCCATTGCCTTTCGAAGTCGGCAATACATTGTAGATTTCTTCCATTCATGGAAAAAAGTAACACGCGCAACTTAAATAGTTGGCAGAAGCTAGGCCTTGACCCAACTCGAGCTGTCGCGCGAGTTATTAGTTTTTTTTTTCTCAACGTGACGGGCGATTTAAATGCATAAAATGGTACACAAATCTGTAAAGGAATTATTTTTTGACAGGTGATTTAACTTCTTATAGACTTTTCACTTCGGTCCAGTCCTTTGTCCGTGCAGTTCTGCATTCCATCTAAAAAAGAACAGAGTCCTCTTTAAACGAAAAATTTCCAGCAGCCAAGATACATCTACCTAGATATATAACTAGAGTTGACGGGTGTAGAAGCCCAAGTAGATCTATTTTGTCACCATACTTGTCATTGAGTTGATTTAAAACTCAAACTGCTTTGATGAACCGGGATCATTCTCTGATGAAATATAGGTTGTTCCTTCTTTTGCGAGTTAAAGCTTCTTGCAGAATCTTGAGCCCGGAGTGACCTGTTAACATGCCTGTCAGGATGCTAAGACTTTTTTTTTTGTTAAGGCTTAGATAAGATTTGCTCCTCTGCTGATTGTATTTCCGCAGAAGTTCCTTGTCCTACCACAAATGAGGGATTTTATCCCCTATTTGTTCTGTTGTAATCTATAGAATGATTGTGGTCCTAAAACAGAGTTTCCGAGCCGTTCCTTGTTAATGCGTCAACTGGTTCATTTTGTTGTAATCCTACATGTCCTCATATTAGCCATATTAGTATTAATTTTAATTGAAACTTGACTGTCAGAAAGATTAGCGACGTTTTTTTTTCCGCTATAGTTCCGGTCTTAGTTGAGTTAAATAGACGCTTCAATCGTGTGGACCTTTGCTTGGTATATGCTGGGAAATGTTCCCAGATATTCCGAATACTTATTTCTGAGTCTGTACCAGCTTGCTTCCATTCCTGTTTGCGTCTTGGATACGTTCAGAAATCGTCGGGTTCATTAATCTATTCTTACTTTCCTCTCAAACATCCCTGGGCTAGTGAAAAAGTTGCACTGATTTGAACAGGATTGATGGTACCTTAAGTGTGATCCATGTGCTTTTGCCACCACCTTCTTTGATGATTCTCAATATGGTCTTCTTGGGGATTTTCTCTATCTCTATATGCATCTTTGGACTTTTTTTTAACGATATCGTCGTCTAAATCAAAATGGTGGAAATAAACTTGTTTGAGATTCATAGCTACATACATCGTGTATTGACCACTGAAATATTTGCTTTAACAAATAGCTTTGAGTTATATTTTCCCATCAATGATGGAAGCCGTACTATATTTCTTATGGCGTAATACTCGGGGGTGGACCTGGTCTTCAACCAACATGCGTTTCTAGTCGGATTGATCCCTAGTTAAATGCTTCCACTTTGGCACACCAAATTGGTTGGGGACCGTTTTTACTTCCACGCGGTCTACCTCTACTCCGAGGTTTTTTTTTTAAGATTTTCCAGACCGGAGTGCTGGTGTTCATCCGCTCACGTGTCCCATCCATCTTAGTCGTTATATTTGGACTTTTCTGAAAAACCACATACAATTCGTCGTTAAAGATTCTCCTCGACGTGTATGAGATAACGCGATTAGACCAAATATTACTCGAAGGACTTTTCTATCAAAACAACCGAGGACGACCTAACCTACTATTAACAAAGTTTATGCTTGTTCCTGAGAAGTACTTCTATTCTACCACCTTTAACCTCATCTAAAATTCTTCTAATTTTAGTCTGTAATCTACCGAGGTTTAATTTTCTGAGGCATCTTTTCAAAATCATACAGTCAACGAAATCTATTCATTTCGTGGTTTAAACTTTCGATTCTACCGTTTATTACCTCTTTTGTGAGCTCTCTACTACCATTTGACATCTACCAAATTTCGTCACAGCTTCCTATGCGCACATTCAGTAAAACAGTGACATATCCTTTCGTGAGGTGAGAGGAGGTTAAGTGCTATAGTGAACAATTTTTCCAGTTTAAGGGGCTGCTCAGCAAGAATCTTGGAGCACAAAATCGAATATTTTGGTGTTAAGTAACGTTGTTCACAGTCTGAGTAAGTAACAGAACTGTTTGTAGATAGTTTAAATTATATCAGCAGAAGTGTCGTCCTGTCTTAAGAATGAAACGTCATTCCCAAGGAATTCGATTTAAAATAAGTTCCTCGTCTTAGATGCTCTTATGAACAATTCAGAATATTGTTCGTACTGCTTCTGTGGATATGGACATTTATTTAACCAAGAAAATATGTTTACTTTTGCCGGTCTCACACCTCCCTCACAGCTGTCAGCACGACATCACGATGTCTTAAAGGCTGAATATGGAAACAAAATAATAATGTGGACTCCCAGATACAAATTAACTTTGAAAATTGTTGGTTCGATCGACATTTATGTTTTTATGTGATTGGAATGCAATTTTAGTTGAAAGCATTAAGATTGCTGACATATTTGACTACTCTGTCAATCAAAACTTTTAATCGTAGTAGATTCCTTGTTTTTAATAAAAAAAATTATGTAACAGTACGAGGCGACTGAACTGGTTGCTTAATCGAAAGTTGCAGAATTTCTCTGGCGATATTCCATAATCGTGACGACAGACTTCACTAAAGTTGTTCGTTTAAAGAGGACTCTGCTACTTTGCATGTGGCAAGTTACCTGATGAAATGCAGAAGTGCAAAAGGCAACGGATAGATTAAAGTGGCTGCCAGCTAAAGCCAACACACTTGGATCCATTTGTGACAAATTATACACTCGAAGGTTTTTCATTCCCCAACGGGAGGTGAAAATTGTTTAGTAGATGTTGCTATTACTCAAATTTAAACAACGCGCACAGCAGTCCAACGCTGACCACAATATCCTTGACCTTAATTGGTGTCAGTGCCATTTGTTTGTCAGTTTCTAGACATTCTCTAAGGCTCTTTAATATAAAAGCTATAAAGCAATGCGTTAAGAGTCAACGCGCATGCGAATGAGGTGCTACTGATAAGATTACTTTGAAGCACCGAAAACACCTGTTCTAACATTTTTAAACTACAACCGCGACCACTTCTTCAAACCAACCGCCAAGTTGCTGCAAATTTCCAGCATATAGACTATGATCTGAAGATAGCGATAGCTCTTATAAAAGTTTCGAGGAAAATGGCAAGCCAGTAACTGCGGATGAGTAACTCCAATCCATCAACTAGGCACTCAGTGACACTTAGTAAAAAGCATCGACTATGTTAAGGCTTGGAGCCTAAACAGCATGAATTGAGGTCTGGGAGTAGTTGATTGGATCAGGTATTAGCGCTGATGACACATATTGAAGTTACTAAGTCAACAAGTTACCAAGTCAACCTCAAAACATCAGTGGCATTCATCATGTAATACACTTTGGAGAAACGGATCGACTATAAAGGGTCTTTAAGTTATACCAAGCATAAGACTATGCTCAGCGAAAGTTTATGCCAAGTCTTTTTGAATGAAACACATAACTCACCCAGAAACCTATATAAAGGAATCGCTGAAGGATCAGTATTGACTCCGTTGCTTTTGAGCCTAAACGCGTATGGGTTTTCAAGTTCACTCTCAGGGAAAATTTGCATGTGCACAGCTATACAATAGCTAAACGTAACTAAAATGGACCTCAATATGGACCAAACTAAGTCTTCAAAAAGTGGTGATGAAACAACTTGTTTCCATTTTAACTATACTCAAGTGAACCTACTTAATATTTTTATGATTTATTCAGGGTCGTACCTAAATAACTAAATAAATAGCTGGCGCGACAACTCGGGATGAGCCCAATCTCGCAATCATTCATGTTGTGCGTGTAACATTTTTCACACAATTGGAAGGGACCTACAATTTATTGCCGACTCCGAACGCCGCAATGAGAAGCTCTTTCATGACTTTCATGATTATACTCCCGGAGGCTTGTCATTCCCCGACGAGAGGTGGTGCCGCGAAGAATGTTCGATAGACATGGCAGAGGCTTGGACCTAAGCCGCTCGGTCAGCAGCCCAACGCACTTACCACTGAGCCACGGCGACCGCCAGAGTCGTACACACACAGAACAGTCCCTTCCAGCTTGGCCGGTCTTCAGCTACCTGATTCCCATTGCACATTCCAAGTTGGTTGAGATTACGCTGTACTTGTACGCGCTACGTTAGACAAGGTCTCCCTATACTGCGTTGTCCCTGCAGGGAAGTCTTCGTTGGCCAGAGTTTTGGTGTGTTCGTTCTACCAGTCCTAGCGATCTCAAATCTATGTTGCACAGTTTCTGGCCTGAACCGATATCGCTGTACAAAAATCGTTGCATAGAAACGAGATCGAATATTTTATGAACAATTTTTCGACGATTAAAGTCTTATGTAGTCTTACACAGACTCAATTACGATGAAGAGGATAGAAACGTCTGCATCAAGCCACAAACCTAGCATTACCTATCCTACAAACTCTGCTATAGAATCTTCAGTGACAAGTTCTCTTGATAGTACATAGCATCTTCAATCGACTGAAGGACTTCCAACATTGTCTTTGATGTTAGCAAATCCTGAGATGCCTGCCCCTAACTAGATAACATTTTCAGGGAGCACAATTCACCTACATACCAAAAGGTCTTAGGACATCCAGAAATATATAAATGCTAGTTTGCTCCAACTCAGTTCGTACAGTTCATTTCAACCATTAAGGGTATACAAATGCACCAACTTGCAGGAAATGTATTCATATACCGTTTCAGGATAATTCAAAACCTAACTCAGGAATATTTTTTAAAAAAAATTCACAAACTTGACGACGCAAACTTCAAAAATAATTTTTTCTTTTTAATTTCACAACGACCCGAATAGTTGTGTTGAAAGTTTTTAACAAAAGAATATTTTTATATTACAGCTCTAAATAATGGCCGATGAAGCAAAACCCGCAGAAGAAGCACCCCCAGTAGCGGCAGCCGAGGGAGAGGCTCCACCAGCCGAAGGTGCAGCTCCAGCAGAGCCCACCGAGCCCATTAAACATACCTACACACTCTTCTACTTTAATGTGAAAGCACTCGCTGAACCTTTACGCTACCTCTTCGCCTACGGCGGTATTGAGTACGAAGATGTTCGAGTGACGCGTGACGAATGGCCCGCATTGAAGCCAAGTGAGTACCAACACAACAATTTTATAATTAGATCGCTCCTCGGTATGTTACCCGGTTAACGGGCAAATGTGACACGAGTTCATTGTCAGAATTAGGAATCGATGTTTTTTGGCACCTCGACCAATTCGGTGTTACCAACTGCCAAAGACCAAAGGAAACCGAGAGAGCTATTTTCTGCCATCTACTATTCTAAATTTAATCGATCACTGAACGAATCTGGGCCATTACTTTATTTAGATTTACAGACTTGAAATGGTTCTTATTTGTTTTTTTTTATAAATAATTGCATGATCATGTTACAGCAATGCCAATGGGTCAAATGCCCGTGTTGGAAGTCGATGGTAAACGTGTACATCAGAGCATTTCGATGGCTAGGTTCTTGGCTAAAACAGTTGGACTGAGTGGCGCCAATCCATGGGAGGATTTGCAGATCGATATTGTTGTTGATACGATCAATGACTTCCGTCTAAGTAGCGAACAATGTGTGATGTTGCATGTTCAGTGTTGTTTGATTAATCTTGCTTTTTAATATATAGAAATTGCAGTCGTATCATATGAACCGGAGGACGAAATCAAGGAGAAGAAGCTGATCACACTCAATTCAGAAGTCATTCCATTCTATTTGGAGAAATTGGAACAGACCGTTAAAGATAATGAAGGACATTTGGCACTAGGAAAGGTTTGTACTTATATGGTCTCCTTAAATCCTTAAATGGTCATCTTATAATCTGGAAGTCATATTATGAAGACATTTTTATTCAGAGACTTAGATCGAGTTATCTGCCCTACTTTACACGGCATTGGAAATCTAGAAGCAATGACACTTTTCAATTCTTTAACACTTTTGAGGACTCTTCGGGTTACCTCTCAGTGAACGAGAGAAACCTTCACTTCTTAAGGTTAAGTCAGGTTAAGAAAGGTCTATGCTAGGCTATCAAAAATCCACTAGGCATTTTAATAATCGCTTTCGCGGTCCTTGGGGACTTTCAAAGGTACAGAAAACTCTAGAATCTGCCCTCATATTTCTTTATTTTTCTGGGGAACTTTAACCTTCCGTTACAATTAACAGAACCTGACTCCTCTAGAATGCTAAAAAATAGCTGGCTGAAAGCCATGTCCCTTGGTATAACGCATATATCGGTACAGTACGTCCATATTCGTGAGGTGGACTCACCTAGCAAACTTTCACAGAAGGTAATTTTGCTGTGGTCTACCCAGTTTCCCCAATAGCATCGGCCATAGAGAATTGGATACCTTGTATTCTGCTTAGCTAGACCATGGCCTGCTTTTTTGTTTCATTTTATCCCAAATGATTGCGCACGAGGATGGTATGATATCCACATCATTCCGTTGTGTCAGGGGTACCCAGCTTGCTGCCAATATACTGTCATTGTAAATAGTGATATCCCTGTTGAATATCGATAACACCTCGAGTAATTCTAAGTACACCTGGAGCCTTAGCCTGGGATACACTGCATATACATATGTACATTGTACATATATCCAGTAGTCTTTAAAATCCTTTAAGATCTGGCTCCGCAGAGTAGACACAGGAGCATGTGCCATCCATAATTTAAGAACCATCCGTGTTTTATTGCATTCGACTGCCAATCTTCTCTCTCAGGACGTATTTCCTATCAAAATGTAATGAGGAGAGGATTGCATATCGGCATATCCTTTGCAGAGGTCAGTCGTGCTCAGTCGCATTCTCCTTAGATGGGACGCCAGTAGGTTGTGGGCTCTAAGGATACTCACTAGAGCTGAATGCGATCTGTTCAGCGTAAGTAGATCCTTTGTTATTCTTTTATTAAGTTTTGGTCACATCTTTCTTGATATGCCCATCGCTCATCGGCAAGCTTCCAGAAGTCTAAGTGTATCTCTTGCTTCAGAATTTCTATAGGGGTCAGAACCTTTTGATTGACCATTATTTGGTTCAGTTCCGATCCCTTTCTTGTCAGTTCATCGACCTTTTCATTTTCATCTATGCCTCGGTCCTTCGGGACCCAACACAATGATACATTATGTCTTGAGCTTAGAATCCCAAGCTGGCTGCGACAACTGTTTACTACAATGGATTTAAATATTATGGATGATATGTCGATATTCCTTCTCGGAATTACCGAGGATAGTTCTCTTGCGGCCTCGGTTATCCCTGGAACTTCAGCTTGAAACACACTGGCGTGGTTTAGAAGTTTTATCGACCGGGCAATGGCGGGTTATTCTGAGTATATTCCGGGACCTACCCCTTGCCGGGTTTAATGACCCTTCCTTCGTCCCAACTTTCCCTAACCTATTGACCCTTTTTCCAAAAGCTAGATGCTTGCAGTCGTAGGGTGCACCTTAAGAAGATGTATTAGGATCTCTTCATCTTTGGTGCAAAATCTGTAATCCTCATTGTCTTCTAAGCCCAGTCTACTGATATGATTATTTAGTCTACAGTAGCCCATAAGGTATCCTGTGAGTATACGCAGCTTTCTCTTGGTTAGGTTGATGCAGCATTGTAGTTTGCGAGGAGTTTCTTAGTCCGTCGAAAACCGGGAAGTCATTCAACGACACGACCTCAAGCTCAATAAAGAGATGATAGGTTCGGCTGGTTGGCTATCGGGATCAGAAGGCTTTATGGATTTTGGTTTGGATATTGCTATCTGCACTTTGTTGATCAGGAAGATGGAAGTTTTGACTGCCTGACGGTGAGAACTTGGTTTGTCATTGCTATAATTCACGGCAATTTGTTCGAATCCCCTGATGTCATGATCATTGTCAGCTCAATCAACTCTTTAAGCCATGACACTCTACTGCCAGTATTATGACTTTATGGTAGAGTCGACATCAGCTTTCACAATTGATCGATTTAATTATTTTTAAGAACTAAATGTTTTCCGAAATCAGGAGTTGAATCCGGACTTTCACCGTAATAAGCGATGATGCTAACCACTACATCATTGCCGCGCTCAAATCTCTTAAAAACAATTTCCGCAGAAGCTGCAGTAACGTAGAAAAGGCAGCAATTATTTTCCATTTCATTTGCCCTTGTGCACCCCACCTACGGGCTATTTTCTTCAATGACTTCGTCAATTCAGCTCGAGCTGGTTCAATTAGTAATTTTTATAGTAGCCATGGATTCTGCGGTATGACAATGGGTATCTTTTAGTCGCCGTGACTCAGTGGTTGGGGCGTAGGACTCGCTGAAACTGGCTTTGCTTCGTAGTGTTTCTTCCGGAGTTCAGTATCCTTTCCAAAATAGCAGAGATCAATAGATCTCGTCGATACAGCCACCCCTAATAGTAAAAGGCGTTAATTTCTACACTAATCCATTAAACCATCTTTCAATTTCGCTTTTTCCTCAGTTATTCGATTTATTTAATTTATTTAAATGATTTTCCAACAGCTTACATGGGCCGATGTCTACTTGGCCGGCATTTTGGATTACATGAACTACATGGTGAAGCGTGATCTCCTTGAAGCCTATCCTGGACTAAGAGCCCTCGTCGACTCCATCAATAGCATTGAATCCATCAAAGCCTGGATAGAGAAGCGACCACAGACAGAGGTCTAAACACGACACCACAAGAAATGATAATTAATTTGGTTACAAGCGCAGAAATAACATCGTCGTGCCAAAAACGAAATTAATATATTACTACGCAATTAAATACTAAAAAAAAAAACACACACACATGTACACACAGTTTTGTTCCTTTTTTGTAGTAACACTTATTAACAAGTATTTTCTATTTTTTAATTTAATTTCTTTCGTTCGGGGAAATTTCCATATCAAACATTATGTCACGCGAATATTTTGTAAAACATTGGGCTAATATGTTGGTCGCGAGAGTTTGCTGAGTGCGGGATTTTACACTAACAGCACCTGAGAGATGGCGGGCAGGGCAATTGATTCTGCAAGGCATGCACATTAGAACAACTGTAATGTGTTCAGAATGAAGGCACTAAAAAAAAAAACTTAACATCTTGAAATAAAAGCAACAAAATATTGTCCTTATCAAACATTTTTACATTTTATTATTTCTAAAATAATTAAAAAATAAAACAACAAAAAATAAGAATGTAACATTGTTTTAATGAACTGCGGAAACATCCGCTACAATCGGAGAGAGGGGACAACAAATCTGTCTAGTCAGCTCAATACTTAGTCGCCGCACCTAGTTACGCGTCGTTTAGCGTGGGGTCATCTTCTACTCGGTTCTCTCTCTAGCACTCCGACCAGGGTGTTCAAGATAAAGCGTTTTGCAGAGTTCGGAAAAGAGAGTAGGTAGGTAAAGGTAGCGGTTCATCCTTGAAATCAATTAGCACTGAGATGTCCCACGATATGAGTGAAATGGTTGATGATGTGTGTTGTTGAAGACATAGCCGGGATGCCTAAATCCATCCTGTGGAATTTAAAAAAACGGATTAGATCTCGTATCCCTTTACCCGAAATGACGTTGAGGTCGTCAATGAATTGTTGCTTAAGTGCAGTCTGACCCTTGCTAGTGCCGGTTATTTGAAGAGGAAGTGAGAGAGAGTTCCTTCTCGTTTTCGTTTCCGCAACTGCGGAAATGGGGGAATAGAATACCTAGTTTGCCAGCATGGTCTCCAATTGGGTGATGCCCCATGGTTATCGCCGTTATTCTTGCGATATTTGGACATGTTCTATTTATGAGATATTTTGTTCTAATCTTGTCGTAGGTCGGCCATATCTTCTTTGGTATGGCGACCTTCATTGGAGGTGAAGAAAGGGTATAAACGCGAAAGTGATTGGAGAAGTCAGAGACGGATTTATGTACATATGTAAATACAAAAATTTGTTTTTGTGGATGCAGAGGGAGCATAACTTTTAGTTGTACCGGGGTGGGTAGGACAGACAGTGTTGTTTAGACAGATACGGGACTGATTGGGTGAAATAGGTAAAGGATTTATCATAGAATATTTCGAGGGCTCTGTCGATGGGTATAAGTGTCTGATGTTAGTAAATAAGAGCTCTGTAGTGCCCTGCAATTGGGTTTTTGAATACGTTATCGTTATCGTCAGTGGAAACGGTCAAAGGTAGAGAAAAGATGATTGCTCTCAGAGAGAATGGAGCAATCAGCATCGGGCAAGAAAATGAAGTTGTCCACCCAGGTAATTACGGAAGCCACTTACTTGATATAAGCCAGAGTAACTGAGACAATACCTTAGTTAGACTTCCTTTTGCCCTTAAACCGATCAACCGATGGAATATCCAGATCTCATCTGGTCAGAGAATGTAAAATCAAACTAAAGCTCATTGCCAATCATATCGAAGTCCCATAATGTTGGTACCGGATCGAAAAGGTGTCAAGGGGAGTGAAAAAGCTGACGAACTGGCAAGAGAAAAGGCGCACTGATAATAGTTAAAACAGGAACCAACAAGAAGATGCAAAGGGATCTCACAGATTACTAGACAAACCTCTCGTCAAAGTCTCAAGATAATTCGTAAAGTAACCAAGCAACCTGCTCCCTACAAAGGTTCTAGGTGCAAGGAGAGCGCGATTGAGGATGATGGTGGACTAATCATAGCACACATTAACCTCAACAAACACATGCATACACTGTGCCTCACCGACAGAGAAATTTGTAGAAACTGCGAGAAAGAATGTCTCGAACACTTCCCATCCCAATGCCTTAGCGAGAACGCGGCAGAAGGGCCTGAGCTTCATGGATTCGGGGTCTGAAGCATCTCAAGGACAAAGAAATCGGTTGCATTCTGGCAAGGTTCGCCAGATCACAAGTACTCTAGTGTCAACTCCATAAATACTCCCACTTTCCTTGATCACTCCCAACACACCTCCCAATCCCGACTCTGTCTCTACAGTTTCGAAATTGAATGAGAACAAAAGGCCCGACTGAGTAAAGAGCATTACACTCACGCTCATATACCAATACCAAATAATTCCTTGTAGGTGACATTGGAGACAAAGTGAGCCACGTCTTGTTTTGTCCATTGAATAAAGGGAAGTTTACTGGTCTACGGTGTCAAACAAAGAGTCGACGGCAACAGCACATTGGTGGGAACAAATCGCTTGGACTGGGCGCATATAGCAGACTCTTGGGGATTGTTATTTTGACACTCATAAACTTAAAGCCACTGGTATGCGAGCTTTTGAAAAGGCTAGCATCGAAACAGTAATGCACTGCTAGCAAAACAAAGCGGCCATGAAACAATTTTTTACTTTCAGAGCCAATCAGCGCGCAAAATGTTGAAGGCCGGCGAGAAATGTTAAATATTGTTAAAAAGCTCGCCAGTTTTCATGCTTACTTACTTACTTAAGGTGGCGCTACAGTCCGGGGTTGACCTGGGCCTCAACCAACAAGCGTCTCCAGCCAGCTCGATCTTTAGCCAGCTGCCTCTAGTTTCGCACGCCAAGTTGGTTGAAGTCCACTTGCGTGCGTCACCTAAGTCGCGGTTTTCCTATACTGCGTCGGTTGTGGATTTGAATATTTTCCGTGCCGGAGCATTGGTGTCCATCCGCTCTACATGACCCAGCCACCTCAGTCGTTGGACCTTCACTTTTCTGGGTAAGCTGATGTCGCTGTACAGTCATTGTATCCTCCTCCTCCCGTCTATGCAGACGGGACCGAAAAATCTAAACGTTGACCAGACTAAAATTCCATGATCATAGAAAACTTTTAGCTTACCCTACCTTCATTGTCTAGATTAGTTAAGCTTGGACAGTCACCACTGCCTATAATTGGTGGTTTTAATGCGCAGATTGACTTTATTTCCATAATAAAGCACGGCCTCTGGTTTAGTAAGACTTACTCCCAGGTGCCTCGAAATTTACGTGACAGAAATATGGAAACAACGCCAGCGTAAAAAGTAATTTTTGTCAAGTTCTCATCAACCAATACGAGTCATATATGTATGTAAGTGTAGAGATGATTTGAACAGAATTATCTACAACAATGTATGAGAGTCTCCTGGAGACGTTCTCTTGACGCTTTATTTAAAACAAATTTTCAAAGCATGTATACATACATGTATTTTTATTCCTATCTACACAAATGTATGTACATATAACCTTATATTCTTACACAACTATTAAGTAAATGCATAGAACATAAGTCGAATTTAATCCACTCAAGTCACAATCATTAAATGCATATCAGGTTTACTCATACGAATCAACCCTTAATCGGTATTTACGAATGACTCCATTTCGGTTTTTTCTTTTCTGTAAAACTCTTGATGCCTTCTTTTCCATCGTTAAGCCCCAAATTTTTTACCATGACCTACAAATACACAAACAATTTGTAGTATAATCAACTCATACCAAATGATGAAGCTCATACCGTAGACCCTTGAGCATAAGCATCACGAATATTTAGCGTCAATTGCTTGTAGAAGAATTCTTTGCCCATTTTGATAACTGCTCGACTTTTGTTTTTAATTGAATCACATATCTTGGAGACTTCTTCATCTAGTTTATCGTTTTCTGCTACAATACTCACCAGGCCTTGACGAGGATAAGAATATTTTTAAAGGTAAAAACTAATATTTCGTATAATAACTATACCTGCAATGTAAGCATCCTGAGCACTAATTGCATTTCCTGTGTACAACATGTACGACGATTTCATGCGGGGCATAACACGTGCAAGAGCCACTCCAGGGGTGTGGCAGAATATACCGAAATTGGCACTGCAAATCAAGAGAATTCAAAAAAATATTTAGTAGGTAGATATCCGACTGACTTACCCTGGAGTAGAGAAAGAGCTTTTCTCAGAACAAACAAGAATATCACACGATGCAACTAATTGACAGCCTCCTGCAGCTGCTAGACCATCTACTTTTGCAATTACGGGAACTGGTGCGCTATGTATTTTGGAAATCATTTCTGCACATTTAACAAAGACATCACCCTGACGTTCGGGTCCTTTTTCAGCTGTCTTCGAGAATTAATTAAAACGGTGTATTCGAGTATAATTTAGAATACCTACCAATTCCTTCAGATCATGCCCAGCGGAGAATACTGGTCCAGTAGATGAGATAACAATGCAGCGCAACGATTGATCATTTACATTTTCAGTAAGTCCGTTTATAATAAAATCCATCATATCCAATGAAAGTGGATTCCTGAAGTGAAAAGTAACAAAGATTACATTGGATTTTATTATGGTTAGCTGCCGAGTTACAATACTTAAAAACCCGGAATATGAATTCGTAAGGAGTCTGCACCAATTCATCAGCTTGCCCAATCCTAAAGAACATTTTTTTAACTGTACCAAGTATACAGCCTCGTCGGCGAATTCATTTGAATGACTAAAACGAATGGTACATGTAGGCGAATGGTACATGTAGGCGAATGGTACATGTAAACCTCGACTGTGCTCCAAGAACACTCTTGGTGAACTTTCCAAGAACCAAGTGGACCTTAATGGCACCGTGCCCATGATTTGGTTAGATGGTAGATTTGGTTAGCGCTAGTTGCGTGGTGCTTAGAAAAAGTACAAGTAATTTTGAACGCTGCGCATACGAAGCCGAGGGCATATTGATGCCCGTGTGAAGCCAAGGTAAAGGCGAATGCTCTATGTTATATCCAGGATGTATGTCCATAATGTGCATAGAAGTTATAGAAGTATGCCCAGTAATTGACTGCTGGCTTCAATCCCGGAATTTAGACTCAACGAATTTATGAACGAAATCCTCTTGCAGGGAATATTAAATGTTTTCAATCACTCAAGCAGCTCTTCCATACGTAACAACTGAGAGTAATGGGACTGGAACAAAATTCCAATTCAGTGTAATCCGCCCGATACCTTGCTACATATTTCCAAATAGTTTGTAGCTGCTGGGATATTCAAAGATATCGTATAACGTTCTATGCATTCAGGCAATTGAACAAAATTTAAGCTTGGAAGTCAATGTGGATAGAAGCAAATAAATGCTATCGACAATCAAGAAGTCTTTTCATTCACCAACCTCCGGGGTAAGCAAAAAATCAAGTCAAGGATGACACTCTAGTGGAAATCCGGCGAAGAATAACACTAGCAAATGGCCGTCACTTTACATAAGGAATAGACAGGTTGCACAAATCGCGAAATGTGAAATTTATAAGGAGTACTAAGATGTGGATGTTGTCCGAACGCTAAAATGTGTCGACCACATTGCCCTAGACCAGTGACGTGTTTACGGGGCTGCAGGGAGATGCTTAATATCTCAAAAGAATTCTTTTGCATCCCTGAGCATTTCTGTATTTTCTCCACGATTGAGCAGCTTCAAGACTCATTAGATGCTTGAGAATACCCAATATTTCCTCACTGCATTCGCCTCTGATCTAGATGCCTGAAGTGAATGGAATATTTATCGTTCTATAAACAAAATTAAATACCTTTTCTTTGGTTGATTTAATTTTATTTCTCGTACTCCATCAACGTCACAAATCGTTGCAAGGCTTTCATTGGCAACAGGTGAAGTGTGTATAAAACTTCGCTGCAAACTCTTAAACAAAAACAATACATATTATCATGTAAACAATAAACTGATTAGCATTAAAATTATATTCTTACAGGGCACAATATTTTTGGTATGTATCTTAACATATTTAATCGTCGTCTTTACTTTCTGGTCAAAAATTAATTAATTCGTTGGGAAAATATTCCGTAGATATGAAAAAGGTAAAGAAACCTGAAATTAAAATAAATATCAGCTGATAGGTTATCAAAGGTCAATTTGCCGGATAGTGGGCATTAATGCGTTTGAACGTCTTCACTTTCCAGATTTACTTTGGAATAGGGAAAACCATAATTTATTGCAAAACTTTTGAAGCAATGTGAAAAAAGTTTAATTTACTTCCCAAACCAAATTAAGTAACTCCCCCATTGCCCGTCATTATCTCGGATACAAAAGGAGGAGTGGGAGGAGGGGTAACACCTTGTCAACAAACCTTGCTCCGATTGGTAACACCATGTGAGGGGCCCTAGTCAGGCTTACTGTGGCTAGAGTTAGGCTAATCACCCTCTCGATTGATAGAAATGATTCAAAGCCAACCAACGAGCCTCGGAATAAATGGATTAACACGACGACAATCGGATTTTAAAAAGGAAAACGAGACTTGAAACCTGGAATAATGGTTTGGTCACCTCCAACGAATGAATGAGTTAGGAAAGGTTAAACGGCAATCCGAAATGAACTGCAACGGGAAGTAGACTTCGAAGCTCATTGGGAGAATCGTATCTTGGTCGCGGGCTTGAAGAAAGTTAAGACCATTGCGGGGAAGACAAGACCGAGAACAATAGAAGAAATGAATATCTCAAGGCTATCCCGTGGCCTAAAACCAAATCGGGAAACGAAAGAAGAAGATAAACAGTACAACACAAGATTTTTGAATTTATATTTATCTCGAGTTTCTAAACAGATTTGGCGATGTCTGTTCTTATGTGAAACCTGAGCAATTAGCGAGTTCTCAAACTCACCAAATAAAATAAAATAAAATAAAACAAACCATATACGATTGGACGTAAGATACAGTTCTATGCGACCGTCGGATGAGTTTTCTCACTGACAAACCATTCCAGTATTCATGGGGATAGTGAAGTCACAATATCTGACATAAAAGTGAATTGTTACCTCCTCAGACTAAGCAGCAACTCTGGACCAACTTCATCATTTTTTAAACGATGTAGTAATAGATTTGTTACTACTATCTTTACAATTGCTGAGGGTGGTTGACATAGCTGAAGCTTGATCCCACCCACCTCACCCAGTGCTTTAACCACTGATCCACGGCGATCATGTCTATTTAATGTGTTAATTTTAAAATCCAAACCATTTCATGTTTACTGATTTCAGTAGCTGACTGACGATTAAAAAAAGAAGTATGTACCCATATGCTTGGACTATAAACGGTTTTCTTAAGAAAATATCTTGTCTTTATTTTAAAAATGTAAAAATATATGCAATTATGCGCATATGTACATGCATGTGTATATCATTATGAGTTTAGGATACAAAAAAATACAAACACCAAAAGCATATCTGTGGCTAAGCAAATCTTGCCACTAATGTGTTTCACCTTAGTCATTAGTTACGAATGAGTCCATTTGGGTTTCTTTTTGTCTACAAAACACTGAATACCGTCTTTTCCATCATTCAGTCTCAAATTCCTCATCATTGCCTATGAAAACACAAAAGGTTTGTAATTGGTTTCAAAACAAATGATTTAATCCATACCTCAGTGGCTAGCTCATAGGCATCATCAACATTCAACCCCAATTGTTTGTAAAAGGCTTCTTTGCCATGTTGGATAACTGGTCGACTTTTGTTTTTAATTGAATCACATATCTTGGAGACTTCTTCGTCAAGTTTATCGTTTTTCGCCACAACACTCACTAGACCTTAACCAGGATGAGAATATTTTCAATAGAAAAAATAGAAAAAATTAATGTTTGCCTTCATGTCATCTTTACCTGATATGTAAGCTTCCTGAGCACTGATTGGAAATCCCGCAATCAACATATACAGCGATTTCATGCGGGGCATAGCCCTTGAAAGAGGTACTGCTGGAGTGTGGCAAAACAAACCGAAATTGGCCCTGCAAAGCAAAAAATTTAAGTTAAATCGAAGAAAGTAGGCAGACTTCCGATCAAGTTACGCTGCAGTGGAGAAAGTGCTTTTCTCAGAGCAAACAAGAATGTCACACGATGCAACTAATTGACAACCTGCTGCAGATGCTAGGCCATCTACTTTTGCAATTACGGGAACTGGTGCGTGTCTGATTTTTGATATCATTTCTACGCATTTATCGAAGACAGCACGCTGACATTCGGGGCCTTCAAGCTTTGTGGAATAAACCTATGAGTACAATCAATTATTTTTTTGGCATACCTACCAATTGGTTTATATTATGTCCGGCGGAGAATACTGGTCCAGTGGAAGAGATAACAATGCAACGCAATGACTCATTATTTACATTTTCAGTAAGTCCGCCAATAATCAAATCCATCACTTCCATTGAAAGTGTATTCCTGCAATGAAAGCAAATCAAAATTAGTTAGGAATGGTTGTTGGTGTGTAGGTTTTTGTCAGTATACACTCTTGATGCAAAGAGCAAGGCTTTAACCCAAATGCAGTGCATATTTTGATTATAAGATTCAAGAAAACCTCAAGAAAGGGGACTGACTGTCTTAACTGCGCCAACTATTGAGGTGCAAGTCTTTTCAAATCGCTTACAAGATCTTATCTGTTTGCTTAACTGTTTTGCTAAAAACCTTATTGCTCCACATCAGTGTGGTTTTAGGCCAGAAAAGTCCACTACCGATTTTAAATAAATTTTACGGTAGGTGGTAGAAACCTATGAATTCTACCCATGAATTCTAAATTAACACCCACTATCTCTTTATCGTTTATAAGGCCGTTAATGACAAAGAAACGCGGTACTCAGAGCAATGTCTAGTTTTGATATTCCTGCCAAACTCATCCCTTTGTACAGGATAAAGATGTAACATCCACGCTTTCTTATCAAGCTCGATAACCACCTCACCGAATCTTTCAAAATTCCATGCAATTATCATACGCCGACGACGATGCTAGCTCTGGCAGTTATGGAGACGCCGAAGTGTCAAACGTGCTCCTGTGAAGGAATCTTTGAGTGGCAGAGACAGAGCAAGGCGGAGGTGTTCATTTTTAGCACGTAGACATGCAGGAGCGTGGAGTCGGGTATAACCCATGGCACGGGCCCGAGAGTTTCCATAAAGGATTTTAACACTGATTTACGTATCAAAAAAAAAAAAAAATAAAAATACGCCGACAATATTGATATTATCGGAAGACCGCAGAGTGATGTCACCAGAGGGTTCGTGAGTATTGAGAGGAAAACGGTTTATGAGGTCGCCATCGGTTGTTGCCATCGGTCCCATCTGCATAGAAGTTTAGACGCAACGACGACAAGCTGTATGGAGTCTTCAGCGAATCGACCTAGTCAGAAAAATTCAAATATGTCTAAGATGGCTGGGACACGAATCGAATAACCACCAGTGCTACGGCAAGAATAATACATTCCAGAGACACACCGCGACTAAAATGGGGCGCACAAATGGAAAGGAACCCATACCAACACAATTTGCGAAACTGGTGGCAGCTGCTTAACGATCGAGCCGGTTAGAAAAGCGTGTTGGTAAAGATCACGGTCCACCTACGATTTTACGTCAACCAGTTTTCGGTAAACGGCAGCATACTCGACGACTTATTGATAAGATATATTACCTAAGCGATCCTATATCTCAAAAGAACTGCAGCGGCATATTTCTGCTCACTAACGCATATTATGTTCAGCGTACTGTGAAAACGTCTGAAGTTGGTTTGCACAACCACTGCCGGTCTGGCAAATCGAATAGAGTTTCGAATTAAATTTTCGCACAAAGATAAATCCTGGAAGAGACCAATGAATTTCAGGTCAGAATAGGTATGAGAGCATACATCACTCAGAGCTTGTACATGATTGAATTGGAGATCTAGAAAAAAATTTAAGTCGAAAAACACGCGGTGTCTCGTGCAATTGGGAAACACTTTCTCAGAGCAATTTGAAATGCAGCGAATTTCGGTACGGTGATGCGCTCTTTTGAAATTTGTTTGATTTCGTGATAAAGTACATTGTGGGTGGGTCCGGCGGCAACTCAAAACGTGGTATTTTTAATGAGTCGTCCAGCTGATGATATACGCAGGTAATATCAATGCCTTAGTTCATTCTCAGCAAGACATGGTAGAATCATCTAAAGCAATTTGATAAAAACTTATTTTTCAAGTCAAGGTGGTCAAAATAAAATAAGTACACCGTATCGAGAAGCAAAAAATCTTTTGGGAATTGTTTAGCACAAAACACCACTACTTTCTGTCATGAATTCGACATAAGTAAGAACGTTTCCTAATTAGAAGCCAACGTTTAAGGATGATCTTTTAGTAAAAATCTGGGCAGGAATAACCCAAGTAAGATGCATCTTCGACTTGGGAAACCAGTTGACTTCAAAGCCATTTACGCGGATGACTCTGCAAGTTTTATGACCTGTACCATGATAAGGATGTAGCCCTTCGTAGGTTTGGACACATCAAATGAATGGAATATGTACATGTTTTTTAAAGCACAATAAAATTTACCTTATTTTTGGTTGATTTAACATGATTTCTCGTACTCCATCCGATTCAGAAACTTTAATAAGGGATTTATCACTGTCCACCGTTGTAGTGCGAATAAAACTTCGCCGCAAAGTCTAGAAAAAAGTTAATGTACACACTAGTCGAGTCATTTTTAAATTCTAAGTCATACCCTTACAGAGCAAATTGCTCCCGGAATGTATTTAAACATGTTTATTAAACAAAAACAAAAAGACAATTGCTCTCAAAAAAAATAAAAATAATACTTATATAAAAATCAAAAACAAACAGCGCCTGATAGTCAGGTTATCAAATGTCAATAACCGACTAGTGGGCATTAAACAGACTGAACAACTTCACTTCACAGGTCGGCTTTACTATGGCGAGATCAAATAGGGAAATTGAAGCAGTTGGGTACCCGGTTAACTGGAGGGACCCAAATTTAGACCGAAGGCCTTATGTCTAAACAAAGTGCCTCTAATGACCAGGTGGTTTCCATTGAAGAGGTCCATAAATTTCGATTCCCGAGGCCTTGAATGTGTTATATTTGAGCGTGATGTTATCATTTTCCACCTGAGCATTGAAATTCCCCATTTCTTATATGCTGGCACCATTTTGCAGCAATCACATGCCCTTTTTCGATCGGTTTGATTATACAATGGTGTAGTTAATTTAATTTATTTAATTAATAAAGCAAATAATAATATTCCAACAATACCCCATTGAATAGTAAATTCGGTGAACACATCCCGCCTTTGGAATCATTGCCAACTTCATGTTATTTATATAATCCCATCTGTTTAATGTCAATCGCCAATTGTCATCAACATCAAAATTGTTTAAAATATGTACATCGCGCTTCATTTATTTATTGTTTTGTGAATTCATAGTTCGTCATTGCGCTCGCATTCTTCAATCATTTACTCATTGATTTATCCGCACGTTTCCATCTCCACCCCCTTTGTTATCCACACTTCTTTATTCAACAAATCCACTCCATATTTAGTGTTATTGAGGCAAGAATTCCATCGAACGTAAAGCCGACCTAAAATAGCCCCGAGGCCAAGTGCAACATCCTATATCACATGTCATACGTATATGCTGGATCTGACAAAAACCTTATCACTTAGTGGGCAACGCGATTAACTCAATTACCTCCTGATAAAAACATAAAAAAAAAGATTAATACATACATATACCGAAAAGGAATTATAGAACTTTCCGAAATCATTCCACTGATAGCGTAGTCGGTGATTAGAAGAAGTTGACGCTCGCAAAGTTAGACGAATTCCCCATCATAATCGGAGAATCTGTTTTATTTTTAACGCAGGAGATAGTCTTTGTTTCCCTCTGTGAGTGCTATACGTGTGTGGTGTGCTTCAAGTCAAGTGATTCAATACGCAAACATGTCCAAATCCGGTTTTGGCGATTGCACCAAAGTTCTTACAGGCAGCATCAATAAAGCCTTTGCAAATCGTGAACCATGGCAAATTGTTACGATTACGGCGACCACTGTGCTGGGCACAGTATGGCTCTGGACCGTTATCAATCAAGACGAGAGTAAGTTCCACCAAGAGAAATTTTTTTATTACTTTATTTATAGCCAGCTAAATTGGATTCAAAGGGTAACAACATCTCTGAATTTTTAGCTTCCAACATAATTCTGTTGACAGCAAATTAAAGGGAAAAGTGTTCGATTATATTTTATGGTCACACTTTTGAAGATAAATTCTTATCTAATCCAAAGGCCGTTGAAATTCAATTTCAATTAATATTTTTTTTCGATAAAAGTTCAAAGTTTATTGTACTGAGATAGCATGAGCCACCGACGCTTTTATGTAAGCGGGCATGAAGCCACCTACATTGTTATTAAGGTGATCACGAACGTGTGGAAGATATGAAATGCACTTTGTGACAATGAGCTGTTGCGTATTAAATGCAGTGCTCTAGCACTTGTAATTACAGTGGAATCTCGGATGTAATCACGTTTCAATGCCATATATCGATCTATCCGTATACGTAATGCGAAATGTTATTCAAAAATAAATTAGAGTGCATATGTACATATGAATGTATTTTATTAGGATGATTTCACGTTTTTTTTTTTAATTATTAACACAAATAACAAAAAAAGAGTTTGTAAAAACTTCTTGTAGGTATGTATGAATGTATTTGCAAAATTTAATAAATGGCACGCGTAGGTAGAAACCACGACATGACATTGGAATTAAGCGACACTAAAGTGAAAAGAGAAACAGTTTGTTTGTTTAAACTGACATTCGATTAAATATAACTGAAGTTAATGTGCACTGCCTGTTGTCATCAGTCTAAGAACACATCTTGTTCATTTAAACATACATACATACATACATTTTCAATAATGGTCCGCTTATCCACTATGAGAGTCGCGGGATTTGGGCGCTTAACTGGACTCTCCACATCTCCTGATCTTCCGCCAGCGACTCCAAAACATCAGGGGCTTTCTCCATACGGATAGAGGTGAGATTTCGGACTTGGTCCAACCATTTCATCCTGGGCCTACACAGGGGACGCCTACCTGATGGCAAGGATTTCATAGCCGGTCTTGGAAGCTAACTAAGGGGCACGCGTTTAACGTGTCCGAACTATCAAAGTATGGATCTTTCCGTTCGAACATTGAGTGCCTTGGTGTTCCTAACTCGATCTCGACGAGTTACCCCAGTAATACAACGGAGAAATATCATTTCAGCAGATTGTTTGCGCGATCTTATTCTTTCGGTCATAAGTCATAAATCTCATGACCATAGGTGAGGGTCGAATCAAACACTGAATTAAAGATCGACAACTTAGCTTCGATGCCAAGATGGCCCTCCTGATAACAGATTGACCAAATTGTCTCAAAATTGCTGCAGAATATTGCTCTGGAACGCGCTTCCAACACTTAAAAGGGACTTAAAAGAGATATACCCCTATAATTGGAGCAATCCCTCTTATCCCCTTTTTTAAAAAGAGGAACAATCACCCCAGTTTGCCAATCGCTAGGTGTTTCACCGCATTCCTAGGCCACTTTAATGACACTAGAGAGCCATTCCACTACCTCTTCAGCCAAAGCCTTGAGCATTTCTGGCCGTATTTTATCGACAGCAGCAGATTTGCCGACTTTTGGCACTTTAAGCGCCAAAGTCACTTCCTCTATGGTGGGACTATGGTACAAAAACATGGGCCTGCCATCCTCAATGCTCTGTTCGGGATTAAGCAGCTCCGAAAAGTGCTCGCCCCATCTGCGCAAGATGTTCTTTTCATCGGAAGGACACCATCTTTGGATTTAAATCCTTCGATGATTTTAAACTTCCTTCCCCCGAGATAGCGGATGGTCTGCCAGAACACCTTGTTTGCAGATCTGTGATCACGGTCCAATTTCTTGCCAAACTCCTTCCAAGACTGCTCCCTGGTTGCTTTAACAGCCAGCTTGTAAGTTCTTTGCGCCTCCATGTACCGGTTGCGAGAATCTGAATCCCCCAAGTGTATCCACACCTTGAAGGCTTTCTTCTTCTCTCTGATGGCTTCTTGAACTCCGGGTGTTTTAAACCACGCAGTTCTTTTCTCACCACCAGCCGCCACACCGAGCCGCTTCACTCCGCAAACACCTCCTGCAGAGGCAATGACTGCTGTTGAAAACAACCGCCATTCTTTCTCTACATTTGTCGGAACAGTTGGAATTTGTTCAAACCTTTCGGATACCTGTCGTGCAAACTCGTCCCGTATCTCATCGTTCTGCAGACTCTCCCACCATATACGTGTCGCCAGCCTTGGTTAACGCTTTGGTAGGAAAGATATTTTATCGTTGATATACAATTTGCGCAACACGAGCTGGTGATCAGTTGACAGTTCAGCCACTCTCAAAACACGAACATCACAAACCATGCTTTTAACACACGATGGTACCACGAAGAAGTCTATCAGCGATTTCTGCTGAAGACTCTGACGGTACCATGCGTATTGATGGATGTCTTTTGCGAAAAGAAGGTGTTCATAATGAACATGCCGTTTGCACAGCAAAAGTCCAACAGCTTCTCTCCGTTCACATTCTGATCCGGGTCATCGTTCCTCCCAATCACACTTGCCCATGTCATTACGTCCACACTCACATGAGCATTGAGTCACCCATCAGAACATAAGAATCCATATCTGTCACCTGTTCTAGAGCGGCATCTACCTCATCCAAAAAAGCTGCATTCTCCGACTCCAGATTTGGCGCAAATATATATGTACCTACACTAGCGCCAGAGTTGTCCTATCAAGCTTAAGCTTTAAGATCGCAACTCTCCCTCCCAATGGTATCCACTCCAGTTCTCTGCCTGTCAGGCTGAGATCTATGAGTATCCCCACTCCCGCCTGAGCAGACGTTGAAGGTGCTACTCCTAACATGAAGAGCTTCTCCCCATCCGTAAGGTCCACAGTTCTAGAGCCTCTTTACTTTGTTGAGGAGATACCACATCTACCTATATCTAGTCGATATTTAGTAACCTCCCTAGAAAGCTCAAGGTCTTTTCCTGTGAGCGAAGAAACGTTGAATATGTCTATCCTAAGTCGATGCCGTTGTCGAAAAGCCGAAAGTCCACTTATGCCCCCATCGGTGCATAGCGCATTAACCCTTTGACTCCCACAATGGTTTGCTAGATAACTGCCGGGAAGGTCGTAGCCGTTTCGGATTGAACTTGGCCGGCTACCGAGCGGGACAAGCCGATCATCAGACGCTCGCATGCTGTCACCCTCTTAGCAGGCTTGGTAATATCCGAGACCTGCCTTACTCTTCTTGTCATCACCAGGTTTTGCGCTTCGTTAGCCATACGAGTATCTGGGTAGTATGGGTAGATGAATTATTTAGCTACTCTACTCGCACTACCCAGACATATTGCCCGCCCTCCACCGCGAGGAGGTCAGCTGTCGCGGTGGCTCATTTAAACATAGTCAAGTTAAACCCCTTTAAAGGGTAAGAAAATGCACAAAATGCCAACAGAAGAACATAACAAAAATGAAAGACTATTTATTTATGTGCCTACAAAGTGCCTAGACTGACTTTTCAGAAAAACCACCCTAGTAGCCGGGCAATGCTGAACATAACAAAAAGAAATTATCCAAGATGCAGTGAAGCCGGGGGTTTCTGGTACTGGTGGTCTGTTGAATGCCCTCGTTACATCTGGCGGAAGCATCCCGGCCGTCACAATCAAAGATAAAGGTACTCCGTACCTCAACGAACCTCGACAAAGAACCAAAATCACCGCATCCTTGGGAGGAATATTCAAGGGATGCAATCTATGAACATATTCGAGATTCTTTGCCTTTACACGTAAAATTTCCTTTACGAGGAAAATACTGTAGACCAGACCAAACTACATCGACATTGGGACATGTTATCTGAAACCAGAACAGCATGAAGACTTGAAAACTGATGCGAGTGACTATGCGGTTGGAGCAGTTCTCGTCCAGGGGAGGGTAATTTAACATTGAAATTGATTTTCTTCTCTTTGTCCTTTTCCGATCCCCTCGGCGTAAGGAATCCTTGGGGCCTGTCGCTTTTTGAGTCTTATACGCAAACAACGAATTTTCCGTACTGATTCCTCGGACCACAACTTTGCGAGTCCTCTTTATCAAGTAAGGACGAAAGTGTCTCCTTACAATTTGGCGCCCAACGTGGACTTTATTATAAAGGCGTCGGAAGGTCAAAAGCTTTCCTTTTACACCTTTACATTCTATTACTGTCTTTTACTAAACGAGGAATACTTGCCATTCATTTTTGAATGATTTCTTGTGGTAAGAAATTCCAATATTCTAGTAATGTGGCCCACACTTCTTCTTTTGACGATGGACATCGGTCTTGTCAGTCCAGCTTTTCGCAAAGAAGTTCAATTGTCAAGACTTCTTCGGTTTGTTTGTGTGTTTGGAGTCGTTGTCTTGCTGTATTGCAAATCGTTTTCCAATCAACCTCAGGTCAGATGTCAAAGCATGATCTTCGAAGCTGAGTTTCTAGTCCTCATTTTTCATGGTTCCCTGGAAGTCTATTTGTAGAGAAACATCTCACCACAATGCTTGACCGTGGGCACTACACAGTCTGATAGCATTTGTTCTCCAGTGCTGCTTCAAAGAAAAATTCGCCTTTTTGAACCAAAAGTCTAAAAAATAAATCTAGAGCACTGTTCTTAAGTATTCTTCTGTCCAGTTTCGATGTTTCCATTCTACAAACTTTGTCTTATTACCAGCCCGAAGCAAGGGTTTCTTCATTCCTACTCATCAATAGAATTAAGCTTTTCTTTGCACGGTACTGACAGATAGAGGTTTTTGAAGGGCTCCCATTGACCTCTGCGCAGATTTTTGGTGCCAATTTTCTTCTGTTCCGCTTGCTGATTGTTCTTATAAGAATATCCTCTCTCTCCTGATTTGAGGTCTGGGTCTACAGGTCAGGACCAAATTTTTTTTTTCCAGTTAAACAATGTGGTCTCATGCTTTTCGTAGGTCTGTGTAGCCCTATTGTGATACCCATGGTTTATTTAACTACTATGTGACCTAGTTTCTTGGTACCAATTGTGGGCGATCAGACAGTTTTTCCCCCTTATCAAAGAAGTATTTGTCCAGTGTCTTATTTCTGACTTGGCAGAGGTTTAAGCAGTTACGAAGAAAATAGGTTATGTGTTGAAGTACCTCTTCGTCGCCACACTTTCTTACTTATGATGGCGCTACAGTCCGGGGTCTTTAGCCAGGTCGACCGTTTTCTTGCTGCCTTCACTTGTGCAAATCAAGTTG
Organism: Matsumyia berberina; assembly: GCA_917880715.2. Lineage (NCBI taxonomy): Eukaryota > Metazoa > Arthropoda > Insecta > Diptera > Syrphidae > Matsumyia > Matsumyia berberina. Next base: position 61,788,453 of record OU862871.1, read on the forward strand.
GTTGAAGCCTTTTTCTCTTCGCGGTCTTCCTCTTATACGCCGTCCGTCCGTGGTAGATTCGAAGATTCTACGGGCTGAAAAGCTGGTGTTCATTCTGTACTCTGCTCTTGCCTTACTCTACTTAGGGTCATTCATCAAGAGATGTCATTTTAAATGAATAGCATCCAATCAGCAACAGTTTACCGTTGTGCGTAGTCTGCTGGCTTCAATTCTTGTGCTAACTAGACTTTATTAGCATGTAGGCCAAAATCTTTATGCAAAATGTGATGCTAAGTGGCTGCGGATAGGCCGAATTCATGTGATCGTCGCAATGTGGTCACACCTGGGTTTTCAGTCGCACTCTCAGCTACGGCGACGATAATTTCAGCTAACCTTTTCGAATTGGAGTCCTCATATCACTTACTATCACTCACTGTCCGGGCCATTCAAGAAGGCGCGTGTGCGAGAAGGCGATTTATGGTTTTATGGTGACCAAAAGCGAACATATCCACGATGTTGTTGGATGACTCTATATACGGAATCTTCCTGACTAGCTCGATATCGCTGTACAACCTATATAGTTCGTCAATGTATCTTCTCCTCCATTCACCGCTTATGCAGACTGAACCAAAGATCACTTGAATGATATTTCTCTCGAAACAACCGAGAGCGACCTCATTCATTCCTGACGAAGTCCTCGCCTTAACACCACAGAGCAGGACTGGAATGATTAGGATCTTGTATAGTGACACTTAAGTTATTCGAGAGTGAGCTTTGTCTTTTAAGCCCAAAGAAACAGCGATTGGCAAGATTTATTCTTCTTTTGATCTCAGCACTGGTGTCATTGTCTGAAGTAATAGTAAAGCCTAGCCCCTCACTACCTAAAAGTTATATCTTCCTATAGTAAGGTTCTGTTCGAGACACCAGTGTTCACTGTCCTTTTTAACCTTGTTGACCATTAAACCCATTTTGGCCGCTTTCGTCTCAATACTCACAAACGCGCTGCTAACTTCAGATTTCAGAATCGTTATCCTACTTTCTGCAGGGGTTGTTAACAGTTCATTTATCCAGGGCTTTTTAATACTAGCTTCTTTTTTCTATCGCAGTTACGCCGACACTAAACCCCCAACTTGGAGTGGCTGATCCTCACTATGTGTTTTAGGGACAAGGACCCGAATAGATCGATTCTTATCATAGAAACTAACCTTCAATATTTATGTACATGAAACTGACATTGAATAACCCATAAACAATGTTCAACAAGTATTTGAGCTTTACCTCAATTTTTTTTCTTTATTTGAAAGGAAATGGTCTGCCGAATGTCGACGGCACTGCGAACTAAAGGATTTTTTTTTTGACACACAGCCAGTTGGTTGGTCCATTGTACCCATAAAAAGTATACTCATGGGAGTCTATGTGACACAATCACTAATACGCGATCATCAAAGTTTAATTTTATTCCTACTCAAAAGGTCTTGGAGGATATTGAAGCAGTGCAGGACTAATTTGGAGTCAAGCAGATTTGAATGTAAGGCTTTTACTGCTGCTTGAGTGTTCATGAGTATCTGGAAGGGACAATCTTTCATTCCGGTATCAAAAATGAAATTGGCTTATTTTTCAATGGAATGGATCTCTGCCTGAAATACGCTGGCTTTTAATTCAAAGATACCATCACCTCCCCAGGTGTCCAGTTTTGATCCATCTGTGTATCACTTGTTACCTTTAAGGTCAGGAGTTGGATTTTCAAAATTCCATGCTTCTTGGCTTAGGATTACTGTGTCGGACATCCTTTCGATGTCTGGAACAGGCGGCCGTTTACCGCCCAGATAATATCAAGCTCTTCAATATTAGAGACAACATTTTTTTGGATCTATAGACGCCACCGTTCATATAACGACAAAAAAAATAATTCGCAATTCCTTTCCACATCGTTATAACACATTTCTACTGTCAATGCAAACTTGGTGAACCAGAAATCAAAACAAAACTATGCGCCCAAAATAAAGTAATTACCGTATTCAGTATGTTATCTAAAATTTGGACAAGGTGGCAATCAGCTGAACACAAAATAATTAAGCTAACTAATGTGACCAATTAATTGTATCAACCTTAAAGCCCATTTAATTGAAGCAATTGGTATTGATGGAGCAGAACAAACGCATGTGATATGCAACATATGACGCGAGGTAATCAGAGAACTTGCTAGGGAAAATACTGAAGATATCATTATCAATTTATTCTTTCAATTTATTCCCTAAATTGTTACTTTTTCAAGTGAAAAATAACTTTTTTATCTGCCTATTTAATACTGGGGTAAACCATGTGAGCTTAATAAGTCCGAACAAGGATTAGCTATTATGTACAATCCTTTCGGGGAAATTTCCTCTTGTATAAGCAGGTAGTGGTCACCGCGGCTTAGTGGTAAGTGCGTTGGAATGCTGACCAAGCGGCGTGTGTTCAAGCCTCAGCCAGGAACACCGAACGGCACGACCTCTCGCCGGGGAGTATAATCTGTCATGAAAGAGCTTCTAAATTCGCCGTTCGGAGTCGGTAATAAATTGTAGCTCCCTTCCATTCATGCGAAAATTTAACACGCACAATATGAACGGTTGCGAGAAGCCAGGCCATGGCTCATTCCGAGCTGTCGCGCCAGCTTTTTTTTTTTTTTTTGGCAGGTAGGGGTGGAAGAACGCAGCGTGATGTCACTGGCGTTCAATGAGGGCAAGATGAAGTATATGCTGTCAACAAGAAAGGACACCCAACACCGACGTCTCGGACAGAACGTCATTATAGACAGCTATAACTTTGAGGTAGTTAAGGACTTTGTCTACCTAGGCTCCGCTATAAATTCAGACAATGACATCGGCGCTGAGAATAAACGAAGAATAACTCTTGCCAATCGCTGTTTCTTTGGGCTAAGAAGGCAATTGAGTAACGAAGCCCTTTCTCGAACAAGTAAGGTGACCCTGTATACGAACTTAATCGTCCCAGTCCTGCTCTACGGCGCAGAGGTATGGACTCCGTCAAAATGGGACGAGGTTGGTTGTTTCAAGAGGAAAATTCCTCGGGTGGTTTTCGGTCCCGCCTGCATAGACGGTGACTCGAGGAGGAGATACAACGACGAACTGTACGGGCTGTACAGCAACATCGACTTAGCCAGAAGAGTGAACTTCCAACGACTGATGTGGCTGAGCCATGTAGAGCGGATGGACACCAATGCTCCGGCTCGGAAAATCTTCGAATCCACACTCGAGGGACGGCGCAGTAGAGGAAAACCGCGACTCAGGTGGCACACGTAAGTGGAAGGGGACCTCAACCAAGTTGATGTGCGAAACTGGAGGCAGCTGGCTAAAGATCGAACTGCCTGGAGACGCTTGTTGGTTGAGGACCAGGTCCACCCCGGACTGTAGCACTGCCTTAAGTAAGTAAGTCAGATAAGCAGGTAGCAGTGGGAGTGAGACCCAAAAAGCGCACTTTAGGCCGCTTTCATACCATGACTCTTGGGAACCTGAATGGTTTAAAAACGTATGTAGGTTAGGTTATGGGGGAAGGGTCCAGTCTAATGACTGTGCGTCCAAGGGAGCCTACTGATCCATTGTCTCCCTCGTGGTGTTGTGGTTCATGTTCCAACCTTGTGTTCTAGAGGGGTGGTCCATCACGAAACCACCCTGTACTCTTAATAAAGTGAAGTATGATCGCTATTTGTACGTCTGTTAGGTTTTCTAGCTCTCCAAACAGCCTGTTTCCCATGTGTCGGAATCGGTGGTTTTAGAAATTGGGGCACTCACAGAATACCTAAGTGCTTGATGGTCTCCGTCTCTTCCGTATCCTGACAGCTCCTGCAGTAGTCTGGGGAGTTGATGCCGAGTCTGCTGGCTATGGTGATTATGACACAATGTCCCGTCAGTAGACCTATAAGGATGCATTCATAGCCAGGTTTCTGGTTTCTGGTCTATTCTCTGCCGTAAGCTGTGGGATATAATGCAGTCGCTTCTGGCAAACCAAGAGATGTTGATTAGCTTTCTCATCTTGTGGTCGACGTTATCTTTAAATATACCGATACGAATATTTATAAATGTGTGGGTGTGCTCACTTTCTAAAGCGGATTCTTGCCGAGCCAGTTCGTCTGCTTTTTCGTTACCCTCGATGTCGCTGTGTCCGGGCACCCAGCAGATGTTGACCACGTGGATGATGTATATTTTGTTAAGGATTTCACGACAGTTGGACACCGCTTTCGATCTGATGCTAGCCTTATCTAAAGCCTTAATAGTTGCTTGACTGTCGACGAGGATGGTGATCCTAGATAAGCTCGTACGTGTGTAAGTGGGTTTGTTTTTTGGTGGTTTTTCCTTATGTACATGTATCCAATCTATTGATTTGAAACGTACAGCATAGTAAAGGGTAAAAGGTTTCTGTCTCTTTCAAATCTTTGGAGCTGCGGCCATAAGTGTTGAAGGGATGCCTAGCCTTGCTAAGTAGCTGCCGACCGTCCATTGACCTGTGCAGATTGCTTCGAACCGAGAGATCTCCTTTCGATTTTTGCTGAAGAGGTCTCTGTTTCTAGTCTGGTAGAGTCCGACTCTTCTTTGGTTAACCATATTAGGAAGCGTAAAAATAGTAAGCCATTGACAGATCGAAGTGGAATGTGAACTCATTGCGGGAGAGAGCTATAAAAAGTTAAACCTCGCGTAGCCAATTTTTCATTACCAAGAAAAATTCAACCCTATGTCTGGCCATATGGATTGACAGAGTCGGGCAAAGGGCTAGAATCTCGGAACCAGTCATGTCGCGCGTGTTACATTTTACACAAGAATGAAAGGAACCGAAGCTGGAAAGCTTTTTCATGGCAAATCATACTTTCGGAGGTTTGTCATTCCTCGACAAGGCGTGGTGTCGCGAAAAATGTTCGGTAGATATTGCTAGGGCTTGAACCCACGCAGCTCACACAACAGTCCAATGAACTAACTGACCACTGAGCCACGGCGACCACGGAAGATTTAGGGTTGTGAATATTCTAGCACTCCAACTTTCACAGATCGTCTCACTCCGACTTTCGAATCACTGTGGCATATTTCAAGCGAAAGGGTCAGAAATTTTGTGTAGCCTATCGGTCAGTTGTACAGCGACCTGTTAGTAGCCCTACAATTATACATATGTACAGTGCATCTGCTTCCCAGTTGGCTGGGATATCTTTGTGACCAGATATCTATTCGATATCTGTTTTAGAGATTTGCGAATTCCAATTTGTACCTTCAGTTTGGGGATGTGGAGCTCAACACCAATTCCATCGACAGCCATTCCGTGGCTGCACTAATAGCCATCACCTCTGCCTAGAATACACTACAGTAATCCGGCGTCCAGAAGATCGTTTGGTGTTGAGTGTTGTGGACCCTTCGATGCTTAGCTAGATGTTTGCAGTGTTTTCTTTTTTATATTTATTTATCTCAATGTTACAACTTTAGCTCGTGCTTACACACTTGATAGCAATGTTTTGTAGTATTTCGATTAAAAAACTTGAAAACTGTTTTTTATCTAAAACTATCCTCACGTCGATGTAAGGATACTTTTTCGCTCACCCTAGAAGAAATAATAGGTTTGACTGAAAAAGTAGAAGAATTCAACTAAAGTTAACTTTTCCCTTATTTTTCAATTTACAGGTGTGTACAGTCGCGCTAAGAAGCACTTTTTTCGCCTCATTAAAAAGTTACCGATGGTCCAGGCTCGCATCGAAAAGGAAATTGGTGGTACTCGTGAAAGTTTCAAAAGGGATATGGAGAAAAGCTGTAGCGGTCTAGTATACTCATCGAAGTTGCCGGAGAAAGGTCTTGCCAAAGAACAGATCTTAAAGCTAGTTGACGACCATCTGCAAAAGGGTGATTACAAATGGCGTGAAGGACGCATATCAGGTGGTGTCTACGCATATGATACACAGCTCATTGAGCTCATCACACAAGTGTATGGCAAAGCGTCATACACAAATCCACTGCATCCTGACGTTTTCCCAGGTGTTTGTAAAATGGAAGCTGAAGTTGTACGGATGGTCTGTACTTTGTTCAGTGGTGATGACAAGACTTGTGGAACAGTAAGACTGAAACATAACACATCTTTGCTGAATTTTATTTTTAACAATTTTATTTACTTAGATGACAACCGGTGGAACCGAGTCTATCCTTTTGGCTTGTAAAGCATACAGAGACTATGCTCGTGAAGTAAATGGTATTACAAGACCAAATATGATAGTACCGGCTAGTGCACACGCCGCTTTCGAAAAAGCTGGACAGTATTTAGGAATTCATGTTCGTTTTGTTAAGCTTAATCCAAAAACCACAGAAGTCGATCTTGTTGCATTTAAAAAAGCAATCAACAGTAATACTGTTTTGGTAAGTTCTCAAAAACCTTAATAGTTAAACGTCAATTTAAGTATTATAGTTTGGAAGCTACGAACCTTTTCGTCATTCGTTGCAAGGTCTTTCAAAATAATTTTAACGAACAAATTAACCTTATCTGTCCAGGGACCTTTAGGAGGTAACTTGATTAGGAACTTAATTGTTGCGCTACTGACTCAATAATTAAAAATGAAATCTGTTATGTCATCGGAATGGATTATTCTGTACCTATGGTGTATAAATCGGTGGCAAGGCTTCACTTTCCGTTCGATATGATCTGTTGATTGTCGGTTGTCTAGATAATTTAAAAGAATAGTGTTAGTTTTGCACAATTTCTAAACAAACATTTTTCTTAACTCCAATTCTAGCTCGTTGGATCAGCACCTAACTTCCCCTACGGTACAATTGATGACATTGAAGCAATCGCAAAGCTCGGAGTCAAGCACAACATTCCAGTCCACGTAGACGCATGTCTAGGAAGTTTTGTCATAGGATTCATCAGGAGAGCCGGCTACTATGTGAAACCATTTGACTTCGCTGTTAACGGTGTAACTAGTATCTCAGCTGATACTCATAAATACGGTTTTGCTCCTAAAGGATCTTCGGTCATACTTTACTCTGACATAAAGTATCGTAATCATCAATTTTCTGTGACTACCGATTGGCCAGGCGGTGTTTACGGATCTCCAACTGTGAATGGATCAAGAGCCGGTGGAATAATCGCCGCTTGTTGGGCAACAATGATGAGTTTTGGTGAAGAGGGTTATCTTGAGGCCACCAAACGCATTCTAGACACAGCACGTTTAATTGAAAACAGGCAAGAATGGCCACAATGGATGGACCATAGTAGATGATAATGAATTCTTCTTACAGCTTGAGGAAAATTAAGGGAATCTACATTTTTGGAACGCCAGCGACATCAGTCATTGCTATTGGATCAGAAACTTTCGACATTTTTCGTCTATCGGATGCCCTCTGCAAGTTAGGATGGAATCTAAATGCTCTGCAATTCCCCTCAGGGTAATGTTCACTACAAATCTGTCTGAAATTTTATTTTAAACATTTTCGTACAGCATCCACATCTGCGTTACTGATATGCACACTAAGGACGGTGTTGCCAATAAATTTTTAGCTGATGTAACTGCAAGCGTTGAAGAAATCATGAAAGATCCTGGTCACCCTGTGGAGGGTAAAATGGCTATTTATGGTGTCGCCCAAAGCATAGCAGATCGCACTCTCGTTGGAGATGTAACGCGCAATTTCCTTTCCAGTATGTACCACATACCGACCAAATAGATTAAGAGAAGAAAGATATTTACTCGAATTGTCTCTTCTAAAAGTGTGAAACAAAACGCATTTTCCTTTTATTGTTATTGTACAAATAACCGATTGATGTACTTGTATTGTTATAACATTGTTGTTTGTGTGGTTTTTTTGAAAGAACTATTTTTTGTGATTTTGTAATAATTTTTCATAGAAGAAAATTGAAATAAAGTATTGAATTGAATATAAATTGTGTATTGCCAACGCAAGGACATTACAACAGTGGTCGCGTTCGGTATTTTAATCAAATGGAATTATTTGCACTCAAACAACAAAAATTGGCTAATTCCTTAGAGCTTAGATCAAAACGCGTAAATTTGCAAGAAAAAAAACATTTGGCTAAAATACGTGGACGTGACCAATAACTACGGATGCGCTGTTTAAAACACAGTAAAGCTACGATCAGACGATTTGCAGATGTGAGGAAATTTTGCAGGAAAACGTGTCCCAAACGTCCGCAAATCGTGTGATCAGCAAATTTTTGTCCGCAAATGTTTTCACATATGGCATTTGCCCACGATTTGCACACGTCGTCCGCAAACGTTTGCACACGTCATCCGCAAATCGTGTGATCACTCTTTTGGGACCATTTGCACGCATTTGCTCACTTCTGATATTTGCTGATGTTAATTTGAAGAAACATGGGTAAATGGAGAATTTTTCCGCAAATGCGGTGTTATAATGTGGGTGTTTTTCCTCGCAATTCTCCTCCATTTGCGCTACTGCATTGGACATCATCGAACTTTAATCAGCAGAGTATTTAATAAATCATTGGACTAAATGGAATTCATTTTCTGACAAAAAGAAAAAAAAATGAAAAATTATTCGCGACAGAAAAGTACAAATCCATTGAATTTTTTGATTCATTTATATTTTTGCTATGTTCAGAAAATTGAAACAGAAAAAAAAAAAAATGTTGCTCAAAATCCTTCCATGTCGCGCCGGCCAACCTAATCCTTTCTCCAGAAATTGCGCTGCTTCAAGACCATTTTACTGTGATCATCCTGTTCGGCGCTGTTCTCAAACAAATACATACACAGCCAATACCACTGCGAGGGTATCTCGAGTTGTTTCATCCCTCCAAATAAATGAAAATGAAATTTCTTTAAACGGGTCTGCAAATGTTCTATTTGCATATGTCGGCAAATCGTGTGATCGGACAATAAATGCCCTGAAAAAATTTCCAGATATGTCATTTGCTAACATTTGCGCACACCCAAAAGTTTCCAGCTTTGGGACAAATTCGGCAAATCGTGTGATCGGCGTGCAAATGACATTTCTGCAAATGGGCATTTGCCGATGGCTTGCAGATATTTGCTTATGAAGAAATTTTGCGCACATCTGCAAATCGTCTGATCGGAGCTTAAGATAGACGAAAATTAGGCGCCTGGCCGGGACCCGCTGGTTTCTAAATAAGGAGTGACAGCGGCTGTTCAATGGAGACCTGATATATTTGTTACTACAATGTACCTAAGTGTCTAGAAAAAGGAGTTTTCTTTGAACCAGGAAAACAACAACATTTTGCCCAGTTAATGAAGGGAGACGAACCAGCAGGAGGATCGTCCGATATGCCTACACTAGCTAACCCGCCCGGCTTCCATAGCCCCCTTTCTGCCAATTTCAAAATATATTCATACGAGTATATACTTACTAAAATCAGATCGAAGAAAATATCTCTAAACTTAAAACAAAAGCATGTAAAATGAAAATAATCAGTGGTTCTGGAGTTACAAGCGAACTAACGCACAGACAGACAGAGAGACGTTACGTTCTTAAACATGAAAGAATAAAGAAGGACAAATTTGATCCAAAATAAATGTTTAAGGTCCTTAATCGGATAAGAATTAATACTACATAACATGTCGGTCAAAACGGCTTCGAAGGGGAACCATTATTTTTGATCAAATTTTGAAAGACAAAAATGGTCATCCTTTAAGAGATAAACATATGCTATCGCATACTTTTCTGTAGACGTTTTTAAAAGCTACAATTCGTATGGTTTAGTCAGCGTAAGCCATGTCAGCGCCGTAAAAGCGGCTTTGTACGATGTGATTACAAAACATCTCTTTACATTACATTAAATATGAATGTGTTATGAACTTAAGCCTTTTTCAAGAAATTCTATAAATGGTGGTAAAAACCGCATTAAAAATCATCAAGTAGATTAGAAGAACTAAGCGAATAAACAGACAGACGCGGATAAGCGACTTCGCCCAATATGCTTACAAGACACAATGGAATAGATTCTTGAACGAATCACACACGACAGTCTGCTCAGAGGGGTAACGGTGGAACAACACTACCAAAGGCAGATGGATTTACAAGTTGATCCTGATAATCGAAAGGTGGACAAACCGAGCACATGGAGATTGCAACTACCACCTTGTGCAGTTCTGTCTGTCCAGTCTGATCTGTCTGGTCATGACGGGTCTGGCAAATACCTACACCGATTTGCACATAAAAGCTCATCTTTGTCTTCAGATTCTCTGAGCTAGAAGGAAGATAAGCGACATCTAGAGTTCTATCGGAAACGCTTCACAGAATGAAGATTCAACCTGCCCAGCCCGCGTATTATGAATTTCTACTACGACTGTGTTGACATCGACGAGGGTTTTAGTAGTGTGTTTATGATTCTACCTTTGTAATCCCTTCTCGAGCTCAACGCAAAAAACGCGTAGGGTTTCCAATATGTTTATCTAAAGTGTGTATCATGAATCCCTTCTACATCTCAGTACACCCAGTTTACCCAGTTTATCTGCTCGATCATTTTTACAAAATCTTCCGATGTGGTTGTCGTACTACTTTTTGAGTTCCTTGGTGATGCTTACGAAATGGTGCTGCCACCTGAAGATCTATTGTACTGGCCTAATGATTAACCAGAAGTCAAATTAAGAGCCTTAATAAACTCTTAATATTGCTTCAAATTCCATACTCCAAGTATCCAATGGGCTCATCGGGTTCCGCGTTAGTTGGAATAATCTTTTCTTCGGGACCCATGGGCACAAACAATTTTTTCTGCAGTCTATTTCTGTTTTGCAAAGATTCGTCATACGTTTGTATCTGATAGTTTGATTTTATGCAGTTGGTATATGAATGGACACAGTCCCTTTAGGTAGCCCGTTACGGTCCTTAAATTTGTCAAACTAAGTTGAAGTCATTTTTTTGTCCCAAAGTTCATCAAGCCCATTGGGTTCCCAATGTGTTATTTTGAAGTTAACACTACTGCGTATCATCCCAAAATAGAAGTCAGGACAAACCTCCAAGCGCATCTTCTCGCCATTCCGTCCATTCATTAGCTTCGAAACCTTCGTGTCGAGGGCTCCAGGCTACAGTAACCTTGTTTGTGATCGCAAGATCAACAAGAAGATTAAGAGAGTCCCAGGCGTGCTTCGACCCGTAGGATGTAAGATGCGGTTTCCCTTGATTTTTTTCCACAGGCATTCCCGTGCCCATAGTTCGATTGCATGAACCTCTCCCTAAAGGACAGTTGTTGACTTTCCAATCACTGCCGCATAGGTAGGACCGTTCCAATTTGGAGCTAACTGTGTACCAGATCTGTGAGTTAACATTCGTGGAGACTACCGGTTCAGCTCAATCTTTCTGGACAACTAAAATCTCCTGAGTATTGCATCCTGGATCTTTAATTTCTTTAAAGATTTAATTTCTAGTAGCTGAGGAAACCAAAGAGCATTCTTTCTGCATTGTGAGGTGGAGCGGTATGAGACAAAGCATTGCTCCTTTGGGTGTCCTCGAGCATGTTCTTAAAGCCCCAGTTATACCACGCAGGATACAGTCGATTTAACTCTTCTTGGTCTTTGGCTTGCAGGATTTTGATAGTTTTCCAGTGAGATTTGCTTTATTTCCCGCTTTCTCTTCCTGGAGAATGGTACACGGGCAATTTTATCAAAGTTGATGGTCAAACCCTTGGTCATGCACTAATCTGAAGTCAGGTTAAGGGCACCTTGGATCATTTGGTCAAAACCCTTATGAGAACAGCGTCTGCATTATTTACTTTTCTTAGCTTCTTTTGGAGCCAAAAAATGCTCTTCCTTCTTCTCATTCGCGTTGCATCTCTTGCTTGCGGGTCTCTTCAGGCACTTTATTTTCAGCCCGCGCATTAGTTGCTCATTATCATCAGGAGATCAAAAAATTCCTCTTTGATGCACTCATCAGCTTCAAGATGAGTGGGCTAGCCAACTACTTATCGGTTTTAAGTCGATTACTATTCATCGCAACTTTATTTGAAAAGCTCTGGCATGAAACCTTGCCCAAGTTGTTGGTCTTTTTTAGAACCCATTTGACCAGAGGTAAGGTAAATGTTTAAAAGTTAATCAATTTAGCGATAAATGGTTATCTCTCATATGGCACATAGTTATAGCATCAAATTTCCTTTCACCATGAATAGTCGTGAGCTCATTCATACAATTTGGAATTATCCAGGAAATGTAACTTCCAACTGGCTGCACTTAGGATTTATTGGTGGCCCATTTGGTTTTTTTTTAATTTGAATACAACTCTAATCTAATAAGCTGAAGTCCATGTGACGTAAAACACCGGCACCCAAGCAGTGTTGTCATAATAGTGTGTTGCACGGCAACGTACAGCAACATGTTTGCCGCCCTAGAGCCGTGGAATGAGGAACAAACTTTAGTAACCACCCAACTCTCATAACTCCACGGGCACACGTCAAGCCTGTTCCCCAGCCGCAGCACAATTTCGATTCCGTGAGGGTGATGTAAACTTTGGCTTAACGGGGGTAATTTATACGGCGAACTGTGGGGAAAATGGTTATTTCTCTTTTTGTTTTGTCTTTCTTTTGTCGTGGGTGGTTAATGAGGGAGTGGGTGTGTGCTATATCATAAATTTGACTATAACCAGGGCTGTGGAATCGTTTGTGATTGAACTGTTTGGTCTAAAAACGGCAAAAGTCAAGTTGGAAAAGCCGAGCCGAGCCAAACCATGTACAGATTTCTTAGCCTGCAACAGAAAATTTGGTAAGAAGACCTCAACTCATAACAACCTTATCCATGAGACTACCACACCTGTCCATTGAACTGTGTAACGGACACATATCCTCTAAACTGATGGCACAGTGTTGTATTGAAATTGGTAACCTCGGATATCTACTCCCCACCAAGTAGGTATTAAAGGAAAGAAGAAGAAAATAGCCAAGCAAGGATCCACAATTGACAGCTGATTTCTTAGAGAGATTTAACATCTTAAAATTAACAAGGAATAATCGTCAAGATCTCGCAGAAAGAAAATCGTATGCAGTGGGAGAACTGAAGAGGGCTACTGCCTGCAGAAGCTACAGTAATAACTAAAAAAGTTCCTGAGTGAATAAAGGAGCTATTGGAAAACATAATCGATGCCCAACAGGCAAATATCGCCTCTGGATCTTCTTGCGTCGACCACACGACCTGCCAAGATCACCATTAAGCTGTGGAATAAATTACGTATCCTCATCACCCGCTGTTCATCGATTCTACTAAGGCGTTCGCCAGTGACAACAGAGACTTTATCTGAGTTGTTTTATGCAGAACAGGTATTCCTATTATCAAAGCAACTTACGATAGGTCAAAGTGTCACAAGGAAGGCTTCCAGATGAATTCGAAATCCAAATTGATTTTCGACAAGGTTGCTGATGTTGGTGATGTTGAGTGCTGATTCAGAAGTCAAGTGATATGCATGTAGGGAGTCACTGAGTAGTTCTCCTCTTATGAGTCTGTCAATTATCTTTTCCTTGTATTTTAGAATAAATGGCATGCTTCAGTGATAGATGACCTCCTTGATAGGTTTTGATTCGAAATTGTTAGTTTTGAAGAGACAATAGTAGCTTAGCCTTCTTTTCTCTTTAATTGCCTAGCTTTCGGAAGTTCGTTTCAGATTTTTTCTCTCGTGTCTTCTTCCTCCTTCTGCAGAAGAGCCCTAGTCCCAGAAGTGACATTTTCGCCACTTTCTTTGTAAGTTTATCTGCTTCTTCGTTTCTGTAGACATTCCCACACTAATTTTGGCTGCTTAACTGTTTGACAGACACAGATACTGGCTGACACATCTTCCTATTGAATGTGCTTCCGCCTGGAAGATGCTCCAGTATTTGTCTATTGGTGTGGAACTATGGAGCATCTAGTTCTGGCCCCAAATATACCTGCCACAGTTCTAACAGACGTGCTCGACCCATCTGTGTACTATTTTAAGGTGTGTGCTTAACGCAGCGCGTTGCAGACCAAAGACAGAGCTGTACAAGTTAAACTATTCTACTATCATTTTTCTAAAAAAAAAAATAAATAAACTTTATTTAAGAACTGGTAAAGTAACTGCCTTCCAAAAATCAACAGTATTTTTATCTAAAAACTAAAGCTTAAATACTATCTTAATGCTAACAGTGGCAAATATCGTGCGGCAACGTACTCCCACAGGTGCTCCCCCATTTCATGATTACGTGATGAAAAGCGGGTCCAGCGATGTCGACGGATTGTGCTGCACATAGTCCAGACGCTATGTCAGCGGAATTCCGTGTGGATCCATGAGAAGCGATGTTGCGTTTTGCATTTCATTGCATTGTATTGGGAAACTTATTCTGCGTTGAATTACATAAAGCCGCAACATGGCTGAAGGTAAACCTGATATCATGCTCAGATGCTGGGATTTATGTACATACATATGTATGTATATCGACAGTCATGCTGCGAACAAATTTCTTGTACCCGGCACAATCAAATCTAGGGGAGTGAAGGAATGTTTCTGAACAAGATCGCTAGCCAATATAAAGTCACCCTCTGCTAGGTCCCAGATTACAACGAAATCCTTGGGAACTATGCGGCCGATAAACTAGCCAGATAAGGCTCTCTAAGTACCAGTTTCTCAATCACTTTAAAGCATCTAGGTAGGTTGACTAGAGTCATGCAGCCAGCGCTAGCATAAGACACCAGACTTCATGGTGTGCCCTGTGAAAATAAAACTGGCAAAACTTAAACCATTTCCTGAAAGCATTTAATTTCTCTACAGAATTTTACCGTGCTTTTTTACTTGCTTCTTCGGAAGACAGTGGGCAGACAAGATGCCAGAGACTAGTTGTAACTATGTCCTGCCTTATTTGAGAATATCTCTGTTTTTTTTACGGCCTTGCGCAGCCTTAAAGCCTTGGATACCTATTGGTTATACCATCTCTGATTTGCTTTACTCATAGCTATTCTTAAGATTTCAGTTCGAGCTACACAGGAGGAAGAATATGCAGTGGTCCCGCTTTTGCCCCACCTTGGTCCCAGTCTGGCTAGTTCGTCATGTCAGTCTACACGGCATTTCGAGACTCGTGTAAATCTGACGATATTTGATTCTAGCGCTTTAATATCCTTTCCGAACATCAATTTCATTCCTGATGATTCAGCAGCTCTGAGCACAGTCAGAACCTCTGCTTGAAATACACCACTGGGAATGTTATGAATACTTTGAGGTTCGCCTCTTAGGAATAAATCCCAGAACCCGTTCCGTTGGTGGCTTTTGAACCATGCGTAAAGTCCGCAATCTCATCTGCAGAGATGATAGCGTTTCTCTGCCAATCCTCCATCTCAGGATACAACGTGGTGTGTGGTGTATTTATGTCCAAGATGAAAGCAGTCTCGTCTGTTCTTTTTAAAACGCCGCTATGTTCATACACTGCTAGTCTTAAGTTTGAAATTACCTAGTAATTTTATGCTGAATCCGAGTATTAATTTGAAAAACATTTCGTCGATGTCAATTATCTTGACTGTCAAATAGCTTCAAGAATTACGTGATATACAATATTTCTCTAAGCGTAATTAAGTCGAATAAAATAAATTAATTTGATTAAGGCAAAGTGGTGATTACCTTTGCGGATGGCTCCGGAGAGGAGGAGATTGATTAGGACACCGTTTCTCTGCCACTGCTCAGTCCTCTCCCATCTCAGACATAAATCCTGTGGCAAACACTTCTTCCAGGTTACCGAAGAAATAAGTGACGTACCTATTAAGGACATGTTTGTTATTCGCAGAGCAAATTATAGAGACTTTCATCTTACTTACTTATTTAAGGTGGCGGTACAGTCCGGGGTGCACCTGGGCCTCAACCAACAAGCACCTCCAGCCAGCTCGATCTTTAGCCAACTGCCTCCAGTTTCGCACACCATTTTGGTTGAGGTCCCCTTCCATTTGCGTGTCCCACCTTAGTCGCGGTTTTCCAATGCTTTAAAAATATTTTGCCTCTGGTGTTAACGTGTGAGTTTTGCACTATTCTTTCAAGCACGATGTTGAAGAAATCGCGTGACAGCGGGTCATCTTGTCGAAAACTTTTTTTTATATCAAAGGTCTCGGTGTGGTCTTGACCGACATCGTCATCCTGCACAACCAGTCGAGTTTGACAGGTATGCCAAATCAGCCATAGCTCTCTCTATAGACGCTGTCATACGCGGCCTTAAAATCGATAAAGAGGTGGTGGGTATCGATTTAAAGTTCCTGGGTTTTCTCCAAGATCTGCCTCAGTATGAATATTTGATCGATGGCGGACTTTCCTGGGCTGAAGTCACACTAATAAGGACCGATAAGGTTATTGACGAACGGCTTCAGGCGTTCACACAACACGGCAGATAACATCTTGTAAGCGATGTTAAGAAGACTGTAGTTGGCGCAGTTCAGAGGGTCTCTTTTCTTGAAGATCGGGCAAAAGATGTTCGAAACGAGGTTCCATTCATCGGGCATACTTTCCTCCAACCATGTTTTACAGATGAGTTGGATGGTTTCATCTGTAACTGCAAAAATGTCAGACCTATCCTCGGTCAGTACATACTAGGAAAACATGCTTAACGATTGGGCCTTATCTGTAAGGGTTTATGCAGGAGATGAGAAAAAGAAGAAATTCATAGAGCACTTCCTCTATACTCGTCCCATCCTTGCCCGAATTATAATATAAAAGCCACCATAAGAGAATATCTCTTCCTTGTCTTCAACAATTACGTCAGGGAACCTTACTGGTTACAGGAGTAGACTCGAAGTCAACGCTAGCGCTCCAAGTGATATCACAATAGATCTACCTCTGCTCAAAATATATGTACATTCCTCTCTATAGAGGTCCACTCTAAACTAACCAAGAGTATTTGTAAAACAGGTTGCCAACCTCTGGCTTCATCAATTCAACTACACAATCACTAATCACACACATGACCAGAACGAAACCTCCAGTCAACCTAGGTAACTCCAAACACGCAAGCACGTCTCTTCTAGTACCCCACCGCACTGAAATACCATAAAGCAAATTATAATTTCCATCGTCTCATTTCATCCATTTATCGGCGCGTTCGTTTGTCGTTCAGATCTTCGCTACGCGAGTTGTTTGCTTGGCGCTCTGGCCGCTTCAACTGGTGTGCTAAGGTAACACGAGTATACGATATTTCTTAAGGTCCACTATACAAGGCATTTCATTATACTCGGAGTGTTCCACAATAGACCCAACACTGTCTGGGGTGACACTGACACTCATCAGATACAACGTCGTCGCCTGGTCGCCATATATACGAGTAATTCTGCCCCCAACTCCACACGATATTTTTATTTTTTATTTTTTTCATATACAAACAACACTGTTAACTTTGTTTTGGTGTTGGCGATGGCGGTGTATTGTTTTTTTTTTCTGTCCGTCCACCCTAGCCAAACAAACGAATCAACCACCTCACAGTAAGAGTTCGGCGGTCTTCTTACTAACAACGGTGGATACTATAGTTCCACTGTACCGCATGTGCCGTGTGTATCTTTTAGTTTTGTTTTGTATCTTTTTCTACGGGTTTTTTCTCGGATATCTAGTGAACAGAATCGCCGCACTGAGAAACAAGTGGTGTTCCAAAGTTTCGAGAATGAAAGATTCACTAAAAGGTGATTTCAAATCAGATATTCGTATCTAGATAATTTTTTGAAAGAAAAATCAATTTGGTTACTCATTCGTAGTGCGTCGTGGCTGCGATAAAGTGTTAAAAGTGCGATAAGATATCGTAAATTCGAGAATCTAATCCTTGGATACTAAATGCCCGTGTGTGTGGTGTGGTGGTGTCTCATGCGTGAAACGATAATTTCATAAAAAAATATTCACAAATATCGAGTAATCGATAAAACCTCAAACCACAGGGCTATTGGCGGAACACACCGGCTCTATCAAATCACCTGCTCTACGAGGGATAGATGAATTCCAGTGGATTTAATCGAACTCAATCTTCTGTTCATCTGTATCTTTTCTGTTGATTTTGTATCTTTTTTCTCTAATTGATTTGCATACATACGAATGTATATCTCTGTGTGTGCTGTTAACCTTCAAATGGTTTTTTTTAAAGTTGAGTGACTTAGTAAGGTGGGTAAGCTTTGTGGGTTTTTTTTTTTTTCTTTTCTTTTCGTATATATTCTTTTTCACAACTTGCGTGATATGACATCAGCAGCTGTGCTTGGAAGTGAATTATCTAATTAAATGTGGTGTATATTATGGTAGAGATGTTGACTTATAAGCGATGAGTTCATTAGGTGGACTTTTTATCGACTAAAGTTATAGCGATGTCAACAGAGGAATGTCGCTGAGAGAAGAAAGAACAAAAATAAAATGGGTATAGAGAGTTTTAAGTGTGATTAAACAGACGCAGAAAGAAAAACACGCTAGGCTTAGGCATAGCAAATGGTTTTGACTCATGTACATATAATTGCTGCCCCATATAAGAACGTGCTCTATTTGGTGTTTCCCCGATGGACTTAACAAATCAATTATGACTCGTTCAAAACTTGGAAGACTTTTTTTGAGTGACGTAAGTTGGCACAAGCTATAAACTGGTTAAGGCATTTCAAGTATGCACTTGCCTAGGCACATTTGCATTCTACTGAGAAACACAGTAGTTCCTAGATGGAAAGAAAACGCTCAAAACTTGCCACTTTCCTTTAGCGACTTTAAGTCTAACTGAAGAAAGTTAATTAGGCAGCGTGAGAGCAGAAAGACGATCATTAACGACAGAGCATTTTATGGGCAGTAAAATCTTTCGCCCCATGCAAGGCCTGTGGAATTGGTGTTTTTTCTATAGCCCAGAGGTGATTAAAAATCCCATCCTTTATGGATACTCTGTAGCGCATGATACGAATTTTGTCCAGCTCCATGCTTATTTCTCTGCGGTACTGCCATCAGGGCATTACCTTGGATTGACATTTCGCCACTTCCTTTGGCAGCTGAGATGACAAAGTTTGCAGATTCCTTATTTCTTGTTGCTTGATCTTTCAGACTTAGTTGACGCATCATGCCAAACTTCGTTCGTCGACAGCATGAATGTGTTTAGTTCTCGCGGTGTCACTTGGCCTCTAATTTCCTTTTCTACGATATTCGTGGCCGTTGTACAAGGTGCCCCAAAAACACTCACCCGATGTTGTTTTGCTAGATCCTTAAAATGAAATGACAAATGTAATTTCATAATTTTGATTTTAAATGTTTAAGTTTTTTTCATTACTTTTTGAAGATGATATCGTCATGTGGGCGCCGCCATTATTGATGGCCATACTGCATTTTCAATCGTTGTGGCGAGAACTTGGTGATAAGGTCTCGGACTCCTGTCGGATATTCTCTTTAAGAGCTTCCAGAGTCTGTGGTCGCCGTGGCTCAGTGGTTAGTGCGTTGGACTGCTGACCGAGCGGCGTGGGTTCAAGCCCCAGCCAGGAAAACACCGAACATTTTTCTTGGCACCACCTCTCGTCGGGAAATGACAAGCCTCCGGGTCATGTCATGATCTGTCATGAAAGAGCTTCTCAATTCGCCGTTTGGAGTCGGCAATAAATTCTAGGTCCCTTCCATTGTTGCAAACAATACAACACGCACAACATAAATGGTTGCGAGAAGCTAGGCCTTGGCTCATCCCGAGCTGTCGCGCCAGCTATTTATTTGAGTATTCCGCGATCTTGAGGATTATAACATTCCATGGCATGTCGACGTGTGTTCTACATCTGTTTACTTCATAAATATCAAAACAAGACTGACAGTTGCCGCCATTAACAAAAGTTATAGCAACTTCCGATAGGGTGATATTTTTGGGCCACCTTGTATATCTCTAGCATTTGTAAAGTGGAGATCTTCATAGTGCGACCAGTTTGGGTCATCCTGATGTCTGTATTTGTAGAGAGAAACATCCATGCCTCGACAGAAATTTTGTCAGGTTATAAAATAGCCTCTACGTGTCTTCTTCTAATCTACTCATCTTTGTTGGGGATTAGTGGGGATCTTCCTTTATCTGCACTGTTTCACATGTGTTGCCATTTTGCTTGTATAGCCTAGCTGGGTTCTTCTGCCTTTCGGTTCATTCGCGAATGCCGCCACTCCCCGAGAGACTTTCTCGCCTGCACCCATCAGCTGGTATTTGAAGATGACCCTGTGAATCAATTTTATGGGGCACGTGTCTGAGGAATGTAAGATCCTGCTGAGAGCCAACAGTAGGTGGAAATCGCTTACCACCTGTGGTATATCAAGGAAATTTTGGCCAAAATACGACAAAGCCAGAACCAACAAACTTTTGAAATATGACAAAAAAGTCACTGTCCACAACCTTCTTAAAAACCACACAATGAAATTTAAACTCAACGATTACAATATACATATGTATGTATGTAGGGGTTGCGGTAACGAAGAGGTTCAAGAGTATTCTCCTCACTTCATCTGCCACTGCCCAAGCCTATGTCACTTGAGAAGCAGAACATTAGGAAGACACTACTAACAGAACATACAAGAACTATCTGATGTTCCACTAAACGATCTTTCCAGGCTTCTGAGGACATCACGAGGGCTGGAGACCCTAGTCAACAACGAGGTAGAAGTAATGTAGGAATAAGAATCAACCCCCTTGGGCATCACAATGGGTCCACAGAGACGTAAGTGTGATGAGGTCAAATGCTCACTTCTCACTCATCAACCCAGATACCTAACCTAAGCGCTTTTCTTGCCCTACAACTCCTTCTTACTGCTGAAAATTCTACTTGAACACATTATTGATGACGAATTTCCTAGACTATTTCAAAGGCCTGCATTTCGGTCTTGAAGTCAGTTGCCAGTCCAGTAGCTACACCCTTTTATAAAACTGCCGGATGTTGGTCCTGACACGCCACTCTTCGACTTCCTAGAGCTGAAAAACTGCGTTTGCTCTCCTCTTCCAGCGTTTCTCTTGTTTTGCGCTGCAGTGTTAATGCTATGTAGTAACTAGTAACCTACAGTAGCCTTGGCTTCCTATTGGATGATGTCGCGATACTGGTTCCACAGATTATTGGCGTTTGTGGAGTATGAATCCATAGTGAAGAACCTCTCACTCAGGCGCTCTTCGTAGGCACTAGCTACTCCTGTCATACTAAGGGTTAAAAAGTTGAATTTCTTTTTCTGGACATTTCGCCGCTTCTTCTCGTTGGATAGTCAAGTACTGAATTTGGTCGTAATGAAAAAGTGTTCAGACCTGGCGTTTGTCGCCCTGAATGTTTGCACACCCAGAATGATGTATACGGGCATCACATCGATTAGCACAGCGTCAATTTGGTGAGCTGTTCGTTCATCAGGAGAGCGACAGGTTGCTGTGTTGTTTCGTAGTCTTGGAAATTTAGTCGCATTGTACTGCAAGCTGCTGCAAATTCGGTTCAATCTGAAGCTATTGCCTGTTATCATGTAGTTCAGGCTGTGCTTGCGGAGTAACCCGTCGAAGATGTGTTCCTTACCGATTTACGAGTAATATTTTTACATCATACTCAGGACAGGCTACTTAGTTGATATAGTCTTCAACTTCGTGGCTAGAGGCATGTGCATACATACATATATGAAGCTAAGGTTGTAGAATCTTTCGGATCACAGCAAGGCGATCACTTAGTGGCTTGAAATAGATGACGATGTTCTGTTATGTTGCCTGGATCCAAATTACAGAGAAACTATCGTTTATCGACTTAAAATCGATTGCCTTTCAACGTAACCGATTTCTGACGACAACTCCGCGTCCTAATATGTGCATGTTCAAGTTTTTGTACTGTACACCAGTATACGTACATGAGTTCCTGGTGCATACTCTCAGACCATAGTCCGTGAAAGTTCCGGATCGTTGTCCCAAATAAGGGATCCATTGGTATCCAAGATTAGCGTCTGTCTCATAACTATATTTTACATAGTAAGGAAGTTACCCAAAATCCACATTCAACAACATAGAGGACCAGTTCTAATTTATAAGCCCCATCCGCTACCCCATCTCTTATCCAAGACCCTGACTAATACTTGGAAATTCTTATTGGCCTGAACTCCAAATATCTAGAATTAGACTAGATGAGTTGCTCTTTCCGTTCTGGCAGTGTCTTGCTTAACACTTGTACTACCATAAATGTTAAGTTAAAGGTTTATTGACAGTGGTTCTGTAAATTTACGTAAATATATCGAAAATTGCACGTCAATGTCAAGTGCATTGTCTTCTTTTAGGGTCGCCCGCCAACGTGATTTCATCTCACTACAGTAGAAGCAACTTCAATGTCAATTCAAAGAAAACGATAGAAAAAAATTCACAATCAATCTCCTGTGTTACGTGCTTTCTCCAATGGCAGAAGGGCCTTGCCACTTTCAAGGGATATTCGGTCTAGGTACGTTCTTCAAACTTGAAAAAAAGGTCGACTAAGGTTATATTCCAAAAGATCTCTCTGCCCTTAATTGATGTATGAGGCTTAAACATACATAAAATGATTTGTAGATACGTTAAACTTATCTCTACCGTCTCGTAGACAGACGTTAACACGAAGGGGTTTTTAGTACCCATCCATCACAGTCAAATCAAGTAAACAGATGAAATTACCTAGTTACATGACTAACTCCCTGTTTGCGTTTACTCCATCTGACACAAGTAGTTAATCCCAATAAAAACAATTTCATGCAGTCTCTTCGAGATAACGTGTGTGCACTGAAAGATATTTTCCATCATTTAGAGCGTGCACAACGTGCACATGAACGCAAAAAAAAAAAAAAAATCAGATACTATGCATCAACTAGTTCGAAGTGCAATCAATTTGCTTCAAAGATGAAAACTGATCTATCCAAAGACACACAGCATTTTTCAATGCCCGTCCTTATCTAATCTGAGGTCATTTGACCCACATGCCAGTCGTTAGAACGTCCAAGACATTCCAATCGAAAGTGAGTCGTCCACTGAAGGTGGATTGTGGATGAAAATGGTTATGGTATAGCAGACCGTCATTCCGATCGTCATGCCTGGATGTCCAATTGGCGTGCACAATTGCGCCTCTGGCAGAACATTGTGGCATGTAGTGGATGTGAACTGGGGCAATGAGAAGTGTAACGCGATAATAACAACGACTGAGTGGATAAGTGTGACAATTGCTTGACGGTTGCCAACTTTTACTCTCCGTTGACATTGAAAGGAGGTGTTGAATTTTACTGTGCGCAATTCCTTTTCTTTAGACACTTCATTTCAGTTTTTGAATCATGTTTGGAGAACGTCTCGTCATGTACACGCACACACCCAGCCAAACGTCTCATAAATATGGCCCCACCCAAAATACGAAATCATTGTTATAGAAATTTATTGAATAAATATGCAGCTGAGGGAGCGTAGACTAGAGTACGAAATGGAATTTGAGGTGGGAGTCATATATCCTTGTGCTCGGGGAATTCAAGTTGTTTGGTTGCTTCAGGAGAAGCGAACCTGCGAGGGTGGTTAGAAAAGTTTTTAAGCCAAATTCTGCTTCGAAATACTTTTGACAACAATGGTCTACAAAATAGCCCTCTAGAGATTTATCCTCGTTCGATGATTTCCTAGTTCGAAAAAAATGTCTGTCCCCATACTTAAAGCTTAGGAAAGAGTAAAAGTCTCAAAGGTCAGATCTGGTGAATACGGTGGGTGGTCTGTCAGTTCGAACAGCGATCCGAGAACTTTTAATAGGAGTGAGCCAGCGTATCGACTAACAAGCTTCTCTAGCCAACACGATCCGAACCAGCTGCCTGCAGTTACGTACTCCGAGTTAGTTGAGGTCACCCTCCATTTACGCACGTCATCGTAAATGTGGTCGCTCTTTTCTGTGTAGTCCCTTCCAGGCTGAAGCATCGGTGTTCATCCGTTCTACATAACCTAGCCATCTTAATCGTTGGCCACGTATCTTTTTGAATAGGTCGTCGTCACTGTACAGATCATATAGTTCCAAAGTGTTCTAAACAACCTAACCAAATTGGCAGCTCGTTGTGGTTTGGGTGTGAACCCTCACAAAACTGAGCTGGCAACGATCGACGGTTCAAAAACTAATAACGGGGTAGGTGGTGGTGTTTTCTCCGACAGGCTTAACCTCAGCCTAGCGTTTCGTTTTCCAAATCATTGTAGCGTGTTCCAGGCGGAAATCATGGCGATCAGAGAAGTCTTATCTTGGCTGAAGAAAAACCTGATATCAACCACGGATATCGGCATCTTTTTGGACAGTTTAGCGGCAATAAAGTCCTTGGAATCAGTCGCTTCAAATTCACTAATAGTCCTAGATTGCCGATCGTCTCCTATAGAGATGGCGGAGCAGTTTAATATTCAACTTTGTTGAGTGCCAGTCCCAGTGCACAGTGACATTTCAGGGAACTGTAAGACTGATGAACTCGCCAGATATGGAACAACATTACCTATTGGGCCTGATAAGCACAACTTAGGTATACCAATCGCTACTTGTAAACTTAAACAAAAGCTAGATGATATCGAAAGAACAAATCTTAGGTGGACATGTCTAGCGACAAAGCGAATTTGGCCAAAGCTGGACCTGAAACGCTCAAGTATTTGATTTCTCTTAATAAATCGCATATTAGCGCTATAAAAGGTGTCATTACTGGACACTGTCTAAAGGACAAGCATGCAACAAGGCTTGGTGTCTTCGCAAACGACTTCTGTAGAAGCTTTATGGACGAAGAGAAGGAGGAGACTATTCCCTATCTTCTTAGGCGCCTTCTTCTACACCAACTTAGGCGACTAACATAGATGTTAGTAGCCTCCTACGCTTCATAAGAAGCTCCAGTTGGTTCAATGAGTAAGCAGGAGATCTTTCCGAGATCCTTGTGGTATCACAACGAATCCCTCATTGATTTAAGTGTGTTGGCTTTAGCTGGCAGCCACTTCACCCCAGCACTCATTGATTCTTCTCGATAGGGCCTTGTTAAATAGCTGTCTCTTAAGGCCAAAGTAACAGCTCTTGGCAGGCTTTATTTTGTTTTAAGTCTCCGCACTGATATGATAGCAGAGCTTGGCTGGGTAAACGAAGTACTTCACTACCTCAAAGCTCAAACTTGTCCACCGATGTTCGCGAAGGTGTCAGTACCAGCTCGCTAGGTTCTACTCATATCATCGGCATAACTGATTTGTGAAAAAACGTGTTGATATGTTGACTTGAGAATTTCGCACTTTTTTCTCCAGTACCAATCAGGTTAAAGAAACTGTATGACAGTGCATCGCCCTATTTGTCCAACGGTGTCTTACCCGACGTTTAAGTAGTAGCCAGCGATTTCTATTGTTGTCCTACATAAGCGAATTAGGTACCAAAAACAAACCTGTCATAAATTAGCTCATCTCCATTCAGAGTGTCATATGCGAACTTAAAATCGATAATTGGATGGTTCTAGAAGCAATTTGACTCTAGTACTAGTTTCGATTTTATCGTGGCTGAGTTCAGTGCTTTCAGAGCAACTTGACTGTCAGAGAAGACACGGAAGTAAGAGTTTTAGCTTAAGAGTTGTGCTCTGAATTATGGCAAATACTTCTACCTATAAGATCGATGAGTATGTGCCTAGACTGACCGATATCTTAGTGCTAGATGACTCTCCGAATATTTCAGCCCCAGATTCACTGTCCGTTTTAGAGCCGTCCGTGTACTATACTTGCGTCCGTGTACTATACATGCTCTGAAGAACGGGATTTGCATTTTTTCCCAGTCGTCACTCGGGATGACTTCTGAGCACTTTCGTTTGAAGCAGTACCTTGGGAGAATGTCATCCAACGGCACGCTGAACTCGTTGCTTTGAAGTAGGGAGGAAAGCGTTTTAAGGTGGCCGTGTTGGGAGGATGTTAAGAGCTGATGTTGTTTAGTTATAAGAGCCTGTGCTGCTTGACAGAAAAACTGTATCCAAACATCTGCTGTCTGTGGTCACAGTCACCATAGTAGACGTTGCAGGTACTTGTTTTCAGGACACCAGTCCAGTCCAGTCAAACGCACTCCATGAAGGGCCGTTATGTCCGCTTTATCGCTTTGGGTGCACAAGGTCTATTCAGAGTAAGAACATTTCACGCAGAAACCCATAACTCGCTGTCCTTTATAAGTTTACTGGGTGACCAATAGGTATTCTGTCAGGATTCGTTTCCTCTTTGTCGTCTAATTGTGTAAGGACGTGCTGAATTATATGAGGTCTAAACGTCACATGTGTCATCGACATGTTGTTTTGACTTTTTAAACGAATTATCAAACACGATTTTCTAATGTTTTAACCCTCATTGTCATGATATAACAAAAAGGCGGAAGTTACAGATTACGTATAACAAAAAAACAAGAAAATTATTTCAGAATTAATTTTTAATTCAGCAAAAAATATTGATTGAGCTATGTAATATGGAAACGAGTATAAGAAATCTCAAACATGCAAAATATTTAACGACAAATCTATTTCTTTTTCAAATGAAATATTAATTACTTATGTAAATAGCCTTTTAAATTCGCCGATTATTACATAATTGTGTGGTAGTAGGGTGGCAAAATTGAAAGTTAAATTCAAAATGCATTCAAATTCATTGCTTTCTTTTCCATTGTACTCGTAAGATCATGTTTGAAATGAAGAAAATAGTAAAAGCAGTGTTTTTATTTTTATTTCTTTTTTATCTTTAAATCTAATGAACTTGCATTTATTGCACTTTGACCATTAATATGTATCTGGACTATCTATGGAAGAAGTAGCTTGTCCACAAGTCCACGCTTGTCTGTCTTTTAACTTCCTAATCGTAATCGTATATTAAGCCCATAAGCGTAACTGTGAGCTATAAACTTTAAGTTATTCGTGAGACATACATCTGCAACTCTTTCAGTTGCCGGATATTGTCAGTTTAATAGCCTGATGTATAATAGGCTTCTGTGACGATTTGATCAGTAGGCATGGCCCCTTAGACGGTCTTAGATCGCTGTTGCGTAACAAGGTAATGGAAGAGCCGAGTTTATACGAGAGATGTTTAAGGGAATTTAAAGAGTTTAAAATGTTATGAAAAAATGATTTGTCTGTTTGGTTGAAGGGGCCGCTTTAGGCCACTCGGCTGAGATCTAGTTAGCGCCATTTCGTTATCTTGCCCGGTTGGAGTGCGATTGTCTTAAGGCTCTGTTCTAGGCAGATGCTTTTTCGAAATTTTTGCTGAAACAAAGTCGATTTCTTGAGGAAATGGAGAATCTAGAGCTCCATTCGAAGAAAGGAAACAAAAAGGCGGATTTACTAGCTATAACAAAAACTTCATCGAACTTTACGATGCAAATACCATTGCAATACCAAGCGCATTATTATTGAACGAAAACTGAAGGTATGGATAATTGAGAGGATAATTGAGGTTAGATAATTGAGTTGATGAGAGGATATGAATACATCCATTGTGTCATCCAGAGGCGTTTATAAATCTATTCAGGCTATTTACGAGCCTTTCAGCGAGTTCTTCGAGATCTTGGACGAAATGTCTGTTGACAGCGTTCTCGGGCAATGACAGAAAAAGTGTGGAATATCCTCATGCACTTTATCATCTCAGCAGAAGTAATTCGTATTGAATTTAAGTTCCTTGATATGTATGATACATTTAGCATGTAATGCCTGCTAATTATTCCAAAAGTACTTGAACGAAAGACGGCAATGAAGCTTGTGAAGCTACAAATAACTTGCCTGTCTAGGTATTACAGGTGTTATGCGCATCTGCCCCAATTCAGCCATAGAGGCTGTCATCGAGCTCACACCCCTACATATCTTCACTAGGAAGACCGCTGCCCGTTGTGCTATGGTGCTGGTGTCTTTGGACCCAAAACTAAAGTTTCGGTAACAACGCGGTTGTGCCCAGCGTGTTCCAGGCTGAAATCCATTAGATCTACAGCAAAATAAACCTCGGTAAAGGTATTAAGGGCGCAAAAATACATATCTATTCAGATATTCAGGTAGCGCTTAAGGCATTAACACCTCACTTCGTGGAATCTATGTCAGTCAAGTCCTGCTACGATACCCACAACAATTGAAAGACACAACAATGAAACTGCAAATGAGCTAGCTAGGGCCGGTTCAGCTTCCGCACTCTTGGGACTAGAGCCCTTCTGTGGTGTTAATTGGGCTACCGCCACAACTTTGTTAAACAACTGAGAACACCAATTTTGCCTAGCCCATTGGGGAAATGTCCCCGGATTTAGGCAATCCAAGACACTTATCAAGCCCTATTCCTACAATGAAATTCTAAACCTTGATAGGAACAACATGAGGAACTTTGTGGGCTTGCTTACCGGCCATTGTGGCCTAAGATATCATCTCAACAAATTGAACCTTTTTTCATATAGTCAGAGTGTCGGTTCTGTTTGGAAGAGGGGATAACCTCTGAGCAGGTTTTCTGTGAACTTCCGGCAGTACACAGACTACGTATAGGTCTATGAAGAAAAGATTGCGTATAGTCTCGAGCGACTCCGTGGGAGTGGTTCTCATCGCACCGATGATACCAACGCCGCAGTGATAAGGAGGCCAGACCCCACCTCAACAATCTTACTTACTCACTTACGGCGGCGCTACAGTCCGGGGTGGACCTGAGCCTCAACCAACAAGCGTTTCCAGCCAGCTCGATCTTTACCCAGCTGCCTCCAATTTCGCACACAAAGTTGGTTAAGGTCCCTTTCGGCTTGCGTGCGCTATCTGAGTAGCAGTCTTCCATTTCATTGGTGTCCATCCGCTCTAAACGACCCAGCCACCTCAGTCGTTGTACCTTCACTCTTCTGGCTAAGCCAGAAGAGTTATTCTTCGTTTGATCTCAGCGCTGGTGTCGTTGGCTGAATTAATAGCGGAGCCTAGGTGGACAAAGTCTTTAACTACCTCGAAGTTATAACTGTTTATTGTGACGTTTTGTCCGAGATGTCGGGGATATTCAACGTCCTTTTTTGTTGACAGCATATACTTCGTCATGCTCCATTGACCGCTAAACCCATCTTCGCCGCCTCCGTCTTAATACTCACGCACTAGTGACATCACGCTGTGTTCTTCCGATTATGCCAATATCGTCGGCGTATCCGAGTAATTGGAAGGACTTTTGAAAGATTGTGCCTCTGGTGTGTTCGCGTGAGTTTTGCACAACTCTTTTAAGAACGATGTTGAAGAAGTCGCATGACAGCGCTTCGCCTTGTCTAAATCCTTCTTTGGCATCAAAGGTCTCGGTGAGGTCTTGACAGACCTTAATGGAGCAGCGTGCATTCTCCATCTTCATCCTGCACAGACGGTTGAATTTGGCAGGGATGCCAAAACTAGGCATGGCTCTGTATAGTCGTCTCTATAGATGCTGTTATACGCGGCCTTAAAATCGATGAAAATGTGTTGGGTATCGATTTGAAGTTTTTTCCAAAATCTGCGCAGTGTGAATATTTGGTCGATGGTGAACTTTCCTGGCCTAAAGCCACACTGTTATGGACCGATCAGGTTGTTAACGAACGGCTTCAGGCGTTCACACAACACGGCAGATAAGATCTTGTACGCGATGTTAAGAAGACTGATGCCTCTGTAGTTGGCGTAGTTCAAAGGGTCTACTTTCTTGAGGATCGGGCAAACAATGCTGAGGTTCCATTCATCGGGCATACTTTTCTCCGACAATATTTTACAGATGAGTTGGTGCATGCTCCTTACCAAGTCATCGCCTGTAGCTTTGAACAGCTCGGCAGCTAGGCCATCAGAACCAGTAGCTTTGTTGGACTAAAGCTTAGATATCTTCACTTCGTCTAGGTCGGGTGGAAGGAATTGTTGGTCTTCTTCGTCCAGGTCGAATGGTTCGTTCTGCCTTACAGCAGGATTTGCTTCGTCGTCCCTGTTAAACAGTCTGCAAAAGTAGTTCTTCCCCAAAAGTCAATCTAATCTAACACTATCCCTCGATGATATTATGATATGTGTCATTCTTCTTGGTCATGATGGGGAAATGAATCATCAACATCTTGAACTTTGCTACCACGACAATGTTTATGCTAAACGTCAGTTTACTCAACAAGACATTTTATAACAGCCTTCACATTGAAAATATTAGAAGTCAGACAACAACTCGTTTCCCTGTTCGCCAGACTCTGGATTGTGATTAATGCACTCTATTACAATTGCATTAATCAACGAAACGTCCAATTAATTGCCACCAACAATGAAATAAATTCACATATAGTCAGCTGTACAATCACAACGAAAGTATCACACAAACTATTACTCAGAAGTCCAAGCCAGTAGCTTCTACACTTCTGGAAGTGATGACCTAATACCAGCAATGTCGCTCTGCTCGACCACTCTCATTGAACGCACAAATTGAACATTCGCAGACTCTCAGATATTCAGAGAGTAATCTTTTCGACGACTGCTAAGACGAGTTTCCATTTACGGTGGTTCGCAGAAACAAAAAAAAACGCTTCCTCCCATCATCATTTCCACATTCCTATTCCATACCGACTGAAAGTTTTGAGCGAATTCATCTGTAGGATACACTTTCGGTGAGAAAATTTCATTCAAATTCAGTTGTCGATGTTTGAAAATCAATCGCAGTTCGTGCGAGAGTGGTTGGTTTCACTTCCCCGGGGTTTGCACGTTTTGTATTTCGCTTTGCAATTCGTTTACCCAACAGTCGGCTACAACCGGCCAAAGCCAAGCCCAGTGTACGTACGCCGCATGACACCATCGGTAAAACCTGCACCCTCCCCCATGTTCAGTGGGGTGAAGTTCAATACGTAAACACGCGAGGTGGTCGTTACCTGTGAAACTTATATACAAACGTAATTGTTTAATTTTTTTTTTTTTTTTTTTTTCAAGTGAACGTTCGGAAAGTATGTGAAATTTGAAAATGTTATCAAATCAATTCAAATAGAATCCAAAGCTCCCTCAGTGAGTTTATCAATTAAAACCAATTAATGCAGTCCCAGCTACCATCGGGAGCAGCCATAACAATGAACAATGAAGTTGGAATAATATCAAATGGAATCGTGGAGATGATGTCGATGTCGTGTCAGATTGATCCATGTAAGTATTGAATTATGTATGCCATTGCAATCGCTGTGCACTTGTAAGATACTGACAATTTATAGCGCCGTTTGACGGCTATCGATCGTTATCCAATCGTAGGTATAGAAGGTTTAATCATTTCTGAAAATCTGCCCGTCGAAACTGAGTAAGAATAACCATCTCTCCTCTGATGAGTGTGATTCTATTTTATGATTTTTGTCGTGAAGTATTTTACGAGCCACTCCCAACTGAAAAAGTCATCGAGTGCGAGACTTTGGCAAAATTTATGAGCACTCATTTCGTCGTCAGCTCGTTAGGAAATTTCATCATGTAATGTCGAGACAGAAATTTAAGGCGGATATGCTTTCGGAAGACGATTAATATGCTGTCAGCATGGAGGGTTATAACTTGTGGTGTCGAAAATCGATTTACTTTCCATGATGGGTGACAAATTTGAAAATTGGGACACTGACCATATCGATTATGGTGCAGAACACAAAATGAGGTACTTCCCCAAATACGCAAATTATGTCTCGGTGGGATCTCCGTAGATTCACTGTGTTCGATTTTTGTGGTCCTGCAATGCCTGTAGGTTAAGTTATGTTTGTAGGTTGCGCTGTATACTGGACAAGCTTCGACATTGTTTGCGTACCAACAATTACTTTCATAGCCGCTAGGCTGTCAATATACATACATACATACATAAGTATGCAGATCGTAATATGCTGCCCTGATATTGTAAGCGTTGATGACAATAAGACGGCTTTTCGAACTTCCGTTTGGAAAACGCTGCTATGGTCAGGGAGTCTCATTGAGTCTTTCTTTTTCTGTTCTCTTGTCTGAATGGTCTTTCAAAGTATGGAACAGCGTGGTCGAAGGTGGAGCCTCGTTGGTTGGTTAGGCGTTCTCTGCCTGATACAACCACCAAAATCTGGTTGGCCTTATACTCAAATAGTGCTGAAATATACCGTTTTGTTACCACAGTTCTCGGTTTGTTAGATGAGTGTGAATGAATGTCGATAGACCATGGCTGTTGGTGCTAAATCCAACCTGTGGAGTTAACGTAGAGTAGAATGTTAGGGACTTTCTTCTCTAAAAGTTTGCCAAGGTTGTCGAGGATAGGTTTTTCTAACACATTGAGTCTTGCTATAGCAAGTGCCGGACACTTGCAGAGGTAGCGTTCTAGGGTTTCCTTGCAGCTGCGGCAGTAGGGAATAAAAGGGATGCCACGCTTGGCCGCATGGGTACCTACTGCTCAGTGACACCCAGCGCGCTGTTCTGTTTGTGTTCTTCTAAGGAAGTCGCTTGTTTTTCTATGGTTGTATGTTGGCCAAGTCTTTCTGGATATGACGCAGCTAGCAAGGTTGTTTGGCTACTGAGAAGTAGTGTAGAACTTCTCTTGCATGTGAGCTGTCAAAGGCCGACGCCTGCCTGGCAAGCTCATCAGCTATTTCGTTCCCTTCGATGCCTCTGTGGCCAGGGATCCATAAGAGGGTTAGGGAAGATAAGCTCCCTGGGCGAGCAAACTCGGTTCTGCATTGTGCTACCAGCTTTGATGAGGTGGTTGTGGGAACAAGAGGCTTGATGGTTGCCTGACTGTCGGAGAAAATTGCAACATTTCGTTTGAGAGTGGTGTCGTTGTTGAGCGCTATACAGGCTTTGTAAGATTGAGAGTATTTCAGCTCGAAAAACACTGGCGAAGTTCGGGAGGCTTCCGTGAAAATTCATGTGTCGTAGTCTTTCGTGACCACCCCGCTGTTTTATTCCGCTCTTGATGGAATACGCACGGCAGTCTTTGCTGAGCGTAATGCGGGGTGTAAGATAGTTTGTGGGGGATGTTACCGTCACCTGAGCCAGTGAAGCCAGGATGCTACAGTGCCCTTGGGGCCTGGCCAACCAGCACTCCGAGTCTCACCGCATTACTGGTTGCCATTTTCCTAACGTGACAATCGTGGGGTAGGATGTTTAGGATAACCGTTAATGCATCCGACGGAAATAAACGTATTCCACCCGTAGTACCTATACCAGCGGTTCTCTGGATTCGATTTAGTTTAGTGATGTTGTATCCTTAGTTCAGTGCGGGCCACCAGACCAAAGACCCATATATAAGAACTGGACGAACAACCCCATATCCATGCCTTTTTGGCTCTTTGCTCTATGTTTGATTTCCAATTTAATTTGGGATCGAGAATGATGCTCAAATATTTGGCACTGGACGCTAGAGTTCTTGACCATTTAGACGCGATAAGGGAAAGTTGGGTACTTTGGTTTTTATCGTAAAAGCATCAGTTCAGTTTTTGTGGGGTTAACACTAAGGCCACAGCTTGTTGCCCAGATGCTAACCTTTCTAAGTGCACCCTTCATGATTTCGACCACCTTTATACCGTCTGTGTCAAGCCTCATTAGAATTGTGTTCATAACCATCAGCCAAAGCAAAGCGGAAATATGTAATTCCACCCTGAGGAATTCCTCTGTTTACATAAATTGTTTGATGGCTGTTGACTAAAGTAGATTGGATGACTCTGGTTCTCAGCATGCATGCGATCCTTCTGCCGAGAAATTCCTCCAAATCTAAGGAATTAAGAGAAGCTTGAATGACTTCTTTATGTATTATACGTTCGCAAGTGCATGTCCAGAATGCGTTCTAGGGTCTTGAACACGAACGATTAAAGACTGGTAGGTCTGAAGTCCTTTGCCATTTCGTGTCCTCGTTTACCCACTTTGGTGATGAGGACCACCCGCAATTGCCTCCAATTATTGGCGACGTAATTGAGTGATATGCAACTTCTAAAAATTGGCACCAGCCAACCAATTCCTATGTCATGCAGTTGGAGCCTAGATATTTTCTTAATATTTGGGCAATTGTTTGTTGCGCCGATAGATGTGTAATCTTCTAAAGATACTAGTAACTCGGATACTGACACACAGGACTCGGAAACCTGAACAATCAGTACCAGAAATACGCCTGCGTGCCTACTACCTACTACTTTAACCACTCTCTCCGAGGGATCTTCATTAGTTACATATTTCTTCGCGGAGCTGGTAAGCAATTTTTGCTTGTTCCTTCTGTGTTTGCCGATCCTTGTTCTTTGTCGTCGAGGCTTGGTTTTCGTTGTTGCTCTTTCTGGTTCTTTCCAACCGCCGAAGATCTTTCAAGGTTGTTGCTGCAATTGGTGTTTCTTCAAGTTTTTCCTCCAATTCTGTGCGTTCTATGTGGGCATTTGTCTCTCCCTAATTTAGACAGATAGGGCATTCAACATGCCCAAGATTGATTACATTTACTCGATAGCAGCCATATCCGCTTAGCTGAGATAGAAATCGACATCTTCTTGATACTTCGTGAATCTATGGGTACATCATGCCTTTGAAGACTTGTTTCATTTCTCCTGGCATATTCTAAGGATTCATTGTTTTACCAACAGCTTGATATCTTTCGGGGTTGCTGAATTTCGGCATCGTATGTCCTCTATAGTTCCCTAGACAATATATCCTGTACCATTCTCATCTGACAACGTCCACAATACACCTTGAGCGCACATTAGTTGACGGAGTTAATCTTCCTGGCGCAAGACTCAATTGTCGCTTGTTTGGCTCAAATCAGTGCCGCATACATTAAAATGGACTGCACTACCCTTGACAAAAGTAGCTTCCTGTTTTGTCTAAGTCCTCCAGAATTCTTAACTCTTAATATTCAGCATTATTTTGGATAAGGCTGCACTCACCTTAGCAGCTTTCTTTCAAGAATTTCTTGTAGGCGAGCCTAGCGTCGATTATCACATGTAAGTTTCTGATGGCTGGTCTTGATGTTATGTGTATTGCGCTCGTTTACCCTAATGATGAATGTCTCTTGAGGAGGATTCCTTAAATGGAATGCCTATAAAGCATGAGGAGAAAGGATTGATTGGAGTTTGGGCCTCTCCGAACCATTTTAGTGTTTTTGTTGACAGTTCATCCTGATCGTTGAAGAAAGGTTTTCCGAATTTTATCATCCTGGTCTTGCTGAGACTTGGACACTCAAAAAAAAGTGGTAAAGGTCATTAAAATGCAATCTTTTAGGTTGTACAGTAAGTTTGGAAAGATTTCACTTCCCACAGAAATGTAGGGTAGTCGTACGTCACTGCCATGTTTGAAAAAATGATGACATCAAGGTGCCACTACTACTGTCTAGTACACAGACAGCTCGAAAATAGAAAAGAGTAGCAAAATAGAAAACGGCAGCCGATTTCCTTGAGCCGAGGTTCAAAAGAGCGGCACCGCTAAGCCTTATCTTTTAAGCAGAAGTCCATACCATCGCACTACGTATGTAAGTATGTATACGTGAGTGTCTGGTGAAAAACTAATGTTCGCAGCATTTTTATGCTCTTATGTAACTAAGCAGTACTTACAGCCCTTAAACTCTACACAGTAAACTTGTATGGGACCGCCTTAGACTTGTCAAAAAACCTATCACCCAGATACCCAGATACCGGAATGTAAGGGTTTCGAATGGAATGACTGAACGAATTGGTTGGCGAGGAGAAGCGTCAATAGCTTGCTGATCGGCCCTAAACCATGCTTCGTTATGCTGCTAAGCAATGCTCACTTCAAAATAAAACAATTGGAAATGACCAACTTTCCCGATTGTAGATTGATTGTATAAAGTCTGATCCCACCGGATCAGGTCGCTTTACCACAAATGGTAATTTCTTCGTTCGTAATGCCGAAGATGGTAATGAATTCGACAACATAAGTGCACAATCATATCTTTGATAGAGCTAGCAGATACATACATAAGTCATCTATGTACTTCGAGGTAATTTTGACAGACACAGTGACACAGCATGTATGTGCTCTGCTGATTCTTGGTTGGACGTTCTGTATGTGTTATCTTGTACTATCCCCATAGTCATGAGGTATTTTTTAACCCGACAGTGACCTGTGATAAATCCTGTGGCTATTCGAATCTAATGTCTAGTAAGTCGTTGTAGTTGTTTCGTTCTATTTTGGAAACTGTCGGAAGAAATCTTGGGGCAGCCTCACTTCTGGGTACCAGGTCTGCCTTTTCTTTCCCTTCATTACCGCTGTATCTTAGTAGCCAAGTAAGATGAACTCTGTGCTGGCTAATGATATAAGTAATTGAAAGCAGTCCCGCACTGGTCTTGATGTTATTTCATAAGCCTTGATGACTAGTTCTTTCCCGAGTACTGAGCCTGCGTTAGGCAGGCGAAAAAATTCATCCTACCCAATAAGGTCAAAAAGTCACTAGAGCTTAGCAAAGGAGAGCTAAGATTCTTAACCGACTGTCTATTTAGATACAATATGAAGATCTGAGTCAGATGTCTATCGCCTTTTCAGTTAGCAGCTGCAGGATACAGCCGAGAATATTTTATGCGCTTGCCATGTAGGGTGTACCATTTTGTACAAGTGTAAGCTTCCGTTTAACCCTACACACATAGCTTCGTCTTCAAGACGAATTTCTAACATATAGTTGTGGTTTCAAATGATAATTGTCGTTTAATGTCTGATAGATCCTCTTCACTTAAAATCGTTAACAATTTTCGAATTGACTTTGAAGTGAGAAACCTTGAACCATCAACGATCCTGCTCAACTGGTGACCTTACGCAAATAACCTCAATGTACAAAAAAGATGACATCAATGCCATCATGACATCAAAAAGGTAAACACTTAACAATGCATGACACAATCTGAGGAGGCAAATCAGACAGTGTTAACACGAAGATTATAGCGTGGGCCTGAATGATCCAGAAAACGAACTCAATGTAAATTTGGATTGATCGTGGATAAGATTATAGAAAGAGTTGATTATGGTAAATGGATGGATGACATGCAGATTTTGTATTACAATGCTGACACATCATCACCAAATGAATTCGTTGGCGAACTCAATGAAGATGAGCCTACATATAACTGAAGACTAATCACAGCTCTAAAAATAGATGAGTTTCAGCGCGATACATGCTGGAGAAAACTATCTTTTTATTGATTATGAAGTCACCCACGATGCCATTTATAGAGACAAACTGTGCACAGCAATGTGTTGTTCCTTCCAAACTCGTTTGCCTCCGTTGGAAAGCAACTCATGTTTTCCCATTATGGCCTGTAATTATCCCGCCCAGACCTTTAAAGTCAGAAAGATGTGAGACCAAGCGACGAGGTGTGCTTTAGTGCCTTTAACAATCTTGTAACATTGTGCAAAACTCACTTGTTAACGGTTTTTGTACAAATTCTGTCCAATTAATTGTGTCATTAAATTTGTTAGAAGTCGTGCGGGTATCACGAGGCTATCTCAACGCAGACCTGGTCCTGTTCACTAAGAAGTCCCAACAATCGTTACATCTAATTTCAAATCCATTCTAGATAAACTAGTTAACAAAGTGATATATGTAGATGAATTGTAAAGGTTGTAGCCTAACAACCTTGAGAGAGAAAAAGATTAATTTTTACATGTTTAATTATATTCTTTGGGCCAGGCGACCGACTTATCGGACAGACCGTCAGCCTCGACAGATATAACTTTGAGATGGTACTATGACTAGGCTTCGCTATGAACTCAGGCAATGGGTGGTGTGAATAAAATCTGAGGAAACGCTCGGAGCAAACCATCTTGAGGGAAGGTTTTCTAAAACTTTACGAAACTCATTCTTTTTTAAACTCAAATTGAGTGTTTTATCCGAAAAGTTGACGGAACCCTCTGCCTCTGTTTTTATGCACCATCCAATAACACCAGTGCTGAGATCAAAAGAATAATAAGTCTTGCTAATCGCTGTTTCTTTGGGCTTAGGAGGTAATGAAGTAGAAAAACTCTTTCTGGAACAACTAAAGTAAATTCATACGAGACCCTTGTTGTCCCAGACTTGGATCCCGTCTGCATAGACAGTGGATGGAGAAGAATGCTACGAAGAAGAGTCTATTTGCGCACAGATGGAAAGGGGCCCTTAAGTATCCGTCCTCCGTGAGCGTCCAAGGAGAAATTTCAAATGTGTCAGGAGTTCTTAAGAAGTTGCGATTTTATTATTACATATTTACTAAGTTAGGTTAAGTAGATGTGTTGGGGAGGAGAAGGTACCCCTTGTTCGTAAGAACTCTCCATTTTGAAGCCTAAGTAAACCTCCAGATATCCCTGATAAGTACGTCCCTTGGTTCTTCGGTATCCTGGAAAAGTGCATTCTCAAGGATTTACATACATATGTCTAAGGTGGCAAAGAAGAAAATGGCAGAGGATGTGAGTTGTGTCCTCATTAACTTCCTCGTTTTCG
Source organism: Matsumyia berberina (assembly GCA_917880715.2). Lineage (NCBI taxonomy): Eukaryota > Metazoa > Arthropoda > Insecta > Diptera > Syrphidae > Matsumyia > Matsumyia berberina. Next base: position 61,826,634 of record OU862871.1, read on the forward strand.
CAACTCCTGCAAAGCTGGTCCTCACTTAGCCTTAGCTTTTTCATCCGATAGCGCAGAGTATTATGACCTTTAATTACTCCTAGAAGGATGGAGAGGGTTTTCCTGTTCCTCCCCATAAGAGTATTAGTTCTGGCACCGCTGTACTATTATTTACTACCTACCTATATTTCGTGGAGAAATGGTCGCATTATGATCATAATTGATGCGAGCAGGAGGGCAATTGATGACTTTCGCTTGCATTTGTTTGCTGTTGAGTTCACTAAGCACCAGCAATGCAGAATCCTCCACAAAAAAAATCAAAAACAATCCCCGAATTCAGTGTGTGGATCTTCACGTGTCAGGGTATACGAACGCAATGTCAGAGCGGCTTTTTTCATGACTTCTAAGGTCTATACATTTATGATGACAAACCTTATCTCAACCAACTTGGCGTGCGAAACTGCAGGTCCTGTAGCGCCTTCATATGTAAGAACAATTACAAGGCAGGCGAGAGAGAGATTTTACGAAATTTGGAAAACTTGGAACAAAGAGGCGACATGGAAACTGCAACAAAGAGGCGACAAGTGGGGCCATTCATTTTAAAGTCTCCTCGCAGCGTTCTACCTTTTAATCTGACAACTACTCTTTTCCTTCTGTACAAGACTTTATAGGTACTTTAGAAAGCATAGACTTCGCCGCTCAAAAATTTTGATCAAAACTCACGCAACTGCAACCCAAAGTGGAGGAGGAAACTATCCCCATTGGCTTTACACCTGTCCAGTCCCATCTAAAAGCAGTTCTCGGGGATTATTTTTTCGATTAAATCGACGACAATATGAGCTCTGAGCAGTGCTAGATTAGTGAAAAATTAAATGGACCTCTTCAATTCTAAGTATGCCTGCATCTAAAATCTTCTGAAAAAGATGCAGACATTTAGGTAGATAGCCACTGCAGTTAAATCAGAGCCCCAGCAATATTCACCAAACATTTTTCGCGACACCATATCTCCTCAGGGAATGACAAACCTCCGAGAGTATAATTTCTCATAAAGAAGCTTCTTAATTCGGCGTTCCGAGTCGATAGAGAATTGTAGGTCACGCACAACATGAAGTGTTGGGAGTAGCATTGTACGCCCTGGATCACCTCGGGTTGTCCTTGTCGTGCCATCTATTTATTTTATTTTTTTGAATATGCTGCCCAGACGCGTCTACGTTGCTATGTAGATGTTTTACCATGTCTCGAGGGGACTCGGAGTTTTAATGCAAATACCAATTGGTTGTGCTTCTGAATATCACGCTTTCTGCAAGACTCTTCGACTTTCTCGATCTGGGGCACCGCGTAGGGTTCTTTTACAAAGATCAAATGGCCTCCCACAATCAAGCGTGTTGCCATAGTGAATTGATGAAGTCTACAGCGATGCAATCCAAAGTTAAATCTAATCTGAAATCAAATATTCAACTTGCGTTGCATTACCATAACAGTTGATGGCGGCATGACTTATTCAAAGTACATCTCCATAACCTAGAATATAAAACTCCATTGCAACTACTTCCTCTTCCCGAACGACTTTGTCTATTTCTTTTCATTCTGCTTTAAATTTTTATCAGTGTCCAGCTGAAGGTGGCGGCAAATACCATCAATGCAGCACAGTGGCGGCATAAAGGCGGCTTCGTGAGTCGGCATTTTGTTTAAAACGCACGCACGTGCTAGACCAGTTCCGGTAGACTACCCGATTGGAAGCGTGGGTGTAAATCAATTAATCACCGGAGAGATTTTATGTCTTAATTTTTATTTTCACTAATTTATTGCGTTCAATTAAGAAGTGGTTAATGTGGTAACATTATTTTATGTTCATTCGAAGACGGCTTTCGATTCGGTGGTAAAAAAAAAGGCATCTTTACCGCCTCGTCTTCAACTGGAACCCACGCCGCGTTATAATCTGTCCATTGTAGTTGTAGATTGTAATCAACAATGCACCTTTTTTCCGATTACAATGAACACGTTATATGCCCATAAAAACATATAATACGAGCAACATCGAACCACGGAGTGATTCCACTCCTAATGGCGGCTAATTATAGTTTTGATGGTAAAAACATGTTTTGCACGAAGCCGCCATTCTCTGTGTGCCGGTCCGTTGTTGTTGTTGTTGTTGCCGTAAGATAACTCCGCGAATATCTATAGTTGAGGAATTCATTTATGCTAATAGACATGCGGCCTACGTTTTATGGGGTTTCTCTCCTCTGCTCGTTTGTTTTTTGTATCTTTTGTAAGTCGTCTCTCTGGTCGAAATGGGGTTTCAATTCAAGTGTCTAAGCGTGTTTTCAATGTGCCTTAGCTTATACGAGTGCAGATTGTAAACAAGTTGATTGCCGACTACTGAACTGACAGTAAATTTACGTCTTTCGTTAAACTAATGTCTTAATTCATTCGCGGCCAATAATCCTTGACTAAATGATACAAAAGTCAGACAAGTCCTGATCGGATTATGATATGCAATCGGTCGTGTGTATGTTGAAGAGCTGATAGCTATTTAGAGAATTGCAAAAATTGTTTATAATGGCGCTAAAGTTCGAGGTGAAGTAGGGCCTAAACCAATAAGTTTCTTCAGCCAGCTGTCTTCAAATGCGTACACCGAGTTGGTTGCGGTCACCCTCTACCAACCCACGTCATCAGAGATGGGGTCGTCCTCTACTGTGCAGATCCCAAGCTAGTATGTTGGCCTGAATAGATGGGTGGCTAGGGGAAGAGAAAACACTCCGCTCTCGTCAACAAAGACGCATTATAAAGTCGAAATGCGGGAGAAGAATTCATTGCTTGCAGAACACTCTCCTATTGCCCTTAAGTTTCTAAATTCCTTAAAAAAATGTATCCATACATTGATACATATGTATGTTACTTAGTTCTTCGATATCTTTGAAGAGGTGTCTTCCAAGAAATGTATGTCTGAGATTTTAAAAGCTTTGACAATGGCAAAGAAAGTGAGGTGTGTCCTCATTTTCAATTAGGTTAGGTAAGGTGGTTCCCCCAGTTCACACAGGGACACACTTAAACCAGATTGGTCCATTGTGATACTATGAGAAAATACAGGCTTACGAACACCATGTACCAAGAGTATAAGGAAGAGTTCGTCGATATGGGTGACCGTATCGGTAGGGACCCTTTATATTGGACTACTTTGACCCGGAGATAAAGTTTCTTATCTTTTGGATGAGTTAAGATCATCATAGAAGTAGAATGTGTTTCCTTCTTAATGTTACAAGTGCACTGTGTAGTTTCCTCCTCCTCTTCATCTCTACAGCTTCTACAGCAATTATTGGAGGGGATTCCCAATCTAAGTGCATGTCAAGCGAGGTCCGGTGAAGACATCTATGAGTAAACCTAAATTTTTCCGGTTAGTAGATAAAAGTCTCTCCGTCTTTTCTGAGTCCAGTTTGGGCCAGATTTGTTTTGACGAGAGACACGTGCTGATATTGTTCCACATATTGTTTGTCAGTTTCCTGCCATCAAGGAGGTATTTGATCGATTCAAAAGGAGCAGATGCTTCCACAGATTTTCGGGGACGGCATCTCCCACTTTACAGAATATTAAGACCTCTAATCACTCCTATGAAGATGTTTCTTGTCCATGCATCAGTGTATTAGTTCTGGTGTCGCATTGACCTTAGGTTCCACGTTATTTTACTGGTGCTCAAAGAGCTCTATCGGCTTTTCGCCTCCGCTAGCTGCCTATTTCCTCCTTTGTGTTTGAGCTTACACGGAAGGACTTTTACTAAGTTATTAGCTCGCTCTATGTAGATCCATTGCATATCTACCTATTTCTTGTTGATCCGTCCGATTTTTATTTCCTGAACTGCCCTCATGTTACGGAACCCATCGTAGTTTCAGCTCATGCTGTGTGCCGAGAACATTAAGCACTGACTGTCGATGAAAAAGGTGATTTCATTACGTGGTATTGCCTTTATTACAGTCTCACGGGCAACAATTGTCACTGGTAACACCTCCATCCAGAATCCGTTGCAGTGCTCCAGCAGTCTGATTTAAATAGGCTAAGATGCGTTCACCGCTAGATCTATTGGTATAGATTGGTTAGGTTTGCGCAATCGTGGCATTGTACTACTTCTCTCATTTTGGAAAAGAATAGGAGAATGGTCTTCTAAAATTAAGTGTAGTCAGTCATTGACAGTTAGGAAGGATCTGGACCATTCGTTTGATTGTGAGGGCACTTCTTGTCGCAGATTTCTGAATAAACAGGGCTATAGTCTAGAGTAAGTTTTGCTATTAGTACGTGTGGGCGCAATGCAAGCCAGTCTTCGGATGTTTGTGATGGCCTTGGAGTTTGTGGTTGTGTTAGTTTTCTTAGAAGCTTTTCTTAATTATTCTGTTTCTGGGTCAACTTTTTGTCAAGCACAAGTTCCATGTATCTTGCACTGTCAGAGACCCTAATGGGGTTACCCTCGACAGTGGTTGTTTTGCATCGCGGTACCTTTCTCTTATTTGTTACTACTAGCTCAGCTTTCTGGGGGCCTACCGCCAGTTCATATTTTACATTGAATCCCGCTGGTTTTGCAATGTCGTAACTTCTATGCATCTCCTTTGGTGAAGCACATGTTACTCGTCTCTCCTTCTCTGTTCGCAATGCTGAAGAGCTGCTCTTGTTCTTTTTGGCACAGTTGCTTTATGGGGAGCTATTTAGTCTGCATTTGTCCATTCACCATCAAACAAACATTGCGGCATTCCTAATGGCTTGCTGGCAGTGCTGTTACTGATCTTCTGCTCTGGCTATTGCCGATAGAGGATGGCTTGAGAACTCAAGGGAAACTTGATGGCCAAAAGCCATTGTGGCCGATTGTAATTGCAGCCTTTCAACGTTGATCTTGCTCAGATTGATGGGTTTGGTTGTGACAGTACTGGATATTCATAACCGTACCGTTACTGCAACAACGTAATGCTCCAGGTCGATGTGTGCAAGTGGGAAAGTTTGAAAATCCAATACCTACAGTAGAGGAGTGATTAATTTAACCGCAGTTTGATTAGGAGACTTTCAAGTCAGCTTATGGATGTTGAGATATGGGAATTTTGTGCTACGATCTATATTCAGTGAGTCAATCAGCAATCAGAGTCGATTATAGTCGCAAACAGTAAAATAGATGACGATGCCAACTACAAGATCAACTCAGGCTGGATAAAAAAAGCGAACAGTCACAGCATTTCGGAGCATTTTACGATCGGAAGCTAGCCAAGCTTAAAGAAGAGCCTGATGACAGCATCTATGGCTGAAGTAGGGCCAGTTTATAGCTTCTGAAGCTTTCTTTGCCGTTGTTCTTTCAAGTACTTTTGGGCAAAACTATGGCCGCATATGTTAATATGGGTGTTACTATCGAAATGTAGGTACAACCAATGTATAATTTTGGGACTAAGACCCCAAGTTCTGCCGTAGAGATGCCGAGTGGCCCACAAGGCTCTAGTGGCTCCATCAACCGCGAGCTTGATACGTGCATTCCAATTTAAACGTCTGTCTAAAACAACGCCGAGGTACTTCACCTCGTTGAAATAGCCTACAGTGGTGTCTTTGACGATGATAGGTCCGAGATTGACCAATCTTCTTTTCGTAAAAGGCACTACAACAGTTTTGCAAGGATTGATGTAGAGTCCGTCAATGTTACACCATTCTAAGACATGTAGTAAAGCACTCTGCATGACGTTGGAGATCGTCATGTCATGTTTTCCACTTACTATAATCGCTCGGTCATCAGCAAAACCAATAGGTTGGTAGTCCAATCTGTGGAGATTGACTAAAAGATTGTCAATGAATAAAGACCAGGGAAGAGGAGAGAGAACTCTCACTTGGGGGCATCCTTTTACTACGGCAACAGACACTAATACTCCTCCTGTAGAAGAAGTTTACTGTATTACTGTATTAGGGGCCCTAAATGCGCACTGCGACCTATGAAGTCTATTGTGGTGGCCCGTATGGTTTAACCAGAGGTTATATTGAGGCTTTTAATAAACCTCTGTATAGCCTTGGGTTCAATTTTCCGGATTTCCGCTGGGTTGACCGAGGCCCGCGGTAAATGGAGTAGTCTTTTTCTTGCGGCTCCTGGACATACGCACAAAATATGTTCAGCGGTCTCTTTTTGTTCTCCACAGAGCCGACAAATATCTGTATCTGATACTTTCATTTTATGCAAATGGTATCTGAGTGGACAATGTCCTGTCAGATAGCCCGTTAAGGTTCTTAACTCGTCTTTGGTGAGATCAAGTAAAGTCTTAGCCTTGTATAAGTTGGGGTTGATAAACTTTTTTGCTTGTCTAAGGCCCCGGAGGTTGGCCCAGTAGTCAGCGCGTTTGTTGATCTCCCATTGTGTTATCTTGGAGTAGGCACTGTTGGGTGGTACCCCAAAACACGGTTCGGGACCAATGAGTGAGCAGCAAGCGCCTCTCCTCGCCAGGCAGTTCATCACCCTCGAAGCCTTCATGTCCTGGGATCCAGGCTGAGGTGACCTTATTTACCGATGCCAGGCTTTTGAGGAGGTTGAGACAGTCCCAGACAAGCTTGGACCCTACCATATAGGATTTAAGGACTAACAGTGCTGCTTGACTGTCTAAAAAGATGTAGATGCGGGTTCCTTGAGTTCTTCTCCGCAGGCATTCTCTTGCACACAATTCATGGACCTTATCCATTGATTGGTCGAGTCTTCGATTCCTCTACTACTGATTGCCCTTGCTATTGAGTCGTTGCCGGTATTATCGAAAGCGCCCTCGATGTCTAGGTGAGCACATAGGACTATTTCCTTGGCGCGGTGTGCTACCTGCAACAACATGGTTAAGAATGAAAATGATCTGAAAAGGAACAACTTAGTAGAGACAAACATACCGGTTATGAAGAAGAAGAAGGAGAAAGAAGTAGATGATGCTCTGACTCTGCAGATGGTAGGTAAGTAGGTAAAGTGGGGACTCTTTAGAGCCCAATTAGCGCTAGAGTTCGCCGTTTTGTAACCACGAAACTCGTTTAAACCTTATTAGTATGTGGTTGTTGATTTGGTGGTTTAGGATGGTTATATCCAGCCGGTGGAGTTTAGATACAGGATTAGTTCTCCAATCCTTTTCTCAGCTATCTCGGCGAGGTCCACGAAGAAGAGTTTGCCCAAAGAGCGCTGTCTGGTCCTCGCCAGGGCCGGACACCTGCAGAGGAAGTGAAGTAGAGATTCTTTCTCATTAAGGTCTTTGCAGCTTCTGCAGAAGTTGTTGTGAGGAATACCAAGCTTGACCGCATGGTCTCCGACTGGCCAATGGCCTGTAATAATGGCTACGATTCTGGCAATATCTGGTCTTGATTTGCCAAGTAGCTCTCTTGATTTAGTTTTATTGTAATTGGGCCAGGCCTTTCTTGAGATGACGCAGCTGGACAGGTCATTCCATCTTTGATTTGCAAGCTGGTAGAAGTAAAGATGTACAAAGCCCTTAACATTGCTCAGCGGAATATCGACTCTTTCTGCAAGTGAACTGTTAAGGGCCGATTCTTTCCTGGCCAACTCGTCGGCACGCTAATTGCCCTCGTAATTGCAATGACCTGGGATCCAGAGTGTAATTGTGGAGTGGGTACTTTGTGCGGTCTAGAAAGCCAGATAATTTGAATTTTATACTGAAAAACCTTGAATTACATTCCATGGCCCGCACGAGGTTCCCAATTATTGACTTCTATTCCTCTGACGCCTTTGGCACTGCTTTGAGTTTTTAGAGTTCTGAGGGGTTAATGTTTTCGGCCCAACGACTAGTTGGAATCCTGCCTTTTCTTTTAAAAGTTTGATTTGCTGGTGAATAGGTACCGAATGAGTACAAAATCTTTAACAACACCCACGTTGCGTTAAGACCATCGATGAAATTACCGCCAAGTAAAAATAATACATTTCGTCGACTATGAACTCCGAAAACCCCTGAGTGCAATTAAATTAATCATCTTTTAATTGCATACATCTCCACTTCACGCATCAGCACTCAAGCAATTCAAAAACAACTTCACTCCCGGTAAATCACAATTAAGAGTATCTGCTGTCTGCCAAATTTGCAAGCATCAATAGAATTACTCAGAAATAAACAAGCTTTTGACTTTCCTTGACATTGAGCATCGCTTAAGCCTACTTCACTCCCAGATACACAAACTTGCATACGATGAAAATGAGAAAAAAATAAATAAACGCCAACAACAAGCATTTAATTGAGTATAATTACGAGAGCTAAGGAATAAAAAATAAAATAAAAAATTGTGTGCTCAAGCCAAGGCCGATCTGCGAATACGCGATCTGCGCACAATCCCAAGTTTGGCTTGTTGCGAAAAATTAGCGAACATGTGTCGAATTTGAAAACAAAGTTATGTGTGTACATTGTGTCTGTATAGATACATTTATTATTGAACAGAGATATGAAATCAGAAGTGCTTTGATTTGCATCTTCTTTTAGCACGACTTGAAGCATCGCGTTATAAGCGCTTCGATTGTAAATATGAGATACATATCCATGGCAATATAAATTCCAGAGTGCGATAGATATTTGTTGCTGATAAATTACCACACACGCCTGTGCGAAATAAAAGCAAAAAAAAAAATTAAGCAAAACAATCGAAGAGATACAATACGTGACGGGGTTGCTAATTTTTTTTTCCCTCAACTACGATCAGGTGGCTCTGGCTGGTAGATACCTGTTTGGATACCTGTTTCGACCTAGTGGCTTATTGAGGCATCAGATTTCGCAAGTTTCTTTATCTTTCTTTGGGTAGGCAAGCCACGCTTGGTGAGAGTTCAAAAAACTAAGTTTAAGCCTTTGAATTATTTCGTCAATAACAGAGACCAGTAGAGAATGCAGCAATTAGCTTTAATATTTGATTTGATTTGTGTTGGTTTGAGTTGATTTGATTGATTTATCTTACAATCTCTTGTGGGTTTTGATGTGTCCTAGATTTGTTATACAACTTTTTCAATATAATTTGACCTCAAGGCCTTTGGTGAGGGTCAAAACACATGCTAATTGGTAGTTTGTGTCCAGTTTTGTTTATATACCGGTAACTTGGCGAACGTTGGATATAATAGTAGCGGGATACCACATAGTCATGGTATTGACAATTTTCATAAACCACCTTTTAGCATTGTTGACAACAAAGTCTGAATTTATTTGAAGGCATCATCCTCGTATGAATCATTAAAGACTGATTACTCTTAGCTTTGTGAAAGCTGCTAGACAAGTTATGCTCCTGTGCTGCTAGTTGTGGTCGTGGTGTGAACTCTAAAACCAAGATACCTCACTTTCCCGACTGAAGAACAGCATCCAGTGCTGGGTATTTAGGCATTATGCCTTAGCTTGAACTCAGCCGGAGGTTGAATTGTATCAATTACCTCCTCTGTGTTTAGTGACGAGATATCAACACATAGTCTGCTAATGCAAGCTCCAAATCGGACAAATCACCCCTCCTGCGTACCACCTCCAACCAAGTCCTCTGGCATCGACAGATACTCCCAAGGCTTTTTTTATAGTAATCTCGGCACTCCGGCCCGCCTATTTGGTATTACAATGGACATATTTATGGTCTAAGTGCCCCTCAGGGCTGCAAGGTGAGCCACTTTACCTAATCACCCTACTTATAAAAAAACTTTTATCAAGAAATGGGACCTTCAACCAAAGATAACTTTGTGCCGATGTACACAGCCAATTCTGACCTACGGGTCACTGGTGTAGGCAACATCTCATAAGGATCCAAAGCACAGAAAATATAGGTACCATAGGAACATTGAGATCGGATCTTTAGCCAGCTGCTACCAGTTTCGCACGTCAAGTTGGTTGAGGTCCCCTTCCACTTGCATGCGCCACCTGAGTCGCGGTCTTCCTCTACTGCGCTGTCCCTTGGGTGTGGATTCAAAGATTTTCCGGGCCGGAGTATTGGTGTCCATCCGCTCTATATGACCCTCAGTCGTTGGACCCTCACTCGTCTGTGTAAGCCGATGTCGCTGTACAGCTCGTATAGTTCGTCGTTGTACCTCCTCCTCCACTCACCATCACCCATCAAGAGTAACCTCATCGGCTTTTGACAGAGTCCATGCCCCTGCGCCGTAGAGCGGGGCCGCTAAAGCCATCTTCGCCGCCTCCGTCTCAATACTCACGAACGCGCCAGTGACATCACGCTGGGTCCTTCCGATTATGTCAATATCGTCGGCGTATCCGAGTAATTGGATGGACTTTTGAAAAGATTGCGCTTCTGGACTTACATAATTTTTAAAAATATCGCACTGTGCAGCGAAGTTTGACAGAAAGAATCTTGGTGACGTACTGTAAAGACTTACAGTAATATTGTAGACTCGCTACCAAACGGGATGGTAGTCTCTAACCGACTAAACTTTAGGAAAAAACTTTCATATGGGATTTCCCACCACAGCACAGTGAAAGAAAAATGAAGTGGTGAAGGACTTCGACACGGTTATCTACAAAAATTAACTGTGGTGTTGGTGGCGATGCCGGTGACTGGTTGGTTGGTTGCTTTTAATGGTTGTATCAAGTAGAGAGCGCCCGTTACTCAAATAGTACAGAAATACACTATTTTGTTACTACAGTTCTCGTGACCAGTTTGATAGATGATCCAACCAACCTGTGGAGGTAAGGTAGAGTAGAATATTACGGTTTTTTTCTCTGAAAGTTCGCTGAGGTCATCGCCAAAGGTTTTCCCTAGAGCATTGAGTCTTGCTATAGCAAGTGCCGCGCACTTGCATTGCAGAGGAAATGTTCCAGGGTTTCCCTCTCATTTGAATCCTTGCAGCTGTGGCAGTAGGGATTGAAAGGGATGCCAAGCTTGGCCGCAGGGGCACCCACTACCCAGTGGCCGGTACAGATGGCGACAACGTGCGCAATGTATGCGGGTTTTTCTAATGAGGTCGCTAGGAATGGTTGTATTTTGGCCAAGTCCTTCTGAACATGGCGCAGCTGGCAAGGTTGCTCTACTTGTGTTTGATCTACACAGTTTACTCGCTTCAAGGAACACCCTCCATTAAAAGAGACTTACCAACTACGCCATATTAAGACAAAACAAAGACCAAATATCTCCTACACAGAACCCGGACAGATATTACCAGGACAGCGGCGATAACTACGGGGCATTGGCCAATTGACAACGATGCGGCCAAACGCAGTGTACCACACAACCCATACTCGTTGGCTGTGAAAATTTAAATGAGAAGGAAATTCTTTGTCATATTCATTTTCTCCACAACCTGAACGACATCTTGGGTAAAAACTCCACAGTCTTAAGTCCACGGGATGAATTCAGATACTCCCGACAAACTTCAACATTTAGAAAGTGAAAGGCAAATCCAAACAGGAGTCATTCAGGAAATCCGATGGTACCTTTACTGAGATTAAAAAGGAAAACTTTTGTCTTCTGCTGGGAGTTCGTAACTTAGGTAGGCAGATCGTTTGCGAATCTATTGTATTTCACCACATTCTCAATAGCGGTGTCGTAAGTGCTTCATTTGATAACAGCTCAACAAGAAGCCCCACCGAATACCTCAAGAACGTGTGCCATTCCTTTTGGAATCTAGTTCTTGTAGATGAGACTATAAGGTGCAGTAGCATTGCGACTCCACCTATTCTGTGAAGTTCATTCATAGACTCCCAGGGTGGTTGCCGCTTTTGTGAATTAAGCTTTACGTTCCATAAGAAAGTTTGCTAGTGTTTCTTCAAGATCCTCCAAAGTCTGCAATGCTCATTCTATTCTATAGTGCCAGTTCACATTTCCTGATTAAGATCCCTCATAATTGTCAAACGGAATTCAGAAAGGCGCTCTCAGTTGTATGTCATCTGAGTATGCTATCAGCCTAGTTTGAAGACGTTACTACATCCTATACCATACAGCTTTCATTTGAATCTTTATAGACCCATTGTGTTCGTTTGACGTGGAATATCCAATATAAAAAGCAGCAGAACAAATATCCTAGGCACCCTCGGAAAATATCTCCAAGCCAAGGGATAATATAAATGAGTCTTGCTGTGTCTTTAACTGATTCAATTTTACTGCAAAAGTTACTCCAACTCTCTTTTTGCGGGAGCCGTCGTGCGCTTAGCCAAAATATAGAATGCTCATTCGTTTTTAGCTAAGCTCGATTGATCACTGAACGTGGTTCAGCCTTTAGACCTTTTTCTTACCAGATTGGCAAAAGTGGAGCAACAAAACCTAAGGTTTTTGGCCTCTTGCTGGTACACATTGGAGGGGTGAATGTGTCATGTTGGCGGCCTCATTTTGAGCAGCTTGCTGTGTGCACGAATCGTTCTACCGACTTTTCTGCATTTGGCGTGTACGTCAATCTATTGACTATCAATTTGGAAGCTAGGATTTCCTACATATCCGCGAAAGCGTCCGATTGCCTACTGAAGTGGTGGGTGTTTTGTCTTCTGGCCTTGGCTTAGGCTGATTATTTGCTGTCTTGCCAGACGGCCGTAAATGCTAGGTTGCAGCAGACACAGTATATGTTTTTTTTTGCCTCCTAAGGCTCGCAGGTTTTGGGCCTTTTGTAGATGGTTTCATTCCCGGACTGTCAGAGCGCTTACGCTTAATTAATCATTTAAAGGTTCACCTGAAGTTCTCCATCTTCTTCAGAAAGACAGTTTTTTTTGACTCTGTTCAACTTTGAATGACAGATCGCACCATCTTGGTGTTGTGAGAAATTCTGCTCTCTGTTGCCTTGTTGTGGGATGTTGGACTTGGAAGTGGTTGTCTTCATGCATACTGCCAAGTCTGGTGTACCTATGAGATACATTACCAGCTCGTAATAGGTAAAAAAATGATCCATACGTAGGTAATATGCAACCAGACACAGCACACGCTCAACATTGCCCACAAATATCAAATTATCCTCTCAATAGTTAAATCGCACCCATGCGTCAATTTATTTACGGAAAAAAGCTTCATTAAATAATCATCGACTTGAACACATGTTTCTGTCTCCAAAATACTTAACCCAAGTCCACACCTTGCGCGGAAAAAAGTCAATAAAATCCTACGCATGGTGACCTCTAGCCGGCCTTCGCCCCTACTTACAGGTTAATGATCCAAGAAAACCTGCAAAAATCAATAACCATTCACACGGCAAAGGCATGTGATTCCGAAGCTCACGAAAAATTTAAGAAAGTAGGCTAAATAAAGTCCGCAAAAGTAAGACACCGCGCACTTAATTGAGTTTTAATTAGCCGCCATTTGAGTTACTTATGCGTCCCTCAGCCCGTTCACATAAATTGGCCTAATTCGTGTCCGTAACAGTGATTTGCATAGATTTCTTCTAATGAGTTCGACTAAAGGTGTGAGAAGGTGAGTGTCATCACCATGAGTCGTGCGTCACCGTGATTTCCATGTGGGTTTTCTGCAAAAAAAAAATATAAAAAAATACCTGCTGGCAGCGGTGGGATTCGAACCCACGCCTCCGAGGAGACTGGTGCCTTAAACCAGCGCCTTAGACCGCTCGGCCACGCTACCCATGAGGAATGTTTTGTCTAATGAAGCACTTGACTTTTGATAAATTATTTATATTTCCTTTACCCATTGTTGAAAGTCAACAGAACTCCACTTATCAAAGCCGTACAAATGTCACTTTAGTAGAAAGAGAAGTGGATATCTTTCGAAATCGGTAGTGCAGTGCATTTTCTTCCGTTACGGTTTGAAAGTAAACGTTTGTAGTGTATAAATTTAAATAATTAATTTCAAACGAACGCTTTGTTCGCATTGAATTAATGAAATATAAACAAATAAAGTGGCTAATGGAAGGAATAAATATCCGACCACTTTGTTTATTTATTAATTTTAGTGTGCCAATTAGTCGTTTCGAATGTTTTCCTTTTTTCCTGGACACATTTCAAAGATAAACTGTGTCAATTAAATCGTATTTGCTTTTCAATCAATCAGCATTAAAAGGCAAGTGCAATCCAAAACACTGTCAAGAATTTGCCTTGAGAAACACGTGCTCTAGTGTTTTCCAACACTGACAAAAGTTGTCAATGAAATATTATTAGAGACCACTTTCTGAAGTATCAAGTATTAAATTAACATAAAGTCTGAATACTGCCAATAGTTTCCATCTATTAATCTTGATTGCAAGTGTCAACAATGTGCAAAATAAGCAAAAGAAGTTGATCGACGACTTTGCTCACCTAATAAATGCATTTAATTGCCGTGTTCGACTAAAACATTGAGAAGATATTGACCCCGAATGTTGGTAAACATCCAGTCACGTTTCGTAGACTGCAAACTATTCAATGCGTCGTTAGAACCAAAAGCTAAAGAATTTTTGTTTAGTCGTCTTATGACTCTTGGAAGATTGTAAGTTATATCTGGATTCAGTAAACGAGATTGAATTGCTTAGGAATATGTCGACCGTATTGGGGAGAATCTATTTATTGCTATCAGCATTGTTTGCTCCATCCTCAAGAAAGGATACCGTATACATTGAAAGGTAAAAGTTTCCTCAACATCGCCAAGAAGATATTTTTTGCAATGTTTTGTGAGCACTTTAAGCGGTTTCCCAACAACTAGATTTGTTGTGGTTAAATACATGGTAGATCCACAAATGCCATGAAAGTCTGCAAAGAACTCACCTGCAACACATCACTGTTCAGGCACTGTAAGCCTACTCCAACGGATACTAGGATCTATGGATACTAAACCTAAACAGCAAAGTAATTGGTGGCATCCGGGAGTCTGCCAAAATCACAGAAAGATTTTCCTTACTCCACATACAAACAGCAGACACTCCATAGTCTTCTCACCACCAATCCATCTCCCCCACAAACCCTCTTAACCGCGCTTACAAACTTCTCTAACAATCATTTAATGGAAATCACAACGGGCCCCGCTGAGGCCTAAGTAAGTAGAGATTCTCACTCTTCAACGTTCTTGAATATTAAAACGGAAGCGGCCAAGTTGGTTTTCACGGTCAACAAGGGCAATACAACGTATGTATGTAGGTAGGTAGGTAGGTAAGGTGGCTGTACATGACACACGTGGGCCAAGGAAGGCACTTTGTGACACCAATGGGATATGTACCCTAGTTGCAACTCCAACTAATGAAACCATTTGGAGGTCTTTATAAAGCTGAGCTTTTAACATCAGTATGCGATAATTCGCCCAAATTGTCGAAGTGATAGGCTCCTAGATAGAGCTTCCTTCTTTGGGACAGGGCAGGACAAGTGTAGAGAAAATGAGAGGATCCTTTCCTCCTCCTTTTCGTCCCTGCAGCTTCTGCAAAAGTCATTTGCGAAAAGGGTCATGGTTCTAGCATGAAAGCCAATGGGGCAGTGGCCAGTGAGAACACCGATAGCGGTACTGACGAGCGACCTTTTATTTTCATTTATTTATTCCTCCATCTTTGGTTAGTCTTGCTGATCGCGTCGTTCTCTATGAGTAATTTACATGTAGCGAGTGGAATGCCCACATTCCTCCGTGTGGGTGGATGGTGGATGGCTTTGATGTATTTGTTACTCATTCCAGAGATTTTATTGCAGCCTGGCTATCGATAAGAATTGTAATGTGCTTGCAGGATACCAAATTACGCCTAAGCCAGGATAAGGCTTCGTTCATCACCATAATTTTCGCCTGAAAAACGCTACAATGGTCGGGAAGACGGAAAGAGATGCTCAAGTTGAACACTTCGGAGAAAACACCACCTCCCACTCCGTTCTCGGTTTTATAACCATCGGTATAGAAGTGAACGGAGCGGTCGTCTATGGCATCGTCATTCTTCCACTGCACTCTGGAGGGGATTGACGTCCAAAAGTTGAGGTTGAAGTTCAACTTAGACGGTGTGTAGTCGGTATTTTCCGGGATGAATGTTAAGGGATGTATGATCGAGGAGTGGCCAATATGGTTGTTTGACCATTGAGAGGAGGCCTTCAGTCTAAGGGCTGCGCTAGCATCTGAATGCTTGCCAAAAATATTCAAGAGAAGCAGATGTAGGAGCACGTCGGGTGCCGCGGATGGGGTGGTTCTTAGTGCTCCGCTAATGCATATGTATGCTGATCTTTGCACTTTTCCCAATAAGTTACATAAGTATAGGTCTGATAACGGACACGTAGAGATAGTGCGTAATACGAGGTTGCAGGCTCCATTTTTTACCAATGGCTTTTCTGCAGCTGTATACAAGACTGTTGGCTTTTCAGTTTAGTTTACTGCCCAGAATGAGACCCAGAAATTTGGCTTAATTAGCAAAGCGCAGGCTGATGCCGTTTAGAGAGGGCGGGTCGATTGGAGGAATTTTGTATTTCCTGGTAAAGAGGACTAGTTCGGCCTTCTCGGGACTAACTCCCAGACCACAAAACAACGTATGTAAATTTTCTCAAAAAAGAAGGGCCCTCAACCTCGACGTATCGGACAGGACGTCACCTTTGACAGATATAACTTTGAGGTAGTTAAGGACTTTTGTCTTTCCCTAAGCCTTAGAGCTGGTTTCGTTTGTTGGTTTTGGAGGGTGAGAATCTCTCTTTATTTAGTCGTCAGCGGGACACGTTGTACCCGTTGGACCCTTAAATAAGAAGGATTGTTTGTTGTTTGTGGGAGTAGGGAAAATCTTCATGTGGTTTTGCTCAAGGACTCAAGGATTTGCTGTTTAGGTCCAGTACCCACATAGATAATAGTATCCGTTGGCGTTGTCTTACAGTGCCTGAACCCCCCTTTGTATCGCGAAGACTTCTGTCTAAAAACAACAATACTCCCGCCCCGGATTCGTTCGCGATATTGAAACCGTCTGTGTATAGTGCTATTCCAACACGGTGCCCTGTTGTGCATCCATGATTCCCTCGAGGAATAAATTGCTGAGAATTTGCTGACAAAGTGGAACTTCTTGTCGGCAACGTCGCTTGGTTGATCTATCAGCAGTGTTATTTCACGTGCCATCTAGATGATTTCACAATGCCCTGCATACAATCTGTTGTCAAAGTGGACTAGGATTTTCAACCTGACGGCCGAGGTTTGCAGATAGTCTCTTCGCTTCTAGATGTATTGGCAGAATGTTCAGAGCTGCTTTAGGCGCTATTTACTGTCTTAAAATATTGACACGAAAAATATGTTGCACGGTTTCCAAAGCAGCCGCGAGAATAGACCTGAGGACACCTGTGATATTGATTGCCTTCGCATGCATTCAATGACACCGGTGGTGCACTTCTTATCCAGCGCTGACCACCAGACGTGGTCTTATCTTACAACAGGATCGTTGCATGAGTAGTCTCGTTACTTGTTAAGTTACCCACCGGTAGAACTTGCGATTCATCTAGATCCCTTCACCTTGCCATTTTGAGAGAGCTGAAGTTCTCTTAGGACATCACACCCAAAGAAGGAAAATAGATATCTGCTCCGATAGTCAAGTAGCACTTTAAGCCGTCACAAATCTAATATCCCGATCTCATCTGGTCAGGGAATGGAAAGACAAACTCAACAGGCTTGCCAGTCAAAACGAAGTCCACCTTGTCTGGGTACCGGGTCACGAACATTTCACGGGGAATGAGAAATCAGATGAACTGGCAAGAGAAGGGGCGCACGTGATAGAACGAGCCGCTGAAATCGCAGTGGGAGGCGCACTAACAATAGTAAGGTTAGGTTAGGTTAGAGGGGAAGCGCACGTTATCAGTGCTTGCACGGGGGCCATTTGGTCCATTGTCTTTCCCTTTACTAAAAACTAGTGGTGCCGTTGCTAACTCTCTTAACCATTGGTTGACCTATTCTCAAAACAACCTGAGCTTTTGACGACACGTATCATGTCCATTATTGGGATTGGCGCAAGGTCCTCAAGTTCTTCAAAAAGTCTGTTTCCCATATAACGAAGGTAACCCATTTGAAGATTTGGGCATTCGTAAAGTAGATGTTTGATAGTTTCTATCACCTCTGTATCCTGGGAGCTCCTGCAGTAGTCCGGTGAATTTATACCTAGTCTATCGGCCATCGTGCCTATCGCACAGTGACCCGTCAGTACACCTATTCTTCTTTCTCCAATGTTAGTAGGCTTTTGCTTCCTTTTTCATTCAGTGCCGGCCATAGAGAGCGAGATATAACACAGTTGCCCCTGGCGAACCAGGCGGTGTTGGTTAGTTTACTTACCCTGATTTCAATTAGTCTCTTCAGTACACCGGTAGGAATATTTACCGATGTTTGAATGTCTTCTATAAATAATGCTGATTCTTTCCGAACCAGTTCATCCACTGTCTCATTCCCTTCTATATTGCTATGTCCTTTAACCCAGCAGAGATTGATCTCGTGGGTATCGCATATTCGGTTAAGGATTTGTCGGCAGTTCGAAACTGCTTTTGATCTAACAATAATTAAAACAGCAACCAACGAGAGGATGCAAAGCGATTTCGACGATCACTGGGCAAATCTCCCGACGTGCAAAATGTCTAGATCACTCGTAAATAAACCAAACAATCTGCTTACCAGGAAAGCTCTAGGCTCAAGCAGAGAGCAATTGAGGCTGATGGTGGAACTCATCACAAGACACATTAACCTCAACAAACAAATGCATAGAATGGGCGTCGTTGACGCAGAGGAAGTGCAAGGAAGAAGGTTAAAACCTCGAACACTTCCTTTGACACTGCCCAGCCCTAGCGGAAATACGACAGAAGAACGTTCACGTGGATCTGAAACATCTCAACAAAGGAATCGGCGGCATCCTGGCCAGACCACACCTACTCTAGTGTCAACTCCATAATTGTTTCCACCTTCCCTATATCCCTCCTAACGTACGTCCCAAACCAAATCTATCCCTGCAGTTCCGACGATTAGAAGAGGCGAACACAACAGGCCCAACTAAGGCCTAAGTGAAGAGCCTCCAGCTCACCCTCATATACCATACCAGCGGGGAGTGAAATTCCGCCACAAAACATTTCCATTATTTGATCCGAAAAAGAGCAATTCGTCTAATAGATGGCGTATCTCTGTCTTTCGTCGAAGCCAGTAACCTGAAACAGCTGAAAATGTACATAATGTACTCGTAGCTTAAATTTTTGCACAAACTGACCACTGTCTTCAAATTGTAAAAAGAGTTTCATTGCATATTAAATCAATTATTGAGTGTAACACAAATTAGGTAATTATTTCCTCATCTGTGCACTGGCTGCAGTATCCAGTCTAGTGGCGCCACAACTTGAAATTAAATGTTGCACACAGAATACTAGCATGTCTGGCGTCCTCGGCAATAATTTCATTAAAATCTTCAATTTAAGACGTTCCCCGAGATGCACACGAAACTCCTCCATCCAACCTAAAGTATTTCCAGTTTAAGGCCGAACTAAAAAGGAAGCCGGCATCATTTAATTAACAAATTACATTTTACTGTTGACGTGTGCAGTTCGGTTTTTATTAATTCGTGACAGATCCCTGACTTCTTTAGGTGTGCGCGCGCGAGAAATCAATTAGACAATGAAATCGTCGCATAAAAATAACATCAGAGGGGAATTGTGTAACTTTATGGTTCGATGCGTCAACTAATTCACAAAATAAAAATGGGAAATCGGAAGGCAAAGAACTGTGCATCCATGTCTGCCCTTTCCAAGGGCTTTTCAGCTTCATTAACCACGCAGACGAAAAAACAAAAGAAAATTCGTTCTGCAGTCGAAATTACAAAAGCTTACCTTTCGCAAAGAAATTTTTTTTTTTCATGGAACTGAAATACTCGTGTGTTGCAACAATTTTCAAGAGAACTCATCTGGGCGCTTGAATTCTATGAAATACGAAGTTCAGGGCACTCTGGAGGTGGTTAGCCGATCTTAGGTGTTGAGCAATGCGTATCTCACAATCTCACAATCTCCATCTATATCTGCATCGCTTGCAAAGAGTACTGCTTTCGAAAGAGTTCCCTTTGATATTTAAAAAAAAAATAAAAAATTGTTGTTGAAATGTTTTCTATTTTGGTAAACATTGCTCCGTGCAATTGTGCGTCTATTATTGGACGGACCCTTAAGACGGTTGCAAGGCTTCAGCCTTTTGACAGTTCATATTTTGTTTTCCCTTCGCTCGTTTGTCAGTTGACGAAGTTGGTTTTATGCGATTCTGATTGAGTTATGTGAGCGGCAGGGAAGGAGGTCATTCGGCTGATATACGCGTACATGGGGACTGTTTGTTTATTTGTTTTTGTCGGAGGAGAACGCAGACATAAATTGTTTGTTGTTTGTGGTTTGATGGTGGGGCCAATTTGTTGACTGCATCCGTTTAATTGATGGCCAAAGTGTGTGTCAGTGGAGTGGCTATGAAAATATCGAGCATAAACAATCAGATATGCAACATTTGCCATGTGTGAATGAACTCGTCCTAATGTTCAAAATTGTCGACAGCAAAGAATATTGCGTTTTTGGTAATGAAAAGTAAGCAAATATGTGTATTTATTTTGTTTACCCAGATTTTTTTTTGTCGGGAAAGGAAACTTGTGCATTGTATTACCGGGAAGCGAACGCAATTTTGCCCATTTTACTTCGACTATTTCGCTTTCGTAGAAAACCGCTTCAGTGAGGGAAATCCAGGAGAACAGTAGAGGAAGTATACCGCAGTATTGTCGCCCTATCCACAAGCATCGCTGATTCACTAAGCAAGTTGAGTTAATAATTAGCAAAAGCCTAGTGATCTGACAGAACTCCAACAACGTGTTTGGAGTCTTTTTTGCGGCAAGTAAGCTGCGGATTTTTCCAATTTCTCCTCTTGGTTAATCTCAATCTCAATATATAAAAAGAAAAGTCCTGACTCACTCACTGACTCATCAACGCCCAGCCGGAACTCCTAGAGCTAGAAAGCTTAAATTTTGCACAGAGGTTCCCTTTATGATGTACACAAGGAATAATATTTCGAAATTCAGCTTCTACGGGGTGTTGAAGTTTGTATGAAAAAAAAATTTAAATTGGATTTTGGAGTTGAAATTTGGTGAATATATTCTAGAACAGAAATAAATAATCAGGTATTTTACCGTTTTCTAAAATTATAGTTGTGGGCCCAAATATAGGGTGTTAAAGTTTGGCCATTTATAGTAATCCGCATCTGTAGTCGGCGGTATTGCCATTGCCATTGCTTCCTCAGGTATTGCAGCTACCTTGGTTAAAGCAAACATGACGGGTCACTCTACCTTCTCAAAGCATCTCAACCTAAGTCATTCTGAGTCTTAACTTTGTAACATCTGTCAGCAGAATGACTTGGATCAGGTGCTTCGGGAAGCCAAAGTTATAGTGTGGAATGAGTGTACTATGGCTCATAGAAATGGATTGAGTATCGAAATAGGATGCTCCGACAGTGCTTTTAGGTGGTGGCTTCAGACATACCAAGCAGGTTGTGTCACGGGGAACACAGCAAATGAAGTGAAGGCCTGTCTCAAGACATAAATCTGATAGCCTAATGTCGAAGTCCTCTCATTGAAGGTTAACATGCGTATCCATCTTCGTCGTGACTTGAGGGAAGTATTTCTTGATATTGGTGATGGAAAGAGGAGGAAAGAATAAATCTAACGAGTAACTCATGCGATGTTATGGAAGATCTGATTGGTTTTTCTGAAAGAATATATGTAATGTACCTAATAATTCATCATGCTGGAAGGAATTGCGTTTCATGAGTGAGGGAAAGAGCAATTTTCACTCAAATACACGACCCTGCTGAAAAAGTGGATGGTGTAAATCTGAGGAAAGCCTTTTTGTCTCTTAGCGGGCTCAGAGTTAATTGACCTGATAGCCTGATCATCCTCGAGTTAGAAAGAAAAACCAGGAACGTTGTTTACAGGGAGGTCTTGCAAAGTTAATGTGACGAATTGAAAGTCTATAATTACTCATCAATGTCTTGAAACCCGGAAAAAGACATAGGATATAATGTGACGTCTTTCCACGCGAACGTAGTCGCGGGTATCAGCTAGTCATCAATGAAAGCCCTAACTTAGCAAAAAGGTTTCAGGTTCTGAAAAATCCTACTCCGAGCGTAGCAATTGCGTCGGAAATATCATTTCCTCCAATCCTAGGTCTAAATCAAAAAGATAATTCTTCTGACTAAGTTCAACGAATTTTTGCACCGACCTATGTTGAAAGTGATTAAAAGGTTAAGCGAGGCTCAAAGCGCAGCCAAGCTATTGTTACAGACGCAGACCGTTCAAACAGTTCTGCACCAAATCATGTCACTCATGACCATTAGGAGAGCATAGGCTGCGTAGAGCATATACATACATATGTACATATGCTTAACGAATAATAATGTCGTGTTCCACCAATCTCCCACGAATGACAAGCCTCCGGCAGCATAATTTGTCTTAAAGAAGCTTCTAAATTCACAGTTCAGAGGCGACAATGATTTGTAAGTTCCTTTCATTCGTGCTTGAACTTGGACTTGGCCTATCCCTGGCCAGTATTTAATAGTGAAATTTAATGTTATCACCTTCAATGAAAACACCCGCACCACACACTTAATCGTTCGTTGGAACTGGACTACAATCTATTTTTGGTTCTTATTCTAATGTCAAAAAATAGGCCAAAGTCGAAGGATCCATGTCGCATAAACTCATCAAAAGTTTAGTGGCTAAATCCACCTTGCCAGAAACAGTGGATTGTTTTGATATAAAGCATGTAAGTATCAACAGAAAATAGATTCAGCAGTGCGTTTAGAGCAGAACCAACAGTACTGGGAAAAGCTTCCGTGCAATCGGGGCAGACCATTCTTTGAAGTTCACGTGTTAACGTGAAAGGCCTGTGTTTACGTGAAACTACCTTGTATCATAGGCATGAAGATAAAAAGTACATATGTATATTATCCGGTCGTAAGCCCCAGGTTTTACCGAAAGCACCCTTAAACTGCCAGAAAGCTAAAGTCACCGTATATCTACATATGCATGTTATGTACATACATATGTATGTAGACTCGAAATGTGTTGATGAAGGAATTTTTCTATACATGGTTAGGAAGGTAGGTAGATAGATAGGGTGACAGTCCATACGAGGGAAATATATACGTAAGCCAAGGTAGGGCCTTTGTGGTACCACTTGGATCTATACCCTAAAGTGCCACTCAATTTATTGAAACCATTTGAAGTTCTAAATGAAGCTGAGGATACTTTTGACGTCAGCATGTTATAGTTTGCCCCAATTGTCGAAGTGATAGGTAGAGCTTCCTTGTTTTGGATAGAGCAGGATAGGTATAGAGAAAATACAGGATGGTTTCTTCCTCCTCTTCGTCCATGCAAGTCCTTTTGGCATGGGACAATGGCCGATGACAATACTGATAACGGTGCTGATGAGCGACCTTTTAAGCAAGATCAAACTTTTTTGGTTTCGCATACGTATAGGCCAGATCTCTCTTCACGTATCCAGGCCTTCATATGAAATTCGTACAGTCACACTTTTTCGCTCTGACTGGGTCAGACCAGCCATAATTCTCCTTCTCATTAAATAGGAGTGGATTGATTGGATTCATTTCATTGCATCACTCATCGATCATGTCTAGAGGCATCTGCGCGTGACAAAAGCACTTCATTTCTGTGTCGATATAAATTACCATTGCATATCCTTTCCTGTTAAGCGCGCATTCAATTGTAGCAACTGGGTTTCAAAGCGTACCTACGCCCACAGTCTTTACCACGTTAGTAGTCATGATGCATCTGCACGTAAGAGTCAACCAATGCTCTTCAGTGGGAAGGAAGTCAGACTTATTTATCTGAACTTCGCCAATTTTCACTGAGATGAACAACCTGGTTGAGCTTGGACACGCATTTCTATCAGTATTTAGTAAGAACAAAACACCATGAAATAACAGTTTACCTGGAATGCTAATTGGAACGACTGCAATTGATGGGCACTTGTGGCGTGCCTAGACGGACTTTGAAATACATACTCCGTTTCCGGGGATTCTTTAGTTGACTTCTTCGGAGCACCTACCATGGGAATATCTGTAGTAAGGGCATTAGTCTACAAAAACAGAAATCCTTTAGATTGCCAGAAACATGTAGCGTCTTCCAAGCCGAGTTCCTGGCAATATAAAAAGCTGCGAGCTGCATAAGAGATTGTCACCTTTCCCCATCAGATAGTCAAGCAGCTTTAAAATAAATAAAATCCAATGCAATCAAGTCAAAGGCAGTCAAAAAATGCCGAGACTCGCCGATCACCATAAGGCACCCGCATCATACAATCAAACTTTGCTGGGTTCCCGGACATAAGAACATACACAGAAGGAAACGAAAAGCTGATAAATTGGTTAGATTGGAGTCGGCTATAAACATTAGCGAAGCGTACACATCTGTAATGCCACCGATTGGAAGATTGCATGGGATAATAGACATAATGGGAAAAGAAGCTAATTTCTCCTGGTTATCCAGAGAGGATTGCACCACCTCTCGGACATAACACCGAAATCAAATTAAGCCAAATCACAGTGCTTTCCGGTACTCGACAGATCCTTTATCCGCGTGCTCACTGGAGTCATCACAGGACACTGCGCTATCGGAGTAATGCTCCGGAGAATCGAATCCAACAATGTATGCCCCGCCCTGCAAGAAAGACGTCTACGCGCATTAGGATCAAGGTTCTTTGCAAGCATAGCAGAGGTAACAGACCTACAGTTAACCGACCTACACAGATCTTAAAGAGTACGAACTGGGTCACAAAACAGCCAACAATAGGATAGTTCATTCGGTTGTGCCGGAAACCATATTGCTATTCCCTCAACACACAATGAACCTTCAGGTCGCGGAGTGAACGTGATAAGGCCTATCCATCACACACGTCCACAAGAAGAATTGCTCTTTTCTAAAATATGTCGAGAAAATTAATAGATTTGGGGGCTCCACTTTAGATGTACGACTATTACTCGAGTGTCGGTTAAACCTGTGCTCTGTTAAGAGGATATACCTACAATGGTGTGAAGCTTAACTTTTGAACCTCATTCTTGGGGTAGCATCTCTCTATCGCCTTGATCGCGCTCTTCGCATGATCCTCCTTTTTCCTTTCGATAGAAGCCAATGTTCGTTCCTTCTCTCCTCCTCATAGAGCTCGTGAACTCCATCTATGCAGCGCCGCTCTGTATGCCTCCTATTTCACAGCATGGACTTGGTGGCATATTTTGTTAAAGCGGAAAATTAATATGGTGACTGAGAGAATCGAAGTAGCCACATCTCTAATGGCTTGCTACCAATGGCTTAGAACCTTTTGAGAGATTCAGGGATATTTGACCGGAAAAGGCTATGGCGATTTCCTCACTGTATTTCCTTGTACATGCAGTTTTCGCAACCATATCTTGGCTAAACCCACCGTGCACTTCCCATCCAAACTAACGTAACCTAATCCACAAAACAAAAACCAGAAAACTTTATTAAAACTTAAAAAAAAAAGGAACTGCAAAAATAAAAGATTTACAAAATGCTCCCCGCTTTCTATTTTGGCAAACTTAATTGACACTTGTGTAACCTACAGATGGTACGGATGACCAACCACTTCCATTTCTGTCAAACTTGATCGGTTATAGCAACGCGTGTGCAACTGTTTTTGGGCAAGACAACCACAAGACAGCTTGTCACTTTGGTGTGTGCAATCGAAAGTCCATTGCATAACACCACTGTCAGTCCAACAGATTTTGTCATTAACTGCAAAAAAAAAAAAAAAAATTGGTCAAAACCTCTACAATCCGTCCGTGCCCTGGACCGATGCCAACGAAAATCTCCTCAAAATAGATTCTGCTCTGTCTTTGCATGGAGGAAGCACAATGCCCTCTCAACTTCATTATAAATTCAAATCTTGATGACGCGATGCCTGCCCCAAGTCAACAATTTTTCTTTGCAGCTCTTTCTGGATGCAATGCCCTTTGAGTGGCCTGGCCACAACCAAGCAATCGGCTAATTGAAGCGTATGTATCTTCTACGCTTGCCTTGCGTATCTATACAAACGAAATCAAACAGAATGTCGATCTTGCTGATGAGCATTTAATTCAGTTCAATTGAAAGTGAATTTTAAGACATCCCCGCCCCGACTCCAGTCTCCAATGACAATTAATCAATTGAAACCGTTGATGCTCTGTGCTTCTCGCTTTTATCGATGAAATTGGCAAAACAAAATGAGGAAAAGTGAAAATACCTACACTCCTGGGAGGACTGGAAATTTATGTGGGATTGAGGAGCCAGTTCTTTGGTTCAATCTCTCAACCTCGGAAAGAGATTCCCTTCACCTTTAATTGTTTGAGCCGCCTTAATGCGGTGGGAGTTTGCATCGCAGCATCGCCATGGCGGATGTGACTTTTTAATGAAACGTGTGTCTCTTCAAGGGGACAACGAATTAATTAATGAAATTAATTATATTTTCTTTGTTATTTAGACGGCGATGCAAAAGGCAAAGCACGCTATGCTGCCACCTGGTGCACAATTAACGCAAGTTGTTCCTTTTTTTGACTCGTGATTCACATTCACAAATTTAATAATAGTTGCCCTTCAGCGCTTAGTGCTTAGAGTACACATGTCGGGTTTTGTCAACAATTTTTGAACTTGGAATACTTTTTTATTTGCGTTGTGAATAGATGGTTTTGTATTGATTTAACAAAGTCAGAGGGGTGGCAACTGGGCGGTACAATTGTTGTGATGGTATCAACAAAGTTTTTTCTAATAACGTGACAAAAGTTAGATGACAACGACCTTTTGGAAAAGCAACTTTTTCTGTTTATCGGAGCTTTATGATTGTAGCACGATATATAAGTTCGTTACCCTTTTTCATCTAACAAACCAATCACCGTAACCCTTCCATTAATTGTGAACCCTTCCATGAAGAGATTTATAATTTGTCACCGCGAATGCTTACTAAATAGAGTTCCGAGAAAACAGACTAAAAAAGCCAATAAACTCGCCTTAAAGCGTAACAAAGTTCTGCGTGATCAGAAAGTGTGGGAAAGAATACTGCAATGTCCTTAGATCAGCTACAGAGCCCAAATCGAAGCATGCAAGGATGAGCAAGAGAACATCGTAGTAGAATCGCAGCCGATGCTGGAGATATGGAAGAACTACTTCACTGCCAGGCAGAATGAACCATTGAAGACCAATAAACGCGACCCGACGAAGTGAAGATAGCCATATCTAAACCTAAGTCAAACAAAGCTGCTGGTGCCGACGGCCTAGCTGCCGAGCTGTTCAAAGCGGCGGGCGATGACTTGGTAAGAAGCATGCACCAAATTATCTGTAAAATATGGAGGAAACTGTGCCTGATGAATGGAACCCGTTTCCCCGTCATCAAGAAAGAAGACCCTCGGAGTTGCGCCAACTCTATCGCTTACAAGATCTTATTTGCCGTGTTGTGTGAGCGCCTGAAGCCGTTCGTCAACAACCGGATCCATATCAGTGTGGCTTCAGGCCAAGAAAGTCCACCATCGACTAAATATTCACACTGCGGCAGATCTAGGAGAAAAGCCAGGAACTTCAAATCGATACCCACCACCTTTTCATCGATTTTAAGACCGAATATGACAGCATCTATAGAGACGAGCTATACAGACCCATGTCTAGTTTTCACATCCCTGATAAACGTTTGTGCAGGATGACGATGGCGAAATCACGCTGCTCCATCAAGGTCGGTTAAGACCTCACCGAGACTTTTGATGTCAAAAGAGGATTTAGACAAGGCGACGCGCTGTCTTGCGACTTCTTCAATATCGTTCTTGAAAGAGTTGTGCAAAACTCATGTGCCAACACCAGAGGTACAATCTTTCAAAAGTCCGTCCAACTACTTGCATACGCCGACCATATTGACATAATTGAAAAAACGCAGCGTGATGTCACTGGTGTTTTCGTGAGTATCGAGACGGAAGCGGCGAAGATGGGTTTAGAGGTCAATGAGGGCGGGACGAAGTATATGCTGTCAACAAGAAAGGACACTCAACATCGACATCTCGGACAGAACGTCACAATAGACAGTTATTACTTTGAGGTAGGTAAAGACTTTGGCTACCTAGGCTCCGCTATAAACTCAGACAACGACACCAGCGCTGAGATTAAACGAAGAATAACTCTTGCCAATCGCTTTTTCTTTGAGCTAAGAAGGCAATTGAGTAGCAAGGACCTCCCTCGAACGACTAAACCCTGCATAAGACCTGTATAATACCTTAATCATCCCAGTCCTGCTCTACGACGCAGTGGCATGGACTCTATCAAAGGTAGATGAGGTTTCTCTTAGCTTTTTCGAGAGGAAAATTCTTCGGTCCCGTCTGCATAGACAGTGAGTGGAGGAGGAGATACAACGGCGAACTGTATGGCCTGTACAGCGACATTGACTTAGCCAAAAAGGGTGAAGGTCTGAGGTGGCTGGGTCATGTAGAGCAGATGGACACCAATGCTCCGACCAGAAAGTCTTCGAATCCACATCCGAGGGACGGCGCAGTAGAGGAAGACCGCAACTCAGGTGGCGCAAGCAAGTGGAAGGAGACCTCAACCAACTTGGCGTGCGAAACTGCTGGCAGCTGGCTAAATATCGGACTGGCTAGAGACGCTTGTTGGTTGAGGCCCAGGTCCACCCCGGACTGTAGCGCCACCTAAAGTAAGAAAGTCCTTAGGTCAGTGAAATCTTTCTATAAAAATATTAAAGTCTCATAAAAATTTCACAAAGAGAAAGCTTACCTGCTCGCTGCACAATTCACAAAAGATACACCTTGCCACATACATAGCTTTGCCACTTTACCTATGCTAAACCGATTTCAATATTCATTAGGACAAATATATTATTTGTTTTTCTATATTTTTCTGAATCCGTGCCGTAAACCGAGTCCTTTAAGATCACGATTGCACGATTTTGAAGATGTATTCTTTCATCCTGGCCAACCTCTACGTGAGCTCTTCCACTGAACTTCCACTCTGGAGGCCTCTTTCACCTCTTCAACTAACGCTGGTGTCCCACAAAATGTCGTGTTCTCTCCGATTTTTTTTTTTTTTTTGATATGACATGACCTTGGTCTGATCTATTACCTAGCAGATGATAGCACTCTTGTCGTCGCTTATTCTTTAACGATCTCATGGAAAAGGGCACTAAACGCAATCATCGAATGAGGTGCTAAAACCCGAGTTGAGTTCAATGCATCTTGCAATGCATCATGCAAGTTCCATCCTGTTCCATATGCATAGTTCACCCGTCCAAATAGTAGTTAAGTTAGTGCCTTGCTCTGCAAAATAGATGTCTGCGCATGCGATGACCCTACCGTTCGTTACAATTCTCCGCTTTTCAGTCCAGCTTCAAGGTTACTTGCTTAGGTTGTGTGTCCTTTTTAATGATTCTGTAAATGATTCTATTGTCTCATCTTTTAGCAGCTTCTTCTGTGGTTGACATATACGCGAAAGGGAGAGACATGACAAAGGTCCAGTGAGTGCAGAAAAACTGCCAAGAATACAATAGAAACATGGCCTCTGATTTACTGCGTTCCTTTCAGCAACCACATCGAAATCTCTGGTTCAATCAAAACTGTGTACTGTGAAGTAAGTGCAATAAAATGTTTACCCAGCGGCGCTGCGGTACTATAGAGCTAGAGACGATTGTGTCAATCATGTTGACGAGGCCAGTGAGGAGTAAAGGATCTATTGTACGACAGAATTCAATTTTAAGCAAACACACATTGATTATGGGTTTCAGTTTATTCATGAGTAAAAAGGGCCGCTTAATTGTATAGGAAACTGCAGTTTCGATGCGGTGAAGTTCAGCCGTGAAAAAACATTTTGAAAGTGGTTTCGAAACATTGCGACTGGATTTATCCACCCCGACGCCAAAATCGATTTTTGAGCAATCTGTACACCACACGTTACCTTTAGGGTTGAGCTGCAAACCGCTAGTGGGCCAAGTATCACGTCTCAGGATCTTGATTTTAATTCTGCTGTCACGAAGATTTTGGTATTAAGTTGGTAATCGTGGCGAGCATCGGCGGACTCAGTTTCGTCTTTTAAAGATTATCTCCCAGTGGAAAACAAAACCTGTAGTTCGGCTATCGCAGCTATTAATCAATGTCAAAGTGAAATTCGGTTCAAACTCGATGTCCTTATACTAAATGACTAAGGGTGCTTCCTGTGAAGATATTAAAAACCAACCAAAGCACTAGCATCCATCAAAAAGTGAGTTGGTTCTAACTTCTTTGTAGGTCAACCAAAAATCAAGACTGCTGACTTGCAAGAGGACATCTCCAGAGATCTTGTAAAGTTATTTGAAATTAGCATCCCCTTGTTGTATGCTACATACATACATATAAAGTTTCTCAAAAATGCTACAGACACTGGACGCGGACAATGTAGGGTACTTCTTATGTGAAACTACGTCCATTGCAATGCTCTTTGTGTGATTTATAAAATTTGCCAGGCACTGTGCACAATTAAAAGAAACCAGTTCGCAAAAATCATGGGATCCATGTTAATAAACAGACAGAAGTTGAAACGTTCCACATTAACGATTTTGTAATGTTTGCCGCTTTACGGTTGTGTGACAATTCCCACCTGGACTGGGGTGATTGGCACTGTCTGGGAATTGGCACTGTAACTGCTTGCCCTCATAAATTTCGTTGAAGCGAAATTTTATAGGTCAAATTACACAGATTCCAGTACTTTAAAGTTTGGGTTTCTTGGTAGGACATTTCTTTAAGAAATTAGGTAAATACAAGCCTAATGAACAGCGGAATGGTGGATGGGTGAAGATGAAGAGTACAAGGCCGTCATGTTGCCTAACATTTTAAGTTGGTCTTCACGACTACTTTGACGAATCATTGCCTTGAAATGAATTATTTATTCAAAATTACGAGGCCAATAAAAATGTGGCATAATTGAGAAGGTTTGAAACCAGCAGTCTGTTTCTTACAAAATTTCAAAAAGTTATAGCTTTCCCAAGACTCTTCATCGTCTTTGAACTGAGCGATCAATTAAGCTTTGATTTTTCTGCTGAAAGTTTCTTATATTTTCGCTTGTAGCCCTTCTTTTCATCTTCAGCTTGTATATATTTTGGAGTGCAGGAAAATTACTCCATATGGGAATTTACTCCACCACTAGTGGCAAATTAATCCACTTTTTGAATGTGAAGTAATACCCCCCTGGAAGTGAGAAATAATACCACTAAGGTTGGGCAGAAAAATTACTTCATTGTTAAAATCCTCTGGCGTAGAAAAGGCTTAAATCCCTTTATCCCGTGAAGCGGGCCATCCAAGTACTGTTTGATGCTCCACAAACCTTCATTTTTTAGACTCATCATACCCTTAGCGGAACAACTTCCAGTGGGAAATTACTCCACATTCTAAAAGTGGATTAGTTTCCCATTAGTGGTGGAATTAATTCCCGTGGATTAATTTCCCTGCGCCGTATTTTTGCCTCTTGGCTGGTAAACTCAAAACGTCTTTGTTACATCCTTCCTGATGATAGGACATTGGCTTCTAAAGTCATTGATGTATGACGGTGGTATAGACGAGATTCAGACGAGACAGCTGCCTTAGGTCTGGATATGGAAGGTTTAAGGCCATGGTTCGAACTATAAGACCGTCATATACATATAAGTAAGATTCAGTCATCTCTCTGAGCAATGCTGAGCAGATATAAAGAAATAGAAAATAGTCACTTCCTCCTCTACGTCCCTGAAGTTTCTGCAAAACCCGTATAAAACGAGGCCTATCCTTTTGACTTTAAGTCCGATCGAACGGTGTACTAGGTTTGTGATGGCCACGCCAAAGACTAGTCACGTCGTACCTTCGTTGGTATACCTGACTGTATAGTTTGAGTATGCAAAAGTGTATGAATGTATGTATGTATAAGAACCTACACGTACCGAAAGCTATTTCCTTTTCGACAGTATTTCTAAGGTTCTAATGTGTCCGCCGATGTTTGTGCATTGGCACCTTGCTATGTGAATTTTAAATCGCTTTGGCATCTCCGTAAAAGAAAAAGAGTAATCTAAACCAACATTTAAAGAGAGACTTAAATTTCTGTTCAGGAAGACTCGCAGTTTCTTTTTTTCTAACGTCACTTTTGAAAAAGTTCACACCAGAAAATAATGCGCTCCTCCAGAAAAGCTATATGCTTCCCAATAATAAAAACCTGATAGATTTGATTGGTACTTTGACCATCTAAACAAATCTTTGTTGCTGTTTGAAGTCACGTATGAGTACCCAGTGGTACTGCAACACAGCAAAATAAGTGGCTGGCACAACGGTTCTAAGGGTCCCAAGGCCAAACTTCTCGCAACCATTCAACGTATACGTGTTAAAGTATTCTCATGAATAGAAGTGAAATAGAATATAGTACATATTTAGTGTCCAACTGCGGCCAGCTCACTCAGCAGTCCAACACACTTACCACTGAGCCCTTTCTCATGGTTCTAGGACCGTGACTAAACACAATGAACCCCATCTTATACATCGACCTTAACGGAGTAGCAAGCGATGAAGAGCCATCCTAGTCTATGCGGCCTTGAAATCAATAATTATTTAATGGTTATCGATCTGGAGCAATTGGGTCTTCTCCAGCATGGTAACCCGCCACCAGTTCATCGACGTGTGGTTTAAGGTGCTTCAGAAGTACAACGCATAGGATTTTGTATGTGATCAGGAGACTGAATCCTTCGTAATAAGTACAGGTGAGACGACCTTCAAGTCCTTGAGTAGCTGGGCTTCTAGACCATCTTGAAACATGGCATTTTATGAATTTAGCCTAGCTATGACTTCTTTGACTTCGTTCTAATACGATCGTTGATGTGATCGATTGTTCTCCGGATTTAAACTATCAAAATGTCTAAGAGTTGAATTTTGACTTCGTCTCCGGTTAACAACTTGAGTTTTTGGTCGGATGGATGGATTTGTTCAACATCCTCTATACATATGAACCAATTACTAGAACATGCTAGCAAAGCTCGTAATCATCCGTGATCGCCCTGGCTCAGTCCGTTGGACTGCGGTGCAAGCCTGCGTGGGTTCAAGCCCGAGACATGACCACCGAACATTTTTCGCGGCACCACTTCTCGTCGGGGAATGACAAGCCTCCGGGAGATTAAACTGTCATGAAGAAGCTTCTCAATTCGTCATTCGGTGTAGGCAATAAATTGTAGGTACCTTCCATTCGTGCGAAAAATGTAACACGCACTACACGTATGGTTGCGAGAAGCTACGTCTTGGCTCATCTCGAGCTGTCGCGCCAGCTCCTTATTTTTATTTACGTCATCAAACAAATTGTTTTATACTCTATGACCATAGGGTCTGAACCACAGTCAATTTGCTTAAAAATTCCAGACCACCACCAAAACAAAGTTTGCAAACTTCTTATTCCTTCTTGAGTTATCACTCCGTAAGCGGCGTTATGCTTGCCACTGGCACACATTACTTGAACCTCCATCGTGCGCTTCATTATTACCCCCGAGCCGCTTCATCTCACCATGACTACACATCAGCTGGTTAAGAGATACAAGCACTACGCAGAGCAAGGAACAGCCAAGTTTACATACTTGCTCTAGCAAAGTCATGAAGAAGAAGCGACAACCACACCGACAACCGCATAGAACCGAACCAAGCACATTGCTGTGCGCTCCACTGTGCCACCCTTGCACATACAGCGAACATTCGTTCCGATAGAGTCAGTCTTCTGCCAAAACGTCTGCCGTTCAGTTCTCCACCGGCGATGGAGTGAAGTTCATCGCGTCGTTCATGTGTGAAATCCTTTGCATCAGATAAATCGCTGTGCCGGGAAGGAAAGTTATAAAAAGTATCTATTCGGTGCGCTATTTTTGTTGCACCTTTTTGGAGAGATGTGACGGAAATTGTGAAGTGAAATAGTGTCGCGGTGTCTCATAGTCTTTTTTTTTTCGTGAAAAATGAGTAAGAAAATGTGGAATCGGATTTTCAAGACGAAGTCGACAAACAAAACGCCAGGAATTTCAAAAAAGTCAGCCATACCACCACCGCCCACCATAACATCGGTCGTCGAGAATCGTTTAAGTTATTACGAAGAATTCCATAACTGCTGCCAGCAACAAACGCCAATAAAGGCGAAACCATCTCGCAAACAAGCGGCACTAGATAGTCCGACCAAGACGCCGTCGAAGTTCTCCAAAGTTGTTAATACGTTCTCACTTAAGCGGAACTCCAAAGAAAATCCCCGTCATCATTTGAACACCACCACGACCGCTGTGGATACGACAGCATCGACTAACTATCGGAATGAGAATAATTATTCAACGGAGGAGAATGTTGGTGGTCCAATTATGGACAAGATCGGTACACCTACGGCTACCATATCAAACCAATCAGGTATTAGTTTTGTAGAGCTGCATGGGAGTTTCGTATTTTGTGATGTTTAGCGTGATCCGCGCCAGTGATTGATGGCGATGGACGCCTTACTTGATATGATTTGCTCAGCGTAATAGTTGATTGAGTGTCTTTTGAATCGGTTGGGACGGCTAAGACAGTTTGTTGCCAGAAGGCTTTTATTGGTTGGGAAACAATGTAATTGGCACAGCAGCTCATTTGGGTGGCTAAGGCCGGGCTCAAGTTTCCATGATTGTCAGTGGTTCCCGCCGTAAATATTTTACGACTTGTGCTTTTGGATTTTGTGTGTCAATGCTTCGGAATGTGGTTGTTTTAAAAAAACCTTTTGCAGACTGTTACAGACCAAGCTGCGATCTGCAAATCTCTGTCTCCGCGGATCTATTGGGTAGAAGGCCGAAATTTAATGATTTTTCTATTTCGATGCAAATTCCTTGGATCTGTGATAAACGCTCCGGAATTGTTAACCTTGTAACACTCAGGCGGATTCACATGTGAATTTATGACATTTTCGCCTTCACGCGGCCTTATGTTGGACTGAGGTGAGCTTTGAGCCAACAATTTTCTCAGTACCACCTCTCAGCGGGTAATGACTTCCAATGGAATAAATTATCAAGAAGAAGGCAATCGAAGCTGGCAACAAAAATTCTAGGCCCCTTTCATTCCACGTGTAAGATAATTAGTTGCGGGAAAATAGACCTTGACCCACCTAAGGCGCTTGTTTTAGGCACATTGAACTATCTTTTTGCTCAAACAGTTTGTCTTGTGTTTGTGTCTTTGTGTCTTGTATCCTTATGAGCTCCTACTCCTAACCTGTATAGATCCCATATTGACTTCTAAGTCAAAACCTGAGACACTGCAGCCTTCTATCCTCTTCCATCCTCCAGACCAAGCCAAAATTCTGCCCAAACTTATATGCAGGTATTTCGTTAGAGAGTTATCGAAACCAACAACCCTTGTCGTCCCCGTTCCACTTAGAATCCTAGTCCAGGATACCCTCCGAAATGGTTCGCAGTTTCATCTTAATGTCAATTTCTCGTGTCACCCCTTAGCATTCAAGGACAGCGGGAAATTCTACACCTTTTTCTATCCAAAGTGTGTAAAGTGTAGACTACAGGTGGCGTCTTCCACAAGCCTCATTTGCCTTAGATGATCTCTTAAATTTCCATGCCTATACCCAATGGATATCGCATACCAATCCGCTGTCTAGGATATGATCCATCTGCATACCGGGTTCCTTAAAAACAACACCAACTGCTGCCTGCACTGGAATCCAACCTGCTTCCTGTTGATAGCGTTAGGAAGCTAATGGCATTCAAAGCAATACTTAAGCTCAGGGAATTTTCTCACCTGAGAAGATGACCACCTGGTCAGCATAACAATGTTCTACTCTGGGCTGTTTAAGGGCAACAGTTCTATTCCTAGTAAAATGGAATACATCGTTCCCCATTTTGAACATAAGATACAAAGGTCGGATTCCTAGGAAAAGGGCTTTGGAATTTGGTGCAGTTTCGAGCGACTACATCTCCCAGAAAACTTGGCAGGAATCATCTGCTTCTATCGAATCGATTAAATTTCTCCTTAATACCGACGACAGAAAGGTAACAAACAAACAATATGAGCACTTGTCTCTTGTTAAAATAAATCTGGCCCAACCTGGATATAAGATAGACTGAAAGACTCATTTCGACTAACCGGAAAAAGTACATATAGTTCACTAATAGGAGTCCTCACGGGACACTGCTTGATAGGGAGACAGGCACTTAGATTGGGGGTCTCCTTCAGCGATTTCTGCTGACGAAGAGGAGGAGGTAAAGGGATTCACCTACTGTGCACTTGCTCTGGCCTTGCAACATTAAGAAGGAAATCCCTTGGAGAATACTTCCATGAAGATCTTAGCGATCTAGCTGAACTGCTCATCTAAAAGATAAGAAACTTTATTTTCGGGTCAATATATCTATCTAACCCACTCGGCGTTATATTCTTTGGTTCCTGGTGCTGGTAAGCTGGTTTCCTTTCTCGTTGTAACGCTATGGAGAACCTAATCCGCCGCCTATGGCAGCAAACGATTCTATCTCGCAAGAGTTCCAGGTTGAAAGCCGCTTCACTAGGATGTCTGCCTTGTTTCCTTCGACCTCTGCACTAGTATTACCTCATTATGCACTGCACACGCATTGGGTTTCAAGATACATTCTATCGCTAGTGATGACTGAGTTACAGTCTGACTCATTCACCTAATCACAGCTTCAATCGATCAAAATTCATGTGGTGAATCAGAATCGACATCTAGTTCGTCGAAAGCCCCTGTTTTCCCAACACATGCTACGTGGTGTAGCCTTTTCAGTCGTCTTTTCGTGATAATTTGTCATGTTTTATGCCTCATATCGATATCACCAAAGCAGACGAT
Source organism: Matsumyia berberina (assembly GCA_917880715.2). Taxonomy (NCBI): domain Eukaryota; kingdom Metazoa; phylum Arthropoda; class Insecta; order Diptera; family Syrphidae; genus Matsumyia; species Matsumyia berberina. The sequence continues at coordinate 61,863,271 of OU862871.1, forward strand.
ATAATTGGAATGGCCATCATAGTGCAAGACGTAAGTAGTATGCTGACCTCGACGATATGCCTCACAGCTGACCATATATTCTTTTACATTGATACAACGCCATCTTCGCCTTTTGAATCTTTTGATCAACCTAGTAGTTCCAATTAAATGTGACATCCACGTATACTTCTTCTGACACCTTGATAAGCGTTCCAAAAAACGTCACAGTTTCAAATTCCAGATTTATCCTCTTGTTCTTGAGGAATAATCTGGAGACATGAAAGCGTCTTTGACAACTGGAGTCTGGTTACAATGACCTTCTCCTGAGTGCCTATAATCACTCAGATACCTTCGCAGGAAGCTAGATGTTACCCTACCTTTAGTTAAACTGTTTCTGGATACCTAATTTCAGTGGTAGTGAGAGCAGTTTGTGGAAATCGTGTCCAATAATGCAAGGTTTAGGATAAACCCAGTCGCTAACGCAGTCCTTCTGGTTCTTTGGCGGGGTCTGTCAAAGTAGAGTCTTTTCTCACTTGAACCGGCTATGCCTGGGTGGACCTATTTCAATGTCTGACAAACAAAAAACAACACAAAACAAAACAAGACGGATGTATCAATTGCAGAAAACGCCCTATTTAGTCAATTATGGAACTGAGTGACGAGGATTTGATGGCTACTACCAAGCGATGGTGAAAGGGCTGGGATTCTCAGTATAGTTCACAAGGAATGTATATATTATGCAAAGTTTCTCTTACGGGCCTTCATGCCAAGAAGTTAGGCCTCTTTTCTAATGATTTCTGCAGAAGCTTCTTCGATGACCTCGGTGACATTTGACAAATTGACGTCAGAAGTATGAACTTAATGACTATGGGAATAGTAAAAGACAACACATGCAGAATGTGCAAAGAAGAAAAAGAATCAGCAAAACACATCATCCTCATTTAGGCAAATTCTACCTTAAAACAGAGGATACTTATACATATCTGCCAGCTGACTTAAAGACATCTCTGGATTCATCTCGAATTCAGGCATCATGAGCGAGCTCTAATTGGAGGAATTCACAAAAAGCCCGTCGGTGGCCGCAGTAATAAGGTGACTCGGTCGCACCTCTACCTATCTAATCTAATCCAATCGTAGCCTCCGCTTCACAAATAGCTCTGGTTGATTTAATTAGTCCTTGATATAGCTTTAGATTAGAGAGATCCTGTGGTATCACAATGGACCTACTTGGCGCAAGTGTGTCTACCTTTAAGGTGCGGAATATAAGCCAATCAGGGAGGAATAAAGCAAAGCCATGTAGATACATATGTACATACATATGTACTTCGAACTCTGCAGCCCTCTGAAAAGCAAAAAGGTGGGAAGCGAAATGCCTATCAACCGATAAAGCTCCTTTTGCGCAATGCCAGACGGAAGAAGCATAATTTCTAGGACAGGGATTCGGATTAACTTAGAGTGAAGCTGCTGAGTGCCAAATAAGCGGCTTACCCCTAACAGCATCGCCAAAGTTAATACTGCTAAATAGGTACCAAGGGTGATCGCTGAGTGATTGGTTTGCAGAACAAGAGGAATTGATCAGCTGGCATTGAGGAGTTAAGTTATGTATGCGGAATTGCAGAAAAACTACAGAAACTATTCGACTAGGCAGGCCACAGTAAAATAAGCAACAGGCAACCTGTCTGGTCATTGCCTTCTGTGGAAGCATGCCATGACATTGGGATTCACGCTGTGTGTAGATAATGACACTTAGCCACTTTTCAGCAACCGAGGTTACTAAATTTACTAAAAGTTCAAGGGCATTGCGACCGGTTCATTAAGGTGCTTAGTGATTTGAAGATTTCAAACCCTTCTGAACCTAACCTAGCCTACCGTTGTTATAGACGCTTATATAGTGCCCTCTGGTGTTTGTAGGTAAATTGACGGTGACTCCAAGGAGGCGCATGGTTTCCTTGGACTGATCGTCTTGGGTGTCCATTTGCCATTGTGGTACAATAGAGAGACTACCGTGAACTACATTTTGTAGCGTCAAAGACAACTAAGTTTTCTTCTCCCCAGAGTAAAATAGTTGTTTCCAGATCATGCGATAGGTGCGTGGTCTGCGCAGGGTGCAGATAGTAAGGGGTAGTCTAAGTCTCATAGAGCAAAAGAGCTTTCAAGTCTAGATTGTTTAGGACCTCTCTTTGGTTATCTGGAATGTGCGTAAAGTCCTCGACAAGCTGCGTGAGATTGCGGCTTATCGAGGAGCTGATTTGGGTTTCCGTTCAAGTTAAAGCGCGCGGTTTTATTTTCTTGTAAGTATTCACGTTTGAGTTATTGAATCCTATTACCTTTAAAAAAATATGTGATGGTACCTCACCAGGCGTCAAATGGATAAGTCCAAGTCCTCCACCTGTTTTTCAAACCAACCTAGAACTTTTATAAAACTACAAATATCACTCAGGGGCCTACATACATAGGTTAGGTTAGGTAGATGGGTTGGCGTAGGGAAAGAAGCCCCCAGCGCCACACTCAGGTCAGTAGAGACCCATTGTGATGCCCATTTTTTGGGGGGAAGTTACCCCTTGCTCGTGGAGCAGTACCCAAACCATTCTCCTATTGCCCCAGGCTTTCGAACCGGTTTGAAGCCTTAATGAACTTCCAGATGTCCCTGATGGGTACGTCCCTTAATTCTTCGGTGTCCTGGAAAAAGTGTCTTCCAAAGGATCTATGTCTGAGGTGGCAGAGACCCGGGCAGTGGCAGACCCTCATTGACTTCCTCGTCTCCACAACCCCCTACAAAGGTCGTTTTCACTTAGCCTTAGCCAGAGTATTCTGACCTGTTATTACTGACCTGATGGAGAGGGTTTTCCTGCCCTTCTGCATCAGAGTATCAGTTCTGGACGATCGTACCTTGGCCATAGCTCCATCTTTCATTCGCTTCCGCCAAAGTCCTGATCCATGATTCATGTTTGAGTTTACACGCCGGGATTTTCACTGAATGATCAGCGTGCCCCAGGTCTAGCGTAAATCCTTTCCTTGCCAATTCATCAGCCTTCTCATAGCCTGGCATGCCCTCATGTCCAGGGACCTAGCATGAGGCAAAATTATGCTGGCCAGAGCACTAAGCTCTTCGCGACAGCACTTCACAAGCTTCAATTTTATTTCAGTAGCAGAAATCGCTTTTAGTGCTGCCTGGCTGTCGATGAAAAAGGTGATATCATCACGTGGTATGATCGCAGTCTTACGGCCAGCAATTGTCACTGCTAGGACCTAGTCTTACTAATTTAAAGAGGCTAAGTTTGTCTGAAAATATACCTGCTCCCACGCCAATGTCCATTTTGGATCCATCAGTATCCTTTGGTTCGCGGGTTTGGTATTGTTTCCCTTGTTCATTATTCTCTGCAAGAGAACGGTAATTTGAAGTCTAGGTAGGGCACCGTATAATCAGTGGTTAGGCCTACAAACATACTCGTACACATTCTCAAGTATGAAACCTTCGCTTATCGGCACGCCTTTGAGTTGAGATTACACTTGTAAGCCAATGACACATTCTATCAATAGCATGTGTATTTTTGTCGTTTAAATACAAGTTGAACTTCTGCTAAAAGTGTTCCCATGTACGCATTCTTATCAATCTAGGTAAACAGCATAAACCGATAAGAGGTTCATGAAAACGCGCTACAGTTCCCATCTATTTACTTTGTAGATACTTTGCATATATGTAGACATAGACAAGCTTTCTCATTAACTTTGTAGTCTTTATTTCAAAATATGTATATATTTTTTTTTATTTTTGTAATTGATAAAGAACCTCAAACTCTATTAACTGATAAATCCAAGCAAATATATTTTAATTTACGCAAATTTTCTTATCGGCATACTTCCGTGGCTTCACTTTCAATCCAATTAAAGATTTTATTCGAGTGTTTGTTTGTTTTTATTTTAACTACCGGCAAAATCTAAACAATAAAGTGACAAGTGAAAGAAATTAAAGTTGACGACTTTAGCTTGCAAAAATGTTTAAATGATTTTTAAAGACTTTCTGCGCCGCATACAGAGGGATTATAAACACTTTACGAGATCTAATCTCTTGTGATCACAATGCTTTGTCATTTCCTTTCGCTGAGTTTAGAAATTAGATACTTTAATGAAAGCGAAACTGTGTTGCGAGAGTTTTATTTTTATTCCTTTTGACAAATTCAGGCAGCGTTTGATATTGGTTTATGTGCTTGTAAGCACAAGCTAAAAATAAATAATTACTTTGTCTATTTCGGAATACTGCTGAATGGAAAGCCTTCAAATGCTAAAATCCTGTCATGTTTTAGACGACTGCCGGTGGTCTTAAGGCAGTTGGTTTAGATTCCAAGACTTTCTCAGTTGCGGCGCTGTCCCTTCAATTAATTGCATGGAACATTAACGTTTGCTTCTACTAATTTTCCTTTCTTAGCTGTCATAGGTCCTCCACCATCTCGTACCTTAGCTTGATCCCTCCTCTATGCGTTTTTTTCTTTTTTTTTTTTTTTGGGCGGTCCAAGCTGAATGTTTCAGTGGAAGGGCCACAGTTTCGTTGTTTAAACCAATTGCGCTGATTCGGCAAGTGGTGGATACCTACTTAAGTGGCGCTACAGTTCGGGGTGAACTTGGGTCTCAGCCAATAAGTCTCTCCACGAAGCCTTATCCTGGCTTAGGCACAACGTCAGGAATAACCGATAGGCAGGCTGCTATAAAATCCCTGAAATAGGTAACATGTACATCAAAAGCTATGTACTTGAGGTTGTCACTCATCTCTCATGGAGATGACAGAACATTGTAACATTCACCTATGCTGGGTATCCGGACATAGGGACATTCCAGGGAACTGTAAGGCCGATGAACAACTACTCTTCCTGCCGGAACGAAGGAATCTGGGAATTCCACTCGCTGTATGTAAACTTCTCTTAGAGTACGACGCGATCAGTAAGACAAACCAAAGATGGAGGAATAGGTAGATCTGGCTTATGCTTAATCTCACTCGATCTAAAAAATTTGCTTGCTTAAAAGCTCACTCATTAGCACCGTCATTTGTGTTCTTATCGCCCATTGGGCCTCTTTTCAAATTACTTCTGCAAGAGCTGCAGGGAGGAATACGAGGAAGAAACGTTCCTCCATTTTCCCTGCACTTGTTCTGCCATATCCCAAAGATGGAAGCTCTGTCTAGAAGCCTACCACTTCGGCAACTTGGGTGAATTATCACATACTAACGTCAAAAGTATCCTCAGCTTCATCAAGAGCTCCAAATGGTTTCAATAAAGTAAGTGTCGTTTTTAAGGATAAGATCCAAGTAGTATCACAAAGGGCCTTCCTGGCCTACGTGTGTCAGCCTATCTACCTACCTTCCTAGCGCCAATGGAGTCCCTGATGGAAGGTTCATGTCTTCAGAAATCGTCCTTTGAGCCTTGTCTAGCAATCTCATCGATGATTTCATTTCCAGAGAGTTAAAGAATTCAGCCTTGCGGCTAAGTTCAGAGAGTTCTTGCATTCTCGAACTATTTTGGAAGTGGTTATCTCCTGGCTATCGCTATAGACGCAGATGCTCCGTCCTCTCCACCTATTCTTTACAATATAGTGCGTTGCCATTTGGATAGCAAAAATCTCTATAACGAAAGCAGAGACATAGTTTCCTAACGAGTAATGAAGTTTAATGAAGGGACCTACAATTTATTGCCGACTCCGAACGGCGAAGTGAGAAGCTCTTTCATGACAGTTTATACTCCCGGAGGCTTGTCATACCCCGACGAGGCTTTTATAGCCACCTGGCTGTCATTGTTTATTGTGCTATCCTTCCTTTATATTATGAGCATTTACGCAAATTGGAAGGCTCTTGTCACCGCTAGAATCTCGGCCTGAAAAACACTCAGGAAATCTTCTTGAGCTGCTAAGTCCGAGCTTCTTACAGAAGAGGCCAGTTCCTATGCTTATGTATGTTCATTTTCGACCTGAGAAGGTTTGACGAAGTTTCATGTCAACATAGCACTTAGAGTTAGGTTTAAGTTAATAACATTTAGCTAAGCTAGATAGGAAGTCCTGTCCTGGATCTGAAAAGATCAAAAGCATTAATATGACTTAAAAGAGACCAACTTTGAAAACTAACGTTGAGTCCCCACGGGGCCTGGGTATAGCATGTAACCGTTTCTGCAGGAGCTGCAGAGACGAGGAGGAGGAGAAGTCCACTGCACACTGCATAGCCGATCTCAACAGCTAATCCACCTTCCTTCCATTTTGGTTAATAAAATGGGTCTTCCATAAAGAAAATGGTTTACTAGCTGAGGAAATTCGCTAGTAAAGACGTACTTATCTTCACAACGGAGGTGGTAAGTCTATATGGTTCATTATACTCTCGATACAATCGATCCTTGAGCTCGTAGTGTCAGCCAGAAAAGCCGTACATCTGCTCCGACTACTACTACCTTCCTGCTCCACTATTATGATTCAGAATCCCTACAGAATATCCGCCATATCCTGACGCTTTAATAAAACTATTTCACTCTTTTAGACGTTACGCTTCAAGCTCCAACGAAGTATGCAGATACAGTCGAATGCTTCTCTGAGCTCAAAACTGAGAACCACTGTTTACAGTTACTATAAACTTAAATTGCACCATATGCTACACTTGATTAGCCGCAGATGTGTGTTGTATGTATCTCGGTTCGGAATTAATTAGCCATTTCAACCAAAGTATCTGTATCCACGTATCAAACTGCAAGGCGGCAGCTTTAAAACTGCAAGCCAAGCGTTTCAGATTTACAACTCAACGTCCGTTGTGTTGACGAGCAGATTATGCCGTTTATTTTGACCGCCATAATTAGATCTGCTTCGGATTCAGCAACATTTGATATCTTTGCACGATATCTCGAACTGCAAACACTAAATAACTGATTTGTTATCTGTCGAAATTAATTTGTATACGTTTTCGCCATTTTTCGCTATTGTTTCTCCTTTTCAGAGCAATTAGCTATCCAGAGGAGGGCGACTCTGGCTGGCAGTAGCTTGGAAGTTGCATGATGAATGCATAAACACTGAAACGGTTTCAATTGCCTAATGGGAGTGTTCTTGGTGTCGATGGCATGCAATTTCTTGGGCATTGTTCCGACGTGCTGCTGCAGCTACTGCTCCCATGCATTTGTAACATTGGCACTGTCTGCCAAGCGATGTGTGTTGAAGTTAACATAGGGAGAGTTGGTTTTTATGTTTTTTTTTTCATTCTAAATACCTAATTTGCTACTACGCTGGTGTCGGGCTTCAAGCCAAGGCAGACTCATTAAGAATGAGTACAAACTGTAACAATAGGCGTGACAACCTCCTACAACTTCATTGTAACACGCTTACATGATACTTTATTCAAGTTTATGTTGTTAATTTAAAAAAAAAATTTTTTTTTCTTTTGACTTGACAGTATAAAGACGTACAAACGTAATGCGCACATTGAATTAAATGCGAGGCACGTTGATGCTTAGATTTGTTTACTTTTTTGCTCAGGTGTGCAAAAAAGCACAGATCTTTGCTTGCAGAAGAAAAATCAACATTTCCTTGAAGTAGGTCCAAGTGTCAAAGACGCTATTAGGATGTTAATTAGGTTTATTTGCATCTGTTTGTCATCAAGTCAGTTACGTTTGTCATCCCATTTGTTGAAGAAGAAAGTCTTCAAAGGTTGACTTCCTAGAAATTGAAGTTGACATTTAGGCCGCAGTTGGCTTGGACCTAAACCAACATGCTTCTTCTCCCACTTAGATGGTTACTCAGCTTGCTTACCAAGTAGGTAGATTCCGGTATTTTTCCACTTTTGCTTACAGGAGGGCTTTCTTTGCTCCTTTGTTTCACTCAGGAAGACTCGAAGACCAGGCAGAAGGGTTGATGTTAATCTGCCATGCATGTCATAGCCATCGTAGTCGTTGTATTTTAACACATTTGACTAAGTGCCTTTTCCCTTTACCGATTGCTGCCTTGTTGTAGCGAGGTGGGCTTAGCAGTTTTTACGGCATTTGTTGGATGCAAGCAATTGTAGGATAGGACTTTGCCACATTACCTGCAACAAAAAGAATACCCACCGTTAACTAAGGAGCCATACTTAAAGCCATTAAGACTGAGAAGGAGCGGTGCCCGTCCTCAGACAATTTTGAGGAGAGATGTCGAGGGCCGCATGACTAAGGGTGATCTTGTCTTTAATTGAAAACTCAAGATATCCATTCGGATAGTGTTGTAGAACTCAGTCATCAGGAGCTTTTATCCCTGGCTACTATTGGGAATCAGTCCGAAATCTCACCTCTACCGATGACGGAAGATCGGGAGATATGGAGAGTCCACGTAAGCACCCTAACCCCGCGACCCTCATAGTGAATAAGCGGGTCATTGAAATTGATGATGATGATGATGAAACTTAGCACACAAGATAGGGATGCTCCTCCATGGGCATTCAATCCTATGGAATTCAAGGTTCAAGTTAACTCGCATCTCAGCGAGGTCTTTGATACCACTTCCATTTCTTTTCTTGAAGACGAAGCTCGTCTCTCTAAGGCTCAGTGCGTGCGAAGGCAGTAAATAAGGTACGGGATGTTAGATTTGGGGGGTTAGTATAAAAACTGCCAGAACGCCTATCATTACTTCATTTACCAAGGTTCAATGCCGTGACTCATCTTTAAATGTAGTGCGCCATGTAATTCTCGGTCGCCCTACTTTTGCCATTTAAGGTAAGTGGATCCACTTTCGTAGTTGCCTATTAGTCCCTGAACTGTTGTCTAGTAAAGATGTTCGTAAGAGATACGATTAGGCCAGAAGACAGTTAAGATATTTCGAAGGCAACTATAAATTAAAGTTTGCATCTTTCTCGTCACAGACTAAACATAAGGAACACAGAACCCATACACAAATCACCAACCTGATACACGCTTTCACCAATTAGGTTCCCAACAACCTTGTTATCAAAACGCCGCCATTATGCGCTAATTGGCTCTCAGGCAATTCAACGCCAACTCCTACCTATGTATGTACTTTGACTACTGCAGGCAGCCCGCAAACACCTCTCTAGTTTACGACTATTACAGCGCTGCTCTTATAGGTTTCGCAGCTGTTCCGTCAAGCCCTATCGCCTTGTTATTTTTTAGTGCGTCGATCGCGTTAGCTCCGCGTGGCTTAATCTGATTTGGATGCGAATCACTATCGAGCACTCGGTTCATGAATGTAACAAAATATTCCTTTCATCCATATCCAAAGGTGGCAGAGAACCATCTAGGCCTTTGACTTGATGTTGGTTAGAGAGTTGACCACATCCACCAAGTTTTAGACGTTTTTACTTCCCACCTAGTAGGGGAAGTATTGTAATCGGTCCGATCAAAAAGTTTCGAGATATGAACAGGGCTTGACATTACTATACACTAGAAATAGTTTGCACCCATTTTGTGTGTGTGTGTGTGTGTGTGACAATATTTTCCTCCTACGATATCTGGAGAACGAAACAACGTAGGACCATGCGGTTTTTTTTGTTTTATTTGTCTGCATAAAACTTAGAGCTGATTAGATTTTGAGCACAATCGGTCTGGCGGATGCTGAGGAAATTTAAGAAACGTTTTTTTTTTTTCGAGTTCGCGCTACAACTCTTTGTGGAACTATTGTATATTAAACAGTGTGTCTTCGAATTTTCCGCTCTCTATGCATGTTTTCTTTATTTATTAAATAAATAACAAAATCACTGTTTTTGATATAACATAATATGAGGTGGGAAGTATAGGACTGGCTCCCCAGTCGAATTTTTTCTCCCATCGAATCTGCTTGCGGCTTCTTTAACTTAATTGCGTAATTGCGCTTCATTCGATTTTGGGACTCTAGCTCGGTTCTCCCTGCTGCTACAGTAACTGCGATGCGAGCTGTCAAACGTTTTTGGCCGTCGATCTTAGGTTAGATTAGGTTCAAGGGGTGACGACTTAATGACAGGGCCCGCCTCACTCGGATCTTCATGGATCCTTTGTGTTCGCCATTGTGGGATCCAACATGCACGTACCTATTGGGAAGTGAGAGGAGGTTTGTTGTTATATACTATTCGCCTCCCTCAACCACCCCGAATCAAGTATGAATTTTAGGATGGCCTTCGGTGGCATTGACCGTCAATCTTACTTCAGGTATACTCCGAAAGCCACGCGCTGTCTTTGCTGCGTCAGATATGAACACATTTTTCACAGCACACCATTGGTTTCGTATGGTGACAAGCATTGAACTGCTGATTGCTTCCACTCCTTGCGAAAAGTGATACCTGGATTGTTGACACTGAGGGATCCCTTGGTCTGTTAATGTCATACTTGAGCATTCGGAAGATGGTGTGGGATCATCGAATTGCTGCGGTACGCAGTCGCATGATAGTTTTCATAAGGTGGTGATCGCATTCTAGTCCCGTGTCACTTGCTTTCTCCAGACCTCCAAGAAATTACTTCTTCAGCAGCGGCTGATCGTGGGCAGATATTGTGCTTAAACATGGTACCCATACCTACTTCCTTTACCAAAACGACTGGCACATTTCCCCATAACATGTCTGAGCCCTTCAATGTCATTTTCTACCTTGGCGTTCAAGTCAGTCTTCGCTAAGCCGAAGTCTCCACTTGGTATTAAACATAGCGCCTAGCTAGTCGTAAAAGAGACCTTCGTTGGGAGGTAATACTATGATGATGAAGCGTCTTTCTCTAGCTGTTGCTCTGTATTCGTCATCAGATCACATTAGAGGACCTAAAACGGAAATTTAGGGCGACGTCGTCTGTGAGGTTATACTGTCCTATTTCGTCCTAGAAAACGTTTTTTAACACATTTCAGTACCCTCTTGACAATTGGTGCCACATGGAATATTTCCAACTCCCTGATGCTTCCATTTGATGTGATAAAAGTGCTGTATAAGTTCCTTCATTATTTTTTTTTGCTTTCTGTGGTTGCCCTTGAATGAGATTCTGTTAAGGCAGCTCATGTTGAGCAGTTCTATCTTTTAAATCGTAGAAATAGGTGCAGGGAAATTACTCCACGGGAATTTACTCCCCCTCTGGCGGGCAAAAAGTCAATTTTTCGAATGTGGAGTTATTTCCCACTGGATGTGGGAAATTACTTAACATGACATATTGGTGAAGTAGTTTTCTAAGTAACATTTTTCAGACTTTTGCTTTAAGCGCATACCTGACAGTTGTTATCATCGCCTTAGCGGAACGACGAAGTCGCATAAGTGGCTAAATCGGGCGAAGAAAAGGGTTCAATACTTTTAACCCTCGAGCCGTGCCATCCAAATACTGTGTGATGCTCCGCGAACTTTTAAATAGTGGAGTAATTTCTTACAAGGAAGTGGTATAATTTCCCCCTTCCCGCAGGAAATTACTCCACATTCGAAGAGTGGATTAATTTCCCACTAGAGGTGGAGTAGATTCCCAAGGAGTAATTTCCCTGCACCGTTGAAATAGATTTTAAATAACTTATTGTTTTCAACAGTAACTAACAATCTGAAAAGGGGTATAGGTTGGCGCATCTTCTGTAGTGCCATCCAAAGTGCAAATTACTATTAAAAATAATGACATCGGCACTTTTATCTTCGTCTCTTCCTCTCTTAATAGACATTCTATAACCTCATCGACTCATCATCACCGGATATAAATTTCATTACACAGTCTATGCAAAGTGATGAAGCCCTTCCGTCATTACCAACCCACAATGCGAACATCTTTTCTCCTTTTCTGTTCACCTATGTACTAAAAAAGTTAAAACAAATCCGGTCCATAGAGAAGACCGCCATCGCGACCGCAGCAAACTCTAAACAGTTTATCGCCTGCAATCTGCACGAGAACGACCGGAGTTCTTCTCGATTTAGAATAGCAATTTCTGTGCCTCTGCAAGCAAACTGTTTTGACTTGACACAGCATGCAAAACCATAAAAAAGTATCCGAACCAGAAAACTATCTCCAAGAGCTGCGGTTACATTACACACATCAATTTGCGGATTAGATTTTCCGCCCGTGGCGGCGGCGCTGGCCACAACTTGTAGGCATTCAAAGCCAAACGTTCTAAATTAAGACGGCCAAAATGCGTCGACTTACGGACAGGACGTACAAAACAATCAAATGTTTGTGGCAAATATACATACAAACAAACAAAGTTCTTGTTTGTGTTTCTGGTGCGCGGACTGAGCAGTGGCTCTGGGTTGCAGAACAAGTAATTTACAAGCAGGAAGATGGCAAACACGATTACGTCAGAGAACTCATACACAAGTGCCAGTGGAGATTCATTTAATTAATAGCAACGCGTGTTGTGGAGCCAGGAGACCGCCTCGTTCTCCGGCGCGGTTCCAGAATTTCATTAATTAATTAGTTTCAAAATGACGCAAAGCTGTTGCACGATGTTCGCTGTGTGACTTCGTGTTGTGAAAGGTCCACTTTGTGCCCGGCAAATGACCCGAACTGCATAGGCTGACTAATTACTTTACGCCGAAATGTTTACAGCGTGTAAAAGAGCTGTGAAAAGGTCGTTGAGCACGACCACATGGAGGCGAGATTTAAGGGAATTATTCTAGAAACTGGTTCTCTTGGGATTCATTTTAAATGGGAGTGTTGGTGGTTATAGTTTCCTTGTTGTTTCGCGGAACCACATTATATTGTTTTCCATTCCGAAAATGTGTTTATTACAGATTTATGGTTGAAGGGCCTATACAAGGTGGCCTACGTGGATTGCACAATCTCTCCGACTTATTTGACTTAAGAAAGAGACATCTTCTTGTCGCAGACTGCTTATAGTGCCCCGACAAGAATCCACATGAATTAATGGGGAACTAGCTCTGCTTATGGAGTTATCGCCCATTCGGTTGTTGAAACGCCAATTGGAATTCTTACAGAGTATAGAGCAAGAGAAAAGAGTGTCGTTGCGATCAATTTTTAGGTTTATTCGCTTTTTCATTGCCTGGAATATTCACACGCCTCAGTAAACAGCAAAATGTCATTCCATTGATTGTCGACATCTTGTTTATTTATCTCTTGGAAGGCTTTAGGAGCATCTATGCCCTGGACGACTCTTAACTACACGACTAGGGTAAAGCAGTAGAGATTATCTTCTGTTCCGAAATAATTTTAAAAGCGTCAGTATTGCTCTGTGCTATTGATTTTTTAGTTTACCAAGTTGTTTCAGTAGGGTGACCTGGTAGCAATGGGTCTACTAAATATTTAAGGTCGTATAACAGGGAATGAAGCACTATAGGTCAACAACCACGTTCGTAGCCCAGTGTTAACAATTGCAAGTAGAATGCTATTTTGAATTTGAGGTCGCTCCTCGACAAAGAAAGCAAACGAAGTTAAAAGCCAGATTTCTATAAATTAAGTAGGTTAGGTTAGGTTAGAGTGGCTGCCAGCTAAAGCCAACACACTTAGACCCATGAGAGCTCCGTTATGATACCATAAGGATCTCGGAAAGATCTCCTGCCTACTCATTGAACCAATTGGAGCATCCTATGAAGCGTAGGAGGCTACTAACATCGATGTTTATCAGGTCGCCTATACATAGAGGAAGAAGACTCCAAATGGAGTTTTCTTTTGCGGGAAAAAACCTGGACAGGTGCAAAGAAGATGGTTAATCGTGTTCTCCTCCTTCTTCTGGCTGGTTCATCTGCCTTACAGTTCCCTGAAATGTCACTGTGCCCTGACACCCAACAAAGATGAATATTAAACTGCTGCACCCTCTTTATAAGAAACTATCGGCAATCTAGGGCTATTAGTGAATTTGAAGCGACTGACTCCAAGATGCGGCTGATATGATATCACGATAAGACTTCTCTGATTGTCATGACTTCCTCTTGGAACACGCTACAATGATTTGCAAGACGGAACTCTAAAATAAATAATAAATAGCTGGCGCGACAGCTCGGAATGAGCCAAGGCCTAGCTTCTCGCAACCATTCATGTTGTGCGTGTTATATAGTTTGCGCGAATGGAAGGGACCTACAATATATTGCCGACTCCGAACGGCGAATTGAGAAGCTCTTTTATGACAGATAATACTCTCGGAGGCTTGTCATTCCCCGATGAGAGGTGATATTACGAAAAATGTTCGGTGTTCCTGGCTGAGGCTTGAACCCACGCCGCTTGGCAGTCCAACGCACCAACCACTGAACCACGGCCAGACGGAACTCTAGGCTGAGGTTAAGTCTGTCAGGGAAAACATCACCACCCACCCCGTTGCTAGTTTTCGAGCCGTTGGTCGGTGTATAAGTGAATCGACTTGTCATCTGAGAATACATAATACCAGAATGACCTGGGAGGGATGGTTACCTCAAAGTACTTATCAAAGCTTAGCTTGGGCGTGATGTAGTCTATTTTTAACATTTTTCAAAATGAAGGTGTGGCCGAAATCTTTATTGGTTGTTGGTGAGGTTGTTTTGAGGCGGATGGCTGCTGGGCTGAGGAGTGATAAATATAACTTGAGTAAGAATTCATGAAAAATAGATTGAAAATGTTGTGGCTAAGCGAAGTGAGGTGGTTAGATGCATGAAAGTGTCGATCTTCAACACTTTACTACTCCACCTTGATGAAAATCTGGAGTGGGACTGCTTCTTTTATCAACACCAAGCAAAGGCCGAATTTTCTGGGTGCCGCACGCAGACAGAAATTTGACAGTCAGAATCCGGACTAGAGTACGACGCTTCTTCATCATATAGTGCGACGATCCGACGTAGCTCTTACCTGATGACGGGAAGGAGACCTTCTACGACCAGCTATCCGCTAGCTTCAACAAAACCCCAAGTGAAGAGATTGTCATGGCGATGGGCGACTTGAATCAGCTCAGGCATGTTAACGGGAAGCACATACATTCAACGAATGTTTTGTGGATTCCTGTAATACCAATCATCTTGTTATGGGGGCACCATAGAGGGTGTCAATTGATAAGAAAGCCACCTTCAATCAGGTTGAATATTTTGCCATCAACCGACGTTTTAAATTGAATGTGGGTCAACAATTTAAACACCACTTCACAATGGGTTAGAACAACTTACCAACATGGCGTGCGCAACTGGAGGCAGTTAACTAAGGACCAGGCTAACTGAAGAGGCTTGTTGCTTGAGGTCCAGGTTCACCCCGAACTGTAGAGCCATCTAAGTAAGGTAGTAAGGAAGCAATTAGCACCTTAATGCTAATCACCACACAAAACCATTGCTGTGAAAAATGGTTTCACATCTGGTGCTAAACCAATTGTCAATCGCAGGAATGACGTAGTGTGTGGCACTTGGAAGGTGCCTGTAGGACGATCGACGATCGAGAACAGGTGATAGCTCTCATTGTAGTTACTGTAGCGGCAGTGAGAAGCAGGGCAGACCCCTAAATCGAACTTGGATGAAAAAAAAGCAGCGTAGCGTGCAACTACTTATGCAAGTCCAATTACATCAATTTGCTGGCCACTGAAGCAGAAGAAACGACAAACAGGTTCGATAGCAGAACTGTCTACAAAATATTATTCAAGAGTCGGTTTCTTCGAGGACTGAGCCGGAAGATATGTGGCTTGCGGCACTTCTGACCAAAATTAGGCTCTGTGGGGCTTTATACCTAACTGGCAATGGCCTTGAACACATTGGGACCTAAACCATCTTTTATGCCAAGAAGGTTCTCCTACAACTAGCTTGCCATCCGTCCTCTTTTACTCGGACACTGTCCTCTTTTGAAAAGCGCTCGGGGCGTCCGGGAGGATTTTTCAAATGTGTCCGGAGTTCTTAAGAAGTTGCGATTTTATTATTATTTACTGAAAACCTACGTACATCCCGTGGCGAAATAATCGCCTGATCGACGAAGCGTACGTAGATCATGACTTTTGCAGTTGGTGTGTTTGCGGTTAAAAGTAGTAGTGAGTACTACAAATGCATAATTCTACACAGAAAGACTCGAAACCCCTCCCATGAATTGAGTTCCAACTTGTTGTGGCTGGTGTGTATACCACAGAAGGGAAATTAGTCTATCAATGTAGATTGGGCTTCTTATCTGGCGACCTCATTGCCCTCAATTCCCTTGTAACCTGTAGCCCAATAGATAATGATCTTGTTGAAGAAAGCTTGTTAATTTAGAGTGGTTAAGCAGCTCCAGGGAAGTTTGGAGTCAAAGTGAAAAGATCTTAAAGCTTTAATCACTGCCCAACTGTCGGAAAAGAGTAAGATCTATTTTCTTCGGAGGTTGCGTCTAAAACATTCTCCAGTTTACAGAACAGCTAAAACTGTAACAGATGGTCAATCCTCCAACCAACACCCAGTGAAAGGCCTAGACGGTTCTCTGCTATTTTCGGAGGACGACCAACCTATGGAAGGAATATAGAAGCCATGGATGGAATATATTGCTTTGAAAAGTAGTCTTGCTGTCGAAATAAGACTTCTTTGTTGTATTGCTGAGATAGCTCGTCGAGATCAAGTTAGGAACACCAGAATACGCGAGGCACTCAATAGCGTGCATGTACTTTTTCGAACGGAAAGGTTCATACCTCGATGGTTTAGGCACGTTCAACGCATGTCACCAACTCGGCTTCCAAGACGTGCCATGGAATCCGTGTCATCAGGTAGGCGTCCCCTGGGTAGGCCTAGGATGAGATGGTTGGACCAAGTCCGAAATCTCACCTATACCCGTATGGGGATAGCCCCTGATGATTTAGAGTCGATGGCGGGAGATCGGGGGATGTGGAGAGTCCACTTAAGCACCCTAACTCCGCGACCCTTATAGTGGATAGGTGGGTCATTGAAAATGATGATGAGGTAGTATTGCGCAGTGCAAAAACTGAAGAGATATTTACGTGCTGTCTGCAATAAGTAGACAGGTTCTATTACCTAAGTAGCGGTAAGTAAGCTCATTAAGGCTGTTGAAGTACCTTATGGACAATGTCTTGTTCTAGCGAAAACCTTTGCATTTGCAGAGAAAGTAGCTAAGAGTCTCTGAGTTCTGCACTATCCCCAACGTTATGGCCAGGGAGTACAGTTTCGGAAGGCTTTTTGAGGTAGAAATATTAGACCGTGTCGACTGGTCTAATGGAGAACCCATATCAGACCCAGGATGTTAGTTATGGTTTACCAACGGATCAAAAATGGCTTCCGGAGTGGGTGCTGGCAATACTAAAGTCTTGGTTACAATGGGAATGTGTCTAGCGTGTTTCAGGCTGAAATCCATGAAATCTGCGCTAGCATAAACCTCGATAAAGGCATAAGGGACGCAAAAATACATATCTATTCAGATAGTCAGGCAGCGCTTCAAGCATTAACATCCCACTTCGTGGAATCTATGTTAGTCAAGTCCTCTTCGATACCCTACAAACCATTGCCAAACACAACAAGGTCAACCTTGGTTGGCTGCCCGGCCACCAGGGCATTGTAGGCAAGGAAACTGCGGATGAGCTGGTTAGGGCCGGTTCGGCTTCCTCGCTTTTGGGACCAAAACCCTTCTGTGGTATTAATTGGACTACCGCCATAGGTTTGTTAAACAACTGGTAATACCAATTTCGCCTAGCCTATTGGGAAAATGTCGCCGGGCTTAGGCTTTTCTTACAAGAAAATTCAAAACCTTGACAGGAACAACATGAGGAAGCTAGTCCTTACTGGCCATTGTTGCCTAAGGTATCATCTCAACAAACTAAACCTTTGTTCAAATACAAAGAGTAGGTAGCTTCTGTTTGGAAGAGAAAGAAACCTCTGAGCACGTTCTCTGTACATGGCCGGCACTGTACTGGCTGCGTAGACGGATCTTTAATAGGGAATTCTGTTCGTTGGCGGGGTTCAGAAATTCGGCTACTATAGAACATACTACCTTCAAAAGGAAGGTAGTGGACCTATTAGGCTAAGTAGACCGGAGACACAATAGATCAATAGATCAACCATAAGGTTAGGTTCTTTTTTTTTTTTTTTTAAGAAAAAGCTAATAGTCTCGCCTTGTTTACTGCAAGGCGACAAAGGTCCTTCCGGCTTTAACTGTGGGTCATAGCGTCCAAAACAATTTAATACGTAGAGTGAGTGAAGGAATATCGCAAAAACACACTCGATGCCAATCCTCCTCTGTCGCCAACATGAACATCCGGCGGACTATCACTGAAAAGTGTTTTAAATACTATTCACCATTTCATCAGCTGCTCATCAATTTTGAAAATGCATTCGACTGCGTCTGGGTTGCCTTGTACAGGAGAGGTTCCCTTGATAAATTAACAACTATCAAGGAGTCACATTCTACACGGAGTGGGGCTCGACAAGAATGCTTTCTTTCACCTATGTTGTTGTTTATTTGTGAGAAGTGATGTCCTTCGCACAGCCTTTCTTGCGAGCTTGAAACTTCATGTTTCAGCAGTGGTATCTCTGGAAATATCTTACCAAATCCAATTAGAACACTTTCAATTTCTTACAAATCCAAATAGCCTTTTATTTTAATCATTTGAAGTACAGATCTATTCGTCATTATACATTTTATATTTCTCCTCTATTTTTCAAGATAACACGATTGAAGCCAACGAAAACCCTATCAGCCTCGAGCTGATACCATGTCCGACATGCAGTCGCACCTTTGTACCGAAAACCCTCGAAAAACATGTACGAATTTGCGAAAAAATGACGGTGAGGAAGCGAAAAATTTTTGATTCCTCACGTCAACGAAGAGAGGGCACTGAATTGGCCGCATACCCATTGCCGAAGAATTTTAGCGTGTCAGCAGTTAAATCAGAGAGGGGCCTATCACCCAAACCAATGCAGGTAAGATCGTATGGAATTTTCTGATTTGCTATTGTTTAAAGAATCCCCTTCACTTTAAGGCACCTCCACCGATCCTCTCACCAAAGAAGCCACCCGAAGAAGTACACAAACCACAGGCCCCAGTAAAATCCAACACACCGGTGGCTTCCAAGAAGCTAACAAGTCCTTCGCCAACTTCAATGAACTTATTGGGAACGCCAACTGGTCATTCCATTTCTGCGCCGAAGGAACGTTCTCGGCATGCGGTTGTCGCAAAACGTATACAACCGCCTCCCGCCGAACCATGTCCCTACTGTGAGCGATGCTTTGGCGTTAAGGCCTACGATCGCCACGTTGAATGGTGCAAGGAAAAGTCACTAATTGCGTCCATCAAACAGAACAGCAGCAACTCACAAGTGGCTGCAAAGGAGCGATTAGAGGCAAGAATCAAATACAGAGCTCCATGTCTCAAGTGAGTCCGAAATTTACTGTTTCTCATGCGAAATATATTTCTAATGTTTCACTTTCAGAACCAAACGATCTGTAAACAGAGACAAGTACTCCTGTCTCAATGATGAAAATGCAGACATGCAGACCTCCATGGAGGAACATCACCCGAAGGCGTCCATCATGACATCTTCAATGACTTCGTCGTTCATGAGTGATGGGTAAGTTCTTCAAAGAAGATTCTAACTAGAGTGTTTTAGTCAAAGATACTGTCAGGATAATTTTCCATTTCATTTTTTCAATTTAATAAGCTCAAAGCCTCTCAAGAGGCTTAAACCACTTAAGAACGCCCCAAAGGCAGCGGCAAAGAAACCACAGCTTTCGTCACCGGAATCTTTGAAGAATGAAAAACGATCGGTTTGTGAATCGAAAAATTTGATACGAAATTCATCGGCGAAAAGTAGAATTGAACCATTGAAGAGCGTGTCTACGGATACTGTTGGTAGTGCTGTTACTGCTGTTCCAATGAGTGATGGTGATTTGGAGTCATTATACGAGAAGGAATTTCAAAGCAACAGCATGTCGAATGCAGCTAAAGTGCATTCTGACACGCAAGGTATCTACTATGGTATACGGAGATTTGTATTGCGCTCGCTCCTGTTACTTTGTATCTTTGTTGGCTTATTGTTTGTTAACGATTGTGTGTGTGTTTGTGTGTGCACTTTTCTTGAGCTTTTACTGTTATTTTGTCGTATTTAGTGCATCTACGAAGCGGAAACGATATTGTTTGATGTTTAGCTGTGTATGTGTGAGCTTGCTGTGGTCTCTATACACTTTGCACTGTGTCCGAAAAGTCCCTTAAAATTGAAGTTGTTACTGCACCGTGTGGCCTAAATGGCATTTCTTAAAATTTATGAAATCTATTCTCTAATTATAAGCTTTCTAGGAATGCTCTTAATCTTGCCGTGAACCGCCGCATTCTTCAAGAAATATCAATTTATACAAATGTGACTTCTCCCCTAGTATTAATGAATGACAAGTTTGTCTATGTTCTATGATATGCACTTGCTGTGTCTTATAGATATGCGCCGCCAGAAACGCAGGAAGTTGCAAGATACCGATGAAACCATCTCGCTCCCCTCTCACGACCTGATTCTTTCCCATGGTACTATGGTCAAGTAGGTATTTCATAGTCGAGTGCACTTTAGTTGTCATTGCTTCTTAGGATCACAGTTGCTATTGCGATTGGTCCTGGTCTTCCCTGTTTATTACATTCTCTTCGGAGTTGTTTTAAGTGGTTTGTTTCTATAACCTTTGGTGACAGCTGGAGTAACCGCCTTATCCAGAGCTTTTCACTGTGTGTCTTATTACCTGCAATCAACAGCCTTACTTACGTATTTACTTAAAGTGGCCCTACAGTCCGAGGAGGACCTGTGCCTCAACCAACAAGCTTCTCTAGCCAGCTCGATGTTTAGCCAGCTCCCTCCAGGTTTGCACGCCAAGCTGCTTATGCCCTTCCACTTGCGTGCGCGATCTGAGTCGCGGTCTTCCACTACTGCGCCGCCCTCGAGTGTGAATTCGAAGGCTTTCCGGGCCGGAGCATTGGTGTTCATCTGCTCTACATGACACAACCATCTCAGTCGTTGGACCTTCACTCTTCTTTCTAAGCCGATATCGGTGTACAGTCCGTACAATTCGTCGTTGTATCTCCTTCACCACTCCACGTCTATGCAGACGGGACCAAAAATGACCCGAAGAATTTTCCTCTCAAAACAGCCAAAAGCCCCCTCATCCGCTTTTGACAGAGTCCATGCCTCTGCGCCATAGAGCAGGACTGGGATGATTAAGGTCGTATACAGGGTCACCTTAGTTGTTCGAGAGAGGGCTTTGCTACTCAATTGCCTTCTTAGCTCAAAGAAACAGCTATTGGCAAGAGTTATTCTTCGTTTAATCTCAGCACTGGTGTCGTTGTCTGAATTTATAGCTGAGCCTAGGTAGACAAAGTCCTTAACTACCTCAAAGTTATAACTGTCTATAGTGACGTTCTCCCCGAGAAGTCGGTGTTGGGTGTCCTTTCTTGTTGATAGCATATACTTCGTCTTGCCCTCATTGACCGCTAAACCCATCTTCGCCGCCTCCGTCTCGATACTCACGAAAGCACCAGTCACATCAAGCTTCGTTTTTCCAATTATGTCAATATCGTCGGCGTATGCGAGTAGTTGGACGGACTTTTGAAAGATTGTGCCTTTGGTGTTGGCGTTTAAGTTTTGCACTATTGTTTGAAGAACGATGTTAAAGAAGTCGCATGATAGCGCGTCGCCTGGTCTAAATCCTTTTTTGACATCAAAGGTCTCGGTGAGGTCTTGACCGACCTTGATGGAGCAGCGTGCATTCTCCATCGTCATTCTGCACAAACGGACGAATTTGATATGGATGCCAAAACTAGAGATTGCGCTGTGTAGCTCGTCTCTATAGATGCTGTCATAGGCCGTCTTAAAATCGATAAAAAGGTGGTGGATATCGATTTGATATTCCTGGATTTTCTCCAAGATCTGCTGCAGTGTGAATATTTGGTCGATGGTGGACTTTCCTGGTTTAAAGCCACACTGATCAGGTTGTTAACGAACACCTTCAGGCACTCACACAACACGGCAGATAAGACCTTGTAAACGATGTTAAGAAAACTGATGCTTCTAACAGCCATTCTCGGTTAATAGGTGACTAAGGCCGAATGTAACTAGGCAGTAACGCAACTCGGATTTAACCAAGGTGTTGCATATGTAAGTCCGGTATGAAATGATAAAACCATCTTCCCTTCGCGAAATGATTCCTTCTTTGATACCAATCAAAGGCGAACAGAAACCTTTTCTAGGCGAATTTTGAAATTCTGGGCTTCTGGCATTATGTATTCACTGTCCCGCGAAAGTATAAGTCCACATAAACAGAATACAGATGCGTTGTTTCTGACTTACGATCTGCTTTGGGGGCTCCTACCCACGTATAGAAACATCCCATGTGTTTGATCCGCTCAATGTTGGTCTTTATCTTGATAGTGTAGCGTTAGGCAGGTTAATTGGCGAACGATTTTCAACGCACTGCCTAATAATGATCGGCAGGGTATTGACGTTATCGACACAAGCGGATCGGCATCGAGAATGTTTTCCATTTGTTGTTTTATTGGATCAAGAACTACTTTAGCTATTACCTTGGCTACACCGACTTTCTTAGGTAGAAAGCTTTGACCATTTCTTTTGCAAATGACTGGCTCTCGCCAGAACCAGGCATAAAGAAATTCCTACCTCAACAACCTCAATGACCCTTCTGAGAAAATGTCGTGGATACATACATATGTATACCGTTTTTTCTTAAATCTACAGACTGACTATAAGGACCACAGGATCCCTATTCAAATCACCAACTTCGCTCACGCTTTCATCAATTAGGGTCCCAAGGGTCGAGGTATCAAAACGACGACATTATGTGCTATTTGGGGCTCAGCCATGTTAACCTGATCACCGTCACTCCTACCTATCTGCCTTACGGACTGCTAGCAGCACGCTTATACCTCTCTTGTTTTCACACTGCATAAGACTACCTTTCTTCGGTAGCTTGACGATCATTCCTTTCTTCCACTTATAAGAAAAGTTCTTTCTAATGCCTTCTGCTGTGCAGAAGCTCGCCAGATGTTGTTGGCGCTGCTCCCTAGCGTTCCGCAGATATTCCGTCAAGTCTTATCGGATTGCTCTTTTCCAGCCGTTAGTGATCTTGCTGGAAGTTGTAATGTACATTCGGTAACCTGATTTGGGTGCAAAATATTCCTTTCATCGCTTGAGTCCTAATCCAAAAAAAAAGCAAAGAGCAACCGAGCCCTTTTACTGGTTGTTGGCTGGAGGGTTAACCACATCTTACAGATTCAAGTATTCTCTGCACAGTTCTGTTAGTGATCCTGCTTGCTACTTCTTCTGCTTCAGTTACCAAGGTATAGATATAATTGCTCTTGTTTAATCGCATGCTATGCTGTACTTCTATCTTCATCCGATTTAAAGACTTCCGCTCGCTTCTACATAATAAATCCAATTCGTCGATCTTTCTCCTGGTTAATTCCGAAAGCCAGACGCTGTTTTCCTTGTCATCGACCGTCATTGTTTCACCACCCGATATAAAAATATTTTTCACAACTCACCAAGGGTTTTGCAAAGTGATTAGCATTGAGATGCTGATTATTGCCACTCCTTGGGAAAGGTGGGACCTCCATTGTTAACCGCATTTAGAGTTTATTTTCACTTGGACGTTTCTGCGTATTTGTGAAATCATCGAATTGCAGCAGTACGCAGTTGCTCGGTAGCTATCGTAAAGTGGTGAACTCGTTCCATTAGGCGTGTTTTTTTTTAAACCTAGCTAGCCAGTCGTTCATTTAGACGATTCCCAGCCAGCCAAACCCAGTCGATTTTTTATACCATCAAGTTGGTACGTGTGACTTCGTTCCTATGACACCCAGCGCTGCCAGCGTTGCAACGATCGTAGCAAAACTGCTACGCGATTTCCATAAAAGTCAAATTTGCTACGCTGCTACGCACTCTCTCTAATATCCCAATTTTTGCTACGCTTTTTTAAAACACGAACTTTTAACAAGAATCTTGTAGTTTTTAGACCCCTCACAATCACAATCACAAATTAAAAAAAAATTAAACGGACATAATTTCAAACTATTCACTTCCACGACTCCAACTTATGTTACTGTTCTACCTTACCCTATACAAGCAGTATAATATATTTCTTCGGATATGTTTGAAATGTGACTGGATGCGGGCTGAAGTTCCACTGGAATTTCAATGGCTTCGCTTTTGCTACGCAAATTTAGTTTTGCTACGCAAATTTGATACGGGATTTTTTTTCTTAGTGGCAACACTGATGACGGTCAAATGTCAAAGAAACAGAACAATTTGGCAGTGATACCAATGCTATAAATGAAAAACATCGCTTTCGACGCCCCCTGGCCGTGGGATATCATACAATTCCTAGCCAGTTGCTTTTGACTGGGGATAAAATCAAGAGTTGTAGCCAGCTGGTTGTTGTATTGTATTTGTTTTACGTATAAAATTTGACTTTGCTGGCTTTGCTGGCTTTGACTGGCTTGCTAGGTTTCAAAAAAACACGCCTATTGTCGTATAAGCGCTACATGGTAAAATGGCCACTTTGGCTCGCATATCAATTGATGGCCATTTGACCGGCAGGTCTTGTGTTCAAACAAGGTGCTATTTCTGTATCAAGGTGATTTGCTTTGCAGAAATGTGCAGATTGCTCGCCACTGTCGTTTCAGCTGAATAATGGGTGCTTCCCGATAACATGCCCTTCGTTGTTATTTCTTACCTTGTCATGTAAGTCTCTAGTGACGCCTCCGTTGGGGCGTTGAAGATAACGCTCGTATTCTATTGTATCGGATTGTAGTCGTCAGAATCCTGACGCCCTGTGGTCTCTGCCTTCAATTAACCCGATAGATTGTAGCGGTATTGTACTAAACATAGATAGTCAGGCAGCTATTAAAACCTTGGAATACGATAAAGGTTGGTAAAGCAATGCCGCAGATCTTTTCACGAGATTGCAGACAGGTGCGACGTAACCCCGTCCTGGGTTCCAGGACATAGGGACGTACCAGGCAACTGCAGAGCAGACGAGCTGTCTCTTGTCAAAACAAAACTGGCCTAACCTGGATTTAAAGAAAACGGAAAGACTTTTATCCACAAACCGGAAAAACCTAGGTTCACTAATAGAGGTCCTCATCAGACATTGCTTTATAGGTAGACATGCACGCAGACTGGGTGTTCTCTCGAATGATTTCTGTAGAAGCTGCAGAGACGAGGAGGAGGAATAAACTACAACCCACCTACTGTGTATACTGTACATGTCCTGCTTTTGCGACGCTAAGAAGGAAAACCCTCGAGGAATACGATGATCTTAACGATCTACCCGAACTCGACATCCAGTAGATAAGAAACTTCATCTCAAGGACGAAAAGGTTCAACTCCTTGGGTTAATATCTGTACGGTTCCCCATCCCGATGTACCTTATGCATATACTCTGGTCCCCTGGGCTTGTAAGCCGGATCTTCATCATGGTATCACAATGCGCCGACCTGGTGTCGTCCCTTTCTGAGCTGGGGCAGCCACCTAACCTAACCTGTGGTCCCTACCTTCTTTCGGTTAGTGCGCCAGTCCCATTCGAGATTCTCTTCAATTTCTGGATAGTTTAGCGTAGACTAGAATAGTGTCACTCATTGGGGACTCCTGTATCTAACCTCAATGTTCAAAATGTTCAACCTATGTCACGTGAATTCGTCTGAGGTTCTTGGCTCCCCGATTTTTATTGTACGCACTGACAGCTTTCTATATTCCGAATCATAAATTGTTCCAAGTTACTCAGCCTCAAAACAGAGTCTTTGCGGCTAAATATCTTCTTAGCTTGGATCTTCTTTAGCGTAATGTTATCCCATTTTCTATCGCTTCCTTGTCTAGTTCCCATTTTCTTTTATTTACCACAACTTTGCCCTTTGATATTGTAATGCTAGCATCAAGAAATTAATTCTTAAATTTTAAATTAACGACACTATAACACAAGCCAAGAACATAAATTCCGATTTCCCGATACTTGAGCAGCCATTAATTTTGATTCCTGTCACGAAATTCTATTTTTAACGCAGCCCGCTCGTTAGATCCGAAAATATCCACGACGGCGACGAAAAAAATGGAAAAACCACTTACAGCATCCGAAGCTTTGATGAATCTTGAAAACGCTGGTAGTAATCGCCGACGCCTAATTAAGGAACGAATTGAATTTTTCAATAGTTCGTCGTCGGCATCTTCAACCGGGTCGTGTCAGGTGGGAACAGTTGCATCAGGAGGACAAATTCCGGGTTCTTTGCCCACCAATAAATCATTCATTGTGAGGTTTGTAGTGCATCCTGATGCAACTAGTGTCACATGTGGTGTCGATTGATTGAACACAACCTGTGTACTACACTCTAGTGTTCAGTTGAAGGGACGTCTTGTGTGACACTAGAATATCTACTCATTAATTTTTATCCCTCATCCCTGACAGTATCGTATTAAGCTTTCTGTAACTACAGGTAACATATACTCATAAATATTAATTACATAAAATATACATTTCAGTGGCCTCTCTGACAACTATGATCCGTTCTTATCAGCCAAACGCCAACTGGAGGAATTATGCTCTCCATCGTCGCCAACCGATGGCATGTTCTCTCCATCCAACTTGTCAGCTAAGACACCCACAAAACCAATTACACCAATCATACCAAACAAGATGTCAACATCACTCACATCGACCACATCGCTAACAAATCCGCGACGTGTCTTGACCACGGTTAAATCCAACTTCCGTCGCACATCATCTCTGCGAGCACCACGTCGCTCACCACTTCCATTGCCATCGCGTCCAATTTTCTTCCCCACATCGCAAAAGCAACGCCCAACGATTCAACGTGGTCTCTCGGACGAAGGTCCAATTTCAACAAACTTCCTCAAACCAGAGGAGTTTGACGAAATGCCAGTTCGAGCAGTTTGTGTTAATGACTTTGCCATATCGAACACACCCAGAGTGATTCGACGTGACTCGAATGCTGCTGCAAATCGAAAGAATTTGCGACTTCATTTGCCGGGTGCGGGACAGAACAGCAAAGAAGGTTCACCAACGCCACCCATCAGCACTGGAAACAACAATCTACTGAAAACCGATTCTCTTGCTGTGTTCTTAAAGTACGAGAATGAAGCTAAGAAAGAGGAGAATCCAGTGATCAATACTAAGGAGCTCAAGGACAAGAGCAATACCTTGAGTAAGCAGAACTCCGCTAAGAGCGTCATTCTGGCAGATGAGCTCTCACCAATCAATCGTGCTGTAGAAATGTCACCTATGGTTGACAATTCCAACATAGGAAACGTTAAAATCAATTGCATCAAACTGGAGCCCATTGTTAGACCCCCAGTTATCAAGCAGATTGCATCACCGCAGCCTGTCAAACGAGTGCCGTCGACAGTTGTCTCACCAGTGACAAACAAACCCATCAATCTCAACTTGATTTTTGACGCTAGAGAGCGCTTGGGTGGTGGCAGTGGTGGTGGTGGTGGTGCTGGTGAAGGTGATTACATCGATCCAAAGCTGATCAACGTTTGTGATAATCTATCAATGGAGTTCGGCAATGATTTGCCGCTATCATCGAACTCATCGTCGACACCATCTTCTTCCGGTGGTGATCGTAATAATCACTCTAACACCGAAAAAGCTGATCACGCTGAAAACAGTGTCAATCTGTCGTCATCGTCCAATTCTAGTCCTAGCCCGCTGACATTCAAAAGAGCATCATCACCCGCGCCACAACAAAAGGTGACACCTGTGACCAACAGTTGCGCAAACAGCAATCGCAGTTCCAGTGGTGACGGTCGCAATCTGTTGAAACGTAAAATACGTTTAGGTCGCAATCAATTTCTCTACGACGCTTCACCAGAAAACGAAGCTCTCGACAACGACGCCGATGATGAGGGCAACAATCGGTCATCTTGTGAGCCTGACAGGCGTAAAATTCACCAACACATGCCACTATTTTCTTCATTAACCAACACTTTGGCAACCAGCACCAACATACCAAACATACCACCATTTTCTCCGTCGACATTTGATGAATTTGATTTCGAAGAATTCCTGTCATCCTTTGACAACGACGATGAACAGTTTCCGTCGCTGTTCAAGGATTGCCGGGAATTCCTAATGAATCGCTCGACACTCAATAAACGTTCTAACACCGACAAAATGTCATCCTACAGATCCACTACCGAGATGCTAAGCAATTCCGCTCGGAAATACGAACAGGAAGTGGAACCGAATCTCAATTGCGGTGAAAACAAGAAACGTGGTGAGATATTCATTAGTATTGAAACCGATCAAAACGAGAATGATCCTCATCCGAAAAATGATCCTTTAGTTGCGGCTAATCCCACGGCTCAGATTGAAGAGGTCGATGTGAATGACAACAAATTTCGAAAAATCGAAGATGACGACGTTGATGATGATGACGAGGTGAATCGTCGTGATGCCAGCAGTCGTGTTGGTGGTGAAGAAAGTGACGATCGCTTGCGTATGAGACGCATCAATTTGCTGAACGATTTTCCAAATGTTAGATTGAACAATGCGAAGAATCTGATTCAGCAAATGCACGAGGACTTCCAGGATCTGCATGCGGGAACAGCTGAAGCCGAAGATGATATGAATGGTAATAGTGTAAGACAGATAACCGGAAGTTCACTCTATCCCGTTGATTCAGATGAGATCAGCAGTATTGAGTGTTATCCAGTGCGCAGAGGCGATAGTGGCAGCGCCGTCGGAGGAGGCGGTGGTGCTGTTCAATCGAAGCACAGTGCAGATTCAGCATATGGAAGGTGAGTGTATATTTAGTGTTCCTTCAATTTCTTATATCAGAGGGTGGTAAAAATAGATTGTCTTTCTTGTGCAAGTCTAAGCAGTCTTAGAGTGGAAGTTTTTTTCGATGTCACAGGGTTATAGTGTGAAAGAATCCATGCCCATGTTTAGATTTATGTTCACAATAACTTTTTATACTAGTGATGCGGACGGGAAACTTGTTTATGTCGCCACTTTAAATAGAAAATATAAATTATCGTTTTACATATTTTAAAATCTGAAATGCATTTGAAGGGTAAACGCTGAGCATTTTACAGGGAGCTTGGATCGACTGAGAGATGAAATGCAACTTTTTTGAGAGTCCTAAAGATCAAATGATTGAAGGTGGTTTGTCGAACTCTAACTGACTTAACCTTCTCCATCTTCAGGCAGTCTAACCCCGGAACAGCTTCTTATAATATTTCATGGTGATGCCATTTGTGTTCGCTTGTATGCGGCTCCAACCTTCTACGACCTTGACGAATTAATGCCCTGATCTCTCTTCTTCACCTTCAGCACTATTTCGATGTAGAAGTACACCATATTACCATAACGATACTATGTTGCGATTCCTCCTACATCCGTTTCGAATCTTCGTTTCTCTGCAAGCCATCCAGTGTATTTGAAGAACATGCGTTTAGCGTTCTCATGAGTCGAGTCGCCGTACTGACATATTGGACTTTATTCCATCCTGTGTAAATAATCGCTAAAACACAGGTAGAAATTCAGTTCCCCCTAACTTTGCCCTGTCCATTTTGTGATGTTTGTAATTAGCCTTGAAGCCCATCTTTTCCTAGTTTCTTTGCACCAACGTTTCATTCCCAACTTCAGCTTTTCTCGTGTAGATATACTTCCTCTCTGTCGCAATGAGATCAAGGAAGACTAGTTTCGCGACTACGAGAGCGGCTGGTTCTGGCACTGTTTGGTAGGATCACGCTATTCGGAGAAGTCCTCTTCGTCGTACTGCTGCTTTTTTTTATATTTTTCTAGGTTAAACGCACCAGCCTAGATCTCGCCCCCAAACAAAAGGGTAGAATTTTTGACTCATAAGTGGTTTTCGCTTACATGCCTTCGATTCTCCCAAGTTTGCCATTAGTCTACCCTACAATTATTCTGGCTCTTTCGATCGCCAACTTGATCTGATGTCAGATTTGCGTCCAGCCTCACTTCCAAGTACTTTAAAGCATGTGCAGTGGTTATTTTCTCCAGGTCTATTTGCACCTTAAAGATATCGAAAATCTGTCTCCTAGTCAGCAGAACAGTCTCTGTCTGACTCTATGGTCTTGCACTCAAGATTCGAGGCATCAATAGACTTGGTTAAGTCATCTTTGGGCGGTTTCAATGTCTAGCTCAGTAGTCACTGGCTCCATATCATCTGCAGATACGTAGTTTTGGGCATATCCATTCTTATGGAAATATTCCACAAAAAGGGCCCTAGAACTGAACCCTGCGCAGCACAAGCAGTAATTTTCGTCATGCGCGATCCTTCTGTGGTATCATAGATTTGGTCTCTGTCTCTAAAGTTACCTTTCATCATTCGTAGAAGACGTTGTATTTCAGCATATCAGTCTACTGAGAGTAGCCAGTGTGACACTCTTTCTTGAATGCTTGCTCCTGCGTTGAACCTTATGGAAGGTCTTAACCACCTTTTCTACTGCTCCTGTTGTTGAGTGCTCTTTTCTAATTCCGTGCTGCTTAGCGAATAGATCAAATGTTCTCGGAACTGCTGCTGATACTACTGCCTGCAC
Organism: Matsumyia berberina; assembly: GCA_917880715.2. Classification (NCBI taxonomy): domain Eukaryota; kingdom Metazoa; phylum Arthropoda; class Insecta; order Diptera; family Syrphidae; genus Matsumyia; species Matsumyia berberina. The sequence goes on from OU862871.1 coordinate 61,893,604, forward strand.
GCTGGTGGTACAACCGGGTCTCCTTTTCCCTCACTTATTAGCACCAGTCCCAGTGTTTTCCAATATTTTTGGAAATTCCTTCCTTTTGACCAGAAGCCGAGCTTAGGCTTTGGTGATCGTTTTCAAAACTCTACTGATAGGATCAGGGTCTTATGTTTTTCATAGAGCTTCCAGCAACTTACAGCTCTTCTTCGTTTAATAATGGACTTTTCTCGCTGACAGACATCCAGCTCTGTAACAAAAAGCGAATGAAATAGAAGCAAGGCCCTAAGTGAAGTAGGGACAACCTCCAGCAAAGCAATATGTTTGAACGGTCAGTTCAAGGGGTCCCCTAAACATGTTGTTTTTATCCTTTCGAACTACGTTCCTGCAATAGCAAACTCTCTACTTTCTCGATCGAGTGCTTTTCTACCTTTTATTCTTTCTGAGGTAGGTCGCCGTGGCTCAGTGGTTAGTCCATTGGGATGCTGGCCGAAACGGCCTGGGTTCAAGCCCCAGCCATATCCACCGAATATTTTTCACGGCACCACCTCTCGTCTGGGAATGACAAGTCTCCGGGAGTATAATCTGTCAAGAAAGAGCTTCTCAATAAATAGAAGGTCCTTTCAATTCGTGCGAAAAATGTAGCACACACAACATGAATGGTTGCAATAAGCTAGGCCTTGGCTCATCCCAAGCTGTCGCGCCAGATATTTTTTTTTTATTCTTTCTAAGAATTTGGTCTATAGAACGGTCTTTGGCTAAGGATCCCATTTGAGACTAAACCGTTTCCTACAAGTAAATCTGGTAAATCTGGGCTCAAAATTTTATTCCACTTTCCACTGGTTAATCCCATTAAACTTTAACTAATTTTCCTAATTGTTTTATTTCTTATAGCCTTTCACGACAAAGCCCTACCACTGATATGAATTCTCACCGTACATCAAACCGGACTAGAACACCCGCAACACCACAAGAATCCCAACAGCCATCTCATTTCCAATACCCAATAACACCGGCATACAAGTATTCCAACCTAAACAATAATAATACTCCAAAATATCGTTGTCGCAACTTCAGTGCTGGCAGTTCTAGCAGCGGTTCTGACAATTCTCTACCACCAATCGGCGGCAACAAAAATATCAATGGGGTTCATCAGGAACATCAGTCACAAATTAAGGAGTTTAAGCGTCCGTTTTATCGCAATCCGCTGTCGTCTTCGTCCTTAGAAAACAAAATCATTCACAATCCATCTTCTCAAAACACTGGAGCCGCCAGCAATTGCAGCAGCACCAACAATTTGGATCCACCGACCACGCCCACATCACCGTCGGTTAAAGTCTCAAAATTCTGTCACGAGTGCGGGAGCAGATTTCTCCTGGATCAAGCCAAGTTTTGCATGGATTGCGGGGTTAGAAGAATAGTTTTGAAATAATCCTCTTTTCCTTATGTAATTATAGAACACTAACATTGTATGCGTGTATAATGTAGAAAATAAAAATGAATATACCTATATCGCACACATAAATACAATAATATAATTTTCGCTAAATACATCTAATACCAAAATGCAGCAGTTCACAAACGCTCCTCAAATTGGAGAACCAAATTTGAATTCAAATTTAACCAATGTCCCATGTGTAGAGTTGACAAGTAAAACAAACAAATTATAACTCTTGTTTATGTCTAATGTTTTTGAATTTGAAATTTTCGTTTAGTTTGTTTAATCCATTGTGTAATTATTTTATTATTAACAAGACTGAGCGTACATTATACTAATACAAGAATCGAAAGAAATCAATAAAAAAATCGTAAGAAGTTTTCGATTTGTCTAATTTTAGAAGCTTTTTGTAATTTATATTTTTGTTTGTCTTTATTTAATGGTTCAAAACTTTAATTTGTTACTTATTAATTTTTTGTTTTTTACACATGTATCAATCAACAGACGGCGCTGATTACAAAGTTAAAAAGTTAATGACACAGAGTTAGTGGAAAAGATGAAAAGAACAATAAGTGCTATTTTATGGACGAGAATTGTTATTAATTTATAAGAAGAATCTTGAGTAAATGTTTCTTAACAAAGCAAATACAAAACTTATACACACAAAATACAAGCATGGATATATTTTTATAAAATAATAATACAAAGAAATTTGTTTAATGCTTTTATGTTACAAAGAAAATATTTTGAATACACAAATAACTAAAATGTTTGCAAACACAAATTATTTCATAAAACAAGAAATTATTTTAATTTAAATACAAAAAAAGAATAAAATATAAATAAAAAAATTGTTTTTCCTTAGAATATATAGGTTTGATTGAAACAATTAAAAGGTTCGACGATTGAAACGTTTACTAAAAATATTTAAAATATTTGTAAATACCAGTATACTTATTTACTTACTTAAGGCGTCATTACAATCTGGGGTGGACCTAATCCTCAACCAACAAGCGTTTTCAACCAGCTCAATCTTTAGTCAGCTGCCTCCCGTTTCGCAGGCCAAGTTCGTTGAGGTCCCGTTCCACATGTGTGCACCACCTGAGTCACGGTCTTCCTCTACTGCACCGCCCCCCGGATGTGGATTTGAAGATTTTCGGCGCTAGAGCATCGGTGTCCATCCGCCCTACATGACTTAGTCACCTCAGTCGTTGGATCTTTATTCTTCTGGCTAAGTCGATGTCTGTACAGTTCGTCATTGTATCCCCTCCTCCACTCACCGTCTTTGCAGACGGGCCCTAAGATCACTCGAAAAATGTTTCTCTCGAAACAGCCAAGAGCAACCTCATCGGCTTTTGACAGAGCCCATGCCTCTGCGCTATAGAGCAGGACTGAGATGATTAAGGTCTTATACAGGGTCACTTTAGTTGTTCGAAAAGAGGCTTTGCTACTCAATTGCCTTCTTAGCCCAAAGAAGCAGCGATTGGCAAGTATTATACTTCGTTTGATTTTAGCGCTGGTGTCGTTGTCTGAATTTATAGCGGAGCCTAAGTAGACAAAGTCCTTGACTACCTCAAAGTTAAAACTGTGTATAGTGACGTTCTGTCCGAGACGTCAGTGCTGAGAATTCTTTCTTGTTGACAATTCTTTCTTGTTTTGCACAATTCTTTCAAGAACGATGTTGAAGAAGTCGCATAAGAGCGTGTCACCTTGTCTAAATCCTTTTTTGACATCATAGGTCTCGGTGAGGTCTTGACCGACATTGATGGAGCAGCGTGCATTCTCCATCGTCATCCTACACAAACGGACGAGTTTGACAGGGATGCCTAAACTAGATATCGCTCTGTATAGCTCGTCTCTATAGATGCTGTCATACACGGCCTTAATATCGATGAAAAGGTGGTGGGTATCGATTTGAAGTTCGTGAGCTTTTTCCAAGATCTGCCGCAGTGTGAATATTTGGTCGATGGTGGACTTTCCTGGCCTGAAGCCATATTGAAATAGAACGATCAGGTTGTTGACGAACGGCTTCAGGCGCTCACACAACACGGCAGGTAAGATCTTGTAAGCGATGTTAAGAAGACTGATGCCTCTCAGAGGGTCTCCTTTCTTGAGGATCGGGCAAACGAGGCTGAACTTCCATTCATCGGGCATACTTTCCTCCGACCATATTTTACAGATGAATTAGTGCATGCTCCTTACCAAGTCATCGCTTGCTGCTCTGAACAGCTCGGCAGCTAGACAATCAACTCCAGCAGCTTTGTTGGACTTAAGCTTCGATATGGCTTTCTTCACTCCATCCAGGTCGGGTGTACGGAATTGTTTTTCTTCGCCTTCCAGGTTGAATGGTCCGTTCTGCCTGATTTGATTCCTCGACGCCGTTTAACAGTCTACAGAAATAGTTCTTCCATATTCTCAGCATGGACTGCGATTTTACTACGATGTTCCCTTGTTCATCCTGCAGGCTTCGATTCGGGCTCTGTAGCCTTAACAGGCTCTTTTTACCGTTTGGTAAAACTCATTTTTGCAGTAGCATCACTCTATTTCCTCGAGAGCGCGCTTCTCTTGCTCTTTCTTCTTTCTCCTGAGAAGCTGGTGTTCGTCTCTTCTCTTCTGCTTGTACTGTATGGGCTGTACAACGACATCGGCTTAGCCAGAAGAGTAAAGGTCTAACGATTGAGGCTTCTGGGTCATGTAGAGCACATGGACACCAATGCTGCGGCCCAGAAAATCGTCGAACCCACACCCGAGGGACGGCGCAGTAGAGGAGGACCGTGACTCAGGTGACGCATGCAAGTGGAAGGGGACCTCAACCAACTTGGCGTGCGAAACTGCTGGCAGCTGGCTAAAGATCGGACTGGCTAGAGACGCTTGTTGGTTGAGGCCCAGGTCCACCTCGGACTGTAACGCCACCTTAAGTTAGCACAAGTCGATTCAAACTTTAAATACTTTTTCGCATGATTGACCTTGCAGACAATAGAGAACTTCAACTCAGGTTTTCTGCAGCCACATGCACCTTCACATCCTTTTTTGCATTATAATGTGCTTGAATGTATGAAGGTATGAGCGCAAGTATCCATGATCTGTCAGCAACTGGGTCAGATGATTTCCTAGTTCGCCGTGCCGTCATTGTTCTTTTACTAGGATGACTACGAGTATTGGAAGTAATTTTGCTATCACAAAAGTGTCAGTGATTGGATAAACGCTACCCACTCTCAGTGCACAAATTTGGTACACTGAGGCCCTCATCCAGATTTGTGCAGTGTAAAGGATTATTATAGAAACTGCCACTCCGGCCAAAAGTAGTCTTAGACTATACCTTTGACCTTCTGTTGGTCTTTAATTTTTATTAGTTGGCAGCGGTTTGTCCACTCTAGCACTGCGGTCTCATGTTGTGCTGTCCCATATGTTTAGAGCAGTTTGTCTGTTCCAGAGGCTTTCAAAAAGCTTTCTGGATGAAGCGTGGTAAATACAGTTGGTGAGACGAATTCACTGCCTAGGCTCCGTTTTTACACATGAATGAAGGCGGGGCATTCTGTGACTATGTAGAGAGAGCTTTCATCGCTCTCCAAGCAGAGTCTGCAGGTAGGGTCCGGGGACAGGTCAATCTTGTGTAGATGCCTTTTTAGTGAGCAGTGGCCGCTTAGGATAACGGTGAGAATTCTAAGGTGGTTCCTGCTTAGATTTAGAAGAAACTTGGATTTATTTTGTGATAGATTGGGGAAGAAGTGTTTGGTACATTTCTGTCCAACACTTCCCATCCAAATTGTGTTGGATTTGAGCAGGGATTGCTCCCTGATGAAGTTTTTTAAAAAAGGATTTGTTTACTCCACAGGCTGGTTCAGGACCAGTGAGGAGGGTGGTTGCAGCCAGTAAGTGCGCTGTTTCATTAAAGGTGTGTCCCTTGTCCCTTTTTTCCAGTTCTAGAAGCAAATTTACTGTCTCTAGGACTAGTTTCGATTTTATCGTGGCTGAGTTCAGCGCTTTCAGGGCAGCTTGACTGTCAAAGAAGATAAAGATGGTTTTGTCATGAAAATTAGAGAGGAAGTTTTAAGCTTGTGCACTGATTTATGGCAAATATTTCTGCCTGGAAGATCGATAAGTATGTGCCTAGACTGACCGATATGTTAGTGCTAGACGACTCTCCGAATATTTAGATCCGTTTGTATAGTACACTTGGTCATGCTCTGAAGGACCGGGTTTGAATTTTTCCCAGTCATCACTCGGGGGATGACTACTGAGTAGTTTCGATTGAAGCAGTACCTTAGGAGAATGTCACCAACGGCATGCTGAATTCGCTTATTTTGAGTAGAGAGGAAAGCGTGTTGGCAGTCAGGAGGATGTTTAGAGGTGATGTTGTTTAGGTGGAAGAGCCTGTGCAGGCTGAGTTTTGCCTACATTTTTACATAGACTAGAACTGGCGGTAGACCGACAATGGCATTAAGCGAGGCGGTGGAGGTGGAGCGTAGGCAACCCGTTATGATCCTTATTTTGGGACTACATATCTGCTTCACCACTTTCAGTAATTGCGATATCGTCGACGAAACCAATAACAATTTGTATCTCCTTAGGTATTGGAAGACGTAAAACCCCGTCGAACATGATGTTCCAGAGCTCTGAGCCCTATAGTACTCCGCAAGTGATCTTGTACTATCTGCCCCCACTGTGTGTATCGTGGATCAAAACTCTGCTCTTGAAGTATGTACCTAGTCACAATTTTGATGAAATACGCGAGAACTTGGTAGTCTCCGAGAGCCTGTTGGATATGGCTCCAGTTGGCAGTGCACTTGTGCTTGCGCTGCTATGTGCCTCCTAGTATTACGCAAGAAGAATTCGAATGACTGTCTGCACAGCGGGTAACTTCAAAGGCTCGCGGTAGCATGGGCTTCATCCACCATAAACGCATAAAGGCTTTTACATCGAATTCTTTCAGGACAGTGAAGATTTTGTTCTTCCAATTAAGGTTCATCGCGTGTTGGATATATGTACTCGTGGCAACTCTGTTTCATTATACCCACAAAAACCACTGTGCAAAGTTTTTTAAGCCACTTCGGCTCTGATAAAACGCTTTCATATTATTTTGTGTTTTTCAGAAAATCATTTATTTTAATCGTATTTGGCTGTTTGCGATCTTTTTAAAAATTGCAATATGCTAGCTAAAAATTCGAATAGTGGTCAAATCCCCAACGATGCAAAATCTGCGAAACCACACAACCCAAATCCAACACCTAGAGTGGCCATCAAATCTCGCAGTACAACCAAAAAATCGATTATCGATGTTTCAAATATTTCCGTGTCAATAAGGAGTTCCAACAAGAAGGCCAAGGAAATCAGCTCCAAAGCAAAGAACGTCCAAATTGCGCCCGATGAAGCTGCAGTCACCCAGTCCGAGATAGGTGTTCAAGTGGACGAGGTGGAAATCATTGCCAACGATTGTACGCGAAATGAAGAGGCTGGGGGTGATGCTGATCCAATTATTTATCGATTACCCTCGGCAAAGGTGATAAGAGAAATTGAAAGGGGTCGTCAGCAAAAGAAAGACAATCTGATTAAGGAACGCTTGAGTGAAACTAGAAAGTTTGAACCGCACGCTGCAAAGCAAGAAATTCATATAACAAATCTGAAGGAGTTTCTGGACACGGGAACGGTCACTCGAAGGGGGTTTGTTGTAAATTTTTTTTAAGATTTCTTGCTTGATTTACCCCCTAATCTGTAGTGAAAGCGAAGCAGGACCGGAGGTTAAGTATGAGGACCAGAGTAAAGCAAATGTGGATAAAACAAAAAATGCCGTCGGAGCATACGATCGGATAAAGCGAAAGGAGGAAGAGCTGATGAAATTGTTCAATAGTATCTAACTTGGTTTCGTAACTGCAAATATAATGATTTCAAGATGTATCAACTTCTTTAGAGCTGTGATATTTCAGGGTCCAAGACTGACGTGACTATTCATTGGATGTTGGTTCGTTAGTTTTTCTCAATGACTACAGTTTCGTCTATGGCTATAGACTTCGCTTTAGAATAGAAGCAAGACATAGCTGAGGGCACTAAGTCTAAAACGAGGACTCTCATACCCTCATTTTTAAACGCTCTTTACTACACAAGGGAAAAAATCTTACTTGGAGTTTTGATTGTTGTTACCCATCAGTTTCTTAACGAGTTGATGCCAATTACGTTAGACACTAACACTCCATTTCGATTAGAGGGAGTAACATTCATCTCAAAAGCAGCAGAAGAAATTCGAAGACTGGGCTAGAGGTTAGAACCATTCGCTTGGTGCGTTCTAAGAACTGGTAGTCAGATACCGTGTAAGGTGAATAAATGCCCTTCTTGACAGAGATATCAACGGCGTATTTAAACCGCTTAGAGTTTATGTGAGATGTTTTAAATGTTATCTTCAGTGTGTAGATGATCTGCTAGATCTATTGCGCTCGATGCAATTCTTGAACTACAACACTGGGGAATTCAAACATTAGGAGTTCAATTTTTAAGGACTAAGATGTGCTTTTATTTTGTAGATCAGAACTCCATAATTTAAAAAAAAAAGTGCGATACCTCTGCCCTGGTACTCGTGTGCATTTTAAAATTATCTCTGTACCAATTGATGGTATACGTCAGTGTTCTAGGCTTTTGCTGTTTAGTTTTGTATTGAGGGAGCCTTCAAGAACGTCAGAACAGAAGCAATATCCGCTGCACTCCGTAACCTGAATGTTGACAACTGCCTCTGCTTTTGGATCGAGCAAATGCTTAAAAGCGGGCTGATTCAGACGGGCTGATTCAGAGCTAAGGAGCTGTTCAATGCGCAGGACTATTTGCAAGTACACCGAAAGGCGGGGTACTGTCACCATTTCTTTGGCTGACGGTAGTAAACCAATTGATAAAGACATTGGATAGGGACGGATTCAGTACAAGGGCATATTCTGATGTCTTTGCAATAGCAATCACTGGTAAATTTCTCACTACAATAAGAGACCTTATGGAATCTGCCCTGAACATATTGGCAGGATGGACGAAGAAGGTAGGCCTTGGGGTTAACCCCTCAAAAACCGAACTATGTAGTCTTTTTCACTAGACGCTTAAAGATTCCGTATATCACCAATCCCAAAGTAGAAGGCACGGAAATCCAATTTCTAGACCACGCCAGATATTTGGAGGTTATATTTGATAGGAAACTCAGCTGGAAGCTGAATATTCCGGACTGTGCTAAGAAAGCTTCAATCGCCTTATATTCCTGCCGGAAAGCTCTGGGTCTGAAATGGGGTCTGCAGCCTAAGGTTGTCCACTGGATATTGTGGTCGTGAGGCCAATCCTTATGCACGGAATATTGGTCTGGTTGATAGCACTGGACAAAAAAAGCAACAGTAGCCTGCTTGAAAAGATACAAAGGAATTATGCATCTGCAGAATGGGAGTTTTGAGAACAACCCGCACTGTCGCACTGGAAGTAATGCTCCATCTGCTTCCAGTTGATATCTTTGGGAAGCTAATGGCAGTCAAAGCAGCATTAAGGCTCAGAGAATCCTCCCAGCTGATAAACACAGCGATTGCTCACTTTAGGATTCTCAAGGGCAACCATACTATTCCTAGTAAAACGGACTAGGTTGTTTCACATATTGATTTCAACGTCAGGTACAAAACTTGGATTTCTAGCAGAAGCTCTTCGGAGTCTGATATAGTTTTGACTGATTTCGCGCTAGAAATATTCACAGACAACCATTACGACGCGACTGGAGGATCACTGTAGTGTGTTTCAAGCAGAAAATATGACTGTTTGCGAAGCTGTGGCTTGGCTTTCAAATAACGCAATACATTGTAGCGCTTTTGTACTATACCTAGATAGTCAGGCAGCTATTAATGCCTGGGAATCACCGACAATACGATCAAGGTTGCTAAAGCAATGCCGCAGATCTCTTAACAAGATTGCAGACAGGTGCGACGTAATCCTGTCCTGGGTTCCAGGACATAGGGACGAACCAGGCAACTGCAGAGCGAACGACCTGGCAAAAGAATGTACAGGACGGCATCTCCATGAAAACCTGGGGCCACCGGCACCTATCGAATCGATCAAATTCCTTCTTGACACGGATGTCAAGAAACTGGCAAACCACAGGTGGAACAACATCAGGAATTGTCTCTTGTCAAAACAAATCTGGCATAACCTGGATTTAAAGAAGACGGAGAGACTTTTATCCACAAACCGAAAAAACCTAGGTTCACTAATACGGGTCCTCACCGGACATTGCTTTATAGGCAGACATGCACGCAGACTGGGTGTTCCCTCGAATGATTTCTGTAGAAGCTGCAGAGACGAGGAGGAGGAAGAAACTACAACCCACCTACTGTGTACACTGTGCATGTCCTGCTTTTGCGACGCTAAAAAGTAAAACGCTCGAGGATTACTTCTACAATGATCTTAACGATCAAGCCGAACTCGGCATCCACAAGATACGAAACTTCATTTCTGGGACGAAATGGTTCAACTCTTAGGGTTAATACCGGTACGGTTGCCAATCTCGAAGTACTTTGTGTTAGATACTCTGGTTCCCTGAGTTGGTAAACCGGTTCTTCATTGTGGTATCACAATAGGCCGAAGTGGTCTAAGTGTGTCCCTGTATGAGTGTGGGCAGCCACCTATCCTAAGCTTCGTACCGAAGTTCCTTTCATTTTTCTTTTGATTATATCGCCTCTATGGCAGTCCAATAGGACTGATTTGAAAAGAGGTCCCCCGCTCTGCGTTCTATGCTTTTCCCCTTTTGCGCTTCTTTTATATAATTCTAAAAATTGTTGTCTTTGCAAAACACCTAAGTGCTAGGAGCTCCAAGGCATATTGCCCATCTTCTTCAAAAGCATAGGAAAACGCCTTCCGGTCACCCAAAAGGACGAAACGGATCAATAGGATCAAGTAGACCATTAATCGCTTCTATAAGGCCCTCTGCAACACTAGAAGGTTTATATTTTCTGTCTGAGCAATGCAGACTAATGTTTTATAAAATAGAAGCATTAGGCGTTTAAAGGCATTTTATCCAGCTTCTTCAAAGAGACAGAAAAATGCCTTCCGGGCACCTAGAAGGACGAAACGGATCAAGAGGCCCAAGATAACTTTTCTCAGCTCCGTAGCGCCAGCGACGACATAATGTTCGGCTGGGCAGTGCATGAAATAGAGCAATGTGTTCTTAAATAAAAATGCTAGGAGCTCAAAGGCGTATGGCCCATCTTCTTTAAAGGCAAAGGAAAGCGTCTTTCGACCACTCAGAAGGGCAAAATGGACTTAAAGGATAAGATATACGATTCTCCGCTTCTACTAAACCCTTCTGCAGTCTAAGCGGCGGCATATTGTATGGCTGAGCGGTGCGTGGAGTTAGCCAATGTGTTCTTAAATACAAATATTACGACATCCAAAGCCTTTTACCCCAGCCAGGAACACCGAACATTTTTCGCGGCACCACTTCTTGTCGGGGAATGACAAGCCTCCCGGAGTATAACCTGTCATCAAAAAGAGCTTCTCACTTCGCCGTTCGGAGTCGGCAATAAACTGAAGGTCCCTTCCATTTGTGCGAACACGCACAACATGAATGGTTGCGAGAAGCTAGGCCTTGGCTCATCCCAAGCTGTCGCGCCAGCTATTTATTTAAAGCCTTTTACCCATCTTCTTTAAAGGCGTACGAAAACGCCTGTCAGCCACCAAAAAAAAAATAACGGATCAAGTTTACGGTTTCTACTACGCCTTTTTGAATTCTATAATTATTTATTACCTTATCTCTGCTATACACCTTTCTTTTTAAAACTCTGTTAAAAGTTACAATCAATTTGTGCAACCAAAGACCATATATAACTTGTTTTATGTGTAATCCAACTAACGACCCACCCCACTGTCCATCTCTACACAATCCACAACTCTCCACAATCTACAAAATTTGATTATTTCCACCACCACCAATAGAAAAAGAAAAGTCAAACAACATACAAAATAGACATGCCATGTCATTTTTTCCCCCAAAAATTATTTAATTTCCCCATTATCGGTCTCAAATTCGTTTAAAATAAGTTCAAAAATTGCTAAACAATTCAAAATGCCATCGAAAAAGAAGAAATATAATGCCAGGTTCCCGGCGGTAAGTAGAAAGAATGAATTTAAAGAAAAATAAAAACGAAAATGAAAGAACTTCCTCACCAAGAGACTTCATTCCGCGATGTCATTTCCAAGTGAAGGCGGCGTTTGGGAAAGTATGTATATTTTGCTTTGCCCCGACATTTGGATTGGATTTGTATTTCGCAATTAACTTATATTTACTTTTGTTTCAAAATGAATAATGCAAAATGAAAACAAACTTTGTGTATATTGTGATTCCCATGTTTTTTGGTGTGTACCATTCGCTTTCGATTTTCGTTTTTTTTTTTTCCTCATGAGTGGTTTTTGTGTATCTAGTTTTAATTTTGTTTTTGTTTTCTTTTTATAGGGACGTATAAAGAAAATCATGCAAAGCGACGAAGAAATTGGAAAAGTAGCGCAAGCGGTTCCTGTTATTATCTATATCCTTTTTAAAAGCTTTTTTCTATTCCTTCTGTGGATGAAATGTGTGTGAGGTTTTGTGTTTCAAAGTGTAGAAGGCTGAGGGTGAAAAGTTTGGAACTCCATCTAACAGATGGTATATTCGTTGTGAATATTTTCAAACTATTAGTCGGTAGTTTAATCCTGTCCGTAGTATCTTATCGGGTATGTGGCTTCAAATAGAGATCAAGTTTACTTGTGTATAAGAACGAACGTGTTAAATCTGTTAAATTTAGTTTCCAACCATCGCTTATGTTCATGTAAAATTACGCAGCAAGCTTGAAATTTTTTAAAGCAAGTTTCCACTTGTCACACAGCATGCATTGTTGCGATTGCTATTCCGAATTTTCTCATCATAATTTAACAGCGGCGAATGGTTGTTAGAATATGCCAATCAGAATACAATTTACTGTCGCCCCTTGTAGGAGAGTCTGGATTTATGCAACACCTCCATTTCGTTCCCAAAAACCTGGAAATTTCTTCAGCAGTTCTGCGCTAGGTTGGTTCAACACGACCAATTCGCCTGGCGCAAGTGTGAATTAAAAACTTCTGGAGTTCTCCAGGACTCTATTTTGTTCCCATTTTCGAAAATGATCTCTTGTCTGCAACTTATAATCCAACGCACTCCTTCGCTAATGACAGTACATTCAGTTTCGCAAAATGTATCCCCAATTATACGTTCTTACGTGAGCAGTGCAAAAAATACTTTACGCCTTCAGATCCGGCAACAGTCTGCAAGGAATTTAATTGCCCAAAACTAGGGTATATCGCGCACATCTGGTCTAATGAGTAGCTGGCCTAGCTTATAACAACTATTTATCCGACGTGTGTGTTAGATAAAAAGCGACCCACGGTCTTTATTTCCTTCTCCCAACGGCGAAAATAAGATGCTTTTTCATGACAAGTTAAACACTCGGACGCTAGACCATTTTCATTGCTTTTTGCCATGAAGTTATCTCGTTTAAGGTGTGACCAATCCATTATCACTTTGCGCCATGAACCATGGAATTATACCTGTGGTCAGTAGCAAAAGTAGCTACAAGTTTATTAAAGTAAAATAAAGTAAATAGCTGGCACGACACCTCAGGATGTGCCAAGGCCTAACTACAACAATTTATTGTTGAATCCGAACGGCGAATTGAGATGCAGGTACATTAACTCGCTAAAAACAAGGAGCGCCATGTGCCTCTATCAAGACCTTGGAAATCTACATTAACACAGGCGATAATAATGGCCTACGAAAGATGGAGCAATGTCGATACCCGTGTTTCTTGCAGACAAATTTGGCCCAGTAAGACAAATACTCTTATTTTAATCAATTAGAGAAGCACTAGCTACAATTAGAGCCTGAAGGGAACTCTGTTTAAATAGCACACATATAATTAGATTGGGAGTACTTATCAACAATTCCTTAAAGGCTGTAGAGATGAATAAGAGGAAAAGACGGTTATACACCTTCTGTGCCCTTGGCATGCTCTATACACCTTTAGAATCTAGTCACCACGTCTACAGCATTAGCAGATTTGTCTACGAACCGAATTGGTTCCTATGCAGCGTTAACAGCTAATTTTAACCACCATCCTGCCTGTTCTCCATCTCATGAGAGGAGAAGACATGTCCGTTTGGTATTCTTACGTATTTTTGCGGGCGTTTAATAAACACATATAAAGCATTTACTTTTTATGAAAAAATATTTTCCTTAACTTTCAATTTTTATTTTCGAATTATACCTAGAACTCTAGAGCTCTTTGTAGAATCCTTGCTGACGAAGACTCTGAAAATTACAAATTCCCGTAATGCAAAAACTCTTTCGCCTTCTCACATGAAACAGTGCATAATGGCTGAAAATCGTTTTGACTTTTTGCGAGAGCTTGTCAAGAATGTTCCCGACATCAGTGTGGCCGAGGAAGTAAGTAATGATAGTTCACCCGAAGCTACTATCGATCCATCGGACACACCGTATGATTTAAGTATGCCATCCACGAGCACTAGCAACGAGGCAACTATCCCAAAAGTGCTGCCATCCAATGGAAATACATCTCTGATACGTAGTAATGGTGTGACCAGAAGCTGTGGCACCAGAATTGTTGGTAACACACTGCAATCCTCGCCATTAGGTGGTGGCGCGTCTGAAGAAAGTCGAGCTAATTTAAAACGCCAGTGGGAAGTTATAAGCCGCATTCATAATCAACTTCAAACACCTACAGCAACAACACTTGCAAGCATTTCCAATAGAAAGTCACTATCAACAGAAAGCACACCGCCAAAGCTTTTTCGAACTGATTCAGCACCAGCAGGAGTTAAAGAACCACAGCTTCTAACAGCAACAGCAACATCATTGAACCAGCAACAGCATCACCAACAACAACTACCAACAGATCTCCGCCGTCTAAGACATCAACCAAAATCTGTACCTGGTAACATTTGTGCAGAAACCATATCACCGTCGCAAAGAAATAACAACAAACCGCAAACGACAGCAACTGCCATTCCTGCGCCCATTGTCAGCATAGATTTCTGCAACAAGCCAATTGTGAAAATAGATTATAGTAACCTAGCTTTACATGACACCAACTATTCAGAGTCACCATCGTCGTCGTCATCGTCGCCTACCGTAGAGCAGATAAACAAGAGTGGCGCTTGTATTGCTAAGACCCCGCTTCAGTCGCCAACAGCAGCGATCGCAGAAAGTCCAGTCATAAACATAGATCTATCCAACATCGTAACGAGTGGAACGTTCGCAACGTCATCGCTCCCTCCCAGTGTCATCGGTTCTAACTGTGCTGCAGTTTCAGTACCATCCGCAGTGGCAACCAACAAGAACTCATTTTTGGAGCTGGACGAGGACTATGACAACATTTAAGTGAAGCCAACGACGACAACAGAGAGAAAGATACAAACTAAATGATAAATCATCTTTATTTTTAGAATTAAAGTTAATTACAGTAAATGTAACTAAAACAAACAAACAAAATGAACATAATAATTTAAAAAAAAAACAAAATGTAACGACGAGTAATTTGCAACACTGTACCTAGTTGTTTTCGTTTGAATGAAATAAAAAAAATTAAATATATAGATAAAACAATTTTGTACTTGTACTATAATTCGTGTAGGAGCAGCACTAGAACTTATAGACTTCTCCAGCTGACTTCAATTCTTAGGCGTGACAGTGCATCATAAACAGTACAAATGAAATGAATGCTGGCATAGGCAGTTTTAAAATCGATAAAGAGATGGTGGCTATCTTTTTAGACCTCTTGGACTTTCTCCGGGATCTGCCAAAGTGTGAACATTTGGTGGATTGTGGAGTCTTATAGCGTGAAGACGGATGCCTCTGTACTTGGTACAGCTAAGAAGGTCTCCTTTGACGTCGATCAAGTAAACAATGCTGACCTTTTGATCAGTAGACGGAAATTTTGGTTATCCTCAGCTAAGTTGAATAGTTCGTTCTGTCTGATAGCTGAATGTTCATCGTTATTGTATAGTCAGCAAAAGTAGCTTTTCCAAATGTTCAACACCGACTGTAACTACTTCAAGGTTTCTTTTTTCATCTTTTCATGTTTCTCTTCAGGCTCTTACTATTATGATCTCTCATGTCTCATGATCTCGCTGTCTCTTCTCGTTTTTGAGAAGCCGAAGTACTTTCTGTCTCCTTTGTATACTTATTTGCAGAGTGGCTTTATATACCTTAATTTTGTTGCATGTCATTGCGAGCATCAATCGCCGGGTTAGTGCGTTGAGTGCCAGCATTCTTTGTCAATTCAGGGATTTCCTGTTGTCGGTCGATCGAACCCAACGCAGCAGTTGCAGCGTTTCTAATGTCTTGCTGGCAGCAAGTACTTGATCCTGACAGCATAGGATTTTTTAAGAGATTTCAGGATACACGTTCGGTGTCTCTTGCCTGTCGGCGTGGTATAAGATCTTCTCAATCTTCTTTTTTGGCATTTGGGATCAATACAGTCGTCCGTAGGCTGCAACAATGTGGTGATCCAAGTCAATGTTGGGAGCTGGGAAATTCGGCTACTAAATGACAGGAGCAGTGCCTTTCGTCGATTACAATACGATCAATTTGTTTGACCGTTTCATGAGAGTGAGATGAGGAAACTACATATGTATGTGCTTGCTATAGTGATGTTCAGCTTCGAAGCTAAGTCTGTTTTCCAGACATGGTGTCGCTTGCTTACTAATTGTTTTTCCCAGCATGTCCTGATTTTTTTTATAATCCACTCGGGTTTCAAGCGGTTATCGAATACCCATTTGATGTTAATCACACACACAGCACAAGTGAGGTGCAATTGTTCGAAACTCAGGTAGCATTAGTTTTCAACGGCATCCGACGGCGGCGTCCAGACTAGCTGGGGGCATGTGTGGTGTTTGTCATTGCTATAATTCACGGGAATTTTTTCGTGTTAAAATCGTCGAACGCACCTAGTTTGACGGCAAATTGTCATAAGACGTTTGATTACGCGTCGAAAGCTTAAACTTGTTGCCTAATCCTGCCTCTTATGACAATTCCTCAGCCGAATAAGTGCTGCTTCTGCTTTCTGTAGCAGGCCCAGAACCTCACTGGAACAGTTGGCGTTCTTCTACTGCCGCCTGGATCTACCTTAGAGTGCCGTAGTATACATTGGGTGAATTTAAAAAAGTAAAAAACAAACTGCGGTGTTGCGGCAACACAACAGGCTTTGTGTTACTGTTGCACTGCTACTTCACTGTTGCTGTTGCACTTCGAACTTTATTTTGACATTTATGAGTAGCTGTGTTGCAAAGCTGTTCACAGTAGAAAAAATGGAGGAAGTAGTCAACTGTTGTCTATTAAACAATATTATGGACAATTTGGAGCCGAAACAACATTTCTTAATGAAGAATAAAAAACGAACAAGGGTGAAACAATGGTCGCCAATGATAAAAATGGTGGACAGGTTCAAAAGAAAACGTATTCCAAAAACCATAGATTACCCCAGCATGAGTAGGCAGTATTCAGTCATTTTACAATCACAAAAAAATATAATCAAATAAATATTTGCACCTTTCATCCATTTTTCGCAGAATTATTGAATAGAAATGTAAATAATAATAGCTAACAAGAAAAATCTTAACCGCAACAGAAGGAAGCAACAGCAAAACAACTGATGCACAGATTACTCTGTTTTGACGATTGGTTGCGTTGATGTTGCAAAAAAAAAACCCTTGATTTGAGCACCACTGCCAACATGTTGCGTTTTTGTACTCGTTGCTTTTTTGTTGCTGCAACACTGCATTATTGAACTCACCCAGCCGGCTTATTTAACTTCTTTAAAAAAAAACTGCCTTAAAATTATGTAAATATTTCTTTTTTTATTTCTTTTTATTTTCTCTCGTTTTTTTTTCTGCATCATTTGGAAAGTGTGTATGAAAATAAATATACGTTTCTCTGTACCTCTTTTTACAAACATAACATCGGTTGGTTTTATAAAAAAAAGATTTGATTTCTTCGCTTTAAAAGGACTAATATTGTTTACTAATCTCCTTTGATAAATATTTTCTTTTCCCGTTTGTATATCATCGCTCAAAACTTGTGGAATAACGAAAAAAAAAATCAGCTTTGTTTTTGTACTCTTTTCCCATTCTTAATAAAAAACAACAACAACACTCGATTATTCCCATTTGACGGTGTTAGTCTTCTGGCACTTTCCACGACAGTTGCTTGCCGCGGTCGTACAAGTTCTTCAGAGCTGTTGTGAACTTTTTCTCTGCCTGCAACTTCAGATAGTGTTTGTACAATTGCAATGTTGTGCGAGCATCTTCGACAGAGTCGTGCGTTTCCGATTGAATTTTTGTGCCTGAAGAGAAGAAAAAATTGAATTAAATTGTAAGAACCGGCATCTGTGGTCAGACCTAAGAAATGCCAGGCTAAGAATCGCAGGGAGACCATTCGATGATGTGGCAAATGGAACAAGTGAACTGTATCTATTATTTGATCAGACGGCACTATCATATTGATAACTCTGAAATACATAAGAAGAAGGGTGATTAAGTGTTGTATACATATGCAGGTTCTTCCAACCTGAAGTCATTCTTAAGGCCATGACCAACAAATATCACTCCCACGTCGACCAAGTGCTTTAATTTTTGATATGAATTTTTCAATGCCGTTAAACGTTTGTTACTGAAATTTGCATCCAGATCGCCGGGTTTGATTCCAGAAAATTGTGTTAAATAATCGACGACTTTTTCTTGTGTTGATATATAGTCATCCATGAAGGGAACTCCCTCATCAGGTCCTTGGCTAAAAAGATAAAAAAAACCATTGAGAACATTTTTCTAAAAGCAAACTCAAGCTATTCTCACCCCCTAATGCAGGAGATCCTTGCAACACTCATGTGACACGGTTTTATAGTTGCTGTTTTACCATCCGGACGTATCTCATTCTCTTCTGGATTAAGAGTTACAAATTCAGCATCCATTGCAACTAGATCGCCCGCTCTTGGCATCTCACTTGGTTGCAATGGTTTAAACACCGTTTCATTTTTCACCGACGGATGAATGGGGTTCAGAATGTCCTTCAATTCGAAATTAGAAACAATTATTTGGCACGAATTCGGTTTTGGGAGGTACTTACCTGGATAAACGGATTGAAAAACGAAATTTCCGGTTCCGCTTCTTCAGCTGCGTTTTCAGATTCATCATCTGAATTGATGCTACTATAAAACAGTACACACGGAACTTTCCAATCCAGAGTAAACCAAACCGATTCTTGTGTCGAAACAGGTGAAATGCTATAAATCAAAGAATTATTAGCTCGATATAGAGGATCGCAACAAGATCTTGTATTGTTTTCTTAGTGGGATCTTATGCCGAGTACAGTGCTCTGACAAAGAGTTAACAGCTGTTGGGTGGATGGATCTGAAGAAGAAATCACTTAGCGCAACGAGATGAAGAAGAAGTCTGTTTGAACCATCAGGCAGCATTGAAAGTCTTCATAAAGCCAATATCTCGAATAGATCTGGTCAGAGAATGTTAAAGAAAAATCAGCCTACTATCTAGGAGAAAGCCATCAAATTGGCAAGAGTACCATGAGAGCTACGTGGATAAGTTCTCGATCAGCTGTGTAAAGGGCTAAAATGCCTGATTGGAAAATTGGAAAGACATCAAACTGGCGTTCGTTCCGGCAGCACATTAATTCGTCATTAATCAGAGTATCCGTAAGGATCACTGAACTGGTCAAGTAACCTTTGTTGCTGCTAAAACACGACGAGCAACAAAGTGATGGGTTAAAGATAGATAATTCTATCATACTACACCGCAGAAAGACAAGGCCCAGCTGCTTATGCTACGAGTCAAAGAATATTCACTGAAGAGGCTTGTTTCACTAGGGTGACAAAGCTCAATGCGGTTTAAGCTCCTATATTCCACATTTCCACGAGAAATATAAAGAAGTCAGCAAACCCTTTACCCAGTAGTCTGACCCCAGCTAACCTCTCTCTCCAAAGAAAACTTAGGGCCCACCAACACAGCGATTCGTAGAAACTGCAAGAAAGATGAGGATTGTCCTAGACCTAGCGAGAATGCGACAGAAGATTTTGGTGTCTATGTGAATATCGGCATCCCAACCAATAAAGGCGAATCGCGACCACCAACAAATTAAACGACAATACCAAGAGGATATTAAAACTACATCTACATATCGTACATTCTTCGCGCAATGAAAGACAGACAAAGTTAAACTGAAGTGTTCACCCCCAGAGTAAAAACTTACCTAAAATCATTGAAGATATACCACTGATTCTCGTCTTCTGTTCCAGTGGCCATTTTCAGATCATGATACCGTTTACCCACGTTAATCAAAGAAACCAAATTCTTTTGTGTTCCATCGTCTATTTGACAAACTACAGCTTTCAGTGAATATTCCTTATAAGTGTCGTTCGCTGAAAAAAATAAACTTATCACTCCATCCTTAGTAAAAAAAAATTTCAAGTATCCTACTGCTTTTGGGTAGGTTCTCAACTGGTGTAGATGTACGCTTTATTGGTGATTGTTTCACTTCGATGTTTAACTAAAGATAGATTGGTTAGTTTTCGATGATAGTAGCATTTGTTTAACGAACCTCTTCCGACTTTGTGTTACTGTGCTCGGTTTGTACACTAAGCTCGCCATTGGCATCAATAGCCATAGAGAAGGTTAGCGGAAACCATGAATTTTGTCTTGCATTGGGTGAGGTATTGGTGGCTGCATTTGCTGGGGATTTCCTAAAAAAAAAAACGAACAGGTTCAGTGTAGTGATTTTAAAATATGATTCCTATGTTTATCATACCTATCAGGATGAACGAAATGACAATCGCCTCGTGAACAGTTTGTTCCATAACGACACGGTTTGGTTGTATTCAAAATTGCTGGACTCTCAGATGGTGTCGAAACAAAGCTGCGATTTAATTGTCGTTTCAAGAATGACAAATCTTTTTCATTGCTAAGGCCACAGTTGATTGCGAGAATTTGTGGAAGACCAGTTACCTTCAAAAATAAATCAACAACATATTGTCTGCCATTCTCCGTTGCCAACTGTTTAAGAACATTGAAATTCCTTACCTTAACCGATTGAAAAGTAGGTGAAAACTTTTTACAATTCTCACAGAATGCATGGATATTTTTTTCCGTTCCAAGTGATCCCTTGAGAATTGTACCAAAATTAAAGTGTTCCATGTCTTTATTGTTGTTCGGGTATGATAGATTGCACGCCAAAAGAATGTTGGCCTTATATTTCTAAATTAGATTTGCCATCAAAAAAAACCGCCATCTAGAGACAAAAACACTATTTACCTCTTCATTGCACTTAAGACAACGATTGGTACACATTTGGCGAGTTCCAAAGAGTTTACTTATATCTGTTTCTTCGTTGATTTTACTGCGCTCTCGTTCATCTTCTTTTGATGTGAATTCGCCTAGAAGAAAGAGAAAAGACATTAAATAGCGAGAGTTATTCTTATGATAGCTCCCTGTGCAACTGCGTACTGTTGCAATTCACAGATCTCACGATAATTCGCGAATGGCTCAGTGCGTCAACAATGAAGGGACAGCTTTTTGCAACGAGTGGAAACACTGCACAGCGTGCCGTCATTCAAGACCAAAAATGTTTCCATATCTGACGGTAAAAGAATTGTCGGTCCATCACAGTGGACACAAGCTCCCTACGGTCACGCACCCATATTGTCTCGATGGGAGACAAATCGACAGAAACAGATCATATGATCCAAACTCTGGCATTTGACGGAAGACTCAGTACCAGAATTCCTAACAGAGATGAGTGGTGGCACCACAAACTGGGAAGAGAACTGCCCTTTTAAACCGATTGGTCTAAGATGGACATTGGTACAGATGCCAGGCTCTACTGCAAGGCCCTAGGAATAAACCACTCCTTTAGAATAAACGACGACTGCAGCATCTTTCAGGTCGAAATCACAGCCATCATCGAAGCCTCGAAAACTGACTGCGAGAAGGGTATCACCGCAAGGACAATCACGCCGGTAGAAGAATGAGGACACTTGGTATGTAGTTACTTCTTCACGGAACTGGAGGACTTGCGTGACATCGAGCTGAGGGACCTCCTGAGATTGATTTCCTTATCTCTCCCTCGAGCACGACTGTGTTCTGCAAGAACTAGGTAAAGGGAATCGTTACGTTCTTGAAAGTGAAAGCGTAATAGATCAAGGAATTGGGTTCAAAGACGTCCAGATGCCTCTTCTTCGGACACGAATTTACTAACCCTAGTAGAACCTCTAGTGCTTTCTAACTACATGCGTGTACCAAACAATAAAATTCACCTGTTTTAACGTCACTCGGCTGAAGTATCTCATCAGATTGGTTTTCCATACAGCCATCTTGCATCGCTTGCGGTTTTGTTCCCCTAAATCCATTATCATTCAAAGCTATGTAATCATCTGCAAGGGAAAAATATCCATTTAGTTCAACAAGAGATCACAAGCCAATTGGCACATCACACAACAAACCATATGTGGCCGGGTACAGCAGACTGTTCAAATGACTGTTTTTGTGCGAGTCGAGAATTTCAGAGTGCATCTGATGCAAAATAAAGCGATTCCAATTCTATGTCAATACAAAAGACATTTTCGTTAAAAATAAAAACAAATTTCTCTGCAAGCTTATGCTTACCTGAATCAAACTGATGAGGTTGACGTTAGATGACCGATCAGACAAAATTAAACCAAGAGCAGATGCCTCTGGGACAGTGCGGAACGAACGAAGAAAGTTACTGGCCTGACATGGCGATGCAGCTGGAAGGAAAGTCCACATTTTAACCTTGTGGAGTTTGATATATCCAAATGAAGTACTCACCGGTTGATTTATCAAGCATGTGGAAAAGAAAACCTAACTCACAGGACAAACAGAACTCCTTAGTGCAAGAATGTGTAAGCAAACGCTTACGCAGGGGTTGTATGAAGTACAGAATCTGCAGCATGGAATTGCAATACGAATTGGGCAGAGTTGCTTCCAGACCAGCGAAGCATGTCTGATTGTATTGCTCGAACTCGAAATCTTGTGTCCCCAACTTGGAGTATTTCATTTCCACCTTTCGATAGCGCCGCGGTATGATTTTCACTCCACTCTCGGTAGTTTTATTGGAGTTTTGTACCCCATTGCCATTTGTCGATGTTCCTCCATTGGTGTCCGTCACGTATGGTATTTGATTGCGTCTGACCAAGCGTGGATTCGGTGAATAACCAATTGGGCCTTGCATTTTCATTGCAGACAGAATGTCTTGATCGATTGGCTTCGGACGCCTGTACTGGTAGCGTAGGAGTTCTTCCGGCCAATCACTGAACCACCTTGTGCCGGTGACCAAATGTGGCAAAACAATCGACGAGAGAGGGAAGGTGGTATCCGTTATGGGAACTATGGGCAATTGAGGAACTGGGTCGGCGAATTCAGTGTCCCTCGAGAATGTATTGAATTGTGGTTGTGGTGTGTTCACCGATGCAATGATGCTAATGTGGCCAGATTGATCTCCAAATGCCATGGTCTGACTCGACGAACTAATGTCGAACGATAGACATTGGCTGCCGGATGTATTCACTTGATACATACACACCCGGGGCTCACTCAACTCAACAGTGTCGACCAATTGAACTTGTCCGTAGGATGACACAACTGCAAGACGGGAACTTTGCGATGGTAAGAATTTTAAGAGTTGTGGATCGATAAGGACTTGAATTGGCGAAATCAGACGCAACATTCTTAGATCAAACACCATAAGGAAACGATCAACAGCAAGAGTTCCCTGGCGGCCGCTGAAACCACAAGAAATCAGATAATTCCCCTGCACATCGAAATCAGAGAGACTCCCTGTGTGGGTTTTGATTGTATGCTCCACATTTAGCGAGTTCACATCACGCAAGGTGACAGTGCCAAATGGGTCTCCAGCGAAAAGATAACGGGAGCTTTTGCGAAGGACCGTACAACCAGCTGTTCCAACGTGTTGCTAGAAAAATTATTTCAACAGACTGACTCACTGATGAGCTGACAATGAGTACATACCAAGTTGGTCTCCTTCAGCGTTGTCAGATCGAAATCAATCAGCTCATCCTGAAGTCCAGCCATGGCCAACCGATGTTGAGACATTTGTTGCATACATACCATCTCAGTCATATGCTTTGACCTAAAATAAACGCGAATGTAGTTACAAATTGCGTTCCAGTGTACCCACTTTCGTTTTACCTATGTGTAAACTTTGGAATACCACGACGGATCTGATGACGCAGCGATGTTTGTGTTAATGCCAAGATACCCGAATCGTTCGTTGTAATTTGACGGACAATATCGCTGGCATGCACTTGAAACGAAGTGTACTTCTGTAAGCTACCACTGTAGTAAGATGTTACGTGTCCCTTGTGTTGTGTAAAGAAACAAAACGAAAGTTTTGTAAAAACAAAACAATACTTGACCTACTTTGAGTCTGTATACGTACCCCTTGATTTCCCATCCAAACCAATTCCTCATAGTCATCAAACGCTATCGCTGATACGCCAAAATTTTCACCGCCATCCGCTAGTATAGGCACCAACTCCATGTAGTCAGCGTCCGAGGATCCAACATTAAAACCACCAAAGCTGGGAGAATAGTGTCCCGTGCGATTTGGGTCATCATAAACATCTAGAATACCATACATGCATACATAGTATATACAAAGTGCCTACAATGGTTCTTTTGGTTTTGGGTTCTTTGTTTATGGCAACGCAAATGATGGGATAAGCAAGGAGAAATTTCTTCGGCTCTATTTACTCACTTGATATGGAAAGGATGTCGTCTGATTGTACTATTGGATCCCCGCCAACGTATACGAAGTCCATTGTTTATGGAATTTCAGGCAGAAAATATCGAAAATCCAACAATTGTAAAATCTTTTGTTGCATTCGAGCCAACTTTCCACTTTTTCGACGTCAAAACAAAATACAACTCTTCTACTGTCCAGCGAGATCGCAGTTCGATTTGGGGGCCCGCTGACAAGTTGAGAGAGAAAAATGGCCGTTTGTCAGTTGTATGGGAGTACTGCCAGCTCTACATTTCTTACAAGAAACTCGAATTGAGTGGAAGTTAACTGAGTCCGAAGATTGAAAACGAATTTGGCCAATTATTTAGCCAAACATTCATAGGAAACTGAATTTAAAATGGGCACCCACATAAGAATGTTATAGTTCCATTTATCTACAGCGCAGCAAGGGCAAAGCCAAAGGAATAGCTGGAAAACGATAGACCAAACGTTTGGATAACTTTTTACAAACAGTTTATTCGGTTTTAATTTACAACATGAATACAATTTCTTCGTTTTAATCATCAAATTCACTTGGTGTTTGTGCACTATCGGCTGGAATATTAAATTTACTCGCAATTTCGCCAGTGTTCATCCGATTTAAGAAAGATTTTAGGAGCCGATGGTTGAGCACATCTGTTTGAGTTAATTCCCGTGCTGGTTGAGTTTCTACTTGAACTGTAGGATTTTGTTGTTCTGTGTCAGAAAGTTGCACCACTTGTGCTGACTTTGGATTCTCTTCTCGGCTAGGCATATTAATAAATCTAAATTGTTAAGATTAGACAATGTTTATGATTGTTTTATTGGAAACTTTGTCTTACTTGTGGCGAGATTAATAAAGGCACAAAAATTTTAAATAAATATCAAAATCTAAGCACCGCACTCGTTTACAGCTAATATTATGACAGATGACTGATGGTAAATTGATGTGTTCGAAGATCTATTTGTGATGAATTAGTTCAGCACAACTAATAAATAATAAAGAAAGTGGGTTTTTAAAAGCTATTCCAAACGAGACTGGAGCTGTTTAATAGCAGGGAGCCTAACTAGTCCACATGAATGTAGCTGTAGTTTACTGTAGGCCTCAACCCATGTATGTTAGGTAGTCTAGTAGCTAAGAGCCTCTACTTGCGCATTCTAATACCGGTGAGGTCTCTTATTGGTGCGCGCAATTTTAGGAAAATTTGTCCTATGCTGCGTTGGGCTCTTATAAAGATTCGAAGACTGCGATCCGGAGTGTAAGTCGTTTTTCTGCAGCATCTGCCGAAGTGTGCTAGTTTAAGGACGTCTGGGATCTAAAAATGCAATGATTGGGGCCAATCAGGTTGGTTACAAATGGTTTCCGCTACTTTTACAATATGGAAGAGCAGTCAGATGACGAATTTGAGAAAATTCTCTCGTCCAACCAAATTTATGAAATGATGTGGTATACCTATGCTATCTACCAAGCAAACCATTTCCAGCTGCGTTGAATAGCTCGACCGATAAGCTCTCAGGTCCAGCATTCTTTAACGATTTAAGTTTGAACATTGCTATCCTCACTTCGTTTAGATGCAGCGTTTGGAAGTTTTTGCTATATATGGTCTATGTTGAGTGGTTTTTTCAGCCTGACAGTAAATATTGGCCACTTGGATTTTTCTCGCAAAAACGCACCATACAATAGCATCACGTAACAGATCATCACCGAATCACAAATTCTAAGTTATTCATGTCCATAACGTGAACTCTATGAAAGTCCTTCGTAAATTATATGTTGATTCTATAGAAGTGTTCATTTAATAAAACCAAATTCTTACAAAAAAAAAAAAATGGAAACATTTGTTCTTATCCGTTTATTACTTACAATCTTCAGTAAGAGAAAAAAACAAAAAAAATACACAAACATACATTCAGTTCTAGCTTTCCATTTCTTCGACAGAGTCCTCATCCTCTTCCCATTCGCCATCAGAGATATTTTTCGCCATCATTTCATCTTCTATGTCGGAATTTGAAGAATCTGTAACAAAGAATAAAAGTTAGTTAGTTCCATTCTCTTCTGTTGGCGTATGTAACTCTTGTGGACAAAAATGCATCATCAAGGTTACTTTTTGCCCGGCTACCCATTCATGTTTTAGTAACGTCAAACTTATGCTAAGTCTGACTTAACATGCAGAGCTGAACAATTAATTCCGAGCTAAGGCAGAACGTCAAAAAAGCAACTTGCTCCTGAGGCTAAGGGCAGCACTTTCAATATAAGACCGGAAATACATATAATGCAACAACAAATAAAACAAAAGCCCTTACCAACACGGTCATGATAGAGTGCGAAGAAAGAAACTAGTTACAAAAGTCTATGTAGATCTAAACCCTAACGATGCAATTCAAGGAGGTACAAGAACTGCAAACATCGACTAGCTTTCGCTCAGGATCTCTCATCCTTAACCGTATAAACACATTTTGGTTTATTATATAGCAACCAGTCGAATTTATCTCGCTGCCACATTTCCTTTTAATCGACTATGAGAAGGCTTTCGATAGCGTAAATCGAGATTTATATTTGTTTGCCTTGCGCAGAAGTGGTATTCCAAAAACCATAGACATTTTTAAAGAGACATAATGGTAAGACGTCAGAGGACTCTGAGGTCCTGAGAAGTATGCGACAGGGCTGTATACTTTCTCCACCACTTTATTGCTCTTTCAATAGCATTATCCGCCAAGGTACGGAAAAGTCTTCGGTTAGTACTGAGTCAACGTCCACTTTTACATGGGAAAGTATAGGGCCATTCAACAAAAGGTCTCAATTTAAATTTCATGCCATTGTTAAACTGTTAACGTTCAACTATTATTGTGATGACTTTTCATAAGTAGGAGGTTATTAAATCTGGATCGATACAGACTCCGATAACGTGTTGAAATAGTAAAAATCCACACGGTGAAAATGTGGTGAAAACGTTTTATACAATTCGTACTGTTTTTGATCATCATCACGCGCATTCTTGCACAGCTATACTTATAGTGAATTTAATCGATAAAGTTGAACGTCTCGGATAAGTTAGTGATATGAAGACACCAACTCGTGTTCGTCGGGGAAGGTCAGCTGAAAATTATCGCTGCCGTAGCTGAGAGTGTTATTGAAAACCCAAGTGTATCCGTTTCCAGACGATCGCAAAAACTGGACCTATCTGCTACCACTTTGTACCGTATTTTGCATAAAGATCTTGGTGTACATGCTTATAAGGTTGACACAAGTTGACAAAAGAATTGAAGCCAGTAGACCTTGTACAACGCCGTACTTTCGCAAAAAAAGAAAAAGACGGATGTTGGATGACCTTATATATGTATATTTTGAAAAGCAACCCCAGTTAGACGACCCTCATTCATCGTTGACCTTAAGTGTTATAGCGACGCTAGGTAGAAAACGACAAATATTGCACAAGTTAGAAGCACAGCACATAAGTTATGAGGTACGTTGTGTGAAACCATGTGTGTGAAATTTTCAATCTTCGTACTTTTGTGAATAAGTGGCATTTTAGAGTCATACTTAAGGCTACTTAAGTTTGACTCTAAAAAGTTACCTATAGCAATGAGCTTTTGCACCGCTTTCATGTGCTCGATAGTGCGATAGATAGCCATAGTGCGTAATTACGACGAGTTTCAGATCGGGAGTTCGAACCTCACCTTCAGCTTAATGTTTATTTATTTTCTTTTTACCACCAATGGGAGGGGTTTGAACCCCCAAAACCTCCCCCCCCCCCCTTGGCTACGCCCCTGGGAAGAGGAGATGCAACCAAAAAAGGAAAAAGAAAATTTGGTCAAAAAATTGGCTTTTAAAAAAAGACGAATTTTCAAACGAAACGCTGCTGAAAGAACTAAAAGAAAATGAGCCAGCGGACTAAAAACACTACATGAGGATGGATGAAGCCCTATTTACAAAATTGTTGGACTTGTATTTTTCACTACATATGTCCCATAGCTCTCTCAAGTTTTTATATACGTTAATAAAATTAACATAATTTTCGTTATTTGGAATTGCCATTTTCATTTTTTTTTCACTTAATTTTACGCACGAACCTTCTTACTTGGTTGTTTCCGGCGAACTGAACGAGTAAATGCAGTAAACAATGATACACACGAAGCAACGGTTGCAGCAACGGACCAAAAATATCAAAATTTTTTGATATTTCTGGCAATGGTTGCGGCAACACGAAAATCAATGGGCAACACAGCTACACACGAAGCAACCGTTGCTTCAACATGGCTGTGTTTCTGCAACGGTTGACTCGTGTGTACCTAGCATTACAGAGGAAAGCTAAGGTATACAGCGTATATTGCTTGCTTTCACACAAGGTTATGAAATTATATCAAATGGCTCATAATCTGAAAAACAAAGACGGCAGAATTAGGCTCAAGGTAAATGCGGTGAAAACGTAGGCCTCGGTGCCTAACGTTGTTGAATCGATAAATTCGGCGAAGCATGGCCTCGGTCGACGATGGCAAGAACCTGGATGTGGATACTTGAATCAGCAAAGCAATGGCTGCCCTAGGAATCTATTCCGTAATCTGAAAAAGTAACTTTGAACACTTAAACCAAGCTAAGACTGTTTCGTTCGAAAGTTCGGTCAGTACTTCCTTACAGGTGTCGTATTTGGAAACACTACTGTCCTTTGTAAGCTGCAAACCTGCACAAGTAAATGCACTTGAAAAAAGTTTAGAACTAATAGACATTAGAATACGGTCAAGGAAGTGGCGGTGGGTCAGACATGCCATACGAAAGGAAGATAATTCCTTTGTCCTGTAATGGATTTCATACACCCAGTCAGAGAGAAGGAGTCACCCTAAGCAAACATAACGGAGGGCAGGGGGTAAAAGTGCACATAAGGAAGAGAAAATAAAAACTTTCAACAGATCACAGTGCATGATAAAATGGCAGTGATTGCTTTAACACGGATAAATCTTTAGAGGCTTGCTTACACGTGCCCAAATCAGTTCATGTGAGGCTTGCCAAGTGTGTAATTGTGGTCCTCCTAATACACGTGTCCATTTACTTACCATTATCCTCATACAGCAGAGCATTCTCATTGTTCAAGTTGTCTTCTTCTGTATTCCGTCTGATTTGACTCACAAGCATTTGCAGTCGTCCATTAAGCCTAAAATAGGAGATAATTGTGATTGCATTCATCGAATAATTGATCCTTAGACTTACTTTGAAATTTCCATCAAACAATTAGCTCTGTGCTCAATAATTCCTATACACGGTCCGAACTTTTCCAGCAAATCATCGGCGCCCAGCGCCATCAGTTGACTTGAATGTGTCTGCGCTAGAATTTTTAACCACTTGGCTGATATTTCAACACTGAAAGGAAATATAACTTTTAAAGAATGACCCAAGCAACCAGCAGTACGTTTCATGCATACTTTACTCGTTTTTTCTGCATCAACAGGGTCAACTCGTTCACTAGACTGCCCACATATTGCACGGGTAGCTTTTGCAGCGTCATCTGAATTACTTTCGGATCCTCTGTCGAAAGAACCATCATCAGCATCCTGCGAAAAGATGTTACAAAAACCATTCGCGAATCATTAACTCGATTACACCTACCCATGATCTCTGCTATGCAAAGCCTGTATCAGTAGTTGTACTTTACTTTGCGCCTGTGGCTTCTCTCCAACATTCAAGTTTAGATTTTGTAGTCTTGACTCGAATGGCATTTCGACCGGTTTCAACTTTTTCCTTGAAATCGTCGCTCCTGATTTGTAATCCACGTCATTTGCATCAACCAATGGAGTTATAGTCTTCAGCGCTGATCCCAGTGGCTTTTCCTTCTTTGCTGCCTTTGCTAGACGTTTCTTGGGGTCTGTTCGGACAAGAACTTGTAACTTTTCACCGTAATTTGGTGTCTGCAATGGAAAAAAAGGTATGAAGCCGACATTTTCGGTGACAGGCAAAGAAATTCCTTACAATTTGTTCGAACGCCATGAAGTGTTTGTCACCATAACCGAAAAGGATCCCATTTTTCGACGCATGTTGCAACGATGCAGCTACAGCGGGAATTGGCTCGATTGTCGTTGCACTGTCCGAGGCGATTTCAATGGTGACCTTCGGCTTGATGGGTTTTTCGGCTTTTATACTAGAGTCAGAGATGGTCATTTACATATATTTCAAAGCGACTCTAAAGAACTCACCTGTCCAATGGAACCAAGTAAACGTGAATTACACCACTCCGGGTCACGCTGGCTACCTTAACATTGCCCTCATCATCTAACTGACATGTTATACTATGAGCTATGTCCTCCATGAGTAGAGTACATGACGCCGATTTATTTCTACCCTTCTTCCCAATTTTCCACAAACAAATGATTCGCTCCATCTTGGAGGCTGTAATCGCATACTCGGTGTTATCTATCAGAAACGTGTTCAATATTGTGACTTCTGAGGTGTGTCCTGTGAATGTCTGCACTTGTTCTTGACTCTCCACCGAATAGACCTTGATTTGTCGTGCTCCAACCACAATATTATTCGAGTTTGCCAAGTACGCAATACTGTGAGGTTTTTCATTGCCAATCGACCACGCGCTCAATTGTTTTTCCTTTGCTAAACTCCAAATAACAACTTGACAATCCTCACCGCAGGTATACAAATTTTCAGCGTTGTCATAGAATATTGAAGTTACCCTTCCTGCGTGGCCTTCTCCCTTAAAATTGCGCTCAACCTGTAACCGATTCATGATTGTAAACAGAATTGCAGGGAACAGCATGGAATTCACTTACCTTTCCCAAAGAATAGGAATACAGCGAGACTCCTCCAGTGCTGGTGCCGAAAGCTATGTACAATGAATCGCCAGAACTGGTAGCCTTCTTTTCCTTTTTCGACTACAGAGAAAAAAATGTAAATGTCGAGTCGAAATTCAAAAAACGCGACACTGTTGACTTACTTTCTTTTGCTGCGAAACTGCCACCCATGTTAGAGCGCTACACGGACCAGATAAATGCAATAACGGGGTATATTCCTGCTTTAATTCGTTGGTTTCTATATCCCAGATTTTGAGAATTCCTTGGTCATTAACTAATGCGAATAGTTTTCCATCCGGAGAAAATCCCGACACGTGCTGTCCACCGAGCGCCATAACTTTTTTTGTGCATTTTCTTGCAGACAAACGTCAAAAGTTGCATTTCAAGAAATTTTAAAATTTGTACAAGATTGGAAATAAGTAAAAGAAGCGTTCAGGGAATCGATCAGAAAATATTGATACTGCTTCATCTACTTCATCTTGACTGTTTTAAAGAAGTTGGTTATAACCATGCTGCTTTTAAAATTATATGAATAGATTCTGTTGGAAAACCGAGTTTTTTAATTATAGTCTTATTTCTACACTCTGTTTCTGAGGTTATATATTTATTCGGACCTATACTCGTCGCGTAATTGCTACGGTTTTTGACAGGATTTGCATGTTTTTTAATAATCTCCACAACACCTTACCTATTTAACTAGAACCAAGACTTCGGTTGCTTGTTCTCAAACTCGCATCTGGCGAGTTGGCGTTGGCCAGAAATTGTGAATGCATCAAATCGGCCGAAATGTTAACCACCGATTTATACATATCACGACAACCAATAATGTACTAGAATTTCAAACATCCCTGCTTTGCAAAACGCATATTTTTCGAGCCACGAATGTCAAATTTGGCCATTCGCCCTAGAAGAGGTATATTTCTCTGTTGCTCGATTTTGCCGCGACAGAGTAATTAATTATTTATTTGTTTTTATAATAAACAAAACAATCTTTAGTAAAAATAAACTGAATATATAATGACTATGTCATCTAAGGAAAAGTCCGAAGAAATGGAGTGGTCTGCCGAGGAGGAAATTAAGTTATTTTTCGCACTAGAAGGCCTCAAGCCAGTCGGTGTCAATAAACATTTCTATATGGCTTGCATTGCCGAACGCCTGTCTAAGTCACTTAATCGCGATATACCGGCAGAAGCCATATGGGCCCATCTACGCACACTATACAACTTGGATGTACTCGATGAAATGGAACCACTACCTTTCCCAAATGAGCAAAAGGACTTCTATCTTCCCGATTCCGAATTCAGTGCTTTAATGTCACGCAAACAAGCCGAAACTGAAGAGAAGAAATACGAACCGTCACTAAAACAAATTGGTTTGTTCTCATGTTTATATAAAATGAAAACAGTTAACAGTTTGTCTCGTAGAAAAACCCACAACCGTTAAAATAAGTGTCCCACCAGTTAAGGAGCTGGAGAAGAAAATAATCACAAAACTTGCCGAAGCTCCCAAACGTACGCCAAAACGAACCAGAGGTTCTATGTCATTGGAGTCGAACAGTCCGTCAACCACGCCTCCACCCATTCAAGGTCACAAGAGACGACGAATCTAAGCCAATGACAAGCCATTGGTCTGCACAACTTCCCTTTTATTATAATATTTTGACCCAGAGTCCAGGAAATCTTATACATTTTCTGGATTTTGACTTTAACGTACACATTTCTTTTTATTCTATAAGCTCGACAAGTATTCGTTGTAATACCATTAGTCAAAAAACCTTTACAAGTTGGTGTAACTAACAATCTAGACTTAAGGACATACATTTACTTAGCGGTAAGTGAAGAGTTAAAAGCACATACAACAGGAACAAATGAGAAGTCGACTACAGTCTTATGTTTAAGGCACCCAGTAGCGTTAAGGGACTTGTGTATAGTAATCAGAAGAGGACGTGTATTCACTAGAGTCCCAATGGATGTAGGTAATCGATATCATCTTAACGCCTACTGTTACATGAGCGTATATGCATCAAATGTATATACATGTAAATATATATTAAAAAAGAAAAGAAAATATGTAAGCTTTTGGGTGGAAAGGAAGAAATTTTTATGAGCATGTGCAAGGCGGCGTTTAAACAGGGTAAAGATTAATGTACAGTTAAACTTTTTTTTTTTCCAAAACAAACACCAATTTATAATTGCATTCGCCTTTGAACTGTACGCAGCAAGAGGTTCCAATCTCCTTTTACATATATATATTGATGTTGTAATATAAGATTTTATTTTAAAGAATAAACGTTCCAAAGATAGATAACTGAAAGTGAGAGTTTTCCTTAAGGACGTGCCTTTTGTCTTATGGGTGGAAAATGTTTTCAATTTTTGAAATATTAAACACATCTAAGTAAGAAAGCGAAAAGAGGCTTCTACGAGCTCTTGAACAAGATGCAGGAGCAGTTCTGTCACATACAATTTCCAAAGACAGTGCAGGGAAAAGACGGCATCTTTGATACATAGTACGAGAATTATAGGTTGTGCGACACCAGGGGCCGAATTACCACACTCGTTAACGAGTAACTCGTCATCGAAATGTGACGATTTGGCCTTACCGCTCCTAATAAAGTTTATGGATCATTCGATCATGAGTCCCACTCTTTCGCTCGTTATCGATTGCGGTAATTCGGGCCCAGTTTCCGTTAGGGATACTGGGTAATTGACTTTGCGTCAGGGCGAAAATTGTCGCGGTTCCTGAGACATTCACAAGGCGATTTGGAAGTCTCTTGATCGATTAACCGGAAGTCAGATTGACTACACTTCTCCAGTAAAATAGATGCTCAAACGTCCTGAAGGGACGAGCATTAACTCGGACTATTAATGCTTTACTAGCTGGCTGAATTGAGAAGCTCTTTCATGACAGATTATACTCCCGGAGGTTTGTCATTCCCCGACGAGAAGTGGTGCCGCAAAAATTGTCCGGTGGATATGGCTGGAGCTTAAATTCACGCCGCTCGGTCACGAGTCCAATGCACTAACCACTGAGCAACAGCGACTACTCGGACTACTAATGCTCTCCACTAAATAAAAGAAAAAACCGGATTTCACCATCCCCCGCCTGAGGGGTTAATCTCTCTCATTCTCCTGCAGCGTTAGATAGCTTGGTGTCATCCTTGACCCAAAGCTAAGTTTGACATTAAATGCTAAATGGATGTACACTGCCATTGTACAACAAATTCTCTCCTATGGGTCACAAGTCTGGTACCCTGCTCTAAGTAAAGAATACAGCCTTAAAAGAGTGTAAAGAAGAGCAATTATAGGCACCATAGGAGCTCTGATATCATGCCCGACAGGTGCCCCAGGCGTCCTTCTGCACTTATAACCCCTCGACCACCATATCAGAAATTTTACACTGCGAAGCATGATCACACAATCTGAGAATTTAACAGGAACAGTAACATTTTGGGTCTGCTACCAAAATACTTGATAACTTCCCGGACAGTATCACCCCCAATTTAAATTTAAACATCCAAAGCATATTAAGCCTAAACTCTGACTGGTGTGTCAGAGAGGGCCGATCTATCTTCGCCGGCAAGAGGGTACTAGTACCGTTCACCAGAAGAAGGCAACTGGACCCTGGTACAGTCACTCGCAATGGTACGCCGATAGGATTCTAGGAATTGTCCTCAAGAATCTCAAAGATGCAACGACTTCAAAAGTTAGCATGCCTCGGGATAACCGGGGCTCTGCGATCTTGTCCTACGGCAGCCTTAGAAGCACATCTGTGTTAAAAGGGTGGCAGCACGCATTGGAGTGCAGTAAACCTTCACGCACGCTCGATCAGAAACCTGCCAAACAGATTGCTGAGTCGCCTGGCTATTCTCTCAGAGCTAGAAATTATCAGCACGGTATCAGACTCCATGCTTAAAACGCTCCAATTCGGGAGAAGATTTCAAATCAAGGTCCTGAATCGCTTGGACGGGAAAACCGGCGATCCTCTGCTGAATATCAAAGGACTAATGTGATATAAGGATGGCTCTAAAATGTACTCTGATGTTGGGGCAAGTGTATTCGAGCCCAACCTCAAAGTCTGAAAGGCACTTAGAATGTATCCCAGCGTCTTTCAGGCCAAGCTGTTCGCCATTGAAACCGGTGCCAATATCAATCTTGATTATGGGATCAAAAGCGCAACCAACAATATACACGTTCTATACAATATACCGATATTCAAATAGCGTTTCAAGCACTATGCTCTCACTACCTTAGCTCAAAAACCGTCGATAATTGCTTCAGAGCTCTGCAAGACTTATCTAAGCAAAATAAAGTCAAAACTTTGGTGAGTACTGGAACATAGAGGTGTCAAAGGCAATTGGTAACCAATAAGCATGGAAGGGATCTACCGAAAGGTACATAGGTGCTGAACCTTTGTGTGTCTTCCCTAACTCTTCGTTTAGATCCATGCTAAACGGGTGGAAAAACACAAATATCTATCGTACTAGGAAAATATTCAAGGAACCAGAAAAGCCAAAAGGCTTATTTGCCCTTTGAAACACTTAAATACAATAGGGACGACTTTCGAAGGCTCGCTAGCTTCTTCTCTGAGATATCAACTACACAAGATGGGTATTGCCCCGATAACCGAATGTGGGTTCTGCCTAGAGGAAGACGAAACAACAGAACATAGACTATGTGCGTGTGTGGTTCTATGTTATATAAGGGAACGAATTTTCCGCAAGGACACCCTGGACTCTGAAAACATTAGAAACGCTTCGAGCGGCGTCATCCTCAACTTCCTTTAGAAGTTGAGGCCGACTACTTGAAAATGATCCAACACTCAAGCATATAACATTGCCATCTTAGTTGATAGTCAAGACGCAATCAATGCCATTTATTCAGCCTCAATATCCTTCAAGCTGGTGGAATAGTACTGGTCTGCCCAGGCAAGGGTCAGCCCTTGATAGCTCACTCGGCGAACAAGTCGATATACCACTGGGTGCTGTAAATGCAACATACATACATTCACACTTTCTATCGCTGCCCAACCCTAGATGAAGCATAGTATCTCAAGCTCTAGCCCTAGCTAAAGCCAGACAACACGCCACAGACAAACTATTCTTTGAAAACCTTAAAAAGATCTCGGAAAAGGGAATTGTGAAACTGGTGCCCTTCATTAACTCCACTGGATGGACCTAAAGACCTCTGATCATAGTTACTCTCACTAACACTCACCTAAACATCAGGTCAGCTGCGGAATCAGAACGGCGGCTTATCGATAACTAGCCGATACCCGCGACTACGCCCGCGTGGAAATACTTCACATTATACCATATATCCTTCCCCGCGTTTCAAGCCATTAATGAGTAGGAATAAACTTTAAATTTCTCATATTAATTTTTCAATGCGTCCCCGTAAACAACATTCCTGGCGACGGCAGTATTTCTTTCCCCCTAGTTGTAGCCCACAACACAAGATCAAGAATATACACACAAATATACATGTGTATGTACTTACATGTGTAAATGATTTCCTGCCAAATAGGTAGGATTCTGTATCGTAGAATATTTGTGTTCAAGTAAATGCGACTACAACAAAAAATATTTCCATCAAATACATACATACATGAATAGACACCGTGTTGAGTGAAGAAAAGCAGCACAAAGAAAAGTGAAAAAAAAACTACCCTTGTACAACTGGGCAAATAAAAAACAACACACGTTCACGTAACGATATGTGCCGCTGACTACGATTGCGCATTACTATAAATAGCAAAACTTTGACGCCCTGTATCTTGGCCCACAGTCATAATTTTGAAAAACGGTAAAACACGTGTTTAATTATTTCTGTTCTAGAATATACCCACCAAATTTCAATTCCAAAGTCCAATTTAAATTTTTTTTTTCATACAAACTTTAACACTCTGTAACACCCTGTAAAAGCTGAGTTTCCAAAAATCCCTTCTTAGTGGGTGTCTACGCCACAAAAGGAAACTACTGTCCAAATTCCAGTTTCTAGCACCAGCCGTTTGGGCTGTGCGCCTATCTCTGGGTCAGTCAGTCAGTCTCAGCCTCAATATCCTTCAAGCTGGTGGAATAGTACTGGTCTGCCCAGGCAAGGGTCAGCCCTTGATAGCTCACTCGGCGAACAAGTCGATATACCACTGGGTGCTGTAAATGCAACATACATACATTCACACTTTCTATCGCTGCCCAACCCTAGATGAAGCATAGTATCTCAAGCTCTAGCCCTAGCTAAAGCCAGACAACACGCCACAGACAAACTATTCTTTGAAAACCTTAAAAAGATCTCGGAAAAGGGAATTGTGAAACTGGTGCCCTTCATTAACTCCACTGGATGGACCTAAAGACCTCTGATCATAGTTACTCTCACTAACACTCACCTAAACATCAGGTCAGCTGCGGAATCAGAACGGCGGCTTATCGATAACTAGCCGATACCCGCGACTACGCCCGCGTGGAAATACTTCACATTATACCATATATCCTTCCCCGCGTTTCAAGCCATTAATGAGTAGGAATAAACTTTAAATTTCTCATATTAATTTTTCAATGCGTCCCCGTAAACAACATTCCTGGCGACGGCAGTATTTCTTTCCCCCTAGTTGTAGCCCACAACACAAGATCAAGAATATACACACAAATATACATGTGTATGTACTTACATGTGTAAATGATTTCCTGCCAAATAGGTAGGATTCTGTATCGTAGAATATTTGTGTTCAAGTAAATGCGACTACAACAAAAAATATTTCCATCAAATACATACATACATGAATAGACACCGTGTTGAGTGAAGAAAAGCAGCACAAAGAAAAGTGAAAAAAAAACTACCCTTGTACAACTGGGCAAATAAAAAACAACACACGTTCACGTAACGATATGTGCCGCTGACTACGATTGCGCATTACTATAAATAGCAAAACTTTGACGCCCTGTATCTTGGCCCACAGTCATAATTTTGAAAAACGGTAAAACACGTGTTTAATTATTTCTGTTCTAGAATATACCCACCAAATTTCAATTCCAAAGTCCAATTTAAATTTTTTTTTTCATACAAACTTTAACACTCTGTAACACCCTGTAAAAGCTGAGTTTCCAAAAATCCCTTCTTAGTGGGTGTCTACGCCACAAAAGGAAACTACTGTCCAAATTCCAGTTTCTAGCACCAGCCGTTTGGGCTGTGCGCCTATCTCTGGGTCAGTCAGTCAGTCAGTCAGTCAGTCAGGACAAAGAGTTTTATATATATAGATTGGCTTTTTTGAACATGCATCTGTACCTACATGACTCGGACGACTACCTTAGTGTAGCCAATACTCCACTGTGGATATTTTCTACACTGCAAACAAATTTCCATGTCTCTTAATCGCATGAGATCTTATACCAACAACATCAAGTACGAAATACCAGTAGCCACACTGCAAAAAGGACACCATAGCGAAAGATCTGGCACAACGCAAAAGGTCGGCTTATACTTATATGCAACAAAACAAGAGACATACAAAACGGCTCTGCAAAAAAGGAGGAGAGCTGCTTATGAGTTCTACGAGCAAAAGAGAAAAGACAAACACCGGCGTTTCTCATCGAGTGAGAAAGAGATGCTGCTGCACGGTTCGGCAATTAAGCATATAAAAGACATATAGCCCGTACCAAACGTCGGTGCTTAAGATTTAGAAGGATTATTTCTGCAGACTGTGTAACGGCGACGTATTCCAATGCCAGTTGGAATCAACCTTCAACCGCGATGATCTCAACCAATAATTCCAACTAATTAATTAATTAAAATTCCGTGCTAGCCAGACGAGGCTCAGGTCTTATTTTTAGGAGTAGAGGGCTTGAAAAATGTTGAGCTTAGAAAACTTCTAAGATTTATTGATATATCTGGGGGTTAACTAGTGGTTGCCAAAGTCTAGGTTCCCACTGTCTTAGCGAAATTGAGCACAATGGACTCTATGTGCTCTAAGTCAACAAGGATACTCATAGCCTACATAGATTATGTTAGGTTTAGGTATCTGACCTGACCTAACCTTCATTAAAGAATGGTGCAAAACTCACGCGCCAACACCAGAGGTACAATCTTTCAAAAGTCAGTCAAATTACTCGGATACGTCGACAATATTGACAAAATCGGATAAATGCAGTGTGTTGTCACGGGGGCGTTCGTGAGTTTTGAGACGGAGGCGGCGAAGATGGGCTTAGAGGTCAATGAGAGCAAGACGACGTATATGCTGTCAACAAGAAAAGCCACTCAACACCGACGTTTCAGACAGACCACCACTATAGATAGTTATAACTTTGCGCTAGTTAAGAACTTTGTCTACCTAGGCTCCCCTATAAATTCAGGCAACAACACCAGCGCTGAGACCAAACAAAGAATAACCTTTGCCTTGAAGAATAACTCCGGCCCGGAAAATTATCGAATCCACACACGAGGGATGGCACAGTAGAGGAAGACCGCGACTCAGGCGCCGCACGCAAGTGGAAGGGGACCTCAACCAACTTGTCCTTGCGAAACTGGAGGCAGCTGGCTAAAAATCGAGCTGGCTGCCAGTGGCTGGAGCCGCTTGTTGGTTGAGGACTAGGTCCACCCCGGACTGTAGCGCCACCTTTAATAAGTATGCAACTTAACCTACATATTAGACTAGTAACGTAAGTAGGAACTTAGGTGTGGCAGACGTTCAATGAATTATTAAAACACAACTGATATACCATAAATATGTTTCTAACATTTAATTTAGCTTTATTACGTGTGATGTGATGGGGTTTGTCCACAAAAAGTATAACATGTTCTTGGTTTTATTTTATTTTTTTTACAATATATGTATGCCCATTGGTTTTTACTTCATGCACTACATAAATACAAAACGGGCAAATGCACATAACAATAATATTTACTTCCTCCTCCACTTTTAATCATAACTTAATGTGTGCTGTTTATAGCGCATCTATTCATTTCGCACATGTGAGAGATACTACATACTTACATTTAACATAAACACTTTTGTAACAAAAGACAATTAAATAATAGATTTAATTTTTTTTTTCTTTTCCAATTGTGCATGGCTTTGCTGCTAATTAATTCTTTTT
Source organism: Matsumyia berberina (assembly GCA_917880715.2). Classification (NCBI taxonomy): domain Eukaryota; kingdom Metazoa; phylum Arthropoda; class Insecta; order Diptera; family Syrphidae; genus Matsumyia; species Matsumyia berberina. The sequence goes on from OU862871.1 coordinate 61,933,726, forward strand.
TCTTTTTTTTTCAAACAAAATCGATCGACTTGAGATTAATTTTTTTTCTTCCTGTTTGTACGTCCAAAATTTCAGTTTCTTATTGTTTTAGTTCTAAGCTAGGATTCAGTGTGTGACAGTGTTTACCAATTGGATTTGATGAAGTTGATCAGCCCATTGGTTGAGCCGTCGTGAGAGGAAACTTGGCTGCCATCGGCCAACTCGGGTTCAATTGCCTTGGCCAATTGCTTGCCCAATTCAACGCCCCATTGGTCGAATGAGTTGATGTCCCAAATGATACCCTGTGTGAAGATTTTGTGCTCATACATGGCTGTAAGGGAAAGGCATTCGGTTAAACTGTAGACAAAGAAAATCTCTGTGTTTCTTACCAATCAAAGCGCCGAGAGTGAAGGGTGTAACTTTCTTGACAACAATAGAGTTGGTTGGACGATTACCAATGAAAGTTTTGTGCGGCAGTAGTTTCTGAAGTTTCTCGCCGGACAAACCGGCTTTTTCCAGTTCGGCCTTAGCTTGTGCCTCGGATTTTCCTGTCATCAAAGCCTCAGTCTGGGCCAAGAAATTGGCTAGCAAAATTTTGTGGTGGATGCCACCGGCTATGGGATTTTGAGTGACTGCCGGAGCAATAAAGTCACAAGGAATGAGACGAGTGCCCTGATGGATCAGTTGATAGAAGGCGTGTTGGCCGTTGGTGCCTGGCTCACCCCAGACAATTGGTCCAGTGTTGTAGTTGACAACTTGTGAACCCTTGGTCACAAATTTTCCGTTGCTCTCCATGTCACCCTGTTGGAAGTAGGCGGCGAATCTATGTAGATATTGATCGTAGGGGAGAAGAGCATGGGTCTCGGCATTGTAAAAATTGGAATACCAGACTCCGAGCAGAGCTAGGATGACAGGTGCCTAAAAGGGATTCTTATATACTTCGTGATCATTTAACAAATCCTTGTTTTACTTACATTGGCTTCCAAGGGTGCTGTCTTAAAGTGATCATCCATGTAGTAGGCGCCTTCCAAGAGATTTTCGAAATTTTCAAAACCAATCGACAGGCAAATTGAAAGACCAATTGCCGACCACAGCGAGTAACGTCCTCCAACCCAATCCCAGAAACCAAACATATTCTTGCTGTCAATTCCAAAAGCAGTGACCTTCTCCTTGTTTGTTGATAGAGCTACAAAGTGCTTAGCTACAGCAGCGGGCTAAGGCAAAAGCAAAAAACACAGTTCAACACATTTTGACAGACCATAAACGGCTGTTGTAGCTTACATCCTTGGCATGTTCCAGCAGCCATGTCTTTGCCGATGTAGCATTGGTGATTGTTTCCTGAGTTGTAAACGTCTTCGAGGCGATGATGAACAAGGTTGTCTCATAGCTGACTTTCTTCAGAACCTCGGCCATGTGTGTGCCATCAATGTTCGATACAAAGTGTGACCTCAGACCCTTGCAATAGGGCTTAAGAGCCTCGGTCACCATCAGTGGTCCCAAATCCGAGCCACCAATTCCAATGTTGACAACATCGATGATTTGTTTGCCGGTGCAGCCGCGCCACACTCCCGAAATCACTTGATTGGTGAACTCCTTCATGTGCTGCAATTCAGCACGTACTTCTGGCATAACATCCTTACCATCGACTAGGACGGGATCGCTTGAACGATTACGTAGTGCAGTATGCAAAACAGCACGATCTTCGGTGATGTTGATATGCACACCGGAGAACATGGCTTGTCGGGCTTCCTCCAGCTTGCGTGCCTTGGCCAAATCCAACAACAACGTCCAAACATCCGAGGTGATGCGATTTTTCGAATAATCCAACAGTACGTCACCATCATTGGGTGTCTTCAGGCGTAAGCTGTAATGAAATTCACAATTTAATGCATACAATGTTACATATGTACATATGTGGCGATACGATAACACTTTGGAATTAAGCGTTACGCAAGTGCATAGTGGATTGCGATATTCTTGTGAAATGCAAATCCAAACACTTGTGGATTGCATTCGCACGACTGTGTCAGCGATTATCGCTTTAAACGTTTTACAACTTTCGCGCGGTTATGTAAGGCCAATCGAATGCTGGTGGCGTTCGGAAAATTCAAGTGGACCTTTGAGTGTTTTTGTCCGTTGATAACGATAGATTCGATGCAGTTATAATATAGCGTGAGTTCGCTTAGTTACGAGTATATTGCTGTCTGCCAAATCTAGGCAAGTTTACGTTTCGGTCTAGACTGGACACAGCATTACGACCTTCGTGTGAACTTTATTCCTGAAGGCAACGTTGTCCGCGATGCAATCTGTTGTATCTGTTGCCCATCAACATAGACAGTTTCAAAGAAAAACCGTGGATTCTGACCCATCTTAATGGGACAGCAAACCTGTGACCCACTAAAACGCATTTTATGTGACACCTACCACAGCTGTCCACATTGCCATCTGTGGGAGGGTTTGAACAAAGTACTATGGCCACAACGAGCTAAACCTCTTCAGCTCAACAAGTGGAAGCGAGTGCGTTGAAAATAAAGAAAAGAGAACAGGGCATCACCCTGTCACGGCCACAAAAGACTGGGGCCCAGTAAAAACTTAGGAATGTAGCACCCATCTTCCTAACCTCACTACACAGCGCTATACTCCGTCAAGTTCGAGGATTCAGAAAACATCCTGGCAAAGAAAAGGCCGATAAATTAGATGAAATAGGTTCAGAATTAAATTAATATAAGGTCGTTCCCTGACGACTGTATAACGGCGACGATGATTCAAATTCCGCAGTCAGGTATAATGAAGCAATGGAACCTCAACCTTGTTTGTCCTATCCTTCAGAAATTAGGGCGTCTGCACCACTTACAAAGGTTAAACCCTTCTTAACATCCCTTTCAATTTCTTGAAAGAAAAGAAGTGAGGACTTCAACCAAAGATGAACTTGTGGATGTACACAGCTGTAGTGCGTCCAATTCTCTCCTACGATGGCCCGCGCTGAGCAAGGGCTACAACCTTACAAAACTTAAAAGGCTCCAAAGAACAGAAGGTATAGGCACTTCGGGAGCATTGAGGTCGGCCCCAAGGATGCCCTTGCTGTGCTCCCGCATCTTCTGCCTCTCGAGTTACACACAAAAAACACCGCAGCGCAGCCAGACTCTATCCGGGTGCTGGACTGCACGACGCTCCACCCACAGCAACATCCTGGACTCGCTACCAAACGGCATGGTCACGTTTTCAACCGACTACATCACACTCAAACTTAACTTCAGAAAAAACTTCCACGTGGGACTCCCCACCAGAGCACAGCGAAAGAAGAACGAAGTGGTAAAGATTTTCGACATGGTTATCTACACCGACGGATCAAAGATAAACTGCGGTGTGGGAGCCGCTGTCTATGTATATCAAGACCATACCAGGTTTTACCAGCGTTTTCCAGGCGTAACTACTGGCAATCCGAGAAGCAAACACAAACAAAACATTGCCATCCTCATAGATAGCCACGCCGCTATCAAAGCTATTGACTCGGCTTCCATATCCTACAGACTGGTGCTAGAGTGCCGAACCGAGTTTGCCCACTTAGGCGTACGGTTCAGGGTCACACTGGTCTGGGTTCCAGGGCACAGTGACCTAACAGGAAACTAGCGTGCAGATGAGCTGGCCAGGCAGGGGTCAGCTCTACACGGCTCACTCCGAGCAAGCATCCACACCCTTCTAGGAGCGGTTAAAGGACAAATGCACTCATATTTCCTGCAGAAGGCCAACCTCCAATGGAGGGGATTAACCAACCTACGATACGATTAGAACAAGAGATCGCATAAGCAGAACCCGCCCAAATACTGCCAGAATAAAGGTGATAACCACGGACATTGATCAGTTGGAGACCATGACGCCAAACAACTCTCACTGCCGCAACTGCGGAAATGAAAATAAAAGGGGAAACTCTCATCCACTTCCTCTGTCAATGTCCTGCACTGGCAAGAGCCAGACGGCGTGCACTAAACCAACCATTTTTCGATGACCTCAGTGACATTTTGGGTAAAGGGATACGAAATCTAATTTGCTTTCTAAACTCCACAGGCTGGATCTAGGAACCTCCGGCTGTTTCACCAATCTCCAACAACACACATCATCAACCAGGTCACAAGAGTCGTAGTAACAAAAAGGCACATCCAACTGCTATGTGGGTTCAGATGAACCGCCACGAAATCAGTGCGATCAAATATTCACACTTTGGCAGGTCCTGGGAAAAATCTAGGAAATCCAAATCGATACCCACCACCGATTTCAAGGCGTATTAGAGCATAACTGAGACGAGCTATACAGCTGTTTTGGCATTCCTACCAAACTAATGCCAAGATGACGATGGAAAATGCATACTGCACCATCGAAGTCGGTTAAGATCTCATCGAGACCTTTGGTCTCAAAAATGATTCAGTTATTATGCATTTTTGTCAACATCATTCTTAAAGAATTGTGCAGAACTCACACGCCGACGCTAAAGGCATGACAATTCCTCGCATATTCCGAGAATATTGACCCAATTATCGGAAGAATGCAAGGTGATTGCAATAGCCCGCTCGTTCGGTCCGAAGTCTTCGAATGAACCTGTAGGACAGGAACAAAGGGATCGGCACGCACAGGTGAGAACAGACCTCAACCATCTTGGCGTGCGAATCTGCAGGCAACTAACTAACAATAGAGCTGACTGAAAACATTTTTGTCAGCAGGGGCACGCATGTATCTAACCTGACTACTGCAGCGAAAATGGAAATGGACTTTATGCTCCTTTGGCTTGACTTTACAAGGCTGCTCAATACCATAATCCTGGAACACACTGAATGAAGCAATGGTTGTCAAATCACCAACAACTGCCAGTCTGCTATAGAATAGTGAACGCGACTTCATACCTGGACCTGTCAAAACACCCTAAAGCAGATAGATTCTCATGATAAATTTACCTTTTATTGGACATGGGCTTTGAGGGCGGACAATGAGTTCGTCAGGAACTCAGTTAGCATTCATAACTTTCGAATACGTGACTGTAGTCATTCTAATGAAAGCTGTTCCCTGTACAGCCAAGTGTTTGTTTCTAAGGGGAGAACCCCGAAAAGATTTGCATATGTATGCCTAATTGATTTAAGTATTTCCCTTGTCAATCAAACTGCACCCAAATTGAATTCTGTTAACAAAAACTTCACAGAAAAACTATATTTCTGATAAAGAAAATCGCATACCCTACCATTATGTACCCAAAAATAGAATTAACACAAAAATCAATCAAGGAACGCCATGTTCGTCGCCCCCCTCGAATTCAAGTACAAAAATAACGAAATTTTCTTACATAATCCGCCTCGTAAATATTTTATGTTCAAAACTAACGCCCCAAAACGCATGACAAACAAATGAAAACCGAGAAAAGGAAAATAAAACTGTCGCACGCAATCAATTGATTAATGGTGAAAGGTTGAAATCAATTACACCGCCTGACGTCACACACACAAGTCGTTCCCCATCTAAGTAGACTAAATAAATCGGAGCAACTTTAACCCCTTCCCACGGAGTAGTTGTAGATAGTAGCGCGACTAATTTTGGTGAGAAACAGATTCGTGCTCACGTACAATGACCTTCGATGGCATTGAAAAGCCGGCGAAAACATTCCATCAAAACAACGCTCTTGGTGAACACCTTGATCTTGACCATCTGTTTCAGCGAATTTTAACCCACTAGACGGTCCTAGACGAGTGTAAATCTTCGGTACATACATATGTAGATGCCACTCCAGGCGAAAGGGAACCGAAACATAAACCAATGTAATGCACTTGCTATGGACTTATGCTGCAACTAGTTGCATTGCAAAAAAAAAAAAAAAAACATTCAATTGACATGCAAGTTCTGACTGTGTGCAGTTGAAGGTTGGACCACTGACCCAGTTCAACCGCCAACAAGGTTATCCTTTCACTTTCGATTCAATAAACTCTAAGCAGTGCACCCAACGACAAGACGACAAGAGAGAACAAAACTATTAAGCGCAATTATTTATGCAATTTTATGTAATCCCCACCGGATGGGGGTGGAGGGTTTTCTTTTCGGTTTTTTCCTCCTTTTTTTTCTATGAGGTATCTACTCTTCGTTCAATTTGTGTATATACCGGAAATTTATACATCTTCCACGTCGAGAGGTACCAAGTGGAAAGGACATTCGTGGCTATTTTTAAACTTTTTCCTCTCCAAAGAGAAATTTTTTTTTCTTGTTAATTTTCACTAGGTACACAGTTTGTATGGAAAAATATGTAACTTTTCTCTACCTAAGACGTACCTGAATTTATTGAAACGACCAGCATCCTTTTCGAATAGATCTTTTATGTTAATTTTGCTGCCGTTTTCATTGTAATATTGTTGAATCTTCTGATAAGCGGGTTCAGTAGTTAACAGTGGTAGACCGGACATCTTGCTGGAGAATCGTTACACTTTGTATGCGAGAGAAAAAAAATGTATGTTTATTGAAATGCACACTGAGTACGCGTTTTTGAATGTGGCTTTAATTTTTTGTCAAGTCTTATTGGAATTTGTCCAGCGGTTTGAACAGAAGTAAATGTAAATTTCTTTATGGAACTAAGACCAACCAACAGAACACACTGAGTTTCTCGTTCGTGGTCAATGTCAAATGAAGAACTTGTCGGTAATGTGAATTGGAGTAAGTATTGCCACAAACCAGGGGTTATTTGTGGGAAATTGTTGACATTTATAATGGATCTGTTGGACTTTAATATACTGCTCGGAATAAATATGGGATAAGAGGCGAGAATTAAATATTTTTTCGTTCTAACAAGACGGCTGTCTGAACAAAAATCCGGATACACTTAAACCAAAAGGGGTCTATTGTGATACAACATTCATTAATCCAGAACCAACCAATTATAACCAACCAAATATAATTGAACCAATTTGATATTTTTGTGAGACGGCGAGTATGTTTGACGTCAATTTTTGCAATGTTAGGCAGGTTATCGACAAAAGGAGTCTCTAGATCGAGCCGTATCCTTTTGAAAAAGGCTAAAGGAAATGGAAAATAATTTAGCTTCGTCTCTTCGGCCCTACAGTTTCTGCAGAAATTGTTTGAAAAGTGGGCCAGACTTTTGCACTGTAGACTTATAGAATGCCGTGAGGGCACCGTTAACGGTACTGAATTGTGACCTTTTTAGTAGGATTAGCAGATCGGTTAGGAGACCAGAACGTTGCACCTAACGTTTTCCTTATTGTTTCTGTTTAACCGTAAAAAGAGATATGAACCCGTTCCCAGCCAACCGACCATATTTAATGAATTTCGACAAGGAGATCCCTTTTCTTGTAATTTAACTGATTTTAACCTTATTGGATCTCAGAATACTTCCTAGTCGTAGTGTACTGCATTCATGTAATTTCATTCCTTTCGCTCGCATCGCCATCTGGATACGATATAAATAATCACAGAAACAATCATTATCTTAGAGAAAATAACAAATTTTTAGTGCATAACACAATTTCTTTCACTAATTCATAAATTAAACCTGATCAAATTAACTTTTTCCTAAAAATCCCAATCAAAACACTTTGGATTACATCAAATCATCTCCCGCTGTTTATCATAAGCGTCGCTGTCGTCGCTGTGTGGTAAACTTTACTACTACTGTATTCCAAGATGGCGTGCAATTCAGCTTGTGTGTAATTAAGAAGTCAAACTCTTGCATTTTTCAACTTCCCAGCGTTATTTCACGGTTAAAGGGAAAAAAAAGTTCTCCATCATTCGCAATTAAATTATTCCCAACAAAAGTGAATTCCATAAACGATTGCAACCAAGTGCATTCTACAAATAAGAAAAACAAAATAATGAAAAACAAACATGAAGCCTACGAATGCATAATAAAAATGACATTTGGAAGATAAGTGACACTTTGCCACTAGAAAGGTAAATATTTGTCAATTTAAAATCAAATTAATTGATGAATTTTCACCCAAAACGTATGAAATTTCTATAAGAAACTGATGGACTATCCAACAAATGGCTAAACAATCGATTATTGTGCTCAAATTCGCACGCTTTTTACACGTAACCTTGTGAGTGCGTATTTCGGTAGCACCTTTGTCAGTGGAAATTCTTGTCTTGCTCCCATCTTGGTTCGAGAGCTGTGGTGTGTGCGTCGATAGATTTTATAATTTTATTCAATTTTCAACTGAAATTTGTGGTAAAAAGTGAAAAATTCTTCTCATTACACGAATGTATAGTGGATTTGGGGGAAAAAATTCCTTCAATTATTTTGTGCTATGGTAGTAGGAAATATGTTCGTCGAGAGTGAACAGTAGCTGAGCAAGAATAGCTCAACAGGTGGTCCACACGCCTTGATGGCACAAATTTCTGATAGAATTTCCAATAATGTATATATTTATTGGATGAGTTTGTAAAATAAATGTTAGTGGCAAAAGTTCTAATAGAAAATGTTTGCAAGGCGGGAGTGTCTACATGGGGTTTGTGTGCGGAATTATTCGCTGTGAGTGGGCATGTCGCTAAGAGCTCCTGGTCTTAACCTGAGTCACATCCTTACTTCATTTCCATACTTATTGGACTGTGGTTTTGTGTGAAGCATATGCTGTTTGTTAAGTTGTGTTGAGCGTGTGATAAAGTTGGAGATTTTAGAATTTCAATGAAATTAGTGAACAGGAATTAAAAAAATTTATGAAATCAAGAGAATTTGTTTCAAATTTGGTTGATAGGTGCAAGATTCAGAGTTGCTGCGGGTCGTAGGCGAAGTTATTTGATAGTTCTTCAACAGCCCATCGACGTGTCTAGTTCAATTTGAATTCCATTCCTTATATAAATGTTGATAGAAACGGAAGGGTTCATTTACAATGACGAGTGCCCTTCTTTCAAAAAGAAAACAGGTCTAATTGCAAAATTACCAGAATGCGCCACAACTGCAGGATATCAAACAAAGGCGTAAAAGTAGTTGAAAGAAAATAAAGCGGCTGTTGGAATACCCAAATATCTGCGGTCAACTCTTCAGAACTAACTGGAACTTTTTGTCAACCAATAAATGTTCGGTCAGAGAACGAACAGATTGTACTAAAAAGTGCAGTCGCGTATCTTACTTGAAAGTTAAGCACAACATCTAGAAAAAACTAACAATGGTAAACTCCTCTCATTGCTAAATTTTTATGAAATTTTTAACGAACTAGGCTACCTCTATCAGGAAGATCTATGATAAAGGCGGACGAACATCAAGCGAAGCTCTTTCCAAAGCTTTTTCAATTGCCAAGACTCCTCCTAAACTGTTTTGCGCCATGTATTTCTCTGTGCGTTACGCGTTCCCATGAAGAAACCTTAAAAGTACCAAAATCCTCTCAGAAAGTATTTGATTTTCCTACGAAGCTTAATTATTCTGTTATGGATTCTACTTCCTTCAAAAGCGTTCTATTCCCTAACATTCGCTCAATAGATATGTCACATTCTCAACAGCGCCTATCGTTACAGTATCTCCATATGTGAAAGTCCGTATTCATGAATCCCAGTCTCGGTATTCTTCTGTAGAAGGCAATAACCAAACAGTATGCCTAAGGCTATTCTTAGCTATGCCCTACCAACTTTTTCCTAGTTTTTCTGCTAAGTTAGAACATCTAGGGTCTGCTTTCTTTATTGTTGGATTTCAAATGATTGCATTTACCGCGCATGATGGTAGTTCAATATCCACATCGTTTCATCGTGACAGATGCCGATTTCTCCGCAAATGTATGCCCCTTTATTCCGCGTTGTCCAGGCAACCAGCACAGTCTAACGCGGTTCTGCATATATAGTTTGAGCAAAGCCTGACTGTCTGTAAAAAACTACTCTTATAAGTAGAGCATTTATGCCAAAACTTATGAGAGTGCAAGAGTCCGGGATGAAAATGGTCCTCAAGCGTATTCAGTCCGCTTGTTCGTTAGCTTCAGTTTCGCATGCCATGTTGGTTGAAGTCTTTTTTCACAAGCGCGTAATCCCTAAATCGCGGCCTTCCTCGACTGTGTTGTCGCTTACCGGTAGATTCGAAGGTTCACCGGACCGAAGTGCTGTTGTTCGTCCATTCTACATGCCCCAGACATTTTAATGGTTTTATTTGGACTCTTCTGACTAGATCAATTTCGCTGTACAGCTCTTTCAGTTCTTCGTTGTATCTTTTCTTCCACTCACAGGTGAGTATAAAGATCACCAGATGACATTTTCTTTCAGTCGAGGGCAATCTCACCCACTCCGAGCAAGAATAGGACCTGGACTGAGATGAGGGTTATGTACTTTAGTAGTTTGAGTGAAGGCTTTGGCCAAAGAAATAGCGATTGGCAAGATTTATTCTTGTTTTGATCTTAGCACTGTCATTGTTTGAGTTTATAGCGGAGACTAGGCGAAATTTCTGAAACTTCTAGCTAAAGACACGGAGCAAAAATGAAAATTTTGAATATATTGTATTTATTATTATAATAGCTGGATTCAGCTAAATAAATAAACAAAACTAACCAACCAACTATTGTGACTATTTAGTCGGTCGTGGTGTTTCCTGGCCTAAAGCCGCACTGATATGTAACAATCAGGTTTTGACCAAGGGCTTAAGGCATTCACATAATACCGCCGATAAGATCTTGTAGTTGAATTGGCGCAGTTTAAAGGATCTCCTTAATTGTGCAAACTGCCCTTAAAATAGGATATTTTGTGGACATGGAAGATTGCAGCTTTTTGGTGATAATGGTGATCATTTTCCATATTCTGTAGAGAGACGAGTAGTGATTGACTTAGTCGAAGCCATTTTTTACTAATTTATGATTTTTACATTATGAAGATGTGCAGCAGGTAGAATACGCGGTGCAACGCTCTTACTTCGCTATTCGCTATGAATCAGCATATAAGCATAAACTTAGTAAATTCCGGTCGAAAAATATCTTTGTCTCCTCTGACAGCCAAGGTGCAGTAAATGCAAACTCAGCTACGATAAAATCGAAAATAATTCGAGAGACATTCAAATACTTTTTGAACTAGGAAATAATAACTTGGTCATATTACACTGCATCCCTGATCACAAAGGCCACAAATGCAGACTGTCTGGCCAAGTTGGGTGCAACAATCCCTTAACTGGTTCCGAAGCATTCTGTAGAGTAAACAAATACATTTTCAAAATCCGCACGAGGAAAAAGAACAAACCCGGCTCAAATCCGATGCAGTTCGGATGGAAAGTATAACAGAAATGTACCCAATAATCTTTTTCCCACCGTATCCCAAAAAAAATCTAAGTTTCTCCAAAATCTAGGCAGGAACCACCTTAAAATCCCAAACGAAATCCACATGTTTGTGTTCTGGTAACCTTCAAATGACGCAACACAACTGAATAATCAGAAAAAAAAACTTCTGTCCAGAGTGTCAAATGTGCCATTTCACAGGCATAAAGTCGTTTTAGCACTTAACCCCTTCAATACGGATGTTTTTCTTTACAGCTACAAAATCTTTTCTGATGTTTGTTGGTTTCTTCTTGTCAAAATAATGTGTTTTACTTCACATTTAGTGAACGGAATGCCCCATCAGTAAATGTCAGTGCACGAACACAAGACATAACAGGATCAAAGCATACGCGAATGAACACTGCATGTAAAAAACTGACGAAATAAAATTAAAAAAAAAAAATAATTAGAAACTAGTGGGGTCCCGGCGTCCGAAATTCGACCGCGTTCTAGTTGAAAAAAACGATATTTAATGAAAATTTGTACTTACTTTATTTACTTGTACTTTTTCCTGATTTTCCATATTCAGATGATAAGCTTTCGATCAGTGTTGAAATCATTGATATCGGCCGAGAAATAAACTCTTAAGAGGGATCTCCAGTTCGTGCGTTAGCGATTTAATTATAAAGAGGTTTGTCCTGTAGTAAAACCAGACCACCCCATGGGATATATTTCTATGCCCGTTAGTGTTGAAGGTTTGCTTCAAAGTGATTTCTGTTTATATGGCATGTCTGTGGGACTAGTACTTCTCTTGTTTATGGAAGAAAATCTTTCGTATTTCTTTGAATGTACCCCAGCCCATATTTGCTTTGTGGATCTTCAGGTGTTAATATTGTTCCACTTGTTATCTACGTTTTTCAAAGCCTTTGAGAACAGCTAGAATTTTATCGTGGAAGCAGCTGGTAACTCCCTGTTATAAGTAACTTACTGCCCGGTTCCTTGTTTTGTTAGTTCGTCCGCAATCTCGTGACATTGTTTTACCAAAATCTTTTAGATGGCTTTAAATAAACAAATTCCTGGAGGGACAGCTCGAGGTGAGCCAATGTCTGGCTTCTCGCAATTATTCATGTTGTGCGTTTTGTATTGTTGGCACGAATGGAAGGAACCATCATCATCATCATCATCTTCCAATGGCTTATCCACTATGAGGGTCGCGGGTTTAGGGAGCTTAAATGGACTCTCCACATTTCCCGATCTTCCGCCATCGACTCTAACTCATCAGGGGCAATCCCCATACGGGTAGAGGTGAAATTTCGGACTTGGTCGAGACGTCTCACCTTAGGCCTGCCCAGGAGACGCCTACCCGATGGCACGAATTCCATGGCACGTCTTGGAAACCGAGTTGGGGAAATGCGTTTGACGTGCCTAAACCATCGAAGTATGGACCTCTCCGTTCGAAGAAGTAGCTGCTCGACGTTGAGTGCCTCGCGTACTCTGGTTTTCCTTACCCGATCTCCGCGAGTCACCCCAGCAATACACAGAAGAAATCTCATTTCGGCAGCTTGTATCCGCGATCTTATTTTTTCGGTCATTACCCAAACCTCATGACCGTAGGTAAGGGTCGAATCAAACACTGAAATAAAGATCGACAACTTAGCTTTGATGCCAAGTTCGGCCCTCCTAATAACAGATTGACCAAGCTGTCTCAAAACTATTTATTTTTAACTCCGAACGGCGAATTGAGAAGCTTTTTTATGGCAAATTGTTCCATAGATTTTTCGTTCCCCGACGAGAGGTGGTGCCGTAAAAAATGTTCGTTAAATATGGCTGGGGCTAGAACTTATACAGCTCGCACGGCAGTTCAACGTACTAACCACTGAGCCACGGCTTTATAGCCGCTTAACTGTCTACGTAAGATACGATAGCTTTCCCGTCTCTTGGACACAAGCAAAGTCTGCTAGCTAATCCACAAATTGTCGATATTTGTGCTTGAAATATTCTACAGTGGTGTAGTTGGCAGGTGCGTTCAAGAAAATTCCCAACACAGTGCTTACTGATTTTAATCCATTTGTGTTCACCAATTTTTTTTAAGAAATGTGCCGATGCAGGCTGGCCTTTTAGCCTCTAACATCTTTTCTTGCGCCATCGGCCAGACCACTATTTTTACAGCAGAACAACTAGTAAACCAACTCTATCGGTGTCCCAACGGCTTTTCGCTTTGTAGTTGGCGACTGTAGCCTTCATACAACTGAGTTTGGCATATAGAACTAAGCCTAGCTATTAAGCTGTGCTTGTGTAACTAAGTTCCATGTTTAGAACCTTTGCAGAGCTATAAATGGAAGTTTGTATCTTTATTTGCTTGTAACGCAAAGGCACAACCCTATGGTCCTTCATGCGGTACCCCTCTTGTCTGCTGAGACTTTTGCAATATGACTGAAGCGTGCTCTTATACCCATGGTACGGTTTCACTCTTTAAAACGTTTCGTGTTGCTGGCACACGACCAGAACTTTGATTAAGCGAGCGCTTCGAGCATTTATAACATCCATACCAAAGAGATAATGCACATATTCCGCTGTTTATCCAATTAGATCTCAAATACATTGATTTTTACTCTTCCTTTGCTTAAAAAATCAATTTTTAAATTTCATTACAGAGTCAAGACAGCGTTCGTTTCATCTTGAGGAAGGAAATATTCCCAGAAAAAACTTTAATGGTTTTACGAAAAGAGCGTCCACCCAGTGCGGGATCATCGAAATCGACGGCAACAATGTCCAATGAGCAACCAGTGACAAAGCGTCAACGAATAGAGAATCGCAGCAGCAGCAACAATAATGCAGAGGCCACGTCCCAAACATCATCATCAACGTCGCCATCGGCGACATCATCATTCTCAGCACCTCCGTCACCCACAACGACAACAAAACCAAACATGTCCCGTGATTTGGAACTGGGTACACCGCCAGATATACTTGCCACTTCATCCGAACTTCCCATTTCATCATCACCCACGTCCAATAGCAGCAGTAGTAGTAGTTCATCCACATCTCTGGCCAGTGAAGATTTGCATCACCACCATCATCATCATCTGCATTCCCATCATCATCATAGCGGTAGTACATCAAGTCTTGCCAGTTGCAGTAGCAGTTCACTGGCATCAACAGCGACAATTGGAATCGATGAAGTCGACAAAATCACTCCTCATCCGAATCATGCCGCACAGGTGATGCCAGATTTGGTGCCACGGACAACGAATGCAACATCAATTATCACAAACATCACGACGACGATCACAAATGAAATGGGCGAATTCGAGGAGTACCTAACCAAACAATGCCTCTGCGGTATAAGCGAGCGAACACTACGTCGACCCTTCCAAAGTCACTATCATCAGGATTCGAATGGGGTCAAGCGAGTTGCTACGCTGCACGAGTGGCCAACAAATAAATTGCTACAGTTCCTATCAAATCTTCAGCTGCTCTTCGATGTATACCTCAAGCAGAACAGTAAGGGATTCATTTGCAGTCGAATAATGGACGTTTGTGACGCTCTGATAAGCAACGACCACAATCTCATCGACGAGATAATCGTTTTAGCCAATTTCAACAATAAGTATGTGCAATTCTTGTCCGGTCGGGTGCTGGCCAGTTTTTTAGTTATCGCCAAACATAATATGGACGATGATTGGCTGAAGAAGCTTGTGGACAACCTGTTTCAGTTCGAACGTTTGGACTTTGCCGCCGTTCAGAAGATTCACTTTAGTTTGGAGATAATCAAGAGGATAGTGGAGTGGAAGGACGTGGATTTACACCCGTTGGAAGATGAGATCGATGCGAGAAATGCCGGCATTTCATTGGAACCAACTGGTGGTGGTGCTGGCGGTTTGGGGCCTTCGACCTCTGCATCTGTGCACGCATATCCCTCGTTGGAGAATAACTACTTTGCGGTGCATTTCAGAGATTCAGATGATATTTTGGATGGAGGTGTTACAGACAGGAGCAGGCAGCACTTATCGGAGGACAGACATATGAGCCATTTGCAGACCGAAGACGGATGTCACATTGTGGCTCTGACTGACTCTGAGAGCTTCGATACGACCCACCTGAAGTGCATCACGATAAAGATTTTGGAGAACAAATGGCCGGCACTAGTGAAGAACATGAGCAATCTGATATCGAATCACATTGACTTGGAGAACGCCGAGAATTGTGTGCTGACATTTCTCCACCTCTGGGAGAACATCATCAGTGTGAAAGCGAATCTCTCGATAGTTGAAACGCTGCCATTCTACGCACAACTGGACAAATTTGAGCTCCTCCTGAACCAGAACCTATCCTGTACAATATACAAGCAGATGTTAAGTCTGTTCAACGAAGCGCTATGCTATGGTAGCACTTTAGCTTTGCAAGACCTATTGCCAGAGGAAACGTGCATGCTGGCGCATCAGATTGTGCGGCACGTTAAAGATTTCCGAATATTGGAGTCATTGCCCAGAAGACAGCCGGAGAACATAGTGAGCTTACTTGGTTTCAAAGGACGTTCCATCTCGTTCGAAGCCGGAACAATGCAGAGATTTGCCTCAACGCCGAGCAATGAAGACGAAGACGCCATTGAAATGGATAAGACAATACTCCAAAAGATGGTCCTCCTTGTGCTCAAGTCCATCGCGGTGACTGTCAAAGAAATCCGCAGTGACTCCTCTGACAGTTCAATTGACAGCACCGATTACGATGCCTTCCAAGACATGGTACTCATCGAAAGATCCATTCGAGATGTCTTACGCAAGCTGGAGTCCTTCATAAAAAACACCTTAGAGTTTCACCCCGAATGCCATTTTAGCAAGATACTCATTCACCTTTTCGACGACCAGGATGACCACCTAATTGAGGCCATGGTGTGCACACTAGACGTCACAGCTGGCATTTCGTTTCGCAACAACGCCTTTCCCGAGCTCGTAGCAATGCTAAATCCCGTCTACACTTTCCTAGAATTCCTCAAGATGATTTCGAACAGTTCGGACCTCCTGCTGGATCTACTGGTAAGCAATGAGACATGCTTCCTCCTCTATCTCCTCAGGTTCCTCAAGTATATTCGACTGAACTGGTCCATGTTTGTGACTAGTTGTCACGACTTCGGCATGGGTGTGAGTACCCTCGATGAGGCGATGAGTGTGCTCATACGACTAAGATTGCAAATCAGCCGATTGGTGTCGAGATCCCTCTACCCGTATGATATTTCCCCAGTGCTGCGCCTGTTGGACAGTTGCGAGAGTCTCTACGAAGGAAACGAGCTCAGCTAGACGGGTCAACCACGAATCACAATGTAACAAAGCACAAATACACAATAAGTAGCAAAAAACAAGACTTGAATCAAAAACAAACAGAGGACATCGCCCCGCAGACAATCTGTTGTATTCTTAAAGATTACACCCTAACTATAAAATCGTTGCCTTTCTCCCATAGACTAACTTTATTAATTAATAAACCCTAAGCAAGTAAGATAAGACGTTTAGTTTTTAAGATTGTTTTAAATCTTGCCTTAATGTATTTTTATTTTGTTCCCCCCAAGACGTACGTAATTAAGTTTTATCACTTTGTAAATGTTAAGTATTCTTTTCGCTGCAACGCAAATGCATCAAAGAAAAAGAGAGAGTAATGTTTATATATTATATATTTTTTCTATTGAATATGTGTAGACATAGGAATTCGATTGACTAAAAGTGTACATATCGATTAATTTAAATAAAACAAATTTTTTTAAAAACGAAAGATAGTTTTGTTGGTTTTTGTAGTTTAGGTGAGGTGTGCTGTGATCAACTTCGCAAATGGACAGAACCTTGCTGCTATCCTGAGTCATTTAATTCATCCTACAGCCTAGCCTCAAGCTCCTACGGCAGCGAATTCTCGACTTCGCACTCTTAACAACGATCTTACAAGGTGGCGCTACAGTCCGGGTGGACCTGGGCCTCAACCAACCATCGTCTCCAGCCAGCTGCCTCTAGTTTTGAACGCCAAGTTGGTTAAGGTTTGCTTCCACCTGCGTGCGTCACTTGAGTCGCGGTCTTCCTCTACTGCGCCATCCCTCGTGTGTGGATTCGAAGATTTTCCGGGCCGGAGCATTAGTGTCCATCCGCTCTACATGACCCAGCCGCCTCAGTCGTTGGAGCTTCTCTCCTTTGGCTAAGCCGATGTCGCTGTACAGCCCGTACGCTTCGTCGTTGTATCTCCTCCTCCACTCACCATCTATGCAGACGGGACCAAAAATCACCCGAAGGATTTTGCTCTGGAAACAGTCGAGGGCAACCTCATCCGCTTTTGACAGAGTCTATACCTCTGAGTCATAGAGCAGGACTGCGAAGATTGCTACTCAATTGCATTCTTAGCCCAAACAAGCAGCGACTGACAAGAGTTACTCTTCGTTTGATCTCAGCGCTGGTGTCGTTGTCTGAGTTTATAGCGGAGCCTAGGTAGACAAAGTCCTTAACTACCTCAAAGTTATAATTGTCTATTGTGACGTTCTGTCCGAGATGTCGGTTTTGGGTGTCCTTTCTTGATGACAGCATATACTTGGTCTTGCCCTTATTGACCGCTAAACCTATCTTCGCCGCCTCCGTCTCAATACTAAAGAGCGCGCCAGGGATATCACGCGGCGTTCTTCCGATTATGTCAATATCGTCTGCGTATCCGAGTAATTGGACGGACTGAGTTTTGGTTTTGGTTTGTTGGCGCGTGAGTTTTGCACTATTCTTTCAAGAACGATGTTGAAGAAGTCGCATGACAGCGCGTCGCCTTGTCTAAAACCGTTTTTGACATCAAAGTTCTCGGTGAACGGCTTCAGGCACTCACACAACACGGCAGACTGGTAAACCAGACGGCATAGATAGATCCTGCCACCCACACCGATTACAGTGGCATCTGATCTAACTCCCCACCACCAGATGTATTTGTATGCCCCTCGGGATCTACCTTACTAACATTGTCCCTATAATATATCACTTGTATGGTGGTACAAATTGGAGCCTCCTCCTCTACACGCGAAGGTTAAAAGCTCAGTTGCTGCCTACGTAATAAAGCTTCTCCTCTTAAATAACTCCAAATCGAGCGACCTGACTGGACATCTAAAGATCCTTAAAATAATACCGATTCTTTCCAATCCGCTTATTTGCATCACGAACTTCATGGCCTCCAGGATTATTTTCTCTTACCTTTTTGCCCCAATCGTTTTCGACCTCACCGTATGGAGTAATGAAAAATCAGTCACCACTAGCTCCCAGTCAGTGCGGTGTACCAATAGATCGAAAACCGAACATGGTGCCGATGCGGGCATTGACACTCCGAACTTCATTTTAGCAGTCTCCACTGGTTGGTCCACATCTATTTTTTACGCAGGCGTATATATGCAATTATACCTTATGCCTTGGAAAAGTATAATACGTAGTTTCCGAAGAAAACAGATCATAATCTTTTCTGACAGTCTGTCAGCAATATAGACTTCAAGCTCATTTCACTTTGACTCAAAACTTGTCTGGATCTGTTTAAACACTCTTAAGCAACTTTTTTTTTCAACAAAATAACTTATCTATTTGCTTCCCGGGCACAGAGGTATTGAAGGGGAAGATCAAGAAACTGGAGAGCATATTTTGTGCGATTGTCCCGCCACAGCTCGTTGTGGACTGAAGCAACTTGGCAGGGGATTAACCTCGCAGCCATAATATACCACGCTTCCATATGCACTGTTCAGAGGTTTATCCACAACCTCGATCTTGCTTAAAAAAATTCCCAGTTGTAGGACAACTTCGTTTGACATAAAGATCTTTACGTTAGCGGCCAACGCCAGCTAAGCATAAGGCGCCAGGTAGGTAGGTTAGGTTAGGTTGAAGTGGCTGCTAGCTAAAGCCAACACACTTAGACCCATGAGGGGTCCGTTGTGATACCACCAGGATCTCGAAAAGATCTCCTGCCTACTCATTGAAACTAATTGGAACTTCTTATGAAGCATCAATTTTAATTAGGTCGCCTAAGTTTGTAAAGAAGAAAGCTCCCAAGTGGAGTTTCCTTCTGCGGGAGAGAGCTGGACAGATGCAAAGAAGATGGAGAATGGTCTCCTCCTCCTCATCGTCCATACAGCTTCTACATAAGTCGTTTGCGTAAATGCCAAACCTAGTAGCATGCTTGCCTATTAGATAGTGTCCAGTAATGACACCTGTTATACTGCTGATTTCCAATCTATTAAGAGAAATCAGATACTTACAGCGTTTCAGATCCAGCTTGGGCCAAATCTGCTTTGTCGTTAGACAGGTTATATCAGTTGTCCACCTAAGATTTGTTCTTTCGATAGCATCTAGCTTTAATTTGAATTTGCAAGTAGCGATCAGTATACCTAAGCTGCCCTTATCAGGCGCAATAGGTAATGTTGTTCCATATCTGGCGAGTTCATTAACCTTGCAGTTCCCTGGAATATCACTGTGCCCTGGCACCCAGCAAAGGTGAATATTGTACTGCTCCGCTATCTCTACAAAAGACGATCGGCAATCTAGGGCTGTTATTGAATTTAGAGCGACTGATTTCAAGGACTTCAGTGCCGCTTGGCTGTCCGAAAAGATGCGGATATCCGTGGCTGATATCACGTTTTTCTTCAGCCAAGATAAGACTTCTCTGATCGCCATGATTTCCGCCTGGAACACGCTACAATGATTCGGGAGACGGAACGCTAGGCTGAGGTTCAGCCTGTCGGAGAAAATACCACCTCCCACCTCCCTGCTGAAGCTTAGGGCGATTAGAAATACCTTCCACCTCTAACGGTTTGCCGCAAGATCTCTTAGTTGTGGCCACGTTTGCATATTCCGAGAACTAGCTTCTGTCATTACAGGTCCACATATTTTTTGGTCTACCAACTCGCCTTGTACTCTGCGGATTCTATTCGGAGGACTGCTTTGCTATGTTTTCGTCTGGTCTCCTCAACGTATGGCTAATCCAGAGGCATTTTCGTTGTTTGATGTACATCCAACTTAATCTGACTGATAGTCTTCCACAGCGCAACACTGGGTCGGATTTGTGGTAAGCGTGTTTAGAATGTAACGTAGACACCGGTAACCTATAACCTTCTGAACGGATTTCACGTTGCATTCGATGAGTCTCAACTAAGTGAGCAGCGTTATTTTGCTGGAATTCCATACAGGAAAAAAGATTCCAAGTGCACTACGGGCTTTACTTATTCCTTTCTTAACATCCACGTCCATTTCACCATTAATTGATACAAAACTGCCCAGATAGTAAAACTGAGTGATTTCCTCTGCGGATCCTTCCCTCAGAATAATCTGTTGTGTGTTGTGTGCTAATCCTTAAGCCAGCCACCTCACCATTCACTTGCAGCGACTGCCACATTTGATTCAGGCCACTATTCCTGAATGCCAGTAGACAGATATCGTCAACATAATCCAGGTGACTAGGCTTTTCAAACGGACTCCATTGCATACGCCGGCTATCGGTTGTATCCACCGTCATTACATTATCAATCGCCGTTAAAAATACGACCAGTGACAAAACATCACTTTGCCTCACTCCTCGCGTACTTCAAAGGGATCGGAAAGTCATCCATTGTACAAAACACCTCGCGTTGGTGTAGGATTCCTTTAATTCGAAAAGAAAGCCATTCTAGAAAAAAAAAACGATGGTACACCTTCCGCTTTTGAAATATCTGGATTCATGAACACTTTTTAATAACGGGTAGAATGGTTTTCGTGGCAACAGATCTACTAGTGATTTGATGGTATATTTCACCGAATCGTGGAATATATCTCCATTGCGCCTTGGTGAAAGAAAGATTGTACCCCTTGATATTTGCACCAAGCTATTTTATTAAATTCCGAGCTTAACGGCAATGGGGTTCAACCAATAGACTAGAATTTAATGCGGCTTAAAGCCAATGCATGCTGTATTCTGTTTTGCAAAACCCAAAACTCCAACCATTATCCGAAAGATTTTTCATTCTTTGTAGAAAGCCCACATATTCGAAGTTGTAGATGCTGCGAAATAATCAAGTATTCTCAAGCGGTGCAAAAGATACTTTAATCCTTCTGATTTGACCTCAATTTATAAGGCGTTCATTAGCCTAAAATCCGAGAATAAAACTCATATCTGGTCCGGTGTACCAAAACCTGTCTTGCACATTCTAAATAGAATACAAAATCGTGCGACAAGACTTTTTTGTGGCAGAAATATTGGGAAGTCCAAATATTGTTTCCTCTTTCACTTTTTTATAAACATACGGAGTGAATACCTAATCCGTGAAGAGTCCACCTGATGTAGGTCCGCTGTGATGCCAAGGGATGTACCATTTTTTGCGGCTACTTTTATCGAAATCAACCGGAGCTTTCTATAAACCAGAGGATACTACTCATTAGCGTTTGCTAAATCGTCTTGATCATCGAAGAAGTAAGCTTCTTTTATACAGGGCCGGAAGGGTGCAGAAGAAATGGAAAATAGTTTTTTCATCCTCTTCATTTCTGTAGCTGTTGCAGAAGGCTTTTGGAAAGAGTAGATCTTTTGAGATGACAGACCCATTAGACAGAGTCTTGGGCGGCGGGAGAAGATGGTCAATGCTGCTGGTTCTTAGTGCACCACTAATGAAAAGGCTTTATCTTTGCACTTTTCCTATGAGATTAAAATGTACTGTCTTCTTAAGAGCCGGCCCGAATCAAGTACGCCATACAATAGCTATAGACCTGTTAACGGATAAGTACAGCAACGGATAAGTGTGATATGGTATACACTTGTTTTCATGACGTGTTCAAGAAGATTGGCTTTCCAGTTTAGTTTCCTATCCAAAACAAGACCCAAGTGTTTTTTTTTTTTTTAAGTTTAGACTGGACACATTAATGGAGGAGGGGGAGATTATTTCAGGAATCTTTTATTTCCTACCAAGTCCTTCTATATGGACACCCAATCGTAATAGAGGATAATTTAGAGAGTAAGCGAAAAGCGTGTTGAAGAAGGGACAAGATTTGGGCTAACGACAAAAAAACAGTCTACCGGGTTGTACTTTGGGATGGAATCCTCTCGCAAGTCCTACTGTTCGAAGAGATTTTAAACAAACTGATATGTAGGTGGTGGGTTCAACATTATGGTCTACGTAGTTAGTTAGTTAGTTAGAAGTGGTCCTCCGAGAGACGGTGACCAGAAAGTAGGTCCATTGTGATGCCACTGAGTACTGGGGTACGCTGCGTACTCTTGAAACCATTTAGATTTCCTAACGTAGCTATTAAGATCGGCCGTGCTGGCGGAGTTCACATCATTTAGAAATTTAGATCGACTTTCCTAATATGTGCCAGTGCAGGACACTTGCAGATGAAGTGTGCAGTGGACTCCTCCTCCTCCTCATCCCTGCAGCTCCTGCAGAAATAGTTGCATGCTATCCCCAGGCATTGAGCATGCCTTCCTAGGATGTAGTGCCCCGTGAGGACATTGATTAGTTTTGAAAGTTGATCTCTTTTGAGTTGTATTAATGCTTTTGATCGTTTCAGATCCAGGACAGACCAGATAAGCCTGGCATTGTTGCAATAATCGAGGTGTTGCCATCTACGCTTTGCTTTCGACAGAGCGTCCGTGGAGCTTCCTGCCGTTCGTACATTGGCAGCCTACGTAGTAAACACGATGCGAGTAAGCCACGAGTATAGAATATGATCTGCATGCTAACTTAGCAGAATGATTTGCTCGGGTGCAAACATGTTCCCACAGTCGCACCAAGCACTCAAGGTACGTCGTTGCACCGGATACACGCGCCGACCCATGGCACTGTCAGCAGATCGGATACGGGAGACATCAGCTACGGGTAAGGGAGAAGTTACGACCTTGTAATAAGTTGGGACCTTGTAATATGCGGTTACTTTTGAATATACATGAATGGGGAATGACAAGCCTCCGGGAGTATAATGTGTCATGAAAGAGCTTCTCAATTCGCCGTTCGGAGTCGACAATCAATAAATAAATTGTCCATTCGTGCGAAAATTGTAACACGCACAACATGAATGGTTGGTCATCCCGAGCTGTCGCGCTAGCTATTTATTTATTTTAACTGTCGGACCAACCTTTGGTTGGTGTTCACATTCTTTTGGTGTCCTCGTAAAGGACATCCTTAACTACGTTGATGATGTTGTCTCAGTGCTAAGCGAAGGCCTCTATAGTGCGCTCCGCTACCAATTTAACCAACGTGAACGCCTTTTGGGATAAGTCTTCTCGTTTTTAGATGACCAATTTTTTGATAGGGTTAAGCTAAAAGCAAAAAAGCATGCTATCTATTCACGCAAACAGTCTTTCGGTAAAATTTTAAGCCGCACGTGATACATTGGCTGGTTATTAGAACTGTAATGTCTATTTTATATGTAGATCAATTGATTGGTGAAAGGCTCTTGAGAAATAAAGCTATCTTTCAAGAAAGACCAACGGGATCCAAAAGATCGACACCCACGCCAGGACTGAAAATTCTGCTAAACTTTATAACATTGGATCTCTACTGCATGAGTAGCGCATTCGCAGAAGAAGAAGAAGAAGCCGTGAGATGGGACGATGATTGTCTACGACGTTCGACCATACTTTTTTCACTGAAAAAGGTTATTTCATTCTATAAAACGGTTTCTAGCTTTTGCATAAGTATGTGACTGTTTACTGCACTAAACTTCAAACAACGGCTTGTATCGGCTGCAAGAGAACTTTTTCGAGTACGCCTTGCGCTGTTCTAAAACCACCTGCTTGATCTACCTCTTCTTGATACTTATATCATGGGCTGTACTAGAAGGGGTGGCTTTTGGTACCATACGCGACACTTGTCGTATTACCCTAGTTCCATAAATATGCCGTCAAATGCAGTGGCACCAGAACTTCGGTTGGTGTGCAAATTTAAAGTCGACTTTCTTTGCCTTTAGGACTGGCTTCGGCTAGAGTCTGAGCCTAAACTGGGCTGTAGTCGAATGTCCATGAATGTCTTAAAAATCAGTCATGGGTCTGGTGCTGGTATCTTCTGGTGAAGACTGAAAACACTAGTCTTGACTACTCGCTAGGTAAGCATGTGTCTGTTTTCCAAGCAGAGAATATGGCCACGGGCCATATCGTTAAGTACAGGTGGAAGGATCGAAGCATCTGCGTCTGTAGCGATAGTCAGTCTGCGCTTGAGGGCCTGCTCAACTCTTCAATCGGTTTCAAAACAGTGTGAGAATGCAAGAACTGTCTGAATTCAGACGGAAGGCTGAACTCTTTGACTCTTGTCTGGGTGCCAGGCCACACTGGGATCTTTGGAAATAAGATCTCCGATGAGCTAGACAAAGCTCAGAGGATGTTTCTCAGGACCTGAACCTGCGTTGGGTCTTCCCGGGTCCTCGATCAGGGCTACAGACACAATTTTGTGTGGCACGGCTCTCCAGGATGCTGGCAGACTAAACTAATGCTCCCAAAAGTCTGTAAGAAATCATCGGCATTTTTGCTGTCACTCAACAGAAGAGTCTGTAGACAACTTATTTTCGCCCTAACGGGACACTTCTCTTCTTTGTGTGTTATGCCTAAGTGCGACGATTGTCTGCGACGCCTATGGAGAGGGCGACGAAACGATTGTCCTACGATTGCTCGGATCAGGTGGCAGATTTTCTGTGCTAATGTGGTGAGGGCTGATACTGTTAGCTACTCATCATTGAAGCGCCTTCTCAGCATTATCTGAAAGTCGAGGAAATTTTAGTAAAATGGGTAAAAATGGGTCTTGCTTTCTGGTAGTACAATGGACCAGTGGCGTCGGAGTGCTCCAGTATAATGTTTCCAAAGCCGACAAAAAAAAAGCCTTTATTTTACGCGTGGGTCTAACTCTGGTGTTTCAACTGCTTAGTTGCCCACAAGTCTAACGCTTGACAGGAAATATAATACTATACAGACGAACGGGCCCATGGATAAGTCACTAGAGGAGCTAGCTTCCTACACCGATAGGTCCAAGACAAATGTTGGTGAAGGTGCCTGTGTTTTTTTGTGAGACTACATATCCACTGTTCATTTAGGTCACCTCCATTATTCAAATTGGCTAAATTATTAAAAATGACAACTAGGCGGGTATTAAGGCTCTGGCGTCGACAACAATCAAGTCAAACTACTCAAGTACTCACGGTATATTTATTACCAGCTACATATGACTTGGGAAACATTGTTAGGCGGTCGAGAGCCGACTAGCTGACTCTTTAGCGCGTCTGGACTCTACTGTATCAAGTAAAACGTATACTCTTTTCGCTAAGAGTTTTAAAGGTTTAATCCTCTTATAGCAAGTACGATATCCTTCGTAATCCTATACAAGCGACCTATGTATTTATCTAAGTTGGTGAGTTTGCTTCTAAAATTGCGACAGGCTTTGGGGATGGATAATAGCTCTACTTGGCAAACGTTTGCAGTTCACGAGTGACAAAAGAGGTCATCATCCAAGCACTACATCCGGAACAGGCTTAGCTTAATTTTAGCAATAAAAATCTCGCTTTTCCAGATTTTGTAAAGCATTCCAACCGCAGCTTTTGGTTTTCCGATTTCGGTGCTTACTTCCACTTCGATGCCAACGTTAACGACGATCCCACTCGCTGAGTGAAGAAATCAATCAACTTTCTCGGCCTCCTGTCCAGCAGTGTCTAGTTGAACGTTAGAGTTGGAAATTTTAGTGTCTGTAGTTTTGCCGCATTTATCTTTAGCCTTACTTTACAGTCCTCAATTCCTTGATGCGTGTATGTACGTACCTAAATCCATTACCCTATCTGAAAGCAGGTAAATATCGTCAGAGTAGTTCAGATGTTTCACATAAGATTTTCTCCATATAAACACTCATTTCTTTTAAATACCACGCTGGCATCTATATGGTTTAGCCGGCCAACAAATGGGTTCGTAGTCTGATTGAGGTGCATGGGGCCAGAGTTCGACGAAGATTCCGTCTTCGAACACTTACTACCTACTTCCGAGTCGGTCTAGATCGCGCGCAAAACAGCTAAAAGTGTAGCGCACCTCAATCAGGAGAATTCCAAACCCTGATGCGATCGCAACACAAAAAACAACTATTTATAGAAAACGATTTTTATTTATATAAAGTTTAATGTTTTTATTCATAATAGTACTATTTAGGCCACATACAAATTGTGGAATGAATGCCTTCCGTTTCTCTACTTTCAAAACTTCTCAACACAAGACTTATGTTTACGGCTTCCGTAGGGAAACAATTAGAAAAAAATTCAATATTTTAAAGAATTTACTTAGAATGAAAGGAAAATGCGCTGAAAATTAGAAAAAAGAACCCGTCAACGTCAGCTAAATTCCTGTTGCCCTTAAGACCGATTGTACTTTCCCCAGATGTGCAGCATGAACACAGAGGCAATGAACAGTAGCGACATCACGAGAACTGGCACTGGACCACTGCAAATGTGAGAATTATATTATTTTACTTGTCTTTATTGTGATAAGATTGTAGTTTCCATTTACACTTTAATGCCGGGAGAATCATCGGTATAGAATCGCCACATACCACCGGAACCAGCTCCACCTGTGGTGCGGCTCCTTGCGGCGGTAGTTGTTGTTTTCCTTTGTTTTAGGTTGCTTCCACCAGCAGCACTGGTCCTTGGAGCAGATAGTTTACTTGGGGAGCGGCTTCCACTTCCCACGGAAGTCGAACTAGCTGGAGCAGGCTAAAGAGAAAGGCATCATGGATATTTGTTAATGAGGTAAAAAAAAAAAGTCGGTCAACGAATACTACATTCAAAACAGGTGATTTTTTTGTACTTTTCATGTGAAAATAGGAAAGGTTATTTGTTAAAGCAATAAATTACCATTTTATGAAGTTATTTTAATTGAAAAACACTCTAATATTGGATTATTTCGTCGAAAAAGAAAACTCACTCCGCACACCACCACTTTGAAGAATGAAATGACAGTTCGTCCACGTAGACGATGTAGAAAGTGAAGTTTGGGTCGAACGTTGTCGCTTAAAAATACCCACGTAGGTGAACGTCATCATCATTCGGGATCAAATTTTGGCGAGCAGTATTCGACAAGTGGGTTATTTTATTGTGCGATGTAAGGGCGGGTAGTGAGATGAGAAATATAAATAGAGATCTACTGAGTAGCAAAACATTTTATCAAAAAAAAAAAAAAATATTTTGGTACCTATTATGGTTGTAATGAAGAGGATCTCGTGGAACTTTGCTTTAGTTATGTTAAAGAGGGCTTAACAGCATAATGGTCGTATTTGCGGAAGCCATCGGATGCGGTGGGAGTTGAGTTGCTAAACTTATCAGGACCAGGCACAAAAATAGCAGCACTATAAACAGGCACACAGGCCGATAAGCAGCCCATAACGTAGTTAGGATCTTAGATGGTGTCGGACGAGCGCTCTAAGGAGCAAGCTTCAACGCTTACCCCACGAACTCACGCTTCGAGCGGAAGCGTTGTGATGCATAGGGATTTATAATAATTAAACCCGTTAGAGCATGTCATAAACATATGACAAATAGACAAACAATTTGTATTCATTTATTATTCTTTTTTAGGCAAAACTTAATGTGAATTTACTTTTCCTATCTATTTAGACAAATTTTATCTCAATTCTCGGCAATCCTTTTTTTTTTCTCTCCAGCATTTCTGCATTTCACACCTTCCTAATTACTCTAGTCCACCTCTCTCTCCATTTCATCAAGTTTCCAATCGAAAAATAATCCAAAAACACAAATTAACTCCATCAGATTTGAAATGCCATTTGTGTAATAAAAAACAGACAGAAACATGTATTACGTTTATATATAAACTCACTACGGACGGAAATATTGTTAGAACTTCACTGCAACACTTGTTCTTATATGTTAATTGTTTATATAAACACAATTACAGTGATATCTGATCAGACAACTGCATAAAATATTAAAAGTTCAGGAGTGAGTTTCAGTACCAATTTCACAGCCATTGCCGTCTATTCGCTTGATATGTCCGGAAAAGTGTTTCCGTTGAATAATTTTGAAAAAGACGTTTGTATTTATGTAGGCGAACAGAAGACATTTCGAATATTTTTTTGTGCCGCAAACAGAGAAAAGCCTTTCAACAGGGTCAACAGATAATTTATTTAAATTGCATTCGGCAGGAGATTCGACAAACTGGTCGGTTTATATAGGTTGACAGACGGATTTAAATCGGTGAACCATTCTCTTTACTCTGCAGTTTTATATTACACTAACATACACATGTACTGTGTCGTCTCTTATTATTCTTAGAACAGCAAGCTCACTTTGGATTTTGTAAGAATTCTGAGTGTTATGATAGTCTGGGCTGTCTAGAAGACAACGTCTAGGGGAGGATCTGCAGGTGCAGCTGAAATATGGTTCGGAGTTCTGTACGACATTGATATCTTCAGGGCCGTTGAATAGATTCCTAGACCTACTCCACAATCCATATTTAAACCGTTCGTAGAAACTGATGTTTCGCATTCTTTTGTAATGTCACTGTTGTTACAGATCGCTCTTGATGGGCACACTGAAGACTTTCGTAGTTCATGGTTTCCCAAGGTTCTGATTAATTTGACCACCTCAGATTTGCTTTGTTAATTTCACCTGGCTTTAATTTCAGTTTGCATGTAGCTAGTGTCACTCCGAGATTCTGTCATCTGTATTGTAGTACCATTCTTGGCGATTTCATTGGCCTTGCAGGTCCCTGGAATGTCCGTGTTTCCTAGTACCCAGCAGAGGAGTATGTTGAATTGCTGTAGAACTATTTATGACATAACATAGGTCTGATTCCAGAGACTTTATGGCGGCCTGGCTGTCTTTGAAAATGTTAATATCCCAATTAGATATTTCGTTCCATCGCAGCTAAGACAGGACTTCTATTTATTCTTCGCTATTATCTCCGCCTCGAAGACGCTACAATCCTCTGGAAGGCGAAAGGAGATCTCGAGGTTTAGATCATTGGATAAAACACCTTCTCCCACAACTTATTTGCTTTTAGAACCGTCTGTGTAAAACTCCAAGGTTTCTCTCGAAGATGGTTTTGGCTTCTCTCCGAAATCTTTTGCGATGGTATAATCGAAATAGAAGTGTGTTGGTTTACAATGGTCTACTGTGAGATTGCTCTAAGTCTAATAGCTGCAATAGCTAAAAGGGCTGTGAGTTTAGATTAGGTATCTGGATTGATAAGGAAGAAAGCAATCGACCTCTTCACACTTAGGTCCTTGTGGATCCATTGTGATGCCCATGGGGGATGACCTCGATTCCTACCGGTGTTCTAACGAGCAGTAGCTCGTTGTTGAGTTGGGTCTCCAGTCATCGTGATGACCTCAGAAAGCTGTAAATATCGTTTATTGGAACATCAGATTGTTCTTGAATGTCTTGGTAATAGTGTCTTCCTAATGTTCTATTTCCCAAGTGACATGGGCTTGGGCAGTGGCAGAGGAAGTGAGGACCTCTTGAACCTTTTTATCACCGCACATATCGTTATCGTTAAGTTTAAATTTCTTTGTGTGGTTTCTTAGAAGGTTGTGGCCGGTGAGTGCACCCACCAACATTGACATCGACTTCCTGTCATATTTCAAAACCTTGCTGGTTCTGGCTGTCGTATTTTGGCCAAAGTTTCCTTGATATACCGCAGGTGGTAAGCGACTTAGACCTACTGTTGGCTTTCGTCAGGGTCTTACATTCGCTCTCTGAGATTACAGTGCAGGGTCTTTATCCATTGCAGTGCCCGATTTTGGTCCATCGCAGACCCTTTCCTATAAGTTTCCGATTATGTCCCTCTAACCAGGGACCTAGCTGCAAGGCAACAACCATAAGCTCTTCGCGACAGCGTCGAACTCGCTTAGATTTTTTTCAGTAGCAGAAATTGCTTTAATAGTCGCCTGACTGTCAATAAATATGGTGATATTGCCATCGTGGTATTGCTATCATTGATACCATACTGACTGCCACTGTACCTGAAATCGTTCTCACTTACATACTTCAAAAGTCGCTCTAAATTATCACTTCACTCTCATAGAGAGAAATTTGTATGTCATTCGTGTAAACATTGGTCGCGTTCGTCGATCTAGGCAAGGTTAGGTTAGGTTAGGTAGATGGGTTGGTGAGGGGAAAGAAGCCCCCAGCGCCACACTCAGGTCAGTAGAGACCCATTGTGGCGCCCATTTATTGGGGGGGGGGGGAGAAGGTACCCCTTGCTCGTAGAGCATTACCCAAAGCATTCTCCTATTGCCCCGGGCTTTCGAACCATTTTGAAGCCTTAATGAACCTCCAGTTGTCCCCGATGGGTACATCCCTTAGTTCTTCAGTATCTTGGAAGAAGTGCCTTCCGAAGGATCTATTTCTGAGGTGGCAGAGACCTGGGCAGTGCCAGAGGAAGTGGGTTGTATCCTCATTAACTTCCTCGTCTCCACAACCCCTACAAAGGTCGTCTTCACTGAGCCTTAACTTTTTCATATGATAACGCAGAGTATTATGACCTGTAATTACTCCTACAAGGATGGAGAGGGTTTTCCTGTCCCTCTGCATCAGTGTATTAGTTCTGCCACCATTGTATCTTGGCCATAATTTTCTAGTTATCTTACAGGAGTCCAAAGAACTCCATCTTTCATTCGCTTCCGGTAGAGTCTTGATCCCCGCATCATGTTTGAGTTTACATGGCGGGATTTTCACTGATTGATCAGCTTGCTTCAGGTCTAGCGTAGATCCCTTCCTTGCCAATTCATTCCCTGGTATGCCCTCATGTCCAGGGACCCAACATAATTTTACCTCATGCTGTGTGGCAAGAGCACTGAGCTCTTCGCGACAACACTTCACAAGCTTCGATTTTATTTCAGTAGCAGAAATCGCTTTAAGTGCTGCCTGGCTGTCGATGAAAAAGGTGATATCATCACGTGGTATTACGTTCATCGCAGTCTCACGGGCAGCGGTTGTCACTGCTAGGACCTCCGCCTGGAAGACGCTGCTGTGGTTCGGGAGTCTGACTGATTTGAAGAGGCTAAGTTTGTCTGAGAGTATACCTGCCCCCACGCCAATGTCCATTTTGGATCCATTAGTATAGATGGCTTTGGTTCGCGGGTTTGGTATTGTTCCCCTTTTCCACTCTTCTCTGCTTGGGAATGAGCAAGAGAACGGTACTTTGAAGTCTAGATAGGGCGCCATATAGTCCGTGGTTAATACATTGCCCATGTATTTGCTTAGAATTTGAGCATGCCCCGTCGTACTTGACCGCCAGCCATTCGTTTGGCTGATCCTCAGGGCGCTTCTGGCCGCAGATTCCTGTATAAACAGGTCTAATGGAGGCAGGTTGAGAATAACCTCAAGTCCTACTGTTGGCGTGGTTCTCATGGCACTAGTAACTGCTATGCATGCCAGTCTTTGTATTTTCGTAATGGCCTTGAGGTTGGTGGTTTTTGAAGCAGCTTGCCACCACACAACGCTGCCATAGCTAAGTATAGGCCTCACAATAGCCGTATACATCCATAAGATGTTTTTAGGGCTTGGTCCCCAAGTTTTCGCGAATATTCTACTGCAAGAGTAGAAATCTATTGTGGCCTTCTTAATTCTTTCGTTCAGGTTCTGTTTCCAGTTCAGTTTTTTGTCGAGCACCAGTTCCAAGTATCTTGCACTGTCAGAGATCCTGAGGGGGATACCCCCAGCAGAAGGTATTTTGAATTGCGGTATCTTTCTCTTATTTGTGAACAGTACAAGCTCAGTTTTTTGGGGATTTACCGCCAATCCACATTTCTTGGTCCATGTGTCCAACAATTTATGGGCTCCTTCTATTTGCTCACTAAGAGTTGGAAGGAATTTGCCAGTCGCTACAAGGACCACATCATCCGCATATGCTGTGACCTTAATTCCGCTGTTTTTGAATTGTTTTAGTATTTCGTTCAAGACCAGAACCCATAATAGAGGGGACACCCTGTGGTGTGCCTGTGGTGTGCCTCTGGAGGCGTAAACCTTTAACTGAGTTCCCCCTAGTTCTGTATTAATATGTCTCTCCTCTAACATGCTCACAACCCAGTAGATGAGAGTGTGATCAAGGTTGAGGTTTACTAAAGCTCTTCGCACCGCGTCCGTATTGACATTGTTGAAGGCTCCT
The DNA here is from genome assembly GCA_917880715.2 of Matsumyia berberina. Lineage (NCBI taxonomy): Eukaryota > Metazoa > Arthropoda > Insecta > Diptera > Syrphidae > Matsumyia > Matsumyia berberina. The sequence goes on from OU862871.1 coordinate 61,965,999, forward strand.
TCAATGTCTAAGAACGCGGCTAGGGTGTATTCCTTGTCCTTTAGCGTTTTTTCGATTGAGCCTACTACGCTGTGCAGCGCTGTTTCGACACTTTTACCCTTCATATAAGCATGCTGTGCCGGAGATAAATCTCTGGGGCTCAACTTGCTACGAATGTATATGTCTACTAGTCTCTCGAAAGCCTTGAGGACGAAAGAGGTAAGACTAATTGGTCTAAAGTCCTTAGCGGTGGAGTGGCTGGCGATCTAGGCAAAGTGCTGCTATGTCTCCAATCGATTTCTATTGGCTGAGAGTGACAGAAGATGCAGCACTTCACTTAAACTAGACGCAATCAGGAAAACCAACCGCAGATGACAGTCCTCGGTTCTTAGTGCACTCCATAATTTCAATCAACACGGAGAGAAACATCTTTTATTCCGTCTGTGTCAAGCATATTTGGGTAAGCAAGCACATACTTCTCACATAGCTGTTATGGTTTCCGCCAACAACAGCTCAGGGCCGATGAAAGGTCTCCATCCCATATCGAAATAAAACAACATTTATACTTTGTTTTTCTCATTCTATTTTAAATGCTTTATTTGAAATCTAAAATAATTTTGAATATTTGCCTTTGTTTTGTTTTTTTCTTTTCTTTGTTTTTAGTTTCTTTGCAATGCAATAGTTTTGTCTATAATAATAATAATAATAATCATAATACATAATTTATATTTTTTTTCCTTTTCATATCCATAATAATAATAATAGTAATAAATATTAAAGCAGAGTCTATATATTTGAAAATAAGAATCTCTTTAAGATTGAAAAGCATCTCTTGCTGACCTTCGAAGTGATCCACAGCCACGTCCCGCAAATAAGAGGGACTGCAACTAGACTGGTGCTTGATCCCCAATGCAAATCCTTCGAAGGATTCAGAAAACACTATTACAATTGACAATGTTCTAGACTAAATTTGAAAAAAGGTTTGAAAAGTTCGTTTTTGGTTTTTTTTTTCTTTTAAATATATATCTGTTTATCCTTGTACCCATAGTTGTATATAAGTTTATATATAAGTATTTTGTGTTATTTTTGTGTTCACTATTATTCGCTTTAAGGATCCTACGATTCTGTTTTAATGGTTCAAGAGGCTTAGATGACCGGGCATGGTACAGGCGGGAGTGGATAAGTTGATAAAGTGTAGACTTGACTTGGAAAGCAATCTTGGTCTTTAGTGTGAGTTATGTATTTCTCTGGAGGAGCAATGGATACCTCAAACGACTTCTTACTAGGGTGAGATGGGTTAGAAAAAATTCTTATTGTGTGTTTAGTTGTTTTCTACCTTTTCCAAAAATACAAAATTTCACCAGGAAATGCTATGTTAAATAGTTTTCTTATTATTTTTCTTTTTTTCTTTATTTATGGACTTTAGCGAATAATATATATATATGTATATATGTATTTTGGTTACCTCTACTGAGCATCTTTTCAAAACAATAGACAGTATGTTCCAGAAAGAAAAGTGAAACGAAAACCAACAAAAACAATAAATAAATGTGTAGTGGGGTTCATATCAATTGCAACATAAGTATTTTTATTTAAATTTTGTGTTTTTTTTTTTTAAGATTTTTGCTATATGCATATTCTAGTATTCTAAACGAAAGATAAATTTAACAAAAGCATTTAAAATTTGTTTCATGGTATTTGCAAATGAATAAGTGTTAACGATAACGTCGTCTATTAAATGATGATTTGTGGTTTTCAGTGTTAATTAATTGTCCGCTGACATGGAACTGATGTCATCGTTGATAGCTAGAACTTGCTTGATGAAATCCTGGTCGGTGACGACCTCAGCTAAGGATATGCATAGGTCAAGAAGATCAGATTTAATCATATTTAACTGCGGCGCTAATTTATCCAAATGCGCATGAACATGTTCAGGGATCTGAAATTAAAAAGAAAAGAAAAAAACAATTAGTGTCTAGATTGAGATAGGTAAGATGGGAAATTTAAATTCATGAAGCATAACGGGGAATCAACTTAAACTAAAACTAACTGAAGTTAATTAAATTTCGACTAAGCATCCACAGCATCTTCCATTTAAGAAATAACGACCGAATATCCCAATAAGGAGACCACCTGCTTCTGGAGAGTGTTTGCTATTCAAGCATGGCTCTAACAAAAACGTTTTAATAGTCACCTCGTTAGGTTAGGTTAGGTTAGGTGGCTGTCCCGTTAGAACACCAATAAGTTGTCTACAGTCTCTTCTGCAGACAGCAAGAATACCGCTGATTCCTTACAGTCGTTCGGGAGCATTCGTTTAGTCTGCCTGGATCCTGAGCCGCGCCACACACAATTGTGTTTGTAGGAAACCCAATCGTCATTGGAGGACCTGACCGAGGACGCGGGAAGACCCAACGCAGGTTCAGGTTCTGAGAAAACATCCTCTGAGCCTTGTCTAGCAAACTCATCGGAGATCTTATTTCCAGAGATCCCAGGGTGACCTGAGACCCAGACAAAGAGTTTAGCCTTGCGACCGAATTTAGAGAGTTCTTGCAGTCTCGCACTATTTTGGAACTGATTGAAGGGTTGAGCAAGGCCTTAAGAGCGGCCTGACTTTCACTTCTGACGCAGATACTCCGTCTCTTCCACTTATTCTTAAGAATGTAGTCCGTGTCCATTACGAGGGCAAACGTGTCTGCTGAGTAAAGAAGACTAGTGTTTTCGGTCTTCACGAAGACACCAGCACCGGACCCATGACTAGTTTTGGAGCCATTCATCAACATTCGACTATAGCCCAGTTTAGGCTTAGACTCTAGCCGAAGCCAGTCTTAAAGGCAAAGAAAGTCGACTTTAAATTTGCACACCAACCGAAGTTCTGGTGTAATTGCATCAGACGACATATCCATGGAACTAGGGTCGAAGGATAAGTGTCGCGCATGATACCAATACCAGTAGCCGCCCCGTCTATGACGATAGATTGCATAGTACAGCCCATGATATAAGTGTCAAGGGGAGGTAAATCAAGCAGAGCGTCTAGAGCAGAGCCAGACGTACTCGAAAGCCGGATTGACCGAAAGCCCGCTCCTAGCGCACCATTCATCGATCATGTCTAAAGCCGCCTGCGCGTTAGCACAGACAGCCTTTAGGTATGACCCCGCATATACCTGAGCGTAGACGTTGGAAGAATTGAGAGTAGGCAGCAGAGAGTCAACTACTGTGAACTAACTACGAACAACATTGTCATCTTGCACTGGATTCCAGTACAGGATTGGTTGAAACAGAAAACCGGTTCACTGGCAAGGGATTGTACAAGTATAGACTAAGATGCTATAGTGTAGGAATATCAAAAAGTAATTCCAACTTTTTTGTAAATCTCCACAAAAACAATCACAGAGCCTTTATCTGAATAATTAGAGACCCCTGCCTTCTGGAACAAAGAACATCGCATCTGGCCCACTTGCTAAATTTTACCTTTACATTGAAGAAGCCTCTCTTCGAATTCTAACGGAATGCCGAGCTTGATTTCATATCATAAAGTGAATTTTCAGCAAGAAAGTGGCCCTAACGTAAAACATCGCTGCTATTCGAAATAGTGGAAAATTTCAAAGTCATATCAACTGGACTTGGCCAGTGCCTTTCAGGACGAGTTGCTGGAAATTTGAGAGACTTGCAGGGAACTCAAGCATGACAAAACGTCCAAACCTTGCTATCTTATTAGATAGTCAAGCTATTATCAAAGTCATTGATTCAGCTTTCAGCTAACGCGGGGTTACCATCCTGAGCGATCAATACAAGGTCTCTCCTCTGGTTTCCTTATAGTAGGCGAGGCATTCGCCAATTGGAGAGCATGGAGCCGAACTGCACATATATTACAAGCCAAGATTATTGGCTTTATACCAGCTGCACGACGAAATAAAAAGAGTAATCTAACCTGGGCCTTTAGTGACATTGAGTTAAGGAGCCTCCAGAAGTTGGCTACCCAAGTGCCTCTAGACTACAGTCTCTTTCTTTTCCCTTTAAAGGTCACATAGGAATACAATTCAGCGTGGCTAGCACGAGAAGAGACCGATACAGAAACATAAAAACTGGCTATACAGTCCAGATCTAAGCCGTAGTTTCGGCGATATCTTATCGAGACAATAATGTTGTGGTAAGAATTCCCAATTTAATTTGACACGCTATTGACACAACAGAGACTTTATGCCGTTTATTAAAGAAGATCGCCATTTCACAATCATGCTATGAGGTCTTGTGTCATTTCCCGAATAAAAATTTCTATACAATTTCCGGAAGAAAAATGATACTTTGGTAACCGTTGGATGGCATGTGAGTAACATCATTGCCAGGTTACTGTCATGCTGTTGCTTGATCATATGTATATCAAGTTACTTCACAGCGTCGATCATTTGTAGATCATTAATTGCCGTTATTGCCGTCATAAGCTCAAATAGGAAGTCGGTTATAATGTAGAAATTTCTATTAAGTAATTGCTGTGCTGTTATCAATTAACATTACCTGACCTTTCTTTTCATTAACGTTTCTAATGACCGATGAGGGATGTTTTAGTACGTTTTTAGAAACTCTAATGATATTAGGGTTATAGTTCATTACTTAGTGGCGTTTTGGACCGGTCATTCTTGTATAAATCACGGTCCTCACGTAGAGACGATTTCACAATTTTATACACACCTTAGTTGGATTCTTGAAAACGTTAAACATAAATTTAACTTTGACGCGCTGATCGTTTGGTCCATCGTAGAACATTGTAAACTGTGCCTCATTACAGTTGGCCATCAGAGGCAGATATATACCAGCCAGGACTCTGCCCTTAGCATCGCGTGCCAACAGTGAACGGAAGTTGTAGACTAAATTTCTGCGCACCGTTACATCGATTGCGGTCAAGTAAGGATGTTCGACATAAACCAATGACGACTTGTAGGTTTGTTGATCGCTGCGAGTCTCACGTTCCAACCACTCGACGTACTTGTTGCTGTGCATGCTCAAATTGTAGCAATAGTCCCGTTGGCAATGTTGTTCATTGGACTGTGTAAACCAACCTGAAAAGAAAAATAATAGATTTAGTAAAACAAGCAATGGAAATGTTTTAGACGACCTACCTGTGTGTGGATACATTTGATCTTCCATCACTGTGACAGCACGAGCGACATGGTAGCCGGGATCCAAGATCATAATACCACGACGTCCCCCAATCGATATACGCATCGCCACCATGGAGTGTTCTTTCTCAACATTGGCGTCTGGGGAGTTCAAGCCGCATTCTTCGCTCGAATCAATATAGTCGCGCAAGGCTACAACATGCTCCTCACATGACACAATGTACATGTAACGGGCCAAAATAGGAAAGATTTCCGTAATTCTTGTCATTATCTCCATGGCCAGACTGACGCACATGTGATGGCGACGATTGATTGGAACGTCGTAGAACTGAAAGAATGACTTCAAGTCGGAGCGTCGGGTCTTCTTGAACGCCTTATGGAAGTCGACAAACAAATGCACAGTATCATAGTGTGTTTCTTCCAGCATATGATGGAGTTTTGCTTCGATCAGCGCATTTAGATCTTCATATTGCCAAACGTTGTCAAAATTAAGAGTCCCCTTGTTGTCCGATGCCCAATCGGGCAACGGCAATGGATGACCCAATGGCCAAATGCCATTGGTTTGATTGAATGCAGTTAAATTGTAGCTATCTTCAGCAGCCCACCACGTTTCTTTCTCCTGGTGTTGCTGCTGTTGTTGTTGTGGTTGATTTTGCTGCTGTTGTTCCAGGAGTTTAAGGATGCTTCTGCATCTGTCTGCATCGGCGAACGATGACGCTGCAATCGATGTCACATTGTCAATGATTTTATTGCTTCCATATGACGTTTGCCCGGATGCTTCATCGGAAATATCCAATTTAGTGATATTCTCAACATCTGCCTCGTCTTTGTTTGCATTTGTATCATTTCCATCGTCATCGTCGTTCTCATCGTCCTCTTCATCGTCGTCGTCGTCGTCGGCATCTTCATCATCATCATCGTCATCATCATCATAATCGTTGTCAACGATTTGACCATTTTGGACAATAGCCCTGATATGATCCCGTGATAGATTACATGTTGTCTCCGGATCGGCGGTAATCGATTCAGTAGTAGTTGTAGTCAATCCAACCGATCCGACGACCGATCCAATAAGTTGACATCCCAAGCTGGTTTCGGCGAGTCAACTTGGCCATTCGGAGCCCCAACGACCAACCGTTGGCACATAGCCACTTTCGCAGTCATTTAGTGAAGCGTCTAGATTAATTTTGGTTGCTCTTAAAGAATTAATTATTGAAGGAGATGCGCTGGCAGCGGTCGCAGCAAAAGCTTGATATGCAGCACCGTTGCTTGAATTAAGACCAATCCGGCCCTGCACCTTCTTGAACAGGCCCGGCTCGTCTCCACTTATCGATGACTTTTTAGAACGCTCTATAAATAAAAAGAAAATTAAACATTAGTACAAAGAATAAACAGTTTTGGGAAGTAGCGAGCGTGTTTGCGATGACTGTACTTGAGAATCTACGACACCATTGCAGGTAGCAGTGTAATTAAGTGATTATTGCCTCTGCAGGAACAAGTTTTAATTGCATTTAATGGCAATGAAACTTTAAAACTAGTTACAACCGCAGATGTTTACGAAACCAGAGAAATTACAAAACTAATTACGTTTGTGCGTTCTCGAATAATGTTTGGTGGTAATTAACTTTGTAAACTAAAATCCTTATATCATTATTTGAACTCGGTAAATTTTCGGCTTCAACAAATCAGTTAAATGGTTTTGTCGTTGTCATTGTCGTGTGAGGGTCGATATTCCAACCCATTCTTGAACTCAATGTGAAATGCAGACCCTAGATAGGAACGTATATTTTTAATGTTTATTTCGTGCAACATTGCCTGATCCGAGCTTTCATGAGGCAATCCAATCAAACCTACTCAATAGCTTTCGACAGAAAGTGTGAGAAAAGTGTTTCCCCTCACAATATCTATCGGAATTTGAACGACTTCCACAATAGATCTAGCTTGGCCATTCCCTTTCGAACAGTAACCCAGAAATCGGAGAACAGTGACCTTGATCCGACCAATTTTAATGATAAAGTATCGGAATATATGGCTTGACTATCACTGAATACAGTCATGTCTTGTTGGAGTGTTTATTTGTGTCTGGTATGAAGAAGCCTCCAAACCTTCAATACTGCCAGAAACTCCGCCTGAAAGACGCTTATGAGTCCGGAAATTGATAGGACTTTGATTCTGATGAGATTCGTCCATCGATTACACAGTCCATCCTTTGAACTGTGGCTGAAAATCACACTCCTAATTGTTCTTCTTCGGCAAGCTTTTAATGAAATTTTTCTGAAGCTGAGGTTTGGGTGTTGGTGTCTGAATGACAATTTTCCTCAGAGGAATTTTTCTTGCCACAAGAGATATTTTAAGACGAAAAGTGGAGTTTGAAGTCGTTCAGCGAGGAAGTTGTAGAAAGTTGAGCCACACCTGGCATCTTAGTCCCTATTTCCTGTGACCCAGGTATGGAATTGGGTATGATTCCTAGATCCCTTCGGACTCGGGTATACAGAGAGCTATTGGCTGTCAACCCATGAAGGTGTAAGGGCCCGTATTTTGATTGTAAATAATAGTCCAAATCCGCTTGGATTAACATTAAGGCCATATCTCGTGGCATACGGTTTTACACTTTCCAAGGCTCCTTGCAGGATTTTACTTATGGCAACAGAATAGCAATGCTATTCGATCACGCGGTCACTTCCCTTCAACCTTTACCTGGATTTTGTTAACGGCCACTTGGGGTAATAAAACCAATCATCGGCGGGTGGGGCCAAGACCTAGTCTATTGCATAAGATTTTTCGTAGCCTCCACTATAAATTCAGGCAACGACACCAGCTGCTTCTTTGGGCTGAGAAGCCAATTGAGTAGCTAAGCCCTCTCTTGAACGATTAAAGTGACCCTGTATAAGACCTTAACAGTCCCAGTCCTACTCTACGGCACAGAGGCATGGACTCTGTCAAAAGCGGATGAGATCGCTCTTGGCTATTTTGAGAGGAAAATTCTTCGGGCTGTTCGGTTTCGTCCGAATAGACGATGAATGGAGGAGCAGATACAATGACGAACTGTACGGGTTGTACAGTGACATGCACTTAGCCGGAAAAGTGAAGCTCCAACGACTGAGATGGCTGGGTCATGTAGAGCGGATGGACACCAATGCTCCGGCCCGGAAAATCTTCAAATCCACACCCGAGGGACGGCGCAGTAGAGGAAGATTACGACTCAATTGGCGCACGCAAGTGGAAGAGGACGTTAACCAACTCAAAAAGTTCGAATATGGGTTTAAATATTTAAACAACAGATAGACACTTGAATTTCATTCATATGCATAAGATGACAACAATCTTGACCCACTCAAACATGTCTATTTAATTAATATTCGTGTACCTAATGCATACATTCCCATATTATCAGTATCTACACTCCTACAGCTTTATCGAAACTTCCCTTGCTCACGTGTTAAAAAAAAAAATTACAAATGGCAACGTGATGGAAGCCTTCAGTTTCACTTGAAATCATGTTTTGCAAGCACGTCATGTATTTGAAACGTGACACCTGTTAAACACATGCATAACTTATGTATCTCTGAGTTTCTATGAAACACACTGAAAGTGGTTCATTCCAAATGACTTCATTAGTCACTTAGCTTGAGCAAAACAAACGAAAATGCTTGCGGCAAGTTCAAGCGAATTCTTTTTTTTCACGGCGAAAATATCGGCTCCAACCAAACAAAAGATGTGTAGGTAGGCATTTAATCAAACATGTGCGGGATGTTTCTTTCGCCAATATACCCAAGAGGAGGTGTGGTTTTGGATTCGCAGGAAAAATACTACACGTGGATATGTGCTGTGAACCAAGAACGACGTGTAAACAAACGTCCAAGTCCAATATGCAAACACAATAGTATCGGTGTACGACAGAATGACGCATGTATCTATGAGTACGTATTTTTGTTATTTATATCTTTCGTTCCGAGTTAGTAACAAGCAATGTGGTCTACTGGTTGTAATAGAAAAGAAACCGAACAATAAAGATCATGCATGGGAGAAGTGCAATAATTGTACAAAGGTCACCACAAGCGACGGTCTGGTGTATTTCAATGGGGGCATTGAAATTTCGAACAAATAAGGGTGTCGTTGGTTCAGAATAAATTTACAAGCTAAGCATTGCTTCGTAGGAATTCGAGATACTCGTATGTAGGTCAATATATGTACGTATGTAACATAATGAAGCATTTTCCATTGAAATTCCCACACAGTCAATCAGCTCACATATGTATGTAACATATACCAGTAGGACGATGACAAAGACTTGTTGCCATAAAAAGATTTAATCCCAAGCGTTTGCTCATAACTGAAGAGTTTATGGAACTAGTTGATGGTAATGCTTTTATAATAGAGACAGTTTATGCAAGAAAACTGAGACAAAACAAAGCAATGAAAGTGAAACCGCCCCGGGACAGCACACATTAGACTAATGAAGTGACGACGTTTTGAAATGATTCGCCTTAAGGCAAAGTGAGATAAGTCATAAGTTGTTGTACCCCATGCGAGTGGCTATGATGTGAATGACTTAACAGTGATAACGAAGTTCAATTGTGTTTTGATTTCATAAATGACTGCAGTGTCTTCCAAGCAGGAATTTTGGCCATTGAGAGAGCGGTATGAGCAGTGGACTCTAGCAAGCTGAATTAAGTTTACCGTGATTCTGTGACTAGAGCGTTGAAATGCTGTGTGAGCTGTGTAGTTTCAAGCCCCACTAAACATTTTCTCGCGGTATCACCTCTCATCGGGAATAACAAGCCACCGAGAGTATAAGTTGTCAAGAAAAAGCTTATCGATTCCTACCTATAAGGACTTTGCATCACAGCAAACTGGTAGGGCGAGGTTGGGTTGGATTAGAATCGATGGAACCCCAAGCTACGGCAAAGGCCCACTTAGACTTAATAGAAGGTCCATTGTAAAGCCATGGATTGGATCTACTGGAAAGCGTGACCATTTAACACTCATGGTTTATCTTTAAAAAGAATTGAACTGGGTATCTTGTTATCCTTGTTTTCTCTTCTGGGATACAAAATGGACTGGGTGATCGCTTTTGCTTTTAATGCTTTATTGCCAGAAGGTTTGAAACTTGATTGTTGAGGGAATTAGAAAAATATTCGTCCAATATGCCGTCCAAGAGTAGGACAAGATGATCTGTACAGCTTCTTACATGTTTGCTCATCTCTCATGGAGATAGCAGAACATTTGAACATTCACCTGTTCTGGGAACCCGATCAGAGGGACTTCCAGGGAATTGTAAGACTCCCAGAACAGGAATCTCGGTATTCCACTCACTATATGTAATTTACTCTCAAAGCACGACGCGATCAGAAAGACAAACCAAAGATGGAGGAATGCACCCACATGTCGTATCTCAAAAAAGATGTGGCCTATGCTAAACCTCACTCGATCTAAAAGCCTCATCTTGCTTAAAAGGTCTAACTGGTCTTCTAACTGGCCACTGTCCCATTGGCCTTCATGCCAGAAGGATGAGCCTTTTTTCAAATGATTTTGCAGGAGTTGCAGGAACGAAGAGGAGGAAGAAACAGTCGTGTATTTCTTTTGTACATGTCCTGCCCTATCCTAAAGAAGGAAGCTTCTTTAGAACCCTATCACTTCGACGGTTTGTCAAAAGTATCATCAGTTTCATTAAGAACTTCAAATGGTTTCAATAGATGGATTGGCTCTTGATTATAGATCTTAGTGGCATCACCTTACGTGTGTCTGTGACTCACATGGACAGCCACCTTATCTATCAATCTTCCTACATGTTTGCCGACCAGAGAGTGTTGAGTTAAGTTCATTTCGCTTCTTAACAGTGAGGTCTTAAATAGGACCTTGTTTTCCAAGATCATCATTTTGACCTGGATCTCAGCACAAAGTGCATTGATAAAGTGTCTGGCGATGATTTCAATATCAATATCAGTGGTGTACGACAAGGGTGAATACTATCCCAATCAAGACTACCCCACCCCATTTGTATATAAAGCATTGTAGGTCAGCCAATAAAAAATGTCAACAATCACATCCAGGCGTCACATCCATGTCATCTGTCTATCTATCTACTTCCTGTTAAATTTAATGGAAACCCCATTGCCCGCTGAGCATTCAACTAATAATAGCTGTGATTAGCAGTTTCTTGAGCTCACATTATCTCTAACATGGGGATTTAAATCCATTTAATCAGCTTAACTCGTCGAAAGTTGACTATCTAATCCGGTGCTTGCAAAAATCATGAAATGCTATAGTGCTTCAAACAAAATAAGTCACGTATCAAAGGAATGTTTAAAACTTCACAAATGACCCGCAAACTGCTGTCATAATCAAAACTATGAGGCGAACTTAAGACAGTAAACGATAGCCTGCTGACTTCATGTCGTTCATCGGCCTTAAAAGAAAATGCATTGCATGCAGATCAAGTCTGTGCAATAGCCCGAGAAGTCCAGATAAACCGTTTATGTTTATTTTCATCTATAAACAAATTTTTAATCTTGTTTGTTTATCTGAGCCAGTGTTTCGGTCAGCAACACAAAAGTGAAACGGATTTTTTTACATCATGACACTCATTAGGGAGCGAGAAATGTTTATTTTTCAACTTAGATACTCGGGTATGGTGTCATCAAACTGACTAAACTTGTTTTCTCTTTTTTTTAAGTGATAATTTCTGGAAAAGATAAATTAGAACGGATGTGACTCACATCTTGGATTCGCAATCCAGAGCGTGAATTCTCATTCATCAGTTTGGGATTTATACTAATTCTACGTAGACTAGAAAGTAAATAAGGCCTTTGTATTGATGAATGTGGTGTCTAACCAGCGTTTAAAATAAGGCCACGAGCTAAACTGATGTTATGCATTCTAAGACTTGTTTTCGCCATTGAAATTTAAGCCTCTGTCGAGCTTAACAAATAGACTCTGCGTCAAACCTAATTTTACAAATATGGACAAGACACATATTTTCCTGTTTACCTTTTCCTCTCGATTACCCCTTATGTATAGGGTTAAGTCGAAACTGCGAGGTGTTCGGTTTTCTCTGATAGGACTTAATCAACGGCAGATTCAGCTACCCTTGTCTGCGCATTTTTGAATGATTTGAAAAGGCTAAAAAGGATTGAGTGAGCCCATCGAACAGTACCTAAATCCAGGACTGTCTATAGAAATACCTCAACCTTTACCTCAGAGCCTCCAGAAAACCCTTTACAACTTTAAACCATGTACTAGCATGGTAGCACATAATAAGGCACATGCTATTTGGTTCTATGGGTTTTCAGGCCATGGTTTACTTGCTACTTAGCAATTTTTCCTTACAAACTATATCTTACAGCTTCAGACTGAGATACCACCGTAAAGGCTGTTCTAAAACCGTTGAGAGAGTCGGTGCTGGCAATTTCTTGAATGACCTCGACATTCGACCACCTCTTCAGTTTTCCCAAACATTGTAGCGCCTTCTAAGCCAAAGTAGCCGCATATGTATCAAGAACATGAGATATGAGATTTCTCATATCCAATACAATAAAATCCAGTGCCGTTAAGAGTTCTGCGCGTCAAGTGTTACAAAAATCTCGACATTCGCCAGTCTGGTACTTTGTGGAAAGAATTCGGTTGATGTACCGAATTGAAAATGAATCCTCTGGTAAAACTCCACATCCAGTCTACATTACTCATTGATTTTTTCGAATATCCTCCTCAACCTACAGTAAGTCTATCGAAGGATGTAATCGCATGGTAATATAAGCCACCCTGCTCTATGTATGTTTAAAGGTATGGAAGTTAAGGCATGCTATCTGCTCTGTAGGAAGGAACTGCGAGGCGAGCCGCAACCGCTCCTACTCTGACTTCCCCAGCTAGCTATAGGTATGTATGACATAGAAGGCTTTGCTGTTTTACCTGCTAGAAATAGGAGATTGTTTTTCTCGGGTCGCAGACGCTTCACCTCAAAACCATTATTGGTCTGAACGGATTTTGACGAAAACCAGAGTGCGTTTCCTAAGTTCGCCTTGTTTTAACTTCTATTCGACCGAAGTTAGTCTGCCGAGTTCACTGGTAAGGAGGGACAGACATGCAACAGCATTTTAGGTAATCTAACTAAAAGTATAGCGTAAAAATTTCAAAGCAATTTGACCGATAGTTTCCGACATCAACGTACGGACTACGGGCAGTTAAGCTCGTGTCGTTCAGAGGGCCATCGAGCAAATTTTTGCAACGCCACCAGTTTTTCATTTTTTGCCTTAAATTTATTTGGGACATTTCCGCAACCGTATATTTTACTTCACCCCCTTCGGGTAGGGGTTAGAATATACCCGAGGTAGGCATGCCTGTCGTAAGAGGCGACTAAAATCCACCCTCCGTATACCGAGGTTAAAGAAGTATACAATTATGCAATGAACAAAACAAAGATATTTAATACCCCAGGTGGCACTCCAGGTTTACTGGAAAATCCACCCTCTTCGGAGGTCGGCTCTATGGATTCTGGGGAGAGCCATTTATTGCAATTATGCAACCCCTTCACAAAAAGTGCAAGGGTATCTCGATCGCCACCACCAAGATCGAATGTCTCCGGGAAAAGAAGTCCGCCGGAAGCGCTAGCGCGTGAAAAACAGGACTCAGCGAAATCCAAAAGCTTCGAGGAGGAAAACAATGAACTCCGTAAGAAGCTTAACGAAATGGAGTTACTCTACCAAGAGCTTAGGAAAGAGGTAGATTTACTTCGGGAAGAAAACAAGGCTCTGAGGAACCTAAACCCTCCAAAAGAACGTGAAAGTAGTTCGTCTCGCTCACCTGTTCGTGAATATCACACGGACGAAGAAGAGCTAACGCGGGAAACGGCTTGGGTTTCAAAAAAAAGACCCAGCAAGAAACGAAGAGCCGGTTCTTCACCCGAAATCGAGCCACAAAAAGAAAACAAGCGCCTGCAAGAGACAAAAAAATTAAGTCCCCCGCCTCCAATAAACGTTATCGGGATTACGGACTATAATAAGCTGTATTGCCTCCTTAAAGGAACGTTGGCTTCGAAATATAAGGTCACCTCACTTCGCAATAACGTGTGGAAAGTAAGCGTTGATGACTCGGACGATTACCGAGCATTTTCGCGGAAACTTAATTCCGAGAAAATTCAGTGGTATACATATGAAAATAAGTCGGAAAGACCATTGCGCGTTATAGCAAGAGGACTCCATCCTTCGTGCACTAAAGAAGACGTTATGGACGATCTTCAAGCGAAAGGCTTTAAAATTCTTGACGCTGTAAATATTATCAAGAAGGAAAAGCAAAAAACGGAAGAAGATCAGGAAATTCTTGTTAAGCGTGGTCTTCCCCTTTTTATGCTCAGTTTCGATAAAACCGAGAATATAAAGGAAATTTACAGTATTAAAACGATTTTAAATATTGTGATCAAAATCGAACCGATGCGTAAAAGCACAAGATCAATCCCTCAGTGCAAACGATGTCAAGGTTTCAACCACACACAGGCATACTGCAAAAAAGAACCACGATGCGTGAAATGTGCCGGTAAACATCTCTCGAATGAGTGCCATTTAAATAAGCAAACCGCAGCGACTTGCACAAATTGTAAGGGGAAGCACCCAGCGAACTATCGAGGCTGCGAAGTAGCCAAAGAGCTACAAAAAAGGCGCGATACGCTTAAAAAGAACATGCGTCCACAACCTAAACCGAATAAAAATAAACCGGAAAAGTTACTAGAAAATGAAAGCAAGCCCGCAAAGAAGAAAACGGAAAAAGTCCAGGATAAACCGCCATCTGCTGATACGCAAACGTACGCGCAAGCCGCATCGCAAGCAAATAAGCAAAATAGGCCTGCGCTAGATCCAATGCAACAAGTTTTCTCTATAATTCTCACAAAACTCGAGGAGCAAAGCAAGACAAATAAGCTCATATTCGAAAAACTTAACAACCTCGAGCATAATGCTCGCAAGCCACGGACAAAATTATGAACATGAACCAGTTACTTAAAATTTTAACATGGAACGCAAACGGCCTTCTGCAAAGAATCGACGAACTGGAAGTATTCCTACGCAAACAGAACATTGACATATGCTTGATTTCTGAAACCCATCTGACAAAGGAATCTCGGGTTAAAATTAGAGGATACTATGCTTATCATGCATACCACCCATCCGAAAGGGCTAGGGGCGGATCGTCGCTCTTAATTAAAGACTGTATTGAGCACTCTTTGAATTCACCGATAGAACTCGATGCAATGCAAATAACTTCAGTTCGAGTAAAAACTAAAAATATGTATTACAACATCGCGTCCATTTATTGTCCTCCGCGATACACGCTAGAAAAGAATGACTTGATACGTCTATTTGAGTCACTTGGACCGAAATTTGTTATTGGTGGCGATTTTAATGCTAAACACACCTTTTGGGGTTCGAGATGCATTTCACCTAAAGGCAGACTTCTCTACGAAACCGGCATGCAATTTGCTGTTGACTTCTTTTCGACGGGGAAACCGACTTATTGGCCCTCCGACATAGCAAAAACGCCTGACCTCATAGACTTCTTTATTGGAAAAGGGGTAGTGAAAAACTTAACGAACATCGAGGAATGCTTTGATCTCTCCTCAGATCATTCACCAGTCATATTGACAATAAGCGAACGCCTAATGAGAAAAGAAGGAGCGCCCAGATTAACTAGCAACAAAACTAACTGGGACGGCTTTAGGAAAGCTTGTGAAGAAAATATTGCCCTGAATGTGTCGCTTAGAACACCGTGCGAAATAGAGGATGAAGTCGGCAGATTTATTGAAGTCTTACAAAGCGCCGCGTGGAACAACACTCCATATAAAAGAAAAGTAGTCGGAAATAGCGAAATTAAATATCCGCCGGAAATAAAAGAACTGATGCTGGCAAAGAGGAGAGCACGCAACAGTCTCGCGCTCCCCAGCACAAAACCCATTCGAACTTCCTATGCAATAAGCTCAAAAAAGCGATACGGGATTTTAAAGATCGCGAGGTTTCTACATATCTCGAAGGCTTGTCTGCTGAAAAAAGTTCGAATTACTCTCTTTGGAAAGCTATGAAAGGTATCAAAAAACCCCAAATACAATCGCTACCAATAAGAAAGAGTAATGGCGAGTGGGCAAAAGGCGATAAAGAAAAAGCCGACTTATTTGCTGAGCATCTGGAAGAAACGTTTAAGCCATTTCCCGGGCAAGCATTAATAGAAAATATTAATAATACTATTATGACTCCAGACAACTTTAAAATAAGGAGCGTGTCATTAGCCGAACTTTGCGAGGTAATAAAAAATCTAAAGAATAACAAGGCTCCTGGATATGACCTAATAACCGGACAGGTCCTCAAGGAGTTGCCAAATAAAGCGTTAATAAAACTCCTTTACCTTATAAATGCTTCGCTAAGACTATTATACGTTCCAAGGCAATGGAAAGTCGCCGAAGTTATAATGGTTTCAAAACCGGGAAAACCGCCAAACGACAAAAAGTCGTACAGACCGATATCGCTCCTGCCGATAATATCAAAGGTTTTTGAAAAACTCTTATTGAAACGGTTAAAACCGGTAATTGAAGAAAGACGTTTGATTCCTGATCATCAATTCGGGTTCAGAATCAAGCATTCCACAATTGACCAGGTTTATAGAATAACCAACGAAATTGAGAAGGCCATAGAAGAGAAAAAGATATGTTCTAGCGCTTTTCTTGACGTTTCTCAAGCCTTCGATAAGGTGTGGCACGAAGGCTTGAACTATAAACTAAGACAGGTACTTCCGGAAGAGTTGTACAAAATCTTAGAGTCGTACTTGGAGAACAGACTTTTCCGTGTCAAGCATGGAGCCGAATACTCGGAATTCAAGGAAATCGCTGCCGGAGTTCCACAAGGAAGTGTTCTTGGTCCAGTCTTGTTCTTGCTCTATACTCGCGATATACCCCAAGAAGAAGGCACCGTTGTTGCTACATTCGCGGACGATACGGCTATTCTGGCAACAGAAAATTCAGTCGAGTCAGCAACTGTGAAGCTTCAACGAGCTTTGGATACAATTTGCGAGTGGACAAAGGTTTGGCGCATTGTTCTCAACGAAACCAAATCTACGCATGTTAACTTTACTAACAAGAAAATTAACAACTCACCCGTTTTCATTAACTCGGTACAAATACCGTATGCAAACGAAGCAAAATATCTAGGAATGACACTAGATGCGAAACTCAAATGGAAGCCGCACGTTAAAAAGAAACGCGACGAGCTCGAAATTAGATTTAGAGAAATGTATTGGCTGCTTGGAAGATATTCCAAATTAAGCATGTATAACAAATTGCTCTTATATAAGCAAGTCTTAAAACCTGTATGGACGTATGGTATACAACTTTGGGGTTGTACCAAAACCAGCAATAGAAATATTTTACAAACCTTTCAAAATAAGGTGCTCAGAACAATCGTTAATGCGCCGTGGTACATTAGAAACGACGATATCCACAGAGACCTCGGTCTAGCTACCGTCGAAGATGAAATAACAAATTTTGCTCGCAAACTCCGTGTTCGCCTTCATGGACATTGCAATAACGCCGTACTCCAAATTCTGGACGTGACAAACCTTGTGCGCCGACTACAAAGAACGAAACCGTTCGATTTAGCGCAATAAGGAATAGCCGCATATAATGACGGTATTAGTAGGTGCTTTCACTGGAAAGCCACCTGCACAACGCGAATTATTATTATCGAAACTTAAACTACTTGATAAGGCTTTTACGTACTTAGTCGTAGTCAACACGAAAAGGGGAGGTGTTTTTAGTGAGTAAGAATCTCACACTACCATGAGCACGTGCGGTAGATCCTCATGGTGTCTCATGAAAGATTTTCACCTACCCTCGCAAAAAAAAAAAAAAAAAAAAAAAAAAAATATTTTACTTTGCGTTTAAAAAAGAAAAATCTTCCATTTTGTTCTTTCAAGTTTGAGAACTTTTTTGGAATACGTAAATCCGTTTTTCGTTTGGTCTGGGTGGCCAGACCTCTTCAGGCGTTCATAGTCTGGCATCTACTGGCGTTTTCTGGTCCACCTTGGACCTCGTTACTCATTTAATTAGTCTTTGAACCAGACAGTTCAAGGCACAATGAATGACACAAAGTTCAGACAAGGTCCCTAACTCCTAGAAAGTCGGCCGCGATGAACTATCCAGTTACAGCCGCATGAAGGCAGTGAGTCTTCTTGAAGCTGTTAATATCTTTCAGAGATCTACCGCCTGCACTTGGCCATAATGGGCATAGTCACTGATATGTTACAGTGCCACGAAAAGATATTAAACTTGAATCAGAATAATCTGTGTAGAGAAGCTGTGGTAATAAGGAGGAGAAAGAGGTTATCCCCACGGTTAACACGTAAAATTCCAAGCCCTAGACATGGGGCCAAATCGTCTCTTCCGTGATCGTATAATTCGTCACGTAAAAACGAACATTTTTTGGCCAAGTTGTCTTGTTTTTACGTGATGGGTTATGCGATCACGGAAAAGACGATTTGGCTCTTGAACTCTCTTACCAGCCTAATGCGACTCATGGAACTTTATGGAGAAATCAGAATAATTTAAAAACTCATTCCTAGGCTGTGGGTATTTTTGCTGTTCATTCACAAGAAATAAGTCTTAGCATCTCTCCAATGGGCATCACAATAAATCAGAGAAGAATTTCTTACAACGTCAACCCACTGAACTTTTGGATTTCATATATGTAGTCCATGCGAAGCGCACAAGTATTGCATACTACCTCCTCCTCTGTGGTTCTTTTATGCACTGATTCGCCATCGACATCAAAACAAATGACTCAGTCATGTTCCCCATTAAATGCTCCACATTTTCTCGAAACGCATTAATGACAAACTTAAAACAAATAACAAGCGAATTCAAGGGAAAATTGAAATTCTACGCCATTTAGCTTATCTCTACAATTGAAGGCTTGAAATACTGAAACATTTTCTATCTTACAAATAACGCCACGCTACACAAAGAATAACAAAAAAAAAATACAAAAATTTCACTTACCCATACAACGGCCAAAGCCCCAATATCCAAAATTGTGTTCTCCTCTGCTGCACTCAAATGTATTTAAACTTTCGTCTGTGGTATCTATTGTATCTCGTTCTATTTGTATTTTCAAAAAAATTCTCGTATCCAAAGGGGCAAAACTCAAAGAACACACTTTGCTTTGCTCCAAGGACAATGATCCTGTTTCCTTGAAACTCAAAAGCGATTGATCACAAATCACACACGAAAAAAAACTATTGAAATGCAATTCGCTTTGAAAACACGGCGAATTCAAAGTATCTTCTCTGTAGTTTCTGTGGTTTTCTTTATACACTTGTCCAAATGCCTGTATATAGTATCTGCGTCGAGCGACTGATCCTAACGGATCAAAAGATATAAAGCGACTGAATTGATTTCTATGTAGAAGCGATCATACCACGTCCGGTATATATACGAAAGTAGATTTGCAATGAACTCGTCGGATTCACGTGAACACCACTTATACAAACGATAGCCACAGATACTCCCGAGCGTTATTGTGTGTGTTGGCGCTTTTGTTGATTTTAAATTAATAAATAAACACACAAAACACAACACAAAAAGAAGAAGAAAAAATATGTGCCCACATACAGTTATAGATATGAGATACTCGTCGTATCTTTGCTATTTAGACGGAACACAGCTGATTGCAACGCGGGCGCAAGCTAAGTAGGTTTTTACACCCTCGACGCTGTAGTGTTGTGGGTTTATTGTTTTTCTTTTTTTTTTTTGCACCGTCAATTTAAAATGAATCCACGAGAAATCAAAAATAAGAACGAAAACTAAAATCTCAATCACACTGCACTTTTGGTGTTTTTTTTTTTCTCTTGGAAACAAAAAGAAAAAGCCTCCAGCTATCCAGGTCCGTCCGTCGTCTGGTTGTGATCTGAAAGAAAAGGTTTGTTTTGTTAGCATTACATACAGTTTAGGGTGGTAAAAGAACGATAATCTAATTTGGAAGAGAAGCAGGGGGTTGCCCTTGCTTTGTTCGGGTTCATGTACGCTACTACGCTTTAGTCAGGGGTTATACAAGAGGCAATGACACAATCTTCTGCTATGATGTGTTATCACAGATTTAACATTGGACTTTGAACAGGGTTACTGGATATGAATGGCTGAGCATATAGCCATCGCATCATCACCCTATTATACTCAAACGTTAAAGGGTCTGGCCCTCCAGGTTAAGGGGTTAATCACCGTCTGAAGCTTCATAAAGGGTGGTTAAATTTTAAGGGCCGATGTTGAATGTGAACCACACCTAAACGTCAAGTCTTTTTCTGCATTTCATTTGTCATTTCTCAATTTCAGACTAACTCAATTTGAACCATGGAAAGATACATACGCGTTAAAGTTATTCAGGCTTATTATGAAAATGGGCGTTCAAATCAAAATGCATATCGTGCACTTCGTGATTTTTTTGTCAATTTAATCGTCCAAATGTGCAAACCGGGTCTGTAGGAGATGTGAAAACACCAGTGCATGCTCGTACAGCTCGTACTGCAGAAAATATTGCTGCTGTTCGCGATAGTGTGGCTGAAGAGCCGTCCACCTCAACTCGTCGTCGTGCCCAACAATTGCACCTCTCACGCTCGTCGTTGATGAACATTATGCATAAAGACTTGCATTTACACGCTTACAAGGTGCAATTGACTCAAGAACTAAAGCCTCTTGACCATTTCAAGCGTCGTCAATGGTCAGAATGGTGGCAAGAAATGGCAACAGTGGATGATCAATTTTCGAAGAAAATCATCTTCAGTGATGAGGCACATTTTCACCTCAGTGGATTCGTCAATAAGCAGAATTGCCGCATTTGGGAGAACGATAATCCAAGAGGGATTGTCGAAAAACCAATGCACCCACAAAGAGTGACTGTTTGGTGCGGTTTATGGGCTGGCGGCATCATCGGGCCGTATTTTTTCCAAAATGAGGCCGGTCAGGCAGTAACTGTGAATGGTGTTCGCTATCGTGAAATGATAACCAACTTTTTATGGCCCGAATTGGAAGATATGAATGTGGACGATATGTGGTTTCAACAGGACGGTGCCACTTGCCACACAGCTAACGAAACAATGGCTCTTTTGCGCTCAAAATTCAATGGCCGTGTTATCTCACGTGGTGGCGATGTCAATTGGCCGCCAAGATCATGTGATTTGACACCGTTGGATTTTTTTCTTTGGAGTTATTTGAAAGAAAAGGTGTACGTCGATAAGCCAGCAACAATTCAAGAACTAAAGGATGAGATAATTCGGCACATTAACGGCATAGAACTTCAATTATGCTTCAGCGTCATCGAAAATTTGGACCATCGGATGGAGGTGTGCCGCCAATATTATCATAATAAAAAGAAATGACAATAATTTCCTAAATAATTTGTGTTTTATTCAAAATCAACATCGGCCCTTAAAATTTAACCACCCTTAATGGAACGCATCCCTGCCAAACTTGTCCGTTTGTGCAGGATGACGATGGAGAATGCACGCTGCCCCATCAAGGTCGGTCAAGACCTCACAAACCTCAAAAAAAAAAATAGCTGACGCGACAGCTCGGGATGAGCCAAGGCCTGGCTTCTCGCAACCATTCATGTTGTGCGTGTTACATTTTCGCACAAATGGAAGGGACCTTCAATTTATTGCGGACTCTGAACGGCGAATTAAGAAGCTCTTTCATGACAGATTATACTCCCAGAGGCTTGTCATTCCCCGACGAGAGGTGGTGCCGCGAAACGCGCGCCGCTCGGTCAGCAGTCCAACGCACTTACCACTGATCCACGGCCAGTGTTTTGACCTTTGATGTCAAAAAGGGGTTTATACAAGGCGATATGCTGTCACGCGACTTCTTCAACATCGTTCTTGAAAAAGTTGTGCAAAACTCACGCGTCAACACCAGAGGGACAATCTTTCAAAAGTCTGTCCAATTACTCGGATACGCCGACGATATTGACATGATCGGAAGAACGCAGCGTGATGACACTGGCGCGTTCGTAAGTATTGACACGGAGGCGGCGAAAATTGGTTTAGCGGTCAATGAGGAGAAGACCAAGTAAAAGCTGTTAACAAGAAAGGACACCCAACACCGACGTCTCGGACAGAACATCACAATAGAGAGATATAACTTTGAGGTAGTTAAGGACTTTGTCTACCTAGGCTCCGCTATAAATTCATACAACGACACCAGCGCTGAGATAAAACGAAGAATAACTCTTGCCAATCGCTGCTTCTTTGGGCTAAGAAGGCAACTGAGTAGCAAAGCCCTCTCTCCAACGACTAAAGTGACCTTGTAAAAGACCTTTATCATCCCAGTCTTGATCTACGGCGCAGAGGCGTGGACTCTGTCAAAGCGCATGAGGTTGCTCTTGGCTGTTTCCAGAGGAAAATTCTTCGGGGGATTTTCGGTCCCGTTTGCATAGACGGTAAATGTAAGAGGAGATACAATGACGAACTGTACGGGTTGTACAGCAACATGGACTTTAAAAGAAGAGTGAGGTTCCAACGACTGAGGTGGCTGGGTCTTATAGAGCGGATGAACACTAATGCTCTGGGCCGGAAAATCTTTGAATCCACACACGAGGAATGGCGCAGTAGAGGAAGACCGCGACTCAGGTGGTGTACGCAAGTGGAAAGGGACCTTAACCAACCCCGGACTGTAGCGCCACCTTAAGTAAGTAAGTAAGGACTGAAGGCAACTTAAATATTAAGGAAAAACCCAGGCTCTACGTCAACTCCGACTACACTGTTCCGTACTTTGACTTTGAAAGACCATTGTAGTTTGTCTTTTCAAAAACAAAACAATCCGGAGTGGCGTAGATTGAAATGAATCTAAAGCAATCTTTCTGATAGTTCAAAAAGAGACAAAGGCGTAAGAGCAGGTCTGCAAAGGTTTGCAAACGTACAAAGCTGCCGAATCTATTGTAGAGCATCCTTGCTCCTAGCTGGAAAGGACAACGTTTAATCATGGCGGATAGAAATTAAGACTGATGGTCAAATATGCCTGAACAAACATTCCTACAGACTGAGACTGGGGCCATCTAGTACTTGCCCGGGATGTGAGAAAGAGGAGATCCTCGGATACGACTGTCTCGCAATAGCGGCACTAACTGGAAAGACATGTTTTGCCCATAAGTCCTTTCTCTTTATATCCTCACTTGAACCTTTTTTTTTTAAGAGTTTTCCACAAAGCGGAGTCCCAAGGACCCAAACCGGGGCCTACGCGACGAGGTTCTTATATGTACAAGATCGCCAAACACTGTCATCAAACCACTGTAGATATCAAAACTGGAAAGTTTATCAAGAACGCAAATGGACTGACCATGTCATCAGAACAGGATATCAGAAACAGATGGGCTGAGTACTACAAACCATTGCTAAATGAAGTATGGTCTTGAAAAACTTTAACAACTGGGTCAGCAAACGATGGCTATACCCCAGAGAGACTAGATTATGCATATATCCTTTCGGTTGCAAGAGCACCCATTAGTGCATTTTATAGGTAAATAAATAAGAAAACCATGATCTAATAAACGATGGTGTCATATGGACACATGTACTGGCACCATGGCCAGCCTTGGATAAGAAGAGTTCAAAAAATCTCGCACAACTTCGTTGAAAGACCAATCGTCTCCGGTGTCCTTACAGGGCACGGTAAGACAGAAATCCACGCGAAGCATCTTGGATTACCCTACTGCATGCACGAAGAGAAAATAGAGTCCATTCAACACCTGCTGTGCGAATGTCCGGAGAAGACTGCGTACTGTTGGTAGTACATACATAGCTTCTTCCATGGACTAGATGATGTTCATATCGCTGATTTTATGAAACTCCTGCTATTTCTATCCCCTTTTAGGTGGTTTCCAGATTAACCAACCTTACCCTTTGGTTAGACACCATTGAGCACATTTTTATGAGTACAATGGACCCGCTTGAGGTCTAAGTAAGTCTTTATGACACCCACAAAACCAACCAACTATACCACAGAGATCTCAGAGGAGAAATTTCTCGTCGCTTTCGCGAAAAATAACAAAGCCATTGGACTCGACTCAGTTACTAAAGAAGGCATCTGGGCAACCAGGCTATATGATGCCATTTTTACGTAAGGAATATGACTGGCATAGAGGCAATGAAACGGCTACGAACGCTGTTCGTCAAAGTACACAATTCTTTATGCACATCAGACGCCAGACAAAGTTGTGAGAACTAAAAAGAGCGTAAACAGCATAGCGTTGATCACACCAACCCAATGCGACTTTGACAATTGCAATGTTATGACAAATGTGAAGATATCACAACTTCTGTCAATGAGTCTTGAAAATGTGAGGTTCCATTTCAATTTCAAAAGAAATTTATTACACAAACTCGACAATCTGAAACTGAACAAAAAAAGCCAGTTCGGCCTCTAAAACTCGCTGTCTGTTCTGTCATATTTCATAAGATCGACGTGGCCATGGCCTCAAGCTATGAAATTCGCATAGTTTATGGTCACATAGTCTTGATCAATTTGGAAGTAATTCTCTTATCAGTGAAACAATGAAACAAGAAAGTATTGAGCAAGAAATTTTATGATTTTTAATTAAATTCTTTTTAAATATTTGATCACAATGGCAGACTTTATCGATTCTGGCATCACCAATCATAAATTGCACATCCGGTGTTAACCATCTTAAATTAAAGTTTTGCCACTTAAAACTCTAAGAAAAACAATTCAGATTTTTATCTGTTTAACAATATTTCTGACGAAATCAAAATAAACACCACAGTTATCAGTTCAACCTTGGGGAAGTTTAAGAGGTAGATATTTGTAATCTAAACGGAGTTTAAATTTTATAAGGTTTACGAGTATATGAGGTTAATGGTTGTATTTTAACTTGTTCAAATCATTCGTTTACTCAATTTACCCTATTATCGTGTTAAAACCGAATGTAAGTTAGCAAGGTGTGGTCGCCGTGGCTCAGTGGTTAGTGTGTTGAACTGCTATGCGAGCTACGTCGGTTAAGACCCAGTCATGTCCACTGGAAATTTTTTGCGGCACTACCTCTCGTCGGGAAATGACAAACCTCCGGGAGTACAATTTATCATAAAGAAGCTTCTCAATTCACCATTCGGAATCGGAAATAAATTATATTGGATTTTCCAATAGGGACGGGTAGATTTTGACAGTTCATGGCGGCCATGTTGTTTTGTCTGTTGTTAGTTTTCCCAATTTTTATTTTTCAGCCACTAAAGACTAATCACCATGGCAAGTTACAGCGTCGAGCAACTGTTCAAATAATAAAACTTCATTATTAAAATGGTTCAATGGGTTTCATCTTCAGCAACGAGGCCCATTTTTAGATGAACGGGTATGTCAACAAGCAAAATTGTCGGGTTTGGGACGGTGCCATTCCACACGAGGTCCACCAAGTAGCTATGCATCCACAGAAAGTCAATGTTTGGTATAAATTGTGGGCCGGCGGCATCATCGGTCCTTCTTCGAAAACGACGATGGCATTACCATCACCATCAACGGAGAGCGCTACCGATCGATGATAACCAATTTATTTTGGGCCAAATTGGATGATATGCATGTGACCGATATGTAGTTCCAACAGAACGTCGCTACTTGTCACACAGCTGATGCCACAACGGACATTCTGCATGACCGATTTGAGGGCATGATTATCTCACGCAGAGGCGACGTGTACTGGTCACCGAGATCATGCGATATGACCCTGTTAGACTTTTTCTTATGGGGTTTCCTTAAGTCGCAGGTCTATGTCAATTAGCCGCAAACGACCAGTGCCCTCAAAGTCAACATATCCCGTGCCATCGCTCAAATTCAGCCTGATCTATACGCCAGATTTACCGAAAATTGGACCTCTCGGATGCGCGCCACCCAGCGAAGACGCGTCGGTCATTTTTACGATGTTCGAAATTCGTTGATATCTTACACAATACTTGTTTTATTCAATTTTAACATCTACCCGTCCCTAATTTAAAACCCTGTATAAAGTTTTCGCTAAATTGTCTAGCGCCGGGTTTCCCAAACTGTGCTCTGCGGAGCAGTTGGTGCTCCACGAAGGATACACAAGTGCTCCACGGAAAGATAAAACAAAATATAAAAATCCCATCAGACTAGTTAATTTGGGCTTTCTGAAAAATCTTTAAACTTTCTCACACAATCGAATACGAATTAGTCTTTTAACATGAAATCAATATAAACGAATAGCCAACTAGGACTTATTTGAAATTGCAACAGTCGAAAGTCAAAAAGAATTAAGTCGTAGTGCAGTGTTCTAGTTATAACGGTGTCCACTTGAATCGATCACAGTTATATTGCAATTGGTGTTAATATTCTGTGTATCTTTTTAACGTTGCAACCGATAGAAAACGAATCGTAGTGCCGTTTAGTTTATCTATAAATGCTTTTCCTAAGTTAGTGTTCTGACGCTGCTTGAAATTCACAACTGGCGACCTTACAGGCCATCTGAGGATCCTGGAACACATCCAAAGTGATCCAATTTTCGAAATCCCAGATAAAATGCTCAGGAGTTTTCGTTTTTTCAGAAAGTTCGAAGTGACATAGGTGACCGCAACAATTGAAAAGTAAAGTTAAATTGTCTTATTCGTAAATCTGGTTCACAGATGGTTCCAAATTGGAAAATGGCAATACTGGAGCTGGGGTCTATGATCTCAAATTCCAGCGTGCACTCAGATAGCATGGCAGAACTAATGGTCCTTCTCGAAGATCTTGCGGCCGCAAATAAATAACTGGATCCTGGACACGAAGGCTTTAAAGGCAATGAACGGGCGGACTGTATGACGAGAAGAAACGTTTGGCGAACTCTTGTTCACTAGGCGAGCACAATAGATCTTACAGGTCGTAGTGCATCCGAGCCTTAGCATCGTATTCGTTGCGTTTAGTTTATGTTTTGTTAATTAATGCCACTTTTGGATCTATCGGCGTGAAAACGAGAAATCAACTCGCAAATAGCTGTATATTTTGTATGCAGCAACTGTTTCTTTACTACAACTGTGAAAAAATTGCATATGAACGACGTAGTGCTCCGCGACGAGTTTCTTTCCTGAAAAGTGCTCCGCTGCCAAAAAAGATTTTTTTCTGCGTTTTAAAGGCGCAACTTTAATGGATATTGCATTACAGCACCATTTCAATTTGAGCTGCTTAGTGAAGTGCCCGTCACGGCTTCATGTAAGAATGTATGAACATCTAAATACAATTAATAACCATGTAAACAATTATCATATTCTAATAAGCCCCATGTAAATATTGCACGATGCAGATTTGCGACGCAAATTTCGTTTTTGGCACGGCACACTCGCTGTCGTATACTTAAGTCCTTTTATACATTTAGTTGCCTCTAAACCACAAGCAGACTGTACTGCGATAAAACAAAAAACAATTAATAAATAAACAAATAGACTAACATCCATTGTTGGTAGTTTTCCATTGCGCTGAAATTATATTGTTATTGCTTATGATTAAGAGCAATGTCGTCAAAAATTACACACATCGTTGTCCAATTGCAAAACGGCTATCACTGGCTGTTTGCTAAACATCATCTGTATCTGTATCTGTATCTATAAACATTTCACAAGGGTGTTTATTTTGTTTTGGGTCACCAACTCACCACTTAAAGGGAAGCAAGACGGCGAACTTGAAAATTAAGATTCAGATAAGACAACTCGATGGACACCGTCGATATGAGTGGAAAAAACCCAAGCGCGCTCTATTTGGCATCACAAAAATTTCATCCACGACCTCAGAGCGACTTCCGTCGCGCTCTTCAAACGACATTTTGTGCTCTAATCGATTAAGGCACTCTTACATACATACATATGTATGGCGATAGTTTCGAAATTGATTTTTATTTCCGTGGCAAGTTATGAATTTATTTTCTCCATTGAAACAAATGAATAGACAACACAACGAACAGAGGTGACCTGATTGAGGTTAGCTTCCTCATTCTCTGGCTTTGAGTGACTTTTTGATGTCTTGTCTTGTGTTTACACGAAGCCGTACAAGTGCAAGGCAGATGGCGGCTATATGCATGGTTATTGAACCAAAAATAACTGAAAGAACAAACTTTTGTGAACTATTTAGAAACATGCTCAAATGAGCTTTAAGGGGGGTGGCAAATGTCGCAGGCGAAGGTCAGCAGCCCCCTTTTGTACATGGTCATGCAAATATGAAGCATATTTTAGGAACGGTGGCTCTTGATATGTATGATGTTCTCGTTGAGTGAAGAAAGTTATTCCTGGGCCCACGAATCCACTTTGAAATGCAAAGTTCAAAAAGGACTCATTAGTTTCTTTTATGACGCACGGTAATCTATTCGTTTTCTTGTCTCAGACAGAACGAGTATCTGCGAGCAGGTTTGGTGCCCAAGCATGGATTATGTTTGTAAATTTTCGTATTAAATAAGGCTCTTGGAATACTTTGTTACCTTGCCAAGGAGAATGAAAGCTGAATAATGTCATTAACGACAGTTTGAATATTGATGGGGTAATGGCTTGGTTGGAAAACTACTAGCTATCAAGAACTAGGTGACAGACACGTGAGATATCATAACATCTTGCTATGGACTTCACGAAGTAGTCGCCACTACATATATTCCGAAGCCTGTCCGATGGACAGATGCAGCCAGAGTGGATCCAAAGGTCATGATATCATCTTTTGGAACAATAAGTTCCAGAGGTGAACGAGTTTCATCATCATCATTTTCCAACGACCTGAGGCTCGGTGGTTTAGGGTGCTTGAGTGGACTCTCCACCTGGTCGAAGCATCTCATCCTGGGCCTACCTAGTGGACGCTTACCTGACGGCACGGATTCCATGCCACGTCGGGGAAGCCGAGTTGGGGGTCATGCGTTTATCGTGCCCAAACCATCGAAGTATGGACCTCTCCGTTCGAAGAAGCACCTGCCCAACATTGAGTGGCTCGCGTATTTTGGTATTCCTAACTCAATCTCGACGAGTAACCCCAGCAATGCAACGAAGAAATCTCATTTTGTCAGCTTATATCCGCGATCTTGAACAAGTTTCCTGTCTGCAGACTGTAACCTTTATTTAACACAAAGCTTTGCACGTTAGCTTTGACACAACGATTGAAAGATCTATTATGTGGTGTTATTTGGCCCAAAAGACATTAGACTCTTCTCAGAGGGTAGAGAGCTTTCTTGTAAAAAATACTCCGTCTGTTTTTGAGTGAGAACTCGGTAGATAGGAGTGGCATGCCGAGGATCCAATCAGTTTTGATACCATGACTCCTGGGAACCTAATTTGTTTGAAAAACGTGTGTGTAATTGTTGCTTGACGTTTCTTTTATCCAGTTAACGGACTTGAGGAAGGACAGCATATCAGAAATATTTTTCCTCGACAGGTCGTTAATGTTTTTAAAGAAGAATGAACTTAATGTTGGGTTTCGGCGGGAGCCAGTCATTAAAAAAGGTAGTGCCCGAGAGTTTAAGCCTCATTCACATCTTTGCAGCCGTCGTAGTGAGTGTTGCAAGTCTCGCTGCATTGCTGTAACGGGGTTTGGTTGTAGGCAGACCATATCGTCCTACAGACTGACTCATCTTTGGTTAACCATTTAAGAAAGTGTAAAAACAGTTTACAATTAATATCAGCTTAGTGCCGACATTCATTTTAAAGCCATCAGTGTTAAGTGCCAGCTTTTCTTCGTTGTTGACTTCTCGATTCTTCCAGTCATTTTTGCCTGCAATTGCAATAGTGAATCCCTACAAATGTCAGCCTTAATAATAATAATATAGCTGGCGTGAAAGCTCGGGATGAACCAAGGCCTAACTTCTCGCAACCATTTATGTTGTGCGTGTTACATATTTCGCACAAATGGAAGGGACCTACAGTTTATTGCCGACTCCGAACGGCGAAATGAGAAGCTCTTTCATGACAGATTATACTCCCGGAGGATTGTCATTCCCCGACGAGAGGTGGTGCCGCGAAAAATGTTCGGTGTTCCTGGCTGGGGCTTGAACCCACGCCACTCGGTCAGCAGTCCAACGCACTAACCACCGACCCACGGCGACAGCCTTGAGTTCATTAATTTCTGGCTGTTTGTCGTTTTCCACTGGAACAAGACAGAGGCATATGTATGTATGTTGCTGGTTACGAAAGACCTGGAAGTATTCCTACGCAAACAGAACATTGACATATGCTTGATTTCTGAAACCCATCTGACAAAGGAATCTCGGGTTAAAATTAGAGGATACTATGCTTATCATGCATACCACCCATCCGAAAGGGCTAGGGGCGGATCGTCGCTCTTAATTAAAGACTGTATTGAGCACTCTTTGAATTCACCGATAGAACTCGATGCAATGCAAATAACTTCAGTTCGAGTAAAAACTAAAAATATGTATTACAACATCGCGTCCATTTATTGTCCTCCGCGATACACGCTAGAAAAGAATGACTTGATACGTCTATTTGAGTCACTTGGACCGAAATTTGTTATTGGTGGCGATTTTAATGCTAAACACACCTTTTGGGGTTCGAGATGCATTTCACCTAAAGGCAGACTTCTCTACGAAACCGGCATGCAATTTGCTGTTGACTTCTTTTCGACGGGGAAACCGACTTATTGGCCCTCCGACATAGCAAAAACGCCTGACCTCATAGACTTCTTTATTGGAAAAGGGGTAGTGAAAAACTTAACGAACATCGAGGAATGCTTTGATCTCTCCTCAGATCATTCACCAGTCATATTGACAATAAGCGAACGCCTAATGAGAAAAGAAGGAGCGCCCAGATTAACTAGCAACAAAACTAACTGGGACGGCTTTAGGAAAGCTTGTGAAGAAAATATTGCCCTGAATGTGTCGCTTAGAACACCGTGCGAAATAGAGGATGAAGTCGGCAGATTTATTGAAGTCTTACAAAGCGCCGCGTGGAACAACACTCCATATAAAAGAAAAGTAGTCGGAAATAGCGAAATTAAATATCCGCCGGAAATAAAAGAACTGATGCTGGCAAAGAGGAGAGCACGCAACAGTCTCGCGCTCCCCAGCACAAAACCCATTCGAACTTCCTATGCAATAAGCTCAAAAAAGCGATACGGGATTTTAAAGATCGCGAGGTTTCTACATATCTCGAAGGCTTGTCTGCTGAAAAAAGTTCGAATTACTCTCTTTGGAAAGCTATGAAAGGTATCAAAAAACCCCAAATACAATCGCTACCAATAAGAAAGAGTAATGGCGAGTGGGCAAAAGGCGATAAAGAAAAAGCCGACTTATTTGCTGAGCATCTGGAAGAAACGTTTAAGCCATTTCCCGGGCAAGCATTAATAGAAAATATTAATAATACTATTATGACTCCAGACAACTTTAAAATAAGGAGCGTGTCATTAGCCGAACTTTGCGAGGTAATAAAAAATCTAAAGAATAACAAGGCTCCTGGATATGACCTAATAACCGGACAGGTCCTCAAGGAGTTGCCAAATAAAGCGTTAATAAAACTCCTTTACCTTATAAATGCTTCGCTAAGACTATTATACGTTCCAAGGCAATGGAAAGTCGCCGAAGTTATAATGGTTTCAAAACCGGGAAAACCGCCAAACGACAAAAAGTCGTACAGACCGATATCGCTCCTGCCGATAATATCAAAGGTTTTTGAAAAACTCTTATTGAAACGGTTAAAACCGGTAATTGAAGAAAGACGTTTGATTCCTGATCATCAATTCGGGTTCAGAATCAAGCATTCCACAATTGACCAGGTTTATAGAATAACCAACGAAATTGAGAAGGCCATAGAAGAGAAAAAGATATGTTCTAGCGCTTTTCTTGACGTTTCTCAAGCCTTCGATAAGGTGTGGCACGAAGGCTTGAACTATAAACTAAGACAGGTACTTCCGGAAGAGTTGTACAAAATCTTAGAGTCGTACTTGGAGAACAGACTTTTCCGTGTCAAGCATGGAGCCGAATACTCGGAATTCAAGGAAATCGCTGCCGGAGTTCCACAAGGAAGTGTTCTTGGTCCAGTCTTGTTCTTGCTCTATACTCGCGATATACCCCAAGAAGAAGGCACCGTTGTTGCTACATTCGCGGACGATACGGCTATTCTGGCAACAGAAAATTCAGTCGAGTCAGCAACTGTGAAGCTTCAACGAGCTTTGGATACAATTTGCGAGTGGACAAAGGTTTGGCGCATTGTTCTCAACGAAACCAAATCTACGCATGTTAACTTTACTAACAAGAAAATTAACAACTCACCCGTTTTCATTAACTCGGTACAAATACCGTATGCAAACGAAGCAAAATATCTAGGAATGACACTAGATGCGAAACTCAAATGGAAGCCGCACGTTAAAAAGAAACGCGACGAGCTCGAAATTAGATTTAGAGAAATGTATTGGCTGCTTGGAAGATATTCCAAATTAAGCATGTATAACAAATTGCTCTTATATAAGCAAGTCTTAAAACCTGTATGGACGTATGGTATACAACTTTGGGGTTGTACCAAAACCAGCAATAGAAATATTTTACAAACCTTTCAAAATAAGGTGCTCAGAACAATCGTTAATGCGCCGTGGTACATTAGAAACGACGATATCCACAGAGACCTCGGTGTAGCTACCGTCGAAGATGAAATAACAAATTTTGCTCGCAAACTCCGTGTTCGCCTTCATGGACATTGCAATAACGCCGTACTCCAAATTCTGGACGTGACAAACCTTGTGCGCCGACTACAAAGAACGAAACCGTTCGATTTAGCGCAATAAGGAATAGCCGCATATAATGACGGTATTAGTAGGTGCTTTCACTGGAAAGCCACCTGCACAACGCGAATTATTATTATCGAAACTTAAACTACTTGATAAGGCTTTTACGTACTTAGTCGTAGTCAACACGAAAAGGGGAGGTGTTTTTAGTGAGTAAGAATCTCACACTACCATGAGCACGTGCGGTAGATCCTCATGGTGTCTCATGAAAGATTTTCACCTACCCTCGCAAAAAAAAAAAAAAAAAAATATGTATGTATGTTGCTGGTTACGAAAGACCAACATCTGCGGCAGAAGACATCAATTGGCTAATCACGATCTCCGGTTACCACTTTGGATATTGCGCTTCCCTAAGATCCCTATGCAGGCCTGATCTTAGAGATGATGGAGATGATATCTCCGCTTTCTTCTAGCTTACTGTCGAACCGTATATTAGAAGAGGTTTCACAACCGCCGTGTAAAACCAATATATCAATCCTTGTTTGAGGCCTCATGTAAAGAAAGTGTCTCTGGTGCTGGCTGAGTTTGTCATAATTTATTCCAAAAAAATGAACATCGCCTCACCACGCTTCGTCTTTCTTGTTGTCAAAAGTGTCTTCGACGTCATTGCCGACCTTAACGGTGTAACAAGCATTCCCCACAGTCATTCTGGTCAGATGCAAGATCATCGCACGGAAACGGGCTGCTTGAATAAAATGCTGTGAAAACATTGCTGTAACCGCAATAAAAGGAAGCCCCCCAAGGGTGAGTTCTCTCTCCTCTTCTGTGGTCTTCAGTCATTGACAATCTTTTAGTCAATCTCCACAGATTGAGCGACAAAGCTATTGGTTATGCCGATGACTAAGCGATTATAGAAAGTGGTAAACATGACTGTTTTAGTGCCTTTTACGAAAAGAAGATTGATCAATCTCGGACCTATCGTCGTCAAAAGCACCACTGTAGGCTATTCCAACGAGGTGAAGTATGTACATCTTAAACGCTTAAATTGGAATATGCATATCCAGTTTGCGGTTGATCGGTCCACTAAGGTCTTGTGGGCTACTCGGAGTTTCTACGGCAGAACTTGGGGTCTTAGCCCCGAAAGGATACATTAGCTGTACATTTTGATAGTTAGACCCATACGCGGCCATAGTTTGGTGGCCAAAAGTACTTGAATGAACGACGGAAATGAAGCTTGAGAAGCTACAAAGAATTGCCTATCTCGGTATTACAGGTGCTAGGGACCCTACTTCAGCCACAGAGGCTGTCATCTGCATCACACCCCTAAATATCTTCACTAGGAAGACCGCTGACCGTCGTGCTACAAAGCTGCAGCTAGAACACAAGTATAAATCAGGTAATCTTGTGGGTCATCTGAAAATACTTCACTCAATTCCCAGTACAGACATGTTCTGCCAGGGAGTACAATTTCGGAAGGCTATTTGAAGTAGAAATATTATACCGTGTCGAGATTGGAGATTGGTGGACCCGTATTAGACCCAGGATGTTTGGTACGGTTTACCGATGGCGTCTTTATACCCAACACCAAAGTCTCGCTAACAATGGGTTTGTGTCCCAGCATGCTCCAGGCTGAAATCCAAGTTATTGAGATCTGCATCAGAATAAACCTCGATAAAGGGATTAGAGGCGCAAAAATACATTCAGATAGCCAGCAGCGCTTAAAGCATTGGAATCTCACTTCGTGAATTCTATGTCAGTCAGGTCCTGCTACGATAACCTACAATCACTTGCCAGACACAACAAGGTCAAGGATGGTTGGGTGCCTTGCCACTAGGGCATTGTAGGCAAAGAAACTGCGGATGAGCTGACTAGGGCCAGTTCGGTTTCCGTACTCTTCGGACCGGAGCCCTTCTGTGGCGTTAATTGGGCTTCCGGCACAGCTTTGTTAAACAACTGGAAACACCAACTTCGCCAATCCAAGACACTTTTCAAGCCCTATTCCTACAATAAAATTCTGAAGCTTGACAGGAACAACATGAGAAAGCTAGTGAGCTTCCTTACCGGCCATTGTTGCCTAAGATCTCATCTCAACAAACTCAACCTTTGTTCAGATATCTTAACCAAAGAACGGGTCAGCAACCAAAAGGCACAACCGTCCAACTCTGAAAGTTAATGTCATACCTTTTAAAAATGATAACACTTGCCATTGCAGTGGAATCCACTAGGATGGCAGAATGCTGAGTCGACCAGAAAATATCATAAGTGATGCAGAATAGCTGGGAAGAACTCACGGCAAATGTAGTGAAATTGAATAGAAACGTTCACGACAGAGCATAAAATTTAAGTTAGTCAGAAATGGACAAACCAGGGAAGTGAATTCGGTTCGCTATGTGGGTCTGGGTACCATCGCATCAGCTTCCTTTAGTCATCCAACGCCGTTTGAATGACATTTTGCTAGAGGTTATTTTTTGCTTTTTAGGGTGAGCTGCTACCCTAATTGATTATGGACAACATCGATCAAATCAAAAAGTTCTTCAACTCTATTCAAGTTAACTACAAATTAACAAACTAAATCTAAACTTGTTTGCAAGCAAAACCAACAAAATCAATGACCAATCCTTGGACTTTCATCAATAATTCACAATACACCACTCGACATTCATGCCAGATGTGGCTTTCTTCTGTTTTTCGTTTTATATCGTCAACAGCAACATATTGCCACTTGGCGTGGGTCCTGTGCAAAACGATTCACTTTACGGGTTTGCGTATCCTTTTTATTGGCTGTCCTAAGTCAACAGTATTGCGCTGTTCCAAGGTACTGTGTCTGTGTGAAGAGAAAAAAATCGATTCAATTTCCCCACATGCCACGACCAAAAATTGTTGACGTCAATAACCGGCACGAGGATAAATTGCCATATCCGATGGGAGGGAAGCCCAAGTGCCTTGACATTTATTTTACATAATTGATTACTTCTATGCAGCAGGATTTCCACTAGTAACAAAGAGAAACAACCGAACGCAATATATGTACATACACACGCAGTGAGCATGCAGACTTTTCATGTTTTTTATCGGTTCTTGGAAGAGAGGCAAGGATCTTTTCGTGGGTGAAATTGATTACAATGACACTTCTAATGACGTGTCTAGACATTTGGGATGTGGTCTTATGGAATTTTTTGTGGTTGCCATGGTCGAGCTTCGGGCAATGCCATCATTGATTGATATCGATGGTGGCGGTGGTTAAACATGTGGTCGATTTCTATTGGTATCCTTATGATGCATAATGATAGTTCTGGCATTTGAGTGTTTGACAAGTGGCTGCACTGTTAATTCACTTGTGGCGTGTCGTGCTGGATATGTCAAGGACAATGACAGGGTGGTGTACATACTTACAATAATTAAATGGGAATTTTCAAAGTGAATTTCAAGTTTAATTAAGAATGAGTGTGTGATGAGTAAAGTAATTGCATTGTGTGGCCTGGTAGAGGCTCATGAGAATTGGTTGCACGGTAATTGCAGTTTCTCATGAAATGGGTGACATTTTGTGACCTTGTGCAGGGATAGGATATGAAGGCCAATAAATGTTCTGTTGAAGAGTAGATGCAGGCAAATGATGGGTAAATTCTGAAGACAATGAAAAGGGAAATCGTCACTGAAGCTTTTACCGCAAAAAGCAGATTGTTGGACCGGGTAATTGGAAACAAACGTATTGTTCATTCTCTTACATGTTATCAAAATGCACCTAGTCAAAAACTTTTAAGATTTCTAGGACATGCATGCGAAAGGACACTAAAGTTTCAGTCTAAAAAATAATCCATACTAATACTAATATTATAAATGCGAAAGTGTTTCTGTCTGCTACGTTTTCACGGGTAAACCGCTGAACCGATTTCGATGAAATTTAGTACTGAGATAGCTTAACCTTAGAAAATGAACATGGGATAGGATAGGATTTTCAAAATCCTCCCACTGCCACGACCATTTTTCTAAAAACCCACTATTTTGAGTAATTTTACAAGGAACTTAAAAAAACTTACTTAAGCAAACGTGTACATATTCATTTACTCTTCAAATAACCCTTACATTATGTATAGCCACGCCTACTTTCTAGGGGAACTTTCCTTAAAATAACTTAAAATAACTGTACCTTGAAAGCTGCACAGAGGTTCCCTTTATGATGTACTAGCTGGTACCCGCGACTACGTCCGCGTGGAAAAAAGTCACATTATACCCTATGTAATTTCCCGAGTTTCAGGAAGTTGATAATTAAGTATAGACTTTTAATTCCTCATATTACCTGCTTGTAAAAAACATTCCTGGTTTTTCTTTCTGGCTCTAGGATGACCAGGTCGTCAGGTGAACTGATTCTGAGCACGCTATGAGACAAACAATCACTCCTCAGATCCAACCATCTACTTTCAAACTCTGCTCCTGTGCTTTATTGATGGTCATGGCGTAGAAAACCTTAGCGGAAAATTGCAGACGTTTGAATTCAAAGCGGTATCAGGAGAATGTGGGGAATGAAGACGGTTTCTCCCTATTTGACGACTGCGAAAATGCTGGCTTCGATTACGTGTCTGTGCACATTCTGTGTCTTCAACAGAAGCCATTGCACAATGCACTCTAATCCCTCTAAGTCGAACCTCTTTTAATTCGAATTTCCCTCTAACGAATTCTTTCACCCTATTTTTGCATTTCCTTCAGTTTTCCTTCGAAAAGTCATACTCCAAGTCGAATTTATTCTAAGTCGAAAGCCCTAACTCGAATACATTCTCTAAATACAGAAGAAAACAAAAACAAATATCACCCTTTCCCAACTTGCAATATTATACACACATCAAACACACACAATCTCATACATAGGCTGACGCGACATATCGGTGCGCTGTTCTTATATCTACCTAAAAAAAAAGATTCCATTAAAAAAATGCCAGGAGAGAAAAGTAAACAATTGCCATACCAACCGGCAAATCATCACCCTCTCCTCACACAAAAAAAAAAAAACAACGCAGAATAAAAGGAATGAAAAACTACTGGGCAAAACAAAAAAAAACAAAAACACACGATCACGAACCGATGTGTCTCACTTTATTGAAAACGATCATTAAGAGGCAACGATCATTTAGAGGCAAAGAGAGAAATAAAAAAGCAACAAAAAAAAAGAAGGACAAACCACCCTTAAGCAGAAGCAACACACGATCACGATTTGCGAACGATCCGATGTGCTGCTGGCTAAATGGCGCAGGTCACTGGTTTTCTATGGACACATATAAATGGCTGTATCCTAAGAAAGCATGCATTTTTAGAAATAGAAATTAAGCCTATGTGTTAATTGAATAATACAGACTAATTACTCACGAAATTTTATGTAAATCCGTCTAGCCGTTTAGGTGATACGTGGTAACAAACATCCAAACATCCAAACTTTCACAATTATAATATTAGTAGGATTAGTAGGATAGGATTAGTAGGATAGGATAGGATAGGATAGGATAGGATAGGATAGGATAGGATACAAGGAATAAGGAAGGATATTTCGAAATTCGGCTTCTACAGGGTGTTACAGGGTGTTCAAGATTGTATGAAAATAAAATTTAAATTGAATTTTGGAATTGAAATTTGGTGGGTTTATTTTAAAGCAGAAATAAAAAAAACTTGTTTAACCGTTTTTCAAAATTATACTGTGGGCTAAGATACAGGGGGTTAAAGTTTGGCCATTTAAAGTAATGCTCAACCATTACTCATAGAAAGGTATTGAGGATCGTAATAGGACGCTTCGACAGTGCTTTTGGCTGGTGGCTTTAGACAGACCAAGTAGCCTTTTGTTATACGGCAAATGAAATGAATGTCTGTCTAAAGTCATCCATCTGATAGCCTCATATCAAAGTCCTGTCCTTTAGAGTTAAAATACATTCATGTCCAAACGTGACTTGAGGGCAGAGGGGTTTCCTAACTTATTTCTTGATATTGGCGACGGAAAGAGTAGGGAAAAATAAATATACCAAGTAACCGATGCGATGTTATGGGAGATATGATTAGTTTGACTGGCAGAATATAATTTACCTAAACGCTAATCAGTTTGGAGTTCATGGCTGAGCTGTTTCAGACCTATTTTCACCCAAATAAATGTTTTAGCCAACAGCATCAACAATTTTCTGCTGGAAAAGTTGCCAACTGAAAATATAAAGTATGAATCTCTAGACTCGGAAATGGAACTCGAGGATCCTGTAAATTAACCTGTAGAGTTATCGCACACCAGAAAACCCACCCTACATCGTCAACCTCAAAGTTGTTGCCCAATCTAAATCCTCTAAAACTGTGCAGGTGAAACTTCGTATAACCACGTTATCGAAGCCAAGATTTTCACAGCAGTCAATCAGAGAAAAATTGTCTTCATCCCCCGCACATTTCTGATTCCATCAGACTATCACTTTGAGATTAAACGGATGCAATTTTTCGTTGAGGTTTAGTACGCCATGAGTATCAATAAGGTACATGGACAGAGTTTGAAAACGGATAATTTGGATCTGAGGAGTGACTGTTTTTCCCATAGCGCACTCAGAGTCAATTCAACTGACAGCCTGGTCATCCTCGAGCCAGAAAGAAAAGTCAGGAATGATGTTTACATGGACGCCTTAAAGAATTAATATGATGAATTGAGAGTCTATACTTACTCATCAATATCTTGAAACCTGGGGAAGGATATAAAGTATAATGAGATATAATCTTCTAAGCGGACGTAGTCGCGGGTATCAGCTAGTCGAATATAAACCATAGAGGCAATGCAGTAGAGGAAGACCTCGCTTAGGTAGGTAGAAGGGGAGCTCAACCAACTTGAAGTGCGCAGTTGGAAGCAGTTAGCTAAGCACTGGACCAACTAGAGTGCCTTGCTGATTGAGGCACAGGTTCACCCTCAACTGTAGGCCCATCTAAGTAGATTTTTGTTTTAAGAAACTGTCCTTACGGCTGGCACTGCGACCTAGCAAGATCTATCGTGTCTCCGGTCTGCGTAGCCTGATAGGTCTACTATGAAGGTGGGTATGTTTCTTAACTCCGCTAACGAACCGAACTCCCTATGAATTAGTCTGCGTAACCAGTATGGCATCTAAGTAGATAAGACAGTCAAGCTGCTTTAAAAGGACTTGATTCGCCTAAAATTTAATCCAAGCTACTGCTGGAAACCCCTTATGATACTTTGTAAACTACAAGCAAGCAATCCTGTTTGCAAAAAATTCAACAGTTGCAAGGTATGGTTCATGACCACCCTTAATCGGCTCTGAACTCGTCTTAAAAAACCGAATAGTTGTGTGAAAAGTCAAATTCTGCGAAGCCTGGTAGAACACACTAGGAGAAGTATACTCCAAGCCGCTATCTCCTAAGCAATAACAAAAGCAGTCTAATTTCCTTGTGAAGCTTCATAGGAATAATGTGAGGTCCACACCGACCACTGTCTCCTGATGAGCGCCTACAAAGAATGTACCTTGGTTTTAGTGATTGTATCAGGCAGAGGCCGCTCGACACTCAAATAGTGCTAAAATGCACAGTTTTGTTACCGCAGTTCTCGTGACCGATTCGTGTGATAAGTGTGGATGGGTGTTCACAGACCATGGCCGTTGGTCTTAAATCCAACCTGTGGAGTTAAGGTAGAGTAGAATGTTAGGGATTTTCTTCTCTGAAGAAGAAGGGGAAGGGTTTCCCTAGCGCATTGAGTCTTGCTATAGCAAGTCCCGGGAACTTGCAGAGGAAGTGTTCCACAGTTTCCCTCTTATTAGTGTCCTTGCAGCTGGGGCAGTAGGAATTAAAAGGGATGCCAAGCTTGACCGCATGATACCCACTGCCCAGTGACCCGTACAGATGGCGACAACGCGCTCAATGTCTGTTCGGGTTCTTCTAAGGAGGTCGCTCGTTTCCTATGGTTGTATGTTGGCCAAGTTCTTCTGGATATGGCGCAGCTAGCAAGGTTGTTTCATTTGTATTTGGCTACTGAGAAGTAGTGTAGGTTGATTTTTCCCTTGACAACTCCTAATGGGATGAGAACTTCTCTTGCGAGTGAGCTGTCAAGGGGCGATCCATTTCGTTCGCTTCGAGGCCTCTGGAGCCAGGGACCCATACAAGGGTTAGGGAAGATAATCTCCCCAGGCGGGCAAGGTAGTCTGTGGGGGATGTTACCGCCCCTTGAAGCAGTGAAGCCATAATGCTACAGTGGCTATGGGGCCAAATTCTGTGGTCTTGAGACTGAGGAAATCCTCTCCATAACCTAATGGAATACCCACCTCTCTGCCATTATTGGCTGCAAAGTTTAGGTTAGGTAGGGTTAGGTATCCTGCATCCAGTCGTATTTAACTACTTTCGAGATATACAGCCCTAAACGAAGAACAAAATAAAAACCGTCCGGCATCACCAATCAAAATATCACCGATCAGACTGAGCTTCATTTAGATCACGTCAGCTCACCTGACATTCCAGTGTGATGTAAGCTAAATATGATAATCTGAATCCTCCTTAATCACTGGTGTCAAAAATCATGGCGTGAAAAGTGTACCCAGCCACTCATTTGCACCCATTTGTACTAAGTGATCTTCCCTAGCTGTGGTCACGTTTGTCGACATGCCTACACGCGCTGGCAAAGCAACCTCAAGTGTTCTAGAAATTAAATTTTTATAACGAAACACCATGCAATCATAAATACCCTAATTAGTGCCTACAGTATCTAATCAAATTATTATTAATTTTGCCTATCTTAGATCTCGAGAGAGTACAATTAAGATAAACGTTATTAGAAGGTGCATAAATCAAACAACAAAAAACAAACAAACAAGCGTCTGGCTAGAAACGCGACGGCCGGTCGTCTGTTTTTGGACTTGAGCAACTGATGCAGGTCTATTTTTAATTCAAAATGCAGATAATTTTATCCGTTTCCATCTCGAAATTACCAAATGCCAGAACCGGCCAAGTACCCGAAAAACGTACACATACAGATTTGAGGTAAATTGTTTGTAAAAATGATCGGGCATTGCCGTCACAATGGCTGATCTTTTTTTTGCAACAACGCAATAGTGGCAATACACAGCGGTATTTGGTATTTTTTTTTACATACATTTTGGCTTGTCCCAGTCCCAGGTGAAATGTTTACGAATATTTAACAACAAACACCGGCGGACATTCACTTCTCTGGCGAAGAGATGAGTGGGTAGAAATCTTAAAAATGGCAAAGTATTCAAAAAAAAGATGTTAATGAAAGTCTTCTGTAGAGTGATTAGATGAGGCATCTGAGTTCTCTTTTATGATGAGAAAACTACCTACATGAACAACACCAGTTTAGGAAAACTGCAAATCTGACGTGCCCGTGATGAGTGGAAACCCACATGATTTGAGCTCTGTACAGATTCCCCAGTCTATTGGAAATCCCTCCGCTATTTCACCATTGGCTGGCTGTGAAGAGCCAAATACTATCAGCTGTTACGGTAGATATGGCGTAACATAGTGTCAGTGTCAAGGTGGCCTATCCTGGGAAGTGGTTGCACGTATCCTGTGAGTCCGCTGTTTCATTGCCGGTGTGGCCCTT
This sequence comes from Matsumyia berberina, assembly GCA_917880715.2. Lineage (NCBI taxonomy): Eukaryota > Metazoa > Arthropoda > Insecta > Diptera > Syrphidae > Matsumyia > Matsumyia berberina. The sequence goes on from OU862871.1 coordinate 62,008,369, forward strand.
GTGAGCGGGGATCCAGTGTAGTATGACCAAGTTGTTTTTTACTTGTTCTAGAAGCAATTTGATTGTCTCTAGAAGTAGTTTCGATTTCATCGTAGCTAATAGTTCAGTGCTTTCAGGGCAGCTTGACTTTCAGAGAAGATAAAGATGGTTTTGCCACGGAAATTAGAAAGCAAGATTAGCTTGTGCACTATGGCAAATATTTCTGCCTGGAAGATCGATGAGTTAGACGACTCTCGGAATATTCTGACCCGAGATCCACTGTCCATTTTAGAGCCGTCCGTGTACCATACGTGGTCATGCTCTCAAGGACGGGGTTTGAATTTTTTCCCCATCGTCGGGGATGACTACTGAGTAGTTTCGTTTGAAGTAGTACCTTGGGAGAATGTCAATCAACGGCATGCTGAACTCGCTACTTTGGAGTAGGGATGGAAGCGTGTCAAGGTGACCGTTAAGAAGATGTTTGGAGCTGTTGTTTAGGTGGAAGAGCCTGTACAGACTGAGTTTTGCCTGCATTTCTACATGCTCTCGAAGTGGCTGTAGATCAACAAGCGTTAAGCGAGGCGGTGGGGTGAAGCGTAGGCAACCCGTCATGAAGATTTCGGCTAGGCATTGAACCCGTTCCAGTTTCTTGGCTGTGGTGGCCTCATATGTCTTTGTCCGTCAGACTATTGCCACATATGTAAGTCAGAGTAGGTCTGACAACCAAGGTGTATGTAGATACTTTTGGGTAGGTTTTCTTCCAATGATACACTGACAATGTCAATAAAGAGCCTTATGTTGATAGGAGTCTAGGGAGGACCACTACCGTGGTTACTTTAGCGGATACACCGTGAAACTTGGATATCTAATAAAATATCTGGAGATGGGCAAAATATCTGGTTCAAAAAATAGACATGTAAGTATTCAAGAGGACACAAGCGATCACCGATTTTCACAAACTAACCTCTATCAACTCCTACTCTTACCTGTGCCTTCCCTTAAACCTTCTGGAAGGTTATTGGCAGTAGCTAGAGAAAGAAAGGTGTGAGTGTTTCCACTAAGCCACTACCACCTAGACCCAGACGGCAGCAGAAGAACTCTCCAGATAGAACCAACGTTGGCGTCTACAGTTCTAATTAGGATGAACTAATTGAAGAACACGCTGAGCTATCCAAAAATATTTCAGCGGGATAATGATCCGAAGCACATTCCTAAAGCTTTCAAAAAAATGATTTCAGAATCAAAAAATTTTAGATATAGAATGGCCAGCGGTCACCTAGCGGTTCTCTTCCACTTTCCAGAACTCAGACTGCATGCCCAAATCGAAAGAAGATTGAAAGAAGATTTCAAATCGGGATCCAGAATTGCTCGCCCTGGAAACTAGGACTATTGATAAGTCTACAATATAATCTGGTGTTGGAGCAGGTGTCTTTCGTTCCAACCGTACAATTTTGAACGCACTAGCACAATGTCTTCTAGACCATGTTGTTTGCCATTGAAACCTTTGTCAATATCAATCTCGACTATGGCATCAAGAATACAACCATCATCGATAGTCAAACAGCGCTTAAAGCATTAGACTCTCACTACCTTAGATCATAAGTCATCGACGGCTGCTTCGATGGTCTCCAAGCTTATCTAAACGAAATAAAGTCAAACTCTGCTGGGTGCCTGTACACAGAAGCATCGAAGATAATAAAATCGTTGACCAATTAGCCAGAAGGAGATCTACTAAAAGGTATGTATTGTACATATGTACATATCTGCCGAACCCTTCTCTCTTTAGAACTAAACTAGCCAGATTAAAAAAACCACAACCACTTATCCTACTGGGTAATATTCAAGGAATTGTAAAAGCAAAAGATTTATCACCAAATACAATAGAGATAGGGATGATTTTCGAAGACTTAGTAGCATTTTGGGATACTGCAGCCTAAGATGTCATCTACACAAGAGAGGCATTGTCCAGGAAATCGGATTTCGACTCTGCTTTGTGGACTAAGCTAAAAATATTCGACAGCCGAAATTCTCAACTTTAATAGGATGATTGAGGGCCCCCTTGTCTAACCAGCTCTCGATACAATAAATCTTGACCGCAATAGCACCTGCTTTAAAAGCTGAGCCAGCGAATTGAAAAAAAAACGATATATCACAATGAACCTACCTTTGATTTAAGTGTGCCTTGTCGCAGATTGAGCAGAACCTACGCCAAGTCTTTGCCAGTCCTGTAGATTTAAGTGTTTCTATGCCTTCTATCCAAACAATTGTAATTGGAATACGCAGCTGTTATAGTCAAGTTTCCTCCGTCAACTTAATTGCCTAAACAAAGCAGTTGTCATTGAATGCCATAACAACGATTGGAGAGGTGAATCACATCGATAAAAGCTGCCAATATACTCAATGAACGGAATTTGTTAACCTGAATTCTTTCACTTAACTCCGAATAATTAGAAGGCAACCAGTTACGAATGGCTGTCATTAACCTGTCTATAGTGCGTAGTACAGAAGAGGCTCATTAACACATTTTTTATTACCTTGTTGATCGGAACATTATGAGGTGATAGACCGTGTGTTTTCGGTTAAAAATAGCATGACGTCAATTCTAGTTTAACCAAGTTAAATACCCATCAAGCCCGCCCCATCAACGCAATACACAAGTTATGCTTTATCGAGGCCAAATTAATTGGTTGCCATTTCATTTGGAAGCCCGACAATTTCCAAAACGTCATAGGTATAATTTCTTTTCATTTGCTTGAAGGTCACAGGTGGTAAGAGGAAACCATAGAACTAGATCATTGTCAAACTAAACGCACCCATCCAACTGACGTCAAATAGTTATATTTAAGAGTAACTACTGCAAAATGGCCTCATTTCCGCCCCACCTCCAACAAATTTCGACACGTGTTTAGTTTTGAAAGAAACTCCGAATGGAATAATCCCAACCCCCTCCCTCTATCGCGATTACTTTACAATTTTTCGGAGAATTTCGAGTAAAATAGGTATGAGATCATGTTCGGTCTAACCATGCGTTGCTAAGACGTCAATTCTCACCATGACCGAAACAACAAACGTCACGCTAACAGAAAAAACAACCCTGCAACCAGTCTCTGCGGTGAAAAATCGATATTTGTGATACCTTCTGCAAAATTGAGAGAGACTTACCTTAGGCTGAACCGCTTTAGATCTTTTTACTCCAATTATACGAACCGTTGTAATAAAATAAAATCAATATAAATTTTATTGCACACATATTTGGTATTAAGTTCATCGCAGACAGATCTAAATTGACAGAAGGCACAATAGACCTACAGTTCTGTTTGGAGTTTTAGAAAACTTTCAACACTATCGCAGCAACGCCCTCCGAAAACATTTAAAGCCGACGCGTGACGTTTCTTGGTTATTTTCTGTCTGGTTTCGGCCGAACGAAAGAACTTTACACAAATTTACAAAATGAAATCCACGCACGAATTAAAAAACAGAAATTTCCGATGAAATAAAACACAAAGAACAATTGGAAAACTGTGTCCTGGTTTCTGACGGGATATTGGAAAATTTATATATATTTTTGTTTCTTGTTGAGTATGCAGAAAACACGTCCGCCAAAGAGTGGCGTACGGTGGTTAAAAGAAGACTGCAGTTTCCAGAATGAACGAATTCGTGAGTTGGCTTAGAGGGAACTTGGTCAGAAGCGGTGGTGGATTCCTTTTGACATAAGGAGGTGGACATGCGCTTTGGAATAGGGGATGTTTGAGAAAATTCGGAGTAAACGTGAATGTAAAGAAGTGTAGGAAAGGATGAATGACTTTGAATAGAAAGTGGGTGAGAGTGGTGGGGGATAATATTTAAGTCACGTTTTTCAGAAACATGTGTATTGATTCGAGAGCTCGAAATCAGTTTTGAGGAGCTTGTCAATTGAATATTGCGAATGCACCAGGAAAATTGCCACAGACTACTTGGTTTCAAGTATCTTAGGGGTCACTTATTGAATTGAAAAGGACCACGCGTTTAGATTAGGTTAAGCAAGTGGGTGGATAGATTTTTTGGTGCCCTAAGGCACGAATTAAACTAGTAAGTCTTACTCACGTAAGTCACTTCTTACTAGTGTAGGCCTAATTCCTGGCAACTGCATCCGCCAAATTCCAGACTAGTGTACGACGCCTCACCATCATACAGTGTTACGCCCAAACGGAGCTTCCGTCTGTCAACGAGAATGCGGCCTTCTACGACGAATTTGACACAGTCTTCAACACAACGCCAAACGGAGACATCGGCATGGTAATTTGGGACTTGAATGCCAAGGAAGGCAATGACAACAAACGGCTCGGATATATTATCGGCAATCACAGGGGCTACCACAAAGCAGTTGGTTAAGTTGTCTCCTGGATGTTCGGAATAGACAAGGAGCCGACATGGGAATGGCACGAGATTGCCATTCCCGGATACCTCAGTGCGCCTACAATTCAGGGATAATCTTTTGCAAGGACTTAAAATAATCAACAGCTCAATGCCCGCTGAAAGAATTTTCGGTCGATCACAGGAAAGACACCTGGAGAAGGATTGACGAGCGAAAACACCTGAAAACTAGTATTGGAGCTCCTCCAGCAGAAGAAAGAAGCGAGCTAGAGTCCCTATATCACACGAAGAGAAGTGCAGAGTAGCATGCGAGGAGACAAGCGCAATTACATCAATGCGCTGGCTCCTGAAGCAAGCGAAGCAGAAGGTAGGTGCGATAGAATCACTCGAAAGCTTATAGGTGGTCAAAGCTCCAGTCAACACCCGGTGAAAGCCCTAGATGGTTCTCTGCTTATTTCAGATGAGGACCAACTCAAGCGATGTAAGGAGCATTTTGCTATGGTTTTAGACCGTAGGTTGAGCATCGGGCATTTATCTGGTGGTCTTCGATGACCGAAGCACGCAAGCTTAACGAATACCCTATCTGTCCTTTTGAACCTTCTTCCCCTCGCATTAAGTACATTGTACATGCTAAATTTATGGCAACATGCAACGCTGTCAGACTCAGAAAATCTGAATACAACGCCACAGCAACAACGCCACAGCAACATTCTCAATTCGACAAGAAGTGGTTACAAACCAAACTGGCTATCCCGCTCCAAGCTAAAACTTTAAAAAGACTTTCAAGGTGCGCTTTTCAACCAAAACGGAATGGAAAATCTTTACAGATGGACCCAAAATGGATTGTGGAGTCGGTGCGGGTATTTACTCTAAAACTCTTCTGATTTTCGATGCATCCCTCAACCTTTAAAGACAACTCCTAAACGAAACATTGCAATATACAGCTTAACAGCCATTAAGGCCGTAGCCCCGTAAACAACATTTTCCAAATTAGTAAAACGATTTCAAGAGGAACTTGCAAATCTGGGCAACAGGTTCTCTGTCATTCTAACCTGTGTCCCAGGAGATAGAGGTATAGGTAAGGTCAGGTAGACGGATTGACGTGGGGAGAGAGAACCCTCTGCGCCACAGTCGGATCAGCAGAGACCCATTGTATTGCCCATTTGGGGCATTGTTCCACTTACTAGTGGAGCAATCCCCCAAGGACCCTCCTATTGCCCCAGGATTTCGAACCACCTTGCAGCCTTAATGAACCCGTAGATGTGCTTGATAGATACGTCGCTTAGTTCTTCGGTATCCTAGGAGAAGTGTCTTCCAAAGGATTTATGTCTGAGATGGCAGAGGCTTGGGCAGTGGCAGAGAAAGTGAGTTGTGTTCTCATTAATTTCCTCGTCTCCGCAGCCCCTGCACAGGTCATCTTCACTTAACCACAGCCCTTATATATGATAAGTATTATGGCCTGTAAGTACTCCTCCAAGGATAAGGAGGATTTTCCTCTCCTTCTGCATGAGAGTATCGGTTTTGGAACCGGTGTATCTTGGCTATAGTTTTCTTGTTATTTTACAGGATCCCATCTTCCATCTTCTAAGTATTCGCTTCCGCTAGAGACCTGACCCTTGCCTCATGTTTAAGTTTACATGGCAGAACTCTTACTGAGTGATCAGTTTGCTCTAGGTCTAGTGCAGATCCTTTTTTTGCCGGGTTTCTTGTTGCCTGGTGTACCTTTATGCACAAGGACCCAACATATTTGTACCTCATGCTGCGTGGCCAGAGCACTTCACAAGCTTCGATTTTATTTCTATAGCAGACATTTCTTTTAGCGCTGCCTGCCTGTCTATGGAAAATGTGATATCATCACGTAGTATATTTTCTTTATCGCAGTCTCCGAGGCAGCAATTGTCACTGCCAGGACCTCTTACTAAAAAACGCCGCTATTCTCTGGGAGTCTCACTGATTTAAAGGGTCTAAGTTTGTCAGACGTTCAGCTACGCCAATGTCCTTTTTGGACCCATCAGTATAGATGGCTTTGGCGTGCGGGCTTGGTGTGGTTCCGCTTATCCATTCCTTTCTGCTTGGGAATGAGCAAGAAAATGGCCGTCTGAGGTCTAGGTAGGGTACCGTGGAATCATGTATTTACTTAGGCTCTGGGAATGTTCCGTCGTGCTTGATTTCCAGCCATCCGTTTGGCTGATTCTCAGGGCACTTCTGTCTGGTATAAACAGGTCTAATGGAAGCAAGTTGAGAATAGCCCATAGACCTACTGTTAGCGTTCTTCTCATGACACTTGCTATACACGCTAGTCTCTGTATTTTTGTGATAGCCTTGAGGTTGGTGGTTTTGCTAACAGCTTGCTACCACACAATGCAGTCATAGGTAACTATAAGCCTTACGATAGTCGTGTACGAGGTTTTTAGGACTTGGTCCCCAGTTGTTTGCGAATATTCTACTGCATGACTAGAAAGCTATCGTGGCCTTATTAATTCTTTTGTGGATATTCTGTTTCCAGTTCAACTTTTTGTCAAGGGGTGTCTTGCACTGTCAGAGATCCTAAGAAAGATACCCCCAGGAGAGAGAGTTGTGAATTGCGGTATCTTTGTCTTATTTGTAAACAGTATCAGCTCAGTTTTCTGGGAATTTACCGCCAGTTAACATCTCCTAGTCCATGTGTCCAACATTTTAGGGGTTCCTTGTATTTGCCCACTGAGAGTTGGAAAGAATTTGGCTGTCGCTAGAAGATCCACATCATTCGCATATAATTTAATAATAATTAGCTGGCGCAACAGCTGGGGATGAGCCAAGGCCTGGCTTCTCGCAACCATTCATGTTGTGCGTGTTACATTCTTCGCACGAATGGAAGGGACCTTCAATTTATTGCCGACTCCGAACGGCGATTTGAGAAGCTCTTTCATGATAGATTATACTCCCGGGGGCTTGTTATTCCCCGACGAGAGGTGGTGCTGTGAAAAAATGTTCGGTGTTTTTCCTGGCTGGGGCTTGAACCCACTGCGCTCGGTCAGCAGTGCAACCCACTAACCACTGAGCCACGGCGACCACGCTGATCATCCGCATATGCTGTGACTTTAATCCGCTGTTTTTAATTTCTTACAGTATTTCATTGAAAACTAGAACCCGTAACAGAAAGGATATGACCCCACCCTGTGTTGTGCCTCTAGAGGTGTAAACCCTTAAATGCGTTCCTCCTACTTCTGTATTAATATGTCTCACCTCTCGCATGCTCAGAATCCAGTAGATGAGAGTGTGATCAAGGTTAAGGTTGATTGTAGTTCTTCGCATCGCGTCTGTATTGACATTGTTGAAAGCCCCTTCAATGTCTAAGAACGCGGCTAGGGTGTATTCTTTAAGCTTTAGGGTTTTTCGATTGAGCAGACAAAGCTTAGCAGCGCTCTTTCCACACTTCTTCGCTTTGTACAATTATCCCGCGTTGGAGATAAGTCTCTGGGGCTCAGATTGCTAAGAATGTTTATTCTACTAGCTTCTCGAAAACTTTGAGGATAAAGGTAAAGAGATAAGACTAATTGGTCTAAAATCCTTAGCTGTTGTATGACTGGCCTTGCCTGCTTTGGGAATAAAGGGGCTTGGTATGTGCCTCCACATGAGGCTACCACAGAATAATTTCTTCAGAATGGGAGTGATAGTTTTCCACCAAGTGGGTTCCTGGTCGTAAGGGCGTCGAAGGCAAGAGATGAAGTCACCAAACGTGGTTCTGAATCAGCTTTCATCGGCCCGTTACCCACTTACTTAAGATGGCGCTACAGTCCGGGGTGGACCTGGGCCTCAACCAACAAGCGTCTCCAGCCAGCTCGATCTTTAGCCAGTTGCCACCAATTTCGCAAGTTGGTTGAGGTCCCCTTCAACTAGCGTTCGCCACCTGAGTCGCGGTCTTCCTCTATTGGCCCATTACGGTTTCAAAATTTGAACTAAGTTCTTGAGTATATCAGGAATTGACTGCTAAATGGAGGTCTTTGCCAAGTCAAGAGGTTCATCAAACCCTCAAGCTATAAACGATCACAAGAACTTCTTTCATCTCTGTAGAAGGGATACAAAGATCTGAACAGATTTCCTAACAACTCAGTTTTCACCGAATCACCTCAAGAAACTGGGCAAAATTCCCTCGGCACACGCAGTGTGTTTTTCCTTAACTTAAGACTGTCTTTAGTAGTTGGTTAGCTCAATTAGCGTTGTATAGCCCCGTTTTAGTACCACGTGTTTTTTCGGCCAAGGCAGGGCCAGCCTTGAACTCAGCTCTTCCCCTGAAGTTGTTAAAGAAGGATTTACTCAGTGTCCGATGCCCTGTTCTAACCAGAGCAATGCATCTACAGAGGTAATCATGAAATGTTTCTTTCTCGTTCACATTCTTGCAACTACAGCAATAAATGTAAACAAGTTAAGCTGCATGAGGTCCTACGTACAAGTTGCGGCAGTCCAAGGAATGTCTGCCTAGCTCCAAATGAAGTTTTTTCCATAAAAATAATTTTATTTGTCGTAATATATGAAATAAATAAACATGTGTAAATACACTCGCAAATAAATGTGGCTAACGTTTCCCTAATTTATCTATAAACTTGTCTGAAGTTCTCCATGCTCTCCTTCAGCAGTCTTCGGCGCTTTCGTTTTAGTTTCTCTTTGTCCTTCTCTTTGTCTTTCTCCTTATCCTTCACCTCGTCGTTTTCCTTTTTCTTCTTGACGATCGGTGCAGTGTTTTTCTTTTTATCCTGTGCAATGTCCTGTTTAGGTAGTTTTGAGTTTTCCAGGATCGATTTGCAAACTTTAATCTGCTCCTCCCATGCCTTTATTTTATCTTTCCCCTCCTGAATAACATCCATCTTTGGCTGTTCTTTAGAAATACTCGCAGTCTTACTTGGAATCCCCAGGTCATTATAAACATACTTGCTTAAGGATGCTGTATAGTTCTTTTTGCCTTCTGACAGGATGTCTTCGAGATCCCCAATGTCTTGCAGGATGTTCACAGAACTCTCCCGGATGGAAGCTATAATCTTCTCTGTTTTGGTGCGTGGTTCTGATTTATCCGAAGCCAGACTGGAGTACAGATTGGAAAAATCATCTTGGTCGGAACCCAGCTGCATGTACTCGTAGTCTGCGCTCAATAATTCGTTTGTTTCATCGCCATTTCCAAAGTCGTAGATGTCCTCATTCGATATTGAAGAGATTAAAATGAAAAAATAAATAAGCACACGAAATACAAACATTCGGCCGGAAATGATAGAATTCAAAGTGAGAGACGGAAAATAATCGGGATGCTTGAAATTTTCTGCTTACGAGGAAGTTCCTATCAACTGGAGTCGATGATTGCTGCTTCTTTTTTGAGCTTGTTGGCAAAGAATTGCAAGATTGTCAAAAATTGAGTTAGTGATATTATTCTGGAGGAGGAACGGACAGACAAGGCAAGCGCTAGGCAAAGGTTGATGACTGCATCAAACTTCTGGCAAGAGATCTGAGGACAAGAACGGTTCGACCATCCACAACCAACAAAGGTGCCAGCTTGTGCATACCACCAGCAATGTGATCAGGGTCGCATTATTGCACGTGTAGTTCTTAAGCAACTTGGATTGCGGGGTGCTATTACGAGTACAACGCCTCATGTAGTCAGTCGAATGTGGGTCCTCCGTCCGAATTTGATTATGCCAAGCGGATAGAGTGATCAACTGTGATGGCAAACTCTTCAGGGATTCTATTACTCACCTCCTAATGCAACAGAGAGCCACGCAGACACATAGTACATAACAAATAAATAAAAAGCTGGGGCAACAGCTGACAGGATGGGTCATGCCCTAGCTTCTCGGAATCATGGCTGGGGCTTGATCTTACGCAGCTCGCACAGCAGTCCAACGCACTAACCACATAGCAACATAGCCACTACATGGTACATAGTCATACATACATGCGTACGAGTGCGTATAGCGCGTATAGTGCGTAGTTCGATCCCCTTCTGGCTAATCTCATTAACTTCGATGCCTCTGTATACCGGTCCCTACGAGAGTTCGACTGTATTTCGCCTAGATAAGTCTCGAAGAGCATGGAAGGAGCCATCGCCGGCTTTTGAGCTAAGGTATTGAGAACCTGGTCGAGGTGGCTCAGTAGTTAGTGCGTTAGACTGCTGGCTTGCGTTCAAGCCCCAGCCAGCCCCCTCAGGAAGTACAATTTGTCATGAAAGAGTTTCTCAATCGGCCGTTAGGAGTCGGCAAGAAATTGTAAGTCCCTTTTATTCGTGCGAAAAACATCACACCCACAACATGAGTGGTTGCGAGAAGTTAGGCTTTGGCTCATCCCGAGCTGTCGCGCCAACTATTTATTTATTTATAGAGAGCCTAGTGTACTAGCATTGCTTGACCATCGGTAATGGTTGTATCTTTGATACCAAAGACGCCACAAGATTCAATTCCAAATAGGTTGGTCTAAAAGACATTGGGATGCATACCAAAAACCTATGAAACTTTGCGGCTAAGGCCAAAAACACCCGCCCCAACACCACACTGCATCTTAGAGCCCAGCTTTTCAGGACCGCGAATTGAAATCTTCTTCCAAATTAAAACGATTCGGGCATGGATACCGTGCAGATCATTTCTAGCTCGGAAAACTCAGAGAATCGCTGGACAACCAGGCGTTCTACCTGCGAGTTTCAAATCGAGTGTTGGAAATTTACTGTAAATCCAATTAGTGCTTCTAAGGCCGCCGTATGGGAGATTATAAGGCACGGTAACCTTTGAAGACGTTGTATCTTTGAAAACGTTATTTTCTCTTCGACTTTAGTCCACCACACTGCAGAAGCGTAGATGTGAAATGTCTAACTATCATGGTGTACAAGCAGAATATAATCTTGGGCTGTTAGTGTAAGTCCCAAATCTTGCCCTATGTTCGGCGACACATTCACATGGCATTGGTCGCCTTGGCAATTAAGCTTTCGGTGTGCGGGTTCCAGTTGAGCTTTTCATCTAGAGCGGTTTCCTGATAATTTACTTCATCTGAGAATCCTATCGGTGTACGGTTTAGAGTGACTGCACCAATATCCGGTATCCTCCTTCTAGTAAACCGTGCTAGGACCGTTTTATTTGCGTTAATAGATAGGCCCACTCTAGCACACCAGTCAGAGACTAGGCGTAATATGGACCAAAACATTGATAATTAAATCATAATTTTCAAGAAATACGATGTTAAGCCGATAGGGCGATGGGAAGCACGCTGGGTTTATTACACAGCTTGAGGATGAAGACTACATTCTCTTCCCACCAAATCTGTGAATACTTAGCCCGAGGTTAAAGGTAGTCCTAAATAAGGCAGGATTTTCAGGGACACCGTTGGGAAGTGTACTCAAGCAGAATTTCTAGGGTTTTTAGAGTTGCCATCTTTACTGTTCCCTTGAAAGATCTTTATGGAAACAAGCTTGGAGGTAGGGGTCCTTCCGGTTGTGGCTTCCCAAGCAACTTATACTTGGATCGGATATTTGAGTGCGTTTTTCTTTACTAAAAAGTTTTCTTACACTTTTCCTAAATTTCTTCAGTGGTTCATTCCACCAAGATATGCACCGTCTTACCTTGTCCTGTTTAACTACGAAAATACTCTCAAAAGATCATCTAAGTTGAACAGCTTACAGGTGTTCAAGGCTCCAATCAATAGCCAGTGAAAAGCTTAGACGGTTCTCTGCCAGTGATAAACATCGCAATCAAGCTGAGTGGGCCAAAACCGATATAACTCGAACACACATTAAAATTCCCAGTAAAGAATGAATAACTACCACGAACAGAGCGTTGAAGAACAGCAAGGGTGTAGGACTTAAAGGAATTTCTGCGGAACTCTAAAGAGCACAGCCAACAGAATCTACCGAGCTTCTGTTCTCACTTGTAGAAAAAGCGTGGGCGGTGGGAGGATTTCCTTAAGGATCGAATGGCCCCCTTTTAAAGATCATGCGCAAAATCTGAACAGGTATGTACATATGTACACTACGTCTCATTCGTTTAAATCCACAATTTTTTTGACAAATTTTGTACGATTTCTCCCTAACTTTGGGTAAATTGGAAAAACCTTATGAAAGTATTTATTGGGGGTAATATGAGGATAAAGCTCCGAGAATAATTTTTAATCCACGTAAAAAGTGGTTAGTCGACCAATTTGGGTCCTAAAATCGACTCTAATTTTTGTCTCACTTGTTTAAATCCACATTCAAAAACAATCTAGTAACACCAAAAAAAATGAATAAGAGGATGCAAAAAGGTAAATAATTAACAGTTCAAGACATTTGCTCATCAATAACAGAATTATGCCAAAAGCAAGTTGCCTAAATGAAAATAAAAAAGCTCAAATTCGGGCCTATACAGACGATGGTCGCAGTGCAGTAAAATCTCTGTCCAAGTTGTCCCCAAAAAGGATTACGATTTTGAGCCACCCTCTGAAAAGCTACCCGAAGCTTTCCTATTCTAGCAAAAGGACGAATGCCGACATCTTCGAAGCTCCCCACTACAGCATACATCAGTTCTCCTTCGTGCTTCGACCTCTTCACTTCGAAAAAAAAACCGTTTTCTGTTGTTTGTTTATCAATAGTTTCTCGTGTCAATTAACTCAAAAATAAATAAAAATTATTCCAAACCGTTTCGCAGTAGTTTCGGCGTCTTTTCAGTTAAAATAGTCACAAATAATTACAGCCTACTCTTGAGCGCAAAAAAATTCATCAACAATGGCTCCGTTTGCATTGCATATATCATGGGAGCCGCCATCATGAAAACGAAAAAACAAATAAAGCTCTCAAGCAAAAAACACCATCCTCCATCCCAGTCACTCTAATAAAAATGCAATATGTGGCGGAATCTATACACAACCCTCTGTGCTATTCATTCGCCCACAAATAGCCCACGTTCCAGATGCGATAGCAAATAATAGAATGAAGTCGCACCACCACCACCAGTTCTATCGCCGATGAAAGTTCATCTTGTTGCCTCGGCCTCGCGACCGCCACATAAAATACACACACTGCAATTCGCCGAGTCCAACTGGTCCGACTTGAATGCGGAATTTGTGTTCCTCCTCTTGCTCTGTGGTGTACTTCTCTGACGTTTCGCTGTTGCAACGCGATTTTCTCCCGCAATTTTCCTCAAAATATACACAAAGTGTTAAAAATAGACAAAAAAAAACTTGATCGAAAGAAACGCAAAACTTTCTTTTTAAACCTTTGCAAAGTGCGAGACAAAAATATACAACACAACTCGCGCCGACAACAAACAAAAAAAAAAGAACGAAAAAACTTTGTCCTCCATTTGTTAGTGCATTTTACACTCGAAACGAAAAAAAACTTTTATTGACTGACCATTTGACATAAACAAAATCAAGGTGAGTATTTATGTATGTCTCCAGTGTGTGTGCTTTAGTTTTATTTCTCGCCGTAATGCAATTTCGAAATTAATTCAATTTTATCGTCATAGTCGCTCATGGGGTGCTTGGATCTTGGAATTCCGTCGTCAGAATCGGAATTCGGAACTCTGTTGTGCAGTGGCTGGTAGCGATTACGTTGGAATTTCGGTTGCGCATTCCTTTAGTTTTTGTTTCGTTTTCGGTGTCTGCTGGTGGCTTGAGGAAGCTTGATGAGTATTCTTCCAGCTTTGTGGTGCGATTTACCATTGTAACTTTGTCAAAAAATACGCATTTCCAAAAGGCTTCACCGAATAATTAAATCATCTCAGGTAGGGGCTATGTTCCGAATAAGTTTCGCATCAGTTGTGTGAGTTGGCGAACTTTCAATTAGTCTCGAAAAAAACTGAACAGACGCAGCAGCAGGAAGGAAGGAAGGAAACAAGAGGGGAAGTGCACATACATATATATATACATGTATACATGTGCGAAAACAAGAGTCTATTTCTTGGTTTGCCATTTTTTTTTTGCAACGACAAAGAAAAGAATTGAGAACAAAAAAAAAAAGAACAGTTCCTCTGTTTGTGTGTCGATTTGCGAATAAAAAATGTTTTTCTTCTTTGACCGCAAAAAGAGCACGAATATAATGAAACTTTCCAAAAAGAAAAGATCTAGTGACTAACTTGGAAGGTTCCAGCACTTGTGTGTGTTACCCTATGATTGGATTGTCGAAAAAGTCCAAAGCACAGTCACGAAGTAGAAGTACATATGCAGGATTAGCAAATTTTCAGGGTACGTTTTACCATGAATCCACAGGTGGAACAGCACTACAGCTTCGGTGCAGGTACCAAAAGAAAAATACATGCATTCATAATTAATAAGACGTTTAATAACAGTCCGCTCCTCCGTCTGGGCCATTACTCAACAAGTGGTCTCTCCACATCTCCCAATCTTATGCCACCGACTCTGAAACATCAGGCGCTATCCCTATACGGGTGGAGGTGGAATTTCCGACATCAACATCACATCCTAGGCCTATCCGATGGCACGCCTTGGAAGCCGAGTTGGGGGCATGCGTTGAACGTGCGCAAACCATCGAAGTATGGAGCTTTCCGTTCGAAGAAGTAGCTGATCGACATTGAGTGCCTCGCATATTCTAATGTTCCTAACTCGATCTTGACGAATTACCCCAGCAATACAACAAAGAAATCTCATTTCGGCAGCTTGTAACCCCAATCTTGATCATAGGTGAGGGTCGGAACAAACACTGAATTAAAGACCGATAGCTTAGCTCCGATGCCAAGTTCAGCCCTTCTGATAACATTAACCAAACTGTCTCAAAATTGTTCTAGCGTGATTAATTCTACAGGATAACTCAGTATGGCTTCTTCCATCTCTCGTGAATAAGACGCCGAAATACTTAAACTCCTCCACCTGTGTCAATGAACATGCAGAGTGCATTGAACAGGCATTCGGGGAATTACCATAACCTGTGATTTGTTCACATTCACCTTGTTCACCATTCCCAGTTTCAACACAGACGAACCTATCTAGTGCGCCCTGAAGTTCGTTCTGGGTGAATGTAAGGATGACCAAGTCATCAGCGAAAAGCAGATGACTTATCGTCAAAAAGAGGAACAATCATCCTGGTTTGCCAATCGCTAGGTGGCTGACACTGCGACCTAAAAATATCGATTATGCCATTGGTACAGGTAGTCAAATAGAACTACTACCTCCGCTATGAAGCTGGGTATGTCTTAAGTAGTCGAGTTCGTGAACTCCGCTAGCGATCAGAATCTATATATATAAAACTCTTTGTCCTGACTGACTGACCCAGAGATAGGCGCACAGCCCAAACTGCTGATGCTAGAAACTTGGAATTTGGACAGTAGTTTCCGATTGTGGCGTAGACACCCACTAATAAGGGATTTTTCGGAACTCAGCTTTTACAGGGTGTTAAAGTTTGTATGAAAAAAAAATTTTTAATTGGACTATGGAATTGAAATTTGGTGGGTATATTCTAGAACAGAAATAATGAAACACGTGTTTTACCGTTTTTCAAAATTATGACTGTGGGCCAAGATACAGGGCGTCAAAGTTTTGCTATTTATAGTAATGCGCAACCGTAGTCAGCGGCACATATCGTTTCGTGGTCGTGTGTTGTTTTTGGTTTGCCCAGTTGTACAAGGGTAGTTTTTTTCATTTTTCTTTGTGCTGCTTTTCTTCACTCAGCACGGTATCTATTCATGTATGTATGTATGCATTTGATGGAAATATTTTTTGTTGTAGTCGCAACTTGAACATAAATATTCTACGATACATAATCCTACCTATTTGGCAGGAAATCATTTCCACATGTAAGAACATACACATGAATATTTGTGTGTATATTCTTGATCTTGTGTTGTGGGCTACAACTAGGGGGGAAAGAAATACTGCCGTCGCCAGGAATGTTGTTTACGGGACGCGGGGACGAAAAATTAATATGAGAAATTGAAAGTTTATTCCTACTCATTAACGGCTTGAAACGCGGGGAAGGAAATATGGTATAATGTGACTTATTTCCACGCGGGCGTAGTCGCGGGTATCGGCTAGTTCCTTAATAAAAGATTCGTCTTTATAACCATTATAGTGCCGAATATACACGTCCTCTTCGTAACAGAAACGAGACTTTGTATCTGAACAAGGGTCTAGTTTATTGAGATAGCGTCTAAGGCCGCAATAACCTATAAGGAAACCCACCACCTTCCTCATGCTTCTCTTGGCAAGGAAAGTCAAAGTTTAGTGCCTGGAAAGTGCTTGTAAGGCATCGTTGCTGTACTTGACTGACCTAGGTTTAATGAAGTGAGATGTTAATGTGCTGGGTGCATCTTGACTCTCTGAAAAGATATGCCCCTTTTACCTTTATCAAGGTTTATCCTAGCGTAGAACTCATAGCATGGATCTTAGCCTAAAATACATCTGCGCACATATTCATTGATACTGACACTTTAGTATTGGATGCAAGGATGGCAGTACCAACACCAGATGCCTCTGGCTATGCTTTCATGCGAGCATATTTTGCAGATTAGTTGATGAATGTATAATACCTTACTTAATCACTTCCTGCTACTTTAAACAGCTCGACAGCTTGCCGTCAGCTCTATCAGCTTTGTTGGATTTAAGCTTGGATGCGACTATTTGCACTTTTTCCTAGTCCGACGGACGCAATTGTTGACTCCCATTCACTAGGTGGTTCTTTCTGCTTTCATCGCCGTTATGCAGTCTGCAGAAGTGCGTCTTCCATATCGTCAGCAACGACTATAGCTTAGCTACTTTCTTTCTCTGTTCGTCTTTGCAGGTTTTTGTGGTCACCGTGGCTAGTGCGTTGGACTGCTGTGCGAGTTGCGTGTCTACAGCCATCTCCACCGAACATTTTTCGCGGCACAACCTCTCGTCGGGAAATGAATACCTACGGGAGTATAATATGTCATGTAAAAGCTTCTCAATTCGCCGTTCGGAGTCGGCAATAAATTGTTAATCCCTTTTGATCGTGCGAAAAACGTAGCGACCACACGTGAATGGTTGCGAGAAGCTAAGCTTTGGTTCATCCCGAGCTGTCGCGTCAGCTGAAATGTTCCTTTTACCCTTCGATGCGACTGCCAAACACCATTCCTGCAGTAGCATCTCTCTATTTCTTCGATCGCCCATATGCGTTTGAGAAGCTGGTATTCGTTGATTCTCTTCTGTAGGTATAGCTCGAAATCTTCTCTGGTCCTTCCATGCCGCTCTCTGTCCTGTCCGCTGATGAGTTCTTTCTTTTGCCAATCAGGTCAGATTTGTCAAAGGTGGCTTGTTCGGTACTTGTCTACTGAAGATGTGATTACTTGGATATTTTTACCGAATTTATGTTGGATCGTACAACATTGAAAAACTTTCCATCAGTCCTTGCAAGACTGTAAGATGATTAATCAATCTTGGAAGTACGTATCTCGGCGGTATCTTAAGGTCTTAGTCCCAAAAGGATGCTCTGGTTAGACCACCTACAACAAATTCGTCTATAGTTTGCTGACCAGAAGTTCTTGAACGAACAAAGGGCAATTAAGCTTGATAAGTTAAAGAGGGTGTCATCATCGGTCTATCACCTTTACATATGTATTTTTATTAGGAATACCGCTGCCCGTTGTGGTATAAAGCTGAAGCTAGAACAAAAGCATAAGGGAGGTGGTAGATCTATGTATTAGGCTGATTGCACCCATAAAACAAAACATTCAGGGTCTCAGCCATAAGGTCGGGTTTTAATTATGAAAAGCGGGTGGCGGATAACTTTACATGAAACTGATTATAAGACGCCAGCACGAGCATTGGATAGGACATTCAGTACACGATTTTATTTTCTGATTTTTATTTCTACACGGATGGTTCTACCCCAACAACTTCCCTTTCTACGTTTTTGGGGTAGCAGTGGCACAATGAAATCAACTGCTGGTTTTCGCGACTATAATCGCAAGTCTTTCAACCTATCTAACCTAACCAAACCAACCGTTGCAGAAAAGCGTACGGATTACTTCCTCTGCATATTGTGATCGTCTTAAAAACATACAAGCATACATTTTCAATGACCTAGTTATCCACTATGAAAGTCACGGGTGAAGGGTGCTTAAATGGCCCCTCAATACCTCTCGAGCCATAGACTCCAAATCATCAGAAGCCATCCCCATATGGGCTCCAAGCTTGGCAAATAATTTCTGTAAAACCTGTATGGACGAAGATGAGGAGGAAACCGCTCCCCACCTTCTTTGTACCTGCCCACCTACCTCCCATATAAGGAATCTTTACTTAGGTGCCTTCTTTTACAACGATCTAGGCGAGCTAACCAATACAGATCTTAGAAGCCTCCTTCGCTTTATTAGAAGCTCCAGCTGATTCAATGAGTAAGCAAAGAAAATGTTTCAAGATCCGTGTGGTATTACAGCATACCTTTCATTGATCCAAGTTTGCTGGTAACCTAACCTATCTCCATTCGAGTAAAGTAGAGATTTTGGACTCTGTTCAGCCATCTATTCCAGGGCCTTCCCAGGAGACGCCTATCTGTTAGAGCGGATTCCATGGCGCGTACGTCTTGGAAGCCTAGCTGAGGGCATGCGAATAGCGTGCCCAAACCATCGATCGATTCCGGCGAGTTACCTTAGCAAAAAAAAATCGCATTTCGGCCGCTGGTATCCGCGATCTCATTCTTTCGGTCGTGACCATAGGCGATGATGAGAACAAACACTGAATTAAAGAAGCTTAGCTTCAATGCTAAATTCGGCACTCCTGATAATAGATTGACTGAGCTGCCTCAACATAACTAGGTATTCCACCTTCCATCGCTCGTGAATAAAACCCCGAGATACTTAAACTTTTCCACTTTATTGGGACTCCACTAACATGCAAAGTGCATTGAGCAAACCTTTAGGAAACGACTATTACTTCTGATAGTTTTCGTTTAGTCTCGTCCCAGCTTCAACACAGACAGCTTATAGACTTGTCAAGTGCGTGTTGAAGTTCGGTCTGGGTGGACCCAAGAATGACCAAGTCATTAGCAGCGAAAAGCAGATGGCTTTTCCTTAAATCTCCCTATTCGAACATTTCCTCATCCAGCCATGGTGTAACATGCAATCCATATACACAAAAAAAAGGAGGGGTGACAAAACGCACCCCTGGCGAAGTCCAACGCACACAGTGAAAGGTGTCGATTTAACGCCCTTCACCCAAACACTGCTCTTACGGTTTGTGTATATAGAACGACCTTCAGAAGAAGAGTCCATTCCATACCCCTGCAGTAAACTCCAGAGTTTACCTCGAGGAGCCCGATCATATGTGTTCTCCAAATCCACAAAGCAACTGTAGATAGGTTTGGCTTACTCTCAGGTTTACTCAAGTATAGCATAGCTTGTCGGTTGTGTTTCTACCCTGGCGCACTAATCATCTCCCAACCCGGTGTTCTTAGTAGGGTAAAAGTCAGCCATCGGAGGAGCTCGAAATGGCTGACTCAAGAAACGCCCAGGATTAACTCGCCTTTCCTATATTTTACTATTTTCTCATTCAAGTACTTCTGTCTCCCAGCGGGGAGTACAATGGCTTCACAGGTTTGAATAGCATCAACAGTAAATCCCAACAAAACACACGTCACCCTATTGCCGAAGAAGACATTTCGCACACTTGTCGTGGATACGTATGTGTATTCAAATCAAATAAAGTTTGCGATTCTCGGTTGCCAATAGAGAGGAGCTCCCCATTCACACAATAACACTTCTAATCGATTAATAACTTAGGTAGCACACCCTCCTAACACCTGATCACATTTATTCACCACCACCGTCACAAGAGCGAATACCGCTCGTGAATCAAATTAGAAATTCCTCCAATCTGCAGTATGTAATCGGTCATTTTTATCGTTATGTTTACATTTTTTTGTGTGCCGCTGTTGTTGGACCGCTATTACACAATCGTGATGGGCCTGGCATGTTTGATGTTGGTCGTTCCTTCTAATTATACACTACACGTGTCTTTTTATGCATTGGTGGGTTTTTGTTTTATTGTTTCGTTGGGAAAATGCATGAGAAGGGCTCCATTCAACGAATTGTGTGTAAATAAATGTGCACGATGATGTAGAAAGACAAAGTGAATGTGCTGTGTGCTCTCTCGTCGGTGTGATGAAATGGGTCATCTGTGGCAGCAGCGAGGGGGGGAACATATTAGAAAGTTTTTTTTCCACTGGATGGTGGTTTTATTTTTTGAAATTGTTTGATACTTTGGTTTGCATGGAGCTAAACTTTGATAGTGTAAGCGGGTTAGTGTCCGATTGCTGCTTGCTTTCTATTGCAATCTCTTCGGTTGGCCTAGTTAGAGTGACGAGTACATTGAACCTTCACATGGCGAAACCAGAGAAAAAAAAACTCGGCAAGTCAACTCCAGACCAGATATGTGAAATACGCGTTAAGCGCCATAAAATAATTTGGAAATGATGGCAATGGCAACTCATGCAAATGATTTCGATTTCTTTTCATAGAGTGTCCAAGCAAACACAAGGAAAGAATAATTCAAATGCGATTTGAAGACGACGACGGCGATGAGCTAAGCCCCAGTAGCAAGTAAATTGCCCCGAAAAAGAAATGAAATACAATTGCAAAGCACAGAATCTTATGGGCCGACCGGGTAGTGGGGAGACGACAATGCATTAATTGTTTTATAATTTCAATGAGCGTGCTCTCTGGTTATGACCCAGAAATTCCACATTTCAATAGTCATCGGCTTGCGCTGGTCGTCCGCTAGGCCGCTAGTCCGCTCCTTCGATTAGCTGCTCGCGTTCATTTGATTGTGAGGCCGTTTATCTGTGTCTGGGTTCGTTGATTATCAGAATCGTTGAGTGATGACCGAGTAAGAGTGTACTGCAGTAATCTATTTTCTTGTAAATTAATTTCTGTTTTCTGATTACTGAGTAGTTGGGAGTAGGTGGAATATTACCAGCCATCGGCTGCGCTGATAAAAATGGAAATTGTTGATCCACGCTCGAGGTGATTCACCTGAAATGAATTCGTTTCTCTTTACTTTACTTATTGGCATTGTGCAAATTATTTGCAAGACATTTATAGCACTGTGGTGTGCATGCGTAAACTTATCGCTGTCTCTTGTTATGGTGAAGGCGTGGTAGTGAGATATGAAGACTTTTCTTAGCGCAAGAGATGTGCCGTAATTTGGCAGTATCTACTGAAAACTAACTAGTGAAAGATGGATCTCAGTCCTCAGGTCGATTGAACAATTCCAACTATGTAGTTCGCATTATAAGGAAAGTAGTCATAGAATGAGTTAATATGCATCCGGATTCTCTGACCTTCTCATTTTCGTCCGGCGAGTACTTTCGAAGCTCAATTGTTCTCAGGTATGAAATGGGTGATTAAAATACTGACAATGAATAGATAAGGTTAGGGTGGCTGTAAACATACAAGCACGCTTAGACCGATGTAGGTCCGTTGTAATACTCGGGATCTACCATTTTCACAGCTACTCTTAGAGGAGGAAGGTTAAAACAAACTGAAGAATTTAATAAAATTTCTTCGTTTCTACATCTTCTGTAGAAGTTGTTTGAAAGGAGACCTAATCTCTCGGTCTGAGGATGCCCCACCAACTTTCTAATAGACACTTGAATGGCTAGAGATAACTACTGACTCGCCAAGAACTGCAGACCAATCAGTCTGTCTTTATGTCTGCTGAAATACAAGGATACACAGAATGAGTTGGATGTGCACAGAGTTGCTTTGCGATCGCATCTCTTGTCTGTTGACGTGGAAAATCCCGCGAGACTGCATTTTTAAACTTAGTCAGCTGAATTGAGTGCCCACATGCTAGTCAGATGTAGGCGATGGGCATTTTCATCAATGTCGAGGGTGGTTTTGACAATTCATGAGACAACTCTACCGGAGTAGGACACGGAGTAGATAAATCGTTAGTGTTTTTTTAATCTCTATACACAAACTGTAAGAGCTGTGTTCGGGTGAACGGCGTTAGGCCCACACCTTTCGCTGTGGGCGTTGGACTTCAGGGATGCATTTTGTAATCTCTCCTTTTTATAGTGTATATGGATTGGATGTTACAGTGCAGGCGTCGTGAGGAACGCCTCGAATTGGGAGACTTAAGGATAAGTCATCTGCTTTTCGCTGATGACTTGGTCATCCTCACGTTCACCCAGACCGAACTTCAGCGCGAACTTCGTCGCCGTCTGTGTTGAAACTGGGATGAAGGTAAACGTGAAAAAAACAAATCAGAGGTAATGGTAATTTCTCGAACACCTGTTCAATGCACTCTGCATGTAAGTAGAGTCCCATTAAAACAGTTGGAGAAGTTTAAGTATCTCGGGGTCCTATTAACGAGTGATGGTAGGAGCAATACCTGTAGGATTGGTCAGGCTAGAGCAATTTTGAGACATCTTGGTCAATCTGTTATCAGGAGGGCCGAACTTGGCATCGAAGCTAAGTTGTCGGTCTTCAATTCAGTGTTTGTTCCGACCCTCACCTATGGTCATGAGGTTTGTGTAATGACCGAAAGAATAAGATCGCGGATACAAGCTGCCGAAATGAGATTTCTTCGTTGTATTACAGGGATGACTCGTCGAGATCGGGTTAGGAACACTTAAATACGCGAGGCACTTAATGTTGAGCAGCTACTTTTTCGTCCGAAGAGGTCCATACTTCTATGGTTAGGACACGTTAAACGCATGTCCTCAACTCGGTTTCCAAGACTTGCCATGGAATCCGTGCCATCAGGTAGGCGTCCCCTGGGTAGGCCCAGGATGAGGTGGAGATGACCCCTGATGATTTAGAGTCGATGGCGGAAGATCAGGAACTGTGGAGAGTCCACTTAAGCTCCTTAACCCGCGACCCTCATAATGGATAAGCGGGTCATTGAAAATTATGATGATGATGGTGTTGTGGGTTAAGGTGATTCTAATGTTCAAAATCGTGGTATGTATGTACATATCTTGTTGTCAGTATATGATAATAAATAGGAACTGTATGCTGATCGATTCCACTCAGGAATTTCAGGCATATACAGATGGGGTTGGCTTATCATCTGTAAGACCTTCCTTGTGAACTGGCTTATCGAAGACGCAGATGGTCCTGGATGGGATTAAGGAAAGGTGTACTTCAGGCTATGGGTCGTGTGCTTCCAGTTTAACTTAAAACTAATTTTTTGTTTGCACCTAAAAGAAGGAGTTGGCTAATTGGCTCTACCAGAACTCAAAGGCCTAAGAATCACACTTTTCAATGAAATAAAATCTTTAGGAGTAATCCTATGCAGAAAACTTCTTTAGTCCAAGCGTTAGTTAAATTTTGTCTGGAAATAATAACTTGTCGCCGAGAAGAGTAATCTTATTTCAAAAGGCGATTATAAAACCCTCCTAAGCTTTCACGCAGAAACGGCTTCAATGAACCTCTTGTCTCAGCATGGGTAAAATAAACCCTTCTTGCTGCGATTATGAGCACGACCAAAATCACCGCTAAGGCGCTGTTTTGACAACCTCGATGACTTGTATATTTATTTATGTATTAGAAAACTGACCAAGGATGGGTCTAGGTCTGGCAGTTTTTCTACGTTGCTAACGAGTAGTTTGCCTATCGTGCGGTGTCCGTTTCTATCTAGAACTGAACCGTTGCACAAGAGAATGTTGACGGAGATCTCCAATTTGCCTACTGTGACAGAACCGCTAGATTC
The DNA here is from genome assembly GCA_917880715.2 of Matsumyia berberina. Lineage (NCBI taxonomy): Eukaryota > Metazoa > Arthropoda > Insecta > Diptera > Syrphidae > Matsumyia > Matsumyia berberina. The sequence continues at coordinate 62,032,309 of OU862871.1, forward strand.
TCCGCTTTTTAATAATTTTGTTGTTTTGGGCAATATGACATATCCGCGAGTGAGACATCTATACCAACTTGAGTGTGGCGCAGAGGGTTATCTCCCTCTCGCCAGCCTATCTAGATATCCTATGGGGTGAGTAAATTTCTTGCTTTTTTTCATGTTTTGAACGTTATCCTGACTCTATTTCTGAAGCTTTTTTTTTTTTTTTGAAGTGCCTGCCCTTATGGCTGATACTGCGACCTAGCAAGATCTATGGGCACATCCCCATTGTTACCAAGACTTGTTGGGTCGAAAAACGCCAGCACCCACTCCGAAAGCCATTTTTGATCCGTCGGTAAACCATTCCAAACATCCTGGGTCTTATACGGGTTCTCCATTAGGCCAGTCGACACGGTCTAATATTTCTACCTCAAATAGCCTTCTGAAACTGTACTTCCTGGCCATAACGTCGGGGACAGCGTAGAACATGTCTGTACTTGGAATTGAGTGAAGTATTTTAGGATGCCGCACAAGATTACCTGATTTATACTTGTGTTCTAGCTACAGCTTTGTAGCACAACGGGCAACGGTCTTCCTAGCGAAGATATGTAGGGGCGTGAGCCCGATGACAGCCTCTATGGCTGACATAGGGCAGGTGGGTATAGCACCTGTAATACCGAGATAGGCAATTCTTTGTAGCTTCTCAAGCTTCATTGCCGTCATTCGTTCAAGTACTTTTGGCCACCAAACTATGGCCGCGTATGCTATTATGGGGCTAACTATCGATATATACAACCAGTGTATCATTTTGGGACTAAAACCCCAAGTTCTGCCGTAGAGACGCCGAGTAGCCTATGGCCGATGGATTTGGTTAATAAATCGATATGTTGCAGAGGCTGTAGTATATTCAGTCTTAGCGTTCTGCGTTTTCGATACAGGCCGCTCTTTGCAGTCTGCCGAGCGCTTTAAGCTCACGATATGTGGAGATAAGATGCAGTACTACTGAACACATGTATAGAACGGTCTACACTCAGCGTATGTTTACTTCTTCTTTTCTAGTGTAGGCATACAACATTCGATGTAACAGCCTACAGGGGCCAAGATCTAGTTTCTTACAACCACTCATGCTGTTTGTGTTATATTATTGGCACGAATGGAATGGACTTTCAGCTCCCATTGCCGAACACAAAATGCGGATTGAGAACATTTCGGTCCATCGTTGCTTGAATTTAGAATTCAAATCCTCACTGAGCTGATAAATTTAGCTACGGATGCTTATCGTCGTTTTAAGTATGCGTCCTTTGCCACAGAATATCAGTGTACCACATTGTTGCTACCCAAGATCAGATAGCTTTGAAAACTGATCACGGTACAAACCAGCCTTATCGCGTGTTTCATACCTCGAAATCGGGCAGATTATCACCTTTAGGTGAACATAAACTGTGTGTAGATCGTTTGAAACTGAACCATGTTCTGCACACGTTATATAACCTATAACACTGCAATTAAGCCCACAGTACCCTATAGATCTCATGAGCACGTAACCGATACCAAACAAGATAAAATTATTGTCTTCTCATTGTTTCTTGCCTTGCATTGCAAATTAAACTCATGCCCTCTATTCTCTGCCTCTCGCTTGTGTTTTTCTTTTTTGTTTCACACAGCTTATCAAATATGCAAACCGTACTTTATCAGCATTTTTTGCTTTCGGTGTTATCCGTTAGAAAGTCTATCAACGCACATGACTCATGAGTTTGGATTTTTTGCGGTTTTTTTAATTTTTTTTCCCAGTCCGTGGTGGTGGTGATTTCTGATTTCTCTCAGCTGTTTCTTGTGGAGAATCATGGTTTTGATATGTGTGATGTAAACCACATATGAATGCCCAGCCTTGACCCACATGCGACAAGTGTTTGATTGTGGTGCTGACAACTTACTCGGCTGAATGATTATGCTTTTATGGTTCTGTTTACAGAGCAACATCATTTCACGTGTCATGATGTCTTTGAAGAAAATCTGAATACATGCATACGTATGTAGGTATATCGTTTGTTATTGTCTCGTTTAGAGATTGCATAAGCTACACAACTGGTCTTCTTGCTGGAGAAAGAAAATCTCCAGGCATGTCTCTTACTAAATTTAGATGCCTTCAGTAACCGACTGCAGCTTTTATATTATAATAGAAAGATAAGCTGGATCGGAAGAGCTCTAAAAAAAGATTGCACATGAGCACAGTGTAGGTGTTATCGCAGCCCACTGTATCACTGGCGAGCACGCAAATAGGCTTGGCGAGGAGGGTGAAAAGACAATTCTCGCCTAGCCCTCTATGGTTTTCTTTTTCCTTTTTTATTTCTGTTCAGTTATCTTGTTGTCTAGGCACAAAATGATGTCTGCTTCGTTTAAAGTTTTATTGGCTCAAGTGGAATAGGGTATCACAGCTTACCTGTGTCTAGCCTAAGTGTGCAGTCAACTATTTGAGGTTTGCCGGGTAATGCACTTAAAGTACCTACACAGGGGCCTATTAGTCTAGTGAGATGGGTTTTTTGAGTTGGACTTACAGGAGATTCTATATTTCGATATTAATAGCTCGAGCATGGACTCAGCCATAATTTCTTTTTCTGGTTAAAATTTCGGGGAATAAATGTACAAACTGGCGTGGCTCAGTGGTTAATGCGTTGGACTGCTGACCGAGCTGCGTGGGTTTAAGCCCCAGCCATATCCACCGAACATGTTCGCGACATCACCTCTCGTCGGGGAATGACAAGCCTCCGGGAGTATAATCTGTCATGAAAGAGCTTTTCAAGTCGCCCTTCAAAGTCGGCAATGATTTGTAGATCCCTTCCATTCGTGCGAAAATTGTAACACACACAACATGAATGGTTGCGAGAAGCTGGGCCTTGGCTCATTCCGAGCTGTCGCGCCAGATATTTTTTTAAATACACAAATTCGCGGAAGCAACTGGCGAACAAACTTTTAACAATGTAACTTTTTGACTCTGGTGAAAGCTCCTGTTTTAACCGGAATAAAACAGTTAGATGCGTTACACCGAGCAAAAGTGGATACATTATTCATAAATCAGTGATTTATACTACTATAATCATGAAGCGCCTGAACTTTTACCTGAATATATGTATATCCACTCAGCCAAGGACCATTGTAATACTACTTTGAGTGTTTGGGTTGAAAACCCCAATCTAAATTGTAGGTAGAGATGGGACCGTGTCACTTTATCACTGCGGCCACCGATGGGCCTATTGTGATTCGAGCTCATAATGCCTGAATTCAGATGAATCCAGAGATGTCTTTGAGTAAGCTGGCAGATATATTCTTCATTTCGAGGTAAAATTTGTTAAGAGGCACCGGCAGAAGTTACTGGGTCATTAAAGCCGTAGTTAGTACTATGCCTACAAACTTTAACAAAATCGTGTTCTCTAGGTTGTAAACCTTGTGACGGTGCATAAATTTTAAACAATGGTAGCAAATGAGGATACTCAATGTGACCAGTTAGAACATCCTGGGTAAAAAGGGCCAAATAATATGTCCTTTATTACTTAACGGCTTAAGGCCTATTAAGGCTCATCCGGCTTCGTAACAAGGAACCCTGGATTCCCACGACATATTTCCGAGAGCAAATTTATTGAATCGTTTTTGAATTCTTTCTATACGAACTGCGCTGTTGCGGTAATAGGGACTCCAGATCAAACAGCAGTACTCCAAGTATAATTTTGGGTGAATATAAACACTCGGCATTAGCAGTGTTTTAAAAATGACTTCGCGTTGTCTGCAAGATTCCGTTGCACTGATAATCTTCTTGGAGAAGGTAGGCCAATATGTGCTCTTGTGATCTTTTTTCTGGAAAGCGTCAGGATGGCCTCGTATGTCTACCTTTCAGTTGAGCCGTGTAAGTTTGTGCAAGTTAAACTCGTGCTTTGACAACGTAGATCTTATAGTGCAGTCTTCTATAAATGTTAGCGTTTGCGTTCGTTCTTTTTACGGTGGGACACGGTTTAGTGAACATTACGTTTAGACCAGTTACCATAGGTCGCTTTAAACCATACATTCTTGAAAATAAGGACCTGAAGGAGCTTTATTTGGCCCATTTTCAGCACTTTGCAAAATTCAAAGGCAGGCTCAGTGCCAGGACTTCTTCTCGGTTAGTTCAGCTGTTCACAAACAAAGCCAGTGCTGTACATTCTTGCCACAAAGTTTCCGAACTCCTCCACAAAGCCTGGGATGTGGTCGTTCCTAGGGAGCTTGCCTTGCACTAGGGAACTTTATTAGACCTCTCAGAATTAAAATATTTTTCTAAGTAAAGACAACAAACTTCTTCGATCCGTTCTCTAGTTTCATTTTTTAAGTAACTAGCTGTGTGGGTCATATATCATATCTTGTGTTTTACTTTTTTTTCTAGATTAAATATCACACAACCGGATATCCAGCACAGATCACAGGAAAATAAATCCTATTCTCTCTAAAGTTTACAAATCCAAACGATAAACAACACACAGCAGTCAACGTTTGGAACGAGATGTCAATGTCGAAATCACCCGACACAGCACAAAAAATAAAATATATAACTTCGGTTTTTCGTGCGCTGATCACATCCCGCAAGCAACCATGTACATTGCGCGAGATTTTACGAGAATATCCCGAGGTGGAGAGCAAACCGATCAACTATACTAAACTTGGGTTCAAATCTGTCGAGGAACTACTCCGTGAGAGTGGAGATTTTGTACTCACAAAACTTGGAGGGGAAGTAAGTCATTTTTTTATTTATTTATATCCACAATCTAAAAATAAATCTCGCTCTCACTATTCCAGACATGCATCGCTGCCAAGTACAGCAAGAATTCGTCGCATATAGCGTTGATGGTGCGTGGACAAAAGAGCAGCGGCAGCAGTAAATCGAATAAGACAAATAAAAAGGCACAAGTACGACAACCTCAACGCTCTGCAGATCAGAGCTGGAATAAGAGCTCCTATTCATCGATAGTGAGCCAAAAGCCACCGTTGAAAAGATTTATCGTGTCGCAAAATTGTATGAACGGCGACAATAATAACAACACGAATCAAATAAACAATAGAAACGCACAACAGCAAAAACAGCCGAACAGCCGTCCATATAATCAGCAGTACTCGGTTAGTGCTGGGCAAAGAGATTTACGTGACAAGTTGAATACAAAGAAGGACAACAAAATGATGACCAATGGTAAACAACAACAACAGCAGCAGCAGCCGGGACAGGGACAGGATCTTCGAGATAAGCTGAACATAAAACAAAATCACCATCATCAACAACAGCAGCCCAACCAATATCAGCAGCAGCAACATAAAACTAAGATGGGCCCGCGTGCAATACTCGGACAGAACAACAATGCTAACGGTGTGCCTCAACATGGCTATCAGCTCGGACAGCAGCAGCAAAGACAGTCACAGCAACCACAGTCAAATCCTTGTAGCCATTTGCAGAACAGCAATGCAATTTCAATAGCATCCTCGTTGATCCTGGCCCAACGGCAGCAGCAACAAATGCAACAGCACTTACAACAAGCATCTCGCCATCAGCCGTCGCAGCAGCCATACCAACAACAAAATCAACGCATTCACCAGCACCAACAGCCGCAACAGCAGAAGAGACATCAACAACCACAGCAACAGCAGTTGCAGCAACAAAAGCCACAACAGCAAATACCAGGACCGATTCTGGGCGCTGCTGTTTCTCAGGCTGCTGTTAACATAAACAAACAGCAACAGCAACAGCATGTGGTGATGGTGGCAGGAACAGGAGCCGGCATCGGAGGAAAGAATTCTGTTCAAGATAGACTGAAAATAAAGATAAGCAACAATAATTATAACGCGAATAATAATAATTTCAATGCCGGCGGTGGCGGTGCGGGATTAACACCAGAATCATCGCCGTCGCCAGCATTATCGTCTGCCGGCTCGGATCAGAATGCGCCGAGTCCGTTTGGCGACCGAAAACATGTGATAAAGAATGAAACTCAAGAGACTCAAGTAAGTAAATTATCTTTAAACGAAATATCTGTTATTTGGTTGCTGTTCACTTCTCCGGTAGTTATGTAGACGTTTTGTTTCGAAAGATAAGAAAGACGGAAATCATTGGCTTTCATCGATTTATTACAGAATTTGAAAGTACTATTCTTCTTGAGTTTATTTTCAGATTGTTAGGAACTGCGTCAGTCCTAGCACACCTCAATCCTGTGAATATTTTCCAGAGCTTAGCTCTGTTAAGCTGTAGTATACAAACCTTCTCTGAAAGATTTCTAGTGCTATGAAGGTGTGGCATCAAAAAAGTCCCAAGGTTAAGTTTAAGCTTCCTAGCGAAATCCTCAATAGCCACCAGATCGACGCAACAGAAGCTCACTAGATTGCTGGATACGCGACCGTAAATTGACTCCTTCGTATCATGCCGGACCAACCTTGTTGTGATTTGCTTTGCCTCTCGCTGGTGGGTTGCATAACAGCCACATAAAGTGGACCCTCCGACCTAAAAAATGAGATTTTCTTCTCTCATTTGTTTCTTATGTTAATTCAGTAATAAAAATATGCTGTCCCTATGTACTTATGGTTTCGTAGATCCTTCGCGACTAATGTGTGAACATTCAAATCGATGTCCTGAAGTATATTGAGGTTTCTAGAACACTGCACCAGCAGTCAAAACTAAATCCGTGAATAGAGGCGCCACTGATACTGGCGCTTATTTTAAGGGCACGCAGCTCATTTGAAATATGCCAGCATAATAGGGCATGGGATACCGACACGTTGGGCTAAGATGTCACCGAATCTCCTCCCCATTTTCAGCAGGATTCTACTCCTTAGTCTGCATTTATCGAAACTCCCAGTCCTTCAGACTTCCTTGGTTAATAAGGTTTTAAGTTGGATTTTGATATTCTTGCATGGATGATTCCTCAAAATTTTTTTTTTTTTATTTCAGCAAATAATTCCGCCAAAAGTTTTCCAATTCAACCCAAAACTCGATCCTGTCACATCACTCTCACAATATTGTGTGGTTCGGAGATGTCACCAGCCCGAATACAGCTTCTTCCGATCGAAATTTACCAAACTGTTCCAATGCCGTGTACTAGTCAACGGAAGTATTTACTCTACTTACCCGAATGAGTACGCAAATGAACAGACGGCGAAATTCTCTTGCGCTGCAATGGCTATTGAAGAGATCAAGCTTCAAGAGTGTCGTCGGCATTTGCCAATCTGTTCAGACTCTGATTATGAACTAACGATGAAAATTTATCAAGAGCTCAAGTCTCATCCGCACGGAATTTTTGCGAAAAATTTCCCCGAATGGTTTGAGAGCACATTTGAGCAACTGTTGCCCGATCATTGGTGGTCACTGATCGAGGGATCAAAACAATTTGTGACCGAAACAACAGCTGGAGATAGTGTGATAATTTTCTCAAATAATGACTTTGAAAACGCCGACAATCTTGAGCTTGAATCTGAGAGTTTTACTATGGAAGCCATCACCATGCCGTGGGCGAATAAATACTGGAATCTCTATATAACGCATTGTGTGTCCACGGTGGAGATTTGGGCACGGCTCTTTGGGAAGGAACACAGCGATCAATTTGATAACTTAATGAACGATATCGACTTGTACATGCTGACGGAGAAAACCCGCCCAGTGTCGGTGGCATGTAAACAGATTTATTTGGTTTGCATATCAGAGTGTTGGCATCGAGTGCGTTTAGACGAGATGGATAAACTTAATGGCATTGGGCTGTGCTTTTTCATTGATTTTGGTGATGAGGATTGGATACCTGTAAGTCAGTTGTATATATGCGACAAGAAGTTCCTGAAACTGTCACCGCAAGCAGTCTCATTCAGTTTGTTTGGCTTGGAAGACTTTGCTGGCAATCCGAATGCTAAAAGACATTTGGATACGATGTTAGCTAGTAAGAGTGTGGTCGGGGAGATTCTTACCAAAGAGGATGTCTTCCAGGCGGGCAATGGGGAGGGAAATGTCTTCAGGATACAAGTGGTGTTGTACGACACCTCATCGCAGGAGGATGTGAACTTGAATCCGTTGATTTTGCAACAGATCTGCAACGACACACCACCGCCTGAGATCAAGCGCACGGGTCTGACAAATGTGCTGATCACGCACATAACTGATGCCGGGGATGTGTATCTTCAAGTACGGAACTCTGAATTACAATATGTTCAGGTAAGTTGTAAGCATATCTTGAGTAAGGAACTCTAATGAAATTATGATTTTCTTTAGAAACTAATTCACCAACTGATCGAGTCAAAGTTCAAGGAAGACCAGCATAAGGTGACACGGGCTGATGTTCAACGCTCGAGTTTGTTCTTGATTTGTGATAAGACCACCAATCAGTGGTATCGAGGAGCTTTGGCGAACACCAACCATCAACCAAACGATGAGGAGTTTGAGATTTTCTACATCGACAATGGTATGACAAAGAGAACACATATCTCCAACATGTTCCAGTTGGAGTCGTTGAGTACCGCGCTCAGCAAATTCCCACGGCAGGGAATCAAAGCGAAGTTGGACAACATACCGGCGTTAACGCCAGGAATTGTTGCAAGAATACGTGGACTTTTGCCTGCCGATTCGAGAGCTTTAGTACGTTGAAAATCCTTAAGTTAGTTTCTTTTTGTGCTAATCAGGTTCCTTGGTCCACTTTAGGTCAAAATTGGTACACCCAGTGCTGTACCAATGATTGTTGTCTATAAACGCTTCGAAGGCAGCGAAACACTATGCAACGTCAATGAAGTGATACGCGTCGAGCAAGAACTGGAGAGGTAAGCTTCAACGCCAATCAAGGATGCACCCCAAATTAAGATTTATTCATTTAGTTCATCGTCTGATCTTCTGGACGAGAATGCACCGACTACTCCAAATGATAGCAAAAGCAGCGGGGGCGGTAGCAGTGGTGGTCTACCATCCCCCGGAGCATCATCACGAAACAGTTCTTCAGTCGACTTGAATCAAACTTTTCGCAATCTCACGATAAAAACGAATTCTGTGCCAAATTCTCCACAAAAGAGTGATTACATGCTCAAGTTGAAGAGCTACGATGAAGTGCCAAACATAGGAGAATTTTTCGATGTACGCGTCACAATGTCTGCGAATCCATGTAATTTTATGGTAAGTTATGTCAGTATACAAGATTTGTTGGATATAGTATACATCTATGTGTATTCTATAGGTTCAACCTTATAAGGATTTCCCAGAGTTACGGAAACTTATGAAGGATCTACAGGAGTACTGCGAGAGTAACGATGAATTTATTCCTACTGACATGGTACAGATTGGACAAGCATATGCAGGCAAAAACAAAGATGGCTTCTATCATAGGTATGTATTACAATTTAGTTTGTGTATATCGAAAGCTCTGCATCAAGAGTGTTAGACGTCTCACTCATTTTCTTTAACGGAATTTGTCGAACATAACTGCCTGCAGATAGCAACATTTCGACCAAGTTCCACAACTGCAGTGATCGCAAACACCTCATGTCTGATTACAGTGAATAAAGATAAATACAAGGCTTCTATAGTCAATCCAAGCATGCCAGACTCACATGCTGTTGAGTGCTTGCAGAGTAAAACACCTTTTTCACATTCGGCGTAATGTTGAAATTCATCTTTCATGTCTTTTATTTTATAGCCAGTTCAGACAGTTCCTCGATGTGATCAAAGATGTATTTTCCCAGGGTCTTCCTTTTTTTTCATAGAGGTTTGGGCAGTGACAGAGATAATTGGTTGTCTTCACGTAACTTTTCGTCACCAACTCTTCATAATTCACGATTTACAGGACTCGATTTTGGCGGTACGGCCAAGTCGTGTAAATAGCAATTCGACAGGACCGCATGTGACTAAAAGCGCAAGCGCCAAAGTAGAGATGTTAGATGTTAGAAATCGGGGTGTGTGTGTGTGCACTGCGACCTGTTTAGATCTATTGGGCTCCCCCGTACTCATATTGACCGATACGTCTCGACCTAGAGAACCTTTTCCAATCCAATCACTCTGAGAATTTGGAGCATCTGGATTGTGTCCAACGATGGGAGATCCTTTTCAAGGAAAGTGTGCGTTCCCAGATGTGCTCTTCTTTTGTGGATCAATGCTCCACAGTCCATAAGGAGGTGTGACGGAGTCTCCTCGGCATCGCTGCAGAATCTGCAGTTTCCGTTTGCTTCTATTCCCATTTTCTTGAGATGCTCCCTGAGTCTGCAATGACCCGTTAGGAAGCCCGTTAGAATTCGAAGCTGGTTTTTGCTGGTACCTAGGTCGTAGTTCTCGAGAAGTTCCTTCGCCTGCCTTAGTCCTGGGAGTGTTTCCCATAGCATCCTTCTTTCACACTCTTCCTCTCTTCTCAGTTCCTCTTGGATTCAGTGCGCTCCCAGCCCGCAGAATGGCTCGGGTCCAACGAATGGTGTGTCTGACCCTTTCCTTGCCAGTTCATCGGCTGTCTCATTTCCCTCTATCCCTACATGACCTGGCAACCAGTAGAGGGTGCCTTTATTGTTCCGGATAAGTCTGTTTATCTTTTCCAGACACTCGTAAACCAGTTTGGGTCTGAATTCGTAGAAACTCAGCGCCTTGATGGCAGCCTGGCTGTCTGATAGTATCGCGATGTTTTGCGCGTGATATTTTCTATTGAGGCTTATTTGTGCACATCTTTCGATCGCATATACCTCTGCTTGAAAAATACTGGGCGATGTTCCCATTGGCTATGAGAACTTGGTTTGGAGACCGTATACTCCCGCCCCGGTGCCCGTGTGTGTTTTGGAGCCGTCGGTGTACCATTTGATGGTGTTGTGCTCAAATTAATACACTCCGTCGTTCCATTCTCTTTTACTGCTCAGTTTTGTGTTGAAATGCTTTTCAAAGCAGTATTTCTTGATTGTGTCGTCTCTAGGCCAGTCTAATAGTGGGACTGTTTTGAAGAGGGAGTCTCGCTCTTTGCTTGCGATGTTTTTGCCCCTCCCCACTCCTTCTTTAACAATTCTTGGGATTGTTTCCTTTGCTACCCTTTCCAGGACAATGTGAAGGGGCCCGCCCGCCGCATAACTAGTCGAACTAGTCGCATGCGGCTTTGTGATGCGATTTGGTCGATGACTAACCGCATGGAAGTTAGTAACGATGTTTGTATTATTATGGTCCCGAGGTAGCAGAGTCGAGATCCGGTAATACCATCTGCTTGTTCCCAGTCTAAACCCGATCTTGTTCTCACTAGTTCGTCAGCCGCTTCATTGCCTAACACACCCTTGTGACTAGTGAGACAGCAGAATTTTATATTATGCTGTGTCCCAAGAACCTTCAGCTTGTTCATTGCTTTTATAGCCGCCCGGCTGTTAATATAGATCGTAATATCCCCGCTGACATTGTTAGCATCGATGCAAAATATGGCGGCTTTTTCACTGCTAGAACCTCTGCCTGATAAACGCTGCGTTGCTTAGTCCTAGTTGTTCAGAAGAGTCTTTCTCCTCCGCCTATGTCCATTTTTGAGTCATCAGTGTAGATGGGTTTGAATTCATTACTGGCTACGCCGTTCTTCCTCTGTTTTCATGTCGTAACGACTCACGAGAAAAGTGGTAAGCTCTTAAGTGTGTATCCTTGTGTAAACAGCCACATTAACCAACCCTAACCTCTGAAATACTTAGATCGGTTGACTATAAAGGATAAACTTTTCCAATTCAAGTGCCTTTCTATTATTAACGATAATCAAACGAATTTCCTTCATTTTAGAGTCATCGTTGTAAACATATACCAAGAGATGATCCATGTGAGTTTCTGTGACTTTGGTGATGTTGATATTCTTCGAAGTGATCAATTGAAAACACTACCAGCCAAGTTTCGTCAACTTCCAAAGCAGGCCATTGAAGCGAAGCTATATGGTGAGTAGTACCTATTTGACCTACCGACAGCTATTATTTAATTGCCTTTCTTTCAGGCATTACCGCACGTAATGTTGATTGGGCTCTGGAAGATTGCCTGCGCTTCCGTGAGCTGACAGTTGGACAAAAATTCGTCTCGGTTATCAAAAAGGTAACCAATGGCGACAAAATTAGTCCGGATACTCGTATTCTCGAACTGGACCTAATCGATGTACAGACCGACGAAGATATCTACATCCGAGATATTCTATTGAAGGAAGATCGTGCCATCGAGGCAACTGGCGAATAAAAATCAGAGCACACCGCATAGAAAAAAAAACTGAATATAACTATTGATTTTCGATTATGATAATGGTGCTCACGCCAGCTCACAAGAGAAATATTGTGGGTCTTTTAGCGTTCGTTAAGAGGAGCTACTTTTTTTTTTGTTTCGATAGGACATTATCTCTGCGCTGATGAGCTACGTTGATCGTAGTTGTGTCACGTAGTGGAAATCATCGCATTTTGTGTAATAACGACAACGATCGTTATCATTTCATTTGCGCCCCTAACAATCAATTTAATTTCTTTTGTGGATTTCAGTTCAATAATTTATTACATTATTCAACTATTCTCTTGTAGTGTATTCGAAAAAAAATACTTTTTTTTTTTAGTTTAGTAGACTATATACGCTTTTGGTATGATATTGAATAAGGCTTGATTACTATTTTTGTTTTTTCATTATAACGAAGTGAATTTTTAATTTTATTTTTATTTTTTTTTATCAGAAAAAAAGAATCACATTCCGCTTAACACAGCCCGCTCGGAGAGGGACATGTTCGGTTATTCATTAATTAATTTATTTTATTTTATTTTTTTTTATATATAAATACAAGCATTCATATGTATAGAATGTCATCAACATCAAAAAAAAATCTCAAAATTTAGTGTTCTACTCATTTGGGAGTTTCTAAAGAAAAACTCGCGCTAAAAGGCAATATATCTCTAATGGCTTAACTTTATATATTTTATTGTTAAAGCAAAACAAGAAGAAGACGTGTATTTAAATGAAAAGCAAGCAAATAGAAAAGAAAAACAAAAGATAAATTGTTGAATCATTTAGCTACTCGGGTAGTTATGAAATATATAATACAACAACTGTATTTATTTCTCATAGACTAGACGTGTTTTTTATTTTTACTAATACGACGCTACGCCTTTTAGCATCCAGCTGCTGTAGGTGACTGTTGCGGAAAAATTCGTAGGAGTGAACTTGTCTCACCGATTACCCTCATCGCGCTTCATGTTAAAGAGCTAATACTTTTTCTGACAGTTCTCTGAGGTAAATGATCTACTCTGGAACCATATGGGTTGGCACAATCGGCCTCTCTGAGAGATCGCAGTGCTAAAGCGGATCAACGGCTCCAGAATAATAATGCTTAAATCGAGACACAAATTAAGAACTAGGAGGCAACCAAATACATGCCTTGGCCTCGAGGCGAATTAGCTAGAATGGCGTTCAAACAGGACGCATTAATGGTTGCAAACTCGGTGTTATCCCCCTTAGCACTTGTTAAATTCAGCATGGCACTAGACAGCCAACGCAAAACCAACGAGCGGTAAAGCGCACTACCAACATACCGCTTCTCCAGGGAACTTTGGACGAATAACAAAATAAACAAACTCTTAACGGGTTACCCCAATTTGCGAGTTTTTGAAGAATGACCTCAAGTACAGATGGTCTATGCGCAGGCTGCGACGATGGAGAGATGACAGCTGACTTCCTTTGGGATTGGGCCAGCTTATGCAGAACCCTCAGCGAACACTATGACACAGTCCGAGCAACCTGGCCAAGAAGCCACTAAAAATGATTCTAAAATTCATCCCGAACTCGGGATGGTTCAGGGAGGCTGAGCACCTACTAGTGATATATTTTTCTCTTTATGCAGGAAAATACACGCCAGGGGACCACAATAATCCATAGAGACCCGAATGAAGACTACATCGTGTAGAATGTAGACACGCCTTCAACCTATCTACGTATCCCTCGCCAAGCTTTACATAGATGAAGAAGAAAGTATCAAAATTACAGCTGGACTATATCCATGCTTAAAAACTACATATGTATATATGTATGTACATCATTAAGTCACAATTGGGAAACACCTTATGGGAGGGGTTATTTCGCCTCTCTTATCTCTGAGCAGTGTGTGAAGTAGACCAACGTGTTCCTATACAAACACAGTTCCAAATCACTTTGCCTACTTTCCTCAAAGGCGCAGACAAACCAATTCAAGCCACTCAGAAGTAGGAAGCGGATCAACAGGATCAAGTTTACGGTCATCCGCTTCTTTTTAGTACGGCTATGCATTATGTGGAATAGTCCAATATGTTCCAGTTCAAACACTGTTTGTTCTTAGGCAGTTTATCCACCTTCTTCAAAAACACCTTTCGGCGAAACGAAAGAAAGAAATAGATCAAGCTTATGGTCCCCCGCTTCTACTAGGCCCTTCTGCAGCTTTAGAGACGGCATATTGCACGACTGGGCATTACGTGAAATGAAAGAAGGTGTTCCCATGCAAACGCTAGGTGTTCCAATGCTTTTTTCACCATTTTTAAAGCTACCAAAAAACATTTGGATGATTTGATAGCCTTTTTGAAGGCGCTATAGCGAAACTCTCTAAAGAAATTCGTGAACCGGTGCCTTCTGTATTATTTTAACCTTCAGGTTTAAAGTCAGGATTTTAACTGTGCTCTTTTGTTTGTGCTGGCATGGATTTATATTTAACCCTGTCTTCTGTGAAGCACATATTATATAGTTTAAAAACTGACTAGAAAGACGATTTATGTCGATTTATTGGCTTATCAAAAGCAACAGAAAAGGAGCTGAATATAAATTACATATAAAATATAGAATAAAAAGTTTGAGATAACGTTCTATAATAAAGTTGAAGAAGCACTGTTGCTCCATATTTCAAATTCATCCAACTTCAGATTATTTTCACAAATTGAACAATTTGAAGCAACTGGAAAACTAAATCAGTCGTCATTTTTCTGTTCGCCTGCGGTTGAAAAGAGTGAAAAATAATTTTATTCTCGTGAAGAAAAAGTTTAATAATTTCCGATTTGAAAAAACAAGTGTTTCTCGTTGCTAAACTACGTAAAAATATCTACCCTATACCAAGTAAAGTCCAACTGGAAACAATATTAAACCTTGAAATTAGATTCCTTGTGTGCTAAGCAACAACATTCTTCTTTTTTTTTCATTTCTTAACCCCACTTACAATATTTTCCCTTTTTTCGTTTTTTTCTTTTCGGTGTTGATTCCAAAGTGTTTTCTCATCGCGATATAGAAAATAATTGTTCTAAAAAACTAGACAAAAGTGCTGTGGTAAAAGCAATTGCCGAAGAAATGCATACATTTAGTGAAACTGGCACCGGAGTTCCAGCCTTTTTGGCCAAACTCTGGCGGCTTGTCGAGGATCCAGAGACGAATAATCTCATTTGTTGGAGCAAGGTGAGTAGCGCCGACTAGTTTCGTTGGCCCACCACCATGACACTATCGTAGAAATTGAATAAATAATTCCGGCGAATAAACATGGCAACAGTGTGGATTAATATTTTCTCTCTTGTTTTTGCTCTTGGTTATAATAAAATTAATTATTTTTATTAGGAACACACCGATAAAGTGGGAAAACCATTAAATTACGTTTGCGTTTCCATGGGGTACAGTCTGTGCACCCTCCATACACGACACCATCAGGTATGCCCGTGGCCCGTGAGTAATAAACAACAAATTCTCATCATGCGGTCATGCATAAGAGGTGGGGGATGTGCTGCGACGTACTGTAGCCAGTTAACAAATCGTAATAAGCCACCACTATCTTTATATAAATAGAAGAACGAAAGATGCAGATGCATATATGTATGTAGACCAATTCGTTGTAGAGAAAGTTGCACTTTAGGTTTTGATTTGCCGCTTATGTACCTACCCACTGGTGAACACACATTTCGTTTGTTTGGTCACAATTAACTCGAGTTTTATCGATATCGACGGACGGCTGCGATTGCCCCTGCATCGTGTATGGCTGTATGTACATATGCCTTTTCTGCTCTTCTTGTTTGAGTAGGTATTTTGATTCTCCTCTAAGAGATATGGGGGCCTACTCGAAAGCGGAGGTATGAACGTGAAGCTTTTTCGGTGTGTGTGTTGGACTTTAGATTTGTGAATTTACATAAAAGTGCAATGCCATTCAATGAACTGTGCGCCAGCTCGGTAGAGTGCAACATCTGCGCACAGATTGTGTATGTACATACAATTATGGGGTTCTGAGTAATTTCTAAAGTCGCCTCGTCAGCGGAGCCTACCTCAATCGATAAAAGGGGGATTTCTTGAATTCTATTGACTATTTCATTATTTGCAGTGGTTGAAGGCACTTTAGTGGGAACTCAATTGAACAGATAAACAAATTGTTACCTCATTAGAGATAAAGGCTGATGAGTTCCAGATGAGTGCAATCAAGTTATGCGCCAGGGAGTTTATTAATTTTCCCGACAGCCAGACTGCGATAAAAGCTCTAAACTTTACTGCTTTGAGTTTAAGCTTCTCTGTAGCTGAGTAATTGAGGAGGGATATAGTCGCCGGTTACTGTTGCCACTGAAAGCCCTATTACTATTTTATCATAAATACAAGATTGCTCTTAAGAATTAAGTTGCTGGTGAAGCCCGCTAGGTTTCTGCCTCACGTTAGACACTCCGATTAGACAATTACAGTGGCATAAGATAGATGTGCTCTGCTAATTCTTCGTGTTCGTTGCACATTCTGCAGATATTATCTGTGTAGCTATGTGATGCTTTTTGACTCGACAGGGCTCAGTCCAGCCCTGCGAATGTTCGAATCTGAGTCCTGTCAGTAACCTTGAATTGCCATCCAGTACTGATGGCCTTGTTTTAGAGAGTTATTAAGGAAGTGTGATGCAGTTCGTTTTCTGCCTAATTCATCTCTTGTTTCATTGCGGGGAGTGTCCAGGCACCCAAGCGACATGAAATCTATCTGAGCAGGCTGTTTTATCTCAAAGATGATTGAGTCTACCTGTGAAGACTACTGTTTTGTTTTCTGTCACCATACGCCTGCACGGTATTGGTGTGCTATAGCTGTTGTCCAGGAAACACCGACTATACACTGCCTAAGTTGAATTTCGTACATCAATCCCTTCCAGAGAGAGACGCTTGAGACGAGAACTCCACTCATCTCTACACCGACGGTCCCAAAACTGAGAGCGGAGTTGGAGAAGTCGTTTTTCTCCGATATGCTCAACCTAAAGATATCCTTCCGGAAATTATGGCGGTCAACAAAGAGTTGTAGTGGCTGAAGTAAAAGTTGGCTGCTCTCAAATCACTATAATCAGTAGCCTATACATCAAAAGCTTTGTATTTCAGATTGTCGCTAATCTCCCACGGAGATGGCACAACAATATAACATTCACCTAAGCTGGTGTTCAAATGGACATCCCAGGAAATTGTAATGCCGCTGAACTCGCCAAAAGTGGCACTACTCTAAATATATTAAAAAAACGGCAGAGTTTAAGTATTCTACTAGCTATCTGTAAATTACTCTTAGCATAAGATGCGATCAGCAAGACAAACAAACTAAAGACAGAAATGCTACTACATGCCGTACCTCTAGAGAGATTGGCACTTTGCTAAATCTCATACGACCTTAAAGTCTGATCGATGTTCTTACCGGCCACTGTCCCATTGGCCTTCCTGCCAGATGGATAGGTGTTTTCTCAAACGATTTCTGCATGAGTTGCAGGGACAAAGAAGAGTATGAAACAATCATATCTTAATAAAGAAAGCTCTATCTAGGAGCTCATCACTTCGAAAATTTGCGCCGACGTTACACAATAAAAAGTATCATGAGCTTCATTAAGAGACTAAAATGTTTCCAATAAATTGGTTGACACTTTCGGGTATCCATGTATAACAAAGGGTCTATCTCGCCCTATGTCTGTCTATACCCACACACAAAGGCACACTATCTACCTACACACGTATTGCTGCGTATTTTTGCCAACAAGACTATTGCTGGCCTTTTACTTCGATTTCTTCTACTAGAGAATGAAACTATGGCATAATAGGGGAGAAAGAACTCCTCCTTGAAGGCAATCTTTCGCAGCCGTAACGCTGAGTTTGTCGCTGTCTAATATGGTGCTGATTTTCCTATCTGCTAGCATACGTTTTATCTAATTGCATATATGTATGTACATATGTAGTATTATCTACTCCAGTTCTCTAGATACATCTGAGTATCTGATGTTGCTCTGTAGTGTCGAAGGCACAATTGATGTAAGAATAACAACCACTGAAGTCTTTGAGGTGAGGTGTTTTGAAGGGCATACGTAGTTGATTTCCTCGGTTGGTAGACATAATGATTTGTGTCTGGGAGGTTCTAAGAGTCCCCTCTGTTATTTGCGTCATGCTTTGGGTGTAAATTTGATTGTTAACTCTTTCCAACTACATATTTTGAATGTAAGCCCAGGCATAATTTGTTTTGAACATATAGTGCTGTGAAGATTTCGTGTTCTCCCCTGGGCTTTGAAAGGGTTGGAATGAGTTAATGGTACATTTTTCCTTCATGGAATATTTCCTTTAATCTCTTTCAGTCATTTTTGGTCTGCTGATTCTTTTCTGAAGAGGAATATCCAGGGAAATAAAAGTAATAACTGAGCTTGGAAAACGCATTTCGGCTAGGAGTTTCAGCGTCCGTAGGGGGATTTTCACATCTGATTTTTTTCAGATTCGATTCGATTAATGTGAGACAATTCTATTGGTGCAGGCACGAATTCTAATATTACAGATACTTACAAAAATATGTACATACCCTTGCAGAAGCTTTTTCGTGGCTCTAGTTTAGCTCTTCTAATTTCACGGTCTTACTTGGTGAGAATCTCTCTTTATTTGTTTCGTCATGTTGGGAATATTTCCAGTCTTAATATAACCTAATATCTGTGCATAATACTCGCTTGACCTCTAGCGACGGTATAGCTGTATGCAGCGCTACAGCGATTAGTGCGACTGAAGGCTGTTTGAGAGTTACCTATAAAAATCGAGATGGACCCGCTTTCTACCAGGAATTAGTTGCTTTAAATAGACTGCGAAATAGAAGTACATTTCTCAAGTCTTTCTAACTCCATTGATGAATTTCTTTGAGCCGTGGTATTTGTATATGTTTACTGACAGCGTGTGCAGCTTGGTTTGAGGCGCGGCTGTCGAAGAAGCTCTCAGCGTACTTCTATGCTGGTTCTTGTTTTCTAAAACCGACCAAGAGTTGGTCTCATGATCTGATCTTATCTGATATAATCCCTATGTTAGGTATTCGACTTTTTTGAACGCGTAAAGATATAAGATTATTAGATATTTTCTTACATGTTCGGCAATAAATTTGTTTGTATTTTGTTTGCTAAATCAATCAATTTGATTAGAAAATGAGTTTCACATGTATCTCACAGGTTCTAAAACTATGTGCCAATGCTCGTACTTGTAGTTTAGGCGAGCATAAATGTAAAGTTATTTGCAGTGAGATCATAAAAGAGTCGGAACGTTTTGCTTTTCGAAAACAAGGAAACCGCTTCGTTGTTATCAAGTCGGACAGTACATGCAAACTAAGTTAACCACGCTTTTGTTATTAGCTTACCACACATCGCTGATAACATTCAATTTGCCCTGTTTTCGTTGTTGTGGAAACGAAATTAAAATTAATCAATTAACATAAGCAAGACATCTTATCTAGAATTTGCTTTTTCAATAAGAGCCCTACAAAAGTTTGTTTAAATAAAACAAAAACGGTTTTGGATATCAATGAAATTCTTTATTTCTGTGAAATTACGTTCGATGCCATTATGTATGGAACTCGATTTCTTTTGCATGGCCACCACGGGCACCCTTGCAGAAGTCCAGACGATGAACCCAATTTTCGACGGTTTTCAAACATAAATCGGCCGATACTGCTGCAATTTCATGTTTGATATTCGTACGAAGTTCATCAATCGTCGCTGGCTTGTTGGCATAGACCATAGACTTGACGTAGCCCCACAGGAAATAGTCTAACGGCGTCAAATCGCACGATCGAGGCGGCCAAGCGACTGGACCATTTCGTGAGATAACACGTTCTCCAAACTTGGTTTCCAATAAATTGATTGTGACATTCGCTGTGTGGCTTGTGGCGCCGTCCTGTTGGAACCACATGTCCTCCAAGTCCATATCATCCAATTGGGGCCAAAAATATTCGGTTATCATTGAACGGTAGCGATCCCCATTCACAGTAACGTGCCGGTCTTGATCATCACGGAAGAAGTACGGCCCAATGACGCCGCCGGCCCATAAACCACACCAAACCGTAATTTTTTCGGGATGCAATGATGACTCATGGAGTACGTGTGGATTGCTGCCTGACCAATACCGCATATTTTGTTTATTGACGAAGCCATCCAGCCAGAAATTATGACGACCATAAATTGGACGTAGCGCTCTTAACGTTGAGGCCACTGACTCCGAATTTCGGTAGTAAATTTTAATAATTTCGACTCGTTGTTGGCTAGTATATCTTTCCATCATGAAATGGCAAACCTTACTGAAGAGAAATGTCAAAAAACCGCAAGAAAAATATGGCGTCGTTTGCTGTCCCTGTCGCTCTACTTTTGTAGCGTCCCTATTGAAAAACCCTTTATTAAGTAAAAACGTGTTTCGTGCAAGTGTGCTGCCCAACTCCTGCTATGCTTGTCCTAATTTTTAAGAGCTTTTACGCAAAATTACCGAATCAAGGCCAACTCGCAGACAAGGCTCAGTTACTTCTCTCTGTTACTTGATTTCATCTTTCTGCATATGACGTGGATATGAAACATTTTGCCCTTGGCGAATCCCATACAGAGGTGTACTCTCTCTCTAGGTCCGCAAGAAAAATATCAAATACTGAGCCCAGTGTGCCCAGCTCGTCGGCATTTGTGTAACCCTCTTTGTTACTATGGGAGGGAACCCCGACAAGAGTGATGTTTAACCGAGCGCTTGCCAGGGCAATTAGTTTCTTACACTGTTCTGCTAGTTCGGAAGACGCGGTGTTTGATTGGATCACTTCAATGTCGGCCTAGCTAGATTAATATGTTGTTTGTGGTTATGAGATTGAGTTCATCTTACAGACCTCTCTGATCACTAGTTCATCCGCCTGGAGTACACTAAAGCAATCTGGAAGGCCATACGATTTGAAGACGTTCAGTTCAGCTTAATAAACACTGAAGGAATTTTGAGGTGAAATGGACTTGAAGATTCAGTTATGGTCGTAATCAGGGTTCTTGTCTTGACCGCAGAATACCTACCGTACCGATTCACGCTGTTCTTTGAACTCTGAGGTTGTAGAATATATTAAAGGTGGGCCACCATAAATACAAGCGGTGCAAATGTGATGTACTACGGCGGTGTACATTTAAAACATGTTTGCGCCTTAATAATTCTTGATTTTAGCATAGGAGTGATCTAGTTGCTAACCAAGTTTTTGTTTCGAGACGTTTGCAGATGTTTGTTGAATCTGCTTTTGAACGATTATTCGTTTGAGCTCTTCGGAGTATCAAATGCATGTCAACAGCTTGGACGAATATTGTGTTTTCCTGGTCGTACGGAAGCTGATATCTGTGATCTTAGTTGTTGTGACAACGTGATTTAGCTCTCCAAACTACAACCACATCTCGAAACACCTCCTAGAGTTCGTTGTCTATCTTGACATGAGGATAGATTAATGAGAGATAGTGCCTTTCGGCGCAGTATACCGTTTGCGTGCCAATTTTATGCGATATAACTTATCCTTTGTTGGGTAGAGCCCTGAGCGATGAGTGCGACTTTGAATGTTCCGAATACCACTTCTCATTATATTCAGCACCGTCGCAAAGCTGATTAGGGACAAGCCACTGTCTGATGTATCTCCGTTTTTCTCTCGAACTTAAACGGCAAATATGCTTTTCTTAGCAATTTTAGCATTATAGTCGAAGAATGATGATATCATACATACTCTGGTTAGACCCCGCATAGAAGGTTTTAAGTTCCCTTCTCGATATCGTTTTTAGTATCTGCAGTAGTGGCGTGGGCACATACTAAAAAGCAGGACAGTGACGTTGTAGAAACAGGCCTTGATGATTATCTTAACCAGGCGATCGTTTACTGACTATAAGCCAATAACATATGCATAGTCAGTTGTGTAACGTGTTTGAAGGCTGGGGAAAGAAAATCCTTAATGAAGTCAATAACTTTTGACAGCAACCGATTTCACTCCATGTTTCCGAAGTAGAACATCTGCAGCCCATTATGCCGGCTGAAATAAATGCTGCTGCTTCTTTTTTTTCAATATTCTTGATCTTACCCATATCCTAGATTAGCACAATTGCCTGAGAACAACTACACCCTCTACCACACCCTCTACTCAATGTTAAATTAAAACTAAACTTTCATTGCAGGATGGACGAAGTTTTATTATCCAAAACCAGGCGCAATTTGCCCGTGATCTCCTACCGCTCAACTACAAACACAACAACATGGCAAGCTTCATTCGCCAACTGAATATGTGTAAGAAAAAATTCTTATACTTCACGAGTATTTCATCAATTAATCCAATTTTCCGAATTTCAGATGGCTTCCATAAGATAACTTCCATTGACAATGGTGGATTGAAATTCGATCGTGACGAAATGGAGTTCTCTCATCCGTGTTTCAAGCGTAATTGTCCATACTTGCTAGAGCATATCAAAAGAAAAATTGCAAACACTAAAACCATTGATGAGAAGGCATCAGTTAAACCGGAAGCAGTAACTAAGGTTTTGAGCGATGTAAAAGCAATGCGTGGAAGACAGGACTCCTTAGATTCAAGATTCTCGGTGATGAAACAAGAGAACGAGGCATTGTGGCGTGAAATCGCTTCACTTCGACAGAAGCACTCCAAGCAACAGCAAATCGTCAATAAGGTAAGGTAGACATTGGTACTTCCAATTACGAGGAGATGAGAATACTTATTTTCGTTTACAGCTCATTCAATTCCTGATTACGATTGTGCAGCCATCGAGGAATATGACAAGTGTCAAGCGTCATATGCAACTGATGATCAACGACACCCCTGAACAAGCAAAACTAAGGAAAGCAAGCGAATCTGGGTCAGAACATGGTCCAGTAATCCATGAATTGGGCGAAGAGCTATTCGATGAAGTTGCCGACGATGATTCCGACTTGGGGTAAGCTACAGACGCAGCAAATCGTTTATTTTTTGCACACTGACATTTCTCTATTAATAGCGATCCATCAAGTCCATATGGAAATATGCCATCTGTTGATTCAAGTCGTCTGGACAACGATAGCCCACCACCAAAAGTCGAACGTCCCCAATCAAACGTGAGCATTTCAAGCCACACATTTGACTATTCGAATCAAAGTACAGACGATGCTCTAAATCCTATGGCGAATGCAAGACCATCGGCGGTTATTAACACAGTCAACCCTGATGGCTCTCAGATTGTCTATCATGTAACTGAAGTTCCCGATAGTGCCCCAGGTACTCCGGAGACATTTACCGAAGAGAATCATCTCACCACACCTATGGTAAAGGAGATGAAACGCCACCAAGCGCTTAAAACTAAGAACAAGCAAACCAAACGTAAGAATGCTTCATCTACAGTGACTACTTCTACATCTACATCTTCAAGTCCTGCCGCAAAAATGATGCGTTCAGGAAATGGTATGAAGCAATTGCGAATCAAGACAGAAAATACCGAAATGGATCCGTTAATGTTTTTGAATGCTAACTATGCATCACCAGCTAGTGTTAACACAACGTCAGCAGGCCCTTTAAGTGCCAGCAGCAATCCCAGTAGCGGTATAACTGGCAACAGCAATATGAACTTGACAGCAGCCATTGATCCAAGATTGATATCCCCACAAAGTGAAGAAAGTCAGTCGGCGATTGTTAGCAACAATGAAACGGATATGTACAACACTGGCGATTTCATTGCATCCGATATGCCAACTGACCTTTTTGAGGTGAGTTTATGGTTACTACTTCTTACAGCTTTGGTAATGGACGCAGACTTCTCAATCATTGAATAGGGTATCTTTAGGATGTTCACTTAAATGGCGTTACCTTGTATACATGCTATAAACTTCCAGCTGAATTTTGCATGCAGGCATGTCCCAAAGAATCATTGATGTTTCTTTTCGACTTCTAGGGTTAAGTTAGAAATCCAACCTGTGGGATTAAGAGACAGGATTAGCACACCAATATTTTTCCTGGAAATATCTTTGAGGTCGTCGAAGAAAGGTTTGCCTAGAGTGCAATGCTCCTTACCCTCGCTAGAGCCGGACATTTACACAGGAAATGATGCAGAGGTTTTTTTTCGCAACTACTGCAGAAAGCGTTGTGGGGGATACATAGCTTGTCTGCGTGGTCTCCTATTGGCCAGTGGCCTTTGCTATCAGCTACGATTCTTGCAACATCTGGTCTTGATCTGCTTAGTAGTTTGTTTTTTGTTTGTTGTTTGAAGAAACTAAATGTCACGGACAAAAAACTTCGGACATTGTGTCCATAACCCCGGACACACTAGAAATATTGGGAAAAAGGCCTGCAGTTTTGCTCCTTTGACAACTTACTGGTTGATTGAACCAAATCCACACACAATGGCTTGAGAACTTATTAAAGAACTGACGTTGGAAAAACGTCACCAAATGGTTGCCACATGAATTGTCAGTGGAGTTGCATAAAGCACCATTTCAAACTTGAAAAACCATTAAAAGTGGTCCCCGCAACCCCTTACATTGATGGCGACGCATTAATTTATTTGTTCTCATTTCAGGAATCACCAATAATCGGTGATAATAATCTAATAACTGGCGGCAGCTACAACAGCAAATATGACTTCCGGTCAAGGCCATCTTCATCCGGTCGACAACAAATGCAGCTACAATCGTTGGGCAAAACTCCTGATTATGACAACGGCGACTCTCCTTCAACAGCATCGAAGAATTCAAACCTGCAAATCGCCAAAGTCAACAATGGCAACAATCTTGAGGAAGATATGCGGTTGAGTGCATTGTTAGTAACTGAGAGAAATCTCGGTTGCTTAATTATTTCTCTAACTAATTTTAACTTTTATGTTCTTTTTAGGGATGAGGTGAACTTGCACTTGGATGGAGTACAAGACGACTTGGATACGCTAAAGGATTTGTTACGTGGCGATGGATACGCGCTTGATGCCAATACTTTGTTGGGTGTAAGTGCATCTAGTTATTACAAAAATATCTTAGATTATCTGGCTGATGTTACAAATTCCAAAACGGCCGACTCTCAATAAGTTTTGCGCCTCCTTTTATTCGCCTAAAATGTTTCTATTGCATACTGGTTTGTCCCTAGAGAAGCCCTGCGAATTGTTGGGAAATACAAATAAAATGAATAGAAAAGATAACACTCCAATGCTGAATCATTGAAATGTGTG
The DNA here is from genome assembly GCA_917880715.2 of Matsumyia berberina. Taxonomy (NCBI): domain Eukaryota; kingdom Metazoa; phylum Arthropoda; class Insecta; order Diptera; family Syrphidae; genus Matsumyia; species Matsumyia berberina. The sequence goes on from OU862871.1 coordinate 62,057,673, forward strand.
TTTTTTTTTTAAACGAAAAATGACATATTGATGATTCCCTGGTTTCTAATAAACATACAACTTCTATTCAATCCCACAGAACGGAACATCAGCTGCAAGTCGAATTTATTTCCCTCCCCAACTGGAAGCTGATATTTTTAATAAGGTCAGAGACAAACAAACAAATTGATAATGATATACGTATAGTACATATTCAATTAAGAAGAAAATTGTTTCAAGTTATCGGACAATTACTTTTTGTTGCGATATGTGTGATTCAGCAAGTGACAATGTTCTTGACCTTTAGACAAGTGTTGACGTTTGGACCCTTGCATTGGATTCGAATTTCTATTATTTCCTCTTTTTTTCTTTTGTTACATCTCCTTTTCCTTTCATTTTTGGGGCTTTAAGCATGCAATAGATTGACAAAATCTTAGGACACTTTAGATAATAAGGCTCCCGACGTACATATGTACATAGGTACTCTGGCTGATTGGCAACACTCTTCCATTGGGAGACGTACAGTTCGGGGTTAAGCTGGGTTTCAATCCACAAACCAACAGTTGCGCACACCATGTTTGATGAGATCCCCTTCTACTTGTGCGCATTACCTTTTTTTCCTTTAGGAGAGGCGGAAAATGTATCATGCACCGTCAGAAGGGTTGTTACACTTGCCTGGTGTGTCAGACTCTTAATGACTAAACTCCGCCATTTGCATCACTTCAGGGGAGGGTCTTCCTTATGCCCACCTGTCGTTCATGTCACCTTAGGCGAGGTTTTCCTCTACTGCGTTGTCCCTCCGGAGTAGATTCAAAGACTGCGTGCCGAAGCCGAAGATTCGCTCTACTGTCGTAGCCATCTTAAAGGTCTAATGCGCGCTATTGTGACTAGACTGATGTTGCTGTACAACTCGTATAGTTCAAGGTTGAATCTCCTCTTCCAAAGCCTGTCAACGCAAACACGGCCGAAGTCTTACGAAATATTTTTCACTTGAAGGATATCTTCATCCGCTTTCGATAGAGTCCAATCTTCAACGCTATAAAGGAGGACTAGGATGATTAAGGTTTTATGTAGAGCATACTTAGCTGTTCGTGGTAGGCCTACTCAGCCTGAAGAAACAACGATTGGCAAGAGTCATTTTTCGTTTGATTTCTGATGAGATGTCGTTATCGGAGGTGATAGCAGAGCCGAGGTAGGCAAAGTCCCTTACTACTTTGAAGTTATAGCTCTCCACTGTGACTGAACAAGGCTCTGTATTCATCGTTGCAATAAATGCTGTCATAGGCGGCCTTAAAATATATAAACGAATGGTGGATATCGATTTGAACTTCTTAGAGTTTCTCCAGGATCTGCGGAAGTGTAAAAATTTGGTCTACCCTGACCTAAACCCGCACTAGTAAGGGCCAATAAGGTTATTGTGTAGGTGAAAGCACTCTTCCATTGGTGTCGATAAACCACAGTCTCTCTCCAGTGAATTACACCTGGCGTCCGTTGTTACCTTGTCTTTAAAAGGAAGGTTGAGTCCCCGTTTGCTATTTGAGCCCATTGTTTCTTGGCTGAAGTAAGTCCAAACCAATGCTTCTTGACTTTTCGGACTAGATGCTCATCCCGCTACAGCTCATATATGTATGTGGTTCATGGTTAAATTTTATTCTCCGTTCGCTTTCTACACACCCAGGAGTGAACATTTAACTCAGCCACAAATGTCAGGACAAGTAGAGTCGGGGTTTTGTTAGTCCTTTGTGTTTTAAGATCGGTTCTTTTCCCGAACAGTTGGTTACCTTGAGCCCGTAAACAACAAAGTAATAACATGCATTCGTTTAAATCATTGCGCTTGAACCTTTAATTGTGTACTAAAACTGTACACATCTGTCAACTTTTACCAATCATTCTCCATAACCTTTTTCATAAAGTGTTCCGCCATTAGGCAAAAGCAATCCAATGTGAAGGAATGTAACAACTAATAACCAACATTTCTTTAACGTTATTGTTTAATTTATTTTGTTTGATGCTTGTTTAAATGAAAATTAATTAAAATCATTTTCTTTGTGATATATTTCAGCTTTTTAATGATTCGGACATTTTGACACCATATGGCTTATCAATGGTATCGGACAATTCACAAGATAAAAAAGGTAAGCAACTAATTGGTTCTGTGTTTTCAGTTCTTGTTTAAGTGTTCACTTAATTATTTGAAAGTCTATCCAGATGAATTGTTTTAAAGTCTCTTTAGCTTATTACTGTCCGACTGTCTATCAAACGACAACTTGAAACAAAGTGTAGTTAGAACGTGTACTCGGAGAACCCGTGAGCTTTCAGTAGAATTTAAAATTTACTTACATCGGACCTGTTGACTGTCGCTAAAGCGAATCGCGTTCGCATAATTCACATGTTGGCCAACGTCGTTCAGGTTGAATGGTCTTGCAAAACTTCCGAAACTTATTCCTGTATTTTTTGGCACTTGGCACAAACATTTGACCGGAATATGCTTTGGTGATCGCTTGCGATTGTAGCCGTTCGACGTCAAACTTTCTCACAGTATGTCTTGCCGTGTACGGGCTATGCGCAACTTTACCTCGCTTTCAACAAGGTAGTGGTTTGAGTCAATGTTTGTTGTTTGGGGAACATCAGAACATCCATTAAAATGGAAGACGCGTCAATCGCAATGTTGGAAATCTGGTTGACAATTAAGGAGAATTCGTATGTCAATTAATGAATAGATGTAGGAACGGCCGTGTGCTAGGTACGGCAGTCTGTAATACGCTAACGGAAACTTATTTTTTGACAGATAACAGCTGATGAAGGGAAGTTAACGCTTGATTGGAAATTTCCATCCATTCTAGCTGGCAAAAATTAACTAAACAGAGAATCGCTTACAAACTACTATGCGTTTCGTTTTCTGTTTACTTATTACATGTTGTAGGAATGCGGCGAATGTATCGCCACGCCGCGACTATGCATCTGTGTAGATAGATTTGAACTCATTAGAAATTAGAAAAAGGTCCTTCCAAGTCTAAATGTAGTCGGAGTTGACATTAGGCGTGTTTTTTTTAAACCTAGCCAGCCAGTAGTTGCTAGCAAAGTCAAATTTTATACGTAAAACAAATACAACAACCAGCTGGCTACAACTTTTGATTTTATCCCCAGTCAAGTATAGCGTTGGTATCACTGCCAAATTGTTCTGTTCTTTTGACATTTGACCGGCGTCTGAGTACGAAAATGGAATACCTCTTTTTGTAAATTATCCATTGAATAAATTCTCCAAATTATCGTTTTCACAATAAATTAAAAAAAAAAAAACAATTTCGTTTAATGCCGAATACTTTGACAGTTTGACAGCCGATGTCATAGGAACGAAATCACACGTACCAACTTGACGGTAAAAAAAATCTGGGTTTGGCTGGCTGGGAAAACGAACGACTGGCTAGCTGGGTTTCAAAAAAACCTATTGGTGCTCAAATAATTGCGTGTACATACAAGTACGTTATTGAAGCTACGAGCAGGTAGTATGCGAAAGTCACATACATACATATGTATGTATGTATATGAGGCAGATCTGACGTCACGAAACAACTCGCAAATTCTATTACATATGTACAGCAGAGCTCGCAAATTCGCAAATATGTAGACAAGTTCACAAGATACGAGAGTTTTGTCCCAAAAATTGCAAATGCATTGACGAGCAAGGTGATGGCGTCTGCCGTCCTCAGTGCCCTGTTCAAGATTGATCAGCTCCGAAAAGTGTTCGTCCCATCCACGCAAAATGTCCTCATGGGAAAGGAGTACACAGTCTTTGGATTTAACTCCTTCAATGGAATTAAACTTCCTTTGTCTGAGACGGCGGATGATCCGCCAGAACACGTTGTTTTCAGATCCGTGATCGCGGTCCAATTTATCGCCGAACTTCTTTTAAGTCTGCTTCTTAGCTACTCTAATAGCCAGTTTGCAAGTTCTTCGCGCCTCCATTTATCGGTTTCGAGAAGCTGAATCCCCCAAGTGAATCTACACCTTGAAGGCTTTCCTCTTCTCTCTGATGACTTCTTTTGGGTTTTAAACCAAGGTGTTCTTTTCTCACCACTAGCCGCCACACCAAGCCCTCTTACTCTGTAAACATTTCCTTCGGAAACAATGACTGCAGTTGAAAGCAACTGTCTTCTTTTCTACATTTGTCGGAATAGTTGAAATTTGTTCATGCCTTTCGGATGCCTACCTTGCAAACTCCTACCGTATCTCATCATTCTGCTAATTCTCCCATGGCAACTAAGTGGGAGCGGGCAACATGTCCGGGTAGCTCGGTAGCCTAAAAAGTTGATAAACCTTTGAAGGCACGTGAGAAAAGAGTGGAACAATATAAACTCAACACTATAAGAGCAACAACGCAAATCTAGATTGTATATTAGGAAGACACGCTATACGCATGGGAGTTTGTTGTAATAACTTCTGCAGAAGTTGCAGTGATGAGAAAGAAGCGAGAACTGGCATGAATAGCCTTCTCAATTCCCCATTCAGAGTCGGCATTAAATTGTAGGTCCCTTCAATTCATTCAAAAAATGTAACCCGTACAACATGAAAAGTCGTGAGAATCTAGACCTTGGTTCATCTCGAGCTGTCGCGTCCAACTTTTCATTTATTTATTTTTAAACTCTGCTCTAAGTGTTTCTGGCCCGGACAGGTCAGCCATCGTACATTCTTGAAAATATTAAACTGAAATTCTATAAAGAATTGTAAAAAACTTTCATGTTTCAACTCCAACTGCTCTCCAATTACAATAAAAGTTTCTTGTAAAAGTTAAAGACTTCACATCAAGGTGGTTCCACTCTGAAATACTGGAAGTTTTCCGTGTAAATATTCCAATTTTGAAGATTCAGTAACGTCCCTTCCAATTTATCTGACGTTTCTGCGTACTAGAATGTTTCAAACAAAATTGTTTTACAACTTTGTCAACCATTATGGGAATCAGTTCCACCCAAGCTAAACATCGTAAAACATTTCCCAAAAAAAAAAAACCGTCAAGTCTTAAGGAAAAGTTCTTTCAATTCATAGATTTCGCCGAGCTAGGCGTGTCAACATGTGCCGTGTGAAGTGGGAAAGTGCATTATTTTCCAATTGTTTGAAGACTGATGAAGGTTGAGTTGCACAATCCCTGCTACGCACACATCACTATCTACTTAATGTTGACACAATATCCAATTCACTCGTTATAACGTGCGCGAGCTCGTTATCGGACTTTCAACTTTTCAATTCCATTTCCAATGAATGTTGGTTCTCCGACGGTTTCTCTCTCCCGCGCTCTGATCAAATAGAAACTCATTACGAATCGGATATTAGATCTTTGGCTGTTTGTTTGCCTAAAAAATGTTTCCTTTCACTGATGCATTTCATTTCTTTTTGTTGAGATTCTTTTTTTTTATCAACACATTTTCCATGATATTGTTCTCGACAAAAGCGAGGCGAAATTTTCTTCTAACTCAATATTTTAATAAATACATTCTCTTTTAATTTTGTTGTTCTAGGTTCTGAACTAATGGCCTATCAACCAATTTATGACCTCAGTGATATTATGGACATAAATGACAAAAACAATGGTAAGTCCTTACCCAAACCATTCCAATACAAATACAAATTCACTTCTCAGATTGTATATTTATAGATAACAACACGAACGACAACAATCCCAAGCAATTATCCCCAACTAGCTCGGTTCTCAACACCCCTTACCATGAATGAGAACAGATTATACAGAAATGATACTAACAGTATCGTTTGGTGATTGCGTTGCAAGACGCTCGTCGAGTGTGCTAATTGATCTTATAACATCCTCCAAAGGTATAAATGAGTAATAGTTGTGTTTGTTTTGTGTTAATTTTACTTTTTGTAATTCTTTCTTAAATTTTCTAAAAACAAAAAAAAACTTAACGAAATAAACTAAAATACAAATTTTTTTATTGCGAAGAATTATGAAAATTATGAATGATGGACTGAGTCTTAAAAGAACGAGTTGGGCACTTTGATATAATTTAGAACTAAACAAACAAAGAGAATAATTATAATAATTGTTAACAAATAATATAACGTGTGATTAGCGAGCATACATACATACCTAGAACTAATTGTTACGTTTATGTTTTTCTTTTTGGTCTTCACAAAGTTTTATAAGGAAATTATACTACATACTAACCAAATTCATACGAAAGTCGTGAGTAAATAATCCAATTGGAATTAAGTATACGCAGGCTGTTCAAATAACTAAGGTCGTTGGGATTACATTTGCATTAACTTAGGCTTCGGCTATGTGTGAGGGTTAGGACCATTAAAAGTAACGCATCGAACGCCTTGCAACATAGCAACTTTTTTTTTTTTTTTTTTTGGTAGGTAGAGTTCAATTGAAAATTACAACAACCGCAAAGTTTGCTTATTAAAATTCAATTTAACTATTGTCTTCAGTTCCAATTGGAACGTCGGGTCATTATCCACGAACGGCTTTTCCCATTGCTTGATCTATCGCACAAACATCGGGCCCCTGTAGAGAATATTGTCGAAGGTTTGAGTCTTTCGCTGTGTCCAACGTAAATACGGGCACGAGCTATACGTGGGATGCTTTTTCCCTACGCATTCCATTAGTTTGCAGCAAATGGGAATGTGTCCGACTACAACACAATAAGTGCGTTCATGCTGTTTGGTTTAAAATTCATTTTTTTTTTTTTTGAATTACCCATATCAAACCCTCCATCTACATATATGTGATAATGAGGACAAAATCAAACCATTTTAGAAATTAAAACAAAGAATGCGATGGGGGAACGTCACAACGCACGTGTTTGCCGCATATCGTGTTTGCATTGAACATTCGCTAATAGGAGTTAAGTAATGTACGTTTGTCGCAACGCCCGCACCGCCGCAGTGCCTGTGCTTACGTTGGAGACAGCGTTAGTGCGTTTACCACTCCTACGCGCCATCGCATGTGGTTTATAGAAATACATATGTATATCGTAGTTCCCTAACCTAGGTTAGGGGGGAAGTCCACATTATTAGTGTTTGCACGGGGGCCGTTTGGCCCATTGTGTACCCTTTTTTATAAACTCGTGCCGTTACTAAGTCTTTTACACCAATGGTTGGCCTGTTCTCGAACCAACCTGAGCTTTTGACGAAACGTATCATATTCATTATTGGGATTTGCGCAAGGTCCTCAAGTTCTTTAAAAAGTCTGTTTCCCATATAACGGAGGCAACGTATTTGAAAATTCTGGCATTCGCAAAGTATGTGTTTAGTAGTTTTTATTTCCTCTGTATCCTGGCAGCTCCTCCAGTAGTCCGGTGAATTAATACCTAGTTCTCTCCTAACTGCCGAGACTTCTTCTCGACTCTTCAAGTGCGACCCGCTCTTCATTTTTCGTGGGTTAATTGGTTCCACTGTATGGCTAAATTTGCAACGTAGTCATCGCAATATCATTGTCGTTTTCCCCTCTGTATAATCTTATCTGTTTATATGTACGTCATTGGTCTGTTCTCTCATACAGTCGTTCATTGGGGCTCTGACATCTTACCGTCGTATAGAACACGACACTTAGCACTTTCGAATGTGGTTTTATTAATAGCTATGAGCACTTTTCATGCTCATTTTGCATAAAGCCAACTAAATGTCGAAATCCTCTTAGAAGTTAATTTAAAAAAAAGTTTGAAGCGGAGATCCGTACTAGACGCATTTCGCTGTAATAATCTGTATGATGTAAATGTAGTCAACGCAAGAAGATCCTTAGCGAAAGCCAGCCTGTTCGTCTTGTCTTAGCTACTGGTCTGGCTGCTGCCCGGAGACCACAAATACCACACCAGTTTTCACATTTTACCAGATTACCCTTTGGTAACTTGATGGTCGATCTGTTGTTTCACTTTTCTGGCATAAGTCAGTGTCCCATGCATTATTTATGAGAAGGTAGTAGCCCTGCCAATTTATTTGAAGCCCTTAGTAGAAATGTCATCAATACCCATACTCATCTATCCATCCATTTGCTGTTCTTTAGGATCTTGGTCGCTGTATTTTCCGGTATATTTTCGGCAAATTTGTTCTATCGGGGTACTCACTTGAGTCTGAAAACATTACGCTATCGTCTAATTGGCTTAGAAATGCTATAAAATACTCCTTCAGTCCCTGAGCTTAGCTTGACTGAACCAGAAGTTATCGCCCTTTCGCAAAGTGCGGAAAATCCTGTAACAATTTTGTCTTATATTTAACGCGAAATATCGCATGTTTACTTTCCGATGCGTTTACCTCTTGGCTCCCTAAATCCGTGCATGTTTCTATACAACTGTTAGCTTTATGATAAGTGGATCACGGAACAGACAATCCCGGAATTCAGGCTACTACAGTGTCTCTTGCGGATGGTGAAAGACTATATCAGAGATCAGAAACTAATTTACGAAATTACAGACGTGTACGTGTAGCACGGAGAAAATTAATTCAGATCTCAGCCTGGCAGCAGTGAAAACAAGAATAATCGTTTTTCGCTAATGCGGTCTCCGATACTATTTTGGTCCTTCTGCTGAGTATAGTTAAAGCGATAGACACCTACATCTTCAACACTTAGTTATTTGGACAGCATATAGAGTTTAGTAATATCAGATTATTTTAGAATTATCCAGTTGTTTGAGAAAAGTCTTACATATGTATGTTACCCCCAAAGAGGAGGTATAAATATTCTAAGAAAAATTAAAACACTAATCGATGTTGAAAGTAAAGTTTCCTATTATTGGTGGCATGTCCTTTTGGGTTGGTCAATGACCTAATTAAAGAAGAATACAGTTTCACATTTTTCCTTAGTTTTTTTTTCACACCAAAGTTGTATCTAGTTTGGCCTTAGAAACTCAAAAAACATTTTTTTAATAAACAAATTTGTCTCCCGAATTATTGTTGTATGAAGTTTTTATTTATTTAATTTAATATTTTCATTCTCAATAGCGTTTGTAGCGTAAAAAGAACTTTTTGTTCAAAATTAAGTTAAACGTATGAAATATGGAGTCCAAAGGAAGAATACTTTATTTATATGCATACATATATACTTACCGCATAAATAAATGCTTAAATTTATCAGGCTCAATGTATAAGTTACTGATTTTTGACAGTTATTTTTTGAAGATTGTAGATTTTACGAAAAAAGAAAACTTAGTACATACATAATTACATAATACAAAAACATACACTATTTGGTATATTTTTCAGAATTATAAACAATAAAACATTATATTCTAAAATAAAGACGCTGAATAAAGTGATCTTTACTCTCAAATTGTTTGTTTTCGTGTTTCACTTTGTTAAAGTAAAAAAAAAATACTTAACCTTACTTTACTACAAACATGCAGGAACAGTCGCGGTATTAGGGTGTTTAAGTGGACTCTCTACATCTCCTGATCGCCGCCATCGACTCTAAAATCATCAGTGGCTATCTCCATAGGCGTAGAGGTGAGATTTCGGACTCGGTTTAAGCATCTCATCCTAGGCCTACCCATGGGAGGGTTACCTGATGGCACGGATTCCATGGCACGTCTTGGAAGCCGAGTTGGAATCATGCGTTGAACATGCCCAAACAATCGAATACCTTCTTCACACATGGGCTGGTTTCTTAATGTTATGAATACTTGTGGGGGGCAGTCGGATATAACGACCGCATTTGGTCGGTCCCTTCATCGTCATAATAAGCGACTTCCACCTTAATTCTGTGAAGCTTCCGGTATTTCGCTCCTCCACATCGCGTTCAAGTTGATGTAGCGCTGTTTCCGTATAGATACCAGTTTCAAGACATGCTGTACTCATCCTGTTTCGAGGGTACATTTCTAGTGTTGTGCTCTCTATGCGATCCACTATGCTTTCTATGTTTACTTTATGAGGGGGCTACACTCTGGGGTGAACCTGAGCTTCAATCAACAGGGGTCTCCAGCAAGGCTTACATGTCTGTGACATGTAGAACGAGGAACAAGTATAATCAGCGTCTCCACATCTTGGGCATTGGGGTGAATGAAGTTGATTCCCTCCCATAAATAGACCATCTTCCATTCCGACTATATTGCCGACATTTAAGGGCTGAGTAGAGTAAGATGGCTGTACGCTAGAAAGTACCACTCGCCAACTAACTGCACTATCTTGATCTGCTTTGGAAAACCAGCCGAAAACATTAGCGAAAAAAGATAGGTTTGATGCTATTTTCAACAGCACGTTTCAGCCTATTGGAGACATCGTTGGTAGGAAACCGCAACAGCGGGATTGAGCACCTAAACCAATGCTGTAAACTACAAACCTTGGTAAAAAAAAACTATCTGCGTATTGTACTGAGGATTTTCTGGACGCATTTCGAACGTCCACATGAGAATGGGTCAGGAACTAAAAGATTGTTGAGGACCTACATACATATGACCCAGGATCGGTGAAAGGAAATAAGGTCAAGTGTTATAGCTTACATTTCAGGCACTTTTTGCATAAAAAACCACACTAGACAATAGTACGACGTAATGCAGTTAGGAATTTTCTTTTTCTCAAGGCTACCCAACCCAAATGAAGGATTTATTAGTTTCCACGAGATATCGTCGCAAAATGACAAACAACACAATCATATTTCGCAAATTCTGTGGCACACATCTTTATTTACGGTTCCTTCCATCAATATAAATAATTTCAAAATAAATAAACAAAAAATTTACCTAGTACATAACAACATTTGATCATTTTGAGCTGAAAGAGAGAATTAACAAAACTGTGCTAGTGTCATTTAAATTCCCAACTATGGGCAAGATTTCTTGAATAGCAACTATACTTGGTCACGTAGTTTCAATCACTGTCATGGTCATAGGATCTAATCTTCGTCATCATCGTCATCGTCGGCAACAACAAATAGTTCGTTTTCTTCCAGGAAATTCGCAACACTTTTGCTAATCGCTGCTCCAACGAATAATCCTGGTATTACAGTACAGATAACACCAACAATTCCGTAGGGCGTTACGGGTGGTTTTCCTTTGATTGCTCCACTTCGGTAATGTGTGGCCGTTCGGCTAATTGTTTGTAGATTTTTCTGTTGGACTAAAGCATCGCTGAGAAGATTACGTACTGCGTAAAGAGGTGCGAGCTTCGAGAGAATCATCGTTCCTGGTTATCTGACTTTGCTGAGCAAGACTAGAAATTTAAGATTTTTATGGGGATTGGTAGGAGCTAATAAGAATTTCCAATAAAAGTGGAGGATACTAGGAATTGAGCAGTGAAAAAAAACTATTGACAGATTGTCGTTTTGACATTGGGGGAAAATTTGTGACATCTGTTTCCGCTATGTCCCGGAAGATGGCGGAAGATAATGTAGGTATGACTATCTCCCAATATGTAGCGTGCATCTTGAAAATAACTGAATTTTCAAAGTGATACAAGTAGAATCTCATACACTACCGGAAATTAATATAAGACCACAATTCAAACTATTCATCTCATGAAGTTGTAGCCAAATATAAGCTGTGGATTTTTCTGAAAGTGCAGAATTTGTTTAAACTTACTGAAAGTATTGTGAAGCAAGCAAAAGGTGGTTTTTTTGTGCACATATATCCGCTGTCTTAAAAATATCACAAAAAACGACCATCCCCACTTAAATTTTTTTTTGCTTAATTCTAGCTTCTATCGATATGTGAATTGAATGCGAATTGTTTACGTTTTCAAGCCGTTAAAGAACTGACTTACTTACTAACTTAGATGGCGCTACAGTTCGGACTAAGCCTGGGCCTCAACAAACAAGCCTCTCCAGTTAGCCCGGTCCTTAGCTGACTGCCTCCAGTTCCGCCCTTCAAGTTGTTTGAGGCTTCTTTCCACTTGTGCGCGCTAACTTAGACGAGTTCTTTCTCTACTTCGTTGACCCTCCGGTTAAGACTCGACAACTTTGCGAGACGGAGCAGTTGTATCCATTCGTTCTACATGTGACAGTCATCTCAGCCGATGGATTCGTATTTTATTGCCTGTGGCGATGTCGCTGTACCAGCTCCAGAGCCTACCAACGCAAACAAGACCGAATATTTTACCCCGGTCACTGCTCGGATGGAGCAGTCCATGTTCTATGTCCTTTATTAATAAATATTGCGATCTAATCAACTGGACTTATGAATAATTGTTCTTTGACCTAATTTGTTACGGTTGTTTTTGTCGCTTCAAGAGTCCCGCGTTTTTGGCGTCTCTCTACAGATAGTAATATTTGCAGTAAGTGTACAGAACATAGGGGAGATAAATTCACTACGAGCGCTCCGACGCCTATTGTTGTCGTCCCATTGCACTCCTATATACATATGTATGTACATATTTTCAAATATTATGTAGATTTACAGATATGTACATGTATTTTCTGTAAGTTGATGATCTAAAATACCTAGATCAATTCAAATGGCTTTGTCCTTTTAAACACTCGCACTATGTTTTTGTTGTCTAAAAGTTGTCTTGTCTCAATGTTTACGTGTTGCTAAAGCCTTGATAGAAGTCAATCGGAGGAGACAGAAATCTTGAGAGGAGTGCGTCAGGACTGCATTCTGTCACAACCGCTCTCCAACATGTACTCGGAGAAAATCTTCAAAGAGGCGGTGGAAGACGATGAAGGTGGAATCACTGTACCAAAATCAACAACCTAAGGTACACGGATGACTGGGTTATTATCAAAAAAAGTAAAAGAGAAATCAACCCCATGGTAAATAAGATCGACCGGGTCAATCAAGATTTTGACCCTTACATCAACACTGCTAAAACGAAATTTATGGTAATTTCAAAACACCATATAGTGGATGTAGGGTTAAAGATTGGCAGAATAAACATCGAGCGCGTCTACAAGAAGTATTTGGGGACACAATTCGATCACCGGGCAGTCAGCTCCCAAGAAACCAAATGCAGAATCGAGCTGGCTCGTGAAGCTTTCAACAAACAGAAGAAGATTCTATGCGGCAGTGACCTACAGAAAATAAGGATCACAAAATGTTATGTTATATGCAGCGGAAGCCTGCTGAAGAATACTGCGAATCCCATGGACACACAGTGTATCCAACGCAAAGGTTCTGACAAAGAACGGGACAACACGAGAGCTTCTGAACATAGTTAAAGTCCGAAAACTACAATACCATGTTATAAAGAATGAAAAGTATCGGTTTTTGCATGTCATACTGCAAGGACAAATTGAAGGAGGAAGAGCAGTTGGTAGACAAAGTGTAACAGGGTTGCGGAATCTCTGCAGCTGGTACAACTTGGTCACAACTGAAGCCTTCAGGACCGCTACTTCCAGAGAAAAGGCAATAAGGATGATAACCAACCTCCTAAGAGAGGCATCATGAGAAGAAGATGCCTTGACTTGTGCCTTCGCGCATTTTTCCGAAGATAAACTCTCTTTTTTTCACTTCAATTTGTCAGCGCAGGAGTCTTAGGTAAACATGATGGTTGTCGTGGGAGTTTTTACTCGATAGCTTCAAACCGAATTTCTGGTTAATCTGTTCATTTTTGAAACTCTTTTGATATGAGTTTCAATAAATTTTTGTAAGGACCACCTCACTCACACTTTTTTTTTTTGTTATCTGAGTCTATTTGAGTACAATAGGAAGCTCGGTATTGACCGCGTTTCAGAAGTTCTTTTGCTTGGTGTGCTCTCAAAATAGAGGTGCGATGAAGCTTCCCTTTTCTAGAACTGACCACATGACTCGGTCTCAAGTATTTGTAACAGGGTCAAGAAATCACTACAAGTCTAGACAAACATTAAATTACTACCATTTATTACATTTTTTTCTTTTTTCTTCACATGTTTCTCTTTTTAAGCAAAATACAAAGTGTATAGAATAGCATTTTGTACTATGTATATAATATGTATGTAAATTTCAAATAAATATTTCTTCTACGTTTTATTAAACAAATTTTAAGTTTTTTCTCTTAAAAGTTTTACCTTAAAATCTTTAGCTTTTTTCTTTCTTTTTTTGTTTTAAATAAAATGGAACGTGTAGTTTGTTGTTAACAAATAAATACAAATATGTTTTCTCTTAAATACGCGTGTGCCTATATAGGTTTTTATTTTTGTTTCTTTTAAACATTTTGTCCTAAATCTCCATGTTGGATATACATTTAATATTTTTTTTTTAATGATTTAAGTTCATTGTCACTAAATTACTAGAGAGATGAGAGTTTGAAGCGAAACGGAATAGATGAAAAGGAGAAAAAAAACAAAAAACAAAAGAAACTTCTGAAGGATGCGGATGTGTGGACAGTGTGAAGGCTTTTCTACATTGTTTTTATATATATTTCTATTTTGCTTTACGTATATCATTGACAAAACGAGTAACTTGCGTGTGACTGAGATAACAAATATATAAAATATAAATTACAATAATAAATAGTGAACAAAAATAAGAAGAAGAAGACTGCCTTGATGTTTAACTGTGTATACTTAATTGACCTTGTTCTCTCTACATGGTATCAATAATGTGTCTGGCTGCCTGCGGCGGCGCTTAGTATGTATTTTTTTCTTTTCGTTCAGGGCACTCTTGTGTTTATTTTTTTCATTTCTTTACGAAAGAAGGCAATTGATGGCCTTAAAATCTCATTTAAATACAAATAGAATAAAATATTATTTATGTATATTAAACTTAGGATATTACATATAAGAATTTCTCATTTAATAAAGGTATTGCAGTCTTGCCTGGCAAAACTATCTTACTGGTCAGTGGTAGGTAGGTGTTGAGTGTTGTTCGTTTTTGTGTGTGTATGTGTGTGTGTGTGTCTTGTGTGGAATCAAGTACGTGCTGCTTATATGTTTTTTGGTCATCGAAGAATGTACAAGTTTTACGGTCCATCGACGCCCTGGGGATCGTGGTAGACATCGTCGTCGTCGTCTTCTTCTTCGTCGTACTCGTCCTCTTCCTCGGTCACGCTTAATTCATTTTTATTGAGATCAACATCTTGTTGGGGTCATAAATCCGGAAAACGACGATTGTCCTCTGCATAGTGTTCGGGAATTTCAAAGAGCTCGTCGGCAATGTAATCACAAAACTCGAATTTCTGAAATGTAATCTTAGCCGAAACTGTGGTCAGGACGGGAATTTCAATTTTCACAGGAAAACCACTGGGCAGCTTGAGTGTAACAAACTCTCGCAACTTACTGAAGTGCTTGAATGGCGCTATGACCTCGAGAACATTTAAAAGCATCTCTACGCTGAGGGGGAAATCTTTACTCATCGCTACTGTTGCACGCAGGCACTTGCTGGATTGTTTGAAGATAACCTCGCGACCAAGCTTTGGATACTTACCAACGTCAGCGGAAATGTAGTCATTCCAGGTGACGGTGGTCTCTGGCGGTGGCAGTAGGGAATTTCTTCGACCGAAATCTACATTTGCATCGATGCTGGCCCGTCGGCCCTTCGTAATCGCATCGACCAGTGCTTTGTTTTTTTGCAGATCGTCTGTGGAGAGATGTTCACGTCGCTTTCGTGACTTAAGTACAAGTCCATTTATGCAATATAAGTCGCAATTGTATTGACCGCCAATGACTTCTTTGCGGTCCTCACGAAATATCCAGCCTGATTGTGCTCGCGAAAATTGTATGGCTTTGGTGGACATTTGGGCGGCAAGAATGTCGCTGGACATCAACACATCAACTTCCTCCTCGATGTCATTATCTTCATATCGAACACGCTGATAACACTCAAATTCGTTATCTAGAACGGTAAGTGATTCTTGGGGGCTCTTATCGCCGCGAAATAAAAACGATATATCTCCGCGTTCCCATCGCATGTCGGTGAAGTCAACCAATGTTGTATCTAATCGTATCGACGAGCCAGATTTGTGAATTTTGCAAATGTCTGAGGGTAGAATACGTGACACCAGCGGTACCCACGAATGGAAGTCCCACTTGAGTTCCATGTAGAAATCCTTCATCTGACGCAGGGCTTTGATTAGATTCGATCGACGGGATTCCATTTGCTGACGGGATTGTTGTTTTAACTTACGAAGGAGGGAACAGATTGTCTGACGATCACCATAGCTGATGGCCTCCGCGAGCGGGGACCAACCTTCGAGGTTTTTAACTTTGACAGGTGCTCCATGGGCGAGTAGAAGGTGGGTGCATTCTTTGCGTCCGAGCATCACGGCGAGGTGGAGAGCAGTGTTTCCATGCTTGTCCTTTTTTGTGACATCGTGAGCCTGCTGCAGATGTTGCGAGAGGCGCTTTAAATCGTTTTGAAAAACACTATTGTGCAGAGGAAATTCCTCTGCGAGGCTGTCAATTTTTTCTTCAGCCATTTGTTTTTGAAATGATAACACGCACGCACACACTCACACAAGGTTTGATGCGAGGTGGGGTGCAGAAATTTCGTTACCACCCGTCCGATGGTTGAAAATCGAAATTTCGAAATCGTCTTTTATGTATGTGGATTCGAAACAAAATGGCTTCTAATGCTGCCAAGTTTCGACACCTTTATGAGAGATTTAGATGGTGGAGATTTTGAAACACAGATATTTGGACGAAATTACAAAGTTTGCTTTTATTGACCAACAATGTGTAGAAAAGATTTTGAACTCTTTTTGGATACAATACAGCATCTTCAATGTCCTCTCGTTAGGAAAAAACAGACCTCCAAGAGTAAAATTTGTCATTAAAACGCTTCTCAACCCGCCGTTCGGAGTCGGCAAATATTTGTCAGAGCCACGCACAAAATGAGTGTTGCTAGAACTAGGCCCTTTTTCACCCTGAGTTGTCACACCAGCGCTGACGCTTCGAACAAGAACCATGTGATTAAGGTAATTGAATATGAATATTGAAATGGATAGGTCAAGCCGATCGGATGAAAACCACCAATGTTTTGCCCGAAAAATCTTCGATTGCAGCCCTGAATAACAATGCCTCTTCTCCGAAGGCGTGTACAAGTAAATAAATATGTTTGCTTAATTAAGTTTTAGTAATTCATTTTTAACTAATTCAAGTTCGAAAATGTAAACAACTTGGCTTCATCTGCAATTGGAGACTGATGTAAGGAATTTCCTGGTCTTTTTCTCTTAAATTTTTCAACCTGCCAAGCAGCTGTTTTACGTCAAAAATTTATGAAGAAAAGAGTGGTGCTAGTTAAGAAGGTAAATATCGAAATTTGACATATCTTTCATAAATTTTCTTGGCAACCGGTCAACATTCCGCCCGACATGTCCAGTCCGTCGTAAAAATGTATTTTTTCAAGTGTTTTTCGTAGATGATTTCTGTTAGATAACATTCAATCTTAAATTGTGCTTAAAAAGTCAACAAATGGTAAGAATAACTCGATTTAATTTCAACAGATTCGAATTGTCCAAAGTTCGTGGTACCTTCCTATTGGAAGAGTAAAAAGTGTACCTGTTGTCTCTTTATTTTGTAACAGTGACCTACAAAACTTTAGGCCTACTTGGCAAAGTGTAAAGAAGGGCAGGACGCACTTGCTCGCGTTTCGGTTTGTTGTTCTAAAATTAAAACACAAAATCATACAAGTGTTGTTCTTTTGCTGAGTGAATTATTTTAAAACTATGACCATCCACTTGATGTGCCTTACTGCTGATGGAGGATTGCCGATATTCACACGAAAGAAGGGCAATTGTGAGAATTTACCTTTCTCCACGGTTGCGTCTCTAAATGGAGTTCACATGTTCTTTAAATCCATGGGTGTGTGCATGAACACAACAATCACCGAGGACTGGACGCTAAGTTGGAAAGACTACGAGGAGGCAATTACACTAATTTTATGTGGGAAGCACTTATCCGAGAGGAAACTGGAACTGCTCTCCGATTTAGTTTTCAATTCGTTTAAGTTATTTGTGAACTCGGAGGACTTGAAGAACTCCAGTAAGATCGTCGACCGCATGAAGAGGGAGGCAAAACAGTATATGCCAATTGTTGATTGCCTAATGGAGTCGCTGCAAACTGAAATATTTGGCTTCAACGATTGCATATTATCGTCAGAGAACGCACATCTTCTGGGGAAACTAAATGAATTCGGTGCTCAATGTGATTCACTCTTCTGCTGCATAGTGATTAACCAAAAACTGGCTGTTGGAACTGAAGGGTGGTGGGATTTGGACTTAACTGACCGCAAGCTACTTATATTTTTACTTAATTCCTCAGATCGATCAGAAACAGATGTACCGGTTTACTTGCCCAAAAGGAGTTCGGATACCGCCTATCGATTCGTTTCAGTCCCCATAGCTGGCTGTGGCATTCTGTGCATGATATGCGGGGCAGATCCGTCTTATCAGGAAATCAACGGCATTGCACAGAATATTTTTAAGAACGAAACTGATGTAATGAAAAACATGGAGCGAGGTATTTCGAGGAACTTTCCCGATGTTGTGGAAATCAATGAGAATGTTTCGAAGATTGTTGTGTTGAATAGAATAACGAGGAAGTTCGTGTTCGCTCGAAACCTGCAACATTCGTCGGGCGAAAAGAGCTCGATTGGTCAAAATCATTTTGACGTCATTCGAGCTTATGTAGACCAAATGCTGGAAACAATGGAAGAAAAAGTCACACTTGATGGTGGTGAGGAACGACCACCCAAAATCAGTTGCGTTGACCAGTACTGGTGTTCGGAGTATCACAAGTGTTATGCTCATTGCGATGACAGTGGGAATATTTTCATTGCACTGTTCTCAGCTTCAGTGCCTACTTATGCCATGAGGCTGATAACTCAAAAGACTTTTGCTGCTTTGATGCAGGAAAAAAATATTTGTTGGTAGCTGACAACGATGTGAAAAAAAGAACTAAGAGATGCAATAAAGATTTTTTTATACGAATCTATTTGTTTTAATTATAAACGGAATTATCTTCGTTTTTCTGAAGAGAAGAAGTTTCGGAGCTCTGCGGGGTGTACCGAAATCTTTCATCGTTTGCGGAGTAAACCCGGATCTACCAAAAGGTCTTTCTAGTCAGTTCAATCTTTTACTGTCTCCAGTATCGCATACATTCCATTGTGCGCGCCACTAATTTTGATAAAACGCACACCCTTGCACTGTAAAGCAGTACTGGCGTGTGCAGCGTCTTATACAGTAATCTTAACTGTTGGGATTTTTTTGCTATTCGATTGCCTTCTTAGCCCAAAGGAACACCGTTGGCAAATGTGTTTCTTCGTTTGATTTCTGCAGTGATGTTATTTTTAAAGTTCACAGCACGGTCTAGGTAAACCAAGGTCTTTACTATCTTACAATTGTCGCTGTCTATTATGCCATTGTGCCCAAGTGGTAAGAAGAGCACGCCAGTTCTTGTTGACAAAATATAATTAATTATTCTCCACATCATTTCTTAGTTATACTTCTGAAGGTACCTCCTCTGCGGTAATGCTTTGTCGGTCAATGTACTCGCATGCTGTCTTAAGTTAGCGCTTTCCATTGTATAACATACATAACCGTTCAACTATGTATGTGCATACATACGTAAAAACGTAACTTTTAAAAGATGTTAATAATCCACCGCCTCATCCATTTCATTTCAATGGTTAGAGACTTAACTGAGTGGACTATTGCCAAAAGACATTTTCCGTTCGAAGGTGCTTAGATCAGAAGAGGGAATGCGTCATGCATCAGGAGTGGTCAAGTTCCCTGGTGCGTCGAACTCTAACCGCCTAAACCCTCTCCATCTTCAGGCAAACCATCCCCGAAAATGGTTCTTCTATATATTCAGGATGGCCCACTTTCCTGTTGTCCTGTTCTCTCTATTTTACCTTCAGAATTTCGTGCGCATTACCATAATGATATTGTCCAATGTGATTCCGACTACCTCCGTTTCTAGTCTTCGTCTTGAGTCGAGTGGACATACTTGCATGGTGGGCTCGCTACATCCTGTGTAAATAATCGTTGACACCCCAGTGACCACTAAGACAGCTTTTTCAGGTTGGCAGTGGTACCCTCAAAAATGTTGCTCACATTTAACATTATAGGAGCATAACGAGTATAATCGTAGCTTAAGCGTGACTGACCATGAGCGGGCAAGACCTAGCTCCTCCCAAATATTTAGCGGCAGGAACCTATAATTTTTTTTGTCGACTCTAAACAGCTATTTGAGAAGCTTTTTTATGACCAATTATACTTCTAAAGGTTTGCCATTGCCTGCCGAGAGTTGGTACCGCTAAAAATGTTTGGTTGACTTCGCTAGACTTAAAATTTTGGTAGGTCGTTCAGCAGTCCAATGCACAAATCACTCAGTCACGGTGGTCGTTGTTTCCTTGCATTTCGAAAATAACTAGTATTCATTCCGGAGGTCCGGACCGATCAGGCGCTAGGGAGGATAATTGAAACCCGCCTGAAATCAAGTATAGATACTAAGGTGGTCTTAAACTCAACAATACGCCTACAGTAAGAAAGGCTGAAATATATGACCTGAAGTCAAGGGAGCTTATTACTCTTCACAGAACACAATTTCGCACTATCACCGGTTACTGCCTAATAGGACAGCATTCTAGCAGCTCTATTTAATAATTTGTGCAGAAGTTTTAGGTAGAGTAAGGTTAGGTTAGGTAACGAATGCCACAGGGCACCCATGTGGCATTCGTTACTGCTCACTTAGACCAGCAAAAGGGTCCATTTGCTCATCTTCTATTTTTACGCCGGGAACCTGCAAAGAGAAGGAGAGCCACTGATATAAAACCACGCAGATAAGGAAATTAATCTCAGGAGGTCCATCAGCTCGATGCCATGGAAGTCCTCCAGTTCCGTGAAGAAGTAACTACCAAGAGTCGTCATTCTTCTACCGGCGAGGGCAGGACATTCACACAACAGGCGGCGGTCAGATTCGATTTCTTCCTCGTCCCTACAACTTCTGCAATAATCGTTATGATGTATACCGAGGCGCTCCGCATGAATACCAAGTGCGCAGTGTCCAGTAATGATGCTAAAGACTACCCTTGCTTCGCGACGACTATCATTATTATTATTAGTGGGGAGCCGTTGGTCCACTCTAGCACTGCGGTCTCATATAGATGCCTATTGTGCTTTCCCATGAGTTTAGAGCAGTTTGTCTACTCCAGAGTATGTCAGGAAGCTAATCAGCCTCTCTGGGTGGAGCGTGGCACCGAGCGACGACTGAGTTTGACCAGAGACAGTAATATCTTCTTATTACAACCCGTCCATAAGTTTCCAGCCGTTGCACATGTGTCCAGCTAGATCCAACGTGTATTGGCTCGAATTATGGCCTCGACATCAATATACCTTTTTATCGAGCTTGTTTTAATCTTCGCTAAGGGGAGAGCCTGTGAGTCATACAGCGCTGCTCCCCTTCGTGCAAGTTCATCAGCCCTTTCGTTACCTGTAATATCGGCTCTCGATATCTCATCTAGATGGTTTTTGCAGATTCCTACAAGCCTCGATCTAGTTATCGCGGACTCCAGCCAGAGCCTTAACGGCTGCCTGGCTGTCGATATAGATCGTGATGGTCCTTGCGGTGATACCTTTCTCGCGGACAGTTTTTGTAGCCTCGATGATGACTGTGATTTCGGCCTGAAAGACACTGCAGACGTCGTTTATTCTAAAGAAGTGTTTTATTCCTAGGACTTTGCAGTAGACCCCGGCACCTGTACCAATGTCCATCTTAAAACCATCGATGTAGAAAGCCACTTTTTTATTGGTAACTTTGTGGTTCCTTCAATCATCTCTGTCAAGAATTCTGATACTGAATCTCGTGTCAAATGCCAGAGTCTAGTTCATATCATCTGTTTCTGTCGATTTGTAGGCATTATCCCATCGAGAGAGTACAGAGGCGTCACCGTAGAGAGCTGGTGTTCACTGTCGTCCTTCTCTCAGTCTCAAAGCAGTTTTAGCTGCCGTGTTCCAACTGTACAGATCCAGCGGAACAAAACTAAGCCTAATTTCCATTGCCGCTGTTGGTGTTGTTCTCATTGATCCCAGGATTCCAGTATGTAAAGGAGGGAGAAGAAACCGCGACCCACCACATGTACAACTGTCCAGCGTTATCCCACTGCAATAGGAGACTTTTTAGCCACTATCACTTTAATGATAACAGCGACCTAAGCCAAACTCCCATTCCCAATTTCCTCTCCTTCATTAAAAATTGTAAATAGTTCTGCTGGTAAAATTCTTCGTTATAAGAAATTCTCTAGGTGTAGAAATGGGCCTCTGAGTGAGTGAGAGAGTCCTATATGGGTTAAGGCATCAAATCCAGCAACCTTGTTGGATTTAACGCTGACGGCAACATTCGTTAAGAGATTTCGTTATACGTGATTGGTGAAGATGCCCAGAACTCATTGTTCTTGGATGTAACTCGTAACTGCAACACGTAGAAAGAAGAAGAAATAGAAAAGAATTTCTTGGGGTAGCGACTCGAGAAAGTTATGTAGCTGTGAGATGAGAAAACTCCGTGCTTGCTATAGAAACGTTTTGTCCCGCAGTTAAATTGACAAGCCTGAGTCTGCTTTCAGACGTAGTGCAGTGCAGACTGTGCTTACCAACTATCCTGCCAATTAAGTTCATACTCTTTTTGGTGTTTAAACCGTCCAACACGATTTTAGCGTAATATCTAGAATATTGCTCATTTTCGTATATGTTTTGCGAAGGAGTTCATTCTTTTGTGGTTTCGCTCACGTCTTCTGTGGGGGCATGAGAACATATCAGGCCAATGTTCATGAATTTAACCTTGCGATTTGTTAAAAGACGTTCATTCAATGAGCACTGCTTCTGCTGTCTGTAGGAATTACCATTATTTATGCCACATCTTCCCTTTGCCAAATCCCTTTCCATTGCACGCCTTGAATGGCAATGATGTTTGCTTTGCAACTGTCTAGGGCATGCGGTAACCCTTCGCTAAAAGAATTGAAACCCAATCATTAGTTAAGGTACTAGGCACCCGGGATTCACCCCGTAGAGATGGACGACGGGGATTGGTTTGGGGAAATATTTGGACGGTTGTATCTACTTTCCGATTGGCAGAATCTACTCAGGTCTTAAAAAATTCGAAAGTTGGACGTTTAGTCGTCGTGCCAAGTGTTTATTGATATCCAAAGTTATAACAGAAAATGAGTGTTTTAATCATTTTGCAAGGTTTCTTAGGACCTGAGCAGGAAAAAGGTCACACGTTGTTCTTAAGGATTTGCCCCATCAGTCTATCATCCTTCGTACTAAAACACTGGAGAGGCTGATAATCTTCCATCTCCGCCGTAGCATAGATACCAAACTCCCAACATGTTTATTGGAAAGGTAGATCTGGCGAAACTACTTTGCACTCACTGGTATAGTACGAAGCATTGAAAAATCACTTAGCGTTAAAGAGTTCACCATGGTAGCCTTTTTGGACATCGAAGGAGCCTTCAATAACGTCAAAGCAGAGGCCATCACTGATGCACTCACGAATCTGGTAGTCGAGGCTTCGCTTAGACTTTTAATTGGGAAACTGCTCGTAGACAATTAGGACCAAGCTGGGCAATGCCTCGGCCCGCAGATCTGTAAGCTAAGAACGGAGTGGGAGGTGGTGTTTTCTTCAAAGTGCTCAACTTCATCTTTTTCCGTCTCCCCGACCATTGTAGCGTTTTTCAGGCGGAAATTATGGCTATGAACAAAGCTTGTATCCTGCAAGGACATCAGTAACATATACATCAAAAGCTACATTAGATTGTCGCCCGTCTCTCATGGAGATGGCAAAACATTTTAACATTCACCTATGTTGGGTACTCGGCCATAGGGACATTCCAGGGAATGGTAAGGCCGATGAACTCGCCCATTGTGATACTATTCTAGAGATCCTTCCAGAACGGAGAAATCTGGGTATTCCACTCGTTAAATGTAAATTACTCTTAGAGAACGACGTGATCAGCAAGACAAACCAAAGATGGAGGAACGGTACCACATGCGTGTGGTAAATCTTACTCGATCCAAAAGTCTGATCTTGCTTTAAAGGTCGTTCATCAGCACCGTTATCGGTGATCTCACTGGCGACTGTCCTATTAACCTTCATGCTAAAAGGATGGGCCTCTTCCCAAATGACTTCTGCGGGAGCTGCAGGGACGAAGAGGAGAAGAAAACGATCCTCCATTTTCTCTGCACTTATCCTGCATTATCGCAAAAAAGGAAGCTCTATCTAGGAGCCTATCACTTCAACAATTTGGGCGAATTATCACATACTGATGTCAAAAGTATTCTCAGCTTTATTAAGGGTATAGATCCCAGTGCTGTCACAAAGGGCCTTCTTGGCCTAAGTGTGCCTGTGCCTTGCACACCTTATTAACCTACCTACCTAGGACCTGATTCACCATTGCACCTGTCTTCATCCTTCGTTGAGTGCATTTTTTTTTTTTTTATAGAATGTCGTCAAGGTCAATTGCGTTGTAATCTTCAAGTGCCGTCACTCGAACGAAGAGGATAAAATTACTTTCTAATTTCTTCTCTTCCCTGTTATTCATCCTTTCAAAACTTTACAGAATGTTGGGTCAAGCTTTATCTTCCTATCAGCTTTAGTGGCTATGCCAACACTGTCTTTCTTTCTAAGACAATTTTTTATATTCGCAACCTTTTTGTTTTACATTTCAGAAACAAAAATCCTCAGTTAAATCCCCAACGGGAGGGAGTGATGTATCACCTAACAAAGCGCAAAGCGAAGAGCCTCCGCCAACCGGAAAATATCGATACACCGGTCGCGTAAAAGAACTCCTCCAAGCCTACAATGCAGCAGTAAGCATCCTCTTTCCTAAATGTCCATGGTATGCGTTTCCTGGCTACCTAACGCATGCCTTAGTTCGCCGCTATCAGCAGAACTATCAGGGAAAGTTCAAGCTTGTCCCGATCCCCAATATCCTCTACGAACTGCTGATCAGAGATGAATTCATAAAATCCGAACATGTGATCTTTGCCTCAGAGGATATATTCCACCAATACGCGGAGAACCGTGAGGTTAACTTTGTTAATTTGGTCGTCACAGGTCGAATGAAAACTACCACGACCGGCAATGAGATAGTTCAAAAGATGCTCCAGAAAGCTCCGCAAACTATCGTCACACAAATTGTGCCCGTTGAGAATTGTCAGGACAATTGCCTTTATGTTCAGGAAAATTTCTACTCAAATCTTATGGACCGTTTTCGATTCAATAGTTCTTTCTGGGTGGAATTGGAACCATTTGCGGACTCCCAGCAAATTCCCAGCATTGCTACCAAAGTTCATATCTATCTGTTGAACAATCCCTATGAGCTACCACCGGAGATTGTGGATTTGATATTGGGAAACTACTTCAACACACCGAGGATTCTGCATAGAGGTCACACCTACCGGGTTGAGGTGAACGCCAAGTTGCTCGGAACTGCAGCTTATGCGGAGTTTTACCAGATATTTGCTTACCTCAAGCAGGTGCATTTCCGGTGTGTCCACTTGGAGTTAAAAGGCAGCGAATTCGAAATGCAGGCAATTGTGGCGAAAAATTTCACGAATCTCATGCAGATTCCACATACGCATCATTTTTTGCCGCGACAAATATTTGACAATGTGGCGATTGTGGAGAACTATCCCAGTGGCTTGAGCACGGCTTATTCTCTGCTGCGCTCGTCTATTGATGCGTTCTTACCCAAGAAATCCACATGTCTATCGTCGAAGCATATCTATCCTCTATTCTTGCTGCAAGGAGAACGTGGTAGTGGTAAAACAAAGTTGGTTAACGCTGTCGCTATGGACTTAGGGATGCATTTGTTTGGAGTGGACTGTGCAGAGGTTGTGTCATTAGTTCCGACGCACACAGAGTTGAAGTTGAAGGGTCTTTTTGCAAAGAGTCTGCAATGCGAACCCCTGCTGATCTGTTTCCACAACTTTGAGGTAAGCACCGCGGAACAAGTTTATAGTCAGACTATTAATTTTGAGTTTTATTTTCAGATTTTTGGCATAGACAACGAAGGCAATGAGGATCTACGACTGCTTTCGTCGTTTCAGGCTCAAATTCAAGAGCTGTTTACGAGGGACCGTGATCACCCTATCATTATTGTCGCCCTCACTAATGAGAAACGTCTGAAACCGATGATTCAGCGGCTGTTCCTCGAAATTGTGCACATTGAAACCCCTAACAAGGATGAACGTTTCGAGATCCTTAAATGGCTGCACATTCGTGAAACCTTCAATGATGAAATTTTCAATCGCGGCAGCCTCGAACGAATTCCGCTTTTTTCGATGGAGTCTCGAGAAAGATTTTTGCGTGACTTTTTCAATTGGAGTGAGACCAAACCAATTCTAATGGAAGTCGCTGAGAAGTCACAAGGATTTGTCCTGGGAGACCTTCATCTGCTCTATGACAATGCAATACGTGATCTGCGCAGAGAACGCAGACAAAGTGTACTCAGCATGCAGCACTTTGCAAAGAACCTTACCGAAATGCAGTCATCATTTGCCGATAGCCTAGGTGCTCCAAAAGTGCCTAAGGTACTCTGGTCCGACATTGGTGGGTTGGCCAAGATTAAAGACGAAATTCAAAGCAGCATTGGTCTTCCACTCAAACATGTTCATTTGATGGGAAAAAATCTACGAAGATCTGGAATCTTGTTATATGGACCACCGGGAACTGGAAAGACTCTTGTTGCCAAAGCTGTTGCGACTGAGTGTAATTTAAGTTTCTTGTCTGTGCAAGGGCCTGAACTGCTGAATATGTATGTTGGCCAGAGTGAGCATAATGTCCGCGAGGTGTTCTCCAGGGCTCGTTCCGCAGCTCCATGTGTGCTCTTCTTAGATGAGTTGGATTCCTTGGCACCAAATCGGGGTGTTGCTGGGGACTCTGGTGGTGTTATGGATCGTGTTGTTAGTCAATTGCTTGCTGAAATGGATGGCATGGGTGATCCCACTAAACCGATATTCATTTTGGCGGCAACTAATCGTCCGGATCTTATTGATCCGGCTCTATTGCGACCGGGACGATTTGATAAGCTATTCTATGTTGGACCATGCACCAGCGCAGAAGACAAGGCATCTGTATTGAAGGCACAAACGAAGAAATTCAAGTTATCCAAGGGATTGTGCTTAGAACGAATTGCTGATATTTTGAAAGACGACATGTCTGGTGCTGATTTGTATTCGATATGCTCCAATGCCTGGTTGTCTGCCGTTAGGAGAACTATTGATGTCCATCTAAAGGGCAAGTTTGGCTAGTCAAGACTTTGAATATCATTGATGAGTTTTTTTTTTCTTTCTTTCAGGTGATCCGAGTGAAGACCTATTACCAGATAACGTGGTTGTAAATATGGAAGATTTCGAAAAGTCGTATGAAAAGTTCATACCATCAATTGCCAGAACGGATTTAGAGTACTTTGATAGACTTAGAACAGCGTACAGTGTTTGATAATATAAAGTTGAAATAAAGTTGGTCATTTTTATTTAAAGAAGTTAAAGTTTATTTTTCCATGTTTATACCGGGCGAAGGATCCATGCCAATAAAGTAAGTGTCTGGGAGCCAACGAGGTTGTGTTGGGTAGATTTGTGCCCTCTGACTTCAATCAATGCTCACGTGAACCAGCAGTCAAATCCATTGTGCATTGGGAATTTGCTCATCCAAGAGAAACTATCGACAGGAGCTCGTACGTCCTGGTGATGGAACCGAGAGTCCTAGCGGAAAGAAAACTATTGGGACATTTCACTTCATGAGTGGATAAGGTTAGGATACTTATGTCTTGTTTCCATTTGTGGATCCTAGGGCCTCTACTACACCTACGCGCCATCGTGTGCGGTTTCTGGCCGTATTCCTCAGTTCTGTCCAACTCTTCCCCAATTGCAGAGACTCCTCCTCAACTGTTCTGCGCCATGTATTTTTTGGTCGACCCACTCTTCCGCCATCTTGAATAAGCAGATTCCATTGCATAGCGTATGGAGCTGTCACTTTATTGAAATGTGTGACCAATCCACTGCCACTTTTGTCGTTGGATGGTTGTGTTGTGGCTCGTTCTCTGGTAAAAATGTTCGTTAGAGATACGGTTAGGACAAAAAATCATCGGAATGTTTCGTAGACACCTATTAACGAATGATTGCAGCTTTCTTATGATAGAAGAGGTCACTTTCCAAGTGCAGCACTCTTTAAACACCACGGATTCAACATTGGAATGGAACAATCGTAGCTTGGTGTTTAAGCTGATAACGTTGCTTCGCCATATTCTAGACAACATTCCAAACGCAGACTTCGCTTTGCCCTTTCGGCTGGCAATACCTTGTTCTGTTCCACCATCGGTCGAGACAATACTCCCAAAATATTGAAAGCTCCCGATTGTGCAGCGATGCTTAGTTTAGATGATGAGTTCGTTCCGAGGCTGATGATCGCTGTTTTGGATCTGTTAATCTTCAAACCTACGGCGTTTGCCTCTCTTTCAACACCCACTGTCATTTGGTGGAGTTCCATGATCCTATGTGATAATAGGCATATGTCGCGAGCATAGTCAAGGTACTTGAGTTGAGATGTAAGATGTAACGTCAGGTTAGGTTGGAAAGAATAATGTGTGATGGCACGATACTTCATTTCCACTGGGATACCCTCAAGTCCACTGTGAATCCCTTAATGTTTTGGAAACGCATCCTCATTTTAATGCTCGTAATTAATTTCAGAAGGTCTTAAATATTTTAATTTACTTTAAGCCGTCGTCCTTTCATAGCTGAACAGTGGCATAATAGATATTGGATCAATTCCTTTTTCTCCTCATTTTAGGTTAAGCTGACTTCTAGGGTTGGAAGGCGATTTTCGCCCACTCCACTTGTTAAACTCTAAAGATCTTTGATACTTTGTCCGTATTATCAATCGGAATTGCCTACGTTTGATGAAGTATTTCAAGTGCTAATACAACGAAAAGTGCATTCTCATTAATAGTGTTAAGGACTGCTGACTGGACATTGAGAATGTTTAAACTACCATCTTCTGAGATTAGGAAGAAACCATTTTGATCGAAAAATAAGCTAAAATAAACACGGCTTGGGGCACGCAAAACAAAACGCACCCTCCTACAAATACGAAAGATTTCGCTCATGGCGCTTCGATTGGACCACTCGCCCACCTTATTCTTTGGATTTTACATCTTCCTTTTTAAAAGTGAAAAGAACTCTAGTACATTCTGCTATTAATTTCTTATAGTACATTTACCTCACGTATTTTCAATTTCACACGAAGAGACTGGCATCACTTAAAGCAGCTGTCATTTTTTTTTAAATTTGATTTCAAAAGAACAACAATTTCCTTATTTTTGCGCTTAATAACTGAATAATTGTATTTATTTTATTTAAATCACATTTTCAATTGTGCAGTTATTTACAGTTGATACTCTTAGTCAGTACGTATCGTAGGAGCTGTTGTTAAAATAAATATAAAAAAAAACATAAGAAAACAGCAAAAATGTCTTCTGTACAAAACGATCAAAAGTACATCGATGGCGAAAATTACGGAGCTAAAATATTGGCAAATAAACAATTTAATTCGGAACGCAAGCACACCATTCGCAAGCATGCCCTGGGTGAAATAAAAAATGTTATTCACAATCAAGCTACGATTACGCCATTCAAGGGATTACAACCTGGCCCATCAAAGTTGTTTTCCACAAATCGGAAGCAATCGACTCAATTGGAAAATCACCACAAGTTTGAACAATCACAAAAAGTCCAATCGATTGCAACAAATAAACCTAAAGAGCTCGAGAAAAGAAATGTGTCAGCTCCAAGGACTTGCAATGAAAATTGCTGCAAAAGTAAGTAAAAAAGCCGCTACAAGTAACAAGATCAATTCTATGGTTACGTGTTTTCATCTAGGCTTAGACGAGATCTGGTCAGAGATGAATGTTCTTGATCCAGATATTTTGGAACGTCTTGTTAATGGTGACGGTGATGGTGATGATGCAGAAAATGACTATGATATACCCGATCGTAACTTCACACCGATTAATTTTGAGGATGACTTTGAGCTAGCATTTGAGCTGCAGAATCCATGCGAATTAGAGGATAAGAAATTGCTCGAGAATTTATTGGCACAGGACTACGAGTGTGCCGAGTTTCCATTAGCAGTCGATTGGATGGATGATTTGTAAACTTTATTATCTCCTTTTCATCAGCAACATTTTTTATTTGTTTATCCATGATATTTATTATTGTTTGTAGTTTTTGCCTTTATATATGTATATCGGCATGTAAAACAGATCTTTGAAATATAAATCTAGCTTTATGTCTAGCTTTGTCTAAATGAGTTACTGCCTTCTGCTTTGCTTTATTCCTTTTCTCTTATTCCCTTGTATCTACACTTCCAATCGTAGCTGTAGCATTTGATTCTTGTTTGGGGAGTATAATCTCATCAATATTTTGCGTATTGACATCGACCCATAAAGACCGGCCTATCTGGCTCCTCACCCAGTACACGTAAGGGATTTTGGTGTTATACCTTTGGAAAAATACGGAAAACCCGTCTGTTAAGTTAACTATTGGTCTTGCGGACAGGCGAACAATGAGCACAGGCCCTAGACTAAATACTATAATTCAAAAGAAGGATAAAAGCCTTTGACACTACAAAGGCTCCGTGGCTGCTCATCAGCCTCCATGTATCAAGAAAAACACAAAATTAGTGATTCAATTACCATAGTATAATTTATAAATTAGGCCGTTACAAAAACAAAAAAAATAACTTCAAATTAAATAGGAAACAATTGCTTATGATGTACTTTTTTTTTGCTTTATTGTTTTGACGAATGCAAGCGAACGTGTGTGAATTAAAATAATCCTATACCTAAGAGAATAATAATAACCAAGCCACCTTCTTAAACTCCATTCATAGTTCCCAGATACTCCTTATACCGTGTCTCCTGTTGCTGCTGCAGTTTTTGTAATTTCTTCGTTTGACCTTTGCTTAGCTCTTTTCCCTGATTGTCATGTGTGGGAAGTCCCTGTAATTTGAAATAAACTCATGAAATTCATGCTTTATTTGGTTGTTTAATCATTCTAAACTTACATTAGCATCAAATGCTGAATACTTGTCGGTTTCAGTCAAGAACATCTTCTTGGGATCGATTTTCCTTTGCGCCTCTTTGGCGGCATTAGCGGCAGCTGCTGCTTGTTTTTTCTTCTCCTTTTCGGCGGCTTTTTCTGCTTCGATTTGCTTTTTTGCTTCGCGTTCCCTTTGGAGGGACTCCTTATCGACTAATTTCACAGCAAATGCTCCGCAATCACGATCCTCTAAGCGAACACCCAAGTTCGGAAGAATATCGTCACGCAATTCATCGCACATTTTAAGAATATCAACAGCCTTCAAGGTTTTGGCTTGTTCTCGAACCTGATTTCGGAAATCGGCCAAAGCTGTGACGAAGGGCATCAAAGTTGTTTCTAAATCAACGCCATTTGCGTCACCACTGACTGAACCGCCGACTGGGAAACCAATCCCCCCGCGAGGACCAGGTATGACGCCGAAAATATGAAGTAAATCGGTAATGTAGGTGGCAATCTTGCGCAGAAGTAGAGAGTTTGGCCTATTGCATTTGGTGTCACGCAAGTATATGTTAGATGACGAAACGAGGTCACGGAGAGCGTCCAGCGCAGTCCGACTGTCGACATTATCTATAATAAACAATAAATAAACACTTGCACTATGGATGAGACGGCTTGTAACTTACCGCACAATGCCTCATGCACCTGCAATTGCGTAGCATTAAACTTCGACTGCAAGGCATTTTCAACTGCTCGCCATGGGTCGAAATGCTTTCGGTGTTTTTCGCTGAGTAAATGCCTCGTCAAGTCTTTCACATTGAGGAAGAATTCCTGTGAAAGATGTTAATTTAAGAAACATACCTTTTGGAAGCCTTACTCCACTTACATTCAGGAATTTCTCATATTGGACGGCCATTTCCATTGTGTTCTCCGAGTAGTCTAGAGTATCTTTCCATGCGTGCATTAGGAAAGCTAACCGCAGCTGGCTGGCGGTATGCTTTTTCAGTGCTTGTTGTATGGTTATGAAATTTTTCAGTGACTTCGACATCTTGCAACCGGCTATAGTCAGATGTCCTGTATGAAGGAAATACTTTACCCACTCGGGGTGATCAAATGCGGCTTCTGATTGAGCCAACTCGTTGTCATGATGGGGAAACTTCAGGTCCACTCCACCCGTATGAATATCCAGAGTTTGACCAAAGATGTCCGATGCCATTGCCGAGCATTCGATATGCCAGCCGGGACGCCCATGTCCCCAGGGGCTCTCCCAGAATGGTTCGCCTGCTTTACTTGCTTTCCAGAGGGCAAAATCATTCGGCGAACGTTTTTCAGATAGACGATCTTCAGCTAGCGACAAATCTCCTTCACCTTCATGCAGGGATTTGGTATCGCCATAAGCCTCAGGTACTAGCTTCGCATAGTGATGATTATCTCTTCTATCAAAGCCATTGACATCGAAGTAAACGGAACCATTCGCTGGATATGCCAGCCCATTGGCAATGATCTTCTGAATGAATTCGATAATATGGGGAACGTATTCACTGACTCTGGTTAAAACGTCTGGTGGAAGAATCTATTGAATAAAAGAATTTGAGGTTAAAATGGCATTTCATCATGGAATTGATCTGATCATCCTATGGTGCTCTCAGGTAACCACATGCAGGCTAAAATTGCAAGTACGAACGTTCTAGTGGTTCTGGAATAGGTAACAAGTGTTGGCAATCTGCGCAACTGAAGTGTAAAGGTAACCAAATGCCTCGGATAATGATTGATCACACGTTGACGACTTGTTGCTATTTTACTCTGACTACGATTGGCTTCAGGAAGCTCATCGACTCAGGTAGCGAAATACCTCAAAACGTTAGATTCCTACCATTTAACCAACAATTGATGGGGCGGTTAGATGCGGGAAACTGCCAATCGTCAACGCATAGCAGTGTACTGTGTCAAGGTGTCACGTTCTTGACTACGCTGACGACGTATGCCTATTATCAGATAGGATTATGGAATTTCACCAAATTACAGCCGGTGTTGGAAATGTCGGAACGAACTTATCATCTCAAGCTAGCATCGCTGTACAACCGGTAGAGGAAGTAGTGAGCTTTCAATATTTTGGAAGTGTTGTCTCGACCAATGGTGGAACCGAACAGGATATTGCCAGCAGAATCGATAAAGCGAAATCTGCGTTTGAAATGTTGTCGGAAATATGGCGAAGCAATGTTATCAGCTTAAACAACAAGCTACGATTCTTCCGTTCCAATGTAAAAAGTAATATGGGTGCTACACTTGGAAAGTGACCTCTACTATCATATGAAAGGTGCAAACGTTCGTTAATAGGTGTCTACGAAACGTTATGAGGATTTTCTGGCCTTACCGTATCTCTAATGAACATCTTTACTGGAGACCGGGTCAGGAGCCGATAGGCACAACCATCCGACAATGAAAGTGGCAGTGGATTGGTCCTACATTTCGAAAAGGCGACGGCATCATTGCTAACTACGCTAAGCAATGGAATTCGCGTACTCAAGATGGCAGAAGAGTGGGTCAACCGAGAAATACACGGCACAAAACAGCTGAGGAGGTTTCTCCACAATTGGGGAAGAGTTGGAGAGAGTTGAGATATATTGCCAGAGACGGCACACGATGGCGCGTAGGCGTAGTAGAGGCGCTAGGACCCATAAGAGAAAACAGGACATAAGTTAGTATCCGGAAATCTGGAGTGGGACTGTTGCTTTCACCAACAACAGGCAGAGGCCTAATTTCATGGCAGCCCATTTTACATAGGATTGTGATGGCCAGATTTCAAACTAGAATACAACGCTTCCCCATTATATAGTGTCATGGCCCAATGGAGCTCTCCTAGACCAGCTAGGTGCCGTTTCCAACACAAATCGGATTGAGTCGTCCGAAACAACAAGCTCTCGAATACGCACGACAACTCCTTGTTCTGCTTCTGCGCCCACTTGTAGAGAAATGAAAGGCCCAGAGTGGAATAAGATCAAATATCTTACGCAGGCAAACAGCATCGAACTTGTATACATGCACATCGTCGAACAATTTCCATCTCATCGACGAACTCCTTCCATCACATTAACGAACTCCTTCAAACAATTTTCATCCCAAATATACAACACTGATCAAGCTAAAAGAAATGCAAATATTTTTTCCGAGATTTATTGAAGATAAAAGAATACAGTGACTCACAAAGGTGTTAACCGGTTCGTCGCAAATTATATTCAGAACTCTATTCAATTAGCATAAACCCGCACCAAATTAGGGGGAAAAAAGGGTTAAGAGGTGAACGAAAGGAAACCAATGACCAGTTCATAGTAGAAAGTTCGTGTCATTCATATTCATATTGGAGTAGGTAAGGATTTAGATAGGTAAGCAAGGTATATTTAGATATCTCTCAGCAATAAAATCAACTACGAAACGTGTCATCATAAATAACTGAACTTATTTTGGTATGAGTCACACCTGCGGGTATTGTTAAAGGAAGTTGCAAACATTATTGTTCCGCTTATCAGAGTTTTATTGCGCTGGCATATTCAATCGTTTGTTGGAATACACTTGATGACGTCTAGGGTTTACCTCAGATAAATATTATTTGCGTAATCAACTACGACGATTTTTGGAAACAAATTCGCTGATTGTTCAGCAAGAACTAAAGACTTTCTTTCGCTCAACTCTGTTATGTAATTGTTAGAGAGAGAAGTACAATTTTCCAAAATTTACACACCATATTCGATTAAATTTTGCGTTAGACTAAGAATGGAACGAAAAAAAGCGAACCTGTGATCCTAACCAGCAGCGTTGACCTACATACAACTACACATTCAAATTGATACGAGACGTATAGACGACCTTGACACTAATGTACTCTCGTGTTATCTAGTTTCTAGTTTTTTTTTTTGTTCAAAAGTACTGCGAATATTAGAAATATTCGCGCCCTCACACTCCATTCACAGAAAAGAAAACCGATTCGACTCATTTGATTTTCTCGGTGTTTTTTTATGGCAAACTTCGATATGATAACGAAAAACAAAACCTGTTTTATTCACGTGACCGGTTCACATTGCATGCGTCAATTTAAATTTAACGGTTCGAGAGTTTCTTGCACTCCATATGCATGTACCAGATGTATGTATGTTGTTATGTACTTACGTTTAACGAACGCATATCATTGTGAAACTCATCCTCCCAGTAACGCGGTAATGATTCAAATATAGAATTCTCTGTCACTTGATCACCCTCTCGCTTGTCTATCCAATCGGCAATGGGATCTTTTGCTTCAGTCAAATAATTCAATTTCGCCTCTTCCACCGTTGCCGCATCGCCCGACGCTACGGCCTGTTCGAGCAGCTCAACGGCGGCATTCATTTTCGCAAGTGTCTTTTCGAGCATTTCTCTTTTATCTAGATCGGTGTTCTTTACACATGTACGCTTGAAATCCTCCAGTACCTCCCGCTGGTCGTCCAACAACTCAGGCAACGCACCGACATTCTTCTTGTACTTTTCGTAAAGGTAATTTTGCCTTGCTCGCTTGATGATTTTATCGTCAATATCGGTTATATTCATTACGTATTGAACGTTATAGCCAAAGTAATCGGAAAGCACACGTCGCAGAATATCGAAAGATATATATGACCTATACAGTAGGAGAAAATGGGATGATGATATCAACTGAACAAATTAGTCAGCCCAAAAATGTATTGCACCAGCAAAATGTGTGCTTACCTGGCATGTCCCATGTGTGATGCATCGTATACGGTTGGTCCGCAGCTATACCAATGGACATTATTCCCATCTAAGGGTATGAATTCTTCTTTTTGTCGTGTTAAACTATTGTAGAGTTTTAACTTGGATCGGCCTTGATTCTTTGGCTGTTGCCACACTGGCTGAGAGCGTTTAGACATGATCACTTTAACACAATTCTATCACTAGCTTGAGTATTTAAGATTCTCGAATGGAGAATCAAATAATTTTCAGTACGTTGGTATGTTAGTAATACTTTTGTTTTTTTGGAAGGATTTTCGCAGAAAACCTTTAATGTGATTCACTATTGGGAATCCACGTTTATAACACTGGCAGTTCAATGGAGAAATGTCAAAACAAAAGAATTAGTTTAAATGGCGAGACTCGATGGCAGTTCACGATGAACTTGTCACAACAGCGGTTGTTAAAGTTTTAATGCCCCTCCACAGGGGTTGTCAAAAAATGGTAGCTGTCATAATTTTAATGCATCCACCGATGGTTATGTGAGGAGAATTTGTTTGTTTTTACGGGGCGAAAGTGGATTATTTTTAAGTAATTTTTATAAATTATGGCTAGCAGCTATGAAGTACCCAGCTGGTGAGCTATATATAATTGTACAAAATTTAGAATTTGTGATTAATTTGGGTATGGAATTTACAGGGCAGGAAAACCGCCAACCGGGTTACATTTGGACGTTCTGAAGGAGGATAAGTTGGTCCAAAAACTAATGGTCGATGAGAAGAAATGCTATTTGTTTGGACGTAATGCTCAAATGAATGATTTTTGCATTGATCATGCATCATGCTCGAGGGTACATGCAGCGTTTGTGTATCACAAGCACTTGAACATAGCCTACTTAGTGGACCTGGGATCGAGTGAGTATATGATTGAAAATCTGCTTTTCTTTGGTTGGGGGGAAAAGATGAGTTTTGATTGAATGTTGAAAAAGGTAGAGGTGTTGTTGGGATCAGTTTTTTACTCCAGGCATCCTTGCAGTTAACACAGTGTCTGCTGAGAGTGCTTTGGCTGAAAGAAAGACGCTGTTCCGTGCTGATTCTGTTCTGATTTTATTATTTTACTTGGAGCCAGTGAACTGTGTAGAGTCTTGCTCTGGGCTATTTACTTGTAGATCTCGTTTTTATTATATGCAACGAAGCGCGGACGAACACAAAAACGAAATTCTATATCGGCAACTTGGTGCCTGGTGGGACATTTTGGTATTCAAATCAATGACTTCGATGTTTAGAAACTGTTACTGAAAAACACAACTAGACTCCTCTTGTATATTGAAAGGAGTTCATTGTGCGAATAATTTCGTCCCAAGTCTTGTATTTTTAGACACGGTTTCTTGCACTACAGGGTTTTTTGTTGCAATGTGTTGGCCCTTATACCGTCTTCCTGGATACCTCGAACCGGATGGCTGCGATTCGAAGTTTTTCTTTGCCGGAGCATTGGTTTACATACGGTCGATGTGTCCGAGTCAATGTAGTCGACGAGATTTGGCCTTCTGAACTACATCCACATCTTGGTACAGCTTACAAAATTCGCGATTATATTTTCTCGTCCATTTGCTCTCCTCGCAAATAGGACTGAAAATCCGACCAAATGTTTTTCTTTCGAAAGAGCCTTGTATCTACTTTCCTTTCCGGCTTTTCGTCCAGCACACGGAGCCATACTCGCCTTGTAGAGCTCAAGGCGATGTATGCTGTCATACGCGACTTAAAATCGATGAAGAGGTGGTGTGTTTCGATCCGAAACTCGTTGGTCTTTTCCAGGCTTTGCCTTTGTGTAAATATTTGATCTGCAATCGATTTTTCGTGCCGGAAGCCACAGTGGTACGTGCCGATAAATGTGGTACAAGAAGGCTTAAGACGTTCACACAGCATCGCACAGTGCAACTATAGAAATTTTTACCGGCTGACAGTCGCTTAGGGGGTTACAATGATGACTTTTGCTACCTAAAATACTCACCAATTCTCACCAATTCTTATTGATTACTCCTCAGCTCATGGCACTTATATTGGCACACTGCGGTTGGAATCAAACAAACCAACTCAACTGCAAATAAACAGTACCTTCCACTTTGGAGCTTCAACTCGACAATACATTCTTAGGGAACGACCGTCTGCCGGACATAGATCGAGTATCATAGAAGATCTTCCAATGAGTGAATCCAGCGATGGAGCCTTGCTCGGCCTACCCGAGAGCCAAACCGAGTTAGACGTAAGACAAACTCAACACCTCTTTGAAGGTTCCTCCAATGAGCTTTTGGTTTTGTTTCAGAATCTTACCGAATACAATACTGCACACAATCGTCGAATTTCAATGCTTGGCATCACAGACGACAGTCTTCGAAAGGTAAAACAGTTGTAGTGTCACTTCTTTTCTTATGTCCCGCTTAAGATATTCTTTTTCTCTTTATAGAGCACAAACAAGTCGCAAAGGAAACGTCGCAGCGTAACCTTCAACGAGGAGGAAATCGTCATCAATCCCGAGGATGTCGATCCAAACGTAGGACGTTTTCGTAACCTGGTTCAGACCACAGTTGTGCCTAGTAAACGGATGCGTTTCGAACCGAATCAAATAGGAATACCGGCTAGTCCGGTAAATCACACGACGAGCAACGATATGAAACATATGCATCCGACAACGGCCACACCACAGCTATATCAGGATCTTCCCGAGGCTCACGATCAGAGCTCGACTCGATTGAATGTTAGTAACGATTTTGATATTACACCGATTGCAATGGGAACGAAGTTGGGCTTACTGCTACCAAATCCGGCACCAGATGTGACACCCGCCATAGCTGATACGACAATTGGTAAAGGAAAACTGCCGTTCCCCAGAAGCAATGGTTAGTATTGTGTATTCGTTTGGTTCTTGCGAAAGTGCTCTAACTTCAAATATTTCTAGTGCAACGCTTTGAGGATCATCCAGCGCTGGAGAACAGTAACGAACCCCAGAAGAAGAAATACGCCAAGGAGGCTTGGCCGGGTCGAAAACCAATGCTCGGACCACTTTAATATTTCGTTTAGAGTTTGGTTGTGTTCATTTGTACCGCATTTATCTTTAGTTAGTTTAGGTTTGAACGTGTCGGATTTACGTAAATTAAAAAAAAAATTAAAAGTGAAACGGAGTTTTTCAACGAGCTCAGGGTTCAAATCGTCTCTTTCGTGATCGCATAACTCGTCACGTATAAACGGGCATTTTGAAGCCAAATAGTTTTTACGTGTCGAGTCATGCGGTCACGGAAGAGACGATTTGCATTTGGCCACCTAATATCAACTTTAGAAAATGTCGAAACAAGAACAACAGTCAACAAGAGAGTAGTAGACATTGGTCCATGATTTAAAGGTTTAGACACGTCCTCAGCGTTGGGAAAGGTGGGAACCGTTTTTTTTGGTTGTTAAGCTAACAAGTTTGGGCTCCATGAAATCAGACGAACCGATCACAGTTGCTTAAAGCAGGGTAAAAACAAGCGAATTCTTCCAGCAAACTGACGTTCTTGGTATTCTGTAAAATATGTTTTTCTTCGAAGCCAAAAATAACGAAGACAGGCAAAATGTGTTAAGTAACGTA
This sequence comes from Matsumyia berberina, assembly GCA_917880715.2. Lineage (NCBI taxonomy): Eukaryota > Metazoa > Arthropoda > Insecta > Diptera > Syrphidae > Matsumyia > Matsumyia berberina. The sequence goes on from OU862871.1 coordinate 62,096,877, forward strand.
TTGCAGCCCGCAGGGAGGAAGGATGTGGAGGATTCGGCGATCAATTGTTAATTCACTTAATAGCTGGTAAAGGGTCACAATTCAAACCCAGTAAAAGTCTTAGACGGGATGCGAACCAAGTCTTAAGATGCAAGGAGCATTTTGAGTGTTTTTTGTACTCCCAACTTATATGCACCCAAGCTACTCGAGATTATAATATTCCGAATATCCACTCGAACCCCTAGGAAGAATAAGACAACAACCGCAATCAACGCATCAAACATTAAGAGGCCTCTACCCAAAAAACGAGCAAAAACGGAAAATTGTCGAAACGGCGTGTAAGTTTTTGAAGCTCTCACTGAACCTATTGACATGATTTTTAAAGCATTTTGAAGAATGAAGTCTGCTCTACAAAATGACAGAGCGGTAGGAGTTTTCTTAGAAAACTGTAAGCATTTGTCGATCGATTTCTCGAAAATATCTGAGACGAAAACATCTCGTTGGAGAATATTTCCTCCTGCAAATCAGTCAGCTTTTGCAATCCGAAACGGGTCTACATATACCAAAATCCTTAAAATCCAAAAGTAGTAAAAAACTCCACTTTATTCATAAATTTTCAAAAACAATATGCAACTTTATTCGAATCATAAAACAAATCAACGCGCTACTTCTGTCTTACTTAATCTGCACTTTCCAAAAGTACAACTTTCGATCGCAAGCGGCTGCTACATAGGGCAGTCGATGGTGCCAGGACATTCCGCCAAACAATTTGAGTGATGCTTCAATTAAAGGAACCGTCGACTTGGCCGTATATACCTTTAGTGTTATATCAGGGCGACCAATACTCGCATAAACAACTTCACTGTTTGGTGAAAATCTAACAACACGACCGCCGTCCTCATGAATTTGTTTCACATCTGTCGGCCCACTGAAATAGATTGAACAGCACGTGTCTCTTAACTCGGTAATTTACCTCAAAAGCCTTACCATGTTCTTCGAAGGTCCCATGTAATAACATCACCACCTGCCAGTGCAGTAACATAAAGTCTATTATGCAGGGACCAATCGGCACTCATTAATGGAAACTTGGGAGATTCCAGTGACATGATAGCTTGTTGTGATCGAACATTGTACAAATGAATTATGCCTTTCTTTTCGGCGACCAGTACTTTTCCCGCCTCGTCGGGATGCCACCGCACTGATATACCCGCCGATGATAGACAAAATGTTGTAACATTCTCGAAATTATGCTGTGAACTCCATATTTTGCACGAATAATCGTCGCTGACTGAAGCCAGAAATTCTTCGTCCTGCTCCCAGGCGACATCGTTTACGTAGCTGGTGTGACCTAAAATGAGAAGGTATTCATCACTGTTTTTTAATTTAAAGTAAATCACACCTACCTTTGAGCACTTGAACTGTATCATTCTGGTCTAAATCCGTGCGAAATATACGTAAGTTGAAATCAGCACCTGCAGCACAAAGTGTTATCACCTTGGGCACAACAGCTAGAGAGGTTTTTGGTGCAAATGCGATGGCATGGCAACGAGTTTCGTGATAGAGATCTTTAAGACGTTCGAAACCAAATGTTTCTGTTTCAGACTCTTCCTATTAGGTACATTCACGAAAATAACTATCATTTTATTGAAAACATTTTGAAAAAACTTACCGGAAACCGAAGCACACCGAGAATAATTTTTTTGGAAACCGCAACGCATACTAAATTGTAAGCGAAATCATTACCACATATTTCAAAGCCGTAGATTTGGTCGTTCAAATTAACAACATGTGAGGGATCAGTTTTAGTTCGCATTTCTTGTTTAAACATAAAATATCACTCTTTATTTAGAATTGTTTATAAAAGTTGTTTAACCGGGAAGTTTCCTATTTGAGGTTATGTCAAAAGTTGACAATTGAGAATTTCAAATTGGGAAGCGAGTATCGATGTTGATTATCGAAAAGCAGTATGCACAATTGCGCTCTAATCTGTGAACTGGTAAAAGTAGTTCAAAGATGCCGGTCCGAGGAAAGGTTGAAAACTCTTCGGAATTTTTAGTGCCGTAGAAGGACTGTGCCGTAGTAAGACTGTTTTATGTATGATAATAAAAATTAAGTGGATCGAGTATAGCTGTGGCTCAGTGATTAGGGCTGTGTTTTCAAGCCACAGCCATGTCCAAAGAAACATCTTTGGCGGCAGCACCTCTCGTCGGGGAATGACTAACGTTCGGAAGTATACCTTGCTATAAAAAAGCTCATCAATTCGCCCTTTGGCAATAAAAAGTAGATAACTTTAAATCGGCCAAAACCCTTTAACACGCACAATATGAATGGTTGCGAGAAACTCATGGCTCATCCCGAGCTGTCGCTCCAGCTATTAATTTATTTGAATGTGGTAGAATCAACTGGCAACTTTTAATTTGAGCGTAAACTACCTTTTTGTACTAGGATAATAGATAACAGCTTCGGAGGGAGCTGTCATCCTGGTACGAAAAGAACATTTCAGCTGAGAAAATTTTATTAAAATAAATATCCTTGTGACTCCATCCTAACACCTAAATTATCAACGCCTCCCAAACAAGTTCTATCTTTCCACAACCAGCTAACCATCTCTTTTACACATAACACCCCTTTCAAGTTGTCAAAAAAAGCGACGTGTGCTGGTAAATCTTTCTGCAGATACATTTTTAAACAATTAATAAGAAAAAATCATGAGTGCTGTCCCGGTTTTTATAGATTTATCCCTAGACGAACAGGTAAATTGAAATACATGACTTTGTCATTCCACAATACTTTAGAGTACAGTGTAATTAAATAAAACTTCGCTTGTAGGTTATGTTTGACTATGAAACATTTTGTATATTAATTTTAATATTCAATTTTTCTCTCGTTCCTCTAGGTCCAAGAGTTACGAAAATATTTCAAAAAACTTGGAGCTGAAATATCTTCAGAGAAATCATCAAAAGGCATCGAAGATGATTTACATAAAATAATTGGCGTCTGTGATGTTTGCTTCAAAGATGGTGAACCTGCACAAATAGATGGCATTCTCAACAGTATTGTGTCCATTATGATCACTGTAAGTCATTAAATTGTCATGAATCATCATTTTAATTGAGCTAAAACTCTCCTGCTTAGATATCCTTGGACAGGGGGGAGAATATTGTCTTGGCTTACTGTGAAAAGATGACCAAAGCTCCTGATGCACCGCTGGCCAAAGTGTGCTTACAGTCGTAAGTTAACGAAAGACCATGCTCCACCATGCGGTTATTTATATATCCATCCTTTATTTTAGTCTCTGGCGACTCTTTAACAACTTGGACACGAGCTCTCCACTTCGCTATCATGTTTACTACCATTTGGTTCAAGTCGCCAAGCAATGCGATCAAGTTCTCGAGGTATTTACTGGTGTCGATCAACTGAAAGGTCAATTCGTTAATTGTCCGCCATCAAGTGAGCAAATGCAGAAGCTCTACCGTCTCCTTCACGATGTTCTTAAAGACACAAACATTGAGCTCTCCGCAAAGGTAATGATCGAACTCTTGGGTACCTACACCGCTGACAATGCTTGTGTTGCACGCGAGGATGCAATGAAATGCATTGTAACCGCTTTGGCTGATCCGAATACATTCTTGTTGGACCCACTATTGTCGCTAAAACCAGTTCGTTTCCTTGAAGGCGATCTCATTCATGATTTGCTGTCGATCTTTGTTTCCGACAAATTGCCTTCCTACATCCAGTTCTATGAGAACCACAGAGAATTTGTCACATCGCAAGGTCTCAACCATGAGCAGAACATGAAGAAAATGCGTTTGCTCACGTTTATGCAGCTGGCTGAGAGTAATCCCGAGATGACATTCGAACAACTAACCAAGGAACTGCAGATTCCCGAAGACGAAGTGGAACCCTTCATCATTGAGGTGTTGAAGACCAAATTAGTGCGTGCTCGCCTGGACCAAGCCAACCGCAAAGTGCACATATCTAGCACAATGCACCGCACATTTGGTTTCTCACAGTGGGAGCAACTGCGCGATTTGCTGCAAGCGTGGAAGGAAAACCTTAATGTAGTCAAGGATGGTCTACAGAAAGTGTCAGGTGCCCAACTGGAATTGGCCAAGACACAGAAACTTATCCATTAAAAGCGCTAGATCAACAGGAACCAGGAAAATTAACTGAAGAATCGGTTTTTTTACGAACACAATATTTTTATTTCAGAAACAAATTCCGGAATTTATAAGAAAAATAAAGAGAATTTTTTTCTTCCGAGAACTTTAGCGGTTTCATTTGTCTTAAGCTTCAGTAAGTGTCTTATGTTCCAATCGGACAGTTATCGGTTCGTGGGATTGCCATAACACGAATTATAGCAAAGTACTTCCAGTTTTTGCTGTCCATGAGTGAAGACGGATGGGTGCTTTTCGGTATGCCTATGGGCATAAGTAAGTTAGTGGACAAAGTGGTATCCTCTCAGTTGAAAGAGGATATCTTTGTTTATGTCGATGACCTTTTGGTTTGATGCATGCTTGATTACTAATAGAGAAGGTATTAACGCTAGCCACTGGTGATCACTGTCAAGGAATCTGCGATGAAGGAAATCCCTTTTCCGTCTGGCTGATTTTTTTTTTTATAATACACCCCCGCTTCAAGGGGTTATTAATTAATACCACTATTGTTCTTCACAGGGCGAGGTGCAGTAGTTCGAAACTCAGGTTGTATTCGTTTTTAACGCCGTCCGAGGGTGGTGTTTAACATAGAAGGGCATTTGTAGTGTTTGTCATTGCTTTAATTCATAGTAATTTTTTCGAACCCCTGATGTTATAATCGTATTAGTTCAATCAACTGTTGAAACGCTTTATTCTCAATTTTGCGTTCACAACAGACCTCATGAAAAATTATTTGAAGAAAGCGTGTTCTTTTCAAAAAATTCTTCCTTACTTACTATTTACTTTTCCTTTTTCTTACACGGACACGGATCCAAGACTTCCCTTACTTGTATGTGATTGCGCAGTCAGCCTCAGCCTTCAATGGTGAGCAGAAAGATATCCGTCGTTGTTATAATGCGGCCTCTCACTCTGCATCTACAAATTAACCACAAATTGCATTTCTGAACATAGGCCAGTGGTTTGGCATCATTTTTCTTTAACTGACAGTTAAATCTGCGCGCCGAATTTTCACTTCAAAAATAACAAAAGTGCACGTTTCTCTCAATATTTGTTTACGAAAAACAGTTCCTCACAATTTGATTAAATAAATTGTTTGTGTTAAAAAGCAATGGCTCAACTGATTGAGCAATTAATACAGAAGTTGGGACTTCAAGATCAACCCAAATTACTTGGGTATATACGATTTTTAAAACCTTTGAAATGCCCTCAATCGAACTGAAAATTTCATTCTTTTAGGAAAACCACAGAGCTGCTTCGTCTACTAGAAATACGTTCGTCCAACGTGAATGCCACCTTAAATGTGTATGCAAAAGTCGTGCTATGCATTGATTTAGCTGCTGTGTTCCTAGGCATTGAGTTCGATCAGGTATATCCCAGCAAACTTATAACCAAAAGTTGTTGGTTAAACTGTTTTCTTTGCAGGTAAATGCTCTTAAGATTTCTGGTCTGCGAAAGTCTCAGTATGCAAACAACAAGAGAATGCTTGAGAAACTATTGGATCTCAACAAACTGGTTGGTGTGAATGATATTTGCATTAAATTAGGCATCAATGAGGTTGCCAAAAAGGCGACTGAACTCTTGGAGATCTATAAGAAAATCGTTGACAATGAAGCGACAGATATCGATATTACACATCCACAGTACTCAGCAATGGCAGTGTATCAAGCGTGTAAGATTAGTCAAAAACGAATATCGAAGCCGAAAATATTAAGCTTTAGTCATTTACGACCATCACAATGGACACAGTTGGAACAGCGATGGGATAAGATAATTGCTAGTCATTACATTGAAATCAAGGATAAAAAGATGAAGAATTCAAAGGTTGACGAAGATGCAGAAAAGGAAGATGCGACACTGAAAACGAAAGCAGTCAAACGTTCAAAGTTGCCAGAAGTTGAGGATTATGAAGTGTGGAAGCGTCGAATGCTGGCGATGTCTCAAATCCAATTATCCTTCAAGTGTGACAAGGAAAATATAATTAGACCCAAGACGTAATATTTGTGTTTAGTTATCCTTATATTTTTAACCATTAAACAAGCTTAGTTATTTATTTAAAAACAAGTCTTGTGGTATTAATGTTCAAGGGTAGACACTTCCACTTTTGGATTTAACGACGTTTACCATAGCTAAATGCCAATGCTAAATGTACGGTTTCTAAAAATGAATCATATTTCCCTCTAGTTCCTTTATAACTGTATGTTTCAAAGTCAAAGACATGTTTTAAAGAAAATGATTAACAAATGTTTTCTTGTGGCATGGGCTGTCGCCTTTCAGGTAGTGTACCCAAGCCATACAGGAGCGATTATAAAGCATATCGTTGTTTTAGCTGATTGCATTGCTCTTTCAGGTCTTAGACAGCATCCCGAAAGCAGCCTTTGCTTTACCGATTCGCCTGCAATCCGATTGGTTTCACCATCAGCTGTGGCAATGCAGCTTAGATATAAAAAATTCTGCACTCTCTCATCAGCACAGTCAATATGTTTCAGTTAGTAAGTGGTCCTTGAAGAGAGGTTCACTTAGACCAAAAAAGTGGGTTCGTTGTGATCCCACTGAGTACTGAGGCTTGATCCCGGGTTACTAATGAAACCTTTTATATTTCCTAATGTAGCTATTTAGATCGGCCGTGCTGGCCGAATTGCCTAAAGTGGTTTTCCTGATATCAGTAAGGGCGGGACACGTGCGGGGGAAGTGTACAATAGACTCTTCCCCATCCTCGTCTCTGCAGCTCTTGCAGAAATCGTTATATGCTATACCTAACAGTTGAGCATGCCTGCCTAGGATGCAGTGCCCAGTGGGAACGTTTGTTAGTTTCGAAGTTTTAAAGCGTAGTAATTATTTTAACATTCAATAACGACTTCTCGGACTTCCTAGGCTCCACTATGAATTCAGACGACATCAGCGTTAAGCTCAAACGAAGAATAACTCTTGCCAATAGCTCTTTCCAAGAAGCCAATTTAGTAGCAAAGCCCTCTGCCAGAAAACTAAAGTGACCCTTTATAAAACCTTAAACGTCCCAGTCCTGCTCTATGGCGCACAGGCATGGACTCTGTCAAAAGCGAATGAGGTTGCTCTTTTCTGTTTTGAGAGGAAAATTTTTGGGGCGATTTTCGGTCCTGTCTGCATAGACGATGTTATGATGATCAGTTCTCTCCGGTTCAGTTCTTTCCGGTTTTCCGATAGTACTCTCTGCAAAAAATATAAGAACATGTTTAACAGCTTTCCAACGGTCTTTGTTGCGAAGCAGGTTAGAGCCGTGGAGAAAACTTCGATATGTAGATAAAGTTAAAAAATATCTTTATTACAGTCATTCATTCTACTTGCACTTACATAACTTTACTTACGCAGTACATGTATATACATATATATATATAAATATGTGCAACACATTCATTTATATATGGTCAACACTTAACAAATAATATACTATCCAATCTTTGGTTTTAAATGTACGGACTACATCACACTACGAGTCGAAAATATGAAATGGTACAAGCCACAAGAGCGAATTTAAGAATTTAAGTGTTAACAATTCATTGACCAATAATGAAGGTTTCTCCTTTTAAAGAAAACTTCTTACAAAAATATATAAGTAAAGTAAACAGAAAGTTGTAGAGTCTGTTGCAAATGTACTGGACTCCGTTTCTGTTTTTGTCATTTGACGCCTTAAGATATTGTCGTTTGGTTATTTAGCATGCCCTCTTTCTCCCATATTTGTTTAATACGCGTACGTAGAACTTCGCCGAGATCTTGCTTTTCTCCATCTGATGTGTAATCTGGAAATAGAAAAAAAAAAAATAGGTAATATCATAACTTTGGTCTAGGATTTACTGTGCGAATCGCTAGGTTAGGCAAGGTTGAGATGGTTGCCAGCTAAAGTTGGCACACTTGGACCAATGACAGTAACACTAATATACTATCTCTTGAGGGAGATCAAACCTTTAGAACGTTTCAGATGCAACTTGGGACAAATCTCTTTTGTCGCTGGACACGTTGTACTACTTGGACCTAAGATTTGCCTTTTCGGGAGCAGCTCGCTTAATTTTACGTGTAGCAGTAGATATGCCTAAGGTACAATATTCTGGTAAAATGGGCATTGTAATTCCATACAACACACAACAAAAGTGAATATTGAATTTCCCTGCCATCTCTACGAGAGATGAACGGCAATCTAAGGCTACTAGTAAATAAGTAAAGAATGATTGCAAGGAGTTGATTGCCGCTTGGCTGTCCGAAAAGGTGCGGATATCACGTTTTTCTTGAGCCAAGATTAGACTTTCTTGATCGCCATTGTTTCCGCTTGGAACTTGGGGACCAAAAGAGAGGCTGAGATTTAGCCTCTCAGAAAAAACACCTCCACCTACCCCTTTGTTGGTTTTTGATCTGTCGGTGTAGATGTGAACAGATTTGTCTTCTAAGAATGCACCCTACTCCCAGAATGACCAGTAGGGGATCGTACCTTTGAAGATGTTGTCTAAACTCAGTTTGGGTGTGGTGTAGTCTATGCTTTCTGGGGAGATTATGCAACTACTCACGATAGCCAAATTTTTTATTGGACGACTTTGAGATTGCTTTGAGACGAATGGCCGCACTAACAGCCATTTACTTGCCAAAGATGTCATTGGGTGTCAAATGAAACAGAATGTCTAGTGTTGCATTGTCGTGCGAAGTGCACCACTCATGCACAAACAAGCTGATCATTGAACTTTACTTTGCCTTGGCTACCAAACCCCAACAGCAACCAACTAGCTCACATCCCAATTGAAGTTGTATTTCTTGGCGCACCCTTCTGCACATTAAATAGTTGGTGCGACAGCCCGGGAAGGCTTAGCTTCTCGCAACCATTCATGTTGTGTGTGCTACGTTTTTCGCACGAATGCAAGGGATCTACAATACATTGCCGAATCGGGAAGAATTTTCATGGCATTGTCAAGGTGATACTGTGAAAAATTATCGGTTTATGCTCGAACATTTATTTAAACAGCAATATTTGGGGAGCCTGTAAAGAAGCGGATTCTTTGTATTATTGCGCGATGCAGCGAGTTATTGTACAATCCCCATCAGCTTGGTTTTATGGGCTATGATCTTAAGCCCAATGTTCCTTGCGTTCATGACCCGTGCCAGCTGGTATTGAATGGCACCAACTTAATCAAGGCCGTTGGCCCTCTGATTAGACCGGAATTTCAAGTCGTTTGGTGCTTCCATGTTGGTTTGTGCTATCCAACACTACCAATCAGACAGGATGATAGCGCACAGACTTGTCTTACTCATCCCTCGATGTGGTACGAAATACTTTCGGCGAAAAGAACTTTGGAAGACGCATCTCGATATAATTCTTTTGAAATAGGAAGCTTCTGCCAACTACTCCTTATAGCTTTCGAAATAAATTAATATTTGGAGGAAAAATATAACGCACACAACATTGAGGCTTGCGAAAGGTAGACCGGTTATAATAAAGTAAAATTCGAAATAATTGTTTTACCTTATTTCCATGCAAAAAATCATTTTATTGGAAAAATGCATGTACCCTATAAATAGTTCACAAGATGTGTGTGCAATTGTTACTGTGCACCTTGTAACAAAATCGGGATTTCCCCGTTGCAATTTACTTTACGTATTCATACACTAGTCGATGTCTGATTACACAATCGAATGCGAATAAAACCATTGCAAGTTCTTGTGTTTTCATATCGCTTGTGTTATTTCGTTTTGTAATTTCTGCAATCCAAGATAACAATCCATCTGAGGTCAATTTCAAGACTGTGTTCGTGTCCAAAGTGTTTATCATCATTTTTGTTAATTTTTCAAATAGTTGTTTGAATATTGAAAATGTTTGTAGTAATTGTTCCATGTTGAAACTTTTTTTTTAAATCTACTGCGAGCTACTACTGGAAGCAGATTACTTCCAAATACGGGCAGTAGAAAAATTTTAAAAGAAATAAAGGAAATTTCTATGCACAAAGTTTGATACGGTCGTGTAAAATAAGGTACACGTACACTCACGTGTTATGATAAAAAAAAAAACAACAATCTACTCTCGAAACCATTTAGATTTTTTAACTTACCAGCTTAAGTCGGTTATTCTGACATGGTTTAGATAATTGAAAATGTATTCGTCTAAGGTGGTTAACCTCCCACGTCGAAGTCAGCGGCGTTTGCATGCTGAGCCGAACAACTAGCTTAAGTATGAAGCCGCCTTCCTAATCTACACTGAAGATGCCCCCACTGCCCTACCCTGGCTCCCAACAATTCCATTAGGAAGTCCAGAGCTAACGTTGGAGTTCTATTCTTGTTTTTTAACTTTGTTGTGTTTTTAATGGTCATTAGTGTTCTGTTCTCTGAATTTGAAAAATTGTGTTGCGCACTTAAGCTTCGTAAACTTTTTTTATCGGCTCTAACCCAAGCTCCCACATTTCCAGGCATAGTGGAGCAAATGCCTTGACTTATATTTCAATGATTTCCGGAGCAACTCTACTGTTAAGAGTATAAGATTCCTAGAATATTTGGATGGAAGTCTTTTTGCACTTGACTGCTTGACAGCTTGGACTAACTGAGTAAGTACAACACACGAATAACTACTTAACATTCAAGCAAATCAACAATTTCCCACTTACCATTGTAGTATATAAGCTCGCATTGTCCCCGTGTTTCTGGCCATTTTTCCAAGATTTTCTTTAGGTATCGAAAGAACTTCAAATTTATTTCCTTTTGCATAGCCTTCATTTGCCACGTCGTGGTCAGATCGAAATTTAGTGCATCGAAATAGCTCAGTAAAGGTGTGGCGCCTTCTACCGATATGTAATAGAATCTATTATCAATTTCGATCCTATAAACATCGTTTAAGTAAGGACGTGAGACCCCAGCTCGGTCTTTTCTTACACCCTCAAGTGGTTGCTGAAAACAATTGCAGTGTTTATTAATTTGAACAACATAACGACTTGAAATCAATTTTACCCTATGCTCTCGTTGCATATATTTACTTTCAATCACCGGCATGGTATGCAACGATTCGGGGACCAGGATTATTAGACGTTTAATAGCGAACTGAACGCCATGTCGACTTTCATAGTTTTCTATTCTTTCGGCTATGCCTGAAATGTGTATTGGTTAATATCTAAGACAAAAGTATGTCATTGGGTTGTAGGAAAATTCTACCTCGACACTGATTACCATCTAAATGCAGGTCTAACTGCTTTTATCAAGAAACTTAAAAATTTTACAAACACAAACAATTTTTTTTTTCGCTTTAAAGAAAGACCGCGACTCAGATGTCAGTCAAGTGGAAAAATACCTCAAACAACTGCAAATCTGAAGGCAACTAGCCGACAATCGAGCTGGCTGGAGACGTTTGTTGGTTGAGGCCCAGGTACACCCAAGAATGTAGCGCCAAATTATTGTCTTGTTGATATTGTTTACTAAGTGCGTTTGCATCAGCATCGAGGTTTAACCCAGTAAATCGACCCAATCATACCCTTTTGCTCGTCCTTGGATGACAGAATTAGCTTTAGATAGCCATGAAAATAGTTTGCTGCCATTCCAGTTGCATAATCTAGACCACAATCCGACCGTATCCAATCGGCATAGTCAAATGCCGATTTATTCAATTCAGCGTAATGAATTATCCACCAGATCGGCACAAGGTACAGTTGTTCAATAATGCCCTCGAATATGGTTTTAATATTATATTGGACCGCTACTGCTATTAGAACAGTCAGCAATAGATATTTGGGCCAATCTTTGAACTTTATTCCGTATCTGAAGATTGTGGAGAATTTGTTTTTAGACGGATAGTGGGTTGAATACAACTTGTATTCAAGTGCAATTCTCACCAACCTCCATATGATCTCGGTTAAGATGATGTTTAAGGCGGCAAAAGTACATTTGTCAACTAAATAAAGTTAAAAAAATTAATTATTTATTAAATTTTTTAAGTATTTTTACTCGCCCCATGCCATGTTGTGCTCAAAGAAATCAGAAAACAAAACAGCACTATCAGCCAAATTTAGAAAACGCATCATGTTTTGTTTCTGGAAATGTTTTGTCAAATCAGTGAATAAGTTCTGTTTGTGTTGAAGGAATTGCAAATACTCGCCAAACCGCAAAAAAAAAAAACCTCTTAACACTGCGTCTCTATATGTCATAAGATGTTTAAATTATACCCTTTTCCCACCGGAACGAAAACTGAGTTTTCGGCATAAAACTCACGAAATTCCCATCGAACATAAACGTGTTTTCGCTTGTCATTTCCATCATTTTGCTACTAAAGGTCGATTTTTTGTGTTGGCTAAAAACATTGACTTTGATAAGATTTGGTAAATTTCTCATATTAATATATTAAAAAAATTAATTCAGATATTTTCTTCGTACTAATATCCAAATATAAAAATATAAAAGTAAATTTCAACACATCAACGGAAATTAAACAGCTGTTTTTGACAGCTTTTTCTCAGTTGCTCTGCTCAAATTCTCTCACTTGCTCTGCTGAATAAGCTGAAAGTATCAAAAGGTGTGTTTGGTTTGACAACCTTAACACTACCTCACCATTGCGAGACGGTTTCGTGAAGTTTTATTTGGAAACTGGCGAAAACTCGGTTTTATGATGACTGAAAAATGTATGGGAAAACTTCAGTTTTGGATGTAGTTTTCGTGAGTTTTGGCGAAAACTCAGTTTTCGTTCCGGTGGGAAAAGGGTATTAATTGTCAATTACATTTTTTATAAAATGTAACATACATAAGTACATTTGATGGAGGATAGGCTTAAGCTCATTACGAAGGGCAGAGGCTGGCTGGCGTTGATGTAACCGCCCCAAAAAAGAGGAACACTCTAGCAACAGAGTTTGAAGTGATTTTGAATCTTCTCCTGCTAGACCTGTGTATATTTTGCGAACCAGTTTCGAGTAGGTTTCGACGAAAACTGCCGAAAACATGAGTATACGAAAACTGAAAAATGTATGAGAAAACTTCGGTTTTGGATGTAGGTTTCATTGTTATAATAGGTTATAAGTCTATCAAAAGACTCAGTGTTAGGTCTGACAGGAAACACTCAAATTTTAAATAAATAATGTAGACCGCTTTCAAGCTCCTTCCCGAATAGAATGGAATGGTTAGCCAAACCCCAAAATGGTTGTAAGTAAATAGATTTCCAGAGCATCTTAGTGTCTCCCGGATGGATGATCAGGCAATGATATCTGTCGCTTGAAAATCTTCAATAAAGGCAATACCGCTTGATTATTGTACCTTTTTAATTAACAGCCAGCAATAAAAGCTAGAGTTAAAAACGAAGTTGCTTTCACGAAGAGCTCAATGGTCTTGGCTCGCAGAACAATGCAAGGCTGAGGAACTGTCAAAAAAAGTCTCAGCAGATGACTCAGTACAAGCTGTTTTGTGCAAATTACTAAGAATTTGATAGTAATTTAAAAACTCTTTTTTTTCACATCCCCTTTTGCATTGATTTAAGTGTGGCGATGGGAGATCTCTCAATTTCAAGTCGCCTATTGTTTGTGTTTTTCATTCATTGCAATTGCACATTAAGTTGCTAGCTAATGATACTTCTGTCTCACTTTTCACTTCACTCATGCCCTTGAAATTGTGAATACAAACATTTTTATAAAACCCAACTTTCTCAACATATCCCTGGCAGTGGAAATAAAACTTTTCCATTCTTATCAGCAGTATTTCCAATTAATTCAATGTCAGCTGTCAAAATCAGCTGTGGTTTTCTCAAATTGCCATTTAATCAAGTTGGGTGAGGTTCTAACTATTTCTTTAAAATTAATTACTAAATAAATTTATTAATCATCTTCGCCTATTTTATAGAACAATAAATAAACCAATCAAACATGTACACTGTCCCCGTGATTCCACCCGATTTACGACACGAGGAAACAATTATTCAAGCAGCCAACGCTTTAGATTGTTTACAGTCGACAATAACAAACATTTTCGATCGAATCGATAAACGTATTTCGAAAAATAACACAAAAATCAACGAGCTCAATTCTCGCATAGGTTCGGCAGCTTCAAAAATTCAAAATTTATCCGGTACAAATAAGGCCATTAAGATATTTTCGCCACCCAAGTTTCCGTCGTTACATGTGTTCAAGGACATCGAATTGACCTTCAAAGACGGCGATGCAACAGCTATCACCTGGCAGGACTATGATATAGCTAGTCGTGTGGACCCAGTACCTAATAATATTCAAGAGAAGTTGGTGTTCTTTCACTTTCGCAGTGCGAAAAACAAATCAACAGCTGCTCGAGTGTCCAATTGCCGTGGTTTAGGTGAAATTCCCGTGGACCTGAAGTCGGTTAATTCGGTTTTGCTGTTTAGTACGTCGGACAACGTTTACGGTGCTGGCAGGGCAGTGGAAGAGATGAATCGCGGCCAGCGTAGTCGTAGTAAAAATGTTCGAAAAGTCGAAAGTGGCAAGAGTCGTGGTCCACACATAGAACCGGCACCGCTGTCGCTAAGTAATCGACAAAAGGGCACGGAAAAGAGACCTCAGCAAGGCCTATTCTACACGCCAAAGTTGAACGAGGCGCCAGTAATTGATTTGCCAGTGGATCTACCCGATTTGCCTGGCATAGCAGATGATATTCAATTCAATCACGCTGACAATCATCAAATTGCACCTTCGTTGTTTATTGAGAACCTCACGGATTTGCCCGAAATTGTAGACTCGGTTGAGGCGGAGAGCGAATTAAAGTCACCTCACACGGCGGTTCCTGCAAAACAAGCGAAAATATCTACAACGACAGCTACACCAGCACCCCCACCTCCACCGCCACCTCCACCAATGGTGTCCCCGGTTGTGCAATCTAACACAGCCGTGGCACCGCCTCCACCACCACCTCCTCCACCATTGGAAATGGTGCCTACGTCATCAAAGGCCAAAAAGACCGCTGTTCAGCCTCCTCCAACCACTGATGTGCGTTCAAATCTGATGGATGCCATCAGGAAAGCAGGTGGAGCTCGCGGAGGTCGCCTTCGCGCCGCTGAAGACGTGGCACGGCAGCCATCCATGGACAAGCTAAACACGTTGCCAAATCAATCGAAGACCAGTACTGGTGGCGATTTAATGGCAGATTTACACAACAAACTCCTGATGCGCCGAAAAGGAATTTCCGGTGCAAAGGACGGCGAGGGAGTGACGTCAGGCAATGGGAATATAATTGGCCGGCTGTCTGCTCTCATTCCGCCGCCACCAGCCAGAGCCCAGCAATCCTCGTCAGACGATGACGAAGGCGGCGACGAAGCTGACTGGGCCGAATAAAAAACCCTATAGTTAAACTTTTATTTATCTCATCACTTTCAGATTTATTTCACATACGAGTACATATACCCGCTCAAAATTAATCGTGCCTTTCTTTTTTGGAAATAACTGAGCAATGATTGTATGAGTTTGAAAACTATTATAGACTTTGAGTAAGGTACTAGATAAAATGTGTAACACTAATTTAGTTACAAGACTAACAAAAAATATACAATACACACGTGAAGAATTATTTTTACAGAACCTCGGTGCATTTTCATTTTATTTGGCTTAATCGGCAAAGTATTCTAAGGCAACAAATTGAATCCGGAAACAGATAGATTATGAAAACGATTTGTGATTCCCTCATTATTGTAGCTCATCCATTACGCGGAACTTTAAGAGAAGTCCGGTAATTGCTTTGGATATGCTGGCAGATATCTATGCTACTTCGAAGCAAAATGACCTAAGAAACGACGACGTCTGTGCTCGGCTGATTCTTTGTCCCGTTGCATATTCGGGTGGGATCATGCACACTCATATTGATTGAGACAGTTGTGGAAGACAGGACAGTTCCAAGATCTGCAAGTAGAGGTACATACTTCTTAAGGTGGAGTCCTTGCACCTTTGGAACACAGCATCTCATAAACAGACTGCTTGTGGACATATTATACAAAGGAATGGCTACCCTGTGGTTGCTTACGCAGATGTTGTGTCTATTTCTGTATCAGCAATGTTTCCTCAAGTTCTTAACGAAGTTATGAGCAATGCCCTCTCCATTCCATCTAGGAAGGTTGAAGAATTTGGGCTACAAGTTAACCCAAACAAAACAGCTGGTATTAAATCAATCCTCCAAAACTAGGACTAGGCTTACCCTCTGGAATGAGAGACAGATCGAGTCGAGTAAGTTTGTAGCCCTTTATAGCTGCAAGAGGTGTATTTGATGAAAATAAGGCTACTCTCTCAAGGTAAACTACTGGATCTATATGTCAATTGTCATATCAGACACCATCCAGAACCTCCCACCTCTAGACTTCTAAGCCTAACAAGCAGCGGTAAGCGCAGTTGCTTGTTTAAAGGCCCGATCACGTTGGATTGTATCACCACATGGGCACTCCTGGATCTTATACAGATTCTGTGACTTACCAAACAAATTCTATCGAACTTTTTTGAGAAATATTTCAAAGTCAACATTCCCACACGGAAACAGTGACATAAATTTAAGAAATCCGTCACAGGATACGCACATGATCGTAGGAGTTGTCTTCAGCAATTATTGCAGAAACTGTAGAGGTGAGGATGCATAAGAAACTACAACTCACATTTTCACTATCACCCCAGAGATAACAGTGACCTAAGCCAACCCACCTTCGCAGTCTTATTAACAATTTTAAATGGTTCTCCGGGTATAGGTCTCTGTCTTAGGTGAGTCCTCTAGGGGATACCTATTTACCCTAACCTAAAGTAAGCACGCTCGTAACAAATTGAACAACATAAAACACCTGTCTCGGAAGTCACAGTAAAGATCCCTCAGAAGACGGTAAGAAAGAGTTTTTCAAATACCTTAAAGCGACGCCATGGTACAACACCCACTCCTGAGCTGAAATAAAGGTAATTTTTATACTTAAAGCAGATAAGGTGACTTATGCGCTAAAGGTTCTCAGACCGATGATCTTGACCTCCCTTATTTCATTCTCCATGCGAAGGACATGTAGAGTACAATCGTTTATCCAAATCGTAACACGCCTCAATCTATCATAGAACCTATTGAAAAGTTCATCGCGCTGGCAGAGTTCACAAAAGCTGCTTTTCTAGATATTGAAAGAGCTTTTAATTACGTAAAGACACTTTCGAAAATCAAAGCTCTCCTCTCCTGTTAAATTTAGTTTTCCACGAACTTCTGAAATTAGAGAATCCAGGGTGCAGCGTAGTCACTTACGAGAACGATGTTGCCATCTCTTGCAG
This sequence comes from Matsumyia berberina, assembly GCA_917880715.2. NCBI lineage: Eukaryota > Metazoa > Arthropoda > Insecta > Diptera > Syrphidae > Matsumyia > Matsumyia berberina. The sequence continues at coordinate 62,114,227 of OU862871.1, forward strand.
AGTAAGTTCCTTCAGACTAACTTATTTAAGGTGACTCTACAGTCTCGGATGGACCTGCGCTTCCACCAACAAGCGTCTCCAGCCAGCTGCCTCCAGTTTCGCACGCCAAGTTGGTTGAGGTTCCCTTCCACTTGCATGCGTCACCTGAGTCGCGCTGGTGTCATTATCTGGGTTAATAGCAGCTCCCACAGACACTGTTACTACAATATGCGTTACACCAGCTGACCTCTTGAAAAAAAAAGCGGTGGCCTTGCATGATTGCACTAAACTAAACGGTACTTCCCTTAAATTCGCAGACAGTGACAAATATCTAGGATAACTCTGAACAGGAAGCATTGTCGATCGTGTTAGGAAATCTCTAGTAGCACTCTACTCGTGCAAATAAGCCGAATATCTCAGATGAGGATTGCAGGCAAAAATCATGCGCCAGTTTAACACTGCGGTCGTTAGAACGATCCTCACCTATGGCATATTGGTTTGGAGGTCAGCCTTGAAAAAAAGGATCAATGTAAAATCGTTTGAGAAAGACCAACGCGTGGCATGTGGCATGTACTTGCATTGCGATTGCCATAAGAACCTTTGCAACTGCTGCGCTTCAAATTATGCGGCAAATCAGACCTGAGGGTACGGAATACCCATCAATAAATTGAGAACAACGTGGGGCAACCCAGAATTCTAATGGTTCCTGGCAGCTTTCCAAATTCTACCGGTATGATGCATACTGAAACTATTCTCGATATGAGCTACAATCATATAGGGCGTGAAAGGATCGTCAACCAACGTTCACACCAACATGTGAAGTCCTACTAAATATGTTGTTCCATCTAGATTTTCACACCTGAGGAAGTCGGTGGAGGTGTCTTTTTAAAAGACCTTGAGAACCACCACTTCTTTAGTCTTTCTAGCCACTGCAGTGTATTTCAGCACAAAGTCACAGCTGTACGTCAGGGTGCCATTTGGCTGAAGATAAAGCTAACATCATACTTAGGTATTGTGAAAGACTGCCGCGTGTCTCTTAATGTGATCGCTAAACATCATTACTTAAAACTCCGTTTGGTTCCAAGTCACACAACATCCCGGAAAACCTGCAATGTCATTGGACACTGCAACCTTGGCATACGTGTTTAACCACTGTACATATGTAACGACTTCTGCAGGAGCTATTAAAATGAGGAAGTGGTGGAGTCGCGTGTCCTGCTATTGCCAGGATGGCAAATGCCCCCTTAGGAGACCGAAATCAAGTATCTGCTGGAAACAAGAAGGGAAGTCTATTACCGATTAATGGGACACAATTTGACAACAGCTTGAACTTGGTGATAGTAACTGATTTTGTGTACCTTGGCTTTGCTATTACGTTGTTGTTACTTCGGGCTGAGAAGTCAATTGAGTAGTGCCCTATCCCTAACAACTAAGGAGACTCTATATAAGACCTTAATTATCTTAGCTCTTCCTTATAGCTCTGAGCCATGAATTCTATTCAAAGCAGATGAAGATATCCTTGGTCATTTTGAGCGAAGAATTCTTCGTAAGATATTCAACCATGAGATGACTAGGACAACACTAGAATCTAACTCGGAGGGGCATCGCAGTACAGAAAGACCTCGCTTAAGGTGGCGCGTACAAGTAGAACGGTACCTCAACCAACCTAGGGTGCGCAACTGGATGCAGTTAGCTAAAGACCAGGCTAACTGGAGACGCACAGTGAAGAAACTGAAACGAGTTCAACGCTTAGCCGAAATCTGCATGATCGGTTTCCTGCGCTTCACCCCCACCGCATCACTTAATGCTATTGTCGACTTACCGCTAATACAAGTCCCCAAGGACACGCAGGTAAGACTTAGCCTGCATAGACTCTTCCACCAGAATAACATCGGCTCTAAAAAGTGTACCCCGATGGTCAGCTCAACGTGCTTACCCCCTTCTACAAAGCAATTAGTTCAGTATAACATTGGACAATATTCTTCTATTGTACTGGTTCAAACTAAACTATGAAGCTACTAATTGCCTCCCCAAACGACGAATGGAAAAAAGTTCAAAACCCTTCCCTCACACCATGACCAGGTTTGGCATGGTATACTATATATATAAGGGTGAGCGAAATCCTCTTCACTTAGACAGCAGTCGGTTCCGTTGTGTAACCCTCATTTAAACATCGAAACTGTACAGATGGGGTAGAACTGGGACGTTTGTTGAGAGGGATATAGGGAAGAGATATTAAACATCACTCAGTGCATAAGCAGAAACTGGCTTCTTAACACCTTTGGTAAAACCATCTTTATCTTCTGTTACAGTCAAGCTGCCCTAAAAGCACTGAAGTCAACCATTCTATTCATGGATAAGATGCAATACATACAACATGAGTGGTTGCGAAAAACTAGACCTGGGTTCTGGATCCCTGCACTGGATCCTTGCCCACAGAGGCCATATTGGCAATGAACATGGTCCAATAAAGGTGCATCAACCCCCTTCACTGATCCTGAATCATTCTGTAAGCCCACACTTGGGAACAACCTTGCTCAAATCCAATGCGACTTGGATCAGGACATTAATGTACCAAATACTTGTTCCCCACACTATCCTAAAATAAATCTAAATTTCTTCTAAATTTGAGCAGGAACCACCTTAAAATCCTAACCTGTATCGTAAGTGGGCCCTCGCCATGCCTAGTGAAACGGCACCTCCACAGACTTAACTTGTCATCGGACCCTACCTGTAGACTATACTTAGAGAACGATGGAAGCTCTCCTCATATTGGAGAAAATGGGCTCTGGGCAGTGAATTTATCTCGCCGACTGCACTCGCCGTGCTTCACATATAATAATAAACATATCTTCTAATTTAGAATCTGGAACTTTATGGGCTGATACAATGGCCATCTCTGAGAGACCGTGTCCGTAGGGCTAGTGCGAGTCAATTGCTCCCCAGTAATAATACATAATAACAACTGGAGAGGCTTGTTGGTTGAGGCCCAGGCTCGGACTGAACTTAAGCGCCACCTAAGTAATAAAGTAACCATAATAAAGGGGAGATAACTCCACCGTAAGGAGTTCCCCTCTGCACGAATTAAGTTTGTTGGTTATTTCCTTACGATGACTGTATAATTCTTGTTCTCAACATCCGTAATATCCAATTAACGAGATGTTCCTCCACTTTTAAGCTCCCCTTAAGGTAGGTAGGTAAGTAAGTAGGTAGGTAGGTAGGTAAGGTGGCCGTCCATGCGAGGATCACTGGGATCTATACCCTAGATGCCACTCCAAATCATTTCACATCAAATTTTTTGACATCAGTATGCGATAATTCGCCCAAATTGTCGAATTGAAAGGCTCCTAGCTAGAGTTTCCTTGTTTGGGATAGGGCAGGACAAGTGCAAAAAAAAAATGAAAGGTCGTTTCCTTATCCTCTTCGTCCCTGCAACTCCTGCAAAAGTCATTTGCGAAGAGGCCCATCCTTCTAGCATAAAGGCCAATGGGACAGTGGCCAGTGAGAACACCGATAATGGTACTGATGAGCGACATTTTAAGCAAGATCAGACTTTTGGATCGAGTGAGATTTAGAATAAGTCATATCTCTCTGGAGGTGCGGCATGTGGTATCGTTCCTTCATTTTTGGTTTGTCTTGCTGATTGTGTCGTTCTCTAAGAGTAATTTACATGTAGCGAGTCGAATGCACAGATTCCTCCGTACTGATAGCATCTCTAGAATAGTACCACGTTTGGCGAGATAATCGGCCGTACAATTCTCTGGAATGTCCTTATGACAGGGTATCCAACATAGGTGAATGTTTAAATGTACCGCCTTAAGGTACAAGTGCTGAGATTTTGTGAGTAATTCTCCCTTAAATAAGTATCTGATGTATACTTCTATGGTTCGTTCGAGCGTTTTGAGCATGAAGGAGGATAAGCTACGAGTAATTGGCTTGTAATCATTCGCTGTTTTATTATGTCGCCTGCCTACTTTTGGAATGAATACTAATCAAACTTGTCTTCACGTCGAGAAGAGCTCAAGGTTCTTGGAACACAGCACAAGGTGACACTCTGCTGGGTCCCTGGACATGAGGGAATACCAGGAAAGGAGAACGCTGACGAACTAGCGAGAAACGGCTCGGCAACAAGCCCGGAACAAGCCGAAACTTCGGTGAACATCCCGCCTTGCACGCTTAAGCTTGAAGCAGGGAAGAGAGCCTTAAGGGAGGCTAACAACAGATGGACCTCTCTAAACACTTGTGCAACCACAAGGAGGATATGGCCAAAATTTGTTAAGGCTAGGACCGACAGACTTCTGCGGATCGACAGAAGATCCCTAAGCACCCTTATAGGAGTGATCACAGGGCACAATACGCTGCGGTACCATATGAAAACGCTTCGTATTACAGAAGAAGACCTTTGCATTGGGTGCGGCGACGAGGAGGTCCATGAGAATACAACCCACTTTCTCTGCCACTGCCCTAGTATCTGCCATCTAAAAAATAAGTTCCTCGGACGGCACTTTTTCGAGGACATTGAAGAATTATCAGATACACCGGTGGACCAAATAATGAGATTCATCAGATCCACAGGGTGGTTTGTATCACAGACGCAGTAAGTTGATCAGGTTCTACTAATATTATATATATGTATGAAACTAACTATTGGGTAGCGTTCTTACGGGTAAGGGACACTCACTTCCCCCAATGGGTATCACAATGGGTCTGAATTGACCTAAGTGTGGCGAATGGTTCTTCCTTTCGCTTGCCCACTAACCTAACCTAACCTGTCTTCACGTCTGGGGAGCATAGTTTAAACATTAGGTATTTTTGAAGATTGCTACTAGTCAGGGAGTTGCTATGACTTGCAATTTTGGCAGCATAATGGGAAGAATGCCGTCATTATTAGAGGATTTGTATGGAAAATAACTGCTGAGTGACCATGAAATCTTTTTCACGGTGATGATAGCATCAAAGCATCCTCCTGTGAGCTAACTGACCTCTCTCAAGGCTGAGTGTGTTTTCGCTTTGGTTCATGTTTTTCAGCCCGCTTGGTCGGATTTAAGTACAATTTTCCAAAAATTCTGCCTTAAGTGAATGTGGCTTGTCACCGCAGCCCTTCCGTAAAGGTCATTAACATCATTCCGGGTGCTGACGTCAGCGGAACCAAAACTTCCCACTCCAATAAATTATTTATCAAAAAAAGAACCACCAACGCGTGCAAAAAAGTTGGATAATTTTATTTTCATTTCTCTCAAAGTTTCACATTTTCGAATAGTGTATGTATTTGCATATGTTTTGTCTGTATACGTATAGTATAATTGTATAAAAACATTTAGTAAATTTCTTTTTATTGTTTTTCCTATTCCTTTTCCGTTTTTATATTACGTACTATTTTTAACTCTAGAAAAAGAAAAGAGAAATTAAATCTTTTATTTATATTCTGCATTCGTTCATCTATCTTTTATTACCGTTAAAAGTGGGTTAATTGTTCGAATAAATATTTTCATTTGTCTTATTGTGTTTCCTTTTCTTATTGTGGCATTCAATTTTATTTTATTTTTGACATTTATGTTTTAAAATTTGTTTAGTGTATACAAATTTGTTTAAATATTTCTTTCACAGTGGGTAGTGTGAATAAAAACTGAGACAGAGTGTTCCTTAACTATTTGAATAGAACACTTAAGTTAACTTAAATAAAAATGAGTTTCATCAAGTTTCAGAAAACACTTCCTTCAAGAGGGTTTTGCTCCGAGTGTTCCCCTAAGTTTTAAAGTGCTTAAATCCAGGCTGCGGAGTTCAGAAAACGGAATAGATCTAGTATCTCTTTACTGGAGATGTCATTGAGGTCGCAAAGAATGGTTGGGGTACGCAGTCTGGCTCTTGCTAATGCCGGACATTTACAGAGGAAGTGAGAGATTTTTCAGCTGTGGCATTTGCTCCAATTGGTCAAAGTCTCGTGGTTATCACCATTATTGTGGCGATATCTGGACGAATTCTGTTCAGGAGCGCGTATGTTCTAATCTTATCGTAGATCGGCGTAACTATGCCGTTTAGTAAAGAGGTATTGCTATGGCCATAGCGCCTTGCAGTCTAGCAAGTCTTTATGTCTGACTGTGCTGCATAGTGCGTTATTTTTTATATGTAAGTAAGGGCATCAGTCGGGGCCGACATCAATGCGCTCGAGATGGCTACACTTGCTGTCCTTTGGAGCCTTTGGGTTTCGTAACGATTGTAGCCTTTGCACAATGCGGGTTAACATACCAGTGACCCGTAGGTTAGAATAGGACGCACTATGGCTGCGTATATCCACGAATATATCTTTGGTTGAAATCTCCACTTCGTTCTAAATGTTTTCCTGCAAACATAGAATGGTACACTGTGTTCTGTGTTCTACCTGTGTTTAACTTCGAGTTAAGTTTTAGGTCAAGCAAAATACCCAGATACCAAGCGCTGTGGTGTAGAGTGAGTGGATGACCATTAAGACGACGAAGCTTGAAGTCAGGTATTTTGGTTTTGGTAATAAATCTGTTCAATTTTGCTCGGGCTTACACCAAGGCCACAACTTACGGCCCAGCGGCCTACCTTATCTAAAACAGACTTCGTGATTTCACTTATCACAAAGGGAAACATTCCTGGCACTAGTATGACCATTGATACGCTTTTTCGTTCAATAGTGGAGGATGTCTTGGGATTAAAAACTCAATGCGGCATGTTTTTTTACTGGTTTTTAAGAGAGAGGAACGGAAAATAAGGGTGCTCGAAAAAAAATGCACTTTTATTTCCTAATGCATATATATAATTGTGTTCTTGTCACGCCCGTAGCCAGCTAGGTGCTGAAGGGCTTTGTGTAGCTCCCTTAGAAATTTTATTCACCGAGAGAAGATTTGTGTGTGAGCTCACTTCAAAATCTCCCTAGCGTGGTTCTTGTAGATAGTTTGCCTTATACAGGAACTAAAGTCAACGGGCAGATGGATTGCCATGTTTAAAAAGACTAGTCCCTCACTACTTTGTCCCAATTATCACAATCACAGCCTGCCTTCGCCAAAAAGTGTAAGGACTCATTGTACGAAGAGCGAGATCTTTCAAATCACTAAAACTATTAGTTCGTCATTTGGAAAGAAGAAGAAAACTGGAGTCTGGAGGGCAGTGAGACTCAAAAGACCTGTTGTTCGACGCAGTCAGTTTAAGAGACCAGAAGAGATTCAATCCTCTCAAAAAAAAAAAAATCGTCAGCCTCTCTGGTGAACACATACATACATACATATGTAGAATATGTTCCGTGGTTTCGTCGTCTTCCAAGCAAAGACGATATTCAGTCTTCTGAATAATAAGTATTTTGTGTAGGTGGTAACGAAGATAGCAGTGTCCTGTTAGAAATCCCTGATTCATGCTTTCTATAGTACAGGCATTTTTTTGGATTTGTTATGAAAGAGATCTTTTAGCCTGACGAAGTCCCTGGGTTTTTAAAATTCGGCTTGGAATCACTGCGTCGAATCTCCTGTTGAAGCGTAGAGTTATCGGTAGGCGGTCGTTTACTACGCAGATCATGTTATTAACATCAGGTTTTGCAGTTGGACGATTTTATTAATGTTTCTTGACATGCAGGAGGTCAACCCGAAACCGTGACAACTGGTTATGTTGACCACTACACATACACATATCTCTATCACGAAATATGGAAGCTGTAGAACGAACATCGATTTAGTAAAAAAAAACTTTGCATTGGACACTTCAGATGGATAGGACATGTAGCGAATTGACACCAGCGTTCTGGCCTGCAATCTTTCAATCCGGAGCTACAATACTATAAGAACGGTAAAAGTCCCATTCAAGGAACCTATTTACCACCAACGTGTACTTTTTAGTGTGTTGTTGGTGGAAAGGGGTGAGTAAGACAACTAAGAGTACCTCAGCCCAGGTCAGGAGTTGAGAAAGCAGAATCTGTAGCTTTCGTATGTTTTTACGCCAGATGTTGAGATCGTCGAAGAATTGTTTGTTGAACGTGAAAAATCTGGCCTTTTCTTACTAGAGCCATACATTTGAAGAGTCCGTTTCTCTCTCGTTTTAATTTTTGCACCTGATGCAGTACGGATTGTGTGGTATGTCTAGTTTGGCCTAATGGTTTCCAATCAGCCAATGGCTTGTAGTTGTGAACGTTATTCTTTTCTGTGGGAGGTCTGTTTAAGATATCTTTTCGGGGGAGGTTGCCTTTTTGAAGAAAAGGTGAATGGATTTGCCCTTTAATCGTTCCTATCGGAGTGTAGATCCTTGTCGTGAGTAGACCGTGTAGAGCCTGGCCAGTTCATCCACGCGCTGATTTCCTTTTATGTCAGTTTGTCTTAGAACCCAGAGCAGTGTGGTATTAGATCGATCGCCCAATCGGGCAAACTCGTTTCGGCGCTCTGGAATCAGTTTGACCTATTTGTGCATTTTGGGTTGCCGGTAATACGAAGACGATGGCAAAATCCGGCAGCCGGTATAATCTCGTTAGTTTCAGTGATTCCGATATACACACCGGTGCCGCGCATTTCAATTTCGCTCCGGGTCGAAGTCCTTCATCTTTCCACGACTGGGAAATCCCACATAAAAGTTTTTCCTGAAGTTTAGTTTGAGCGTAATGTAGAGGATTGGAGACCTAACCATACCATAGAATATTGATGTGGCCGAAGGGCTTTGTAGTCCAAACGCTAGATTTTTTTAGCCTTACTGCACAGCACGGTACGATATTTTTTGTTTGTATGTCTTGCGAGGGGGAAAAGATGTAAGAGTAAATTCAGGAAATTCGTCGGAACCGATCTTAATGTGCCTGCGGTACTTGTACTTGCTGTCCTTGGACCTTTTGAGTTTAGTTAGACTGCATCATAAATTAATAAATCATCATCATAAATCAATAAAGTTTAGAGGACATCATAAATGCAATGAGGGAAGGAATGGGATCTCAACCAACTTGGTTTGTGCAACAAGAGGCAGTTAGCTTAGAACCGATCTAACCGTTTCGTTAACCTAACCTATGTTCTTCTTCCCGTCAAAGATCTCGTGTTATTTTCTGAAAGTTTCAGGTAGATTTTGAAGAAATATCGCTTATTGCAGAGGTCCTCATGACGCAACTTTCAAAAAATTTGAATGCCTTTTTTCTACTTACCATAAACATATAAGCTTCATACTCCGTGAAATCATTTATATATAGGCATATATACATATCTATAGATACAAATATACATAGTAAATTCATATAATATATACATATACATGCAATATAACGGATTCTTGTGGACACGATTAAGGCCGCAGTTATGAAGCGATTTGAATAAAATTTGGTATACACGTTTGTATGGTGAATACCTCGGTTAACTTGGTAGATGGGCGTGATGGGTCAGGAGGGAGGCGGGTTACGCCCCTCTTTAGTTTTGAAAAGGTACAATTCACAACTCATAGAAATTACAACTTCCGGTTTTAATTTTGAAGTATTATAGTAGATTACAGTAAATAGAATCTGCCTGTTTCCGCCATCCGCCGTCTTGGATCCGCCATCTTGAAATTCTTAAAAACTGCTTGGATTTCGTTGAAATTTAAAATCCTTACACATTTTAAGGTAATGAGTACAAATTCATTTTTAGATGGACATTTTTGTCCGCCAACAGTAGCCTTAGCGATGACATACGAAATCTACCTACTTATTGCGGCTTCTGAGGGAAGGTTATTTTTTATTTCTCAAAGGGTACAATTCACAACGCATATAAATTACAACTTCTGGTTTTAATTTTGTAGTATTATAGTAGACAACAGTATATAGAACCCGCCTGCTATTTGGGCGCCATTTGGATCCGTCATCTTGAAATTAAAAAACTGCTTGGATTTCGTTGAAATTGAAAATCCTTACAAATCTCGTGGTAATTAGTACGAATTCGTTATTAAAGTGGAAATTTTCGTCCCCCATTTTGTCCTCGCCATCAGAATAGCAGCCCTAGCGATGACATATGAAATCCACCTATCTCTTGCGGCTCCTGCCGGAAAGTTCTTTTTTTCACATGTTAACAACTCAAAATCTAACCCAAAACTTTTGTGCAAACCCCGGTTTTTTGCACTTTTAGGTTAGAATTTATCGAAAACCTGATGTGATAGGGCAATTCCGAGATCGGATTCGGATTCAGCGCATCAAACTGATGCACTGGTTACTCTTTTGACAATTGGTTACGTTGGTGTTGCAAACCAAATTCTTGATTTGAGCAGTACTACCAAAATGTTGCGTTTTTTGAACTCATTGCTTTTTTATTGCTGCAACATTGCATTTTCTTCGTCCTTAAACTCTTCAATTATTTTTGACTTACAAGCGTAGACTAGCGATTACACATAACCCCACATGAAAAAAATATAACGACATAAAGTTTCACGTTCTTAGGGGTCAATTGATGTCACCACTTTAATAAATTATTGTTTTTGGCCAATATTATTGTTTTGCGTTCTGTGTGGTATGTTACGCCGCCTCGTCGAAAGAACACGTTGGTTATTATTGTCCATATCAAGCAAATAGGGCCAAAATAAATCGCGAATCATCGTATGATACCTTTTGCTTGCTCGAAGAACAAGTGGTCGATCACGATACCAAAACAAAATGTGCATCAAACAGTAAGTTTTCGAATATAAAAACATAAGACAGTCTAAGTTCTACCGCACATTACATTCTCCTACGATTGTCCCAATAGTATTAGCGAGTACAGGACAAGCGCAGAATAGGCGAATTTTGGTGATAAAATCCAATCAAATCTACACAATGCGCGGTTGTATATCACACCTTACTGACGAAGTCTGCCTAAAAATTGTAACTTGTAACTTTAGGTGACAGAACATTCAAAGAACTATCGCCCCTATTGCAAACTGCTTGTATAAAAAAATAAAAACAACAATTCAATATAAAGATTTCTATATATATGTATATGTATTTGTATATATATAGCTTAATTTGTAACAAGTAGTTTATTATCTTCAAAATGTTATACTTTGTGCATTACATATAAAAAAAAATAAAACAAAAGAAACGTTTAAAAAGAAAACGGTTAAGCAATACATTTCTTATACAACGTTTTCAATTGTTTTGTTTCAATTAAACAAAAGCGCTGCTGACTTTCGAGCGATTTATATTCAGAGATCTGATATTTTTCTTTTAAACTTTCTTACTTAGCTTTTCATTTTAAAAATTCGTTGGACTGTTAACGCATGTGGGTTGCATTTACGATAAGTATAAGGTAGATCTCTCCAATCGAGAATCATTCTACATTCAAGAGACAATAAATGCAACAAAGTTCCATGCATTAGCGATCGAACAAGCCAAACAGGATAAAATAATTCACTTAAGTAATCTTAGTCAACTGTTGGTAGCACACACTTAATCACACTTTCTTTATTGTTTATATATATAACAGTGCGTTACGATCAACTCCAATAGTAATCGTATATAAAAAAAACTTTTCCTTGCAGAGAATACAAAAAAAAAACAAATAAAAAAAAATTAATGAACGTGTCTAACATTTTGTTACTTTCTGCTTCACAGAGAAAGTCGAAAACTTTACAAATATATGTCATCTGACTTTTTTTTCCGTAAGAAAGTGGTAAATTTTTCTTTAGTAAAAAAATATTTGTTGTCAAAAAAGGAGATGTATATAGGGGTGTATATATTATTTTAAATTTGCGTCCTCAATCGTGGTCGGGGTAAATCGCCAAAAACTGCATCACCATGCACACTCTTAGCAAGCGCTTTGATGCTAGCTGCAATGTCAACGTTGTCATCGAGAATCTGTGAAAAAGAAAAAAAAAATTTAACAAAAACAGCTTACATATGTATGTATGTATTAAGATATGTACTTATTCTGTATATACTATCAAGATGATTGTATTGGGACCATAAACCAACCGATGGCAATCAACTCCTACTTTCACCACCATGGCGTGAAAGCTGGGTTTCTAGTTTCTCAATCTAAGATTAGGTTTCATCCTTTCGGTAGGATGTTGGTAGTAGCTAACGACAAAGGGTAAGGAGTGTTTTCACTAAGACACTTTTTCTTGAACCCGGATGGCAGTGGAAGAATGATCCAGATGGAGCGAAATGCTGTTTACAATACCAGTTCCTTTCTCACTGGGTTTAAACAAACCTCAAAGGACTTTGTCCTAAGTGTTGCAGAACATTTAAAAAAAAGATTAGAAACTACTGCTCACTAACCACAGTGTATGGGGTAAAAAAGACATTTTGGTAGCTTCGGAGCTTTCTATGCGGCTACCCCCTCAAAGAATACAAGTTTAGGGTTACTGGCAGCCTACAGAAACAACAACCAGTTACGAAGCGAGAACTAGCCTCGGATATGGACGGATCTGCTTCAAATGAAACAAGAGCAATGCCTGGCTGTTTTAACGCGAAACTAGAAAGAGAGGCATCTCTGAAAGTACAGCCTGTACAAAATAACTTTTGATCATGGATTCAGGCTAATCGACTTGTTCTTGGTGCACCAAACATTAACGCTACAAGCACGCGGATTCCGCATCTCGCTATTCATCACAGAATATGGAGGTTTCCTTATAATCAACAGTGAACCACAAACAGGTCATTGCCCAATAGGACAGCACGCCAGGAGACTAGGGCCTATCTTCAATGATTTTTGTAGAAGCTGTAGAGATGAGGATGAAGAGCTAACCACAATGCACCTCCTTTGTCATTGTCCGGCACTTTCTCGCAGCAGAATAAGACTTCTCGGTCAATATCACTTCAACGACAATAGTGACTTAAGCCAAAACTCCATTCGTAAGCCCCCTATCTTTCATCAACAACTCGACGCAAATAACTCCTGCAGTATAATGGATTTCGAAAATCCAGTGTCTTACGTGGATTGCAATCTGGTCACTCTGGTTGACTAATAGGTTAAGTTAATAATAATAATGATTGCTCAGACGATTACCTCGACGCAGCCTTCGTAAGAATGCCGATATGCCAAACGCCACAACAAAGAAGAACTACAATGAAAAAAATCAAACCTTCAAACGCAAAAGGCTGTCAGAACTTTCGCCAAACGCATACTCCGAAATCTTTTAACAACTACGCCGCGAGCATCAAATGCCGAAGACCAATGGTGTCATTTCAAAAAGCCATCACAGATGCCAACTGTTGTGCCAAGTTATTCTCGGCTACCACAATGAACCCTGAGAAGGATTGTCATTCTCCCATGAGGCTCGAACCAACGTAGCTTGAACAGCTGACCACCGCACTAACCCGTAAACGCCGTGACCACTCAAGCTCTGCCACATATAGAAAAAGCTATTTTATATCTCGCAAGACACATTTTTACTCAACATCGCATATAAGATCCTGTCCAGCTGTATGAATTTGTTGATACCTCTTTGTACCACACTAATGGGCATTTCGGCTCCACAAAACGAAATATTCACGAAGGGGAGACAAAATAACTTCAGCAGGAAGCCAATCACCTTTTGATCGACTTCAAAGCCGCGTTTTACAATTTTCATCGCCGCTTAGAGATTTACGCACCTTGTATCGAACTCGAATTTGTACCATGTAATGACTCATTCATAAACCTAAAGATTGACCATATTTTGCGTTTTGTTTCAATTTCCTATACCTCGTATTCAACATGGAAGGTGCTATCATTCATAAGTCCGTCTAACTATTAAATAGGCAGATGACATTGGCATCATAGCACGTTCTCAACGATCTGAAGCAAGTTGAGCCATCACACTTCCTCAAAAAAATTTAAAGCACTGATCTAAAAAAAGAAGGGATTATCTGAAGACTAAAGCCTCATCGACTTAAAAAAAAAGATAGCAGTGCACTTGTATCCCTTCCCCATTCTTTCGATAGTTAGGAATAAATATGCAATACTTACATCGTCATCTGAATCCGCAATAAGGGAACTCTCGTTGACGGAGTTCGCTATTGCTATTGGCAAGCTCTTAGCAAAATTACTCATGTTTTGCTTCGTTGCCTGACTACCTGGTATGGGAATGGCAGATTCCAATTCAGCCAGAGCATCTAGAACGAGAACACATTTATAATTTAAACAACCACCTTCACATATCAAATCACATACCTTCGGCGTCCTCAGCGCTTTCCTCGACATCAGACATATTTAACGGAAGCGATGTTCTTGGCGCCATTGAATAAGTTTCCACTCCCTCCAATTCAAACAGGCAATCACCATCCCCATCCATACCACCACCAACACCACTACTCGCGTTGGAAGAATTTATGTAGAAAATACCATTTCCTATGGAAGACCGGTGACCGGCAGAAGCAGCAGCTCCACTAGAACCAATGCTAGTCTGCTGCTGCTGCCTATTGAATGTCGGACTGTTGCCAACACTCATCGGTGTACTATCGGGCGTTGCTGGTGGGGTATCGAAACTGGTAACCTTCTTATTGTTGAACGAGAATACACTCTGTGCAGACATTTGAGTATTACTGTCCATGGCACTTGCAGAAGAATTAGGTGTTGTAACCCCCTCCCCGCCGATCACGATCTTAGTCAGCGTGGTGGGCGTGGTCGGAGCACTTGCAGCATTGCTGGCCGACCCCATGGCATCGATCATTTGTTCAGGTACTTGGTTACTTAGCCTAACTAATATTTGATATTCTTGTTCAGACTTTTCACGAAAGCTCTTCAAAAGAGCGAATTGCTGTTCCGTATAACGGTGTATACGTTCGTCCGTATCGGCGATCTCCTTCTGCAGTCTCGTCTGCAAGCACTGTGTCAGCGATCGCAAGCGATTATTTGACTTATTGCTTCTGCCGTGGAAAAGACTATCGTCGATCTGATGAAGCTGATGATTCATTATTAGAATACCGAAGGTTTCCGAGAACGATTTGTCTGCCTTTCGATGGATTAGCTCTTCGTTGCTTGTCACCAGATTGGAATTGATCAAATAGATCGCGTCTGTAGTATGTTTAGCATACACAGCTGTGTTGCAATTGATACAAATGTTCAGGATCCATGCATTACATCGTCGAGTGCATATAAGGTCGCGTTGATGGACGGTCACTGACAGTTCCGGCAGCGGTCCAACCGTCTACACAACAACAAAGAAAAAAACAAATAAATTATTAGACACGTTCGCACTTAGTAACTGTTATGGATTTATTAATTTCATGATAAGATACCACGACTAGTCGTGTTAGTCATACGGCATATGGTGTGTAGTGGCCCTAGATACAGCCAAACGGAGATAACACAGCCCTTGTTGTTTTGCTCAAGTGGTAATAGCTTAATATATGTATACCGCATCATAAATCACTTTGTCAATGAATTATATTTTAATTTAGATGTAATTGCTAAACGGTCTAATTGATAGCTAAACGCGTTTGTAGTAAAAAGGAAACCTTCGGCTGCGGTATGCACCTTGGTTGTAGGTAGTCTATAAGTTCTTCGATAACACCTACTACAAACAATGACCTACATACGACATCAAAAATTTGTTGTGATTACTTCTAGGCGAGAGCTGGAACGGAAAACAGCTTTGGTAAGATAATCTTAGTACAATTTGTGCGTCTAATGCTGAGATTGTTCCATTTCAATGTTGAGTCAGTAACTTTTAACGGATTTAGAACTTAGAAAGTTTCTTAGTATTATACTAAAGATTTTCTGGCCAAACTGCATCTTGAACAAAAAGCTTCTCATTGAGATCAAGTCAAGAATGAATAGGCATTACGGAAGTGGTAGTAGAGTATGTGAAGCATACAATAAAGTCATCTCACCTGTACTTCACGAGTCTATTAAGTTTCTAAGCTGCCTTTATCAGTCCTCAAACGCTGACCAACCGTCGCAATTATCATCATCATCATCTTAATTTTCAATGACCAGCTTATCCACTAAGAGGGTCGCGGTGTTAGGTTGCTTAAATGGACTCTTCACATCTCCCGATCTTCCGCCATCGACTCTAAGTCATCAGGGGTAGAGAAGGGTGAGATTTTGGACTTGGTCTAACCATCTCATCCTAGGCTTAACCAGGAGACGCTTAACTGATGGCACGGATTTTGTGACACGCCTTGAAAGCCGAGTTGGGGACATGCGTTGCACGTGCCCACCCCATCGAAGTATGGACCCTTCCGCTCGAAGAAGTAGCTGCTCCACATTGAGTGCCTCGCGTATTCTGGTAATCATAACGCCTTCTCGACGAGTTACCACAGCAATACAACGAAGAAATCTCATTTTGGCAGCTTATTCTTTCAGTCATTACCCAAACCTCATGACCATAGGTGAGGGTCGGAACAAACACTGAATTAAAGACCGACAACTTAGCTTCGATGCCAAGTTCAGCCCTCCTGATAATAGATTGACCAAGCTGTCTCAAAATTGCTCCAGCCTGACCAATCCTACAGGATAACTCAGTATTGCTCCTAGCATCACTTGTGAATAGGACCCCGAGATACTTAAACTTCTCCACCTGTTTCAATGGGACTCCACTAACATGCAGAGTGCATTGAACAGGCGTTCGGGAAATTACCATAACCCCTGATTTGTTCACATTTACCTTTATTCCAGCTTCAATACAGACCTATCTAGTGCATCCGTCCTAGTTAATTAAACCGAAATCATTATCTTCGGCGACATCAATATCCACAACGCAAACTAGCACTTTGTGCATTATCAACACCGACGTGGTTTTAACCACCAGACCATCGCCCTACGATCTGGAAATGTGATACAAGATGGCCTCTGTTATTTTTTCGAGTCGTTCCTATGGCCCGGCAGTTGTTTCCGGAACAATGATGTCAACGCGTGCTCCGAAGCGGTCACCGAAATAATCCTTATTGAAATGGAGCTCTGACTCATCACTCCATTAAGAAATCGACCGAAAGCAAACCTTGATTTAATAACAAACTGCGAAGAATGCGCATCTGTCAAAAAAAGAGCCTTAAAACAATGGCGCTTAAACTCCAACGAGCACAATATGCAATCAAATTCGAAACCGCCAAAAGAAATTTTAACGAAAAAACTACAAAAAAAAAACCCATCGAATGCCCCAATGGTTCTGAACATTTAGTGAAAGACGACGGGTCGCTGGCTACAACACGCAAAGAAAAAACTGATCTCATTGCAAGCCTATTTGCAGCCAACTTTACACTAGACCCGATGCAGACCAAACCACCGGGTAGAGTGGCCGGTATATTCGCTGACGATAGCACCTTTATATTATCTTTCACGAACAACATGTCCGTTAATGCAAACACATTTATTCCGTGAACACAGACAAAAATCTTTTAACGCTAAGAAAACGCTGTTTAGTGTTTTCTAAAAAGAACACATCTACTGTATAAGAACTGCAAATGGACAATCAAGTGATTCAAGCTCTAATATAATATCACACAGCACGAGCACATTTCAAGCATTGCAAAATCAGCATCAGTGATCAAGCGAAGTATCGTTCCACATTTTCGATCAAAAATAAGGAATACATACAGCTAAGCTTAGAATCTCATTGACTGTTACAGCTTCAAAAATATGAAGGTAGAAGAAAAACACTTGATCATTACCCCTGTAAATATAGATGAACATATGTAAATGCTAAGATACTAAAAGACTACCTTACTAGACCCTGCTTACTCAATTACAACCATAAGTCCTTAGGAATCTTGTCAACATGCTTAGAAGATCAAAAAAGGGCTGTACATATGGTTCCTGCATGACCTATACATCGCTCCGCACCAAAATGTTCTTCAGTTGTAGAAAAACATCTCCTTAGCAGAATCCGTACAGATATTGCCAGAATAACGGTGATAATTTAGGGACATAGGCTAATTGGAGACCTCGGGTAAAAAGATACGAGATCTAATCTGCATTCTAAACTTCACAGATTAGATTTAGGCTCTCCCAGGTCCCAGCTGTCTTACGTTCCATCACGTTACAGAATTCTTGGGAGAAAATGGGGGCCAAGACCCGCCATAATCCACTGGCTATATAAGGCCATCATTAGGCCAATTCTAACCTATGGGTGTCTGGTCCGGTGGCCGGCCGCGCAAAAAGACACAAACCTGAAGACACTCACAAAAATCCGACGATTAGCATGCATGAGCACAAGGAGCGCCATAAGAACGACCCCGCCAACAGCCCTCGAAACGATACTCTTACTCCTACTGCTCGACCTATACACTAAAGAAGTGTCAGCAAAAAGCGTCCTACGACTGCAAGCATCTAGCTTTTGGAAAAAGCGCCAAATAGGTCACACAAGTATCACTAGATGGGCGAAGCTAGAAACAAAAACTGATTTCATGACGCCATACCCCGTCTTTAAACTCTGTTTTCATACTCTCTTTCCAGCACGATAAAGTTCGGACGAAGGAAGGGTCATCAAAGCCGGCAATACATCCATTTTCACGGACGGCTCAAAAATGAATGAAGGGGTAGGCTACGGAATCTACTCAAAAGAACCCACTATTGCCCGGTCGATAAAACTTCGAAACCATGCCTCGGTTCTAGCGATAACCGAGGCCGCAAGGGAACTATCCTCCGTTATCCCGAGAAGAAATATCGACATATTCATCGGCAGTCAGGCCACCATCAGAGCCGTGCCACCCACAATACCTACATCACTTGTAGTAAAGAGTTGTCACAGCCAGCTTAGGATTCTAGGCTCAAGACATAATGTATCACTCTGTTGGGTCCCGGGGCACCGAGGCATCGTTGACAATGAAATGGCCGATGAACTGGCAAGAAAGGGATCGGAACTGAACCAAAGAATGGTCGACCACTCGGTTCTGACCTCTATAGAAGTTCTAAAGCAAGAGATAGACTTGTTGTTCTGGAGGCTTGTCGATAAGCGATGGACCACTCTTCCGTCATGCCACATGTCAAGAAAGATGTGACCAAAACTACACAAAAAAAAAAAAAAAGGAAATACCTACGTTAAACAGATCGCGTTTAGCTCTAGTCTAGGTCAACCTGCATGCGGCCCATCTAAGAAGAAGGCGACCTAACACAACTGACCTCTGCAGAGGGTGTGACGATATAGACGCGGAAGAGGACACGACGCACTTTCTCTGCGACTTCCCAGGTCTCAGCAGAACCAGAAAGAAGACCCTAGGCGCTTACTTCTTTAGTGAGCCAGACCAACTCTCAACCATGCCACAAAAGGCTATCCTAAAATTTATACTGAATTCAGGGTGGCTTATAACGATCAATAAATAATCTATTCTCTTTCCAACAGGTATATGGATGTATGTAGGTTCCACAACGGGGAACACAATGGATCCTTGAAGATCCGAGGGAGGCGGTGCCTTACATCAAGTCGCCACCCCTTTAACTTAACCTAACCTACGTTCCATCAACAACACACGTTGCCTTAAAATCCTTTCTGGTGACGTGAGTCGTGGTAAGAAAACGGCACATTTCAGTGCTAATTGCGTTCCGTTGAACTACCACTTTTACCTACCTACCTGTAGAAGAAATTTGCTTGACATAAAAGATCTTATAAGATGAAGAGTTCAGTTAGGATAGGTAAAAGGCTTTAATTCTGGTAAGCCTTCCAGCTTGCTTAAACAACGCAGCATTAGATATTATGCTTTACCCGATTGCCCTAGATTTTTACGACAGATTGGGGCTAGTGCATCTATTCGTTTAAAAGCCTCCTCGATTTGTCTAGCTACCAAACTGATAATTTCCCTATTCTTTCTAAATAAAATCTCTCTTCTTCTGAAATCCCCGAAACGCAGCTTTGATCAAAACCTCAGTGCAACCATTCCCGCACGCAATAAGTAGAAAACTGCTGCTGCTATAAACGCTAACTCATTACGCTTCTACCCACATAGCTCCAAAAACCGTGGGTTTCTCTTCACCCAAGATAAGACTTCCATGATTTCCGCCTGGAACACACGACCATGATTTGGAAGACGGAACGCTAGGGTGAGGTTAAGCCTGTCGGAGTAAACAGCACCACCCACCCCGTTGCTAGTTTTTGAACCGTCAGTGGAAAAATGAATCGACTTCTCTTCTGAGAATACGTCGTCTCAGAATGACCAGGGAGAGATGGTTACCTCGAAGTTTATCCTGGCTAAAATGAAATATCATGTCTGCCTTGGATATTTGCATTCGCAGGGACAGCCAATCGGCAATTAATTCCTTGGAATTGTTCTTTCTTAACTAAAATGTCGCTCGTTTCTTATAGAGATAGGAGAATAATTTAACATTCACCTACGCTGGGTGCCAGGCCACAGAAGCATTCAAGAAAACTGCAGGGCTGACGAACTCGCAAGATGTGGTACCACCTTTAACATCTTGCCAGAATTAAGGGAACTGGGTATGTCACTCGCTATGTGTAAACATTTACATAAACTAGAAGCAACCAGCAAAACCAACCGCAGATGGGAGGAAGGCACCATGAATTCCCAGACAGATCTGGCCATATTAGATCAGAATCGATCTAATGGTTTGGTCTTGATAAAGCGTTCGCTTAACAGGGTTATCAATGTCCTCAATGGACACTGTCATATAGTTCTCCATGCTCCTTCTCTAATGATTTCTGCAGAGACTGCCGGAATGAAGAGAAGGAGGAGACTATCCTCAAATTTCTCTGCATCTGGTCTGGTCATGTTTAAAAGAAGACTGCTCCATCTGGGAGCATTTTTCTTCGGTGATAGCGGTGACATTTGAAAAATTGATTTCAGTAGTATCTCTTAATCTTTGGCGTAGCTGTGCATTGTTGATATATAATGTAGTATCACAATGAACTTACTTTGGTCTGAATGTATCTGCCTTTACCTAACCTAAACCTACAGGTCCAGACGGGTTCTGATAATAAAACGGTGCAATAAGTATCAGCACTGATTGCGCGTTGGGCAAGTCAGTTACCCAACATCTCGCTCATTTGGATTCTGTTTGGTTAAGTAGTTCTGTGCTAAGTTTATAACTTGTGATACGCTTATGACTCACAGAAATGCATACGCCGATTCTAACTTGACGTCCAGTAACAACTGTTGCACCAATTTATCAAATGAGCTTGATGCCACATGCAGATGTTGTTCTGCTCGGTTGAAATTGTTCGTCTGGTGCTTCCTCCTGGGGAGCAACCTATGCCCCACTAATGGGTCAATTTGTTTTTATTACACTCTCACTTTACACCTTCACGTCTCAAGCCAGCCGAAGCCATCCAAAACCATCCGTATCGTAAAATCAACAAAACTGTACTTCTTCCTCAAATAAATAACAAATTTGTTAAATTAATGCAAAATATGTAAGACATTTACTGTCAGTTGTAAACATAAACGACGTTGCCGACACCAAAAGTGCAGTAAAACTTTGTTTAGACAGGTCTCACGCGTATGTGGGAGATTTTAAGTCATTGATTGGACGGCACATCGTGCCTAACTTCTTTTCCGCTGCGTCATAAAAACAAGGAAAACAAACAAATGTAAATTAATATCATTTTGTAAATTATCTTGACTTTAGGCCCGTTTTTGGGAATCTTCTCATTCGGTTACAATAAAAATAAAAGAAACTTTCTATAAAATTTAGTAGTGATGGCACGTCGCGTCGCCGCCACCATCAAGAGGGCGACAGTTGTCTCGCGGCACTCCATAAAAGTACTTCTGGTTTTTAGGTACAAGCCATGCCATGACAGCTGTTTATTTTAATTGAAAGAATTGTGAGACCGAAACCAATTTGATTATGCAGAGAACAAGTTTATAAATGTTTTGTCATATAGAAAACATACAGAGGGCCTATTAGCGCGATGATTATTTGATTCTTATTTAGATTTTCTTTTCTTTTCGAATGGGGAGTGAGGAATGAAAAATAAAAAAAAAACTTTACGCGTTTAAATTTTATTTGAAAGCGGTAAATTATGTTAAGTTTGACATATAATTTGATGTGTTGTTACGGATACTAGTTGTGGGTAAATATTCTCGACAAGAACTCCATTGAAATCTCAGTAAAGGTGGCGCTTGTGTATGTTAGGGATGCAAATGATTTCTCACTGCTAAAGGCTCGACTTTGATTTGCAGATGAATACTTATCCGGAAGTCACTAGGTGTACTGTACAGTGTGTTATATCAGTGCACTCGTTTAAACTTAATAAACGAGGCGTTTTATAATTAAGAATTCAGAGTTAAAGCTGTTAGCAATGAGAACAAGACTAAAACCACTACGAAGTCTCCATCGTCCCCTGAAACAGTTCTCATCTTCGGATGACCCACATGATAATTCTGCGCAAACTAGTTATGAAATAGTGCAGATTAACCTCAACCAAGCTACGTGAGTACGATCCGATCAGCTAGGCAAGCTTTATCTCATTTTGCTTAAAAGGTCGTTCATCATTATGATCGGCGTTCTTACCGGCCTCTGTCGAATTGGTCTTCATGCCAAAAGAATGGGCGGTTTCCCAAATGACTTCCTCAGGAGCTGAAGCGACGAAGAGGAGGAAGAAACAATTCTCCACTTCCACTGTATCTGTCCTGCCCTAAGCTAAAGAAAAACTGGGTGAACGGTCACATACTAAAGTTAAAAGTATTCT
Source organism: Matsumyia berberina (assembly GCA_917880715.2). Classification (NCBI taxonomy): domain Eukaryota; kingdom Metazoa; phylum Arthropoda; class Insecta; order Diptera; family Syrphidae; genus Matsumyia; species Matsumyia berberina. Next base: position 62,136,691 of record OU862871.1, read on the forward strand.
TAGCTTTATTACGCCGATGATATTGACATAATCGGAAGAACGAAGCGTGATGTCACTGGCGCGTTCGCGAGTATTGAGATGGAAGCGGCGAAGATGGGTTTAGCGGTCATGGAGTGCAAAACACAATATATGCTGTCATCAAAAGGACACCGAACATCGACGTATCGGACAGAACGACAGCTATAACTTCGAACAAGTAAGGGGCTTCGTATACCTCGGCTCTGCTATCACATCCGATAACAACACCAACGTAGAAATCAAGAGAAGAGTAACTCTTGACAATCGCTGCTTCTTCGGGCTAAGAAGGCAATTGAGTAGTAAGGCCCTATCCCGAAAAACTAAAACATCACAGTCTTTCTTTATGCGGTTGAAGTATGGACTCTATCGAAAGCAGATGAAGACATTCTTGGTTGCTTCGAGAGAAAAATTCTTCGTAAGATATTCGGTCCCGTTTGCGTTTTGGAGAAGAAAATTTAACAATGAACTCAATGAGTTGTACAGCGACATCGCTCTTGTCAAGAAGACGGCTCAGATGGCTGCGGCATGTAGAGCAAATGGACACAAATGCTCCGGCTCGCAGAGTCTTCGAGTCTAACACGGAGGAAAAAAGCAGTAGAAAAAGACCCCATCTTAGGCATAGGTGCGCACAATTGGAATGGGACCTCAACCAACTTGGAATGCGCAATTGGAGGCAGTTGGCTAAGGACCGGACTAACTGAAAAGGCTTGTTGGTTGAGGCACAGGTTCACTCCGAACTGTAGCGCCACCTAAGTAAGCTTCGTTAAGAGCTCCCTCTGCTTCCAATAAATTGAATGGCACTTTTCGGGGGTACAGGTCCAAGTGGTATCACCAAAGGCCTATATGTGTCTGTGCTTTGCATGGGCAGCTGCCCTACCTACTTAACATCCACCTGTCTAAGTTTTCCGACGCTAACCTCGTAATCCGCCTATTTAAGGGTATATATTCTCTTTTGGGTCGTCTGCGTTACGAGCACATGAGTTGGGGCCCTACTGCGTAAGGAACGTATCTATCAGCGAATCAAGGGAGTATAGGCCAACGGCTTTAGAGCTTGACGGTAGGATCAGTCTACAAATTTCTGACAGGGACGATTCCCCTGGATCAGGATGGCAAAGGACAATGTACAAGAGCGGAAGCTGTTTTACGACATCGCGGATAGACCCGCGAAGAAAGGTAAACACTGCCAAAGCAGGGCTCAATCGTAGGAACTAACTTTTGGAATATCTTTTTCTATGGTATTCTCCGTATAGGGATGCCAAAAAAAAAACCACTATACGAGCGTAAAGAGACACCGAAGATGTACAGGAAACACTTAACTAAGTTATGAGACGTGTGCAAGTTTGGATAGAAGACTATGGCTTTAGTTTAGCGGCAAAAGAGATCGAGATAGTCCTTCTGACTAGAAGACGAATCCCGGCAGTCGTCGAGTTTTAAGTAGGTTCGGAGATAATAAACAAGGGTATTCTTGATCCCAAACTCGTTTTTTGGCAGAAAATAAAGTCTTCATCGGAGTGAACTGGAAACTGGAACATTACTCAGCAGACGCATGGCAAATGTGGATTTCCCAACTGTAAGCAAGCGAAGACTTCTCATGTCAATCACACATGCCATTCTCCTGTATGGCTGCGAGATCTGGCTCGACGCACTTAGGTTAAAGAAATACAGGAAACAGATGGCCGCAGTACAGAAATGTGTAGTTCTCCGAGTAGCAAGGTTTTATCGCACCGTGTCGAAATCCGCCGTTCTTGTAGTCGCTTTGGAGATCGACTTCCATCGATCTGCTAGCGGCAGAGAGGAAGTAGGTCTACGAACATAAAGCCAAAATAGAAGTGGACACGGTGATTATAGAGGAGAGTGAGTTGCTCACCAAGGAACGGTGATAAGGGCGAAGGAAGGTGAACGAAGAGATTGATTAGGGACGTTGCTAAGTGGACGGAGCGGTAACATGGCAAAGAAAACTACTACATCAACAAGTTTCTAACCGGGCATGGAAATTTCAAAGCGTTCTTCACATAAGATGGGAAAAGCAGGAAGCTTAAGTTGCCTGTACAGCGGCTGTCCAGTAGAAGGCGCAAACCACACTTTTTTCACCAGCAGAAGATTGGCAGATCACTGCAGTCGTGAGAATAATGATCGCGAGTAGCGACAGATGGAACCCAACCGGATCCTTTATCGAGTCAGTGCTGCAAACAAAACAAAGAAAGAGGAAGACGAAAACATACTCAACCAGTCTGTAGACCTCCTCACAGGTTATTGTTGCCTGAGAAACGGCACAAACAATCGAAACTTTTCTACAAAGTCTAAATGTCGTCGCTGAAAGCCGAAGAATATTTTGAGCACTCTTTCTCCAAGTTTCCAGCACAAAGCTGGTTAAGATAACACGGCCTCAATACACCTTTGGAGTTCGGGAATTCCTCCACTAAGAGCTGACTTACCTTCAAAAATAAAGGGCCGGTGATGTAAACAAGGCCACTAACCATCATTCAGATGAATCAAAGCCAATTCACATGTGACATTTCCGATAATCACATTCCATTTCAAAGAAATGATCTTTGAAATCCGTCCAACCTCTCATGGTACTTCTAATTCTTACTAAACCGCTCCCAGTTCAAGTTAAACAAAGCGACTAATGATTCCCTAATCCGACAGATTTCATATAACAATCAGATCCATTGTTCTCTTGTTGACTTCCTAGTTCAACGTCATAACCCGCTTCAGGGCTTACAAATGATTTGACTGTGCTTTTCATCCATTAGTTTGTGATAAATGGTCGTGTAGTTGGTTCGGGCACATTAATAACTTGTAATCTGTTCTCTAAACAGAAACGCGATGGAGCATAATAACTCAAGTTCCCTCTCTAGCCTTTCGTTGGAGGCTGGCTTCAAGTTTTTTTTTTCTCGTGTGATCTGTTTGTTCTTCAAATTGGCCTTTCGGTTCATTAGCATACTCCGTAGGGTATGTTCTATTTGCACCCGTGATTTGTAACAAATTGTATAGCGTTTCTGTGAGGAGATATGAGTGGAGATGCCTTGAACATCTATTTGTAGTATCAATTGTATGTCCACCAATGTAGAGTACAATTTTAGATTGTCCCCAAGATCTTATCGGGAGTCATTAGCGATAACCCTGTTAGTTGTTATCAGTGTGTGGTTAAAAATAGGCTTGAATCCACCACCGAATAGCTTTATCTTGAATCGTCCTTGGTGATCGATATTAATATGTTTCACTGACGACAGTCTCTGCACTAGACGACCCGCCCGGCCTTCCTAGGATCCTTTTTGACACTTAGACCTCGAATTTCTGGGCTTGGCCAGAGAGAAAATCTACATAAAAACTAAAACGAAAGGCATGTGAATCGGATCAGTGGTTCTCGAGTTATAAGCACCCTAACGGACAGATAGACCGGCAGACGTTGCATTTTATAATATGTAAGGGTAAGGATGAGGTTCATGTCATAAAGTCAGTGTCTAACGAACTCGTAGCGACTGAATGGATCGGAACTAGAGGTCTAGCGATGAACCACTACAATAAAGATGGAGGCCATGTTGGAAAGCCGAAAAATTACTTTGACTTAAAGTGCGTCGAAGCAAGGGGTGACTTAAACCAATTGGGCGAACGACCAACATCATCTCAAACTGTAGCGCCATCAAGCACACAAGCAAAATGGATTGACCGCTTTAAGAAAAGGACAACTAACCGAAGTAAACTGCTACTTTCTTGATTGCGCTGAAGTAGGGACAATGAGTTTAATCTCAGAAAGATAGTCAGAAGCCATGACAGCCGAGAATATTGAGGACAAGAAACTTAAATTATCACTCCATGGCTACGGGAGCTTTATGGCTGATCCCTTTAACTAGGGAACGTTCCTAGATCGTGATGGAAAGTGAGACTAGTGTTCATTCCTAAAGCGGGGAAGCCTACTCAGACTAGCGCTAGGGACTATAGGCCCATTAGCCTCTTCTTCTTTTTTCTGAAGACCCAAGAACGCATAATAGTCGTGTACATAAGAGATGCGCTTGAAAATGAGTCCCTGTCCAAGTCGCGTAATGCATACATAAAAGGAAGATCTGTAGACGACGCCCCCTAAAGAGTGATCTACTGACGATGTCGCTATTCTGGTTTCAGGAAAATTTCCTGTCATACTAAGCGAAAGGCACTGTCACTGGTTAGCAGCTCCAAAACCGGAGGTTTGTCGTTCTCTGACAAGAGGTGGTGCCGCGAAAAATGTTCGGTGGACACGACTGGGGTTTAAATCCATAGAGCTCGGACACCAATCTAACGCACTAACCACGGCACATGTTCGAAAATACATGAGGCCGAAAGTAGTACGGTTAGGTCTACTTTATAGAAGTCCAGTGCCTCTGCTAGTTGTTCAGTTGCACGCGGTCTGTTAGGTGTGGAAACAGTCCACGTGGGAAAACCCAATGCAGGCTCAGGTCCTGAGAAATCATCTTCTGAGCCAAAGCACCCAGTGTGACTAGGGATCCAGACAAGAGTCAACGAGTTCAGCCCTGCGACGGAATTCAGAGTTCTAGCATTCCCGAATTATTTTGGAACTGGTTAAAGGGTTGAACAAGACCTTACGCGTATTCTGGTTATCGCTACAGATGCATATGCTCTGACCCCTCCACCTAGTCTCAACAATAACGTCCTTGACCATTAGGATGGGAAAAGTCTCTGCTTGAAAAAGAGACATATGCTTGCCTAACGAATAGTGAAGTCTAGTGTTGTCGGTTTCCATGAAAACGTCAACTCCAGACCTATGACTGGTTTTGGAGCCATTCGTAAACATTCGACTACAGCCCAGTCCAGGCTCAGACTCTGGCTGAAGCTAGTCCTGAACGCAAGGAAAGTCGACTTTAAATTTGCACAACAAACGAAGTTCTGGTGTCATAGCATCAGACGGCATATCCATGAAACCAGGGTCGTAGGATAAGTGTCGCGCAAGGTTATCAAAACTTCAGAGCGGATGATACCAAAAGCCGTCCCGTCTAAGCCGATAGATTGCTTTAATGGTACAGTAGGTACACTGTGTCTCAGTCGTTTAAATTCAATATTTTTTTAATAAACTTTGTACGATTTCCCTGCGGTGATGGTCATAGCTGTCAGCTATTAGCTGATTTATACTCCTGCCGCCAAAACGGCGGTGGTGAAGCCGATCCTCATGTATAGAGTATTGGTCTGGTGGACAGCACTCCATATACTTCCTGTTGATAGCTTTGGGAAGCTAATGGCAGCCAAAGCAGCATTAAGACTCTGAAAATCCTCCCAGCTGATCAGCACAGCAATGGGCCACTCTAGGATCCTTAAGGGCAACCATACTATTCCTAGTAAAACGGACTACGTTTTCCCCTATATTGACTTCAACGTCAGGTACAAGATTTGGATTCCTAGCAGAAGCTCTTGGGAGTCTGGTACAGTTTTGAACGATTCCGCGCTAGAAATATTCACATATGGACCCAAGACCGACCCGCTGGCTTGGGTCCATCTGTGAATGGAGTTGGAATCTTCTCCAATGCACCTGGCTTAGGAATTACCGCTGCCGGATCACTGTAGTGTGTTTCAAGCGGAAATTACGGCAGCCTGGGAAGCTGCGGCTTGGCTTTCGATTAATGCGACAGATTGCAGCGCTTCTGTACTATACAGATATTCAGGAAAGCAATGCCGCAGATCACTCAACAAGATTGCAAATAGGTGTGACGTAACCCTGTGCTGGGTCACAGGACACAAGGATGTTCCAAGCAACTGCAGAGCGGACGAGCTGCTAAAAGACGGTGCAGTACTAAAATCTGGAGGAACCCCCTGTGACTATTGAATCGATCAAGTTCCTACTTGACACAGATGCCAAGAAACTGGCAAGCCATAGGTGGAACAACATCAGCACTTATCTCCTGTCAAAACAAATCTGGCCTAACCTGGATTAAAAGAAGACGGAGAAACTTTCATCCACAAATCGGAAAAATCTAGGTTCACTGATACCGAACAGGCATGCACTTAGACTGAGGGTCCCCTCCAACGATTTTTGTAGAAGCTGCAGGGACAAGAAGGAAGAGGAAACTGCAACCCACCTACTGTGTACATGTCCTGCTCTACATTAAAAAACTTCTTGCAATGGCTGGTGCGAACTATAGGGTACTTACGGACTCTATGAGCTAGTCTCAAAAGTCAAGACACTTGCATTATATTGGCGCGGTCATATCCAGTGAAAGAACACCAGTGTTCTTCGAGTCTCTGTCCTCACGTAATGAATTGAAATCTGTGTCCTGGTCGGTCAGGATTGAAGACTACAGTGTCTTAGGCAGAAACTCTTCACTGATAGAGAATCTGTCAAAGTAAAATAACTTGAGTTTTACAACAGAAATTAAATGCTAATGTTGCCGCGAAAGAAATATAGGCAATGAATCTTCGGATATGTTTGCTAAGGCCGTCTCGGCTTCCGCATTCTAAGAACGAGTCCCCATTTGTGGCGTCAATTGGACTACTGCCACAGCGTTGATTAATGATTGAGCAAATCAACTCTGCCTAGCCCATTGGAAAAAAATGTCCAAGAATTAAACAAATTAATAGCTGGCCTGACAACCCGAGGTGGTTCAAGGCCTAGCTTCCAGTAACCATTCGTTGTTCATGATTTATTTTTCGCACGAATGGAAGGGAGCTACAATTTTTTGCCAATTTCGAACGGGAAACTGAGAAATCATTTCATGACAAATTATATACTCTTGGAGGTTTGTCATTGCCCGCTAAGAGGTGGTGCTGCTTGGTTGATATTTCTGGGCCTTGAACCGACGCAATTCGCTCAGCAGTCCAGCGCACTAACTACTGAGCCACGGCGACTGTAGCTGAGACAATTCAGAACTCGATTCCTATAGGGAATTTTTGAATTTAGACTAAAAAAGTGTGAGGAAGCTGGTGGACTTCCTTAGACCTGAGATACCATATTAAAAAGCTGAATTTATATTCAGAACCAGAGCTTCCGCAAAATACACTGAATTGCATCTGCGGCAAATTTATTTGGTTGACAGCACCCTTCACATATAAGTCTGAGGGATTGGGACGAATTGTTAATTCTGATAATTATAGTCATGCTGGCAAACTTATGACCGATTTCATGAAACACTTACTACCAACGCCGACCTCATCACAACGTGTTGACAAATTTCGAAAAACAAAATTCTTTTCGATTACCAGCAGCCATAAACAATACGTAGTCGACGCGTTGTAAACAAATTAAACGCGCACTAAGCACATGTAACTGCAGGTCTTCGTCTTAATTAAATCATAAACATATTGACTCAACCTACTTTCGTGTCGAACCGACTTCAGGGACTTAAAAATCTGAGCAGCCATCCCTCGCCCCCTTACGATATTGAAATTCCGCCACATTCTCCGCATGTCATTACGACAACTGCGAACTCTAAAAGCGCACAATCTCAGTCCGCGCTAATGAATTTATATTTGCATAACAAAAAATAAATACAGATACAACCGACATAAAAAAAAAACATGCAAATAATATTTCTCTTGTTTGCTGGGTCTGGCACTGACTCTTGACTATGTTGCTCGGCGCGGCTGGGCTGCTCCTCCCTCGGAAGGCAGCGATGCGAAAATATCTAAAACTCGCATTAGGTGTGAAATGGGTTGCCATTGTGTCAATTGTAAGCAAATACCATAGCAACGCCGCGGCCAGGGGAGGCAGGGGGAGGCAGACCACATTTATTTTTTTATGGCAAAATCACATGCAAATATTTTAAGTAGCATCGCTAGTTCACAAAGTTTGTTTAATAACAAAACAAATATTTGCCACAGCGACCAGACGGCTGCACGCATACTTTCTGTTGAGGTATTTGCACTTTTTTGTTCAGAGCCTACATCTTATCGAATAGGGTGTGTTCGTGGTATTGATCAACAGGCACATTGATGTTGGTGGATTAGACCATTCCAGGCTGACTACGATCCATCAGAACCAAGATGAGGAAAAAAAATTACTTGTCGCTGCTCTCTGAATATGATGCTGAATGTGCCTTCATAGTGCGACTTTTGCTAACTTACTTAGGGTGGCGCTACAGTCCGGGATGAACCTGGGCCTCAACCAACAAGCATCTCTAGCCAGCTCGATCTTTAGCCAGCTGCCTCCAGTTTCGCACGCCAAGTTGGTTGAGATTCCCTTCAACATGCGTGCGCCAGCTGAGTTTGGGGGTCTTCTCTACTACACCGTCCCTCGGGTGTGGATTCGAAGATTTTCCGGGCCGGAGCATTCCATCCGCTCTACATGGCTCATCCACCTCGTTGGACCTTCACTCTTGTGGCTAAGCTGATGTTGCTGTACAGTTCGTCGTTGTATCCGTCATGCAGACGGGACCGAAAATCACCCGAAGAATTTTCCTCTCGAATCAGTGGAAAGCAACCTCATCCTCTTTTGACGTAGTCCTTGCCTCTGCGCCAAAGAGGAGGACTGGATGATTAAGGTCTTATACAGGGTCACGTTAGTAGTTCGAGAGAGGGCTTTGCAATTCAATTGCCTTATTAGCCCAAAAAAAAAAAAAAAACACCGATTGGCAAGAGTTAAGCTCCGATCAGACGATTTGCAGATGTACGCAAAATTTCCTCATAAGCAAATGTGTGCAAACCATCGGCAAATGCCCATTTGCAGAAATGTCATTTGCAGGCCGATCACACGATTTGCCGAATTTGTCCAAAAGCTGGAAATTTTTGGGTGTGCGCAAATGTGAACAAATGACATATCTGGAAATTTTTTCATGGCATTTATTGTCCGATCACACGATTTGCCGACATATGCAAATAGCACATTTGCAGACCCATTTGAAGAAACGTCATTTTCATTTATTTGGAGGGATGAAACAACTCGACATACCCTCGCAGTGGTATTGGCTGTGTATGTATTTGTTTGAGAGCAGCGGCGAGAGAGCAGCGGCAAAACTTTATTTTTTTCCTGTTTCTATTTTCTGAACATAGCAAAAATATAAATGAATCAAAAAATTCAATGGATTTGCACTTTTCCTGTCGCGAATCATTTTTAATTTCTTTTTTCTTTTTGTCAGAAAATGAATTCTATTTAATCAAATGATTTATTTAATACTCTGTTGATTAAAGTTCGATGATGTCCAATTCAGTAGCGCAAATACTGGAGAATTGCTTGAAGAAAATCCGCATTGTATCACAGCATTTGCAGGAAAAATTTCCTATGTTTCTTCAAACCAACATGAGCAAATTTCAGAAGTCTGCAAATGTGTGCAAATGGTCCGAAAAGAGCGATCACACGATTTGCGGACGACGTGTGCAAATCGTGGGCAAATGACAGATGTGAAAACATTTGCGGAGAAAAATTTGCTGATCACACGATTTGCGGACGTTTGGGACACGTTTTCCTGCAAAATTTCCTCACATCTGCAAATCGTCTGATCGTAGCTTTACTCTTCGTCTAATCTCAGCGCTGGTGTCCTTGTCTGAATTCATAGCGGAGCCTAGGTAGACAAAGTCCTTAACTACCTCAAAGTTATAACTGTCTATTGTGACGTTCAGTTCGAGACGTCGGTGTTGGTTCTTGTTGACAGCATATACTTGGTCTTGGCCTCATTGACCGCTAAACCCATCTTCGCCGCCTCCGTCTCAATACTCCAGAAAGCACCAATGACATCCCACTGCGTTCTTCTGATTATGTTAATATCGTCGGCATATCCGAACGATCTTTTGAAAGATTGTACCTCTGGTTATGGCACGTGAGTTTCGGACTATTATTTCAAGAACGACGTTGAAGAGTCGCATTACAGCGCATCGCCTTGTCTAATTTTGACACCCAAGGTCCCGGTGAGGTTTTGACCGACCTTAATGGAACAGCGTGCATTCTCTATCGTCATTCTGCACAAACGGACAAGTTTGGTAGATATGCCAAAACTAGACATAGCTCTGTATAGCTCGTCTCTACGGACGCTGTCATACGCGGCCTTAAAATTTATGAAAAGGTGGTGGGTATCGATTTGAAGTTCCTGGGTTTTTTCCAAGATCTGCCGCAGAGTGAATTGTTGGTCGATGGTGGACTTTCCTAGTATGCCAAAGCTGGATTCACTTTTAAAGCCTGACGGTTCCTACATTAAACGCGGAAGAAAACACGGTAATGAGTTACACAAAATTCTCACATCTCTACATTCACAGGGCAACTTGGTGCTGGCCTGATCAAACTACCGCCAAAGAACTGGATCACATTACGATGGATGGAGCATACCACTCCTGTGTATTGGATGTTTGCAGGCTTCGAAGTGCCTTCGACTATTACTTCGTTGCAGCAAAGGCACGAATGTGAATATCCAAAAGCTTTTGCCCATCGAGTTTCCCCACAGTTCGTAAAAAGTCCAAAAATGGAAAAATGGATTGCTTTTAATGTAATCGATTCTTTTATAAAGTTTGTAATTGGTGGATTTGATAGATCGTACATTCTCCTAAAACTTGAATACAATTCGAATGTTTAGGCAGAAGCTCCTGGAACATGTTTAAGTTTATTTGATCGTATTACAACTAAAGTAACACGCCTAGGAGAGGCCTCAGTAGAGCCTGTGGTGACAAAGACGCAGAAAAGGACACGATATACAGATCAATGTGACTTTGTAGTCAGCCTAACCTACAATTCTTTTCAATACTTTCAATGTCGACATTTTTTCAAGCCCACAGCAACTTTGTATTGCGATCAACATTCAGTTAAAAATATCAACATACTTCCGCAATTTGCTGAGCTTTCAATCTTATCTATCCAATCCTATTCGATCCGACCCTACAATAATCGCTTTTCAGCTCTTGCTTAATTATGATAATTAACTAGTGGGTGGTGTTCGTGAGATTATATGATGAACTGGAGAAACGACTTTGAAACGTGTTTTGAATTTATACTTGTAGACATAAACAAATGATCAACATACTTAAGGCAGATTCTAAAGCGGAATTGGAAGTCGAGGAGGTAATCAATGATATGTGGCCGGAAAAGTTTTCAATTGTTAGCAGAGAACGCTACCTTTTTGCGTTTTCAAGCAGCCACTGTGCGGGCGTAACATCCAATTTGTTTAGAGTGGCAGCGGTGGAGTTGTACATATTGTGTTTGGGGCTCTGTGATGAAGGGGTACTTTCGGAACAAATTTAGCAGTGTTGCCACTCGCTTGCAGATGACGTTGCTATAGCCGTTTCGGGAAAGCACCTTGATACCTTAAAATAGCTCTGCCAAAGTGTTCTAAACATGATCACCAAATAGACAGCTTGGTGGGGTTTGGGTGTGAACACCCACAAAACTGAGCTACTACGCTTCACTAGGGAGCATAAAATCCCACACATCGACCCTCCTTTCATTGGTTGTACAAGTTTAACTTTCTCTAACGAAGCAAAATACTTGTGACTTAATTTGGACAGGAAATTAAGCTGGAAATCAAACATTTAAGAGAAAGAAAGCTACAGTAGCCCTTTCCTCTTGCAAAAAGACAATTGGAAATAAATGGGGTGTGCAACCCTACATAATGCATTGGCTCTATATTTCGGTAATAAGGCCGATATAAACCGCGACAATTTAAACAGCTTGCATGTGCATCAGAAGAGCTCTTCGCAAGACTTCGCAGCATTGGACATTCTGTTTCATATCACTCCTCGACATTTTCGGCAGACAAATGGCAGCTGGTGCAACCATACGCCTCAAATCAACCTCACAGTGGTCTTGTAAAGATTTGGGCAACGCCTCCATTTTGAAAAATGTTAAAATTTCTCTCAAAAACATAGAATACACAACACCCAAGCTAAGTTTTGACAAGTACTCCGAGGTAACCATCCCTCCCTAGTCATTCTGGGACAGTGTTGTATTTTCGGAAGACAAGTCGATTCGCTTTTACAGCGACTGTTCTAAAACTAACAATGGAGTTGGTGGTACTGTAACTCTGACAGCCTCCGTCTTCCAAATTATTGTAAGGTGTTCTAGGCGGAAATCATGGCAATCAGAGAAGTCTGACCTAGGCTGACGAAAAACGTGATATCAGTCACGGATATCTGCATCTTTTCGGACAGTCAAGCGGCAGTCCTTGGAATCAGTCGCTTCAAATTCACTAAAAGTCTTAGATTGCCGATCGTCTATTATAGAGATGGCGCAGCAGTTCAATATCTACCTTTGCTGGGTGCCAGGGCACAGTGACATTCCAGGGAACTGCAAGGCTGATGAACTCGCCAGATATGGGACAACATTACCTATTGGGCCAGATAAGGGCAGCTTAGGTATACATATATAATCGCTATTTGTCAACTTAAACTAAAACTAGATGCTATTGAAAGAAAAAATCTTAGATGGACAAGTGGTACAACATGTCTAGCGACAAAGCAGATTTGGCCAAAGCTGGATCTGAAATGCTCTAAGTATTTGATTTCTCTTAAACTGATTTGAAATGTTCATCTTAAAAAAAAAAAAAAAAATTGTGGATATGCTTGAGAAGTGGGGCCTGAGATCAAAATATAAACGATACTCGTCATAGTCCGTCATATCACCCATGAATCGCCTGTATGGTCGGATAAACTTGAGCAAGTCTGGGCACAAAATACTCTTCATTCCATTCAAACGCTTGCCTGCATCACAGGTACTGCGCGCACAGTTACCCAACTGTAGCGCTTTGACAAATTTTTCAGATCTTCTTCCACAGATCAAAAACAGAAAACGGAGGATGTGGAAGTATCCGCAATCAGAACTTTAGCCAGCAGTCTCTTTTACCTGCTCTTTTAGAGGGTTCGCTGATAATTTTGGATGTAGACCAACTTAAGCGATGAAAGGTGCTACTTGCTATGGTTCGAATCATGTATTGGCCAGTGTCATGCCTCCAAATCAGTTTGAGCTGCCTTTGTTAAGAAGACGTATGAGTCCGAGAGCTATTTCGATGAGTGGAGGAAGGGAATGATTGATTAAAGGTCCCCTTAGAAAGGGAGTCTTATGTAGCGTAAAAATTCTGATGCCTGCAGTATCTTAGATAAGGACCTACGACCAACACCGAGGTTCAGTCAAAAATATTAAGCTGGAAGAAATACAGCGAAGTATGAGAGTATGACAGGAGGAAAGAAAAGAGCATTCGGAGGGAAGAAGGATCCATAGACTCATACATGGTATTCAAAAATGAATTAACCGACATCTACCTCATCTGGTTTCTAACCGTACACGTTTGAGCATGATGAATCCCCTAAATTAGAGGGTAGGATTTGGCCGCATTTCCGCATACAGCGCAGAGAACTGAAAGAAAATATTTGAGAAAAACCAACCATAAACCTGAAGGAACTTCGGCGGTTGAAAAGAAAAGTTCATCCTGGGCCTACCCCGGGAACACCTACCTGACGGCTGGGGACAGGGCGTTTAACGTGCCCAAACCATCGAAGTAACGACCTTTCCGTTCGAAGAAGTAGCTGCTCGACATTAAGTGCCTCACTTATTCTGGTGTTTCTAACTCGATCTCGACGAATCTCCCCAGTAATACAAAGAAAAAAATCTCATTTCGGCAGCTTGTATCCGCGATCTTATTCTTTCGGTCATTACCCAAAATTCATGACCATAGGTGAGGGTCGGAACAAACACTGAATTAAAGACCGATAGCTTAGCTCCAATGCCAAGTGCAAACCTCCTGATGAACAGATTGACCAAGATGTCTCAAAATTGCTCCAGTCTGATCAATCCTACAGGCAACCTCAGTAAAAGCTGTCGACTTAACGTCGTTCACCCGAATACAGCTCTTACAGTTTGTGTATATAAATTGAAAGGCACTCATAAGAGAAACGTCAACCCCATATTCCTGCAGGACACTCTAGAGTTTACCTCGAGGGACCCAATCATAGGCTTTCTCCAAATCCGCAAAACAACTGTAGATAGGTTTGGCATACTCCCAGGCCTTCTCAAGTTCCATTCTGAGAGTGAACAACTGGTCGGTTGTACTTCTACGTGGACGAAACCCGTACTGCTCGTCGCCCAACCTGGAGTCGACCACAGGTCCGGAACTTCTTTCAACACCTTAGCAAATACTTTCCCCGGGAGACTTGAAAGAAATATACCCCTATAATTAGGGCAATCCCTCATATCCCCTTTCTTAAAAAGAGGAACAATCACTTTAGTTTGCCATTCGCTCGGTGTTCACCGCATTCCCAGGCCACTTAAATAACACGAGAGAGACATTTCACTCGGTCGGATTTCATCCACACCAGCAGATTTGCCGACTTTTAGCGCTTTAATCGTCACAGTTACCTCCTCTATGGTGGGACTATTCTTCGCCCTACTCAAAACTATGGGTCTGCCATCTTCAGTCCTCTGTTCGGGATTGCGCAGCTCCGAAAAGTGCTCGTCCCATCTGCGTAAGATGTCTTTCTTATCGGAAAGAAGTACACCATCTTTAGAGTTTACTCCTTCAATGATAATAAACTTCCTTCCTCTGAGGCAGCGGATGGTCTGCCATAACACATTGTTTGCACATCTGTTCACAGTCTAATTTCTCGCCGAACTCCTTCCAAGACTGCCTAAACAGACAGCCATGGCTTTATGATTTCGTCAAAATATTCTTCAATTGTAAGAGAACTTTGACTTGTACAAAGTGCTTTTTGATCTCAGTCAATATACCTGCATAGGTTGGAATGCCCTTCTGATAGCTTAATGTTGACAGCCTCAAGGCGGGTGCCTTCGGGCTCCATCCGAGTAGATAGCAATTTTATTATTATATTATCACCAAAGGCAATCCAAATTGATCCCACCCAGGTCGCAGTGAAAATCACCCCTTACACTCTCTTTCTATCTTATCGTATTCTTCGTTTTCTTCTTCAAATAGTTTTCTTATCTAATATGACCTCAAGGTCACTGTTTCCACTTTTAATGAGGCCAAGGTCTACTGTTCCTCAATCGTGTGACTCCTCCACTATCGTTCGATGCTCTTTGCCCCAAAAACGAAAAACGCAATTAACCCAGTGACGTCAACACACTTAGAACTGCCAAAAATAAAAGTGTGCATACTTTAAAAAAAAAAAGAGATCACAGAATCAAATCCCCCATTCTCATAAAAACTAAAAGAATTCTAGAATTCGCTTTACGTAAACAAAACAAAGCCAACCCCACCATCACCCGACCAACACCCTCAAGCGAGCTTTTCGCAACCCCACCCCTGAGATCCGACACCCCCAAGAGGAAAACACTGATGAAAACAAAACAAAAAGAGGGAAAAAAAATAAATAATTATTCTAGCTGACAGACGTTCATACCACGTTCATCACATTCAACAGATGTGGGAATAAAAAAAAACCAAAACGCTAAAATGTTGTTTATCGAATTATAAATAAAAAAAAGCGTACAAGCCCGACCAACATGCACAGGCACAGGCAAAGGCACTCCTCTTTCCTCTATCTAAGCTTTTCTTTTTTTTTTTTCGCCGCTTGCTCTTCTTTGTTGTTGTCCTCTCCTTTCGCACCACCACCGTCATCGACGAGTAGTCTAAATTAAAAACTTGAAAAAAAAAAATCAAACTGACACACTCACTCACATCAACTGCTGCCCGAAATAAAAAAAAAAAAAAAAATTAACATCGCGATGATTAAAATTATCAACAAGCAAAGGGGGCAAGCAATAAGAAAAAAAAAAAAACGGAGCGTGGGGTAAATGATAGACGACAACAGCGACCACGACGACGACGATGTCGAAGAAGACGACAATGACAACCACAGCGATAAATGACAGCAAATGACAGAATTTCAATTTCAAACTATTTGAATCGAACGGGTTGTGGTTGTTGTTGTTTATTCAATGAATACCATATTCGCGGGAAAGCAAAAGATTGAGATACCAGAAGTCAAGTTAGAATTGTTCATATCTGTTGGAGAAGCTCCAGAGAACTGTCAACTGGGCTGTTCTTGTCTGCTTATTCAATTGCCTTGGCATTCTCTGGTCAAAAGTGACACAAAGTTCTTCTTTCCATACATACATAGAGGGCGTTACAATCTGAAGTGGACCTGACCAACTTCAACGCGATCAAAAAATAATTTCCTCCAGTTTTACACACAGCACCGCCAGTCTTAACTTCTTATCATAAGAAATTTTCAAGGTGGTTCTTGTATGGTCTTGTACACTTTTTCAGAAAGAGGAAACACAACCTCAAACAAGTTTTACTGGAAAACACACCAATCTGTCCAGCGAAGCAAAGTATCTTCGAGTAATACTTGACAAAACGCTTACCTGGAACTCGCCCGTTAACATGGTTACCAACAAGGCGACTAGGGCAATGTTCATGTGCCAACGCCTGAACGGCAAAACTTAGGAACTGAACCCCAAAATGATTTACTGGTCGTACAACGCCATCATCAAACCAATGATCACCTACGCGTCATAAGTATGGTGGCCAAAAACCCTAGAAACCACAACACAGGAAAAGCTGAGCAAAGTTAATCGCATAGCCAGCTTAGGAATCACCGGGACTATGCCCAAGGGCAGCTTAATCTTACCCCGCTACATCTGGCAATACAAGAAGCTATGCCTAGTGCTCTAAGGCTGCCTCAGATACTGAATCTTAAAGTCGGGGACTTTACAGGTCATCTGAGCATACTAGAATACATCCATTCATCGTGACCCAATTCTTAAGATTTCAGACACCATGGTCAAGAGATTTCGATTCTACAGATGTTTCGAAGTTTTTATAGGCGACCGCAGTGAATGGAAAAATGAAGGCCCTACCACACTACCAAATTCCAAAATCTGGTATACAGATGGTTCAAAATTGGAAAACGCCAGCACAGGTGCTGGGGTTTATGGTCCCAGTTTCTAACGCGCGACAGCGCTTGAAAAGTCACCTACAGCATTTCAAGTGGAAGTCCACGGCATTGAATTTTGTGCAAGAGAATGCCTGTGGAGAAAAACCCAAGGAACCCGCATCTACATCTTTTCAGACAGCCAAGCAGCACTATTTAGCCGTAAAATCCTATACGGTAGGGTCCGAGCTTGTCTGGGAATATCTCAATCTTCTCGAATGCCTTACATCGGTAAATAAGGTTATCGTAACCTGGATCCGAGGGCATGAAGACTTAGAGGATGACGAACGGGCTGACTTCTGGCGAGAAGATGTGCTTGACGCCTACTCGTTGGTCCCGAACCCTGTTTCGGGGTACCACCCAACAGTAGCTACTTCAAGATAACACAATGGGAGATGAACAAACACGCCGACTACTGGGCCAACATCCGGGGCCTTAGACAAGCGAAAAAGTTCATCAACTCCAACCAATACAAGGCCAAGACTTTACTTGATCTCACCAAAGACGAGTTAAGAACCTTAACAGGACATTGTCCACTCAGATAACACCTGCATAAAATGAAAGTATCAGATAACGATAGTTGCCGGCTCTGTGGAGAACAGAAAGGAATCACTGAACATATTCTGTGCATATGTCCAGGAGCCGCAAGGAAAAGATCAACTTGACGAGGGCCTCGGTCAGCGGAAATTCGGAAAATCTAACTTAGGGCTGTACTGAGTTTATCAGAAACCTCAATATAACCTCTGGTTAAACAATATGGGCCACCACAATAGATCTCATAGGCCGCAGTGCACATTTAGGGTCCCTAATACAGAATACAGGATGCTCTTAGATATTTGCTAAGCTGATGCAGCCTCTAAACTGGCTACACATCTGAAAACATTGACTACACTCACTAGCGATAGAGAAAGCCTTTTACTGGGTTCAATGCCATGTTTTACCTTCCTTGG
The DNA here is from genome assembly GCA_917880715.2 of Matsumyia berberina. NCBI lineage: Eukaryota > Metazoa > Arthropoda > Insecta > Diptera > Syrphidae > Matsumyia > Matsumyia berberina. The sequence continues at coordinate 62,154,447 of OU862871.1, forward strand.
ATATCAGCATTGCTACGGATAGTCCGGCGGCAAATGAATATGGTGTACGGATGGCAAAATGGACAGAGGATCTGGGGCTGAAATATTCGGAGAGTCGTCTAGCACTAAAATATCGGTCAGTCTAGGTACTCATTGTCCTTCCAGGCAGCAATATTTGCAATAAATCAGTGCGAAAGCTTAAACTTGCTTTCTAATTTCCCTGGCAAAACCATCTTTATCTTCTCTGACAGTCCAGCTGCCCTGAAAGCACTGAACTCAGCCACGATCAAATCGGAATAAGTTCTAGAGACAGTCTAATTGCTTCTAGAACTGGGAAAAAACAACTTGGTCATACTACACTGGATCTCTGCTCACAAAGGGCACACCGGCAATGAAACAGAGAATTCACTGGCCAAGATAGGTGCAACCACCCCCCTCACTGGTACTGAACCAGCCTATGGAGTAAACAAATCCATCTCTAAGAACTTCATGTGGGAGCAATCCCTGCTCAAATCCAACACAATTTGGAGGGGAAGTGTAGAGCAGAAATGTACCAAACACTTCTTCCCCAACCTATCACAAAAGGAATCCAAGTTTCTTCTAAACCTGAGCAGGAACCACCACACAAGCTTGGCCTGTCACCGGACCCTACCTTTAGATTGTGCTTGGAGAGCGATGAAAGCTCGCCCTCGTTTATGTGAGAAAGCGGACTCTAGGCAGTAAACTCGTCTCACCAACGGCACTTGCAACGCTCCACCCAGAGAGGCTGATTCGCTTCCTGACGTCCTCTGGGGCAGACAAACTGCTCTAAACATATGGGACAGCACAATAGGCCTCTTTATGAGACCGCAGTACTTGAGTGCCCGTTTACTTCAAAGAAACTCAACATTCACCTACTGCCTGGCTACATTTTAAAAAAAGCTGGAGGGCTGACGAACTCGCTAGACGTGGCACTATCCATGAGTCATATTAAAACGACTGGAATTGATATGCAACACAGAATATCAAAACTACACTTTGAAACAATTATTTTGACACATACTATACATATGAACTCAAAGAAAGTGCTGTTTCAAGTGTTGAATCAAAAGGATTGTGTATAACCAGTAAGAAACCCAAATCGGAGAAATCATAATCGAACTGCTCGTCGTCAGCCTGCATGATCTCAAAATTAGAAGGGAATTATTCCTGTATCCATGACAGAGGTGTCGTTAGTTGTCTCTGCTTTAAGACTAAATACTGCTCTCACTTCTCGCCAGTACTTCGCAACATACCCCAACAAAAGAAACCCGCAAAAAATGTGCTTGAGTCTCGGAACTACAATTTTGTTATACTCATAATCGGGTGGATGTCAACGATGCCTGGAACCCCTTTTAAAGCAGAGGTGTTGAGATTAATTTAACGGCGACGACGAATCAAATCCCGCTGTCAGGCAGAATGAACCATTTAACCTGGACGACGAAGACTAACAATTCCGTCCCCCCGACTTGGATGAATTAAAAAGAGCCATATCTAAGCTTAAGTCCAACATAGCTGCTGGTGCTGACAGTCTAGCTGTCGAGCTGTTCCAAGCGGCAGGCGATGACTTGGTAAGGAACATACACCAACTCATCTGCAAAATATGGTCGGTGGAAGGTATGCCCGATGAATGGAACCGCAATATTGTTTGCCCGATCCTCAAGAAAGGTGGCCCTCTGAACTGCGCCAACTAGAGAGGCATCTTCTTCTTAACATCGCCTACAAGATCTTATCTGCCGTGTTGTGTGAGCGTCTGAAGCCGTTCGTCAACAACCTGATCGTTCCATATCAGAGTGGCTTCAGGCCAGGAAAGTCCACCATCGACTAAATATTCACACTGAGGCAGATTTTGGAAAAAAACCAGGAACTTCAAATCGAACTTCAAGAGACAAGCTATACAGAGCCATGTCTAGTTTTGGCATCCCTGCTAAACTCGTCCGTTTATGCAGGATGACGATGGAGAATGCACGCTGCTCCATCAAGGTCGGTCAAGACCTCACCGAGACCTATGATGTCAGAAAAGGATTTAGACAAGGCGACGCGCTGTCATGCGACTTCTTCAACATCGTTCTTGAAAGAGTTGTGCAAAACTCACGCGCCAACACCAGAGGCACAATCTTTCAAAAGTCCGTCCAATTACTCGCATATGCCGACGATATTGACATAATCGGAAGAACGCAGCGCGATGTCACTGGTGCGTTTGTAAGTATTGAGACGGAGGCGGCGAAGATGGGTTTAGCGGTCAATGAGGCCAAGACCAAGTATATGCTGTCAACAAGAAAGGACACCCAACACCGACGTTTAGGGTAGGACGCCCCAATAGGCAGCTATAACTTTGAGGTCGTTAGGACTTTGTCTGCCTAGGCTCAGCTATAAATTCAGACGACGACACCAGCGCTGAGATTAGACGAAGAGTAACTCTTGCCAATCGCTGTTTCATTGGGCTAAGATAAATATTAATAATACTATTATGACTCCAGACAACTTTAAAATAAGAAGCGTGTCACTAGCCGAATTTTGTGAGGCAATAAAAAATCTAAAGAATAACAAGGCTCCTGGATATGACCTAATAACCAGACAGGTCCTGAAGGAATTGCCAAAGAAAGCTTTAATAAAACTTGTTTACCTTATAAATGCTTCGATAAGACTATTATACGTTCCAAGGCAATGGAAAGTCGCCGAAGTTATAATGGTTTCAAAACCGGGAAAACCGCCAAACGACAAAAAGTCGTACAGACCGATATCGCTCCTACCGATAATATCAAAAGTTTTTGAAAAACTCTTATTAAAACGGTTAAAACCGGTAATTGAAGAAAGACGTTTGATTCCTGATCATCAATTCGGGTTCAGAATCAAGCATTCCACAATTGACCAGGTTTATAGAATAACCAACGAAATTGAGAAGGCCATGGAAGAGAAAAAGATATGTTCTAGTGCTTTTCTTGACGTTTCGCAAGCCTTTGACAAGGTATGGCACGAAGGCTTGAATTATAAACTAAGACAGGTACTTCCGGAAGAGCTGTACAAGATCTTAGAGTCGTACTTGGAGAACAGACTTTTCCGTGTCAAGCACGGAGCCGAATACTCGGAATTCAAGGAAATCGCTGCCGGTGTTCCACAAGGAAGCGTTCTTGGTCCAGTCTTGTTCTTGCTCTATACTCGAGATATACCCCAAGAAGAAGGCACCGTTGTTGCTACGTTCGCGGACGATACGGCTATTCTGGCAACAGATAATTCAGTCGAGTCAGCAACTGTAAAGCTTCAACGAGCTTTGGATAAAATCTGCGAGTGGACAAAGGTTTGGCGCATTGTTCTCAATGAAACGTACAAGAAAATAAACAACTTACCCGTTTTCATTACCTCGGTACAAATACCGTATGCAAACGAAGCAAAATATCTAGGAATGACACTAGATGCGAAACTCAAATGGAAGCCGCACGTTAAAAAGAAACGCGACGAGCTCGAAATTAGATTTAGAGAAATGTATTGGCTGCTTGGAAGATATTCCAAATTAAGCATGTATAACAAATTGCTCTTATATAAGCAAGTCTTAAAACCTGTATGGACGTATGGTATACAACTTTGGGGTTGTACCAAAACCAGCAATAGAAATATTTTACAAACCTTTCAAAATAAGGTGCTCAGAACAATCGTTAATGCTCCGTGGTACATTAGAAACGACGATATCCATAGAGACCTCGGTCTAGCTACCGTCGAAGATGAAATAACAAATTTTGCACGCAAACTCCGTGTTCGCCTTCATGGACATTGAAATAACGCCGTACTCCAAATTCTGGACGTGACAAACCTTGTGCGCCGACTACAAAGAACGAAACCGTTCGATTTAGTGCAATAAGGAATAGCCGCTTATAATGACGGTATTAGTAGGTGCTTTTATTGGAAAGCTACCTACACAACGCAAATTTTTAGTGAGTAAGAATCTCACACTACCATGAGCATGTGCGGTAGATCCTCATGGTGTCTCATGAAAGATTTTCACCTACCCTCGTAAAAAAAAAAAAAAAAATTGGGCTAAGGCAATTGAGTAGCAAAGTCCTCTCTCGAACGACTACAGTGACTCTGTATAAGACCTTCATCATCCCAGTTCTGCTCTACGGCGCAGAGACATGGACTCCGTCAAAAGCGGATAATGTTACTCTTGGCTTTTTCGAGAGGAAAATTCTTCGGGTGATTTTCGGTCCCGTCTGCATAGACTTTGCGTGGAGGGCTGTACAGCGACATCGGCTTAGACAGAAGACTGAAGGTCCAACGACTGAGGTGTCTGGCTCATGTAAAGCGGATTTACACCAATGCACCGGCCCGGAAAATCTTCGAATCCACACCCGGCGGAATAGAAGAAGACCGCGACTCAGGTGGCCCACACAAGCAGAAGGGCACCTCAACTAACTTGGCGTGCAATCCTGGAGGCAGCTGGGTAAAGATCGACCTAGCTGGAGACGCTTGTTGGTTTAGACCCAGGTCCACTGTATCGCCACCTTAAGTAAGTAAGTAAGCAAAGAGTAATAAGACAAGGACTGAAAGTAAATTTGCAACTTTGGCCTTTTCAGTTAAAACCAGATCTAAGGACCGTGTTTCCAGTAACACGTGTATTGATTATAAAATAAAAAATTATCCTTCCTCTGAATATTTCAGTGGAAACATAAATTACCATAAATTACTTAAAAATTAAATAATAATACATCAGCACAAGATGATTTAACAATTGGCACCAATTCAAACGCAAAAAAAAAACGACGAAAACCATCTCTTCCCTCTCTCCAAACGAAACGAAAAGTGTAAAAATAAGAAAAAATAGCAACAAAAAGAGAAGGAAAAATAAATAAAAAAATAATATATTGCACTCATTAGAGAGAAGAAACAAATTCAAGCTTCAAGCCGGCAAACAATGACACGACGAGCATGACATAATATTTACGCGAACGCCAGACCTCTGAAAGTACTTGGATAATAAACAATTCGCTGCGGATACGGATGGACGGCAAAAAATTGCCTCAAGAAATTTCAAATAAAAAAAAAAATTAGAAACCGAAACCTAACAAAAAATAAAACCAAACCTCACTCTCGTGTGTTATTTGTTTTGGTTTTCAAATTCAAAGTGAAAACGAGTAACTTATGCCGCCCTCCTGCCCGCCTCCGACAGACAACGCAACGAAAAAAAAAACTCGTTTCGCCATATGTGTAAGCCTACACTCCCAGCCAGCACAGAACCAGTATCTCTAACCTGGTGTAGGGTTCTAGAACCTGACGAGGCTACAAAATGTTGTCATTCACTGTACGCGCCCGCATGTTACTTGTCAGCTTAACTTGACTCAAACAAAGCGTTCCTTCTTGGAGTCTTTTCTAAATTCAACCCCACTGAAATAGTAAACAAACTAGATAAGAGTGGCACGAGTAGGTTTAGATAACCAGAAACCTATTATGAGCCGTGGCCAGCATTCACAGGCTATTGCTCCAATTACCTCTGCGTGGCTTTATCGCAGGCGTTTGATCTTTAAAACCAAAACAACAACAACAAAAACTAAATAAATGCAAAAATAAAAAAAAAAACTACCAAACTCGTGGACTTAATTTATTGTTTTTTCATTGTTTATTCATTTTATCTTTGGTCAGCGTAAATTGAAGCCCACACTGGTGAGTGTGGAGTCAACAAAATCGGACTAGTGGAGTTGCGAGTAGCTCTCTCTTTTTAGTTTGTGTATCAAGACCTCTCTAGATATAATTGCCGATCGAGGATATGGCACACTTGCGTTCGGTAAAAAATTCCCTGTAATCTGATCTGATGTACTTGGTCCGACTGATATGGCTGCGGCAGACTACTTTGCCTCATTTGCAGACAGATTAGTCAAACTTTTGTAAACAAAATGTCGTGACTAGCAGCTGTTGACAGACAGAATCAGATAAGGTTCAAGTGGACACTTACAGAAAACAAGGGATTAGATTGGAATCAGTTGGGTGTGGTGTTACGTCGGAACTGTTGGTTTTTCCAAAAGCAACAAAGTTTACAATTTTCGATTGTTTACTCAAATGAACTTGGTTTCCCTCAGAGCTTATTTGCTTCCTTAGATTGCATTACACACAAAGATGGACGTGGGCCTTAACCAAAAAACATTTTTAGTCTGCCCAGACCTTTTATCCTAAACAGCCTGGGATGGTCGACAGACCCAAACGGATATTTTTGCCTGTCGTCCTACGACGAGCTGATCGACAAGTCTTCCGTAGAACAAGCGGTAGTAGTTTGGTTGGTGAACAAAGACCAACGAGGTAAAACAAGTTGAACAGCAAGCCGAAAAGGGTGGTCTGAGCTCCACCCACACTGCATCTCTAGATCATATCCTAGGCTTACCGCCAGCTCACATAGAAATTCAAGCAAGAGCTGTACCAAAATCAAAATAGGTGGTATTTCTATGAAATCCACCCAAAACTTGTCCAAACTAAAAGAGTTACCCACTGGTGGGTACTGAGACATGTAAAAGTTTAGGGAAACAAAGCAACTGAGGCAATAAACGGTTCGGAAACCCGTTCTTAGAAACAGAACCATTCTGTGGATTAACACCGCACAAAATATGGGAAGAACTAAAGAAAGAAGAAAAGAATTTAAGGAGGAAAGCATTAGGATAAAATCGCCCCATTTTAGGCAAGCTAGCAAGGAGCAACCTGTCCTGACAGGTATGTTAACGTGTCATTGTAGGTTGAAGGAACATCTTAGAAAACTGAGTATAGAACAGAATCTGCACTGCAGATTCTTTAGGTATCTTGAAGAAACACCGGCAGATCTTCTAATGGAATGTGAATCACATGTTAAAATCACAGAGAACGATCTACTTTCAATGGATCCACGCAGGAAACTCTGGTTCATCAAAGCGGTTGGATTGAAGGAAACGTTCTAACTCAATTATTTCTCCTCCTCCAGTCCGGGGAGACAATATCCTCAAAAAGAAGATCCTCAGAACTACGCCAACTACAGAGGCATCAGCCTTTTTACCATCGCCTTCAAAATCTTATCTGCCGTGTTTTGTGCACGTCAATTTAGCATCAAAGCTGTCTCTTGAAGAAATACAACTAACAACAGTCCTGCTCTATGGCGCAGAGACATGGACTCTGTTAAAAGCGGATGAGGTTGCTGTTGGTTGTTTCGAGAGGAAAATTCTTCGGAAATTTTCGGTCCCATCTGCATAGACGGTGAGTGGAGGAGTAGATATAACGACGAACTGTACGGGCTGTACAGCGACATCGGCTTAATCAGAAGAGTGAAGTCGAATGACTGGGATGGCTGGGCCATATAGAGCGGATGGACACCAATGCTCCGGCCCGGAAAGTGTTCGAAACCACACCCGATGGACAGCGCAATAGAGGAAGACCGCGACTCAGGTGGCGCACACAAGTGGAAGGGGACCTTAACCAACTTGGCGTGCGAAACTGAAGGCAGCTGCCTAATGATGGAGCTGGCTGGAGACGCTTGTTGATTGAGGCCTAGGCCCACCCGGATTGTAGCGCCACCTTAAGTAAGTAAGTAAGTGGCTCAGTGGTAAGTGCGTATGTTCAAGCTCTAGCCATGTCCACCGAATATTTTTCGCGGCAGCACCTCTCGTCGGGGAATGACAAGCCTCCGGGAGTATAATTTGTAACGAAAAAGCTTCTCGGAGCCGAAGCCGAAGTCCCTTTCATTAGTGCGAAAAATATAACGCGCACAACATGAATTGTTGCAAGAAGCTAGGCCTTGTGCCATCCCGAGCTGTCGCGCCAGATATTTATTTATTATATTTATTTTATAAACGTCTCCCTGATTTATTTTATAAACGTCTCCCTGGCGTCTCCGTGATGGAAGACGAGAACGACTTAAGTCGGGTTTCGGGTCGGGTCGATGAAAAATCTAGATTCTGTAGTTTATTCCACCAAAAAGGTGTGTACTAGAGTTCTTTCGACTAGCGGCACTCATGTTTTTTGTTGTTGACATACAATTCTGTATTCTGTATTAGGGGCCCCAAATGCGTACTGCGACCTATGAGGTCTATTGTGGTGACTCGTACGGTTTAACCAGAGATTATATTGAGGCTTTTGATAAACGTCAGTATAGCTTTAGGTTCAATTTCCCGAATTTCCGCTAGGTTGACCGAGTAGTCAAGTTCACTCCTGGACAGTTCACAATTAAAACAAGATTAATGGAAACAGTCGTGCATATGATAAATAAAGAAATGCTTAAAGCGCTTTCCTATTGTACTATTGGTTTTGAAACATCATGAAGTTTTGACGAAATTCAGACGACCTTAATGAGTACATGTGTCGCTTAGTTCCTCCATATACTGGAAGAATCGTATTTCAAGGACCCTATATCTGAGCCGGCAGAGGCCTGGACTGGGGCAAAAAAAGTAGGGTGGGTCCTCATTGACTTCCCTGTACCCCGGGGCCTCTGCAAATGTTATCCTCACTGAACCTTAGCTTCTTCATATGGGTAGTGAGGAGTGATCGGAGTGATTGGACCGTGATCACAGATCTGCAAACAAGGTCTTCTGGCAGACCATTCGCCGTCTCTGAGGAAGGAAGTTAAATCCAACGATGGTGTACTTCTTTCAGATGAGAAGGCTGGGGCCGAGGATTTTTCGGACCTACTTAATCCCGAACGTTGGCAAGTCTGATGTAGATGAAACCCGGCCAGAAATGCTCAAGGCCTTGGGGGAAAAAAGGCTCTTATGTGTGATAAAAGTAGGAATGTGTTGCAAAGTAAAAATGCAGCCGAAAGGTTACAAATGTTTATTCCAAGGAGATTGAGAAGCGAATGAGAAAGAAACTACAATACATTACAGTACAGTAAGAAAAGTGCTTACGTTTTGACAGTTAGAGTTAAAAGTGAGAGTATTAACCAGAAGATAATTTGTTCCGAGTCGGTCGAAATCAATTTTTGATTAACATGCTTAGCTCTCTCCTATGATGGTTGGATCTTGCAAAATTAGAATAGACACCAACCAGCGTCAGAATGACGATGCCCATCGTTGTAACTGTGTCTACACATTAATTATGATTTGGTTATTTTACCTCAAAGCGGTATCCAACGGCAACTGGGACCCGATTTCGCAAGCGTAGTAAACTCACGCTTCCGAAAAAAAAAGTGAACACAGGCTCTTTTCAAATCTGTTTATACATTTTTTGTGGAACTGGGCCAATGGTTGCTGCCCACCCGAACTCAAATTGCCGAGCTTATTTGGAGCTCATGGCAATAAGAACTTCGACAGGGTCTTAGAAAACAAATAGTGGAGGGTGAGCTCTCTAAGGGCCAACGGCAGCGCTCGCATCCTTGAAATGGGCTATGGACAACGATTTAACAGACCCCATGTCCTAGGAGTTTCCCTACAATGGGACTAGTCATCCAGAAGTGGCTTGTTTGTTGAGATCGGGGTGTAACCCGAACTAAAGCGTCACCTAAATACGGTTTCGTCAACCACCCCATAGATTTAGGTTTAAGTTACGCCACTGTCTACGAGAAAATACTATAGAACACTTTCTATATGATTGTGCATTCTTACTCGTATAAGGCGACAGATCTAGAACTCATATGATGAGTGCTGATGATCTAAGCTGTTTACAGGAGGCTTCGTCTTACGTCTTACTCGGCTTCCTCCGAAAGATGAAGAAAATACTATCCTAATCCGAGATGCGTCGAGCAACAGGAAGCGTGGTATCTGTACCTTAGCTGCAGCCCCAGTCAGGTTCATAACAAATGGTTAAACCCACAAGTACATACTTGTTTTGCGCCTGAGTGTTCTAGTAACACAACCGCTCGACAGAAAAATAAAACTTGCCACAGGTTCAAATCTTAGTTAAATAACCAAAGAACATGAGCCTTTGAAATTCATAACAAGAAAACCAGAAGTGTCGACCTGGTCAAAGAGCTGCAAATATATCTTCTGAAATGGCAGCAACACGTGGACATCAGATCACCGACTTGCCGACTCTCTTAATCCACCTAAGAGGGACAACGCAGCAGAAAAAAGATCCAAAGGCGTGCGAAACTGGAAGCAGCTACCTAAGGAACGATCTGGCTGGACGAATGTGTTGGTTGGTCCATCCCAGCCTGTAAATGTTTTTTAAAGTAAATAGGTAACAGTAAGTAACAAACATCTACATGAAAAGTCAATGACAAGTCGTGTACACTTGAAGCTAAAGTGAGTTGGTTCGTCAGTGAACTTAGGTTAGGTTAGGTGGCTGCCCTCGTTCAGACAGGGATACACTTAGACCAGGTCGATCCATTGTGATACCACGACGAAGAACCGGATTACTAGCACCAGGAACCAGAGTATGCACTACAAAGCACATCGAGATGGGCAACCGTACCGAAATTAACCCTAAGAGTTGAACCATTTCGAAGTTTTTTATCTTCTAGAGGTCGAGTTCGGCTAGATCATAAGGATCATCTTAGAAATATTCCCCGAGGGTTTTCCTTCTTAGCGTCGCAAGAGCAGTACATGTACACAGTAGGTGGGTTGTAGTTTCTTCCTCCTCTTCGTCTCTGCAGCTTCTACAGAAATCATTGGAGGGGACCCCCAGTCTCAGTGCATGTCTGTCTATCAAGCAATGTCCGGTGAGGACTCCTATTAATGAACCTAGGTTTTTCCGGTTTGTGGATAAAAGCCTCTCCGTCTTCTTTAAACCCAAGTCAGTTCAGATTTGTTTTGACAAGAGACAAAAGTTGATTTTGTTCCGCCTGTAGTTTCTTGACATCCGTGTCAAGGAGGAATTTGATCGATTCGATAGGCGCAGGTGGTTTCCCCAGGTTTTCGGGGAGATGCCCTCCTGCACTTTCTTTTGCAAGTTAGTGGACTTGAAATGTTAACTTTTCCAAATATGTAGGCCTTCAGTTTCAAAGTTGCCTTAGATGTGTATCTTAATGTCACATTTTGGCCATTTAATCATTATTCGACTCTGATTGTATGCCTATTTCTGCGCAACCAATTTTCACCTACGTTTCCTGTTGAAAGCACAAACTGATGTTAATGTTGGTTGCTGCAGACATACATAAATGGGTCTCGCCAGGAATTTAGCCCACACTCCTGAGGCCTACATACAATTTTCCGCACCATAGCCCGCGCAATTAACACCACGCGCTGCGATCTGGTATCAAGATTTTGCAAAGACCAAATTGCACGTAGTTCGCCCGGAAAATAACCCCAAACAACAAAATTCCATTCCCAATTTAGTGGCGGCTCTTCGAGTGACTAATCCCAGTCAAAATACAATTTTATTTGTAAACAACATTTAATCAACTCAATGCGAGCAGTGCTGGTGTGTGCACGTAGAGTCGGCTCGGCCCTCCTGCTGGCCGCTGCGAATCAACTCAATTACAATTAATTATTTAATTAAACAAACGTAAGCGAACACACACATATGACATACTCGTTGTTCTGCAATGAAAACAGCTTAGAGGGATAGATGGGCTCCCCGCTAGGGTCAATCGAGTCCGCCCCACCAACTGCTCCGCCGCCGCTGGCTTCTCGTCTAAACACCATTTCATTTTTTGCTTAAACGACGACACCCGCCAAAACAGCCGTCACCATTAATTTATTATATTTACCTACAAGTGTGTGCATTGGGGTGGGGTGACAGCGCAAAATCTGAAGCCCACGTCAAAAGTACAACAACAACAACCTCGGCGAATTGTTGTTTACCGTCAAAATTGTCGACCATACCCCAAAAATGGAGAATTGAGTTTTGGTAAGTCTCTATTGGTGAACGCGCCCTGCTATTGTTACATAAGTTGTGTCACGCAATGTATTTTGACGCTTCTCGTGAAGACGTTGATAACACTTTCTGTTGGGTCGGGCTGCACGCAGGCGTCTCGTTGGAGGGCAAAAGTCGTTGGCATTTCAATGGCACAGACACATTAGTTAGGCGACTGTCTCGTCGCTTCGTCGTCGACGTTGGTCTACGAAGTGTCAATTGCAGTTTCTCTTGTTTTTGTGGCGTGCTGCTGGATTGGCACAGCTGTCAGGCACGTTTTACGGTGTTAAGTGGTCAATGATGACTGCAATCATGGGAAGAAGCATTTGGTTATCTTTCTTAATTGGAAATGGTATTTGGTTGAGCCAGTGGGATTGGCCAGGTGTTCATGGTCAAATGGGCTTTGCATTTTGATTGCGTCAGTAATGATGGATGAGTTGGATCCTGGTCTTGTTTTCATCAGTGCAGTCCTCTAGGTGCATACCCTGAGTTCAAAAACTATAAAAATCCTGAACAAAACGTAGCAATATACTAGGAAAACTAAGCGGTCATTAAGGCCATAGCTTCTGGAACCACATTCTCCAAACTGTAACCACATTTTTTGCCGGTTCTCTGGGACTCAAATTTTCGTCCCAACGAAGATTTACCCTCGATAAGTCCGGTAAAAATACTTCAACTTGTCATAGCCATTAGATTGGACGATGGGCTCTAAGTCTAGCATGTATTGAACAGAGCCTCCAGGAAAGAGGACACTATAGATCTATCCTATCCGCTGTACTACTTACGACACAATTTAAAATGTGTGTCCCATTACATAGGGGTACAGGCGAAAACGAAGAAGTTGACAAACTGGCCAAGCGAAATCCGAATCCGTCTCATGAAACGGGTACACATTCCTCTTGAAACTGTTAAGGAAATACTTCCCAAGAACGTTAGATAACTGCATTATCTGTACAACGATAGAAACAGAGACTTCCTTAGTAAAAGTCGAAGGCACATTTTTCATCGTTTAGCAACCTGGGACCAAGCATAACTTGAGGCACTGCGGAGTTATTATTTAGTTGACCGCGTACCTACCATTGTCGGAAATCATGCAGCATAAAACGATGATCTAAACCTCGAGATCTCCTTTCGACTTCCAGAGCACTGTAGCGTCTTCCAGGCGGAGATCATGGCGATAAGTGAGGTGGAATATAATATCTATTCCGGATATTAACATTCTCACAGACAGCCAGGCTCTAGATTGCCGCTTGTTTCTTGTAGAGCTGGCAGAGCAACTCAACATACTCTTCTGCTCGGTACCGGGAAACTGAAAGCCCGATGAACTCGCCAAGAATTTATTTTTCTTCCGGAAAAAGAGAACCTCGGAGTGCCACTAGCACTTAAATTAAAGACAGATGCACTCAGTCAGGCCAATCTAAGGTGGTCCAATGGCACCACCTGCCAAACTAGCCCATAAGCGCTCCAAGAGATTAATTTCGCTAAGTAGACGGCATCTCGGAGCTACTATAAGTGTCATCACAGGATACTGTCTCATAGGCAGACATGCCACTCGCCTGGGCGTTCCTGCAAATGAATTCTGCTGCAGAAGCTGTAGGGACGAGGAAGTGGAAGAGGAAGAGACAATCCTCCATCTCCTCTGTACCTACCCCGCGCTCTTTCGCAAAAGACGCAACCAGCTCGGTGCCTTCTTTTTTGACAATCTTGGCGACCTAAAACGACAAGAGTTGACATATTTTTTGCTCTACTTTTGTTCGGATTGTTAAACTTTCCTGCTTGCGTTGAGCCCATTAGGTTTGCCTAATGTTCAGAGAGTCTGTCGACCTCTTTTTGTGAGTGGGCACTTCTGGATAGCACCCCAAAATAGACACTCCGCCTGTTCATTTATTTCGAAACCTTCGTGTCCTGTGATCCAGGCCATAGCAAACTTGGACACAAGCGAGCTTTTACCCTACCATGTCGGATTTAAGCGCGCAAAGCCCTGTCGGACTATCCTAAAAGATGAAAAAGCGTGAATTGCTTTAACGATACCGAGGGTTGTTTAAAGTGTAGAGATATGTGCAATCAAGAGAACACAAGCGTCCACAGGTTTGTGTTCAGGTATGTGAGCGGACGCCTCACGACAATTCGCATCGAGGCTAAATTTGGCAACATAAGCCTAATATCCATACCAAAGACAGATTCTACCAGCTCTTGGACAAGACATACGAACAGTGCTCTAGCTATTATATTGAAATTGTCCTAAGCGAGAGGGCATCTTTGCTACTACTGTCGAAAAGAACAGTCTACACGACACCACTTCCGATGACGGATTTAGGCTGATCGACTTTGCTGCGGGGAGAAATTTTGTCGTAGCTATCGCATCTGGATATTCACAAAGGAACATGGAGATCTCCTGATCAATCAACCGTCGACCAGATTGACTAAATTGCGATCGACACAAGGCACTCCTCCAGTATTATGGATATCCGAACGTTCCGAGGGGCCAACATTGACTCCCTAACACCGCCAAGACAAGGAAATGCTGTGAGGAAATTTGACGTAGGACGGCTGCAATCGCAAAAGATCATCAGATCCTTTTCCGATCGAGTCTCTCTCAATCTCTTAAGAGGTCCTATGCCGCCAGCATCAAGTACTGAAGACCAGTGGCAACATTGCCAAAAAGCCATCAGAGATGCTGCCTCTGACGAGCTGGGTTTCACTCGGCCACCGCAACGAAACTCCTGGTTTGACGACGAGTGCCGGCAAGCACATGCAGCGAAACAAGAGATGTACAAAGCGGCGCTGCATAGAAAGATCAGAGCTGCTCGCGAGCTCTACGAGTAGAAGTTAAGAGACGAGCACCGGCTTCTCAGGAGGAAAAAGAAGGAGCATGAGAAGCGCGCAGGAATGAGGTTCGGAAGTTTGACCAAAGGGTAAAAAGAACTTGTCAAGGCTACAGAGCTCGAACCGAAGCCTGCAAGGATGAACAAGGGAAGATCGTAGTAGAATCGCATTCGATGCTGAGGATATGGAAGAACTTTTGCTGCAGACTGTTTAACGACGACGACGAATCAAAGCCCGCTGTTGGCAGAATTAATCATTTAACCTGGACGACGGAAACCAACAATTCCGTCCACCCGCACTGGACGAAGTGAAGATAGACATATCTAAGCTTAAGTCCAACAAAGCTGCTGGAGCTGACGGCCTAGCTGCCGAGCTGTTCAAAGCGGCAGGCGGTGACTTGGTAAGGAGCATGCACCAACTCATTTGTAAAATATGGTCGGAGGAAAGTATGCCCGATGAATGGAACCTCAGCATTGTTTGCCCGATCCTCAAGAAAGGAGACCCTATGAACTGCGCCAACTACAGGCATCAGTCTTCTTAATATCGCTTACAGTATCGTATCTGCCGTGTTGAGTGAGCGTCTGAATCCGTTCGTCAACAACCTGATTGGTCCATGTGGCTTCAGGCCAGGAAAGTCAACCATCGACCAAATATTCACACTGCGGCAGATCTTGGAAAAAACCCAGGAACTTCAAATCGATACCCACCACCTTTTCATCGTATTTAAGGCCGCGTGTGACAGCATCTATAGAGACGAGCTATACAGAGCCATGTCTAGTTTCGGCATCCCTGCCAAACTTGTCCGATGGACGATGAAGAATGCACTCCGCTCCATCAAGATTGGTCAAGACCTCACCGAGAACTTTGAAGTCAAAAAGGGATTGAGACGAGTCGACGCGCTGCCATGTGACTTCTTCAACATCGTTCTTGAAAGAGTTTTGTAAAACTCACGCGCCAACACAAGAGGCACAATCTTTCTAAAGTTCGTCCCATCACTCGGATATACGCCCACGATAGTGACATAATCGGAAGAACGCAGCGTGACGTTACTGGCGCGTTCATGAGCTTTGAGACGGAGGCGGCGAAGATGGGTTTAGCGGTCAATGAGGGCAAGCCGAAGTATATGCTGTCAACCAGAAAGAACACCCAACACTGACGTCTCGGACAGAACGTCACAATAGACAGTTATAGCTATGAAGTAGTTAAGGACTTTGTCTACCTAGGCGCCGCTATCAATATTCAGTCAGCGACACCAGCGCTGAGATCACACAAAGAATAACTCTTGCCAATGCCAATCGCTGTTTCTTTGGTCTAAGAAGGCAATTGAGTAGCAAAGACCTCTCTCGAGCGACTACAGTAACCCTTTGACCTTTATCACCCCAGTCCTGCTCTACGGCACAGAGGCGTGGGTTCTGTTAAAAGCGGATGAGGTTGCTCTTGGCTGTTTCGAGAGAAAAATTCTTCGGGTGACTTTTGGTCCCGTCTGCATGACGGATACAACGACGAACTGTACGAGCTGTACAGCGGCATCGGCTTAGCCACAAGAGTGAAGGTCCAACGACTGAGGATGAACTCCAATGCTCCGGCTAGGATAATCTTTGCATCCACACCCGAGGGACGGCGCGGTGGAGAAAGACGGCGACTCAGGTGGCGCACGCAAGTGGAAGGGGGCCTCAACCAACTTACGGCGAAAAACTGGAGGCAGTTGGCTAAAGATCGAGCTGGCTGGAGATGCTTGTTGATTGAGGCCCAGGTCCCTGTAGCGCCACCTTAAGTAAGTAAGTATACAGGGAACATCAAATCCCGTCGAATAAACTTATTCAGAAAGCAGTCATTTCTCCACGAAACAAATTTCTTCTTGATTTTGCAAGAACCCAGTAATTGTCAAATGACAAAAAAGTCCACAAGTCCACTGGCATACCAAGAATGTTGTGACCCTGCGAACAAACTCGTTCAATAAAATTTGACATTTGGCAAAAGTTTTCCACTTGAGTTTTTTGGTCTTTCGCTCCCGAAATTTGACCTTTGACAAATGTTTGCCACGAATGGCTGCAAAATGACTTCCAAAACAGAAATTAAAATCAAATCACCCACCAGACAGCAAAATGTGTAGTAGCATAATGAATTCCAACAACCCACTCCTCCGTATTGCTTCCGTGATGTAAATATGTTAATTCGACCACCGCGCAGTCACTTATTTGTTTCCCCCACTTTCGCAACATTCGTACTTCAAGTGTGTAAACATCTTCGTCGTTCGATTGCAAACCCCGAGTGCTCCTCGCATCAAAGAACGAACGAAAGAATGTAATTCGTGTTTTTTTTTTTCATTTCTTTTCTTTTCGAACACCGAGACCGAGGAGGGAACAACAAATATTACACAAATTCTATTTTTAAGTTGAATTTGATTTCGCATTTTTTTTTTTTTTTTGGTTGTTGTTTGTTTTCAGAAAAATAATCACCTGATGCACGTTTTTTTCTTCGAGGGTTCGTAAAACTTACGTTTACGTAGGGGAAGATGGCAGGGTAAAACATTTCTTTTTGCTATTTTTGACGTCAAGCGATTGGAAAATGTTTTTCAGTTGGCCATTGTGATTTGGGATTCGGAAAAAATAAACTATTTTTCAGCGGACAAAGGTGTTTTTGTGTGAAAATAGAGTTTTTTCCCTTCTCGCACAGGAAAATGCAAAAAATAAAATAAAAATTGCGAAAATACTTTACATTATCGGGCGTTGGCTTATCGTTATCGGTTTTCGAGATTCCGATTGTTGAATAGCAAAGTGGAAGCACATCAGTTTTGTTTTTGGAGGTGTAGGTCGGCGTACCTGGTTGGTTGGATAAGTTGTAGACGAACGTTTGTGATCAGCCAAGAGTTTCTAGCGAGACTATCTGCCTTGACGCGGCTGTTAGTTCAGCAAAACAAATTGGAATATTTTCAGTGTTGAAGTGGGGAGTGGGGAAATACATGCAGATATCGAAAAGGCAGCAGAAGGAGTACCAAATATTCTGGGCGAAGCCTACTTCATGTCCTCTTACGACTCATAACAACAGGATAGTGGAGCTTCCCGTCATTAGAAAAGTAACCACAAATCTTTTCAATGCCGCGTCAACAAATTCAAAAATTAACTGGGAACAAAAATAATCCAGTCAGACAATGTTCATAATAGAAACTCAACGAGCGAGATTCTAATAAGAGAAATTCGAATAGGAACTGCGCTGAATTCTGCAGAATTTTATATTAAAACTCATACTCCACGGACTTCGATGGTTGGATGCTGTAGAAATAGAAGAGGCTCGGACTGTCGTCAACCCGGTGATGTGGTAACTGTTATTACACACATGTTGTGCTTATTTTCCTACCAAGCGGTAGCCCCCGGATACTGGTTGACGTCCACTCGGACTCGACTTATAAGTACGAGTCTTAGGTAGGTAAAATGGCTGAAGATGCGAGGCACAGACACACGTAGGCCAAGGAAGGTCCTCTGTGATACCACTTGGATCTATACCCTGATAAACGCCACACACTTTATTGAAACCAGTTGGAGCTTTTAATGCAATTGATGATACTTTTGACTTCAGTATGCGATAATTCGCCCAAATTGTCGAAGTGATAGGCTCCTAGATAGAGCTTCCATCTTTGGGATAGATCAGGACAATGGATTTTTGTCCCTATAGCTCCTGCAAGTCATTTGCGAAAGGGCCCATCCTTAAGGCACGAAGGCCAAAGAGACAGTGAATAGTGAGAGCACCAATGGTGCTAATCAGCGACCTTTTAAAAAAAAAAAATGTGACTTTTAGATCGACTGAGACTTAGCATAGGACATATCTCTCTGGAGGTGCAGCATGTGGTACCGTTCCTTAATTTTTGGTTTGTCTTGCTGATCACGTCGTTCTCCAAGAGAAGTTTACATGCAGCGAGTGAAATGCCCAGATTCCTTCGTTCCGGAAGAATGTCTAGAATAGTACCAAGTTTGGCGAGTTCATCGGCCTTACAATTCCCTGGAACGTCCCTATGACCGGTTACCTTGTATAGGTGAATGTTAAAATGTTCTACCATCACAATGAGAGACGAACGACAATCTGAGGTAGCTTTTGATATATACATGTGTATGTTACTGATTTCAGGGATTTTATAGCGGGGCCTGACTATCGGTATAAATTGTGATGTCCTTGATTATGCCTAAGCCAGAATAAGGCTTCGATGATAACCCTAATTTACGCTCCAATGGTCGAGGGGATGGAAAAAAATGCTCAAGTTGAGCACTTCGGAGAAAATACCACTCCCCACTCCGTTCTCGTATAGAAGTAAACGGAGCACTCGTCTATTTTATAATCATTCTCCCACTCCACTCTGGAGATATATTGACGTCCGGAAGTTGAGGTTAAAGTTCAACTTAGACGGTGTGAAGTTGGTGTTTTCCGGTATGAATGCTAAGGGATCCAAGGTCGAGGAGTGGCCAATATGGTTATTTGACAATTGAGAAGAGGCCATCAGTCTGAGAGCTGCGCTAGCAGTTGACTGCTTGCCAAAATTATCTAGAAGAATTAGATGTAGGAGCACGTCGAGTGCTACGGAGGGTGTGGTTTTCAGTGCTCCACTAATGCATCTGCATGCCGATCTTTGCACTTTTTCCAATAGGTTACGGTGTAAAGCTTTTTCTAAGGCCGTCCACTAGACGGTCACACCATACTTGAGTATGGAAGGCACTTGCCAGGTCGAGCAGCAGCAAGCGCCCCAATCCAGAGAAATGGGAACAGAACACCGCCTTGCGACGTACGACAGCTCACAGATCTGCGGGCCGAGGCATTGCCCAGCTTGGTGATAATTGTTCTGCCTATGAGCAGTTGTCCAATTAAAAGTCTGAGCGAAACCTCGATTCCCAGATTCATGAGCGCATCAGTGATCGCCTCTGCTTTGACGTTGTTGAAGGTTCCTTCGATGTCCAAGAAGGCAACCATGGTGAACGCTTTAACGCTAAGTGATATTTCAATGGTACGAACTAGTGAGTGCAAAGCAGTTTCGACAGATCTGCCTTGCAATAAGCATGTTGGGACGCTGATACGAGTTTGGTATCTATGTATGCTACAGTGAAGGTGGGAGTCTATCAGCCTTTCTAGTGTTTTTAATAGGAAGGGTGATAGACTGATGGGACGCAAATTCTTAGGAACAACGTGTGAGCTTCGTCGTCTTCATACCTAAGGCAGGAACTTAGGTATGAAGACGACTTTTACGTAGCACGAGTGATAACTACGAGACAAACTATAAACACGACAGCGGATTAATTCACTTAAATTTGTGGAACGGAAACATGTTATTTGGGCTAATTAGGCGGCGCTACAGTTTTGCGTCAACTTGGGTCTCAGCCAGCAAGTCTCTCCAACCTACACAGTCCTTAGCTAACTGCTTCCAGTTCCGCACGCTAACTTGGTTGAAGTTCATTTCAGCCCGAAGAAATAGCGATTAGCAAGAGTTATTCTTCGTTTGATTTCCGACGAGATGGCATTATCGGAAGGAATGAGCGAGACAAGGTAGACATTTTGGGGTCTCACACCGATAAGAATTTTCAAGCATTAGTCAGGGTTTGGATAGTGATGGATAAGCTTCCTAAAATGCCAATGGCAGCCCTCAAATTCTCGCCTGCAGTCCCTGAACTGGTATAATCCAGACCTGACCGCCATCAAAGGGGTGGGGTAAGGTGAGGCAAGCCAAAGAAAAAAAAATTTAGAAATCAGAGCTTATTTGTATGTTGATTTGTTGCACGCTGAAGATTAAGCCAGTAAGTATTGAAATTCCGACACGCGAGTGAATGTTTTACGATGAATCTCACCAGCATCAGCTCGATATGCGCCCCCATCGAAGACAAGGACGACGCCACCAAAGAATGTTTCCACGAGCTCCTCGACATAATATGTACACATATGAGCATGTCCTCAATATGATGTCAAGATCGTGTTGGACGATTTTAACGCCAAAACACGAAAAGAGGAATTTTAAAAGGACGATTGGTAAGCACAACCCAAACGACACCACGTCTGGAAACGGGCATAGACTAATTGACTTTGATGTGAAGCGAAACGTCACCAGAGCAAGCACTTCTCAATGTTCACAAGGGGAGTTGGCGGTCTCTTGATTATTAAGCAGTCAATCAAATTGATCCCGATGCAAGACGCGCCTCCATTATTCTAGATGTTTAGACTTCCTAAACTGTTAACATCAACCTTGTTGCAGCCAACAAATGAATGCAAATATTTCAAACGTCACAACGAAGAAGAATTACTGTAAGGAAGATGCAACGTCAACAATCCCAAGAAACAGTCAGAATCTTCGCTAACCAACAACCACTATACTGCTTGCATCAAATGCCGAAGACCAGTGGTAACCCAGCCAGCAGAAAGGCTGCAACTGATTTGCCAGGTTTCATCAGACATGCACCACGAAATCACTGATTTGATGAAGAATGCTGCCATGCCCATGCTAAAGCGGCGCTGCAGAGAAGGACGAGAACTGCTCGAGTGATGAACGAGCAAAAGACTCGGATTTCACCAAAAGATGAAGAAACAGCGTAAGAAGCACGTGATGAAAGATATTGCTATCGATAATTGCCAAATATTTCTGCTACAAGATCATAAGGGAGAGAGGATTGTAATATCTAATTTAAAATCCAACAAGGACCTGACAGTTAGAGATGACTCGGTAAAGAGCATACACCAACTATGGCTGGAAAAGTGACAGAATACGCAATCAACTGGAATCCTTTTTAGTGCCAATTGGGTTCCTAATTGGATTATTGGCTGATTGGTTTTTTAAGAACTGTCAATGATCACACCATGGTATTCAGGCCAATACTCGGCCTAAGCATTTCCAAAGGCCCCACCACTGCCAAAAATGTAGGAAAGCAGGGTATGTGGCCCATTCCGGAGAACCTAGAGCTGATGGCGAGGAAGCAACTGGATACTTTCTCTGCGCGAATTCTCCAGAAGCCGCAGAGTCGATGACGAGACGGAAACTCAAGCAATTTTGCTTTCCGTAACATGCCCTTATTTCAATCAATCGGTGCGAGGAATGCCTCTTCAATCACTTAATCTGATAAATGTCAGCACGGCCTCACAGAATATCCCGATGTTGGGATCAGTAAATTCAACTTGCCGTGGACGACTCGTAATTAAGATCGAAGATTTTATGCTTTCAATATTCATTCTGATGGCAGCTGTAAGCATTTAGCGTCCTCGCTGTATGAAGTACTTCCGTACTACCCGATACCTCCTCTGTCATGATAAAACAGGAATACCACTGCCAGACCGAGAGCAAAGTCATTCCTCGCTCTTCAAACCCACCAAACAACATAAAGCGGCTTAATGCACAAAACAAGCATATAGTAGAGTGGGAACCGAAATGTACCCAACAAACACCATGTTTGTGGAACGTCACAGCGCCTATTGCACGAGTACGAGCATTTATATTCTCTTAGGCCATTCGGCGTTAAAAACTTATACACACGTCAGAACTATCAAATCCATCACTAACCTGCTTCAAAAGTTCCACACACTGCGAGTAGAAGATGCAATTCCTTGGGTTGTTCTGTATAAAAGCATTCACCAGCTCCGCGATCAACGCATCTCGATTCATGTCACCGGCACCGCCAGAGACACTGCTATCAGCTACCAAAATCGGTGCGGCTGCAGAACCGCTCCACATACCGCCCGATTGCTTGTTCTTATCAATCTGATCGATCATGCTGCCGCTCCTGCTGATGCTACTGCTAGCAACAACGTTTAAACATTTACATGAGATCAACATGGTCCACGGGACACTGTTCACTATACACACGGCTCGAGAGCTACAATTCTAACACTTTTCCTCGGGACAAGTTTTCAAGCAAACTCAATAGAACTCTCTCAAACTTTTAGTCGTCCGCCGGGGGCTAAAATAATGAAGAAAACTTCAGAGGAAATTCGGAAATTTGAAGGAAAATTCGTCTTCTTCGTCGTTGTCGGCCGACCACACTTTTTTTTTTTTCTTCTCCACACACTGACACCCGCTTCTTTCTCTTTCGAACACACGCACTTTCAAATTGGATTTTGCCCTTCTCGAGTTGGCTGCCGAACTGAACTGAAATCGAATCGAATTTTCTTGGATTGCTCCGGGCAATATTCTCACTGGGGCATACAATTAATTAATTTGGACGCCGGCTTGTTTGGGTTGTCTGTCGGAGGTATGCGCGAATTAAATTAATCAAAAATAAGACAATTAAAAGGCTAATTTCCTTCTGCTGCTAGCTGTTCCCATCCGACGAAAAAAAACTAAACCAACATTACCGAACCGCGAACCGAATCACACACAAGGAGAACGAGAGAACAAGAAATGGACTTCTTCTGAATTTTTTTTTTGTTGCTTTTTTTTTTATTTGTTATACCTTTTTCTATCGTTCGTTTTAGTGTTTTTTTGTTGTTGTTGTTTTCTAGTCTACTTTGTGTCGCTTGTTCTTCTATTTTCCCATTTGATTTTTTGTATGTGAAGTTTTTCTTTGTTCAAAGCAAAGACGTGATTATATGCGGTTTCACCATTTGGTTGGATAGTAGGGGAAGTTGACCGGTGAGGTGAATAGGATAAGTGACACTTAAATGAGTGCGTACAGATAGATAGGAGATGCATTTTTTGATTTAAGATATTTTTTCGGGAATGGTGGAACAGTTAAAATTAGTCTTGTAAGAATTTGCTGCTTAAACGGTATATAGTATTTTAAAATTAAATTCGATATCGAGTCTTGGCAGATTGAACTTAGTGGCTTTTGCTGAGATACCAGCAATGCATCACTGAAGGTCCATCGTGTTTATCTGAATATAGATTTGTGGCAAACGAATGAAAAGGACATAGTTTTGTACAATGCCTAAAACTGCATTGATGAGGACAATTCAGACTGTTTCACAAAATACTTGATCCTGCTTGCGCTCTGTATAAAACTAGAGGTTTCGTTGTCATTGTTTATTTGGTATCCTAAGAGCCCTGAAGACTAATTTGGACCTCTCAAGGATCTGGAGTTCTCCTTAAACATTTAGCTAAGTTTCTGCCAAGTTGCTGCTAAAGGGATGCAAACAAGAGTGCTTAATCTTTTGAATGTCGCATAGCAGGTGTTTGTCGTACGAATTCTACATCCTCTTCGTCCATTTCAAAATCAACAATTCTTTGAATACACTCATTTTACCCTCATCCACATTTATGACGAGACTCGAATTTATCCCCATTTCAAAAAGTGTCATGACTGCTGCGCTGCTTGTCAAACGAATAAAGTGTGTGCAGAAAAAGAAAAAAAAAAGGAAACTAGCCAATGGTCATTTCTAGTGATATTTTCTAAGAATATACTTATTCAAGCAAACCTAGCATTAAAACTTACTCAATAATAAATTTAATAATTTAAAATAGATAAAAGATCGCTTGTAAGAATCAATGGAATAAAAAATTCTATACACCACAACCTTCGTCAAATGGGGGTATTTGCAACAGTAAAGTCGCCTTCTGCTAATGGTGTAGAATCAACAGTCTCCGATAAATTCGAACCAAATATGAGTGATAAGTGTGGAACTGGTGATGAACCTGAAGAGGGTGAAATTATCGACGAATATGAGGATATAATTTCATCCGATGAGGAGTTCTCGATGCGACAACGCATCGAAGAGTTGGAAGCAAAAAATGCTGAATTGGAGAAAATTGCGAACATATCGGCTGTCTACGGGAATGGCAACTATGGTAAGTTTGTAAAAGGTTTATTGGAACGGTAACATGAAAATGTGTTGCTGTTAGAATCCTGGAATCCCTTTTATGCGTTTGTAGGGAATGAGCACTTTCGCTTTTATGCGTGTGATCCACTCTATTCTGCTTAGCTTTCCAAAGCGAAAGTGGTTGTTAGGTTTACCGCCAAAAACTGTTCAATATTTAAAACTGTTTATTTATGGTTTCAGTATGAATGCGAATTCTTCGGCTAGCATGTAGTCGGTAAAGATATTCATAGTGTGCTTCTCAAGAATTTTATCTCTGCTACCGCCGTTGCGGACGAGATCTCCTTTTTGTGCGAAACAAGGGTAGAGATGCGCCCAAAAGGATTTCCTTTCGTTTGAGAGAAAATTGCTGGCCTGAAAATTGTCACGGCTCGTTTATTCAATCAAACGAAATCCAGTTAAGGATTCTGAGAAATAATTCGGTTCGCCATACTCATGGCAGTGTTTTCCAAAATTAAGTTGGTTTACTTCTTCCTCAATGCCATGAAAGTTCCTTTCTTCAAACAGTTTTCTTCATTTCTTTACGATCTTGCCAAGGCTAGTAATCTAGTCTACGGACTCCTGAATTGACTTAGTTAATTGCATTGAAGTTCTATACTTTAATCGCAATGCATTGCGTTCTGTTAAGTTTGGATCTCCAGCAAGTTCATCTTGCGTCTGCTTTGGACTCGTTTCATTCTCTTTTGATATTTTTTTTCAGATTACATGAAAAATGATCCATCCAGTCATCATTCCGATCGATACCCACTGGTATCGATAGACATATCCGACGATGAGGATTATCCACCTCCAGCACCGCGAATGTCACGTGTAGGGAAGCGCCGCAAATCAATACAGCATTCCGCCAGCTCACGCCGTAAAGCAGTCCACAGTACCAGCACTGGGCATCGTCGTCGGAAAAAATCATCTTCGCCGCCACCAGCACCGCCGTACCGTGCGGCCGATAAACTATTGCTATCCATGTTCCACGAGCGAGTAGTGGGACAATCATCGCATTCATCGAAGCGGAAGCGTAAAAGCAAAAAATCACATTCCACAAAGATATCGCGCAAATCACGAGAGTATTACGTGAGCGATAGCGATGGTGGCTTTAACTTCGACCATTGCATTGCGAATGATGATGATGATGGTTATGAAAATCATAACAGCTCCGATGGAGAAAGGAGCTTCTCGCTAAATCGCGAAGAACTTCGTGTGGCATTGGCCAGAAATACCCACCGCAATGAACAGCATGTTTCGTTGAAAGATCGTTTGATACGAAGGAAGGAGAATACGGACACTCTCAATGAGAAACAAGTGAAAGATCCAGAAGAGGCTGTCGAAGAGGTGAGCAAACCGGACTCATCGGAAGAGAAAGTAGACACAGAGGACAATTTGGAGGAGCAGGAGTTGCGAATTATTGCACTCAAGTCAGCGGTTATACGAAAGCATATGGTTCGTAAGAAACGCAATGAGAATATTGCCTATTCCCCGTCAGATTTCGATGAAATTTACAACAAAATAGCAGGGTCTCCTTCCATGAATAACATGGATGAGGCAGACACATGCAACAGCATGGAGATAAGCCCAGTGCCATCGCCGAAGATGATGCTTAGCGATGAGGAGAATATGAAACCCATCGATATGGACATCGTGAACAGCGACAGTGATTGCGATCTGCCGGCATATGAAAAATGGGTGCCAATTGAACAGATTCCATTGCCGACAAACATAGAAATAGGTAAAGATCTATATGCACCAACTCCATTGCGATATAACGACAGAGAGGATGGGGTGATAGCAATTATGCCGCCAGCGGTGAGATTTGGAAGCGCGTTAATGTCGCCAGGAAATTTGGATTCTGAAGTGGAAGAAGAAGAGGCGTTGCGCGCATTACTCCTGGCAAAGATGAATTCGCCCAAAGCCACCAAGATTGTCAAACAAGAACGTCCCCAAATGGAGGAAGTAAAGACGCCCGATCAAGACATATCACTAGAGGCGGAGGTATTGCGTAACTTTCTCATCAATACTATGAAGAAAAAGTCACAAGTACGACATTCACCGTCTAGCGTCTTGAAGGAGGCTGTTCGTCGTCTGACGGCGGTAAATAACGCTTGTAGTCCTGTGGATGGTTTCTCAGAAATCCTCAGAGGTCAAATAAAATCTGAATATTCGTCAAAAACTGCAGAGGAGACAGAGATTGAACTCGGTCAGGCAATAAATGAGATGGCTAGAGTGAAAATAGAAGCACGGCGTGATGTAGAATCTAAGGAAATTGTGAAGAGCGATGTTTTCAAACGTGTGGATGTTCGAAAAGGTGATGTGGAATCAAGAGAAGATTCAGAACCTAAAGATGATTTGGAAGATGCGAAAGGCCAAAGAGAGGATACTAAGCCAATAACTGACGTTGATCGTGGAACACCAGCAGTTGCTGTAGACAGCGGGAGAGCCTTGGAATCAATTTCAACTGAAGCAGCAGCGCGTAATGATGATTCGGAAAAGGCGGTAATTTCTTCAGAGCCAGAAATGTCTGACAGGGTGGGTGGGGGAAAGGGAAAAGATTCAGTAGAGCCACCATGTTCGGAATCCAGTTTAACCGAGAAAGTCGCAGAAAATAAGAAAGATGGGAATTTATCACAAGACAATGGGACAGAAAAAATGAATGAGATTCACTTAACGCCAAGTTCTACTCCTGTGGATCAGGCAGAAGATGGGAAGGAAAAAAACCCACAGTCATATGAAGAATCCAGTGAGACCAAAAGAGAAGAAAAAGGCGCGGGTTCGCCACCTGTAGACCAGATCACCAGCCTAGAAGCGACTCCAAAATTGGATAAAGGCGAGACCCCTGAAAAAGAGGAGGCAGGACCTGCTCCCGAAGTACAAAATGACACATTACTTCCAACTGGCGAACAGCACGTGGTTGAAGAAACGATCGCCGAATCAAATAGCAATAGTCAACCCGAGATTGAAACCAAACAGACTCCAGTTCCTACCGAGCCACTGAAAACAGAAGAAATCAAACCAACAGAAAAGAAGCAAATTTCCCCGAAAGTAATTCCACAATCAGTCTTGAAAGTAGTCGAACCAAAAGAAACCCCTCTGCGAGGGCCTTTGCAATCCCCCGGTCAACTCCTTGTGCAAACCTCTGTGTCTGTAATTAAAGTGGAAAAGCACGACAAACCAATGAGAAAGCCAACTCCTACTCAATTGATTTCAAAGAAAACCCTCCCACCTGCACAGACGACTCACAAGCTCGTACTCAAAGCTTCAAAACAACAACCAACAGCCATGGTTCGGAAAAAAATTGTTAAACCCAACAAAGTCATCAACCAGCCGATCTTAGACTTAAAACGTAAACCCACGGACATCGTTGCCAACACCTCGGTTCCCATGAAAAAAACAAAAATTGACGAATCGACAAATCGTCTCATTACTGCCACTGAAGTGCCACAAGTTAAGAAATTAATAATCGAACTGCGTGCCTCAGATACAGAGAGTGAATACTCGGCAATGTCGGGGGATGAATATGAAGGCAAAGACGGTGCAGTGTCTCCCTGCATTCGAAGTTTTGTTAACCGAAGCATAACAATCGGCAATGACTACTGTGACATTGCAAGTCCCATCAGTTTGCCAATGGATTCGCCATGCGACACACCAACACGAGCTGTCTCACCACTTGTCAGTGTTACATCTACTCCCCAGCCAATTGTTGCGAAATCAATTGTCAATGATTTCTTCGAGGCGAAATTGGATCAGTTCCTGAGGAATGTTCGTTCAAAAGTCGCCGATAGTACAAAGCCGCCAGTGGAGGATGTGCCTCCCACAACGGCAGCAGCACTCAATACACCCGTGGTGAGTTGCGGCTACAGTTACTATAATCAAATCTCTTTTTTTTCATTTTTTCATTCAAGGCGGTGCGGCACTTACCTGAGGCATCCCAACAGGAATATCGTCGTCTGATTCACCGTATGAAAATACTCGAACGTCAAAAACAAGCCAAAAACTTGCAAGTAACTGTAAACTCTGCCAATGGTGATACATCAGCAGGAGAATCAAGTACTGTGATGCCTGAGGGCGAGAGTCAGCCTCTCGTTAGAAAGGTTTTGGTGAAAAATGCTTCGGCAAACACCGCAAAACCAATATGTGATAAAAAGACTGTTGAGGGGAAGTCCCTTGAAAAAGAGGTGCCACCTAAGCCAAAGACAGCGGGAATATCCGTGAAAACTGAACCAAAATCTGCCATTTCAACAAAATCTGTACTAAGTCCTCCAAAAGCCGGCAGTTCTTCACCAACAGCAAGACCTGTTGCTGCGCTTAAGCCTTCCAAAGAGAATCTACTGGTTCTTTATGAAAATTCCTTTCGCAAAATCGGGTAAGTTAATGAATCCAATCCCTTGCATCTTGGCATTAAGAATGTGAAACGCGTAAAAAATGTATCCTTCCAGCACGAGTATTATTTCGAATTTGGATAGGAACATCGAGCTGGTTCGGGTGGCGAACGAGGCAAAAATGGCCAAACTTAAGCAGGAGCATCGCTTGCAGGAACTACGCAAACAAATGGATGAAGTGCAGCGAAAGTTGCAACAGCATCAGGAGCGGATAACAAAGATTTATCCAGAGATTTGCAACTCGAATCGGGTGATTGAGTCACTTAAGACGAGGCGAGCGAAAATCAACAAGGCGGTGACCACACTGGGTCAGAGTGTTATCGGTCCAAATTATAGGTACGTACAAGTTTGTGTTTGAAATTTTTAAAAACCAAACGTCAAATATTGGTTGGTTTGCCCGAGTATCCTAAGGGCCTCGAATGGATCGATTGGGCCAGTGCACACTGGATCATTTCGCCGCGATAAAACTGACTTTATAGAATAGGGAGATGAAGTGTTCAGTAAGAATCGGGGTAAAATGTTCATCCAGCTTTGAAGTGGTTGAATATCGGGTGAAAACCAGAACACACATAAGTTGTCCATTTTGAGATGCAAAAAAATGAGAATTTCATGTGCATATAATAAAAATCGGTTCATGTATACACAATTTTCTCCCGCATTATTAATTATCCAGTGTGCGATTGAAGTAGATGATACCCCGATCTTACCGCAGGAGAAAAATGGTCCAGAGTGCGCTGGCCCATTGTACATATTAAAAGTTTTAACAGTGTATAAATCCCTCGAAAAGGATATGAATCTCGGGAGTTTCCTCAAATCAGTGATTGAAGGGAACGTAATTTTCTAATGGCAAGTGCGGGACGCTATGCAGCTCTTCAATGGACTGAGGCTGACATGTCCCATTTTATTGATTCTCTCCCTCAAATAAGTAATAATCTTGGTAGACAACTCGACTGAATCTTTACATACGTTGTTGACAACTGCGTCGTCACAGCGAGTAATCACCTTCTCCCCCATTAGACCGCTTTTATCCACCACTATCCGTAACATTTTCATACGAGAATGCTAATACAATCCATCACTTTAAGAATTCCTTTTATTTTAATTTTCCCAAAGCAGATTTCATTATCATCATCATCATTTTCAATGACCTGCTTATCCGCTATGAGGATCGCGAGGTTAGGGTGCTTAAGTGGATTCTCAATATCTCCGGATCTGCCGCCATCGACTCTAAATCTTTAGGAGGTATCTCCATACAGGTAGAGGTGAGATATCGGACTTGGTCTAACCATCTCATCCTTGGCCTACCCAGGGGACGCCTACTTGATGGCACGGATTCCATGGCACGTCTTTGAAGTAGTGCTCCTGATTTTACCCGGGTAATACCCATCTCAACAACGACCCGGGTACTTGGGTACCCGGGCGATGCGAGTAATACCCAATTTCGCGGGTACCCGGCAATGTCAGCTATCGGCTACCCGGTAATATCGGGTTACGGGTACCCAAGGGTCACAAATACTCTAATTTATTATAAAAGTGAGCCGTGGCAGCAAAAAGGCACAAGTTAGTGCTAATTGGGATCTGTTGAACCACCACTTCTACCTACCTATGGACCTTGATGTACGAGAAATATAAGAAATAACGCGGGTACCCGAAATATAGCTGTTACCCAAAACCTTACGGGTTCCCGATATTTTAACACCCGGCTAATACCCGAAATTACGAGTACTCGGGTATGCGGGTTTCAGGAGCTCTACTTTGAAGCCGAGTTGGGGACATGCGTTGAAAGTGCTCAAACCATCAAAGTATTGACCTTTCCGCTCGAAGCAGTAGGTGCCCGACATTGAGAGCCTTGCGTAATCTGGTGTTCCTAACTCGATCTCGACGAATCACCCTAGCAATACCACGAAAAAATCTCATTTTGGCAGCTTGTACTCGCGGTCTTATTCTTTCGGTCATTACCCAAACCTCATGACCATAAATGAGGGTCGGAACAACCACTGAATTAAAGACCGATAGCTTAGCTCCGATGTCAAATTCAGCCCCCCTGTTTTCAGATTGACCAAACTGTCCCAAAATTGCTCCAGCCTGACCAATTCTACAGGAAAACTTAGTATTGCTCCTTCCATTACTCGTGAATAAGACCCGAGATACTTCAATTTCTCCACCTGTTTCAATGGGACTCCAACAGTCGATCGAGAAATTACCATATTCTCTGATTTGTTTACTTTTACCCTCATCCCAGCTTCAACGCTGACGGCGACGAACTTAAGTTCGGCGTGCTTAAGTTTGGTCTGGGTTGACGTAAGGATGACCAAGTCATCAGCGAAAAGCAGAGGGCTTATCCTTAAGTCTCTCAGTTCGAACCGTTCTTTACTACGGTTGCGAAGATCGTCAATCCCAAACTCCTGCAATATATTCCAGAGTTTACCTCGAGGGACCCGAATCCAAATCCATAAAACACACTCCCAGGCCATCTCAAGTACCATTCTGAGAGTGAAAAGCTGGTCGGTTGTGCTTCTACCTGGACGAAAGTCGTTTTGCTCTTCGCCCTACCTGGACTCGACCACGCTACCTTTGCAAAGACTTTTTTCCGGGGAGACCTAAAAGAGATATACCCCTATAATTGGTGCAATCCCTCTTGTCCCCTTTCTTAAAAAGAGGCACAGTCACTCCAGTTTGCCAATCGCTAGGTGTTTCACCGCATTCCCAGGCCACTTTAATGACACGAGAGAGCCACTTCACTCCGTCGAAAAGTTGGAATTTGTTTAATCCTTTCGGATACCTGCCGTGCAAACTCCTTCCGTATCTCATTGTTTTGCCTCAGTATACGTGTCACCAGCCTTGGTTTACGCTTTGGTAGGAAAGGTACTTTACGGTTGAGATACAATTTGCACAACACGAGGTGGTGATCAGTTGACAGTTCAGTCCCTCTCAAAACACAAAAATCACAAATCACAAACCATAGTTTTAACAAACTATCAGCGACTTCTGCTGAAGACTCTGACGGTACCATGTGTATTTATGGATGTCTGTGCAAAAAGAAGGTGTTCATAATGGACATGCCATTTGCACAGCAAAGGTCCAAGAACTTCTCTCCGCTCGCGTTCTGATTCGGGTCAACGTTTCCCCAATCACACTTCCCCATGTCCTTACGTCTACACCCAGGTGACTATTGAAATCTCCCATCAGGACAAAAGAATCCATATCAGCCACCTGTTCCAAGGCGCCATCATCAAAGAAAGCTGCATACTCCGACTCAAGATTCGGCGCATATACCTGCACCAGAGCCAGAGTTGACCTTTCAAGTTTAAGATTGTAGCTCTCTCTCCTAATGATATCCACTCCAATACTCTGTCTGCCAGCCTGGGACTTGCGAGTATCCCCACTCCTGCCGGAGCAGACATTGAAGGTGCTACTCCCGACATGAAGAGTTTTCATCTATCCGTAAGGTCCACAGTTCTAGAATCTCTGCTTTGTTGAGGAGATACTAACTATATCAAGTCTATATTTAGTAGCCTCCCCAACAAGCTCAAGGTCTTTTCCTGTGCCGTTGTCCAAAAGCCGAAAGTCCCCTTATGCTCCCATCGGAGCATACCGCATTCCCCCTTTGACCCCGGTAATGGTTTGCGAGACTATTGCCGGGAAGCTCGTAGCCGTTTTGGGTTGAACACAGCCGGCTGCCGAGCGGTATAAGCCGACCACCAGATGCTCGCATGCTGTCACACTCTAGACCTGGCTCCGATTGGCGCCCTGGCATAGTAGGCTTGGCATTATCCGAGCATTCCTTATATCTCGATCTGACTCTGTCTTCAAACTACCAGCGTGTGTATACCCATTTCTCCAGACTATGTCAATCCCTTTCCCTAGATTATCTCACTTGAATGCAATCCAACCTGATTTCTAATCCTAAATGATTGAAGAAATCTGATAGCTATCCATCTACTCTAAACTTTCTGAATACATCATCAGTAGACCTAAAGATTGTTGCAAACTTGTTTGCTGATTTCTTTTGCCCATCGTTCACTGACCACGCCCTGGAATCGGATTACGACTACTACTGTTATATGAATAATTGCCGCTCAAACGAGTACGTCCTAAGTAAGCTAAAGGACGATTAATTCCCCGGGCCTGATGGTTTACGGACAGATTTTCAACCTGATGCGAAAAAATGTTTGCAGCTTAATTTGAGTAAATGCCAAGCTATCAAATACTTCCTTAAGCGTTTCCCACCACCTCCCAGACTTTCCTTTATATGCAATGAGCCTGTTCTCTTAGTCACCTCATTACGCGATTTGGGTGTTATCTGCGATTGAGAACTTAATTTCCGAGCGTTGGTACAAGGATTTTAAGCCCGTATGTCATGGCATCACTTTTGTAAGGCCTTTGCTTGAATAATGGATACGCACTTTCCCGGCTGTACGCTCGCCACTACCAACTTACCTGCTCTAGGTAGCTACGCGCGACCTTACACTTTGACTGATCTGATCAGCGTAAATAAGATAGAATGGGCTGTTTGCAGCTTCGAACCATACAAAGCACCAGGACCCGATGGTATTTTCCCTGTACAACTTCAAAGAGCCTTCCGAGATGTCAAACAAATTCTCACTAAGATCCTAAAAGCCTGTCTAGCTAACAACAACACCCAGTGCCTGGACTGAGGTGAAAGTAGTTTTTATACCCAAAGCAGGTAAGGCCTAACACACACTCCCTTAAGACCTCAGGCCGATAAGTCTGACCTCGTGTCTATTGAAAACGTTGGAGAGTATCCTCGACCTCTTTGTGAAGGACACCATGGATTGCAATCGTCTTTCCAAATCACAGCACACCTACCAAAGAGGTAAATCTGTTGAAACGGCCCTTCACTCTATCATACTGTCTATAGAAAGATCCATCGCACTCAAGGAATTCACAATGGTTGCATTCCTAGATATTGAGGGAACATTCTATGACGTTGAGACGCTTTTGATAATCAATTTAAACATCTCCGATTCAGTCTGAAGTCTAATACACGACATCCTTAATAGCAGAGTCATTAACGCCTCTTTTGGTAACAGCTCTGTCAGGAAGAAGCCACACCAGGGCACACTCCAAGGAGGTGTGCCGTCTCCTCTTCTATGGAATACTGTTCTCAACGAACTGCTTCTGAAGCTAAAGGATGCGGGCTATTGTTGGAAGCATATGCAGATGACGTCGCCATCGCCGTGACGGGGAAGTACTCTCAAACACTGGCAGACATTCTTCAGCACGCTCTTAACGAGCTCACTACGTGGATAAACAGCTTGGTCCTTTTCACTAGGAAATTCAAAATTTTAGTCATTATTGCTCCCAGGCTCAACGGTACCCCTCTGAACTTCTCAGGCAGTGCCAAGTATCTAGGCATCACACTAGACGGGATGTTTCTGTGGAGGGATAATATTGCCGAACGCGCCAGGAAATCCCTGGTAACACTCTACTCATGCAAAAGAGCAGTAGGTTCCAGATGGGGTCTACAGTCGAAAATCATGCACTGGCTCTATACTGTAGCTTTGAGACCGATTCTAACGTATGGCATAATGGTTTGGTGGCCGGTTCTAGAAAAGCAGACCAGCATTAAAGTTCTCGAGAAAGTCCAACGTGTGGTTTGCCTCAGCATTACTGGTGCACTGAGAACTTCTCGCGTTCAGCACTAAATTCCACAGGAGAGGAGATTGAGGTATACCTTAGTGATCTGTTGCCCAAAGAGCAATGAGAATGTGGTGAAGACTGATTCGCAAATGTTTAGGGTTTTCAAAGCATTGATTATCGAAAGTCTCA
The DNA here is from genome assembly GCA_917880715.2 of Matsumyia berberina. Taxonomy (NCBI): domain Eukaryota; kingdom Metazoa; phylum Arthropoda; class Insecta; order Diptera; family Syrphidae; genus Matsumyia; species Matsumyia berberina. Next base: position 62,188,931 of record OU862871.1, read on the forward strand.
ACGCTATTGAATGCTCTTTCAATCGAGTCATGGACCCTTTCAAAAGATTCGATCCTTTGATAGGCGTCTTTGAAAAGTAAGAGTGGAATTTAAACCCTTGACCCCCTGCAAACGTACAACAGCTCGTCGATGGCTCCAATAAATCGGGTACACTGAACAATCTGAAGCTGATAAGAATGAAGTCGCTTGAGTAAAGTGAAGCAGATGTGATGAGTCTTTTTTCATTATCATCGTCATATTGTAATTAAACTTCGTTTAATGATAATTTTGTCAGTCCCTTGTGTGTATTCACTTCAAATTAAACCTTCAGATCAGAAGTTGATAACAAGTTGTATGTAGAAACGTCTGTCTAAGGATCACTGTAACTAACCAGAGGTAGTGAAAAAGGAGTGCTGTACTGTTAAGGCTGGAAGTTGATATAACAGTTGCAGCTAGCAGGCGTACACTTTGATTGGAATCTGCAAAAAATAAAGTTGCGGACACATACTTTCAAGGAACGAGCAAAACGTCTTCCCTCATTTTCTGTTTTTACAGAAATTTAAGACGTTGCAGTTATTGTTTGCCTGTGTGCAGATGCTGTGGAACAGTTTGTAAGTCTCTTGAGTGAGAGAGAGAGCCGTAAGTCTCTTAGAGCGTATTATCTGTTAAGGACCACAGTAAAGACTTAAAACAGATTTAAAGTACATTGGGTGTGGAGGAGGAACAAATTTCTCATCATGAAATGCAAAATCACCCCGCAGGTTACCATTGTGCACTATGTGTTTCAGTATTCATTAGATGGACAGCACCAGAAGTTGCCTCGGCTCAAGAATTTAAAAAACCGAGTATATTTTTCAGCATGGACCAAGTAAAGATGTTAGACATTATATATTGGGGTGTGTATCCACTGCTATCTTTAGAGATCTATTGTGTTCCCCAGAACTCGTGTTAGTCGATAAATTCCCGACCCCTTTCAATCCAAACATGGTAGATCCGTTTCAGAGCACTGTTAAGCTTCCAATTGCGCTCTTCTTTTGGGGATCGTTTCTCAGAAGTCCAAGTCCTCGGCATCGCTACAGAATTTGCAGTTACCATTTGATTTTATTCCCAGTTTCCTGAGATGCGCCCTGAGTGGTTTTTATTGGTACCTAGGCTTTGCACCTCTTTCGGTCATAGTTCCCGCTAAGTTCTTTCGCCTGCCTTAGTTCTGGGAGTTCTTCCCACAAGCTTTTTCTTTTTGCATTCTTTCTCTCTTCGCAGTTCCTCTTGAATTCTATGTAGTGCCTGCCCGCAGAATGGTTATGGTCCAACGAATGAGATCTCTGACTCTTTGCTTGCCAGTTCATCTACCTCATTTCCCTCTACTCCAACCAGTGGCGACGCGTCCTATTGTTCATTTCGTTCATGAACGCCTAACTTTCAGAGAACAATATTTCTGTTTCTATAATTTTCTTAACTGACATCAACCACCCACAAAATGTGCTTCCACTTGTACCCTAAGTCCTAACTTCAGTCAATTTCTCAGTGTAACTGTAACAGTAACTCGTGCCAGCCTCTCGCGCACTTGAGCTAAATCATAATTCATATCAGAACAAAACTCGAACCTGCGACAGCAATGCTTTCCATTCATTCGACTCGTTCAATTAAGTGGGAAACGAAATGTACCCATCAAAAATATATGCAAAAAAAAAAAATTTAACGCACATCGTATCAACAAATTCGTTCATCTTAGCTGTGAACGATATCATACAAAAGGGCTGAGTTTTGCTCAAGTCAACCTTACAGTAGGCTACACACTGTCAGTTTTGGGCCATCAGTTTCACTCAAATGATGCCGTAAATGATAGTGTGTAGCTTTAAATGATAAATGATGGCGTAAATGATGACCACGAAATTTTTCGTGGGTTTGGGTTAAATGATGGAAACTCGTCGGTCGTTTGGGTTTTTTTTATGAGTAGGTAGGTAGAAATTTGCCGAAGCCGCGCCAGCCGATACAAAATATGTTATTTCGAGCTGTAAAAAGTATCCGGAAAATGATTGCCCAAAACTGATAGTGTGTAGCCTGAAATGAAATGTTGAAAAATGACAGTTTTCATTTGAGTGTAAATGATGGCCCAAAACTGACAGTGTGTAGCCTACTTACATGCGGATATGGAAAATTTATAGGTATAGGGCACATAGGTACTGTAGGAGATGAGAGTATGTGTGGTCGTTGTGTGTTGAGTTGAGTGTAGTAAAAACAAAACCATGAGTAATTATATTGCCTTTACGTTCTATTCGTGCTTGGAGAATATGAACGAAATGGGAAATTTATATAAGATATGGTATGGATTGAGTTTACTTTGAGTTTTTATTTTGAGTGAAGCTGTGAAAAGGAAAATCATCTCAAAGTTGGTTAGAATTTTGGTGGAAAAGCTGTTGTTTTTACTTTTATGAACTGAACGCCTGCACATTTTACTCACGCGTCGCCACTGACTCCAACATGACCTGGCACCCAGTAGAGAGTGACTTTATTGTTCTGGCCAAGTCTGTTTATTTTTCACATACACTCAGTTTGGATCTGATTTCATAGTGCCTTGATGGTGGCCTGGTTATTTGATAATATTGCAATGTTTTGTTCGCGATACTTTCTATTGCGGCGCACATCTTTCGATCATATATGTATATGTACCTCTGCTTAAAAATTACTGGGCGATGTTCCCAGGGACTCTGAGAGCTTAGTTAGGAGCTCGTATATTCCTGCTCTAGTACCCGTGTGTGTCTTTTGGAACCGTCAATGCACCTCTTGATGGTGTTTTGCTCCAATTGGTATACTTTGTCGTTCCAGTCTCTTTTGCTACTACTTTTTTTTTCAAAACAGCATTTTTTGGTTATATCGTCCCTAGGCCAGTTTTATAGGAGACTGTTTCCCTCTTTGCGGACGATGCTTTTACCCTTTCCCACATTGAAAATTTAAAATTTTTTTTTAATTGCTTAAAATCTCTGTGAAAACTGTCTACATTGCGAGTTTTATAGCGCACATCAGGGATAAGTATCGTTCGTCATTTGGGGGAACCAATCCATGAGAGTCCGACATATAATTGACTGTGAGAAAATTCTTCGCTACGAAGGTCTACGCCAACTTCTGTAAAGGTTGGCCCTTGGGACTTATTGATTGTTAAGGCAAAACACATTTTGACACGCTGTTGGTCCTGGCAGAATAGTTTTCTCATAGCTAGCGTTAGACGGCGTGAAAACGCCACATAATTGTATACCCGTGACGTCACAGAAAAGTATAATGTGTGTATAACACGATATGTGTACATATTGTGTAAAAAAAAAAAATGTACATAAAAATATGTTCTAGCGATCGCATATAATGTGATACACAAAATTTGCTCCATATTTGTCTGTCGATTACGCAGGATATGCAAAATTATTCGCATTCGGGTCATATGAGCACACGTCCACATGGGATCCACGCGATAAGGGATGAAATTTGTCCAAAGTCAAGCGATCGGTGTTAGTACTGATGGTTGTGAATGTGGAATGGATGTGGAATATGTTCGCAACGAGTACATAACAAAAATATGTATCTGCCGGTTTTTTAGCCAGGCACATAATTTTGAATGCCACATATGTATGCATTTGTGTAGCAAAACTTTTAAATGGGAGTAGGAATGGAAGGGAGAGAGCGTGCGAGAACCGTGGAATGATGATAAAATGGAACAAAGCAGCAACCTCGTCGTTGCGATTGAATCGAGGTCGTCGATGTAAACAAATAAAAATATTGGATGTTTTTAAAATAGTAATTTATTTATTTTTCAGTATGTATTTAAGAAGTTAGGCGTGAAAAGGTGGGTCAAAAATTAATAAAATAAGTATAAAAAAAAATTGTGTATCTCGTCGGAAAATTAAATATTGTCAAAGGCTGACAAATATGCATTGAGAGGAGATGAGATCCTTAGTTGACGAGAATTTCCAAGTAGGAATTTTCAATAGGATGCATGAGGAATCAGTTCGAGGTCTTATTCGTGCAATTTTCCATTATCAGGTTGAATTTGTGGAATGGCGCGTAGTTTCGATGAAAGAACACTTTTTCTGCGCTGCTCCAATTTTCTTCTTAATATTGCAAGGGCGGGGAAAATGCACAGTTGTTGGGTTGTAGTTTCCTTCTCCTCTTCGTCTCTACAGCTTCTACAGAAATCATTCAAAGGCAAACTCAATCTGAGTGTACGTTTGTTTATCAGAGAATATCTGGTGAGGACCCCTTTTAGTGAATCTAAGTTTTTTCGGTTAGTGGATAAAAGTCCCTCCGTCTTTTTAAAATCCAGCTTGGGCCAGATTAGTTTTGACAAGAGACAAGTGCTGTGTGGGTAGAGTTCCACCTAGGTCGGTAGGTAGGTAGGTACTAGGTAGAGGTGGCGTTCTAAAGAACCCAAGGAGAATTTTTAAGCTCGCGGTAGGCTTCCCGAATAGCAAGGAGCTCTGCTTGGAAGACACTCGCAAAATTCGGAAGTCGAAAGGATTTTGACAGTTTCTCTGAGAAAATGCCTGCGCCAATTTCGCAGTCCATTTTCGAGCCTGTAAAAATAGTCGTATCAAAATCACGATTATTCCGATCACTTTTCCGTTTTTTCAGTTTGCCCTGGTTGAAAACCTAACTGAAGAACATTTCGTGAAGTTTAACTTGGGAGTTAAGTACGACGAATTTATTTGGTGTTCTTTCATGGACTTTACTGTGACCATAGGGTTTTGCGGTCCATCACCCAGATTATCTGACCCGAACTGCATAATATTATTTCTTTGATTTGTAGGTCAAGTCGTTCTAGGTGTAGGATGACAGTTGGGGGATCCGTTGGGCACTATGTCAGCGCGCCTGTGATGCCTATACTTGCCATTCTTTGAACTTTCTTAATTCTGTCTGTGTTATATTTCTTACTTAATGTGGGCTACCAGACTATGGCGCTGTAAGTGAGAATTTGGCGTACAACGGCTATGTACATCCATAGCGTCATTTTTGGCTGAAGTTTCAATTTTTTATCGAAAGTCACTGTTCTAACTATTGGTTGCCAGTTTCCTATCATCGGCATGAATGTGGAATTTGATTGATTCGAGAGGAGCAGATGGTTCCCCCAGGTTTGAAGAAACCATTATTCAATGTAAAAAGCTCCTTATTCCAAAGTATTTTACCGTGCTTGCCATTATCCAGTAAACCGAGCGCCTTACAGACAGACTAGTGTGTTCATAGGTTGAGATAACACTCAGTGTTGTTTGGGTGGAGGATATACGCCCTTTCCTTTCTTTCTTAATTTTTTTTAGTCTCACAGTACTCTGTTGGTTTAGGAAGGGTTTGTTAATTAAACTATGTCATTGTTGCCGTGATCTTTCCGGAACTCAATTTGCCCAAAACTCTAATCAGTTTCTTTTCAAATTTATTGTGCCCTCCAAGTGTATATTTCTTTCTTTCTCTTCTCTCTTCCCTCAGCATGAACAACGATCAAAAATCAATCATATCAAAGAAGTCGAAACAACTTGCCGCAGAAATTAAAATTGTAAATACCATGAAACTTAGCGATGTAGAGAAATGGGAAAGTCAAAATCATCGTGAAAATGATAGTGCTTCTGTTACTGCTCCTCCAAAAGACTTGGATAGTTCAATGCCGGATTCGATCCCAACCGTTAAGAGCGAGAAAAATGATATTCAATCCTCAAACTTAAATCGAGTGCCTGCGAACGATAATGAGAATCGTGTAAAAGATAATGAAAATCCTGTAGAAGATAATAAAAATCCTGTCACTATTACTGTCGTCAATTTATCTATACCTGAAGTTACTCAAAATGGGGAACCTAAACAGAACGATACCATTGTACCTGAAACAATATTGAACAAAGGAGATGAAAAATATTCCACAAATGGACACGAAGTGGGTGTAGTTCTACAAAAGATTCAACTTCTACCATTTTGCAATTGTTTTTTTTTTTTTTAGAAAATGGTTTTCAACTCTGTTTTATTGTTTTAACGAACTTTTTGTAATGAGTATTTGCAGGAGGCGTTAGAAATCGAGACCGTTGGCGATAAGCAAGCCGACACCAGTCTAAAAACGTTGGAAGAGACCAATGGAGATGAAAAGGCGGATGTGGGCGGAGCAAAACTTCAAGATTATGTCTCTCCGTTGAGCCATCTTAGAGACGAGAGGTGTGTAACATTTTTGAATGGGTATTGATCGACTTTTTTTCGTCGTGTCTTTCATTTTCTTTAATTGATTTTTTTTTATTGTAAAATCTGCTGTGTGGGGATAGGGAATGGAAAATTAAGTTTTTCCTTACAGGGTGGTTTAAAACTTGAGCAGACTGTAAGGTTGTAGATTGCAATAAATTGAAGGTCTATTCCATTCATGCGAAAAATGTAAAACGCGCGGCATGAATGGTTGCGGGACCCTAGGCCTTGGCTTATCCCGAGCTGTCGCGTCAGCTATTTATTTATTTAGATTGTTAACAAAGGTTTAGTCGACTTGGTGTAATCTTGTTCATGGAATATTTGCCATGAGGAGACCCTACACACTGTTGGATCCCTGGATATGAGGACATTGAAGGTAACTGGACAAATTTGGGAAACTGTCTCCCATTATCGGTTTGAGCACTGCTGTCACTCTCACAATCTAAGGACTTCTTCAAGCCAAGCAGTTTCCATATTTCCATATATAAACAGAAGTTTAGAATTTCCTGCGTTGAAATCCCCCTGCTCCCAAAATCTCGATCTGAATAAAGCTGTTGGAAAAGTAACTTCGACGTGTATAGGGCTGCGGTGAAAAAAATACTTGGCAATTGCCAAGTGATCGGAATCGGCGTTTCCTTCTCTTTCTCGTCCATACAGCTGCGACAATAGTCGTTGGCGGTAATTCCTACCCTATTGACGTCTCTTCCAATCGCACAGTGATCTTTCAGTACCCCTATATGTTTTCTGCTGATTTTAACCAGACCGACTCTCGTCAGCCTGTTGCGGTGCTGGCGTCGAGATTTGGTGTCTTGCAGTTTCTATTGGCGTATGTTGCATCTTCTCTACAATCGAGATCTCCCGTTTGATGCCTCCTTTGGCAAGTGCGTCTGCTTCATAGTTGCCTGGGTAGTCCCTGTGACAAGAAACCCAGGTCACAGTCAGTGTGTATCTATTAGATATTTCGTAAAGAAATGTGCGTTAGTGCTTTGCCAATTCGGATCTTATTATGGGCGATTCGAGTGCTTTTAAAGCTGCCTGACTGTCGGTGTAACTGGCGATGTTAGAATTCAACACCGATTTCATCGACAGCCATTCAGCGACTTCCCGAACAGCCTTTGCCTCTGCCTAGAATGCACTACAGTAGTCTGTTAGTATAAAAGACTCCTACGCCATCGCCTGCCTTAGACCCGTCTATGTAGATTTCCTTTGCGTTGTTGTCATTAGCATTCCCTTCACATTCCTGTTGGCTATGAGTACTAGTTTTATATTTAATATTAAAGTCATGGAACAGGGATACGTAGTTCGCAGCATCTACTTGGTTGGTGTATATGCCGATTTCATTGCTATGTCCTTGCGATAAATATCCAGTGGTAGAATGTGCAGCATGATTTCCAGTGTAGTGGGCACGGCTCCGGTTATATTACAAACCCTTTGGATTTTATTAATATGCGTATGCTATAACTTTACATAGTTCCTTTTCCAGAGCAGTACTTTAATGACCGTTAACAGCTATAAATGACAATACGTTTCCGTCTCATTTCCTTAAAAACCTTTATATCCGGGCACCCACACCAGTTGGACTCTTTTGTGTCTGGCAAGCGATTGTAAGACGTTGAAACAGCACGAAATGTATTCGAAATTTCGACAACACCTCACAAATAATTTGTTCCAAGATCGATGTCCCACAGATAGACTAGACAAAATTTGCATACTATTATCTCAATAAACACCCTGTAGAGCTTGCTTGCATTCCTTATCAACGCACAGCGCCGATGAGGGTTGCCCGTTTAATACAAACAATAAAAAAAATTTAATTTTAATTTTACTTTCTATTTATAACGGTCGTGCTTTAATTAAACAGACAACCCAACGCTATAACACATCTATTCTTGGCTATTTTCTTTTACATTGATATTATTACAAAAATTGGAACATGTTCCTTTCCTTGTGTTTCGTTCTTTTCTTGTCTCTTTTTCTTTCTTGGTTTCTGTGTACACGCCCCATATGCACATGTTTGCGCGCAGGCAAATCAATCCAAATGGTATTGTGTGTCCGTATCAATTGATGGGTCAATGCGACGATAAGGATTGTAAATATATGCACTTGGACGATGAGTGATGATGATGATGGCATGAGCGAGTGTGCTACCAGAGTGGAGGAGGTCGATTAAAAAAAAAAACCAAGGATACCGACCGTTTAAATCCTTTCCTTTCATTTCCTTTTTTTTCTCTTGCTTGTCATATATTTATTTGAGGTGATATCGAAGACTTTTTGCCGGTTTTGTGGTTTGCCATATACGAATAATTATAGACCGCATCGCTTTGAAAGACAAAAACAAATATAATTAAAAAAAAATACCGATACTCAGGGTAAGTTAACTAACTAACTAACTAACCATTTGAAGGAGATATTGCAGTGATAAGGAACTTTCCTTAAACATACTTTTTCTTATATACTAATTAATTTTTTTTTTTAATTTTTGGGTTAGAAAAGAAGATATTCCTATAAAGTAGATAGAATATGTTTGCCGATACCCAATAGAGTTTGTTATATTTTTTTTTCTTTTCAATTTCCTTTTCTTTTTTCATTTATACAATAAATATTTAAAAAAAAAAAAAAAAATTTTCTACACACCAAAATACGCTTAAACACTACAAACGAGCTATTAACCCTTCAAAACAAATTGATTTGATTAATTTTTTTTATTTCCCCTTAGAAGAAGAGAATTTTAAAACAAATGAAACGTTTAAAAAAAAAAAAAGGAAACCAAACATTCAAAGAAAATTTTTAAACATTTTTTCTTTGTTTTGTTCATTGTTTTTTCGTTTTGTGTTTCATTATTATCCATGCGATCTGCACACATTTGTTTCGCTTACAAAAAATGAATGCACGACTGTTTTGGTGAGAACAAAGTTTTAAGTGATCAACGGTAACAATTTTTGAAATGATTCTTAATATTGTTTTTAAACGTAAGATTATTTGCCAAAAATTTAGTTTATTACATATTATTTTTTTAAATTGTAATGTTAAATGATGTATGTAAATATAAAATTATTTTTTATTTAAAAAAAAAAAAAACAAACGTACTTCAAAGATTTTCTTAATTTTGTAGTGATTTTTTATATTAACTTTAATTTTACAAAAAAAAAAAAACAAAGGAAAATGACCATTTGTAATTGTATGCGTGGAAGAAAATAAAGTTCAATAAAATATATAATTTATAAAAAAAATATATTGCTCTGGGGTTTTCATTGAATATTCTGCTCTTCTTACCATGTGTTTGTTGATTCTTGCATTTGAGGCTGTTCAACAGGACTGACAGACTCGATTTTTTTGACGTTTACAGGCGAGAGAGGTAAGATGTTACGTCAATCCGGATTTTTAGATTTTTTAAAATTTTTGGAAAATAATGCTTCTGCTGGCCTAATAGCTGATCGTATTTGCGTTATTTATTAATTTTTTTTTAAATTCGTGTAGTAAGCAGGAAAATCAAATCAATTTGGTCGACACTGACAATCAATATGTCAAAATGAATCCGCGGAAGTGTTCACACAGGACTACCAATCTGTGCAGAAAACCTCAAAAAAAAGAAAAGAAATTCAGCCCGAATAGCCTCTCTTGTTCGGAGATATGTAATAGGAGCCATTGCCGCCGCGATAAGTAAAGTAGCGATTCCCCAAACTAAAAATACGCCACATAGGTTCATATGTATGTGTAGGTTAGGTTAGGTTAATGGGTGCCTTGTGACAATGTCACTGCTCTCTTAGACCAACAAAGGGTCTATTGTGCCCATCTTCCAATTTAACTCCGGGAACCTGTAAAGAGAAAAGGGGTTGGAAACCGCTGATTTAAAACCACCCAGATAAACAAATGAATCTCAGGAGGTCCCTCAGCTCGACATCACCCAAGTCTTCCAGTTCCGTGAAGAAGTAACTACCAAGAGTCCTCATTCTTCTACTGGCGAGGGCAGGACATTCACACAGCAGGTGTCGGACAGATTCTATCTCCTCCTCATCCCTGCAGCTTCTGCAATAGTCGTTGTGGTGGATACCGAGGCGTTCCGCATGAATACCAATTGCACAGTGCCCCGTAATGATGCCAGAGACTATCCTCGCCTCACGACGACTTAGTTTGACCAGAGACAGAGATCTCTTCTTATTATAACTTGTCCATAAGTTCCTAGCCGTTGCACATGTATCTAGCTGGATCCACCGTGCATTGGCTCGACTTATGCCCTCGTCATCAATATACCTTTTTACCAAGCTTATTGGAATTCTGGCAAAGGGGAGAGCCTGTGAGGCATGCAGCGCTGCCCCCCTTCGTGCCAATTCATCAGCTCTCTCATTACCCGGGATATCCATATGTCCCGGTACCCAGCAAAGGGTTGGCTCTCGATATCTCATCTTAATGTTCTTTACAGATTTTTACAATCCTTGACCTAGTTATCGCAGACTCCAGAGCCTTAACGGCTGCCTGGCTGTTGATATACATAGATCGTGATTGTCCTCGCGGTGATCCCCCTGTCTCGGATATGTATGTGTAAATCATTCATTCCATGCTGGAACTCGGATTTTGTCACACTCCGTAAAAGCAAACAAAATCTATGGAATTTGTTTAAAAAACACCGTAGCGATGATAACCCAGTCAGGTATCGTAAGGGAAAGCTATCCTCCTGTACATAGATGGGCAGGCACCTACAAAGCTTTGAAGCGCCAACAATAAGATCTAGGTTGGTAAAACATTGCCGCAAATCTCTAAACTAGATTGAGGACAGGTGAAAAATTACTCTGTAGTGGGTCCCTGGTCACAGAGATATTCCGAGCAACTGTAACGAACCTTCTAAGCTAGGCACCGGCCAATACCTCACCCACAACAGAGATATATCGGTTGCTCATGTAGAGATGAAGATCTTTGCATTACAGTCGCAGTCGGAGTCGAAGAACAACATCAGCGTCGGGTAAAATGAACCATTCAACCTAGACGATGATAACCAAAACTTTTGTCTAGAGCAAGATCATTGGATTTTGACGGCTTATCGGCCGAGTAATTGATAGCAGCTGGAGATGGCTTGGTAGAGAGCGTTCATCAACTTTTGTATCTCTAATATTTGGTCTGATGAGTGTATGCGTGATGCGACAAAGGAAGAATAAACGAACTTCCACAAGCCGGTAGGAAGTCCCTGTCGCTACTGGTAGGCATACTTACTGACCAAAACCTGTTGAAGGACCGCAAAAAGAAAAATGCGTCTAAGCGACAATGATGTTGGGAATACGGTGACGGAGAACCTTTGTCACACAAGGAACAAAACATTAGGGAATTCACTTTATTAATGACTTCGAAGAGGTGTCCGATGAAATTTACAAGAGCACCCGGATTTCTTAAACCATAATCTCACAACTACACCCAAGAGAAAGGGAAAACCTCTGAGAGTACAACTTCGTCTTCATCAAGCGCTAATTTAACCAAATTTATGCCTGATGAATGGAACCTCAACACCACCCGATCCACAGGAAAAGAGACCACCTCAACTGCGCCAACTACTGAGTCATCAGTTTCCCCAACATTTCGTACTAGATCTTATCTTGAAACCTTCCGTCAACAACCTGATTGGACCCTATCAGTGCGGTTTATAGCCAGGGAAGTCCAACACCAAGAAGTCCAAGTCGATACTCATCAGATCCCTATGACAGCATTTATAGAGATGAGCTGTACAAAGCCATGTCTAGCTTCGCCTTTCCTGGTGATGACGATAGCAAATGCTCCCTGCTCCATCAGGGTTGGTAACAATCTCACAGACCCCTTTGATGTCAATGAGGCTTAGGACAAGGCGACGCACTGTTATGTGCCGTCATTAACATCATACGAACGATTTATGCGAAACTCTTAAGCCAACTCAATAAGTCTGTGGAACTGCTTGCGTACACCGATGATTGATAGCAATTGCAGAACTCAGCGAGCTATTACTGGTGCGACCAAAATGGGTTAAGCGGTCAAGGGGGGCAAGTATTTGCCACCCTAAACATCGATAAATCAGCCAGAACACAATAAACAGCTTTACGTTTAACGTAGTAAGGGATTTGATCTCCCAAAAGAAGAAGAACAAAAGAAGACTCTGTTTAAGACTTTAATTACCCCAGTTTGATTTCATAGCACTGAAAAACGGCCAGTATTGAAACCGGATAAAGAATTCTTCGTATCCCGTTCGCGTTGATGGGCTTCAAAAGAAGAAATTCAACCACGATCTGTACAAGCTGTACAGCGACTGTGTCCGAAAACTGTGCATTAAAGATGGCTACGACATGAAGAGCGAAGGACACCAACTCTTCGGCTTGCGGGAGGGACAACACACCACAGAAAGACCTCGACCTAGGTTCACACCAATTTGTACCGCCACTCAAGAAGTTAGGATAAGCATGTGATGACGGAAGATCGAGAGGTATGGGGGGTCAACTTAAGCACCCTAAGCCCGCGACCTTCATAGGGGATAAGCGGGCCATTCCAAAAATTATGATGTTGAGGATTGAAATGGTTGGCAGAGATTGAGCAGATTATGAAATCTATACAAGTTTAGATTAATAAGTTGATAACTCCGTCCGCCGATCCTCGATTGCTTGTCTAGGAATTGCCCTACTTTTTGACAATTTCCTTGTATGCCTCCAATAAATTAATAGAAAAAAAAAAAACACGTGACTTATGCATGGAATGCTTTGCATATGACCACAACTCCGATACCGCCTGCCTTCTAGTGATACTGATCAATAATTCCCCAATTAAATTCTAGATAAAAGCAGTAGAACAAGTCATGCACTAAACGAATGACCAAAGATTCGTTTGAAAAGGAACCTATCTAACAGACATGGTTTTCTTGTCTTTTACGAGTTTGTCTCCTGATAAGGTATCTAGATTGAAATTGCATAAGCGGCTGTTGGTTTCATAACTGCTTTAATCAACAATCTGAATTATTATATTTATCGTAGAGCAATTGACGGTATTATGAATTGGTAGGTGGTGGCATTTCCTAAATTTCACCGAGATAGACTAAAATTCCACTGGTGGTTCCCAGGAAACAGCCGTGATTATGACATAGTATTGCGCAGTAGACGATGTAGCTAATGATACAATTTCGGTAATATCGATTACAGCACCTGTCTCCCTGTATGATTGTCTTTTTCAGAAGATCAATTTTCAAGAACTGAACTCAATGAAGTAAGGATAGCAGTATCCAAACTTAAGTCCAATAAGGCAGCTGGTCCTGACGGCTTACCTGCCAAACTGTTTAAACAGCTGGAAATGACTTTATAGAGAGCATACATTTACTCATTTCAACAATTTGGTCAGATGAATGCTTGCCCGATGAATGGAATCTCAGCACCGTTTGTCCGATCCACAAGAAAGGAGACCGTCTCAGCTGTACCAATTGCAGAGGAATTACTGACTTAGTCTTCTTAATGTCGCATATAAGATCTTATCTGCCATATAGTGTGAACGCCTGAAACCCTTCGTGTGATCGGTCCATATCAGTGTGCCTTCTGGCCAGGAAAGTCCACCACCGACCAAATATTCACACTGTGGCAAACTTTGGAGAAAACCCAAAAACTTCAAATCGATACCCACCACCTTTTCATCGTATTTAAGGACGCGTATGGCAGCATCTATAGAGACGAGCAATACAGACCCATGTCTAGTTTTGGTATCCTTGCCGAAATCGTCCGTTTGTCCAGAATGACGATGGAGAATGCACATGGTTCCCTCAAGGTCGGTAAAGATCTCACCGAGACCTTTGATGTCAAAAAAGGATTTAGACAAGGCGACGCGCTGTCATGCGACTTCTTTAACATCCGTCTTGAAAGAAAAACTCACGCGCAAGCACCAGAGGCACAATCGTTCCAAAGTCCGTCCAAATACTCGGATAGCTATAACGTCGAGGTAGTAAGGGACCTCGGCTCCGCTATCACATCCGATATATTTGTCCGTTTCCGTTGACGGGTTCTGGAATAAAAAGGTTCAACGATGAACTTAACGAGTTGTGCAGCGACATCGCCCTAGTCAGGAAGATATGTATCCATCGGCTGAGATGGTTGTGGCATGTAGAGCGAATGGACACAAATGCTCCGGCTCGCAGAGTATTCGAGTCTAACCCGGAGGGACAATGCAGTAGAGGAAGACTTCGCCTTAGGTGGCGCGCACAAGTAAAAGGGGACCTCAAACAACTTGGAGTGCGCAATTGGAGGCAGTTAGATAAGGACTGGGTTAACTGGAGAGGCTTGTTGATTGAGGCCCAGGTTCACCCCGAACTATAGCGCCACCTAAGTAAGCAAGTTAGAACTCAATAAGATCACAATAAGATCACCTCTGAGATGAACATCGAAAAGTGAATCAAGAAATGTGTCAGCTAGCCTAGCAGGGTTGAAATAGAGCTCAACTCTTTCGATACCGAAGGATGTGATTGTGCGGTATGACACTAAAGCACACAATTTCGTTTACCAGCTTAGGCTTGTTGGTGTCAATGTACTTAATCCTACTAAATATGTCATTAATAAATAATAAATAAGGCCTAGCTTTTTGCAATCATTCATGTTGTGCTTGTTGCATTTCTCGCACGAACGGAAGGGCCCTACAATTCATTGTCGACTCCGAACGGCGAATCGAGAAGCTCTTTCAGGACAAATTATACTCCCAGAAGCTTGTCATTCCTCGACAAGAGGTCGTGCAGCGAAAAATGTTCGGTAGACATGGTGGACACTGAACCCGCGCCGCTCGCGAGGAAGTCCAACGCACTAACCACTGGAGCAACGGTGACCACGGCTCTAAGAAATGCCAAAAACACGGTCCATTGCTCAACCAAATAAATAAAGAATTCGATTACCCTAGCTATGAACATATGTATGTGCGCAATATGCAAAGAGAATATTGGATCCAACATTCCACAAAATGTCCTGTGGGCAACACATTTGCTACAAGACGTTTAATGAAGAGGAACAACGAGGAACTAGAATAGAATGTTTAGTGACATAAACGTAGTCAGAAGAGTCTAAGTATAATGCAATGATTAAGAGGGCTAAGATGTACATAGATAGGATGCACACCAACACTGTAGCCAGGAGAATCTTAAAAACTCCCCGAAGGAAATGCGCAATAGGAAGATCGCTACTCAGATGACTCATCCAACTCAGGGCGTTAAACTCTAGTTGGCTAGCTTACGATCAACCATTTGTCAGTTAGTCAGAAAATTAGATCTAGAAAAACGCTCAAAGCCAATGTGGCGTGTAAAGCTTGGTATGTTTCAGAGTAGTTTTGCAAATCTTCCGAATTAATAAGAATGCATCTCGTATCGTCTCGGAAAGGATGTCTATGTGAAAATCTTACTCTAGTCAACCAAAGGCTAAATACTCTAAGGAAAGCACTGAGTCGAAAAGATCTTAATGTTCCAATGCTGTTTTAAGTATTCAGGCATAACGATATAGAAAGAATGAAAAAGCGGATGAGCTGAATAGCCAGCAGTCGGAGTGTAAGTAACATTCAGGCTGCCGTCTCTGTATTGCCACATATTAGAGAATTATATAACACGATCGACGACATAAAAACAAAAGAGACAAACGATGTGTGACTCTCAAGAAGCGACTACGTGGCATCTCGCTTATAATGGCTAATACTGGATATTCCTGGACTGATCCTCCATACGTTTACTGACTGGAGTAATCATTGGACACTGTACCAAATGGTAAGCTGAATTCAACGATATTTAAAGAAGTTCAGGAGATGAAGGGGATATGAACTCGATCACACACTATTCTCAAAACATGATAGGATTCACAATAGACCTTAGGATATTCGACTGTATTGGAATCCCAAAACACACTCTTTCCAACCTAATTTAATTAAATTGACAAATAATTGACATCACAAAGCATCCACCAACTTATCCTATTCTAAACTAAGACCGAAGGAAGTGCATATCTCCTCAGCATTGTCAATTCTATCCAGTCTTCCGATGGAAAGGAGCCAATCAAAAGTCATCATATTTACAAGCAAATCACTGCTGCTTTTTTTATAATCCACACGCGGATCAAAAGGATTGAATATCCTTTTAATGTTATACACACTGCGAGTGAGGAGCAGTGGTTTGAAACTCAGGTAGTATTAGGTTTCATTGGCGTCCGAGGGTGGTGTCCAGGCTAGGTGGGGGGCATTTGTGGTGTTTGTCATTGCTATAATTCACAGAAATTTGTTGAATTTCTTGATGCCATAATCATTGTCAGCTCAGCTCAATCAACTCTTCAAGCTGTGAGACTCTACTGCCTTCGTAGGAGATCGATTTTATTCTTTTAAGAAATAAATGTTTTTCTGATATCAGGAGTTGAACCTGGACTGTCAGCGTGACGAGTGATGATACTAACCACTACACTATGGCCACCCCCCTATTTGGACGTTATCTACGTTTTTGTGTGCCACTGCGGCTTGCGTTGGACTGTTGTGCGAGCTACGCCCTAGCCATATCCACTAAATGTTTTTTAAGGTACCACCTCTCTCTCGTCGAATGAAAATCCTCCGAGAGTATAATTTGTCATCAAAATTTTCTTAATTCGCCGTTCGGAGTCGGTCATAGATTGTAGGTTCATTCCATTCGAGCGAAAAATGTAACACGCACAACATGAATGGCTGCGAGAAACTAGGCCTTGACTTATCCCGAGCTGTCGCGCCAGCTTATTATTAATTCTTTTAATCTACATTTCAGCTTTTGAAAATTGTACCTCATCTAGTGAACCGCATTTAGTTACTGCCATTAATAAACTGCAACGACTCAAAAAGTCAATAACCGGAGATAGGCGCCCTTGGTCTACTACTGCTTCATCTGTTAGACATTCAACCCTTCGATTGCGTCTTATTACACTAGTCTGTACCAAATCAACAAGTGCGTTCTAATTGGCATTGAAAGTGGAGCCTTGTCATAAATCAGTCGAAAGAAAAAAACGCGCTCCAAATGTCAGCCCAAAGTCCACGAAAGCCAGAATTTTATTTTTAAAACGCTGACCAATCGAAATACCAACACAACAGTAAACAATAATATTTTTTAATTTTTTTTTTATTTGTTTAATGGGAACACTCTGTTGCTTCTTGTCTGCAACGTGGTCAAACAATGATAAGAAGGCCAACATTTTGCAGGTGATTCACCTCAATGTTTTCGTTCGGGGGCAGCTCTCTACTCTGCCCGCCCACATCTGGGGATGCACAATCTCCCAATTTTTCGAATTGTTTTTCATTTTCATTGTTTTGATGGAGATTGACACTGGCTTCCCGCATGGTCATCGAAAATGAAAGTCATCACTCCCTCAGACAGTCAAGGTTCGAGTTTTGTAACAATGATGTCGTTCGTGACAAGAAAGAAGTCCAGACCTCTCAAAAAGGACGTCAACAAGTGTGAACTTTTGAAGCCTTATCTAGGTAAAAGTATTCCATAGATACCACACCAAGAGGAGGCTAAAAATATTCGCGACTTTTAACACTTTTGACTGGAATCTCCACACGCGTTGGTGTGATTTCCGTCGGATGTGTGTGAAGTTTTGGCATTATCAACCTTGCACGGGTTAGCCTTGATCGAAGTGGGCTATCATCCGAAAAGTTCGCAAAAAAGAAAACTTGAAACTAATTAGGCGCAGTCCGGGCTAGTTAATCAAGACAAGTGTTTACATTTTGAGAAAAAAAATTCTGAGAAATTGGCCCACGGACTGGACGCGGGATAGAGCCATAGATTCACCAAGTGATTGTACATATTGTTTTTGTCGTAGTAAATTGAAATAAATTTTGTAAACAAAATTTTATGTGTTCGTGGATGATGATAAAAATTATAAATAACAATGAAATCCACCAGACATCACCGGGAGAAAAGGTCAAGAGTATTAAATGACAAACGCCTTTTTGTCGAGCCGCATTTATAAACACACCCATCAAATCGAGAGCGTAGCAATGACGATGTTGATTCGGATTGAAGTTCGAAGAGACATTTGAAGGACGAACATAGAAAATAGCTTTAGAAAATTAACCTTGACTCCAAACTGTCGGTTCACAAGGATGTATGACTAGTTCTAGAGCCAAACTTCGGAGCAAACATTATCGCAATGATATGCTTAAAGTACACACAGTCACAGTCAAGAATAGTTGTAGGAATTATGTCGGCTCCCTGTATTCTTGAGAAGCACGCCAGGAGACTAGGACTGATATTCCGACGCATGTAGATACTGTAAAGAAGCTAGAAACAAAAACTGATCGCATAACGCCATATCCTGACTTTGAACTCAATTTCCAAACTGTTTTTCTAGCAATGGAAAGTTGGGACGGAGGAAGGGTCATTCACGGCTTAAATAATGGATGAAGGGGCAGGCTCCGGAATATACTCAGAAGAACCTGCCATTGCCCGGTCGATATAAGTTCCAAGCCATGCCAGTGTGTTCCAAGCTGAAGTTCTAGCGATAACCGAGGCCCCAGCAGAACCAGAAAGAAGACCCTAGGCGCTTACTTCTTTAGTGACCCAGGCCAACTCTCAACCATGCCACCGAAGGACATCCTAAAATTAATACTGAATTCAAAGTGGCTTAGGGGGGCTAATAACGATCAACAAATGTAGGTCCCACAACGGGGAACACAATGGATTCCTTCTGAGTGAGGCGGCGCCTGACATCAAGCTGTCACCCCTTCAACTTAACCTACATATGTAGGAAGGTAGGTAGAGGTGGCGTTCTAAAGAACCCAATTAACGCTAGGATGCGCCATTGTTGTTGTGGGGAATACCTAGCTTGGCTGCGTGGTTTTCCACTGGCCAGTGGCCTGTAGTAGCGACTACGATTCTCGCAATATCTTGTCTTGATCTGCTTAGTAGCTCGTTTGTTTTTTGTTTGTTGTAACCAGGTCTGGTCTTCCTCGATATGGCGCAGTTGCTAGGCCTATTCCACACTTTTCGGCTTTTTCTTTGTCGTCAATTTTACTATGACTTGGAACCCAGGTGAGAGTGACCCTGCCCTGGACTCCTAGCTGATTTAACTTTTCCTGGCATTGCTTTGAGGATGTAGTGACCGAATCAATAGCTTTGATAGCGGCTTGACTGTCAATGAAGATGGCAGTGTTATAGATGGGTGTTGGAACATTTTTCAGCACACGGCAGGCTTCCCGAATGGCAAGGAGCTCTTCTTGGAAGACACTGGCAAAATTCGGAAGTCGAAAGGATTTCGACATATTCAGTTTCTCTGAGAAAATGCCTGCGCCAACACCGCAGTCCATTTTCGAGCCGTCTGTGAAAATAGTCGTATCAAAATCCTTGATCACTTTTCCGTTTTTCCAGTCTGCCCTGGTTGGAAACCTAACTGAAAAACATTTAGTGACGTTTAGCTTGGGATTTAAGTAGTCGAGGACGCGACCAATTCGTTTGGTATTGTTTCCAGTACTTTACTGTGACCATAAGGTCTTGCGGTCTAGCAGCTAGATTCTCTGAACCGTACTGCGCTGCACAATACTATTTTTTTGATATGTAGGTCAAGTGGAAGTAGGTGAAGGATGACAGTAAGGGCATCCGTTGGGCATAATCTCAGTGCGCCTGTGATGCCTACACTTGCCATTCTTTTGACTTTTTTTTTAACTCATTCAGTGTTATATTTTTTACTTAATGTGGGCCACCAGACTATGGCGCCGGAAGTGAGAATTTGGCGTACAACGGCTATGTACATCCATAGGGTCATTTTTGGCTGAAGTCCTCATTTTTTACCGAAGGCTTTGTTGCAGGCGTAAAAGGCTATGCTTGCCTTACTAACGCGCTGCTCGATATTTAAGTTTAGGATCGAGGACTGTGCCCAGGTACTTAGTACTGGAAGATAATGTGAGTGGTTGACCGTTCAGTTTAGGGCGTGGAAAGTCTTGTACTTTGGTTTTGGTTGTAAAGAGCATTATTTCGGTTTCGTCCGGATTCACCTCTAGGCCACAGCTGATGGCCCAAGAGCTTACCTTATCCAGAGCGCTCTCCATGAGATGGCTTATCACAGAGAAAAACTTTCCTGACACTAAGATTACTACGTCATCCGTGTATGCCACTACCTTAACCCTTCCCCTTTCTAGTCGCATCAAGATTTTATTCTTGACCAAGAGCCATAATATGTCAAATTGCTCTACCATCTTTCCGAATCACGAGCGGCAGTCTAGAAATATGTTTGATGTTCGTAAAAGATGCTTATGAGTACATATGTATGTACTACTCGGATCCAGTAGTTTGACCAAGTTCGTAAACAGAGAGACTCCTCAGGGCGGAGTCATCTCTCCTCTATTATGGCTCTCAAAAGTAAATAAAAAGCTGGCGCGACAGGCCGGTATGAGCCAAGGCCTAGCTTCTCGCAACCATTCATGTTGTGCGTGTTTCGCACGAATGGAAAGGATCTTCAATTTATTACCGACTCCGAACGGCGAATTGAGAAGCTCTTTCATGACAGATTATGTTCCCGGAGGCTTGTCATTCCCCGACGAGAGATGGTGCTGCGATAAATGTTCGGTGGACACGGCTGGGGTTTTAATCCACGCCGCTCGCCCAGCAGTCCAACGCACTAACCACTGAGCCACGGCAACCGCTCTTGATGAAAATATTGGTGATCAAGCACAATAAGATGTCGGAAACTTAGTTCGCTTTATCAAAAGCTGCTTCTGGTTCAACGATCATGAAGAGGAGTTCCTCCCACATACCGCGGTATCACAATTAACCTACTACTGGTCTAAGTTCGACGATGTCCATACACTGACAACCATACACTCTCTAACCAAACCTAATCTTAAATTTTACCTTAAAAGCGCATGAAGCATTTTGGAACCTTTGTTTCCTAGCCCTGTTAACTTAACTCGACTTACCTTTGGTTTAAATGCCAGCAGACTAAGCCAAGACTACGGAAAAGATTCTTTAAACGAGAATCATCACATCATTTGTTGCGTACGCTACGCAACTAAAAGGTTTTTTGACGTTTTGTACGTTTTAGTCAGTAATATGTACGTTTGCGTAAATCAGTCTTTTTTTTTTAATTCAAGCTCTCAAACCAGTCCAAGAATAAAATAATTTAAAATCCCAACACGCGAAAGCTTGTAAAGTCTTTCACCTTCTTTCGTTTATCTGCTCGTCGTCCGCAGTCTACAATAAACTTGTATGACAAACCAAAGTCAAAAAAGTCAAAAATACTGTGTGCGAGATGTCACACAATTTTAACCTTCAATCTCTGCTATCTGTTGACATAGCCCAAATGTCCGAAAAATCCTTGTGTACATCGAACAGCACACACAGCTAAAACTTGTCAGACCAGACAAAATGAAGTAATAATTCTCCCACACTCCGATTGATAACAAGTGATTGCGAAACGACGTGCCACTTACCAGGTCAACTTTTCCTTTTGTTTTAAACAAAAAAAAAGAGAAAGAAAAGCATTTAGTTAACAAATTTAAGTGGAGCAGTCTATTGAATCTTTGACTTAATTAATCTGAAGGTGCAACTGGCTTTGATTGAGCGATTTACAGTACATAATTGTAAATTGTATATAAATAATTGTTATCGTCGTGTTCGTGTGTCGAATCAAAATTACTTGAATTTTTGGTCCATTTTTGATTGAGACTTCGATTAGACCAATAACCTCCATTCCAAGGACTTGGCCAAGACAAATTGAGAAAAAAATTAAAAAGATCTTGCAGTTTCAGGGAAATCGTGCTAAAGACTTGTGCAAGTGTAAATGTGTTTTGTTTGTCAGTGTTGGGTTTAATGAATTAAACACAATCCTTGTAGACTACATAGGTATATACTTACTAGACCTGCGGAGGATATCTGTCTGAAATACAGCAGTCATCCTTTCTCTTCCATCCCAGGCAAGCTGCTTCTAGTTCTTCAGAGCAAGTGCCCTTTGACATCGGTGATGGCTGGGTTCCTTAGACAGAGGTTCGGTCTACCTTGTCATTTTAGACCCATGGGTTGAGATTCTAAAAGACTTTAGCAAGATGAAAGAAGAAGCAATTTCCGCATTACAAAGATTTGTCACTTCCGTCACATTCTCTTTACTCCCGGCTGTTACTTCCAGAGCATTACATGGGACTTCGTGGCAAGTGACACCGCTTGGTTGTCTAAACAGAGCAAAGGTTGGTTAGTTATTTTATCCTCTTGCAGCTTAATTTGCGTGTCGAATATCACTTCAGATTTCTGTTTTCTAAACCAAGTACCGACGACGCACGCCCAAAAAGGTGTCGAGGAAATTCATGGAAAGATCCCAATTTTGTTGAGGTTTTGCATAGCTGGGAAAAGTATGCTTTGAGTAGCATATTGCAGGATCTGGTGATGAAAGTTCCAAAATATTTTATTACTACTTCTCGCATTATACATATGCATATGTATAATAAATATCGAGGTACGCCCTATTCATCATTTCTGTAGTAAAGATCCCTTTGGCGGCTCTCAGACCTAACCAATCTTAAGAAATGAGATGCCAAAAGAAAGAGAATTTCCTGGAGCAGTGACAAATTGGACTTTCACTTTTTAAATATTAGCGGTTTGTTAAAAAAAAAGCATTTCGAATATTTCTCTGTTTCTATGACGTTTGTTCATTTTATAGACAATGGCGGCGCGATGGCGGCGTAGCGCAGCGGTAGTGTGTTCGGTTAATGATCGGTTGGTCGAGGGATCGAATAAGTTCTTTTTCTTTTTTGGATTTTTTCGACCTCGAGTTTTCGTGAGCGTTACCTGTAGAAAATGTTTTGTGTGAAATTTTTATTTTTTTTCATGGAAAGGTTTGTATTGTTGGAAATTTTGTTAAAATTAGTGGGAGGATTTTCCTTTCTTTCTTTCTTTCTTTTCGATGCAAATACTCTACTGTTCGCCGAGCGGCGAAACTCTCCAACCAACAAAGACAATCTGTCAAAAATTGTTAATTGGTCAACGTAACTAAATCGGCATAAATACTGCGTTCCATCCGAGCTTAACTACTGGTCTTGACCAGGGTAGGTAAACGCCAAATATCAGGCATATCTAGCTGGAAAATAAAAACTTCCCGCCTGGAAAAGTAGTGCCCCAAGGCAAGTATTAAAACACGGAATTTACAAATTTTAATAGGATGGTCCATCGGATTCGTCAGTTGACAAAAAAGTGGTGGGCTGTGCCGTCTACCCGACTGTGTTTATTTTTACGTGACAACGTCTGTAAGTGGTGAGAGAAAAGAAAATGAAAAAATGTGGGTTTATTGAAATCAATTTATTTGTTATTAATACGTAATGTGGATTGAATTTAAAGTAAATTGAATTGAAAGACGAGTCTACTACGTCAAGCCACACGTAACTATTGTGTGATGGTTCAAGAAGTATGGTATATTAGCTGACACGCGCGACTACGTCCACGTGGAAGACGTCTTATTATATCCTATATCCTTCCCCAGGTTTCAAGATATTGGCGAGTAAGTATAGACTCTCAATTCCTCATATTAATTCTTTAAGGGGTCCATGTAAACATCATTCCTGACTTTTCTTACTGGCTCGAGGATGACCAGGCTGTCAGGTGAATTGGCACTGAGTGCGCTATGGGAGAAACAGTCACTCCTAAAGATCCACATTATCCGCTTCCAAACTCTGTCCATGTACCTTATTGACGTTCATGGCAGACGTTTGAACTAAAAGTGGTAGTCTGATGGTATCAGAGAAATGCGGGGGATGAAGACGGTTTTTCTCTGATTGACTCCTGTGAAAATCCTGGCTTCGATAACGTGGTTCTACAAAGTCTTCACTTGCACAGTTTTAGAAGGTTTGGATTCGAAAGTGTGCAATAACTCTACAGGTTAACATACAGCATCCTCGAGTTACATTTCTGAGTCGAGAGATTCATACTTTTTATTCTCAGTTGGCAACTTTTCCAGCAGAAAATTGTTGATGCTGTTGGCTGAAGCGTTTATTTGAGTGAAAATAGCTCTTAAATAGCACAGCCATGAACCCCAAACTGATGAACCTTTAAGAACATTATTTTCTGTCAAATTAATCATATCTCCCATAACACCGCAAGCGTTACTTGGTATATTTATACTTCCCTTTGATATAAGGCCATCAGATGGATGACTTGAGATAGGCCTTTACCTCATTTGCCGTGTCCCCCGTGGGACAACACGCTGCTTGGTCTGTCTGAAGCCAACAACCAAAAGTCCTGTCTATCGTGATGAGTGAAGAAAAACAGTAACAAAGAAAGTCCAAGAGTTTGGGCTGGGCGTTGATGAGTCAGTTTTCGTAAGAATTGATATTCTAATGAAATTGATAGAAAAACAGTTTTTTTTTAAGGAAAGTGCTCCTAGAAAGTAGGCGTGGCTTTATGTAATTTAAGGATTAAGTAAGTAAGTTTTTTCGAGTTTCT
Source organism: Matsumyia berberina (assembly GCA_917880715.2). NCBI lineage: Eukaryota > Metazoa > Arthropoda > Insecta > Diptera > Syrphidae > Matsumyia > Matsumyia berberina. The sequence continues at coordinate 62,213,493 of OU862871.1, forward strand.
TGTAAAATTGCTTAAAAACGTGCGTTTTTCGAAAAACGGGCGTGGCAGTGGGATGATTTTAAAAATGTTTGGCCTATGTTCATTCCTTAGGCTTAAGCTATCTCTGTCCCGAATTTCGGTTTAGCCGTTTAGGCGTGAAAACATAGCATACAGAGACACTTTCGCATTTACATATAGTAGGTAATATTTGTATGGATATGGATGTACATATAACTAAGGGTCTCAGCGGTGATGTGCCTGAAGAATGTGAGATCCAGGGAAGTACGTCCCAAAGACGTTGGAATAAGTGTGTTGGAGGTGAATTTTGTGTTGAAGGTGTCCTTCATGAAGCGTACGAATTCGGATTTGGCGATGATGTTGAGGTTACCGCAGAACTCCAAAGGGTTCCGCAGTCTACTCTAAAATAAGGCGGTATGTACTGGCGGGTATGTATGTTTGTACATACGTACGGAAAGAGTGCCTGATACACGAGCATGGAGATATTCTATCGAGTTGTCCCGGGATGCAAATAGATGGATCCGGGCGCGTAAGTGGAGACAAATGTCACCAAATGTGCGAAAGTGTATGAAAAAAAAAAAAATTAAGTACATGTGCTGGTCGTTGACGTTGATGTCAAAGTCTTCTTTATATAACTTCGGGAAGGATTGATGTAGCTATGTCATCCCTTCAGTTTTAGATTTGTCTTATTGAGCACTATTCATGTTGTCAATATCACTAGCGTCCTTATTGACTCTATTGATTAATTTGTAAGCTATTCTGGCTTGTAATCAGGAAATTATTATTGGTTGGAAAATCACTAAGTATGTTTATTATTTATGACTTTTGGTTATGTTTTTATTTTATCTGTTTTTTTACACACAAAATGGCACCCGAAATTCTTCGATTGGATGAACCATTCAATCGATATAGCGGATTAAGCGTACTAAACCGCTCGAAAGTAAAGGTTTGCGGCTTCAAACGCGGCGGGATGATGTCGGAACGATAAGTTTATGTGTGAGGCATGAACCCTAAGGATCCACTTATGACTATGACTAGGAGGAAGAAACGAAGACCATCAAGCACTTACTCTGTGAGTGTCTCAATCCTCAAAATCGCCGACTCCGATACATGGAAAACAGGCTGTTTGGAGAACTGGGAAACTTAACGGACGTACCAATTACTAATAACTTACGTACTCCACTTTATTAAGAGTACAGGGTGGTTGTGCGATAGACCATCTATCTAGAACTCAAGGTTGGAACCTGAATTACAACACAAAGGGGAACACAATGAACCAGTAGGCCAACGTGAACGCACTGCCATTAGACTGGGCACTTCCCCTATAATCTAACCTAACCTAAGGATCCACCTATACGGTCGTATGTTTATATTAAATCTCAACGAGTAATTGCCACGGACCTCAGAGCTAAATTTTGTGACGCTCACTTTTTGAACATGGGGAGCCGAGTTGACGTTATCACGTCAAAACGCAAGATAAACGAGGATAAAACTATGTAAATATGATTGCTTACATACTTAGGTTAGGTTTGTGGGCCGATGAAGACATTAACTAACCACTAAATCCCACGTACATAGATTTTTGTGGACCAATTGTGATATCCATGTTTTTTTTTTCCTACAACGTGGTATAGTTTCTTGTTACCAGCTATCCGGTCGCCCTTTCAAAGTGTTCGCAGGCTAAATAATATCCTTGGAAAAATTTTTAAAAAAAAGCATGTCTGCAAACATTCAATTTCTCCTGTATAATCTCCAGAAATAAAAAGTCAGAGTCCTCTGCGCCACACTCAGGTCAGTAAAGACCCATTGTGGTGTCCATTAGGGCAGAGCATGAAATTCTCGTGGAACAAACTCTAAGGCATCCTTAAATGGGGCTTCAGTTTCGAACTAGTTTGGGTTTCAATGATTCTACAGATAATCTTGTCCACTGTGACCGATTCGTCGATGTTGGATGACCCTTAGCCGTTTCCGTCCTTATACTCGCTACAGTTCACTATCTTCTTCCGATGGGATCAGTATCTATGACGGCCTACGTAAGCAGTAGTTGAACAGATTTCCGAAAGCTTATGCCCCTGGTCTTGACTTCAAAGTTCCGTACAATTCCTTCAAGAATGTTGTGAAAGAATTTATATGACAGTGCATCGCTATCCCTATTCGACATCAGACGTCTCGGTGCGGTTATTACCGAGTTTGATGAAGCTATAAAGCGACATCGATTTAGTCAAGAAACTTCGCATTGGACGTTTGAGATGGCTAGGACATGTAAAATGAATGGACACAAATGCTCCGGCTTGCAGAGTTTTCGAATCTGACCTGGAGGGACATCGCCATAGAGGAAGACCTCGAATAAGGTGGCATACACAAGTAAAAAAGGACATTGGCGTGGGCAACAGGAGGTAGTTAGTTAAGAACCGAGCTAACTGGAGAGGCTTGTTGGTCAAGGGTCAGGTTCACCCCGAACAAACGCCACCTACGTAAGTAAGTATATGTATATAGATCTCGTTGATAGGCATGTCACTTAGTTCTTTGATTTGAAAGGAGTATCTTCCAAGGGGATAGTCCCTGATGATTTTGAGTTGACAGCGGAAGATCGGGAAATATGGAGAGTCCACTTAAGCACCCTAACCCCGCGACCCTTATAGTGGATAAGCGGCCCATTGAAAATGATGATGATGATGATCTTCCAAGGAATTTTACGCGGCTTGGACAGTGGCAGAGAAAGTGGGCTGACTTACTGACTTTCTCGTCATCCTTACTTAGCCTATAAACACTCTTACGAGGATGGAAAGATTTATCCATCCTTCAGTGTATTAGTTCTGATCCTGTCTTACATCTGCCATAACATATTCGTTATTTTACAGGCGCACGAAGAGCGCCATCTGCTGTTTGCTTCTGCGAGAGATCTTATCCTTGCTTCGAGTTTAAGTTTACACAGCGGAACTTTTATTGACTGCTTAGCTTGGTCTAGGTCTAAGGAACATCTATTTCTAACAGTTCATCAGCGTTCTCATTCCTCGGTATGCATTTATGTCCAGCATGTCGAGCATTTCACTTCTATTTTACTTAAGTGTGCACCAGAAATCGCTTTTATTACCACCTGCTGGTCGATCAAAAAGGGGATATCATCCCCTGGTATCGCATTAGCCTTCCCTCCCTGCTGTTGGCCTGTTTCTCAAAGCACTTGTAGCTGCAAAACCTGGCACCACATAATACTGTCATAGGTTAGGTTAGGTATCTAGGTTGATGAGGAAGAAAACACTCAAGCTCATAACGCTTTGGTCCTTGTGGACCCATTGTGATACCAATGGGTGTTAATTCCGGCTTTTACCTTACTGCTCGTTGGTCTCCAGCCATCGTGATGTACTCAGAAACCTGGAATGATCGTTTAGTAGAACATCAGATAGTTCTTGTATGTCCTGGTAGTAGTGTCTTTCTAATGTTCTGTTTCTCAAGTGACATAGGTCTGGGCAGTGGCAGAGGTAGTGAGGAGAATCTTCTTAAACCTCTTCGTCAACGCAGTCCCTACATATGTGTATATATTTTCATCGTTGAGTTTAAATTTCATTCTGTGGTTTCTGAGAAGGATGTGGTTAACAGTGACTTTCTCTCTTCTCGCTTTGTCGTATTAAGACTCCTTGATAGACCACAGGTGGTGAGCGACTTTCAACTACTGTTGACTGTCGTCAGGGTCTTAAATTCCACTCGCTCCTTAAGATTACAGAGTGGGAGCTCAATCCATTGCAGTGCTCGATTTTGGTTAATTGTAGACCCTTTTCTTACAAGTTCGTCGGCCATGTCATTTCCGGTTATGTCTCTGTGAACAGGGACCCAGCAGAGAGTAACACTGTACTACGAGCCAAGAATCTTAAGCTCTTTGCGATGCCGTCGAACTAGTAGCTTGGATTTTATTTCAGTAGCAGAAATTGCGTTAATAGCTGCCTGACTGTCACTAAAAATTGTGATATCATCTCGTGGTATTGGCATCATTGATACCATACTGGCTGCCTCTATCACTGACAGGACCTCCGCTTGAAAGACACTGCTGTGATCAGAGAGCTGTGCATGTTCAGTTCTTCGGAGACTATACCGGCACCTTTGACCCATCTGTGTAGATAGATATAGACCTACTTCTTGTTGATTCATTGGTTTCCCATTCTTTTCTACTTGGGAAAGTGCAGGAGAATGATTTATCGAAGTCGCGGGATGGTAAGTATAGAATATTCGTGTTCTAGAAACGCCTAAGCGCACACACCTGCACACCTTACATCACATTAATAAACGCTCAAACAAATTTAGCATTTAATTGTATTTTTTATTTAGTACTTATATAAAAAAAATTTTACCTAAAACATTTACAAGATCACAGATCAATATAGCATTTCGCAATTCGTTTCCTTAATTAAAAAACAGCATTTTTTTCATTTAAACAATACACAGAAATATATATAAAATAAAACCACAAAAATGATATAAGGGAATAAATACGCAATGGCAATATAATAATTTATAACAAAAATATGTTTATATAAGCAAAATTGCAATAAAAACTTGCAACTTCATTGTTTCTCTTTAAATATTGAATATAATGTGTATTTTCGGCATTTGTTGTCTGCTCCTTTATGTTCTTTTTCCGTAGTAAATGTAGTTATGGCACCAACCCTGCACGTTGTCCTCATTGTCGCAGCACAAGGGATATACGATCTCGGACTTCGTCACTTTGGCACAACGCATGCATAGCTCCATGACGTCCATGTCCATGTCACACTTTTGCACCTTACGTATCGTGTCCTCGCTCAGGTGGCCATAGTACTCACTGGCATCGATATTCGTATGAGTGTCTTCCTGATGGTGGGTATTCCGATCAGATGGACGGCACATGGCCATAGTGCAAATGCAAGCAGTTAACACCAGGCAAAATGTTGCAGAATGCATCAACTGAAAGAGAGAGGATTACGGATTAGTTATTTTTTTTTTAATTTTTTAAATCAAAGTGTGTGCATGATTTTATCAAGGGGAGTGTGAATTAAATTTAATTTCTTTAAAATGAAACGAAATGAATGAAATGATGGCATCTGTATAATTTTTGCTTATTTTTAGTACAAGAGGTTATCGGAGAGGGTTGCACTGATGTCTGTATGCGAGAGAGAATTAATTTTCATTGTACGAGTACATATATTGTTTGACAATAAAACAAAAACTGATTGTCTCTTAAGATGCGAAAGAAGGAAATGGGGTTTTTTAAAGAGGGAATCACCAAAAGTCATCTAGCAGTTGAAAGACTTGATAAAGCATTTGCACGTTATACATACCTCAGAGAAAGTGATGAAATGTTTTTGAAGGGTAAAGTGATTTGCTAGAAGCTAGTTTGGGCCGATAGCCTTATCAGGTTTGCCACTCCGGAAGAGCTTTCAACAGAAACTACATATTTACAATCCACATGTCGGAAGTCTATTTGTATGAAAGTACCCAAGTATGTTTATAAAATTTCTAAAGAAATTTACCGACGCAAGATTAATAGCTGCTTATGTTTAGGTCATCATACAATACAGTCGGAAGTGACATAAGCCATGGAGCCATAGGTTTGAAATCCAAGATTGGACAGGAGTAGATGCTTTCTCCGAAATTTAAAAATTAGCAACTTCTTTCGCCTTTTCCAGACGAAAATGGCGCTCAACGTGACCTTAGTAAATGATTAACAAAGGCTTCCACCATATTTCACAAGACAGCCGCATTCATCATCCCACAATTGGTACTCCTGTTGGCATATCCTTTTCGCAAACTCTACTTGATGCCATCTGTGCAATGGTCTGGAAACTTCCAACGGATATGGATAAACAGCGACTCCTCTGAGCCAAAAAGAAAGAACATCCAACTCGCACCCGCTGAAGCACAACGAAGTTCTTCAAAAATGGTATTCTTATATTTTTCTCGTGGGAAAAGTTTATCGACTTCAAGAAATAAATACAGTGGAGGAAGGAAGCGCTCTTGTTTAATTGCAAAAATCTCCACTTCAATCCTTCTTCCCACGAGACATGTGGCACGCACAACATAAGTGGTTGCGAAAAGGCAGGCCTTGACTTTTCTCCGCTTGTCGCATCAGGTAGAGGGAATCTCTGCTACACTTGGAAGGCAGCTATCTAAATTCTTCAGTTATCCCGACAATCAGGATGCATATTTCAAGCGGAGAAATACTAGCAATTCGAGAATGAGTAAGCTGACGAACTGGCAGCTGTTTCGTCTTTCAGACCGAAGTCATAGCTACGTACATATATGTCGGGGCGTTAGAGGATTCCTGATTAAGCGTATGTAGATGCTGTGATTTATATCGATAACCAGGTTGACCGTTATCGCTTAACAGCTTTAAGTTACGGTCTTAACTACATCCCCGTGACATTGCTCTTCTGGTTAAAATAGTAGGAGTTTTGGCGTAGCACTTATGTCCTTCGTTTATTACTTGATTCACACTGTTGGTCTTTCGAAAGCTAAGCATAGATGGTAGCATCTAATCTCTTACAATGACAACAGGCTCAGTCTATCCTCAGGTACAAGCCTATCTCCATTCTTAAGAGATCAAAAGCCTTGAAGTGTAGAGGAGACAATCTTGCAATACAAATAGTTGATGATGAAACTGAGCATTGCATCCTAGGTAAAGAAGAATAGCGATAGGAAGTAGTCTACAATGATTCCTGCAGAAGCGTCAAGAAAAACAGAGTAGAAGAATCCATCGTACACCTTCGCTGTAATAGTTTATCACTTAACGATTTAAATGATATTTACAGTAAAAGGCTGACCTGAACTATTTCGTTAGGATACCTAAATGATTTTATCGGTTTTTAGACCTGCATACCTTTGGCGCAAGTGCATCTCTTTTCTAGAGGACTGCTCCAAGCATACTAAACACACCCCTCTTGTTTTCAGATAAAAACGAATGACACATGGTTTATTACATATGTTTAGAGACTAGATGCAAGTAGACTTTAAACCCTGGCCGAAGGCCGTGGTAGTTAGTTCCGTAGTGCACCTGATCCCCCTTGAACTTTACATTAAAGACACAGCTAGCTGCAGCGCGGTCCGGCTCAGGAAATCTGGGTCCTGAACTGCAAAGCAATACGGTCGTTGTAAGATCCTAGAAACAACTCCAAACAATCTTGTCGGGTCTACCCTCAGTTTTCGGAACTTGAAACTGGAAATGGACGTTTCGAAGATGGAGTGAGGAGTCATCTAAATATATCAAACCAGCTAAATACATCGAAATCTTTTCGTCTCCCAGACTCTGGTAATGTTTTTCATTCGGGACTTCTCGCGATTCGGGAAGCCTGCCGCTTGCTGAACAGTCTCCAAAAATCTAATCAAAATATCACTATTTACTCGGATAGCCAAGCCGCTATCAAAGCCATTGATGCGGTTACCATATCCTTAAAACGGGCAAGACAATGCCGACTTGATATCAATCAACTAAGTACCCACTCCATAACTACACTCATCTCGATCCCAGGTCATAGCCATCATGTCGGCAATAAGCGTGCCGACGAGCTGGCCAGGAGAGAATCGACCCTTAACAGTTCTTTTGCGGAAAGCGTCGATATTCTCCTGGGCACTGTTAAGGGCTATACACATCTTCACTTCCTCCAGCTTGCCAATCATAGATGAAACGGCCTGTTCAGCGGCGTCATTTCAAGAAAGACATGACCCAATTACAGCAAACCTAAGTCAAAAGAACTACTTGGCAAATCAAGACCAGATATTGCCAGAATTGTAGCCACTATTACGGGCCTTTGGCCAGTTGAAGACCATGCGGTCAAGTTTGGTATTCTTCACAACAACTTCTACAGAAGCTGTAAGGACATTAATGAGAAGAATCTCTACTTCATTTCCTCTGCAGGTGTCCGGCCCTGGCGAGGACCAGACAGCGCACCTCTGCGAGATAGGCGAGATAGTGAGCCTCGGCGGGATAGCTGAAAAAGGATTGGAGAACTGACCTTGTATCTGAATTCCATTGGCTGGATTTAGCCATATCATCTGAACACAACCAATCAGTACTCACAGGCAATAGGCTTTACGAACGAGTTTCGTGGTAACAAAATGGCGCACCCTTTTGGGTTCTCAGGAACCGCCACTCTACCTACCTACCTAGTGCCGTAGTTGTAAGACCTAAATATGTAATTTATTTCTATTTTAACAACTAAATTAATAAAAAGTCAAGAAAATCTATAATTTTTCACGAAACGAATGACCTCCTAAAACAGTCGATTTTCTCTTCGAATATCCCTCCAATGACCCTCATTTGTAGGAAATCCAATATTATATTGTCCTTTCAATAAATTCTAATCAAAAACTGTTCAAAAATGACCTCAATTTCACCTATAAACCCACTCACTCCTTGTCCATTATTACCTTAATGAAAATAAAAATAATCCCTCCCTGTTGATTCTCATGGTTTCAAGTGATATTTTATAATTTCTCTGATTTTTGTCAAATAATTCTCTTCTGTGTGCCTTTGGTGATTCTTTTCTTTTTCGTAGAAAATCTATTAAATAACAGTTAATGGAAATCTTATCTATCAGACACACGGTGCGGGGTGATGCCAAAATAATGTCTAGAAAATTGTTTTTGAACATTTTCCAATGTATCTGTGTTCGACACAAAATTTTGATTGATAAGAAATGTTGCCTTTCGTTGGTTATTATTTTTTTTTTTTGAGTTGTCTGCATGTCAATGAGACAGAGACACATGTCGGACTTTGGTCTTAAACTGAAATCAATTTTGGAGGTCTGGGGCAATGATTTTTAGTGGGATCTGTGATTTTTTTTGGTATAATTGTGTGATAATGATGAAATATAACAAGGTTATGGTGAATAGGTTAAGAGAGATCTTTAGGTGACGAAAATTGAGTATGAGTTAGAAAATAAAGACTTTAGGAGATTTTCAAGGAGAGAAAGTGGATTATCTGAGTGGTTTAAGAGGGATTTTTGAACAAGAAATTACAAGTCGTACTTAAACTATGTGGTAGACAATACTGTGTCGATCTTCAGCTGTAGAAAGAAGATGAAGAGATTCATCGGTTATCATATTCCTTTAGGCCAAAAACAGAGAGGATTACATAGGAAATGCTGGTGATAATACGGGGAAAGGAAATCAAAGAGGAAATCTGGAGAGTGTGTTGAAACGGAATCGAATAAGGTGTGTTTGCCTTGATATTGGAGAAAGCTTGACAGTGACGAAATGCAATGACTTTTTGTTTTCTAGACACATGGGACCGAATTACCACACTCGTTAACGAATAACTTGTCAACGAGATGTGAGGAATTGGCATTACCGCTCCCAATAAAGTCACTCACTCGTTATCGATTGCGGTAATTCGGGTCCCGGTTCATTCCAAAGAGTGGTTATGTCTAGAATGTCAGCGCACTCTTCTTTTTTTGTCTGCAGATATCCGTGCTTTATACGTTTTCTGGGTTTGTCAACAGTTAGTCATTTTTCCGGGGCTAGTGCTATGATCATCACAGAAAATTTAATTTTTGCGGCCGATAAGGAACGTCAACGCACGGCGTGATTTGAATTTTTAGCGAGTGACGTTGCGTTTCCACCACATGGAAAGGAAGCTGGAGGGATTTGAAAAATAAACAGAGCTTTTTTCTTGTTTAGAGGAATGTCGACTTCACCAGTTGGCGTTGGAACTGCACTCTCAAAAATATTTTGTATCAAAAAAGCCAATTTTAAGTCAGAAGATGTTTAAATTTCTTGCTGTCAACGTGGGGTTATTTTTGAAGTCTGTAGGAGCTGGAACTTTCTTACAGAATACGGAGCCGTACTCTTACAGAGTATAAAATCCTAAGTAGAGTCTGTATTAAGTTATTGACTGTTTTGGATTAAATTAATTTTGTTGAACATTTGTTTAAGTCGGCACAAGTGTCCAAATATTGTCCCTGCAGTATTTAACGGTGTTATTGGAATTCCTCCTCTATTGATTAATAACTTTCTTAGCCTGCCTGAAACCATGGGCATTGCTCCAAGAGAATGAGCACATGTTGCTTTTCATCTATTTAGAATTATTTTTTACGCAAAGTCTGAGACTTTACGGAAAGATTCGATTTCTATGATGAAGGCTCAGAAACATTTTCTGGTTTGCTGGTCAATACCGACATGAAGTCATTGAGGATAGTAAATGACTTAATGTTGGTCAGTCATATCGATTATAACCTTTCGCCAGGAAATGACAAACCTCCGAGAGCCGTTCGGTGTCGGTAATGAATTGCAGGTCCCTTCCATTTGTGGTCATCTTGGCTCTGTGGTTAGTGCGTTGGACTGCTGTGCGAGCGGGGTGGCGGGTGACGAGCCTTTAGGAGAATAATTTGTCATGAAAGAGCTTCTCAATTCGCCGTTCGGAGTCGGCAATAAATTGTAGCTCTCTTCCATTCGTGCGAAAAATATGACACGCACAACATGAATGATTAAGATTAGCTAGCCCTTGGCCTATCTCGGGCTGTCGCCCTAGTTATTATTGAAGCAGTACTCAATTGATATTGAATTTAACGAGTAGGAACAAAGTACTTTAATATTCAGCGTTTGGGCACGTTTGATGTCTGAGACATTAGGACATTCTCCTAGTACCGATGCCGAGACCAGAATTTTTTTTTTAAGAAATTCATATTCCATATGAAGCGAAGGTTAGGCAGCGAACCACCATTAGCACAAGCATTATGGTTGACGATCTTTAGCTCAAATCAAAGCCAAAGCAAGAGTCGAAAACCGTGGTAAGCAAACTGAGAAGAGATCTCTTATCTGCTCGATATCTAGCCATTTAGGAGTTGTTCTCCTTCTTTATTTTGTCAACGAGCTTGTGCTGTATTTGGTCAATGTCTATTTGCAAGCTACAACAAAACGACAAAGGTTCGATTGCAGACGTTAAGAGTGTCACAAGCTTGGATTCAGTTTGGTATGCTTTGTTGTATATGAAGCAGATTTCTAGTCGATTCTTAAGTAATGTTTTCGGGACTTTTCTTCTTGGAGACAAGATTAAGCCGATTTCTAGACATTGCGATTTTAAGGAAATATTTCAAGCCCTCTAAGGCTGTTTAACAATTTTTTTGAAATAAATTCAATTTTAGTATCAAATTCTTGCGACTTTTTATAAGGCGTTTTAGGACAATTTGTTGTAACTAGTTTTTCCATAGACTAGCAAAGATGAAGCCATTTTTCAGTAACTTCTCAAATTCCTTAGTTCGATATTTTTAAAACGACAATAAGCCTCCAGACCTTCTTTTTAGACGTTTCGACTGTATCTGCATAGAGGATACGAAAATCGTCTTATAAAACGAGCTTTTAAGCTTATAAAGAGTTTATAGCGTTTTATTTTAAAATTCATTTGCTCCTATAGTTGTAAATGTTTAAGGTCTCTAGAAGAGGAGAAGCTTAAAAGATTGCTGAGCATTTTTTTGTCGTTTTGTTGTACTTTTAGTTGAAATTTCTTGAGCATGATTTTATGTGAATTATATGAGGCCTAAACATTAATTATGCCACTAACTTCGCTGGATTACAGAGCGAGCTGCGTGGGTTCAAGCCCCAGTCATGTCCACCGTACATCCTCTTGTCGGGTAATGAAAAACCTCTAAGACGCACAACATTAATGGTTGCGAGAAGCTGGGCCTTGGGTAGTCCCAAGCCGTCGCTCCAGCAATTTATTTGTTTACTAACTTCGTTTTTGTACTTCTGAATTTAGAAACGGCTATAATTTTCAACCGAATTATGATCATGACAATTGTTAAATATTAGTTAGGAAATACAATAGCAATGACACCCTTCAATTTCAAGAGAAAGTTCAGGCAGTTCAAAGTGTAGGAAGACTGCGATGGATTTCTGTGCTCGTAACGATCTATCAAAATCAAAATACTAAAATGTCCGCTTGCTGCTAGTAGCAGTTTTGTTTACAGAATACAGAGGAGTTTCCAAAACTAGCACATGCGGCCTGTGTTTAGAAGACAAGGAGACACCTAAACACTGCGCAAGTGCCCAGGATTGACCAGAATGACATTTTTGACTGCCAATGGACTTAGAAAGTAGGGGATTATCTTAACGTTTTCAAAGCAAATGCAAGGGTTGACACAAGGAGTTGTGGTCGGAACTGTAAAGAATTCCTGAGAGCACTCTGACTGAGAGGAAGACAGAAGGAAAGTGACTCGATGAGTTGGATATTTTTTGTCATATCTCTTGAAGCAGCGTACATATAGCAATTAGACTATAGATGGCAAGGAAAAATCACTTGAAGGAGAAAGAGATACCTTTGGGTATAAGAAAATTAGAGAGACCATGACTTTCTTTTGTAAATTTTAAAAACTGTGTTTTTTTCAAGTCAGTTGTATTTTGAGTTTCCGTTTTGTTTTTTGAACAGAAAGGGTTCTGCAAGTGATCCTAAAATGATCTAACACTCTTCCGGAGTTGTGGGTACTAAACGAAGCCTCAAAGGATGGACGTCCAAACGTTTAAATGGATACTGTCACTGTTAATAGCAAGGTTTTATACGACGAATATGAAATAATCACTGATCTTGATATGGCTTCAGACGTTGAAAATGAAATGATCACTGATCTTGACAAGCTTCAAACTGCTTGCAAGTTACGTTTAAAACTAAAGTTCTTTTCGCACATAAAAAAGGACAAAAATGAATGAAGATCTCCTTTGAAGATCACGTTAGAAAATTTACAAAAACTCACTTTAAACTGCATTTTCACAAAAAAATAAGTATTTCCTGCGTTTTTGTATAGAATTTTCAAAAAAATTTCACTTAGAGTTGCAGTAGATCGGACTTGTCTAAACGTCAATTTACAATTTTTAAAATTCACTTTTTAACCGAAGGGAAAATTTAAAAAAAAATCTTTTTAAGGCGAAAGTATCTGTTTTCAAACACGGCTTCGTACCGAAACTGAAATACTTCCTACATTTCGAACACATTTTATATACTGGAAATTTGTTTTGAAATAAAACCCCCTCCTCGGGGCCGTGCAGTGTGCTCTCTGTCGCACGCGGCCGAACGAGATAACTACACATGCTCGACTGGGAGTGAATAGCAAATGATCTCTCGCCAAAGGCCTGATAGCCTAAAAATAAGGCTAGTATCACGCCGAGAGTGGCAAATAGGAATTAATCGACGAAAAAAAAAAAAATAATAACAATTAATGAGCGAAGATTAAAGCCAAGGGTGTGTATGTGTAGAGTCCCCTAATCGCCACCCACAAAAGGAACCCCTAATCACACGTCCGAGTGCGGATCCGATTTGGGAAAATAAACAGAAATTTTTTTGAAATCGTCTTAGACTCACCGTGCTAGCGGCTGACCGCGCTGATAAGGCGTGTCGACTCTCCCGCTGGCTTTATCGCGTGGCGCTGGGCTTTGGATCGATCAGTGTAGTCGAAACCACCGGTAGGCAGGCAAGACGCGGCATTGGGTTTCGAACATGCTGCGCAGTATTTGGAGCGAGATGCAGGTCTCGGAAATAGAAATCGGTTTATTGATTAAGAGTAATCGGAGTCTAAAAATATCTAAGTATGGTCGCAAGCGTGTGTCAGGAATCAATCATTCTGGGCGAGCGCCTTCATGCAGTGAATGACCCAGGGCTTCACGCACACCATTTTCTTTTTTGCAAAGGAAAAGATGTTGGCCGGCGCGTGTTATCTATGTGCGGGGCTAACAATGCTGCACCGAGAATTGTTATGAACGCAATGAAAAGGCAATTAACATTGTCCATTAAAGCATGTAAATCAAAGTTCAAATTTAATTGGCCGGCCGGCAGTGATAGGCTGGCGGCTGATGGTGTTGGCTCGCATATGTTAGCGAGGAATGCATGTTGCAATTGCAATTTGTTTTCATTAATTTCCATAGATAAGGCCGTTGACGTGTGTAATCGGGGTCTCTGCCATCATGCGAGATGATTATTACTTCCTAACTGTGTTCCCTTGAACTTGAGACATCGACAGGCATGGCAATGCTCAGTTATTATGTTTATTGATAATAATTTAATTGAGTGTGGGACTGAGCGTTGGATGTGTGTGGTATCATTGGTTGGATGAGGAAATTGAATCCTTTCAGGGCTGAGACGGGTGAGTAGGTAATGTTCGTAGGCAGATCGATTGTATTTAAAGTAAGCCTTGGCGTCTTGTGAAATTCACTTAGGTTCAACACAGTTCTTATAAAAGTTTTAGAGGCCCTTTTAGAAACATCCTACAGACTTTCAGACTACCAGGGATAATTCCTTTGTTTTTGAATTCTCATGGTGCCAGCGGTTGTATTCCCAAGAATTCCAAATGCTAGAACTAAAGTTTATGCGACGGCCCGAATTTGGCAAGGGCCTGATTGTTGCTGCAGACTCAAATACTTTGCTCCATTCACAAGTTCATCACATTTCTCGTGGAAAACAAGAGCTATGATAGCTCAGGTTAGGTAAGGCCTACTATGGACCTCTTAATTTTTTCGTTGATATTCTGTTTGCAGTTTAATTTTTTGTCAAGCACAAGTCACAGGTATTTTATACTGTCAGAGATCCTGGGTATTAGCTCAGTTTTCTGGGGGTTCACCTGCAGGCCGCATTACCTGTCTTGAGGACCCCTTCTCTTTGCATGGTGAGAGTTGAAAGGATGTTCCCGTCGCCAGTAGTACTACATCATCCGCACATGCTGTGGCTTTAATTCAGCTGTTAGACTTTTCCATTCACCCACTTTGTGGTGTGCGTCTAAAGGCGAAAGCCTTTAGTTGAATACCTCCTAGTCTAGCCGACTGTTCTAACTTTTTAGTGCATAATTTTGCAAGTTGACGTCAATGTTGTATACTTATGTAAAGTTCTAGGCGAATTTTGTTTATGAAAACAGAAAAGATTGTACGTGATCTGATAACAGACAATCGGCATCGTCTACGCTTGATAGCTAACCTTTAGCTCTGCCTTATTGCGCACGTCCTTCTAGTAATGAAACATGATACTATATATGTATGTAAATTCAAATAAATGCACCATAGTCGCATGATTGGCATATACAAGATAGGGGCGTTCGTTAGGACTGTCGTTGAACCGAACTTTGTGTGGGTTTTTTTTGTAAAAGTAGACGCTACTCGTTTGGGTGGAATGTAACGTTGTCATGTCATGCTTTGGTAACGTGCTACATAATATCCGGCGTTGGAATTGAATGTGGACATAGAATGTCCTTTTAATTTAGCCCTCAATAGAAAACGCGTAAATAGCCCTGGCCGCTCATTTCATGGATTGGATAAACCATTACATCCGGTTGCGTATATTTATACGCGATACGTCCGCATTGATAAGTGAGTCACATTATACCCTATATCCTTCACTGAATTTCAAGATATTTATGAGTAAGTATAGACTTTCAATTCCTCGTATTAATTTTTCCGGACCTCCCTGTAAACAACATTTCTTCCAGGTTGGAGGATGATCAGGCTGTCAGTTGAACTGACGATGAAGTACGCCACATACAATTAACTATGAGGGAAACCGTCACTCATCAGATCCACACAAGTCACTTTCAAACTTGCTTTACGATGGGCGTGGCGTAGCAAACCGTAACGTAAAATTGCAGACGTATTCTGATAGGATCCAAGGAATGCGGGAGATAAAGACGGTTTCTCCGTGACTGACACCTTGTCAAAATCTTGGCTTCGATTACGTGTTTGTACATGGTCTTCATCTAAAGCCTGGTGTCATTGCACGGTTTTGGAGGATTAAGATTGCGCAACAACATGCTGGAAACGCCAACCTTTGTGGTAGAGCTCGTGAGGTGGTATTCCTGGTGGATCGGGGGTGTGCAAGAACTCTATAGGTAAATGTATGCCCAAGTTTCGTTCTTGAATGCAGAGATTCATATTCCTAGTTGGCATCTCCCTCAGTTGCTGATGTTGTTGGCTGAGTCGTTTGTTGGAGTGAGAATAGCTCTTTTCCCCAGCCATGAAACACAATCTACCTGATTCTTTCATAAGTCGTACCGCGCGATTGTGGAACCAAAAAGCTATGTGTTTCCGCATCACTACAGCTCACAAGCATTTAAAAACAACGTGCATCGGTATCTCCTTCGTCTCTCCTCTAATGCCCGTGCTCTAGTTTAAGGATGGTCATATTCCCTTTAGCGCGCACTAATTATAAAAACAAAAGTCTAGAGCCTTAATACCTTTCTTAAGACCTATGGTGTACGCATCCCACACGATTACTTTGGCTTTTCGAAGCACTTGAGCCATGTCACTTTTCTTAGAGACTCCGTTACAAAGTGCAGACTCTGAATGATTTGGGTGAGCCGTTTTGTCGTCTTCAATCAAGGTATGTAGCTGTAAATGTAATACCTGAGGGAGCAACGGCGGTATTCCTTCTGCACCTAATTATGGCCAGCAACATGCATAAGTATGTATGTGTATAATTTCCAACAAACTTTTGCGAACAAAGTGGATAAGTCCAATTAACCATTTTATACATGAGAGCAAAGAAACTGATTGCAGCCGACACGGACTAGCTAGAGCTGTAATTTTTAGCATATGAAAGCTCTATCAAATAACAAACATGCGCCCGTCTTTTGTTTATCAAAATACCTAGCCATTTTTTATATAGATTTTGTTTTAAAATGGACATATCGGGTTTTGAATGAAAACGCATTTTTTGAAGTTGATTTTGTATAGAATCAGAATCAGAATAGAACCAGTTTCTATTGAAAATTCTTAAGGACACTATAGATATGACATTTGAGAGACCAAAAAAGCAAAAAAGAAACAACGGTTAGCATGGTCTTATCGGCTTTTGTTCCCCTGCTCCTCATATTGTATAGGTTCATTCAACAAGAGGTTTCATTTCAAATCAATAGAAAAATGCAACACTTTTATGAAAAGTGGTGATATTTTTATTTTAATCTAAAGTAGAAACTCTGAGGATAGAATTAAAATCCCAATCAGTGAAGCGAAAGGCGTTGTGCCTGGTCATAACCTCATAAGCATGTAGGCCAAGATCTTTATACAAAATGGGGTGCAAAGTGGTTGCGGATAGGTCCAATTCCTATGATCGTCACGAAATGGACATATCTACGTTTTCAATCACACTCTCAGCTAAGGCGGCGATATTTTCAGCTGACCTTACCAGACGAACACGGATTTGAGTTTTTATATCACTTACCTATCCGAGACGTTCAATTTTATCGATGCAATTCACTTTGGCTGTGCGAGAATGTGCTTGATGATGGACAAAAGCAGTACGAACTTTACGAAACGTTTCTGCGATATTTTCATAGCTTTTTTTTTTTGTGAATTTTCACTATTTCAACTTCCATATGAGTTTTTACCCGTTGTGCGTTTTAGGGTATCTACCGCGTCTACGCATGACTTGATTTGGTATGCAGTGATCGCCTTTCCGTGCTTATATCACATCTACACATTTGGTATATGTAGATTACCAGTTCATCTTCGGTTCAAACACTGCTCTGATCCTAATAGTTCCGAGATGTTCGCTGTCCAGAAACCGACGTCCCTGCAGTTCAGTTTTAACTGACGAGTTTTCGAAAGCCTATGTCTTATGGGAATATATTTAACATCGTTTCCAGAACTGCTGTTGGTGTAGATTTTGCTGATTCCGTCACTCCTACATGGCCTGTTCGTTAGATCTTTGTGCCATTCCCAAGATAGCATTTCTCTTCTAGTGTTTTTCATCACACAATTGAACCATAGGTTAGAATGGGTCTCACCAGTCACCACCGCAGTGTACAGCGAGTATACCACCTTTGATTTAAATACTCATGCTTTCTCGAACGCTTTTCTATGTATTATATATGCGTATAGCGTCACGTGATAGGTTTCTAGCATTTTATTTCTGGCAAAGAATGGAATCACGCCGATCTTCTTTGTTATCAGATCAGTTCCGTTTATAGAGAGGTGTTTGTTTTGTATGTTTCCGATGATCGTCGTCCTCTAAACCTTTCAATACTTGCAGTGCATCATACTCGTATAGTTATTCGATAGCTCTTACCAATTATTCAGATTGTTGCATAGTAACATGAAAAGGAAGTAGGTCTTAAGTCTCTTGGTACACTCCCAACATCACTCTGTATAAACAAAAGACCTCCTTAAAAGACAAACGAATTTCAGATCGAAACACGCCACCTTTTCATAGATTTTAAAGCCGCGTATGGCAGCATCGATTGCTTTGAGCTTAACAAGGCGATGACCGAATTCAAGATTCCAAGAAAACTGGTCCACTTATCACGCTGGAAAACACGCGGTGTACCGTGCAATTTGGGAACACCTCTTCGGATCTATTCCGCATTACGACTTCTTTAATTTTGTGTTGGTGCTGCGTAGGGCTGTCGTCAATACGGAAGGCACTATCTACCAAAATTCCAGCCAGCTATTGGGCTACGCGGACGATATTGATATCATCGCACTCTCTCAGCAAGCTGTCTCGCTTGTAGAAGCCTTTGCAGTTATTGAAGAAAAGGCGAAACAAGTTGGTCTTCAAATAAACCAGGACAAAACCAAATATATGCTGTCGACAACCAAAAATCTATCTCTCCACTGCTTAGGGCAAAACGTCACTATCGACAGCTATAACTTCGAGATAGTAAAGGGGTTCACCTACCTCGGAATAAATGTAAACTTCAGGAATGACGAATGACTTCGGTTTAGCGAAACAGCTGGGGTCGAAGCTCCTAACAAGAAAGATGAAGGTGAAGCTCTATAGGACTCTAATCCTGCCAGTCCTGCTGTATAGCGAATAGATGAGGAGATATAACTTGAAAGAACTTTATGAGCTGTATCAAGATGTGGATGTATGTATGTAGTTCAGACGGCCAAATCTCGTCGACTGCATTGGCTCGGATACATCGACCAAATAAAAAAAAAATCGTTTCAGTCAAGAGTCAAGAATTACAGCCTCAGGTTCGAGGAGACCAGGAAGACCGAACCTCCTGTATAAGGGCCAAGCCATCGCGGATGTCAGAATGCTTGTCTCAGGCAGATACTCTTCAGGGGTCGGGAGCCCGTCAAAAAAAAGGGGATCACTTAGGGTACACCTGTCCATAAATAGAAAACATAATCTAAAAAGTGTAGCAGACCCTAGTTTCTATGTATATCTTCTAGTCCTCATGAGAATGTAAAACTATTAGTTAAGTTGCCAAGTCAGATGTAAGATTACGAAAACTCAAACTCAATACAGAAAATACTAGCAGTCCCATCCTAATCATCAAAGTGTCAAAAACGTGCCGCCTTTGTCATTGATAAGTGTTTCCGATGGCCACTAGCTGGTCGAACTAATTGGCATGGTGACAAGTGTGGTATGATCGGAAATAATTATCACACCGAAAGTGTTTTGGTTTCTAAATAAATGATGTATCGCTCGAGCTTTGTTTTTGTAAAAAATAAAACTTTCCATTCCACAAGTTACCATACATCAGCCACGCGACAGAGTGATGGGTCGCCTTAACACGAATTAGTCACGCATGCTAGACATTTGTTTCTTGAATATTTTTTTTTGAATTCAAAATGAACGCAACAGGAATCACAGAGACAAGCCCCTTTTTGTGACGAGTGACGTTTGTGTACAGTTATCTATTCAACTCACGAATTTGGACATTTCGTTCTGCAAAAAATCAAGAATTTTCCATTGACATTGTTATGTTTTTGGATTAATTGTTGCGAAGCTGTGGTAATAATCATGATATTGTTTGATAATCTTGTACTTCGGACGTCTGAGTGAAAAAGGAGTTGACAAACAGCGACATACTTACTTGATAGTGAAGATCAAATGTCAGTCGGAAATGTCAAATGGCGTGACCATTGTCGGAAACCCTAACTCATTATTGTCTTCCGGTAGAATTGGGTTTTTTTTTGTGTTCGAAGAATGGGTTTCATCAGAACGTTGGATTGTGATTTGTCACCAGTTAGGAGGTGATATTTTGACCCACATATCATGACATGACAGAAAGTACCGTCTAACAAGGCTGCATTGTATAATTTGCTGACTGGTCCGATAACCTTTGCTTCTTCTGTCACTGATCTCCGGCATTATTCAAATGGGACAGTTGAAGGGAAATACAGTTGGATTCAAAAATCCTTTTGATCCTAGGAGAAAGTTTAGACTTGAGCCTCAGTGTTGTGTATTTTATAGCAAACAGATTAATTAAAGACGCTTCTAATTCGTACTTGTGAAAGCTTTGTTTAAGTTAACCTCGATATTCTGACTGACATTTTGCTATTAACGGTTCAACAGTTCGCAATTGTTTGAAGTGGTGCTTTAAAATCCTTTAATGAGAAGTTGCACAGTCTCTAGTTGAAGTTGGTGGTTTGGCATTTTTGTCTTTTCGAGCATTGTGAACAGTGTGACAATTGAGCTGCTAAAGACTGCTTCTTGGTTGCTAAAGGGTTTTTCAATAAGGACATAACAATTTTGTAATTAAATAAAAGACAAAATAATTGAGATATCGGGCTGAAATTTATTCCAGGTATAGTACACATGTTAAATTTATTTAAGTATACAATTCGATCTCATTCAAATGACCATCGCTGCACGTTTGCAGCTATCGATTCTTTGGAGCCAATTATTCACCACTCTTCCACACATATCGGCCGGAACATTGGCAATTTCGCGTTCGATATTGTTCCTGGGCTCCTCTAACGTTGTTGGCTTGTTGGCATAAACCAAAGACTTAACATAACCTCCTAAAACGAGATCCAACGATGCTAACTCGCATGAGCGAGGTAGCCATTCGACCGGAGAATTTCGCGAGATTACGCGATTACCGAACTGCCCCTTCAATAGATCAGCTGTATGGCATGTGACACCATGGAATCTTATATCACTAATGTCAAGTCCATTCAATTCTGGCCGAAAATAGTCTTCCAACATAGCACGACAGCAATCATTTTCATCGACGAAAAAAAAAAACGGTCCAATCACACCTCCGGAATGAAATCCACACCATACTGTCACTTTTTGTGGATGCAATGGAGTGAAATGTTGCTGTCCAATAACGCATATTTTGCTTATTGACAAAGCCATTAAGCCAAAAATGAGCTTCTTCTCTTAAGATGATTTTTCTATGAAATTCAGGGGCCGAATTACTGCAATCGATAACGAGTGAGTTAGTAGGACTCGTGATCGAATGTTCGATTAACCTCATTGGGATGATGGCACTTGAAAGCCAACGTATCGATTGAAAATCAAATTGTACTAGAGAAATTCTACTACAACTCACAAAGTGACATTTCTCCGGCTGATGTAAAAGATAGAAGAATATTATTTGCAGTGAAATTTAAGTAAAGAGTGGATCTAGTGGATCTAATGGAATGGATTAACTGGTGGCCCTTGTGCATTTGGCATTCCCGTCAGCTGCTGCCATGGTCGTGGCTCATTTTGAACTAAACCACTTCCGACTGCGATATTTTCGGAACTTCGAGCGATGCGTTGTCTCACTGGCATAGAAACATTTAATAGTGATTATGTTGACTTAAATTTATCCACCAACCTGTCTGGTGGGACGTTTATTATGACCAAAAATTCGAGTAAGCGCTCTTAAGTGGCGACCACTGACTCAGAATTTAGTAGTAGTCAATTTGTTCGTTCTCGACTTCACCATGATGAAAATGTAAACCTTGACTGACGTTTTGACAGTAACAGATCATAAAAAATGTTTACGAGTGCGTTTATATTGAAATATAAAATTGTTATGTCCTTATTGAAAAATCCTTTACAAGGGACTTGACCAGAACAGACCAACAGCCTTTACTGCCGAATTCAAATAGCCGATTGTGAGTTTTTCGGAGTCCACGGTTTTATGCTGGGATTCGAACTTATACCAGCGGTCCACGGTGTCTAGTCAGGGGAAAGAACATATAAAGGGTGGTTACATTTTAAGGGCCGATGTTGAATGTGAACCACACCTAAACGTCAAGGTTTTTTCTACATTTCATTTATCATTTCTCAATTTCAGACTAACTCAATTTGAACCATGGAAAATCCACAATCGAGCAATGCGTTAAAGTTATTCAGGCTTATTATGAAAATGGGCGTTCAAATCAAAATGCATATCGTGCACTTCGTGATTTTTTCGGTCAATTTAATCGTCCAAATGTGCGTACAATCGGAAAAATCGTGCAAAAATTTGAGCAAACCGGGTCTGTAGGAGATGTGAAAACACCAGTGCATGCTCGTACAGCTCGTACTGCAGAAAATATTGCTGCTGTTCGCGATAGTGTGGCTGAAGAGCCGTCCACCTCAACTCGTCGTCGTGCCCAACAATTGCACCTCTCACGCTCGTCGTTGATGAACATTATGCATAAAGACTTGCATTTACACGCTTACAAGGTGCAATTGACTCAAGAACTAAAGCCTCTTGACCATTTCAAGCGTCGTCAATGGTCAGAATGGTGGCAAGAAATGGCAACAGTGGATGATCAATTTTCGAAGAAAATCATCTTCAGTGATGAGGCACATTTTCACCTCAGTGGATTCGTCAATAAGCAGAATTGCCGCATTTGGGCGAATGATAATCCAAGAGTGATTGTCGAAAAACCAATGCACCCACAAAGAGTGACTGTTTGGTGCGGTTTATGGGCTGGCGGCATCATCGGGCCGTATTTTTTCCAAAATGAGGCCGGTCAGGCAGTTACTGTGAATGGTGTTCGCTATCGTGAAATGATAACGAACTTTTTATGGCCCGAATTGGAAGATATGAATGTGGACGATATGTGGTTTCAACAGGACGGTGCCACTTGCCACACAGCTAACGAAACAATGGCTCTTTTGCGCGCAAAATTAAATGGCCGTGTTATCTCACGTGGTGGCGATGTCAATTGGCCGCCAAGATCATGTGATTTGACACCGTTGGATTTTTTTGTTTGGGGTTATTTGAAAGAAAAGGTGTACGTCGATAAGCCAGCAACAATTCAAGAGCTAAAGGATGAGATAATTCGGCACATTAACGGCATAGAACATCAATTATGCTTCAGCGTCATCGAAAATTTGGACCATCGGATGGAGGTGTGCCGCCGAGGTCGCGGCGGCCATTTGGCCGATATTTTGTTCCATACATAATTGAACCATACCAATATTATCATAATGAAAAGAAATGACAATAATTTCCTAAATAATTTGTGTTTTATTCAAAATCAACATCGGCCCTTAAAATTTAACCACCCTTTATTTGCAGTGAACATTCGAGAACTCCGGTGCTTCAAGCTAAAAAAGTTAA
The DNA here is from genome assembly GCA_917880715.2 of Matsumyia berberina. NCBI lineage: Eukaryota > Metazoa > Arthropoda > Insecta > Diptera > Syrphidae > Matsumyia > Matsumyia berberina. The sequence continues at coordinate 62,236,706 of OU862871.1, forward strand.
GAAAGTCCAAATCAGATTCAGGTGACATCTTAATCCTACCCGGCGGTGCATTGCATTGTCTGATGGTGAGACAAGAACAGGCCTAAACACAATTTCTGCTATGGTCTCGTCTCTGTCCTTGAAAGACCTCCACTTTCCTGCCGTAACAAAACCCGAAATGACTTCGTTTGGACTAAGTAAGATTTTCTAAAAATTCCTATGGAATTGCTTGGGATGCTTAAAGTGATTAGCAATACATATCTCATCGCATAGCATATTCCTAACCTCACATCTTTCTGTTTCCCAGCGTTTAAAACTGACCCGGAAGTTTTAGTGGCGTCTGAATATATGCATGTCAGTCACATTCAACATGATATTTTCTACAGACCTCATTACAAGTCCGAAAGCAGTGTCAACACTAAAATCAAACATTCAAATCATCTCATTATGCGCAGCTCCATCTCCTGTTTACACCATCCGCACTTGCAATTGCGTGGCCTGAACTCACAATTAAGGCGCCATTTCACTATTCACGTCGAAATTGCAACCCAAGCGCCAAATGGAATTTTCTCACGAATTACAACTATTTCCACGATTCAACTGGGAATTTCATTAGAACGTATCAACAACATTGTAATTGCATAACAATAACTACGTAGCTCGTGCTAGATAAGCTTGCGAATGCCCTGCACGTCCCAGACAGGCAAAATAACATACAATATTCATTCAGCAGGAGAAAACGTGCAATGTAAGTTGTAAAATTTTGTTTGGCTACCGTCACTTCCGCTTTACAATACTAATTTGCACTTAAAATTAGAAAAAAAAAATTAACATTAGATGCTAGTCAATGCGATCCGATGTATTGGCGATGTCGGATCATTGATCTCTAGACCAGAGATTCGCTTCGTTTGAAGGTCATGTGATTAAGCGAGCGACTTGATATGCTGTGAGGGGGATGTGTTATTTGTTTCTCATGCAATAAGATGGAATATTTCATAAGTTTCGAGATTTCGTTGTAGGAAATGATTTACTAAATTTTTTTGAAACGAAGCACACGTTATTCGAAAGATCATAAAAAAATGGAAACAGGTACGTGCAAAAGAGAGCGTAGATCAGAGATTATTGACATCAATTACTTTCACGAACTGGGTGAGTTTTCACCTCTTGTCGGAGAATAACAAACCCTGGAGGGTACAATTTCTCATGAAGAAGCTTCTCAATTGTGCGAAAAATGAACCACGCCCTACATGAGTGGTTGAAGGAAGCTTGACCTCTGCCTATCTCGGGCAACAATATCAGACTTATCAGTACCGATTTTCATAGAGCGTCATCTTGGTTAACTACGCGTCCCTTAGCTAGTGCCAGGATGAGATGGTAGAACCAAGTTAGGTTAGGTTAGGCTAGGTAGGGTAGAGTTATGCAGCCAGCGGTTGCATAAGACACTAAGCACCATAGTGGGCCCATTGCGATCCCTGTGAAACCATTTGATTCAATCATGTTTTCATAGGTATCATAGTCTAGCTCCTCTAGATTGCTAAAGAAATAGCTGTCGAGAAGTTTCATGCATGTCTTGGCAATTCCCTGACATTCACATTATATGTGTGTTATGTCCGCGTCGCTGAGGTTACTGCAATCTGTAGCTCAGGGCCTTAATCTTTTAGCGTTGTTTTCCGGGAAAAAAATAGCCGGCCAAGATGCCAGTGACTAATTGTAGCTGTGCCCTGCTTAAGTTGAGAATATCTCTTGTTCTTCTGTGGTCTAGCGAAGACCATAGAGTCTTGGATATTTTGTGACCACTTGTATTAGACTATCTCTGATTTGCCATACTTACAGACACAGTTATTCCTAAGATTTTTGCTTTAGTTACATAGCAAAGAGGATCCACAGTCGTTTACCTCCACAGCCGTTTTCCTTTATTGTCACAGTGACCTGGAACTTTTACTTGTTTCTGCGCGTACAATGTCTATAGCAATACGCGTCCCTATAGCATTACGCGCTGGTGATTTCGCAGCTATGAGCACAGCCAGAACCCCTGCTTGAAAAACTCTAGAAACTCTAGTCTTATGGATACTTTTAGGTCTGCCTCTTGAGATTAAATCCCGGAACTCTTTTCCTTGGTGATTTTTCAACCATCCAAAAGAACCGCAATCGCGTCTGCTGAGATGACAGCGCTTCTCTGCCAGTCTTCCCTCTCAGGATACAACGTTATGAGTGGCGTATCGAAGTTCAGGACGAAAGTCGTCTCATCTGTTCTTTTTAAAACGCCAAAGTAATATTAACTCAAGATGGAGCAGTGTCCAATATTATTATTCCTAAAGAAACCTGAATTAGTGAGCCTCAGTGCACTATTGGCTGCTTGGTGTTTTATCTGTAAGTCTAGCGGTAGCAAATGCAGAAAATCTTCTAGAGCTGCTGAGGGTGTTGAGCGGAGAGCACTCGTGATGGCGAGACTGGCAGTTTTTTTTTGTACCGCTCCAAGCTAAGGTTAGGTTAGGTGCCTGTCCTCGTTCAGGCAGGGACACACTAAGGCCACTTAGATAGATACCGACTTACCAATGCCAGAGACCAAGACTATAATGTCGAGTGCGCTGACCGTATCGGTAGTAACTTTATGTACTGAACCCCTTTGACCCTGGGACAAAGTTCCTTATCTGTTGTCGAGTTCGGGTAGATCGTTAAGATCATCATAGAATGTTCTCCAAGGGTTTTTCTTCTTAGCGTCGCAAGAGTAGAACATGCACAGTAGGTGAGTTGTACTTTCTTCTTCCTCTTCGTTTCTGCAACTTCTGTAGAAATCATAAGAGGGGACCTCCAATCTGAGTGCATGTCTGCCTATCAAGCAGTGTCCGGTGGGGACTCGTATTAGTGAACCTACATTTTTCCTTTTCTCGTCTTTTTTAAATTTTCGGTGTCAAAGAGGAATTTGATCGGTTCAATAGGGGCAGAAGGTTCTCCCAGGTTATCGGGAAGATGCCGTCCTGCACCCTTTTTTGCCAGCTCGTCCGCTTTTCAATTGCCTGGAGCATCAATATGAGGGACAAAATAGTCCGTTTTACTAGGGATAGTATTGTTGCCCATCAGGACAGTAGAGTGGCCCGTTGTCGTGCTGGCCAGTTGGGAGGATTTCCTGAGTCTAAGTGCCGCCTTGGCTGCCATTAGATCCCTAAAGATATAGACAGGAAGTAGGTAAAGCATAGCCTCTAGTGCAGCCTCAGCGGCTGTTCTTAGGGCACTCGTTATACAAATGCTGCTAGCTTACTTAGCGTTGTTTACTTTCCAGCTAGCAGCTGAGTGCTTCATACGTGAGTCTGGACCTGACTATTGGTGTGTATAGGCAATGCTGCATTTGTATGGGGATAGCTTCTGATGTTCTAAAGACGATGGCGGAAGATCGAGGGGTATGAAGAGTCCACTTAACCGTCCTATAAGCGGGCGGAAAAGCGGGCCAGAAAATGAATGATATAAATGGGAATGTTGTCGAACATCCGTTTCATGTCCTGGAGATTCAATCAACTATTGACTTCTGGATCTCTGTGTACAGGCTTTACAATATTACAATCTTCATTGTAGTACCTGCCAGTAAAGGCCCGCGTTTAGGGTTTCTAGCTTTTTTAACATCTTCAACAAAGTATCACCTCGAGATTTGAAATCTTTCGAAACCGACAGATTTATAATGTTTAGCAGCTTCTACAGCATCGACCTTCTCTACACAAGCCTGGGATTGACTGCTGGTTCTATTACAAGACTCGTTCAATCTCTCTATCTCTCCCTTCCATACCAGAGTGTCTGAAGCGCAATTCCCTCCCTCCATCAGACTTATCATGTACAAGTAACCCTACGCTACAGCGCTACAGATCAAAGCAGTTTCCGATGAAACTGCGACTGCACCAACCAATCAAATAGTAGAGTCATTGGCCCATTGCACGTGTTGCGATTGCCTGATACTTCCTAACGCCAGTCACACTTGCCATTTCAAGTCGTGGATATCTCAATGAAAAATCTTGAATCTCTTATCACCTCAGTGGCGATTTGAACTATCAACCGTCACTGACCATTGTCTATGGTCGTGTGCGGGTAGCGAAATTTGTGCACTCGTTATCGCCCAGAGGCTTCAGATTTCCGTCCGCCCATTCACAAATTTATTCAAAGGGCCAGATACAGGTTACTACAAAATCCCACACCTCTGTCTAGTTTAACCGGATTTCGTAATTGAACTGCAAAGTTTCGTAATTTCCCCTTTCCGCATGCTTCCAGCGAGCGATTATATTTCGAAGGAAGCAACCGACCGATAAGAATTTATTCGCTTATGCTCTCAACATGCAGAGATACTTTCGTTTTGCAAATTGAAAACAGAAACACATCGAAACATTAAAATGCCTTTATCGCCGAAATGGTGATTTTTTAATCGGCGAAATTTATGGCCAAAGTCTAGACCAGAAGCCACCTGGTTTTGAACTTGCATGAAGCCATATTCTGGAAAAATTGTCGAGTGACTAATGGCATGTAGCGAAGGCTGATTATATTTCAGTTTTTTCATGATTTTCGGTTGGTAGGAGCATTGACGATTAGATAACCCCTTACTTCGTCTTAAGTTTGACATAGATTTGGAGGGCACTTCTTTTAGCCTTTGAGCACACGCGGGCGGATGGTAGTTTCCCAATGGACTTTAACCTCATGTCGAAGCACTTGGGTTGCTATCTAAGCGGGAGCTGGACGTGATATAATCTGAAATGAATTGATTTGTGGAAACACTTGTTAGTGGAAGTTCGATTTGTATCAAAGATAGGGATGTGCAAAGTCATATTGTTGAGCGAAAATAATTGCTCTGCGAGAAACAGAGAATTAAATGGTTGATAGAAGGTTAAGATAATCTTGCTTGATCTGAATATCACGTAGCCCGTTTGTTAAGGTAGGTATCGTGGTCAACTGTGTCTAGGTAGTGGGCTTAATTCGACACCGTGAGATCCATTTGGAGTTCAGCGAAGTTATCGTTTCTACAGTCCCCTCTTTTATTTTCTCCTTAATTACATCTGGCTCTAGTAACCCTCCCTCTTGGCATAGTGAAATAGATTAGGGAAATGAATTTCAGGAGGTCCCTCCGATCGATATCACGCAAGTCCTCCAGTTCCGTGAAGAAGTAACTACAAGAGTCTTCATTCTTTTACCGGCGAGGGCAGGACATTCAAATAGCAGCTGACGGACAGATTCAATAGTCGTTGTGTTGTATACCGAGTCGCTTGAATACCAATGGCGCAGTGTCTAGTAACGATGCCGAAGACTATCCTTGCTTCGTGACGACTTAGGTTGAACAGAAACAGAGAGTTTCTTATTAAGTTTGAACATTGCACAGTGTCTAGCTGGATTCAATGGCCTCGTTTTCAATGAATTTATTGGAATCCTCGCAAAGGGGAGAGCCTATGAGGCATGCAGCGTTGCTCCCCTTCGTGCAAGTTCGTCAGCCCTTTTGTTACCTGGGATATCCATCTTGATGCTTTCTGTGGATTCCTATAAGTCTGGATCCATTTATCGTAAACTCCAGAGCCTTAACGGCTGCCTGGCTGTCGATGTAAATTGTGATTGTCCTTGCGGTCATAAATTTCTCGCTGACAGTTTTCGAGGCCTCGATGATGGCTGTGATTTCGGCCTGAAATACAAATACATTGCACTCGTAGAACCCGGCACTTGTACCAAGCCAGTTCTTTTATATTAGTAATTTTATGGCTCCAACAGTCATCTCTGTCATCAATTCTGATACTGAATCTCCTGTCAAATGACAGAGTCTGGATCATATGATCTGTTTCTGTCGATTTGACGGAATTCTCCCATCGAGACAGTACGGAGGCGTCACCGTAGAAGGACTATCGTCCTTCTCGCAGTCTCAAAACAGTTTTAGCAGCCGTGTTGTTATAGTACAGATCCAGCGGAACGAAACTTAGCATGGTCCACGACAAGAAGCCATATTAGGGGAGAGAGGGCTCCACCATGAGGCCCCGAAAGCCTTCTCTTACTACTTAGGCTTCCCAAGGTCGAGCTGATGACATGTGATTTAAGCATCAGCCCAGTACAGTTGCAGAGTCCGGTGCTGAGTCGGGCTTTTTGGAAACTGCTAATAATCGCAACGGGACTTACATTGTTGAATGCGCAATCGATGTTGAGAAATGGAGAGATCTTTCTATCCTCTATACTACCCCATGAAGGACCATATCTATCGATCTACCTCTCATATACGCATGCTGTGATTATAACATGTAGCTATTGCCAATCACATCCCTTTCGTAAACGTCGGTCAGTCGTTCCAGTGTTTTCTGCAAAACGGAAGACAGACTAATGGGTCTGTAGTCCTTTGGAATCGTTTAGTCTACCTTCATTAAAATAACACGTACCTCTCGCCAAACCCTAGGAACATAACCTAGCTTAAGGCAACTTGTAAAGATCCGCTTGAGTCATAGAATAACTGTTTCTACTGACTCTTGCAGCATCACTGTCCGTATGTTACCCATTCCTCGTGCCTTGAATGGAGCAAAAGATCTGATTGCCCATGCTATCTTTTGCTCGTCGATTATTTTCTCGGTTTCCACCACATCTAAACCAGTCAAACATATGCGTAGGCATTTGCGAGAGGGGTTATGTTACAACGACTCAATGGAATGTGTTGAATAGTATTCCCTTGTCGGAAAGGCGGTTGACGTGTTGCGAGCGAGAATCCACTCTTAGGTTAGGTTCTTACAATCTTATACATAGAAGATGTATTTAACAATATGTACACGGAAGCCATACAAACTCCTCACCACTTTGGGTGTGGAAGATTATTTCAGTAGATGGATAAAATTTATACTAAGGAGTTGAAACCTCCATGTAACACTAGGTAACACCCATCGAACCAGACTTGACAACAAAAAGACTTCCAAAGGTAAAGCCACGTCACCTTTGCATTCATTGCTGATCGAGACAAGGCTAGAGGCTTGGAGGAAATGTCGCAACCTGCAAGGGCCATTACGTAGTAGCAACCCATACAGCTAAACTAGATATCCCATTCAACAATCACTACCAGTCATCCATTCATTCATTCCAACTTCCGTTGTATTACAATTATTAAATTTTGCTTGTCATTATTGTCGACCTCTCATGCACATTCTCATAATTAATTACAGAATTTGATTAAACTTGTGAAATAGTTTTCATTATCGCCTTATCATCCGAACTAGCGTTGGCATCCTTAAAGCAATTTGGCGGAAATGACTGCGCGTTTTATAAAGGTTTGCTGGAAAAAATTGAAATTGGATTATAGCTCTAAGTAACTGACTTGCTGCTGCAGTTCGACGATCCCACAACAACACACGAATGCCCAGGTATAACATCGACAGACGAATGCCCAGCTATAACACCTCTTTCAAGGATTAGAAACAATCAGCAGCTCAATGCCCACCAACATTCAAAACCATTGGTGGGCGTGAAAAATGTTTTCATATCTGGCGCTGAAAGAATTGTCGGTCGATCAAAGGGAAGACATAGCGCGAGGATCTCGAAAGACACCTGGAGAAGGATCGATGAGCGACAGCAACTAAAAGCTCGAAATGCAACTCCTCCATCAGAAGGGAGAAGCGAGCTAGAGTACCTACATATGTACATAGGATGAAGATGAGAGAAGCGCAATGTATGTAGCATGCGAAGAGACAAGCGCAATTATGTAAATCAATGGACTCGCCACTGAAGTAAAAGGAGCAGTTAATACCTAGGTGAAAGCCCTAGATGGATCTCTGCTAATTTCAGTTGAACCGGCGGAAGCAATAGCTAATCGGATACGCACCGCAATTCCCAGTAAGGATGGGATCACTACCGGGATCAAAGCATTGAAAAACAACAAGGGGGTAGGATTTGACGGAATAACTGCGGAGCTTTTAGCGACAGCGCCAACAATTTTTGTTGAAATTCTGCACTTACTTGTAGAGAAGGCGTGAAAACCCGAAAGCTTTTCCGATGAGTGGAAGAAAGGAATGATCGTCAAGCTCCCTAAGAAAGGGAATCTTATGCAGCGCGAAAACTGGAGATGTATTTGTGTGCTGCTTGCAGTAGCCAATATAATAGCTAAAGTAGTTTTTGAGCGAATAAAGGAAGAACTGGAAAACACACTGGATGACGAAAAAGCAGGTTTCCGTTCTGGATCCTCCTGTGTCGACCACATAAATACCGTGCTGATATGAATTGTCACATAGCTAGATTCACAGCGATATTTACGAATCGCTGGGCAGTTAAAGAGCACGAAATGATATTGCAGATCTCCTTCAACACTCACTGCCGTAATTTCCAGTTCTTCAACGAGACAAAAAATATTAACCATCATCATCATCATTTTCGGAAGACTCCCTTATCTACTATAAGAGTCGCGTGTTAAGGGTGCATAAGTGGACCCTCCATGCCTCTCGATCTTCCGCCATCGACTCTAAAACATCAGCAGATATAGCCACACGAGTACCGGTGAGATTTCGGATTTGGTTTAACCATCTCATCCTCAGCTTACCCAAAGGACGCCTACCTGATGGCACGGATTCCATGGCACGTCTTGGAAACCGAGTTGAGGGCGTGCATTTAACGTCCCCAAACCATCAAAGTATTGACCTCTCCGTTCGAAGAAGTAGCTGCTCAACATTGAGCGTCTTGCGTATTCTAGTGTTCCTAGCTCGATCTCGACGAGTTACCCCAGCAATATAACAAAGAAATCTCATTTCGGGAGCTTGTATTCACGATCTTATTCTTTCGGTCATTATCCAAATCTTATAACCATAGGTGAGGGTCAGAACAGACACGGAATTAACGACCAATAACTTAGGTTGGATGCCAATTTCGGCCATCCTGAAAACAGACTGACCAAGCTGTCTTAAAAGTCCTTCAGCCTGACCAGTCCTACAGGATAACTCAGAATTGCTTCTTGTATTAATCGCGAAAAAGACTCCGAAATACTAAACTTCTCCACTCAATAAGTTGGGGAATAAGTCAAATAAGTGGGAGGAATCAAAAATTCCTGGTCCGCTGGTATCTATCTTGTTGCCCAGGTCAGTGCCGCTATACAGCTCGTTTAGTTCGTGGTTAAATCTTCTTCTTCATAAACCGCCAATGTTCAAAACGTACTACATTGCCCTGCCTAAACGCAACAAGCGTTCTCCATCCTGATGAGTTTTGCCTAGACATGGGGCCATAACCAGCTAGGTGCTTAATAGAGCTGAGCTCTTTCTGATATTTGGTGAATTTCCTCATGTAAAAAAGTGAGCATCCTTCAAAATCTTTTGAGCACTCTCGAGAATTCAAACCTGGTTACGGACATGCCTAAGCATGGCAGAATATACAGTAGACGCTCGATATAGTGAAGTAATTAAAACCAGGCATGTTCACTATTTCGAGCGACAAGCCTCAAATAGTTCTCCAAAGATGAATTTGATTAAAACTACATACTTTGGGTAGTGTGAAGTACAAACAACTTTTTTTTTAAATTTATTTAAGCGTAAACCAGAAAAATGTCTTCAAAAAGTTTTTACAAAAAACTTACATTTTGTATGAAAACACGGTAAAAACCAGCGTCTTCTGTAGTTCATCTCTATTCACACTGTTATATGCGGCCATTAAATCGATGAATAGGTGGTGGGTATCGGTTTGTAATCTTGAATCTTCCCTAGGTTTTGGGATAAAGTAAAGCCAATTTTTTCGGAATATAACTGCACAGTTAATTTCCTATCAGTTCATCGACGTATGGTTTCAAGGCGGAGGTATGGCCATTGAATCAGCTATATGGTGCCAAGGTTCCAATCATCGGGCATGCTTCCTTTGGAACATGTCCTACAGACGAATTAATGCATGTACTCTACCAAGTAGTCTCGTTGTGCCTAACAGCTAACCTCCTAGGCCGTCCGGGTTCTGCGGCCTTCTATGACTTCAGCCCAGCAATGACTGCTTCCACAACGTTCCGGTCCGGTAAATGTAAAGATTGGTTGTCCTGTATGTCGAGAATATCAGACTGCCTGACAGTGGAATTTTGGGATCCGTCGCAGTTTAACAGTCCACAGAAAAAATCTTTCCATGTTTTCCCCACCAACTCCTTTTACTCTATGTTACTCCTGTTTTTCTTCTTTCAGGCTCCGGTTTGCTTTACGATGCCATCGTTTGGGCTCTTTATTACTTTTTGGAAATTCCGGATCTTTTCTGCTCTAACCTTTCTGAATCTCCTCGATTTCAAGTTCCTCGTGCTCCCTTTCCTTTCATCCGAGCATGCGTTTTTATCTCCCTATTTTGCTTTTAGAGCTAACGAGCGGCTTTCGTCCTTTTTGCAGCACCGCTTCATAGGCAACCATTTTGTAAAGGAGGTGTAAAGCCTTGCAAGACAGGAGGGGTATTCCTGGTGGTTTGCTTGTACTGCTCCTACTAGTCTTCTGCACTTGTTGTTCCTGCAGTTCTCGATAGATTTAGGGAAACTTGGTCGACAAGGGCTCTTGTGGCCAATTGCGATTGCCGCCTTTGATCTTTTGCACAGGGGTAGTTCTGATAGTGACATGATAAGTTATTCGCATTCCTAGCTTTGCTCCAACAGGGCTGATTTGATGTTAGCATTTTGGAGCTTTCTAGCATTTAATACACTGAAAGAGCATCTTCCGTTAGTCGTAACGTAATAAAATTTCCAAACTTCGGTCTTAACCGCGGTAGGTCATGCCTAACATCGCTCGACTAATCTGAAAAAGTGTTCACTTTTGTGTACAAGTAATTTTCCTGAAGCCCCTGTGTCTATGTGGATACCGGAACAGAAGCATCTCATAGGAAAAGAAATAGCTGACATCCTAGCATTCTCTAAAAAAGAGGAAAATTCACGCCCGTAGCCAGCTAGGTGCTGAAGGGAGCTGAGCTCTCTCTGAGATTTGGGGAGCTCCCTTAGAAATTCATTCACCGAGAGAAGAATTTCTCGATTTGTGTGTGAATTTCTCCTGAGGACTCTCGAGAATTCAATCTTGGCTACCTTACAACACATGCACACTTATGCCAACTTCATAATTATTCTCACCTTCCCCAGATCCCTTCCAAGACATGCCCCAAATTTGCCCTATTCCTGCAGTTCTGACGAGTAAAAAAGGGGAACACAACGGGCCTAAGTGAAAAGCATGCCATTTATCCTCACAAACCATATCATCACCTAGAAACTGCAAGCGTTGTCGTCGGGATCTGGTGCACTGTGTGAATTCATAACCCCTTGAGGGCGAGTGATTATAAAAAAAATTGTAAACCACCGAATCTTCAATCTGCAGTCGTGCGCCTCAATGTGGATGTCCATTTTAGAGACCTTGAGGAGCTCATGCAGATTTGACAAAATTCCCTAAGCGACCTGGTTGATTCAAGGAAAGAACTAGGACCGCACGCATTTACCCATCTCTCCTACTAAAGCATTTATCCACCCCATCCGTTGTCAAGTCTTAATCTTCATTTGATGAATAACAACTTGTTGATTGCCCAACAATTACGAAAAAAAACAAAACCACCCTACGGTTCAAAGTCTCTGACATCTCTCCTCCGCAAAATGTGAGACCTTTCGTAACCTGCGTCGGCGGCACCTCATGATCCCGAAGCGGACAGACAAAAACTAATTAATTTTTGTTTCAAAAAATGACTCTGACCTTGTCATGGAAATTTCCCCCATATTCGGCCAGACACTCATGGCGATAGGTTCGACGAATTATTATTTTTGATTATGCACGTCTCACATAACCCTTGTTGTGTTGGAGACACCGGTGTTTGCCTATCAAATGCAAAACAATTAGACACGCGAATCCAATAAACACAATGCCATTGACCAACCACGCTTTTGCTTGCTGACCAAGGCGCTCTATGGATGTTCGTTCGGTCTAAATACATATAAGAACAGGGGTTTTCCGTACAGCAGCTCTGTGTGGTTATCATTAAGGAAGCTGTATTGGTGGCGGGAATCGACAATGAAGGAAGGATGATGAATCACCAAAGGTGAGCCAAGCCACTTTGTATAACAAATCGAAAAGCTCGAGCGAGTGAAAAGTATGTACACAAACCAATGAGGAGCTTTTGTTATATATTGTGACAGTGCATGCAAAAACCATAAGTAAGCGCGTTTTTGAATCATTGAATGAGTCTGAATCTGAGGTGTATTAACAGAAAGTTCGCAAAATGGCAACTTGAAAACTGATTTTAGGATCATAATATGAGTAAAGCTTAAGATCGGACGATTTGCAGATGTCCGGGAAATTTGAATATAAGCAAATGTCTGCAAATCATCGGGTAATTCGAATTTGCAGACACGTCATTTACAGGTCGATCATACGATTTGCAGAGTTTTTGCCATAGCTACACATTTCTGGGTAGTGTGCAAATGTCTGCGAAAGGATTGTCTGCAAAGTTTTTCAGGGCATTTGTTGCCCGATCACACGATTTGCCGACATATGCAAATAGCACATTTGCACACTATGTCTGTTTTATTTATTTGGAGAGATAACTCAACTTGAAACACCCTCGCAGTAGTATTGGCCGCGGATGTGTTTGGGAGTAGCAGTGAGGACGACGATGAAAGTGAATTGTCGACGAAGCATTGCACACGTATGAGAAATTCGAGAAGAAGAACCCACTTTGTATTAGAGCATTTGCGGACATATTTGCCATTTGGCCACGTTCCTTCAAAGCAACGTCCGTAAATATCATAAGTCCCCAAATTCGTGTGCGCAAATGTCCAAACGTCCGCGAATCTGTGCAAATGGAAAATGGTGATGATTTGCGGACCATGCCGCACCTCACGAAAATAAAATACGTCTGCGCGCTTGTAAAGTCCCGGGAAAGTTAGGACACAATCAGCGGAACTGCAGTCATTATAATGAAGAAGCAGCATCTAGAAGAGAAACAGAACCGAACAGCAGCGGAAACTGAATGAGGCTGGAGCTTCGTCTCGATTAAATGCTTAAATTCCTATTCAAAAACAATGCGCTTAGATGCATCAGATGTATGCAGGGGCTGCGGCAATATAAACGTAGAAGAAAACAAAACTCAGAGTCCTATGAGAGTCTTAGCAGACCCAGAAAAGGTTAGGTTAGGTTATAGGGAAGTGCCCAGTCTAATAACTGTGCGTCCACGGGGGCCTACTGATCCATTGTGTTCCCCTTTGTATTGTAATCCATGTTACAACCTTGGGTTCTAGATGGGTGGCCTATTGCAAAACCCCCCCGTACTCTTAATAAATTGGACTATGTTCGCTATTGGTACTACTGTCAGGTTTCCCATTTCTCCTAGCAGTCTGTTTCCCGATATTTTCGAAGTCGGCGGGTATGGAGATTGGAACATATTGACATGCCTAGATATTGCACAAATATCCGGGTACGAGTATCAAATCTGAGTACATGATTCCGTACCTGTATTTCATCAAACCCTCCTCTTGCATCTTTCCAAGCAGAGAACAGTGGAAGAACACAGAAATTCCTATTAAGACAAAGTCCATATTCACGGATGGCTCCAAGATGGACATAGGCACAGGTGCTGGTGGCTTCTCTGAGGAGCTAGCACTCAGCAGCTTAATAAGACTCCCTGACAACAGTAGTGTTTTCCAGGCAGAGGTTCTAGCAGTGAGCAGAACTGCCCAATTGGCGTTAATGGCAACGATATCACGGGAGGATATCATGATCTTCATAGACAGCCAGGCGGCTATTAATGCTCTAACTTCTATTCTAATTACAACCAAGCTTGTAAAGTGCTGTCGCGAAGAGCTGAGGGTTCTTGGCACGCAGCATAATGTAAAACTCTGCTGGGTCCCTGGCCACAGTGGTGTGTCAGAAAACGAGACTGCTGACGAATTGGCTAGGACGGGATCAGCCATTGAACTAGAGCTAGTGAACGGTACAATTAAACCTCCACTTCGTCATCTGAGACTAAGATCCTTAACCGAGGTGAATAATAGGTGGAAAACAGTAACCACCTGCGAAGTCTCAAGAAAGTTATGGCCAGAATAAAATAAAATCAGATCGAATATGCTCCTACATATGGACAGGAAATCCCTGTCATTACTGGAAGGATTAACTACAGGCCACAATATGCTCAGGTAGTCAAGCAAAAAACTGCACCTGACCGGGGAAGACGTTTGCAGAGGATGCGGAGACGAGGAGGTGCATGAGGACACGACCCACTACTACCTCTGCAATATTAGAAAAAGAATAGTGGGCAAATACCTCTTCGATAACATCGAGGAGTTTTCCGATGGTTCACTGTAGGATCTGCGCAAATTCGCAAGGAGACCCGGGTGGCTGTCATCAGGCATATAAAATCACGCAGTGGAAAGTAGCTGGTAAAACACATGGGTACCACAAAGGGTCTACATAGACCTAAGTGAGATGAAGAGGATTTTATCGTCTTCATCGACCTGCTTACCTAACCTATGGAGATTGGGACATTCACAGAGTAAGGACTTGACGGTCTCCGTCTCTCCTGCAGTAGTCTGGGGAGTTGAGGGCTAGTCGGGTGGCCATGATGGCGATTTTTATTCATAGCCAGGAGACATTTTGCTTTGTTTTAGTCTATTCTCTGCTATAAGCTGGGGGATACAATGCAGTCGCCTCTGGCGGACCAAGAGGTGTTGATTAGCTCTCTCATCTTGTGGTCAACGTTACCTTTCAACACACCGATAGGGATGTTTATCGATGTGTGGGTGTGCTCACTTTCCAACGTTGATCCCTGCCGAGGTAGTTCGTCTGATTTGCATTACCTTTAACAAGAAAATAACAGTTCTCAAAAAACGAATAAAAATCATCCTAAGATTCACTTTGCATTCCAGATGGTTTAGGGAGGCTGCAAATCAATAATTAATGCCACCTCTGTTTTTTTTTACAGGCATCCCAACCCAGTAAAAGTGCATAACGATGAATCCAAGGTGATGCTCGTGAGATGGCGCTTTTTTACTGTAGCGCCAGCTTTACAACCTAACCTAATCTAATCTTGCTTTCTAAAGGGTGGTTAAATTTTAAGGGCCGATGTTGATTTTGAATAAAACACAAATTATTTAGGAAATTATTGTCATTTCTTTTTATTATGATAATATTGGTATGGTTCAATTATGTATGGAACAAAATATCGGCCAAATGGCCGCCGCGACCTCGGCGGCACACCTCCATCCGATGGTCCAAATTTTCGATGACACTGAAGCATAATTGAGATTCTATGCCGTTAATGTGCCGAATTATCTCATCCTTTAGCTCTTGAATTGTTGCTGGCTTATCGACGTACACCTTTTCTTTCAAATAACCCCAAAGAAAAAAATCCAACGGTGTCAAATCACATGATCTTGGCGGCCAATTGACATCGCCACCACGTGAGATAACACGGCCATTGAATTTTGCGCGCAAAAGAGCCATTGTTTCGTTAGCTGTGTGGCAAGTGGCACCGTCCTGTTGAAACCACATATCGTCCACATTCATATCTTCCAATTCGGGCCATAAAAAGTTCGTTATCATTTCACGATAGCGAACACCATTCACAGTAACTGCCTGACCGGCCTCATTTTGGAAAAAATACGGCCCGATGATGCCGCCAGCCCATAAACCGCACCAAACAGTCACTCTTTGTGGGTGCATTGGTTTTTCGACAATCACTCTTCGATTATCATTCGCCCAAATGCGGCAATTCTGCTTATCGACGAATCCACTGAGGTGAAAATGTGCCTCATCACTGAAGATGATTTTCTTCGAAAATTGATCATCCACTGTTGCCATTTCTTGCCACCATTCTGACCATTGACGACGCTTGAAATGGTCAAGAGGCTTTAGTTCTTGATTCAATTGCAGCTTGTAAGCGTGTAAATGCAAGTCTTTATGCATAATGTTCATCAACGACGAGCGTGAGAGGTGCAATTGTTGGGCACGACGACGAGTTGAGGTGGACGGCTCTTCAGCCACACCATCGCGAACAGCAGCAATATTTTCTGCAGTACGAGCTGTACGAGCATGCACTGGTGTTTTCACATCTCCTACAGACCCGGTTTGCTCAAATTTTTGCACGATTTTTCCGATTGTACGCACATTTGGACGATTAAATTGACCGAAAAAATCACGAAGTGCACGATATGCATTTTGATTTGAACGCCCATTTTCATAATAAGCCTGAATAACTTTAACGCATTGCTCGATTGTGTATCTTTCCAAGGTTCAAATTGAGTTAGTCTGAAATTGAGAAATGACAAATGAAATGCAGAAAAAAATTTGACGTTTAGGTGTGGTTCACATTCAACATCGGCCCTTAAAATTTAACCACCCTTTACATCACAAATGCCGATGCTTTCCAAGACACAAGCCACATCTTGTCGCTTTTTGAAAAGACGCTTACATAGGCCCTATTGCAACCGCGCCGTGTCTGAGCAGAGCTTTACTGTTACCTACCTGGCCACCAAATGATCCGCTTGACATATATACATGTGTATGTAGATTACACTTGCTAAAGCTTCTGCATGGCTCTGTGCTGCTGTCATTTTCATTTCTTAGCAGACACAGCTGAACGTATTTCTTTTAGGTTACGAGGGTACGGATAACGTTGTCACGGAACAGTCAACTTGGTAGACTGTCAACCCACGATTCCAATTTTTGAGTTTTTGAACGTGTTATGTTCCTAGAGTTCGCAATCGATTGGTAATGGGTGTAGTTGTTGCATTTTGAACGGCTTTCTATTCGTAAGAATTGGTTTGGCTTGGCAAGGCAACTCTTTGAGATTGGCATACCTCGTCGCTGATTGAGCTGCAGAAGGCTGGAGTTCAGGACACAGATGAGCTTTCATGGCGGGAAATGATGGCATCACCAAGTGCAAATGTGACTCCAGAGCTCATAGCAAGTGCGTGGCTTTGTGTAATGAGATGCAAAATGGCCTCATGGGAATTTCTCTTACCTTCATAAAAATTCGGACAGCTACTGGAAATATTTTTGGACTTAATAGTGTGAAATCATACCACCGTTTGAAGTTTTCTCATCCCACCTTAGTTGCCATCTCATTACTACCCCATTCCGCACACAGTTCAGCCGACTTCAACAGGTTGATTCACCAGCGCTACCATCCCAACCTCATCTACACAAAAACTAACAATAAAAAAAGAAAGAAACCGGCTACACACCCCTACAGACTGTCTGTCAACTGATACCAATCACTCAGAGCTCCATCAGACTTTTTCTCTTCGAATCCACTGCGCAAGTACGCCAAAGAGAACTCGTATCTATGACAACCGAGGTTCATTCTCAAATTCATTTTCCGATGCAAGGACTACTCTCGATGGTGACTTCATCGCACTGGGTTCTTCTACATCTTTCAACATACTTCATTGCTGCCACAAATCTCTAAGGATTCTGTGACAGTAATTGGCCAAAGCTTCCTTCGCAAACACACAAAAAAAAAAAACAAACAAAATCTCCTCTAAACATGCAAAGTCCAGTCACACCCTCGTTCCACCCATTTCGACTTTGAAATGCGAACAACACAGTCGTATCCTTTTTGCATAAATCAATTTTCACCAAGATGCCAACTCATGTTACACACATGCCAAGGTATACCCTTGTTGAGTACCCAAATCTTAATCCACCCACGATGACATTGTCATCGACGTACAACGATGACAACAACATCAGCACATTGATCGAAGTAGGTATTCCTGGTAGGCCTCCTGCCTTAAAGGGTGTTTACGAGTCTTTTTCTTTTTTTTTCTGTTTCTTTTTGAAAGCGGAAACCCTACAAGAATAATCCCTAGAAATTCATTGCAAATTCCAGTGACACTCGTGCCAAGGCAATATTGCTTGTGTGCGGTTTAGATCGATATAAGCTTTGTGTGGTTCGTTTCTGTACGCATGGAGGCACAGTTACACGAAAAATGGATTCAAATTGAAGGGAATTCAGGGAAATTTTTCCAACGTAATCTCAATCAGTCCAAGTTTAAACCCCCGTCAATGTTGGGGGATTCATATTGTCCTTTGTTTTCTGAGTATTTATGGGTACGCCGGGAGGGGGTGGGGTTAAAATGTAAGCAACTAGATGATTTGCGATTGATGGGTGGTGAGGTGTCTACTTGTGGGGCAGGTCTTCTTTTGTTCTGATGTTTCGTCTCACATAAAAATCTGCAAGTAAAATATTTTGGTTTAAAATAGGTCACGCATAGGCTCTGTTAAAGCTCAGTCTGTCAAAGCTCTGAAAGTGTCTCAAATGACGACATTAAATGTTGAAATGTTACACCAGGAGTAAGACCCTACCTTATCTAGTAAAACAGATAGAAAATGCACACCGCTCCAAGGAACTAGCCCTATGTGCCTTCCTTGACATCAAGGACGCTTCCGATAGTATCGGCTATGACTCCATAGCAAGGGCAATCAGTATTAGAGGAATCGAAGACTCGACCAATCAATGGATAAGGGCCATGTTGGAAAGTCGCATAATAACTTCTTCTTCAGGAGCAATGTCAGTGTCTGTAACTGCAGTACAAAGATGTTCCCAAGGTGCAGTTCTCTCTCCTCTTCAGTGGCCTTTAGTCGTTGACAATCTTTTTGTCAATCGCCACAGATTGGCCTACAAGGCTATTGGTTATGCTGATGACCTAGCGATTATAATAAGTGGTAAACATGACATGATAATCTCCAGCGTCATGCAAAGTGCTTTACTACATGTTTTAGAATGGTGTAACTTTGAAGGATTTTCCATCAATCCTTGAAAGACTGTTCTAGTGCCTTTTACGAAAAGAAGATTGATCAATCTCGGACTTATCATCGTCAAAGGCATCACTGTTGTGTAGGCTATTCCAACGAAGTGAAGTACCTCGGAGTTGTCTTAGACATACGCTTAAGCTGGAATACTTACTTAAGTAGGCGCTACAGTCCGGGGTGGACCGGGGCCTCATCACAAGCGTCTCCAGCGAGCTCGATCTTAAGCCAGATGCCTCCAGTTTCGCACGCCAAGTTGGTTGAGGTCCCCTTCCACTTGCGTGCACCACCTGAGTCGCGGTCTTCCTCTACTGCGCCGTCCCTCGCCGTCCTTAACAACCTCGAAGATATAGCTGCCTATAGTGACGTTCTGCCCGAGACGTCCGTGTTGAGTGTCCTTTCTTGTTGACAGCATATACCCTTTTTTGACATTAAAGGTCTCGGTGAGGTCTTGACCGACCTTGATGGAGCACCGTGCATTCTCCATCGTCATTCTTCATAAACGGACGAGTTTAGCAGGGATCCCAAAACTAGAAATGGCTCTGTATAGCTCGTCTCTATGAGCTCTGTTTAGCTCGTCTCTATAAATGCTGTCATACGCGGCCTTAAATCGATGAAAAGGTGATGAGTATCGATTTGAAGTTTCTGGGTTTTTTTTCCAAGATCTGCCGCAGTGTGAGTATTTGGTCGGTGGTGGATTTTCCTGGCCTGAAGCCACACTAATATGGACCGAATTGAAATTAAATTGGAATGCACATATCAAGTTCGCGGTTGATCGTGCCACTAGAGCCTTGTGGGCTAATTAGCGTCTCTACGGCAGGACTTGTGGTCTTAGTCCCAAAATGATACATTGGCTGTATATTTCGATAGTTAGACCCAAAATTATATATGCGGCCATAGTTTGGTGGTCAAAAGTACTTGAACGAAGGATGGCAATGAAGCTTGAGAAGCTACAAAGAGTTGTCCGTTTCGGTATTACACGTGCAATGCGCACCTGCCCAGACTATCACCGGATTCACACCCCTTCATATCTTCACTAGGAAGACCGCTGCCCGTTGTACTATAAAGCTTCAGCTAGAACATAAGAATAAATCAGGTAATCTTGTGGGTCATCTGAAAATACTTCACTCAATTCCAAGTACGGACATGTTTTGTACTATCCCCGACGTTATGGCCAGGGAGAACAGTTTCAGAAGGCTATTCGAGGTAGAAATATTAGACCGTGTCGACTGATCTATTGGAGAACCCGTATCAGACCCAGGATGTTTGGTGTGGTTTACTGACGGGTTAAAAATGGTTTCTGGAGTAGGTGCTGCCGTCTTTCGATTCAACGCTAAAGTTTCGGTAACAATGGGGATGTTCTCCAGGGTGTTCAGGGCTAAATTCCATGCTTTCAAAGCCGTGGAGTGGTAAATTTCCCACTTAACCTCAAACAGAGACAACTACAATAAAATACAAAGCTGACCCGACAACCTAGGGTGGGTCTAAGCTTCTCTCATTGGTGCGTGTTACATTTTTCGCACGAATGGAAGGGGCCTACATTTTGTTACCGACCCTGATTGGCGAATTAAGAAGCTCCTGTATGACAAATTATACTCTCAAAGGCTCCTCATTCCTCGACCAGAGAAATGTTCGGTGGACGTAATTGGGGCTTAAGTCCGCACAACTCACTTCCAAACAACCTTCTTACTAGATTTAAGCAGAGAGGAATTGAGGCTAATGGGGGGGCCAATTACCTCAACAAATAAAGGGTTTTGCAATAGGGACGCTACAAAAGTAGAGCGACAGGGACAGCAAACGACGCCATATTTTTCTTGCGGTTTTTTGACATTTCTCTTCAGTAAGGTTTGCCATTTCATGATGGAAAGATATACGAGCCAACAACGAGTCGGAATTATTAAAATTTACTACCGAAATTCGGAGTCAGTGGCCTCAACGTTAAGAGCGCTACGTCCAATTTATGGTCGTCATAATCGTCCTAGCAGATCAACAATTGAGCGTCTAGTGGAAAAATTTGAATCCACAGGCACAGTACAAAATGTTCCCGTGCCAGTGAGACAAAGAAGTGCCCGTAGTGTCGAGAATATTGCTGCCGCTGAGGCTTCAGTTGCAGAAAGCCCAAATGTGTCTCTCACACGTCGTTCTCAAGCGTTGGGCATCTCTGTGACGTCGTTGTGGCGAATTTTGCGAAAAGATCTTGGCCTACATCCTTACAAGATTAAATTGACGCAAGAACTGAAGCCGCTTGACCACCATAAGCGTCGTATGTTCGTGAATTGGGCTGAGCAACAACTTGAAAATGATTCGGATTTTCATCGAAAAATCATCTTCAGCGATGAGGCTCATTTCTGGCTGGATGGCTTCGTCAATAAACAAAATATGCGGTATTGGTCAGGCAGCAATCCACACGTACTCCATGAGTCATCATTGCATCCCGAAAAAATTACGGTTTGGTGTGGTTTATGTGCCGGCGGCGACACTGGGCCATACTTCTTCCGTGATGATCAAGACCGGCACGTTACTGTGAATGGGGATCGAATACCGAATATTTTTGGCCCCAATTGGATGATATGGACTTGGATGACATGTGGTTCCAACAGGACGGCGCCACAAGCCACTCAGCGAATGTCACAATCAATTTATTGGAAACCAAGTTTGGAGAACGTGTTATCTCACGAAATGGTCCAGTCGCTTGGCCGCCTCGGTCGTGCGATTTGACGCCGTTAGACTATTTCCTGCGGGGCTACGTGAAGTCTATGGTCTATGCCAACAAGCCAGCGACGATTGATGAACTTCGTACGAATATCGAACGTGAAATTGCAGCAGTATCGGCCGATTTATGCTTGAAAACCGTCGAAAATTGGGTTCAGTGTCTGGACTTCTGCAAGCGTGCCCGTGGTGGCCATGCAAAAGAAATCGAGTTCCATACATAATGGCTTTGAACGTACTTTCACAGAAATAAAGAATTTCATTGATATCCAAAACCGTTTTTGTTTTATTTAAAAAAACTTTTGTAGTGCTCTTATTGCAAAACCCTGGACTTGCATAGAGGCTCGCTGTGTCAGTGATTTGTAGGAACTGCGAGGAAAAAGTAGAGAATTTTGAACACTTCATGTCTTCATTGCATAAAGAGAAGACCATGGGCGTTACCGGCCCTGAAGCATTTCACGCATAAAGAAATCGGTGACACTGAGGCTTTCCCAAGAAAAGAAGTAGATTCTGCGGATCACAGGCCCACTTCCCCCAAAATCTTCCCAGTACACATTCAAGAACTGACTTATTTCTACGGTGACGTCGGAGAAAGTGAGAAAGTCACCGAGTCCGACTGTGGTAAAGAAGGGTGCATCCCGTTCTCCCTGCCAACTAGATTGAGCAGCATTATTTTGGACAGAGCTGAACAGGCGTGAACCCCATACAGCTTGTGCAAACGATATTTGAAGAGATATTTGAACTATTTGGTATACAAACCAATCGGTTAGTGTTCTACGACAACAATGACAACGGCAACGCTTTAACAGGATTAACCCATTGGATCGCTCTCGATCTCGCCTATGTCATATCTGAATAAACCTTTGTCATTCTTTGCTTTAATCTGGCCTTGGTTTTTCTGACCGGTGCCATCCTGTCGTTCTGATAGTATATTTCAGGCAGTTTTGGGTTTTCCAGTTTCCTAAGGCAAATTTTTAGTTGAATAGGTACGACTCCAGGCACTTGATTTCCACTCGGGGATTCCGCTTTTCATTCGACAAGCCAAACAGGTGGTTGGAAGTCGAGCACGACGGGACAAGCCCAGATCTTAAATACGTATACGCATCTAGAAATAACTGGCTACACAGTGCCCTACCTAGACTAATTCTTCTAAGCAGCGAGAAATGGGTAAATGGGTAAATCAGACAGAGTCATGGACCTTAACAGCAATTTTGAGGCTTTTTATTATCCGATGCGATTAAGACAATAAAAGCGATTTCTGCTATATACGTAAAAGTAAAATCTTGTGAAGCTTGTGAAGTTTTTGTTGCAAACAGCTTAGTGTTCTTGGACTTGAGGGCAAGGAATAAGAAAGCTGATGAACTACCAAAAAATTGATCTATCTAGAGCTAGCTGATCACTCAGTAAGCTTAGATATGCAGCACAGTCACAGTGTCAGCCATAAGGGTTCATTAAAAAAAGACCCTACATTTGCATTGAAAACTTGAGCTGGCGCGACAGTTCGGGGTGAGCCAAGGCCTAGCCTCTCGCAACCATTCATGTTGTGCGTGTTACATTTTTTGCACGAAAACTTATTGCCGACTCCGAACGGCGCATTGAGAAGCTTTTTCATGACATATAATACTCCCGGAGGCTTGACCTTCCCCGACGAGAGCTGGGGCAGCGATAAAATGTTTGGTGGACATGGTTGGGGCTTAAACCCACGCCGCTCGCCCACCAGTCCAAAGCACTAATCACTGAGCCACGGTGCCCAAAACTTGAGTGTATGTGATAGTTTTTCTTCGATGACAGGCGATTTTCGAACGGTGATCTCACAGCTCAAGTTGAATCAGCTATCAAAACTCTAGAATCATCCGGATATGTACAATTCTCGCGAGACTGTCAACGGCGAAAAGGTACCACAATTTGATCCGTTACATTATAAAGTAAAGAAAATTTCCCTAATTAAGACCGCATTACCGGAGCGCGGCGCTCTCAGTCGTGCCTTCTCCTCTAAATAATTAAAACACAAAGATCTCTTGTCTCTACAAGTACATGAATGGTAAATTTTTAATTAAATTTACAACTGAGACTTACTGCGCCTTATTTCGGTCGTAGATGGCTGTGGAAAACTTTGCCGTGGAGCAAGTTACCCTGGAAACTTTCCCCCCTTTCATGCAGGATGTCTGTGCATGGTAGCTTTAGCGATACGCATCCCTGTGCATTACTCTATTAACGCTTATCACAGTCGCGCTCCAATGGGCTACATCATCGCCATCATCAACGTAGCGAAAACTTTCATCCTTGTTGTAAGAAAAAAACTTATGAAATTCTCCCCAAGGAAACATTCAAAGGAACACAGAAAAGAAAGGATGTTCCCCAGCGTCAAACACAATGCGACGTTTCCTGTTAACCCTCCAGAGATGGTGTTCTACCGTTTCAACATAGTCAATGCGTTAAAAAATGTTTATATTCCCGTTTTAGTCATAGTCGGTGTTTGTTACTGCATCCTCCTGCTCATGCCATCACAATGGGAGAGGAACGTTACAATGGCTGCTGTCGTTCTGCCAAAGCTCTGTGCCGGATGCTGTTGGATTGTTTAAAGGGCTGGAAACACGCAAATCCCACTTGCAGATGTTTACGCATTCGGGGAGATCCGTTGAGTCCTGCTGAGACTTAACACTATTCCTCGTGTGAGTCCTTTGGATATATGGCTTGTTCTTGTAGTCTTTGCTGCTCTTGTGGATGATGTTTCGTATCAGGATGCGAAAGGGAAATTGTAAAAAAATGTGGTGCCCGTTGAAGTTATTGGCCTTTGAACTGAATGGCGAACTAACGGTTGCGCTGGCATGGTTTCCCGACGAACAAAGACTTGTGCGGGGATCCTTCAATTTGTCATGGAAATAATTCCACACGTCGTTTTATTGATAAATGTAAAGAGTAATTGCACTGGGCAATGCTGACGCCATATTTGTCAAACTATCAGGATGTTCACACTAAGGCACTCTCCTTTGCATTCGGACGGCAGCGGAACATCTCCCTCGATGGAATGAACGGTGGCGTCTATAGTTCCAGTTATGAAGGTCGAACTAGTTTGTGAACACCTCACTTCGAGGCAACCGGATTAAAGGGCAATGAAAAATTGTTATTCAACAAAGGGCCTGGCACTCCAGGTTGGGTTTGTGCGCGGTAGCACTGTTGGAAAGTACAGCCTACACGACATCATCTCCGATAACGCTGATCGACTTTGCTGCGGGCGGAACGTTGTAGTAGCTAGTACGCGGTTCCCACATCTCGAGAGTCACAAAGGAACATGGAGATCTCCTGATGAATCAGCCGTCAACCAGATTGACCATATTGCGATCGACGCAAGGCACTCGTCCAGTATTATGGATTTTCGAACGGTCCGAGGGGCCAACATTGACTCAGACCACTAGATTGTTGTAGCCAAGGTACGGCTGCGGATATCCCAAACACCACCAAGACAAGGAAGTTTGACGTCGGACGGCTGCAATCGCAACAGATCACAAGATCCTTTTCCGATCGAGTCTCTCTCAATCTCTCAAGATGTCCTATGCCGCTAGCATCAAGTATTGAAGACCAGTGGCAACATTGGCAAAAAGCATGCCGCCTCTGACGTGCTGGGTTTCACTCAGCCACCTCAACGAAACCCTTGGTTTGACGACGAGTGCCGGCACCTCAGTATGGTTTAACCGATCTCCAAGAAAGGCAACAACTGCAGAAGCATCACTTTTCTAATCGCCTACGAGATCTTGTTGTTTGAACGCCTGAAGCCGTTCGTCAACAACCTGATCGGTCCATATCAGTGTGGCTTCAGGCCAGGAAAAACTACCCTCGACCAAATATTCACACTGCGGCAGATCTTGGAGAAAACCCAGGAACTTCAAATCGATACTCATCACCTTTTCATCGATTTAAGGCCGCGTATGACAGCATTTATAGAGACGAGCTAAACAGAGCTCATAGAGACGAGCTATACAGAGCCATTTCTAGTTTTGGGATCCCTGCCAAACTCGGCCGTTTGTGCAGGATGACGATGGAGAATGCACCCTGCTCCATCAAGGTCGGTCGAGACCTAACTGAGACGTTTGATGTCAAAAAAGAATTAAGACAAAGCGACGCGCTGTCATGCGACTTCTTCAACATCATACCTACATGAAAGAGTTGTGCAAAACTCACGCGTTAATACCAGAGGCACCAGAGGCATGGACTTTGTCAAATGCGAATGAGGTCGCTCTTGGCTGTTTCGAGAGGAACCTTTTTCGGGTAATTTTCGGTCTCGTCTGCATAGACGGTGAATGGAGGAAGGAATGCAATGAGAAACCATATGGGCTTTTACAGCGTCATCGGTAAAACCAGAAGAGTGAAGGTCCAACGACTGAGGTGGCTGGGCCATGTAAAGCGGATGGACACCAATGCTCCGGCCCGGAAAATCTTCGAAGCCGCATCCAAGGGACGATGCAGTAGAGGAAGACCGCGACTTAGGTGGCGCACGCAAGTGGAACCAACTCAACCAACTTGGCGTGTGAAACTAGAGGCAGCAGGCTAAAGATCGGGCTGGCTGGAGACGCTTGTTGGTTTAGGCTCAGGTCCACTCTGGACTTTAGCGCCAGTAAGTAAGTAGGTACATAAGTCGTATACGTAGAGCTGCCAGATAAAACTTCATAAATATCGGGATATCAGAGCCCGAAAATCGGGACACATCGGAACATTAAGAAATAATCATAAAACGCAATCAAGGAACACGTAAAAACCGACATATGCCTACTTTCAAATATTCCATTTTCCAATTGATCTTTCCGGTTACATAAAAATGTGCCCTTTTTCGTCCAAGTGAATCTCATCGGAGATCGTTAAATCTAAAATACTGTGGCGTATGTGGAACATTTTAATCGATTTTTCAGGTGTTCTCAGTAGTTGAGCTACATATTAGACATATTTGTTGGTTGAAGTAATTTTGGAAGTACACTATTGTCTGACCAATTGGCAAATTATAATCTCGAAGTTTTGTCATTTACTCTGGAAAGGTGTGGCCACAAAAATGTTTAGAGGATATCACTAAGCCGCGGAGACCACTAGCTAGTTGTATTACTTTGTTATATTTTGGACAACATTCAAATTTCAGTCTTAGCTGTGCCATTCGATTGGCTATATGTATCATGTTCGGTTCCACCATCGAATTCAACAGCTCTGCTTCGTGCGTAACCTTAACCCTTAACCATAATACATTGCCTTGATATTAGTAACTAATAGGAACCTCTCCCATGCATGGCAATCCAGATAAATTTTATGTCAAATGCCTTCTCAAAACCGAGGAGAAGCAGATGAAGTGACAAATGGTATTCAAGGCACTGCTCAGTGGGCATCCGCAGTGTTTTGATGTTGTCGACACAGGAAGATCCAGAGCGGAAACCTGCATGTTTCTCTTGCAATACCAGTATTGTGGTATATTATAGTATGATATATGAGGAAGGCTCTTCCCTACAGGGATAGGTTCGATTCGGGACGTATGTTGGGAGGCATATAGGGAAGGTGGAAACAATTATGGAGTTGACACTATGTAGTGTACGTGTAGTCTGACGAATGTTCCTGTTCCTTTGGTGAAAGCCAGGATGCCGCCGATTCCTTTGTCTTTTAGATGTCTCAGTTCCAGTATCCACATGGACCTCAGGGTCTTCTGTCGCATTTTCGCTAGGGCTGGGCAGTGGCATAGGAAGTGCTCGAGGTCTTCTTCTTATTCCTCGCAGTTCAGAGAGGCCCAGTCTATGCATGTATTTGTTGAGGTTAATGTGTCCTGTTATGAGTCTCACCGTCAGCCTCAATTGCTCTCTGCTTGAACCTAGAGCCTTCCTGGTGAGCAAGTTGCTTGGTTTCTTTACGAGTGATCTAGCCACTTTGCACGTCTGCAGGTTTGCCCAGTTATCCTCGAAATCCCTTCGCATCCTCTTGTTGGTTACTGTTTCAATTATTGTTAGTGCGACTCCCACTGTATTTTCAGCGGTTCGTTCTATCGAGTGCACCCCTTTTCTTGCCAGTTCATCGCCTTTCTTATTCCCCGTGGTACCTCCGTGACCCGGTATCCAGACAAGCCGGAGGTCGTTGTGACTGGCAAGCCTGTTGAGTTTGTCTTTGTATTCCCTGACCAGATGAGATCTAGATGTTAGATTTGTGATGGCTTCAAATGCTGCTTGACTATCCGAGCAGATTTGTATTTTCCTTCTTTGGATGAGGTGTTCCAAGAGAACTCCAGTTCCCCTCAAAAAAGCAAGGATTTCTGCTTGGAATTCTACCCGTGGGTTGTTGAAATATGTATATACCGGAGTTGCCTGCGATGTTAGAGCCTTTCTTGTTTAATTAGTTCGAGCCCAAGAATCCTTTTGAAAGAAAATCTGTTTTAAAATTGTTGACAAAGCTGATTTGGTGGTCTTCAAAATTGGATGATAATTTGGGTGATCGTTCTGATCTCTTCAATAATTTGTCGGTGCCTTATATTAGAAGTCGTGTCGAAATATCCGAGAACCTTCACTCTTGCCGCTGAGTGTCCTTTGAGTCTCTTTGTTTCGAGGTGTCCTTAGTGTGTGTTTAGTATCACTTCCATGGTAGCCGTTGGGGTCGAGGCTTGCAATACCAGAATAAAATCACATTCAATGGATAAAGTGTCCTGGACGTAAAGAACTTCCTCTGCATATAACAAGATTGCGACAGAGAATACTGTGATCTTCACTGATCTCAAGTCGAATGCAGCTCAATTCATGGCTTAAAGAGTTGATTGAGCTGAAACTGATTATGACATCAGGAAATTAGAAAAAATTCCTGTGAATTATAGCAATGACAAACACCACTAGTTTGGATATCACCCTTGGACGCCAGTGAATCCTAACACTATCTGAGTTTTAAGCCACTGGACCTCGCATGCGGTGTGTGTATAACATTAAGAGGGTATTCATATCCCCTTGATCCGCGTGTGGATTATGAAAAAAAAAAAAAGGTTAGAAGGATATGCATGGGTTTTACAATGGAATTTCTCTTTTTGCCTTCCCCATTAGGAGCTCTTCTTTCAACTTCTCATCAACTAAAAACGAGGACAACACAACAGGCCGAACTTCAACGAATAAACAGAGGATTAAACAAAAATTCCACTCATCCAAAGAAAGTAAATTAAATTTTATATCGCTTATGTACGTGATGTAATTTGTTTTCTCTCTTTGGAATTTGATTACTTTCGCAATTTTCTTTTTCTCTTATGCAATTTCTGTTATTTACACGCCTCTTCTGCACTCTGGATGCCTTACAAAGAAATCTTCCATGAAGGATAACGAAAAAACAAATATTTTTGGTTGCAGAAAGGAAGAAAGTTCTTGAAGCGAAGCCAACTGTGTGGAGCTCCACTTGTATATTAGAGTTCCAACGAATTCGACAAATTCTCATCCAACAGACATATCCTGGATGCAAACAGAAAGGTAATTACCTAAACCAACATGAATTCTAACTAAGTACTT
This sequence comes from Matsumyia berberina, assembly GCA_917880715.2. NCBI lineage: Eukaryota > Metazoa > Arthropoda > Insecta > Diptera > Syrphidae > Matsumyia > Matsumyia berberina. Next base: position 62,265,591 of record OU862871.1, read on the forward strand.
TGAATTTGTCTGCCATGCATAGTCGTAAGGATGCGTCTATGATGTTACGAATTTTGGGTCGAATGTTTCTGATTTACGAGGAAATAATTTTCCATTTTCCATTTGATCCTTTCGGATTGGTTATACCTAGAATTCGGAGTATCTCTTCATTTTCGTAGAAAGTTTACTCGTTAGTGTAGGGTTAAGTACTTTTCATGAAACTGTAAAAGGGAGTAAGAGGTGCAATGAACGAAATGAATTCTGAGTTTTAAAAGAAAAAGAGGACATCCTAGCAGTACATGCCTTTTATGAATAAAAATCCTGCCACATGTTGGGCTAAGCCCATTTTTATCTAGAAGGTTAAGGTTGAGTTTGAATTGCTTAACAATACTCCTGCGGATATCGGAAGGATCGTTTCGATTAGTTGGGACTTTTAACTATTTAGGACCACTGAGGTACGATGCTGGGCTTTAAATGCATTGCGATCTGTAAAAACTCTTATTCTAGTCCAGTGGTTAACCAAAAGCCAAATTAAGGCTCTTGGTTCCTAATTCCAAGTTTCCGCTGGGCTTATCGGGGCCCGCGTTAGATGAAGTAGTGTTTTCTTTACGGTACCTAGTTTTGCTGGGCTTTTTATTTACCTCAAGTCCTTGAATTTCGGCCAATGTTTAGGGAGCCTCTCAACTTCCTTGTGTTATTCTGGAGTCGACACTATTGGATGGCACCCCAAAATGGGGTCCAGTACCTTCCCGTCTCCTCCCGTCCAACAGTCTCTCCCTTCACTTACTTCAAAATGTTCGTGTCCCGGTTTTTAGATTCAGGTCATTGAGGAGATTGAGATAGTCGGAGATGAGCTTTGACCCTACTCTATACGATTTAAGGGCCTGGCTGTATGAAAGGATGTAAGTGTGGATTTCTTTAATTTTTCTCGCAGGTATTCCCATGTTCATAATCCGCTGCGGCGGCGGATCACAAAACCGAAGCTGGCGTCATAAGCAGCCGCATCTCATCGAGCCAAAGCCATACATCAAGTACCTCGGGAGCTCTGCTGTATCACAAAATCTACTTCAAGGCGAGAAGACCTCTGGGGCAGTAGCAGAACTATGCAGGCTCATGCCAAAGATTGGAGCACCAAGGCAGCCGGTGAGAAACGTTTTGACGACCGTGAGCAAACCCATGCTCTTGCATGTTTTTGTAGGTCCAGCGACGGACCATGAGACGTACATCAGAAGGATGAACTCGGCGCACAGGATTGCATCCCTAAGGGTATGCTGCGCCTTTAGAACTGTGCCAGCGGATGCTATAAGTGTAATCTCAGGCCGCATGTCTATCGATCTTGAAGCGAAGAAGGCTGCGGCACTGCGTGAAGGCGAGCCCGAAGACAGACGAACGGCCACGGGGGCTATGAAAGCAGAATGGCAACATTGGTGGAACATGACAATGAAGGGGCGATGGACATATAAACTGATTCCCAACATTAATGAATGGACCTGTAGAAAGCAATGAGAGGTAAACTATTACCTAACGCAATTCCTATCAGGGCATGGATGCTTTCGGGAGTACCTTTACAAGTGCAAGGCCCAAGAGGCCTGATTTATGCTGGCGACGTGCGAAGGCTGGGAGACTGTAAGTGAAGTTATCACAAGCATAATACAGCAACAGCGAATAGAGGAAAGAGCAGACGACGAAATGTCAAACTTGGCCCTAAAGGAATGCCTTGAATGGCGGTGCCGCAGGGGACAAATAGGAGACAGAGCAAGGAGAAGGTGTTTTTAGCATGTTGACATGCAGGAGCATGGAGTCGTGCATAACTCATGGAACGGGCCGGAGCGTATCCATAAAGTATTTTGACACCTAAATTCGCTGCCGCACAGTGAAACTAGGGAACATAGACCACAGCCCAGAACTGCCAATTTGAAGCCATTTGTATACCAGATTTCCGAGTTTGATATGGTAACGAGTCCTATATTTCTCAATTCATGGGGGTCACCTTCTATCACCTCGAACTTTCTGGAGAACCAACATTTCCTGTTGACGATTCTGAAAATATATCGCAGCTCTGCTCATCTTTGTCTTAGCTGTTGTGTCTCCTCTTCGCCTGTCCTTCGCCGTGTATGTCTCGGTCGACCCGCTCTTCTTCTGTCCTGTGTTAGCGAACTCCATTGCATCGCATTGGCATTATATGTGGAATCTTGAAGATTAAGTAACTTTAAATGTATTCTATGGTTCTCTATTGGCCTGTAATTACTGGGTCATCTCCAGGCAGCTGTAGTTTCGTATAGAATCCATTGTTCGTTTGGCATGCGTCATGGGAGACTACCCCCATCCCACACGATTTCGAATTAAAGTGAAAGTACGTAACATCCTTCAATTCTCATTCACTTCTAGGTTAAGGTCAAATGAGACAGTAAACTATACAAATCGAATGACATAAAACTGGGTGACAGCCATCTGTGTACAGTAAATGACCGACATAGCAGCAGCTTCAAATCAGAACACACAGAACTGTGTGCTGCTCACAGTTCAGTTTCATGGGGAACAAAGGGATGAAAAGCAATTTCACTCTTAATCTTCCACATAAAAGTTAACATTTAATGACATCTGAGAGTTTGACTCTGTTTAGGGATCTATTCGAGGACTTTTGGTCAATTGAAGACCGATTTTATGGGGAATATTTGATTTTAATGAAAAACCACAAAGTTGTTGTAAATATATAGGCAAACAACCCCTGCCATTTGTATGTGTCCCATTGCAGGAAATCCCTTACGGAAATGTGGAACTTGTGTAGAGATATTATGGAGTTGGAGGACCTGTATTTCGATGGTCAGCTTGACGGGAAGGATTCTTTGGAGCGTCAGGGCAGAAATGTGATGTCTGGTATCTTCACCAGGTGTTTTGAACTGACGTGTCCTGTAACTACAAATCGCCAATTCCCTGGTGGAATCCAGAACTGTAAAGAAGAACCCAGAAAACTTCTAAATCGGCCACTTAAGACAAATTTAGATGGAGATTGCCGGTGGTAAAGGGCGTCACTATCCAGATCTCCGATAAAGCCAAATATCTAGGAGTGATCCCGGATTTTCGGCCATAGCATGTCAAGTCGAAGGCATCCATGGCGCTCTTAGTTTTCTGGCAGGCTGCTCTTGGCCAGACATGGGGCTTACCACCGAAAATGGTCCTTTAAAGCTATGATAAGACCCTTTCTAATTTATGTGTCGGTTATTTGGTGGAGGGGCTTTCGTGTAACTATGTGACTTCTTTTTATACTAAACTTCGGAGAACGCGCTGTTTCATGGGCGGTTCTACCGAAGCAATTTTCGGTCTTAGACGGGGCGGCTTTTGGTATAATGTGGACTAGAGTTTTAATGACTTTGCGCGAAACTTATTCCACGACCATCGTTCCATGGATATGCCGTCTGATGCAATGACACCAGAACTTTGGCTGCTGTGCAAATTTAAAGGCGACTTTCCTTGCGATCTGGACTAGCTTCGGCTAGAGTTTGAGCCTGGACTGGGGTGCAGTTGAATCTTCACGGATGGCTCCAAAATCCATCATGGGTCTGGTGCTGGTGTCTTGGTGGAGGCCGAGAACACTAGACTTCACTACTCTGACTTCTACTTCATTGCTATCGTAATAGCCGCGGACCATATTGTTAAGCATAGATGGAGTTCAGTAGTTAGTGCGTTTGAATGCTGTGCGAACGGCGTGGGCTCAAGTTCCAGCCGTTTCCACCGACCATTTTTCGCGGCACCATCTCTCGTCGGGGAATGACATTCCTCCGGGAGTATAATTCGTCAAGAAAGCTCTTTCATCAATTCGCTGTTAAGAGACAGCAATAAGTTATAGGTCCCTCCCATTCGTGCGAAAAATATAACACGCACAACATGAATGGTTGTGTCTGTAGCAATAGCCAGACTGTACTTAAGGCCTTGCTTAACATTTGAAAAAGTTCCAAAATAGTTCGAGAATAAAAGAACTGTCTGAATTTGGTCGCAAGGCTGAACTATTTGACTATTGTCTGGGTCCTAAGTCACACTGTGATCTTTGGACATGAGATATCCGGTGAGATTGGTGGAATATTGTCGGCGATGCCTGTGGAGAGAGCGACGATACTTCGGATCATTTCCTTTGCGATTATCCTGCCTTTGCTCAAAATAGGTGGCAGGTCTTCGGTGCTGATATGGTAAGTGCTGATACTGTAAGCTCCTGATCATTGAAGCGCCTTCTCCGAAAGTTGAGAATATTCCAGGAAAATAGGTAAAACGGATCCCTGCTTCCTGGTTATACAATGGATCCACTAAAGTCTTTCCAAACCCGACAAAAACCAAATGATGTGCAACACAGGATATCTATTCTTCTGCTTCCTGCTTCCTGCAACACAGGATATCTATTCTTCTGCTTCCTAACATTTGTAAACTAATTAAGAGGCTGCCTGTGAGCTTTGAGCGGAATAAATCTTAGATTTATAATTGCATATAGATTACTATTGCGATGCAAGGAGGCGCCAGCTAAACCCGTCCAGAAGTGTATTTGAATATCAGTGATGTACAAGCTTCTTAGATCTTAAAAGAAGCGAACGCTGCTGAGGTTCCTCAGTCTTCTGTTACCAGAATAAATCATGAACAGGGAAGTAGTAGATTGAGTGCGACGGTGACACCTGCGTTTTCGAAGATTCGATTGAATTCTGATATAACGAACTGCATCGAGAAGTTTTTTTTATAAAATTCATAAGGAATGCGATCATCGAGAGGGCCTTTTGTGTTTTTGATAATATTTTGCCATCCGTGTCATCAGGTAGGCGACCCCTGGGTAGGCCCAGGATGAGATGGTTGGCTCAAGTCCGAAATCTCACCTTTATCCGTATGGGATATCTCTTGATGTTCTAAAGTCGGTGGTGGAAGATCGAGAGGTATGAAGGGTATAAGCGGGCTGTTCAAAAAATGATGATGATGATGATATTTTGCATTGCATATGGGATAAACAGCGAATGCTAGATCGAAAGAAGTTTGTTTAAAGCGATCCCTTAGTAATGCTCCTTTTAGAGTAGGGGCGTTGTGCCTGTTTAAAAATCAATCTGGAGTTGATGTCTAGATTCTGTATGTTCACATGAGCATTCTCGGCAAACTGAATATTATAGCAGACATATACTTTCCCATTGCTCCAATTAGATCCAATAGACTAGGCTGCGGGTCGATGAGGGTTACCTTATCACACTTAGGTCTATGCATCTCACACTTAGGTCTATGTATCTCGTACTGCTGCCAACCAGCCGGCCGCACTTGCAAATTTGAGAAGTTTTGACGATGAACCATCAGATAGTTCCTCGATGTGATTGAAATAGGTAAGGGCAGTGACAGAGAAAAAGGGCTGTATCCTCATGGACCCTCACGTCACTGCATCCTCTGCATATATCGTCATCATTCAAGCGTAATTTCTTTGTGAAATATCTTAACATGTTGTGGCCACTAAGCATTCCCAGGTAGGTTTTTGTCTTGTCATATTCTGGCCACAACCTTCTTGATATTTCACAGGTTGTGAAAGATTTCCACTTGTTATTTGCTTCTATTAAGGCTTTTTGTGCAATTTTCGGTGTTATTTTGCAGACTGGCGGTGGGACCGTACAGTTCGCTTGCTAGGGTTGAACCCATTCTTGCTTGTTCGCCAGCTTTTTCATTACCTGGTACCCCACTATGACCTAGGACTCAGCAGAGCTTAACATTATGATGCGTAAAAAGAACCTTAAGCTCTTTGCGATAACACTCCACAAGCTTCGATGTTATCTGCGTAGCATTTATGACAGCCTGGCTGTCAATGTAAATTGCAATATCCTCCCGTGATATTGTAAGCAGTTGAGCGGCTCTTATCGCTGCTAACATCTCCGCTTGGCAAACGCTGTTGTGATCTGGGAGTCTCATGGAGCTGCTAAATCCTAACTGTTCGAAGAAAAGACTTGCTCCTATGCCATGTGTGTAGATGGATTTGGACTCGTTCAACACTTCGTTGTTTTGCCACTGTTCCCTGCTTCGAAACATACACGAAAATAGTTTCTTAAAATCTAAGTCTGGGACAGTGTTATCCGAGTTGACATAAACGCCTAGATGACTGCTTAGTACCTCGGCATGTCCATACGGGTTTGGTCTTCAGTGCTTAGATTGGCTGATTTTGAGAGCTCCCTTCGCAGCAGTCTCCTGCATGTAGAGGGCTAGAGGCAAAACGTTAAGAATTACCTCCATCCTCGCTGTTTGTGTTGTTCTTATCGCACTGGGTGTTCCAATGCAAGCCGCACCTTCAATGTCGAGATGCAAGCGTTTATTTTTTGTAATGTAGAGATCTCTCAATTGTGCTGACCACGTCATGCAGTGCAGTTTCCATACCGTTATCTTTCAAAATTAGATCCAATACTCAATTGACTTCTCAATCCAAGAAAACAGTGGGCAAGAGTTATACTTCATTATATTTTTGATGAGATGTCGTGGTAGCAGAGTCGAAATTATTGTTTTTCAAAAAAACGCAGAAATAATATTTCAAGAATTCAATGAAAAGATGGCGCGTAGGAGTAGTAGATGCTTAGGACCCGCCAGGGAAAACAGGACATAAGTAAGAAACTAATGAAAGGATTAAATCGTTCATAAATAAAAATATGTCTCATCTTCAAAGGACATATGTAGGCACTTAGTTCAACAGGTTTCAAAATGAACCGGTTTGTCCTTTCTTCTTCCATTTCAAACGACCCAACAACACACAAGCAGTAATAAATAAAGTGAACTGGACAGTAAGTGTATGTATCTCTAGAAAGGATTTGTGGTTTGGACATACCCACCCACTTGTGTATCTATGCTAATTTTAAATTATACGTTCCATACAAGTCACTGTTTACAAGGATACCACACATGAATATCCAGCTTCAGATGAAACCGACAGAAGGACTCTCGTTGAATGACCAGCAATTACCACTGAATGTTGTGCTACAAGATACTTATAGCATCTGTCGTCTAATTAAAAAAAAGTACCTTTTGAAATTGTTCCCGCTTGTAGTCGTGGTATGTCACATTGAAATTGAAAAAAACGCCCAGCGGTTTTGTCCTCCCTTCGAAGCTCATTATGTAGTCCTTTGGACCGGGAAAAACAGCCAGAACATAAATTTAAGAAGAAAAAAACTGCAAACGGGACCCATAAATAAAACCACGTGAAAATGTTGAAAAATTGCGTTTTTAATGGACTTTTTACCGTCACTCATTTTTTGTTTTTGTTGGCGTGCCATTGTTTTTACGAAGGTAGAAAGCAAAACCTTCGCAATGAAGTGTTAAGTTAAAGGAGTTAAACATAAAAAAATACAATTTTATACTCCACATCACCGTGGGCGGGGGGGTTTCCTTCTACAATAACTTCAATGTACCCATGGCGGCAAGGACAAGGACGAAATGGAAAAAAAAAAGAGGAATCACACTGAACCAGATTAATGCGAAACATAAGAGGGAGGAAGGAAGCGTAATAAAAATCAAGTTTTATAGTATAAAGTCAGCCTTGCTATTGTAAAGGTAAAATAAATGCTTTTTTCCCGAAATGGCATTAAATTTGTGACGCATCGATCTGTGAAGCAGGAAGACGGGCGAGTTCCCTTTTTATGGATAATTAAATGGTGAGTGAGTTTTAATGGAATTAATTGGTATAAATGGCGTGAAGGTGACTGAATGTGGGTGTGGTAATAGCGAAAAAAACAAAATAAACATTTACAAGAGGAAATATTTGTAATTCTTTTTTAAATAAATTGTGTAGCACGTGTAGGCTGTTTGAAGGTTTTAAAGCAAATGTTGGTCGGGTAATGAGTGTTGGAATGATGAACGGATGATGTATCGGGCGATACTGCGTTTCAGAAGCAACAGGAAGGGTTCCTTTATAGTGCGGGCTTACAGACAATCCAAGAATTGTCCGGTTCTTTCTTGAGCTACCTTATAACCCGTCAAGGTTTTTCTGAAGGATAGACGGTGTACGACGAAGTTATATTTGGCCAATAAAAGCGCTGGCGCCGATGATTTCGATGGCTTGCTTCGGAATTCCAAACCCAATTTTCTGCAAGCGGTAGTTCGTTAGTCACTTAGTTTGGAGTCGCTCTTTACAGATAAAAACACTTAAACCAAAACAGGATTCATTGTTGTGCAACCATACATCGTCTGGCGTCAACGTCAATACTCAACACCCATGTCACGAGCACTTATTTAACATCTCAAAATCAACAACTGTTATGTACTTAAACACCAAAAGGCTTTCAGAAGCTACCGTAAAACCAATTGGTCTGTCTGTAGAAACGTTCTGAATTGCAAGCTTCCTCCATCTCTGCCGGGTAATCCTAGGAGCACTGTAGAAGTCGATTCTATCGTTGAAACCTCTACCGGGACTCTTAACAACGCAATGTCAGTGGCCTGCACACTACGCAAACCGGGTGATAAGAAAAAACCACCTTGGTGCCTTTTGGTCTATGGAAAAGCTGCAGACCTAATTTTTATAAAGCTAAAAGCTCCAAAAAGTCTTTGAGCAGGGAACAACGAGTTTCGTGGAAGTTTTTCTGTGGAACCATACGTAACTCCTCGGAAACCTCCTAACTCCGAAAAATCTTCTCCACCAACCTCACAAGGATAGTAGGGTTGGTGCAGTAAGGAGACAGTCGACCTACGTCTAAACAATTGCTTCAAGCCATTTAAGTCTCCAGCACCGGGCAAGAAATTAAGCAGTCTTTGGATATAATCTCCTAGAGATTATCCTTAAAGGCTGCCTGTACATTGTCTATATTCCTGAGAGGTGGAGTGAAGTTGAGTTCGTCTTCATACACAAGGTAGGCAAGACCTCACACATCAACCCTAAGGATCTGCATGCCATTAGTGTATTATCCTTCCTATTAAAAACGCTGGAAATACTACTAGACTCTTACCTACGCTGTAACATAGACACCAAACTTCTCTCAGCGTCCTAACATGCTTATTGCAAAGGCAGATCTGTTGAAACCGCTTTGCACTAACAGCTACGTACCATCAAAAAATCACTGAACGTCAAAGAGTTAACCATGGTTGCATTCTTTGGACATCAATAACGACAGAGGTAATAACCGCTGCACTCATGAATCTGGGAGTTGAGGCCTCGCTCAGACTTTTTATTTGGAAATCGCTCACAGGCGGAACAATTAGTATAAAGCTGGGCAATGGCTCGGCCCGCAGTTCTGTGAGCTGCGGTACTGTCCTCCTTTCTCTGGATTGTGGTGGTCAATAAACTGCTGCTTGATCTGGAAAGGGCTGGACCATCCTTCTCTAAACGGCACCCGCTTGTGCTTTGCTAACAAAGCCAAATTTTTGGGTGTCATTCTGGACAATAAATTAGACTGAAAACCCAATACTATTAAACGCGTTATAAAAGCCAGTGCAGTGCTATACTGCTGCAAAAAAGCCATTGGTAAGAAGTGGAGACTGCAACCTCATATCACGCACTGACTCTACGTGTCCGTTATCAGACCTATATACTCATGTATGGTGTGTTTGTCTGGTAGACGGTCTTGAACAGAGCCTTACACCGTAACCTATTGGGGAAATTGCAAAGATCAGCATGCATATGCATTAGTGGAGCACTAAGAACCACCCTCTCCGTGGCACTCGACGTGCTTCTACATCTACTTCCTTTACATATTTTTGGCAAACAGTCAGCTGCTACCATTTCCATCAAACTAAAAGCCTCCTCCCAATGGTCGAACAATCATACTTGCCACTCCTCGATTTAAGTTCCCTTACTTTTATTTCGGAGAACACCGACTACACACCGTCCAAGTTGAATTTCAACCTCAACTTTCGGACATCCATTCCTTTCCGACAGGAGTGGGAGAGTGTTGACGTTAGAGACGATCACTCCGATCATCTCTATACCGACGGTTCTAAAACCAAGTGCTTAACTTGAGCATCCCCTTCCGTCTACCTGACTACTGTAGCATTTTTCAGGCGGAAATTATGGCGATCAGCGAAGATTTATACTGGCTTAGCCATAATGTGGTATCCTGCAAGGACATCACAATTTATATCGATAGCCAGGCTGCTATAAAATCTCTGGAACTAGTAACATATGCATCAGAAGCTACCTTAGATTGTCGCTCATCTCTTATTGAGATGGCAGAACATTTTAACATTCACCTATGCTGGGTACCCGCTCATAGGGACATTCCAGCGAACTGTAAGGCCGATGAACTCGCCAAACTTGGTACTACACTGGACATCCTGCCGAAACAGAGGGATATGAGTATTCCACTCACTACATGTAAACTACTCTTAGAGTACGACGAGATCAGCATGACAAATCAAAGATGGGAGAATGGTACCAGTCGATCTAAAAATTTTATTTTGCTCAATAGGTCGCTAATGCTCATAAGCACCGTCATTAGTGTTCTTACTGGCCATTGTCCCATTGGCCTCCATGCCAAAAGGATGGGTCTCTTCTCAAATGACTTCTGCAGAAGCTGCAGAAATGAAGAAGAGGAAGAAGCGATCCTCAATTTCCTCTAAAGTTGCCCTACACTATCCCAACGAAGGAAGGTCTATCTAGAAGCCCATAACTTCGACAACTTGGGCGAACTATCGCATACTGACGTCAAAATTATCTTCAGCTTCATCAAGAGCTCCAACTGGTTTCAATGAAGTTAGTGGCATTTTCAGGGTATAGATCCAAGTGGTATTACAAAGAGCCTTCCTGGCCCACGTGTGTCTACATACGTGAGAGACAGCCACCCTATCTACCTACCTATGTACTCACTTCCAAAATAAGTTCTGAGTACGGAGAAATTTTGAAAAATGTTCCACATACGCCACAGTATTGTAGGTTTAGCAGTCCCCGATGGGATATTCATATCTCGACGAAAAGGTGCGTATTTTTATTTAACTGAAAGGATCTATTGTTTTATGTGTTCTTTGACTGCGTGTTTGACATTTTATGATTATTTCTTAGTGTCTCGATTTGTCATGTTTCTTGGGCTTTGATGTCCCATTTTTTTTATCTGGCAGCCCTAAATGGGGGTCTCATCTGATTTAATTTGTCATGAAGTAAGGAACTGAGCAAGTTACCAATCCAAACCATATTATGCGTCACTTGTTGGCCACGAAAGGAAAACTTTCAATTGATAAAGCTTAAAGGAGCCTCCGATAGAAGAACGAATTTAACTTTTGACAACAGTTTAAGGATCTGCAGGTGGAATTTTCGTAGTTTGAATAAATATCCGGCATACAGTGGACTCGAAGTGGTTTGGGATGGGCTGGGTGTCCAGAAAACATGTACCTGCGACTGTTATTACGAGCAGAGACATCTGCTGTTTGGGAGCGGTTTTACTCTCCGACGTCGAATTAAGCAAAAAGTATGTGCTTCAGCAAAGTAAGTGAGCAAATAATGACAATCGGCTCGTAGCTCATTTTTATAACATCAGCCTCATTTGTGTTTAGTGCTTACGCCTCCATATAAGAGAAAGACAAGCACCTCGAGCAAACCTACTAGCAGTACCCGAAATATGAGGTTAAGATCGTCCTTGGATATTTCAACGCCAAGATCGAAAAGGAGGACATCATAGGTAGGACCATTCGAAGACACAGTCTCAACATCACGATTTTTTAAAACCGATTCAGGCTCGGAGGCAAAACATGGTAGAGTGTGGTAAGAAATTCCTACATCTTAAGGTTCACAAGTCAACTTGGAAGTCTTCTACAAAAGGTACCGCCAACAAAACTGATCACGTTGCGATCGACAGAAGACACTTCTTCAGTGTATTGGATTTTCGACTAGGACCATTATTTAATTGGAGCAAAGATACGAATACGATTCACCACTGGAAGGAACTTCAACGCCAGCCTCTGCCGACCGAATTTCCATAGGGCTCTCGAGAAGTCCCCTAGCAGCAGTACTAAGCGCATAACACCAGTGACAGCGGTGTCAGCACTGCCAGCAAGCCAGTCAAGAATGTCACGGTGCTTTGCTACGTCTGCACAGACCAAATCACAGTGACATTCGTGACTAGAAGTTCATTTTATAGAATCTTTGTTATCCCTGTGTTGTAGTTTACGCTGGCTAAGTGAGAATCTGTGGCCCTTCCTAACAACTGAAGAGCAACACCGTTTTGATCAGTAGCATCAGCTGGGATTCTCTTTGAACTTGCTCTCTGAAGTTTTTTCTAATCTTTCGAAGACTGTAGCGAACGTCCTATTCAACCGAGTAGTAAGTATTTCAGTAGTCAGCCTATTTGACTGCGCAATAGCTTCTGAGCTTGACGACGGACTCTCTTGGCATCAACTGCGTCCTTTAAAGATGTTATGCCCATGGTCGCTGATGAGTTGGGCGTTATGGAAACAACGTGACAGAAAAAAAAAATATTAAACAACTCAGGCATCACAACTGTCTCCATAACAGGTTTAAACAGGAAGCCAAAACTCGGTCCCATACCACACCTTAACATTAATTTGAACTTAAATTTTCGAAATTTATAAAAAAAAAACCAAAAACCTTCACAAACAACCACTGGAAGGTGGAAAACTTTTCATTCCTCACTTTGCAGTCGCTTTGCATAACTTTGTCCCCTTCGTGTCCTTCTTTTTTCTGCATGTTCATGCAAAATATCTTTCTCCTAAAACACACGAAAAATTCTGCAGGAAATGGAGTGTAAGCACCAGGAAGCATGGTAAAAGTCCCAAAAGGACTCTAAGAACTTTTAAATGTGTGATCATTAAGAGGTTACGTCTCAGTGAGTTTCTTCTACAATTCGGCGAGTTTTGGGTCCTTAACTTGGAGAAAGGAACAGGAATTCGAGTGAAAATAACCCGGATAGAGAGAGCGAATGAAATGCACCGTCAGGATTGCGAGCGAATGGGTTGTAGGACGTGAACGTAAATATCGCTAAGCACGTTAAAATCTGCACTTTGGTCATAAAGAAACAGAGAGTCTACACATAATATCACGTCCTGCAAATTTATCCCCTTTCCGGGAGAACTGTATCTATGTCCTTGCTACGACTTTGTAAGTTAGCTGTGTTTTTGTAAAGGGAAAAGAGTTTCATGTAATTTTATACCTTGCAGGTGGCAAGGATGTAGGAGGTTGCAACTAGAGCATGACTGGGTGTAAGTAAACAAGGAAATGGAAGAAAAAGTATGTTAATGTAATTTGCACCGCGTATAAAATTTGCTTTCCGATAGAGGAGTGGTTGGTACGGATGGAGGATATTTGTTGGTGCCAATATCGGATAAAACGGAGAGAAATATTGGAAATTCGATTTGGAAACCCAACGTCAATATTATAACTTGATATCATCGTGGTAATTCAGTGGACATTATTCAAGATACTCCTAACGCTATGCCTATTCATGTGAGTACAAACAGAGTAACATTACGAAGCTCAAGTCAAGTGCTGCTACGATACCCTACAATCACCAGGGCATTGTAGGCAATGAAACTGCGGTGGTGTTAATTGGGCTACCGCCACAGCTTTGTTAAAAAACTGGGAAAACCCCCTTCGCTTAGCCCATTGGGAAATATTCTCGGGCTTAGACAATCCAAGAGATTTATCAAGCCCTTCTCCTATAAAGAAATTCTAAACCTTGACAGGAACAACGTAAAGGAGCTACCTATCTACAAAGATATTGATTTGGCCACTACATCCTCAAGCAATGTCAGAAAGAACTAAACCAACTGGGTGTCCAGTGTACGGTCACTCTCACCTGGGTCCCAGGTCAGAGAAAAATTGACGGCAAGGAAAGCGCCGAACACAGCGTGATGTCACTGGCGCATTTGCGAGTATTGAGACAGAAGCGGCAAAGATGAGCTTAGCGACCAATGAAATATAAGCTGTCATCAAGAAGTGACACGCAACATCGACGTATCGGACAGAGCGTCACAGTGGACAGCTATAACTTCGAGGTAGTGAGGAACTTCGTTTACCACGGCTCCGCTATCACATCCGATAACAACACCAGCGCAGAAATCAAGCGAAGAATAATTCCTGCCAATCGCTGCTTCTTCGAGCTAAGAGGGAAATTTAGTAGTAAGGTCTTATCCCGAACAGTTAAGGAGACTCTATATAAGACCTTGATCATCCCAGTCCTGCTCTACGGGGCGAAGGCATGGACACAGTTTAAAGCGGATGAGGTTGCTCTTGGCTGTTTCGATAGGAAAATTCTTCGGGTGATCTTCGGTCCTGTCTACATAGACGGGTTTTGGAGGAAAAGATTAAACGATGAAGTTTACGAGTTGTACAGCGACACCGCCCTAGTCAAGAAGATACGTATCCATCGCCTCAGATGACTGGGGCATGTAGAGCAAATGGACACAAGTGCTCCGTCTCGCAGGGTCTTTGAGTCTCATTTGGAGGGTCAACGCAGTAGAGGAAGACCTCGACTAAAGTGGCGCGCACAAGTGGAAGAGGACCTCAATCAACTTGGAGTGGGCAACTGGAAACAGTTAGCTAAGGACCGGGGTAACTGGAGAGGCTTGTTGGTTGAGGTTCACCTCGAATTGTAGCGCCACCAAAGTAAGTAAGTTAGAAAGAGCCGATGACCTGGCCAGGCGGGAGTCAGCCTCTTACGACTCACTCAACCGCTAGAAGTCGTTAAAGGCAATATTCAACATCACTTTCTAAAGACAGCCAACCAAGCGAAGAATAGGCTAAACAACTGCGTCATATCAAGGAAGATCTGGCCCGGTTACAACGAACAAAAAACAAACAAACTTGAGTTCTTAGAACCGCCACCTCTACCTACCTACCTACCCACTGAAACCATTTAGAAATATAATCTTAGAAAGTACGTTATCGTCGGCTGATGCTAAGCAGAAGTAGTGTTATATTCTTATATTCGGAACACAGAAGAGTACTCTCGTCAAGGCATTGCGATTTATCTATGTATACGCATAGGTCTCTTAAGACCTTACAAGAACCAAGGAAAGTTATACAAGACCCTCATCAACCCCGTCCTGCTACATGGAAGCATGGAATTGGTCAGCTTCGAAAGAAAGCGCGCTTGGAACTTCCGAGAGAACAGTTCAACGTTAGATTTTTGGTCCCTCCTGTGTTGACGGTTTATGGAGAAAAAGATTTAACCGCAAACTACTTTAGAAGATACGTGCATAATGACTAAGACTTGGTCGAAAAAATACCTACACAACAATTAACACTAATGTTCCAACCCAAAGAATTTTCGATTTCACCCCAGTGGAACTGTGGAGAAAAGACGACCTCATCTCCGATGGCATGCGCAATTGGAGGGTGACCTTAATCAGTTGAGCGTCTACAAATGACAGCTGGTTAAAAATCATGATAACTCGAGCTTGTTGGTTGAGGACACCCCGAACTATTGCTCCTGGCCCAACTTTTTCTAATTTTGGGTCTTGAAGGGGTTTTTCTATCTTCAGTCTGCACAAAGAATCAGCTTAACGTACCCTTGATGCTAGCCTCCGTTCGTGTATGAGGGTCCCAAACCGGGGGTATCGCCTAGAATTTGAAGAATGTTCGAAGTGAGTTTTACCTCCACATTACTTCACTCGTCCGGATTATTGTTGATGCTGTAATGCCCTGGTCTACCCTAAACTATGGAAGAAAGAAGGATGAAAGGATCTTCTTACATATGTTTGTATGTAGGTCGCTAAGATGACCCGAAAAGTTGCGAGGACTCCTGGGTACCGGTGAGGACCATAGTGCATCACTTTCTTCAAAATCAAACCAGCACATGGATTTTTTTCAAATCACAGGCACAGCAATGCATTTTAATACTCGACTATGACAGATCGCTAGGCTAATACCTAACCGATAAGACTTTGGATCTTTGTTGGTCAGTTGGCTTATTGGGTGTCCTTAAACTTACATCGACATCTTACGGCTCCAGTGTGACAAAAAAAGTTGATGTATGGGACGAAGTCTGAGCAAAGTAATGAGGTCGGTTAATTTAGTTACCCTCTAGAAAGAGCAGTTATATTAATGGTTTTCAACTCTTTGAAGAACCTACTACCAAGGGAATTTAATTTTGTGTTGATTAGTACGGAACAGTGGCACAGCAGCTGTGGAAATGAGTCTGTATCCAATTCGTCCCTCGACTATGTTTTTCATTTCCTGATATACATACATACATATGTGTATACTGACACTTCGGAACAGAACAAACTCACATTCCCATCCTGTCTGATTCGTTGTTCAATTTTAAATCTCCTCTTGGACTTTAAGGTATGCTCCTGCCCGTTTCCTTTAGCCTTAGTTCCTTTAGAGTAGATATTTATTCCCGCTTACACATCTGATTTTATACGGCTCTCGTAGGAGCATGTACATATGTAAGTGCGCTGGTATAGTGGTTAACTTTCCGATATCCGATGTGGAGCCAGGACCCTCTAAGTAGGAACTGCCCGACAATTTTCCTCAGTACTTCGCCAAACTCTAGCACTTGACCCTACCTGGGTTACAAAGTGTTGGGACGTTGCTTTGGTAGCGATAGTCTAAGTTTGCCTTCTTTGCAATTATAAAAGCTGATATAAGTTTGAACCTTTGTTATATTAAAAATCCATGGTTCATGAATTAGGCCCATGAATCGGCTCTCTAGGCTTAGTATTAGGTTTTCTGAGGTGGTGGAGGTAAATTACCTTGGCCTCCACATAATCTATTGTTTCCTCGCCGTGAGTCGTCTACTCCAAGGAATAGTCTCATCTGCCGCCTTTCCGCAAGGGCTATGGGTCTTCATCCCTGAAGATGGTGAACCCCTGGTCGGTCTTTTGGTATATTGTCGCACACAATTTACCAAACATCCGACCGACAGATTTCCGTTCTTGAGAAATTGGAGGTCCTTTCATTTTCCAATACCAAGGTTGGACAGATTGATCTTAGCCTTCGGTTTGCTGGATATATTGTTTAATGGGACTGCATGTAGCCTCTTTTCAGATTTTGAAGTCATGCTATAGCTTTTGTTTGGAATGTGCTGACTCCGTTTTTTTTATTTGATCACTTCCCGATAGGATGCAGTCACGACTTCATTCCGTCGAACGTGCGAGAAAATTGCCTAGTCTATGGTCCGTTTGATAAGCTTGCCATATATAGGGGAATATTCAGCATTTGGCTCCGCGTATCGCTCTGCTATACTGCATCGAGGGTTTAACAGAATAGTTTCAGTGAGTGGTGACTTCTTCCTGAGATCTTTTCCTTTTGAAATGAAACTCTCCGCTACCTAGATGCCGGTGTCTGGGGCTTGTATGAATGATTGTGGTCGCTTGCGGTCACCACCAGGACACCACTTTTGCAAGCGACAGTCTTTCTCACATCGGTGTCAACCTCATTGGATCTTGAGGTGACACTTCTTTTCTTTGTCTCGGAGGGTGGGTTCTTTTAGTTGCAACCTTAGATTAAGTAAGATAAGATAAGATTGTTCATCACGATCCCTGAGGAACTTTGTTAAAAGTATGAACCTTAACAATTTTCTCGAAGCGTTTGATTTTTCTTATGACTATTCGTAGCTGCTTCCTGCTGACTTTCAAAATGTTCCTTGGTTGTCTCAATATATGAAGCAGACCATAAAGTTTTAGAAACTCTGTGTCCTCGTAGTCTGCACCAGAGCTGGTTTGCTGTTTTGGTGACCCTGTCTAATTATTAAAGCCTGTCTAATTATTAAATTGTGCGCACGATGCTGGTCCTACCTCTGCCCGTGCGTTGATTAGTGTTATCCCATCTTTCCTCGACAGTTCATTTGCAAGTTCATTTCCTTCTACTCCTTACTAAATAGGCCCCCAGCATAGTCTTACGCGGTCTTGTGCACATATTTGTTTGTGTATTATGTAGCGCGTGTAGTTGCAGCGCGTTAGGGGTGGTTTGAATATCAATGTAAATAGCGATAGACAATTTCATTTTCAGTACACGTCAGAACGACGCTCTAACTTGAATCCAATCTAGTTGCGGGACCACTAGTCCGAACAATCAACCAGCCAGCCGTCGCGCTTGAAAGTTAAGAATACCTGAGCCAACTTCAAAGGAGGTGCCATTTATTACTCATTCCTTCGGCAAACTTGCAATAGCTCTTCGCAATCGTGATAAAGATTACCTGAGAATTAATTAATTACACTCCCACTGAACTGGAACAGTCCTTGTAGTGCGTCGTCACCTATAAGAAGAACATAAAACAAAATAAAGGACCAAAGTGAAAGAAAAACACTCGGAGAGTCCAATTATTTGAAATTGCTTTTTATTTGTTTCATTCATGAGTTCCCATTAAGCGAGAAAGGACCAAAGAACTATACATTTACTCCTTCCAGAGTCTGGTGAGTTATCCTCTGTCTAAGCAGTACAATGGTAAGAATTCTTTTTTAAGACAAAATTAGTTCAAAGTGAACTTCTTTAAAGGGAAGAGTACCTAACCTAATAATCATCATTTGAAGTAATAAAATAATAAATTCAAATAAAACGGGAGCATCTCAATTTGTTTGACAAAATTTGGTTGAACTCGGCCGAAACAACCTCGTCCTAGACGCATAAACGATAAAATATTCAACAGGAACGTGCTGTGAATGTAAATAAAAGATCCAATCGCTGAAAGCCGGAAAGTGTATTCAGCCCAGAGGCCATTAAACTAAAAAGGAATAGGAAACGATTTCTCCGGAAACCTTGTAAACGTCTGAACCAATAAGGCAACGAAAGCAATTCTATTGACAAAGTGTAAGTGGATATTTATTTTAATTAATTAATTTACTCAACATTTATCTGCTCATGATAAAGCGATGTAGTCTGAATCAAGGTTTATTGTTTAAAGTCGTGAATCACGAAACGACGGACATGTGCTTGGAAGTCCATACAACGGGCAATTAAATCTGGAATAGAGTAAGCTATGCTGGCAGCCCCCTGGCTCCGACAGAACTTAAAAGCCAACGATTCTGTCGTCCATATGGACTACCCACATACCTCAAGTTAAGAGAAAAGAGAAGCAACAAAGAATAAGGCTACAATTGGTTGATTGGTCTTCAAAGGAGTTTGACCAAGCATTAGGGTTCGTTTATTTGGAAATCATCCAGAAAGTGGTGGGAGTCTCAGGAGTTCCCTAAAGCCAACAATATGAAGGTCCTTCAGCTAGTAGAACAAGCTACTACCAAGAGTACTCAATCCTCGATTTCGGACGGATTTTATATGCTCCTCGTTCCTGTAGCTTCTGCAGTAGTCGTTGTGTTCAAGCTGTTCCGCGTAGATTCCTATCGGTCAATGCCCTGCAGGGATACTTGCAACAATTCGTATTTCCTTTTGACTAAATATTACGAAATTTCAGAAGCCTTCTTATGGAAGACTGACCATAGTAATCTGGGTACTGCAAATGCGTCCATATGGCATCATCGCGTATTAGCCCTTTTCATGGTTTCTTCGTCTATTTCCCTGTAGAGAGTGCTGATTGATGTCCTTGCACCCGGAAGGGTGTATGCAGCATCTAATTCTGCGCTTTGTTTAGCAAGTTCGCCGGCTACCTCGTTTCCTGATATATTTATGTGGGCTTATAGCCAACAGGAGATTACCTTGTTTGCCATTGATATATCGTTGAGAGTGAGTCTGCAAGGCTTTACAACCTTAGATCTTGTTAATATTGCCGGCAGAGTCTTGATGCTTGACTTTCCGCATGGTGATAGTTTCTCCGACAATGTTTTGTCATTTTTTGATTAGTTTCGCGGTCTGCTTAAAAGACGATGCAGCTTGAAAGGACTGATTTATGCCTCTGGATTCACAGAAGATATCGACATCAGTAGGAAGGTATGCAGATTTGGCGGTACAAGGAACGCAATTAGGACTAAGATCCGTCTTTTTGTTACCACAACTCACATGAATTGGTTGACGACGTGTCTTGTTGGTGGAAAGAGGGAGAGTAAGACAGCCGGGAGTACCTATATCCATCTTCTACGGAAGTCTGAGCTTAAAATGATGTAGCTGGCATCTTTATTCTTCTTGTAATAGTCCATCGCATTTGCATTTAGGCGCGACCATATTTATTGAGTAGATAGTTGTCCATAGGACTTCTTTTCTTCATCTGAGTGCCAATTTTATCGCTCTATTGTTGCAGTGCATGTCTACAGAAACCAGGTTCAGCATTTATTCGAGTTCCGCTTTGGCTGTTTGTTGTATCGATCCTGTTATCCTTATACAGCCCGCTCCTTTAATCTTGGTTATACTTGTAAGACAAAATTTATTTTCAAGTGACTATGGGACAGTTGAACGATATGTTAGGATGGGTCGTACTATTACAGTGTATAACCAATGTACATCTTCCGGCTTAAGCAATGTAGGCCTTCTTTATGCGATTGCTGAAATCGTTATATTCCAGTATTTCACAATTTCGTCTATTGCTAGGAGTCAGACTAGCCATAAGAGAACTCCTTCTTGAGGGATGCTTCAGATGACGCTCTTCCTTTTAGCACGTGAGCTCTCCAGGTGCAGAGTCCTTTACTTAGTCGGGTTTTATGCAGGCTGTATAAGTTTTCTTCAGCGTTCACGTTACTGAAAGCTCCTTCAATGTTAAGGAAAGCACGCAATGTGAGATCTTTGACTTGGAGCTATTTCTCAGTCATGTAGACCACTCTGTGTAGTGGAGTATCTAGAGATCTTTCTTCATGTACGCATTATATGCTTCAAATAATCGCATTGCATCTCTTACATGTATATAGGCGTTTTAGGGCTTGCAGGAGGAATGACCAGGGGCTGATGCGCCTTTCATAATTAGATGCCATGTGATTGAAATTCCTCGCTTTAGGTATGAATACAGCTCTCACTTTGCGCCATGATTTGTGAACGTACTCACAGCAGGAAGAGTAATCTATTATCTGATAAGGATTTGCCCTCGCTCAGAGCCATTTGATTGAAAGATAGACCCTGAGTAAAGCATCTATTGGCCAGAGCCCTCCGGAAAGGGGAACACAACCGATTTATCTTTTTTGCAGTGCTTTTTACACCCTTCGAACATAATCTACTTTGGTCAACCTGTGTAACTTGGAACAGATTTTTCAAGTCATTACCTTTCTCAGCCATTTATCTCCAGTTGCATACGCCGAGTTGATTGAAGTCATCCTTTGAGAATCCTTTTTACTGTCACATTGACCCTGCTCGATAGAACTTTGCTAAAAAATGTTCTCCTAAGGCCAAAGTAACAGCGGATGACCAGTGTTAGTTTACGTTCGAGCGCATGTCGTTGACAAAATTACTGCCAACAAAAAGCGCTTTTCGATAAAGATTTGAATGCGAAGCTTAGTGCTTATTAACCTCGTACTAACCGTCATGTAAGCTGGATAAAGTAGGACACCTTTTGGATGTGCTAATAAGCCAAAGACAGCCTATACGTGAGCTAACTTACTTACTTGCTTGGGTGGCGATACAGTTCGGGGTGAACCTGGGCCTCAATCAACAAGCTTTTCCAGTTAGCCCGGTCTTTTGCTAACTGCCTCCAGTTGCGCACGCCAATTTGGTTGAGGTCCCTTTCTACTTGTGCGCGCCACCCCAGGCGAGGTCTTCCTGCGTTGTCCCTCCGGGTTAGATTCGAAGACTCTCCGGAGTCTAAGTGTCCATTCGCTCTACATGTCCTAGCCATCTCAAACATTCAATGAGCAGTTTTTTGACTAGATCGATGTCGCTGTATAGCTCGTTTAGTTCGTGATTAAATCTTCTCCTCCAAAGCCCGTCAACGTATACGGGACCGAATATTTTTCGAAGAATTTTTTGATCAAAGCAATCAAGGATACCTGCATCCGCTTTCGACAGCGCCCATGCTTCAGCGCCATAAAGCCGGACTGGGATGATTAAGGTCTTATATAGAATCTCCTTAGTTCTTCGGGATATGGCCTTACTACTCAATTGCCTTCTTAGCCCGAAGAAACAGCGACTGGCAAGAGTTATTCTTCGTTTGATTTCCGAGGAAATGGCATTATCGGATGTGATAGCGGAGCCGAGGTAAACGAAGTCTCTTACTGCCTTGGAGTTACAGCTATCAACTGTGACGTTCTGTCCAATTCGTCGGTGTTGGGTGTCCCTTCTTGTTGACAGCAAATACTTAGTTTTGCCCTCGTTTACCGTAAAACCCATTTTGGCCGCTTCTGTCTCTATATGCGCGAAAGCACCGGTGACAGCTCGCTTCATTCTGCTTATAAAGTCAATATCGTCGGCGTACGGACAGATTTATGAAAGATTGTGCCTCTGGTGTTGACTTGAGAGTTTCGTACAATTCGTTAAAGTATGATATTGAATAAGTCACATGACAGCGCGTCCCCTTGTGTAAAACTTTTTGAACGTCAAAGGTTTCGGGAAGATCGTTACCGACCTTGACGGAGCAGCGAGGATTCTCCATCGTCATCCTGCACAGACGGATGAGTTTAACAGGAATGCCAAAACTAGACATGGCTCTATATAGATCGTCTCTATAAATGCTGTCATAGGCGGCCTTAAAATCGACAAGGAGATGGTGGGTATCGATTTGGCCAGCTCGGAATGAGCCAAGGATTAGCATCTCGCAATCATTCATGTTGTGTGTGTTACCTTTTTCACACGAATGGAAGGGACCTACAATTTTTTGCAGACTCTGAACTGTGAATTGAGAAGCTCTTTCATGACAAATCATACTCCCGGAGGCTTGTCATTCCCCGAAGAGAGGTGGTGCTGCGAAAATGTTCGGTGGACATCGGTGGACATAGCTGGGACTCAAACCCACGCAGCTTGTTCAGTAGTCCAACGCACTAACCACTGAGCTACGGCAACCACCAGCGATATTTTCTACAAAACCGACTTCTGACTGAGAACTCACTGAAGAGAGAGAAAAATAGGGTGGCGATCGTCCGAGGCACTGTCATTAGAAGGAACCAGCGATTGGAGTAGGGGTCTTTCGACTATGCATGATGAACAAATTAAGACCGTGAAGGCTACCCTAATTGAAACTGTCTCCAAATAAGAAAATCATTTCTAGTACTCCTGCAGGTGGAAGGTGCACTCCTGCTGCTGGACCCTAAGTGAGCCATCTGTGGAAGTCAGCAAGGACTGTCAAAAGTGAAGTGCTTCACTATTTTTGCGGTCTTCATATTAACAAAGGACACTTTCTCTTTAAAATATGTGCAAGCAATTTCTGATGTCAGTGGCTTTAATTTATCTGAAAAGAAAAATCTTGACCGTAAGAATAATCCTGAGCTAAGAGAGTCATCCAAATCTTCAATAAACAAAAAGTCAGTTTTTTTTGTATGTACATACATATATCGTACTCGTAACAAAATAAATGTGTGTGCTTAAATGGTTAAAACTTATCTTGAATTTTATTCCAAACCGTGGCACGTTGTTTTTGAGTTTTAGCCATTGACAGTCTCGCGAGTGGGCCCAACGTTCTATACCCGTTCCCAACGAATCGTACATATCCGGATGATTCTAGAGTTTTTATAGCCGATTCAATTTGAGCTGCAAGATCACCGTTAGCAAATTGCCTAAAATTGAAGAAAAACTTTCACATACACTCAAGTTTTCAATGCAAAGAGTAGGCACTTACTCTTGCTGTAACAATTCAACAAGATCATTCTGCTTCATCCCGTTCTTGTACTTGGGATGATCCTGAAACATTCTTACCATATCCATGACAAACAACGGTATGTTGTTCACGTAATAGACATTTTGTTGGGGCGAATTTTGATTCATCATTTTTGAAGCAAAATATATTTATGTGTGTTGTTTGTATTGTATGTGTTTATAAAAAAAAACACAGAATTTTTTTGACAGCTAAGCGAGATGGAGACTAGATTTTTTGAAAAAGAAAAATATAGACAGCATTGTTGAACATATTCGTTCAACAAGACGTTAAATCCATAGAACCCTATTAGCGAAAGTCAGGCGTTGTGTGTGGTCTGCTGGGTTCTGTTCTTGTGGCAACTGGACCTTGTAAGCATGTAGACCAAGATATTTATGCAAAATGCGGTGCAAAGTGGTCGCGGATAGACCCAATTCCTGTGATTGTCTTGAAATAGACACACCTGGGTTTTCACTCACACTTTCAGCTACGGCGGCGATATTTCAGCTGATCTTACCGAGTTGGAGTCTTCACATTACTAACCCGTACGAGACGTTCAAATTTATCGATTAAATTCACTAGGGCTGTGCGAGAAAGCTCTTGCTGATGACCAACATCAGTACAAACTTTACGAAAGGTTTCCTCGATATTTCCGATCCATTTTCCAAACCTCCTCGTTTTTACTTATCAAACATCATCGCAATGACAGTTAAATGTTGACAGTTCAACAATGGCGCGTAATTTACAATGACACCTCTTGTCGAATGACCCTTTGCGTGTGCTCTCGATTGCATTAACTAGTGGAATGGTTGGCATTATCCGCCTGTTACGCTGAAGGTTCCGGGTGCAACTCCTGATGTCAAGAGACATTCTGTTGGAGGCGTTTATCGATTTTGCTTTTACACTGCTGGAGATCGAATTCTTCCGAAAATATTTCTCCTAGTAGCGCTCTCCAAAGTTTGTTAGTTCTGTAACAAAATAAATTTTTATAGAGGCTAGTGAGTATGGTTGCTGTGGTCGCCGTGGGTCGGTGGTTAGTGCGTTGGACTGCTGACCGAGCGGCGTGGGTTCAAGCCCCAGCCAGGAACACCGAACATTTTTCACGGCACCACCTCTCTTCGGGGAATGACAAGCCTCCGAGAGTATAATCTGTCATGAAAGAGCTTCTCAATTCGCCGTTCGGAGTCGGCAATAAACTGTAGGTCCCTTCTATTTGTGAGAAATATGTAACACGCACAACATAAATGGTTGCGAGAAGCTAGGCCTTGGCTCATCCCGAGCTGTCGCGACAGCTTTATTATTATTAAGTATGGTTGCTAAGTGCTAATAGAGATGATAGACCATTGTAGCGCGCCTGGTTGGACGTTCGAATAGGTGCCATGGGAGACCGTATGTTAAGAAAAAATAACAATAAAAATCGTAGGGCATTCGCACCTAATGGACATCTGTACGTCTTCAACATAGCCAAGTTCGTAATAGAACTATTCACTGTAAAACTGACTGGGGAACAAGTGATATACACCAGTTATTACGTCATAACTGGAAACTTGTGGGTTCTGCTCAATAAGAAGACACTTACGATCGTACTATCTCGCCGACGAAACTACAACTAGCTATAGTATTAGTACACATGCTTTCTGTGAAAGCTGAAGGGACAAAGAAGAAGCGAAGAGTCAGTCTGGCATCTCCTATGGCACTGTCCAGCTCTCTAAGAATAACCACTGCCCTGTATGGCTGTCGGGTTCTTTGGAAGCTTGGACGATGCAAAGATCAAAGATGCCAGAAGGTTAGGTTATGTTACGTCCCGGTAAGGCCAGAAAACTGACAGGTCTGCTGTGATAACACATGGATCTTGGAAATTCTTCATTACCTACTCGCTCAACCACTTGAACCTTCCGACGAGTTGGCCAGATCGCCTAGATCATTGCTAAAAAATGCACCTAAGTGAAGTTTTCTTCTATGGGAGGTACAAAAAAGTTGAGGAATAGTTTCTCCTCTTCTTCGTCCATACAGCTTCTATAGAAATCATTTGCGTAATCGCCAAGCCTTGTTGCATGTTTGCCTATTGGACAAAGTCCAGTGATCACCTATATTAATGCTGATATGCAATCTCTTGAGGGAAATCAGATCCTTAGAGCGTTTTATACCCAGCTTTGCCAAAATCTCATTTATCACTAGACCCGTTGTACCACCTGTGCACCTAAGTTAGATTAAATTACTGAGGGTGTGTGATAGATAGGCCTCATCACGTTCACTCGGAGACCTGGAGGTCCATTGTGAGTGCCCTTTTAATGTTGTGGGAATAGCAATATATGTAGTTCCCGAGACAACCTAAGGACCTATCCTATTGTTGGCTGTTGTGTAAACCAATTAGTGCTCTTTATGAATCTGAATAGGTAAAGTTGTGACCTCTGCTATGCTTGCAAAGGGCCTTGTTCCTAATCAGCGTATACGTCGTTCTTGCAGGGCGGTGCAGTGACACAGCAGATGTTGGATTGATTCTACTTCATCCTCATCTCCGCAGCTTCTGCATAAATTGTTGCCTCCGATTCTCCATTTGCGGAGCATGATTTCGAAAATGCAATATCCTGTGATAAATCCGGTGAGCATGCGGATGGAGAATCTGTCCAGTGCAGCTTTTTTTATTGGCAATATCTCGAATCTGCCCACCTAAGATTTGTCCGTTCGAAGGCGAATATCACGTATTTCTTTAGACAAGATAAGACTTCCTAAATCGTGCTATTATTTGAGCTTGGAAAACGCAACAAGGAATGCTTCGTTCTCATCTCCTCTTCAAGGAATGCTTCCTCATCTCAGAGTGACTTGGAAGGAACGGTGACTTCGAAGTTTTTCTCAAAATTTAGTTTGTATTTGATGTTTTTTGGAGAAATTTTTAAACTATTCAGAATAGAGGCGTGGCCAAATTCTTTACTGGATCACCACTTCAAAAGCCCTGGTAGCTAGTCCTATATTTTAGTATTTAAGATGGAAATTTGTTTACGTTTTTTTGATTAATAGCAATCAATTAAATTTACTGGATTACTCTGGGATCACTTTAAGACGCACAACCTGCCGAAGATGCCAATTGCCGTAAAATGAAAAAGAATGTCCAGTGCTGCAAATGGTGTCATCTGATCGTTGGGTTCTGCTCAGTTTATTGCTTATGCCTTTAGCAAAGGCACTACACTACTACACCATCTACATGTGAGTATCGCTTTTGTGACAGCGGGACACTAACGGACCTAAAAAATGCATCGAAAACAGCCCATTGTACAGGGTGGGCTATTCAAACCTTCGGGGTGTTTTTTGGTATTTATAAAAAAGAAATTATTTGCTGTCATTTTTCGATTATTTTGAATCTTTGTTCTGAACAATGCCGCCAGAGCGAATGGCGCAATGTGCTCGTTTTTCGGCATTTCCCGTCACTTTTCGAAGTGTTTCCGGCTGAATAGCGGCCATTTTCTGTCGTGTATTATCTTTCAATGCTTCTATGGTCCGTGATTTGTTGACATAAAGACTTCGAATAACAACACAGGAAGAAGTCTGGACGCTTGATCGCAGAGGCCAATCAAAATCACCATTTTTCGAAATTCAGCATCCAAGGAACAAAGTAATAAAGGACGCAATTAAGCGATCGTGGAGCTGTGGCTGTATGAGCTGTGGAGCCGTCCTGTTGGAACCAAAAGTTGCCCATGAAGTTACCAGTCAGAATTGGCATCATGAATTCCGTTATCAGAGCCCGATAACGCTGTCCATCGATGTTGTCGGTGATTGCCCAACGCTGGCCTGTACAGCCTCAAAGTTCTCATCAGACCTCTTCGGACGACGTTGACCTTGATGACTGGCATTACCAAAATTGCCGGGGGCGATATATTTTTGATGCAAACGCCTGATTGTGTGATCTGAAGGCGCTTCCCTCACACGATATTTTGCGCGATAAGCACGTTGCGTTATTACAATTTAGAACATGTTTTGAATGTAATTCTGCACAATAATAGCGCGTTGTGATGGCGTACACTATTCCATGCCACAAATTCGCTTGGACTGATGTTTCGAACGCGGTACGTCATAAGCCGATCTGAAATCAGATGTCAAAGTTATGGGGTTGCCATATGCCGAAGGTTTAAATGGCTCACCCTGCATATAAATTAGTTAAATGACTTGTCATGTACCTTAAGGGCAATCTGTTCATCATTGGTTTTGTATGAGCTCCTAAATAATGCAGAACGATAAAGCAAAAATTGGCCTAATAGATGGTGAAATTGTTATAAGAAGCCCTCTGGACCTAATTGAAAGGAGAATCGAATTTGCTTCTATTATACATTGAGGAAGTACTGAAGGTAATTTGTGAACCATTAGAGGCAACTAATAGTTACATCATTCTGCAGAAATGCGAGAGGGAATTCTGGGGTTGTTTTGAGACATTTTAGATGGTGAGCTTTAGCCTGGGGCTTGAGGCTGGGGGTTATGAGCAGACAATTAATCAACTATTTCTTTTTTTCTGTCGGGTTTGGAAACTATAGGGCATCGTCATCACCACCCTGGTACAATGAAGAACTTCGCTCACTCCGTAATCACAGAAACAAATTGTGGCTAACTTACCTTATTTCTCGATCTGATTCTGACTATTCTAACTACCAGCGCGCATATACCCATTTCTCTGAACTTTGTGAATTCCTTTACCTTGATTATCTCACCCGAATGCAATCTAACCTGATTTCTAATCCTAAGCGTTTCTTCAACTTCATAAACGCTAAAAGTAAATCCGATAGCTATCCATCCACTTTAAACTTTCTTAATACATCGTCAGCAGACCCTAAGATTGTTGCAAACTTGTTTGCTCATTTCTTTAGCCAATCGTTTACCGACCAAGTCTCGGAACCGGACTACGACTACTTTTCTCATATGAACAACTGCGCCCATACGTCTTTGGCCTCTATTCATATAACCTTGCCACTGGTTAAAGAGAATATAAATAAACTAAAGGACGATTACTCCCCCGGCCCCGATGGCTTACCGGCCATAGTCTTAAAAAAATGTGCAAACTACTTGGCCCAACCCCTCACTGCCCTTTTCCAAAAATCTATCTCACAGGGGATTTTTCCTCAATTGTGGAAAAACTCATATATTATCCCCATCCACAAAAACGGTCGTAAGAACGAAGTATCTAACAACCGCCCCATCGCCAAACTGTCTTGTATACCCAAGCTCTTCGAAAGCATTGTCTACGATTCAATGTTTTTCCACTGCAAACCCATCTTTTCCCCAAACCAACACGGCTTTCTTAAGGGTAGGTCAACAACCACTAACCTAACCGAATTCGTTTCAGGTACTTTGTGCGCCTTAGAAGAATGCAAAGAAGTCGACGTCGTTACCACCGACTTCAGCAAGGCGTTCGACAAAATATCGCACAGTATAATCCTTCTAAAACTTAAGGCTCTTGGTTTTCCACCACGGTTTATAACATGGATCAAATCGTACTTAGAAAACCGCCAGTACAAAATCCTCTTTAGATCTTCCGTTTCTGACCCTATTAAAGCCACCTCAGGAGTCCCCCAAGGTAGCCATCTTGGTCCATTGATCTTCATCTTGACAATTAATGATGTCGATTGTATCATCAAAAACTCCTTTATATCTGTTTATGCTGACGACATGAAAATTTACAGGCACATATCATCTCCCGCTGACCCCCGGTCACTTCAAGATGACTTAAACAGATTTTCAACCTGGTGCCAAAAAAACTGTTTGCAGCTTAATGTGAGTAAATGCCAAGCTATCACATACTCCCGTAAGCGCTTCCCACCACCTCCCAGACTATACTTTATCTGCAATGAACCTGTGCCCCTAGTCACCTCATTACGTGACTTGGGTGTTATCTGCGATCGGGAACTCAATTTTCGGTCCCACATTGATAGCATTATTCGTAGAGCCAACTCTGCGCTCGGTTTTGTAAAGCGTTGGTCCAAGGAGTTTTTAAACCCGTATGTCACGAAATCCCTGTATATCACTTTCGTAAGGCCTCTGCTTGAATACGCTAGCCAAGTATGGTCCCCTCATTATGATATCCATATCAAGAGAATTGAAGCCGTTCAGCGCAGGTTCATTCGCTTTGCCCTACGTGGTCTTCCCTGGGTAGACACCCACAACCTGCCACCCTATAGAGACCGCTTGAAACTGATCAACCTGGAATCTCTTGAAAAACGTCGCGATGTTGCCGATGTTCTATTCGTTCATCAGCTATTAGCCGGCAACATAGATTGTCCATCGTTGCTTCAAATAATTTCTCTTAACACCAATCCTCGCAACCTCAGGTCTGTTCCCCTCTTTCGTCTTGTCCCCCACCGTACCAACTATGGTTTGCATGAGCCCATGTCCAGAATGCTGCATAAAGCGAATAACATGCATGATGACGCTTTCATTTTCCACTGCAGCAGAATAACACTGCGAAATGCCCTTTACACACCCTCTACCTCCTCTTAACCCACTCTCATCTGCCCTTTCATCTCTTTTCATAGTTTTTAATTGTTAGTTAATAAGATCTAATACAAAAAAAAAAAAAAATACAACTTCCTTCCCTTACCTTAACTGCCTGTTTTTCTTAGATTTAAGTACTAGCTTGTATTAAGCTTGTATTAAGTTAATAATAAATATATACTGGAGCACTCAGACGTAACTGGTCCATTGTACTACTCTTAACCAACTAAGAGCGCATGATAAAATATGTAGAGCATATTCACAGTGTACAAGATCAGAGTCATCTTTGATTGAATCCACCATTCCTTCCCAAAAATTTATTAAATTTTTACATCTCAGCAACACTTATCTTTGGACAAGTCTTGAAGAGTGGTTGTCCATTCCTTTAGCAAAGGACGAAATAAGTATAAAAACCCTGCCTCTACCTCAAGTCCCACTCCTAACTGTTTTTTTCAAAGGACGTGCATAGAAAATATCCCGTCGTTATCGGAAAAAATGTATATGGATCCATTCATCCTCAATTCAGTGGTGAAATCGAATCCCATTACCAATGCATCTGACTTGTACATTTTTTTTTTATCAAATTCAATGAATTTATTTGTACACACTCGTACTGCCCTGGTGCATATACATAGAGGTTGGACTATTTGAACCACTCAACTGCTTGCAGGAAGAAAACAACATTCCTGTCATTGACAGTGCGAGGAAAATTCTATTTTATGTCCCGCCATCGTGCATTCGAATTTTATTGCTTTAGTTTTACCCCTTTTTTCACATTTAGTGCCGAAAAAATCATGTTCTATTTATTCCCAAGGACTCGAGTTAAATTATTGACAAAAAAAAAAGTAACGGCAAAACTCAACCATAATGGATGATGATGGCAGACGGTGGCGGCGTTGAAATCGCATGACTGTTTCGCTACGATTGTGATATAAAATGCCATTCGACCATAAATACAAAATAAAATCAAACAAAAACACATTTTTCCATCTACTAATTTGATTCGTCCTGCCAAAAAGGAAAAAACAACTTCAACTATCCAATCCATTCAGTTGAATTTCATCATCATCGTCGTTGTCATTATCATCATGAACACTTCATTCCCATTGAAGCACATTCAAATTCATTTTGATTGCATTCGGTTGCATTTGCAGACCCCCGACCGATGCTTGATTGCAGCAATCAATACATTTTGGATAGAAAGGATATTTATGCCAAAATTAAATTAAAAGCAAATGAAAGAACATCCTTTTGCTGGAATGTAAACTCAATTAATAGTTTTTTTTCCATTTTTTTAATTTTTAATTATTTTTAAATTATGTGCAGCATTCTATGTAATTAAATTACGTTTTAATTGAACGTGTAATTTAAATTTATTTTCTCAAGAGGTTATGTAAGCGAGCTGTAAGCAGTCATTATAGCAGTGGTTATTCGAAAAAGAACTTAATTAGCGATGAATGTGTGTCACTTTGATAACACTTAGCGTAGGCTAGGTTTTCTGCATCAGGCCGTAGCCCAATTGAAACCACAGAATGGTTGAAAGCATAAAAACCGGGCCTGCCCGGGTCAGTTGGAACGCAGATTCATTGCCTACAATTCCTTGGCGACCAAGCATCTAACCAAGTTCGACCTTCTTGTGTTTGGCAAAAGATTGTAGGACATCGTAGCAGTACTTGAATTACTTGCATTTCCCTAAGTGGAAAGTCAGTCCTTTAAGAGATGTCTGGCTGTCTGAAAAGATGTACAGGTATCCTGGTGCTTTTTATACCTTTCAATGCTTACTTTATAGCAGATCGCTATGACATGAATTTCACCCTGGATCACGTTTTCATTGGTATCGAAGCTTTGGTGTTTTATAATACCTCCAATTTCAGATATCATTTTCGACTTATCGGTAAAGTAGAGCAAACTTTTTGGGTTCAATAGGAGCTCCATTAGACCAGTCTACACCAACCAATATCTCTGGCTCAAATAACCTACCAAACCGGTGCTCTTTGACCATTAAGTCGGAGATAGAACAGAACATACCTCGTCCTGGGGCCAAGTTGTCAATTCCGTGTCGTCGTCAGTGTTAACTCTGACTACATGATTCCATATCACTTCGTTAAACCCATCTCCTGCATCTTCCCAGGCAGAGAATAGTGGGAAAACAAAGAAATTCTTATGAAAACTCCCCTATAACAGCAGTGTTTTCCAGGCAAAGGTTCTAGCAATGACCACAGCTGCCGAATTGCTCACGGTATCACGGGAGTATATCACGATCTTCATAGACAGCCAAAAGCATTTTTTTTTTTAAGATCCTGTCCTTATGGCTGACCCTGCGACCTAGCAAGACCTATTGTGTCTCCAGTCTTCTTAGCCTAATAGGTCTATTACCTTCATAATGAAGGTGAGTATGTCATTAGTAGCCGAGTTTCTAAACTCCGCTAACGAACAGAATTCCCCATTAAAGATCCGTCTACATAGCCGGTATAATGCTGGACACTCACAGAGAACGTGCTCAGGGGTTTCTTCCTCTTCCAACCAACATTCGGTATCTGAGCAAAGGTTTAGTTTGTTGAGATGATATCTTAGGCCACAATGGCCGGTTAGGAAGCCAATTCATGTTGTTCCTGTCATGGTTTAGAATTTGTCAGAAAAGTGTTTTATAAGTCTCTTGGATTGAGTGGGATGTCAATGCTTTAAGCTCTGCCTGACTATCTGAAGAGATATACATTTTTGCATCCATAATACCTTTATCGAGGTTTATCCTGGCGCAGATCTTAGTAGCATGGATTTCAGTCTGGAATACTCTGAGACACATCCCCATTGTTACCGACCCACTCCGGGAGCCATTTTTGATCCGTCGGTAAACCATACCAAACATTCTGGGTGTGAAACGGGTTCTCCATTAGACCAGTCGATATGGTTTAATATTTCTACCTCACATAGCCTTCCACAAGATTACCTGATTTATACTTGTTTTCTAGCTGCAGCTCTATAGCACAACGGGCGAAGATATATAGGGGTGTGAGTCCGATGACAGCCTATATGGCTGAAGTAATGTAGGTGCGCATAGCACCTGTTATACCGAGACAGGCTATAGTCCCTCAAGCTTTATTGGCGTCGTTCGTTCTAATACTATTAGCCACCAAACTATGGCCGCGTATGTTATTATGGGTCTAACTATCGAAATGTAAAGCTAATCATTCTGGGATTAAGACCCCAAGTTCTGTCGTAGAAACGCCGAGTAGCACACAAGGCTATAGTGGCACGATCAACCGCGAACTTGATATGTGCATTCCAATTTAAGATTTTGTATAAGACAACGTCGAGGTACTTCACCTCGTTGGAATAGCCTACAGTGTTGCCTTTGACGATGATAGGTCCGAGATTGAGCCAAAAGCATTAGGTGCTACTCAGAATACATGCAAGCTTTTAAAGTGCAGTCGCTAAGAGCTGAAGGTTCTTGACAAGCAGCATAATGCAAAACTCTACTGGGTTCCCGCCAACAGTGGTGTGCAAGATTGCCTTAGATAACACCTTGAAAAGTCTCTCTACCACATGCTATCTGATTGACATTCCTTAAGTCCCTTATAGACTACGGTTTCTAGTGCCAGGATTAATTTCGTCCAAAGCGTTTTTATGTGATTGCTCCCAAATTAAAAAGAATTTTCCGTTGCTCTTTCTTTGAACCACATTCAATTTTTCAATATTTCGCCCACCCTAGAGTGGTATTATCCTGTTCGCGTCACGACCCTCTTTATTTTTTTAATTTGATGCTCCCTTGAGAGACCATTTAGGCCAGAAGTTCCTCCATCTGGTTGCTGGGTTACATCTTCCTTTCATTTTGGTGGCGAAAAACCGCCAGTTGCACGGAATGTATTCTGCCTATTTCCCAATTGACTTGATATCCTTCCCCTCCTTGTAACGAAAAAAAAAAGGAAAGAAAAAACTCCTATTGAAAGAAAATGATGTTACATGTTCCAGTGGCAAAGGTTTTATTGGACGAACCGTTCCTTGTTCTCTCAGGTTATTGACTCAATTTATGAGTTACGACTCTTGGGGATTTGGCTGTGTTGTTATTTTTTTTTTTTGCGCTTCTGGGATAAGGAAGGACGCTGAAGGAAATCTGGACACAACTCCAATTCAAATATTGATATTACTCTTGAATTTCTTATTTGGTTTCTGGGCGGGGGGTATTGACATTGATATTTGAAGCTGAACTCGAGGTTAATGCGTTTTTCTTGAGGATAAATTGAAATTTCCTGAATTCTGACTGAGGAGAAGCTCCCTTTTTTTCGTTGGGTGGTGGGGGATAGACAGTGAAGATTGATTAGGAATATTTATCATGAAAAATAATATGATAAACTGGCTGGCAGCTTGGTTTCCTTGTTTGACTTGTGGATTGTAACTTAAAAATGTTCGGTTATTTACAGGAAGATAGGCCTCAGAAGATCATTTGTAGAAACATATGACTAATGGCGTTTGAAAAAAAAAACAATTTTCGAGCTGCCAGTTTCCCAGTAAATTGAGTCTTTGAATGAATTATGTGAGGTTAGAAATTCTAAGTGCAAAGATATATATATAAATCAATTTCTTCATCTTTTGAAGATTAATCTTCTTAGTGACCAAGGCTTTGAGCAAACATTGCTTTTCTGATCCGATAAGGATACGGGGAAGAACATTAAAATCAAAATATTCCGCCTTCTCATTGTCAGCCTCTCTATAAACATAGCAAAAGGTTCAACTGTTTTGTCTAGTAATCATCGGCTTTCAAGTGAGACCAGAAGCACTTTTAGTGAATTAAGCTGACAAAAAGGCTAGAAAAAAGCTTTTGGCATGCCTAAAAGATGACATTCCGAAACATTACCTTGTTGCAACAAAAGAACGAATGCGAAGAACCAGTCATGTTACGGCCAGAACCACAACTAAAAGGACGTTCAACGTTGAAAAGTTGCAGCCGCTACAGACAGCAAAAGCCTTTGCCCATCGAGTTTTCTTAGAAGTCTCCAGAAGTATCTCTATATGTAGCAGGAAAAAGCGCAGAAGACCAGTGTGGGCATATTGCCAGCAACACATTAGGAATGTCGTGTTTAGCATGACTGCGGGAAACCGTTCATATGCGCACAAGCCAATGCAAACAAAATGGCTGCATGTAAGGAAGTACTGTAGAAGAGTACGTTAGATGCTCGTCAGCTCTAAAAGAAAACAAAAGGACAGATGAAAACCACAAGAAAAAGGAGTATGAGAAATGTGAGATCTGAAAGATGTAGAAGTGTTAGATTAAGGAAACAGATCCTGAATTTGTATAAAAGAGTCAGGAGGCACGCTTGCAGTTGCCCATCTAAGATGATCAGACGGGGTATTTCTTGTCCTCTCACTCATACCCCAAAGATGCCACCGTGGCCTGCCTTTGGTTCATGAAAATAACGCACACCGTGGGGCGAATGCAAACCACGGATTCGCTTCTCATAGCGTAGCCCCCGAAGACAAAAGGGGGAATATTACAATGGAGAAGCAGTTATTGCAAAACATATGAAAAGACAATCCCCGAAGATTGAAACCTTAAAACCATTTTCCCTATCTATGAGAAAAAGGCAGCCTCACTCCCTACAATTTTAGAGGTATATGCCTTCTGAATATGGCATACAGAATTCTGATGTTATGCCGAAGCGACAAACCAGTGCGGTTTCCAGGGCTCAAAAATCGGCGATTAACCAATTCTTCGTGTTACGTCAAATCCCGCAACAGACCTAAGAGCTCCAGATCGATACCTACCACCTGCTTGCCGATTCCAAGGCTACATACATATATGGAGCTATTCGCGCAATGTCTAAGCGTTGGTTTAGTTTTGATACCACTGCACCACTGCCATCTCGGCCAGAATGTTACGTTGGGCAACTGCGAGGAAGTGAAAGAGCTCATTTACCTAGGCTCTGCTATAATGTTGTTGAGCAGTCACCACTGATACACTATCAGATCCAGGGGCTTTTTTTTTAAAGACCTTGGTATCCGATAACTTTTCAGTTCCCTACTTCAGACGTTAGGTTAGGTTAAGTTGAAGTGGCTGCTACCTGAAGCCAACACGCGTGGACCAATGATAGGTCCGTTATGATACCACATGGATCTGTGAGAATTTTCCATTATCTACTAGCTAAATCACTAAGAGCTTCTGATGAAGCCTAGGAGACTTCTAATATCCCTGTTGATAAGATCGCCTAGATCGTTATAGAAAAAAGCACCTAGGTGAGTTTTTCTTCAATGGGAGAGAGCAGGGCAGGTGTAAAGAAGGTGAAGGATAGTTTCCTCCTCTTCTTCGTCCATGCAGTTTCTGCAGAAATCATTTGAGACATCAGACGTTAGGATTTACGATCCCAAATGTATGTATGGTTTCGTATATGTACCTACACCCTGCTAGTGTGAATGTCCATGTACCATCACTTTACCATAGAAAGCTATGCTTGGTATGGTCTCTTAGTTTGAAGCTCCGTGTATCCTCTACTTTTAGTACATTTAAGCAGTAAATATTTAGTTCACAACAAAACCTATTGTAGAAAGAATCTTAGGCTGCACAGACAGTGAATCGATAAAGCGATGCGATGCGAGAAGTGAGAAGCGTGCGCTAAAACTGTTCACTTGTATTCTTATGCACGTGTGCACAGTGAAGCGATAAGAATTCCTGTGAAAAGTTTCATCGCATGCTTCTCGCATCGCATCATTGTGCGCGTAGCCTTAGACAGTAGACTGCTGATTTAGAATAAGAAACAACCTAGAGAGAGAAATTGGCTGACACGCTTATGGCTCCGAATTCGGTCTATTTTTCCATGACTTCTAGAACTCAGTGACAATGAAACTAAAAATGGATCAGAGATATCATCGGCCTATGGTACAGCTGGTAATACAGGAGTAATTTCGATCGTTGTTGTATGGCTTCGGGTTTTTTCATATTGTATGGTTCCTTTCGTTGTCCTTTGTTATTAAATTCGTCCGTTGGGATATATATTCGGAAATAATGAAGGATCCGACATATTAAGGACCCAATTCCACCAAGCAGTAGCAGTTAACAGCGACGAGAACAAAACTTTACATCGGTGTGCAGGTGTCTATTTAGCCTTTGGAGTCAGAGAAATAAAATCAATGCTTCATCAGTTTTGCTGATGTGGCCGCCGTAGGACTGCCATCCCAGCTATATAGCTTCGAGCCCCAGCAATATCAACCAAACTTATTTTACATCATCATCTGTCAGTGGGCAATGACAAACTTACAAAAATATAAATTCTCATAAAGGGGCTTCCCAACTCTAGTCTCTGTCATGTTGGGGTGCCTCTATCTTTATGGACGGCTCTAAAACAGCCGAAGGAGTCGGTGCGGGTGTCTTTTCAGAAGACCTGGACACACACCATTCTCCCCAACCACTGTAGTGTCTCCCCAGCCGAAGTCATAGTTATTAATCAAGCCGCCGCTTGGCTGAACGCTATCCCAATATCACGCACGGATATTGCGATTTAAATCGACAGCCAGGCTGCGATCAAGTCTGTCGTATCCAACACAATAAAATCTGGGGCAGTGAAGGACTGCTGCGTGCCTCTAAACAAGATCGCTAACAGTATAACAGTATAACGCCACACTCTGTCGGGTCGCTGGTCACTGCGACATTCAAGGGAAGTATGGGGCTGACGAATTAGCTAGACTAAGCTGCCAATGTACAGCGCCTATGTTGTTTGTTAAACACCTGACTGACACCGACGCTCTGTCGAAAGCAAATCATAGATGGCAGCACCTCGATTACTGTAACAATGTCAGGCTGATCTGGTCTGTCCTGGATCTGAAGAGATTAATACGACTTAAAAGGGAGCAACTTTCAAAACTAATCAACATCCCCACGGGGCACTGCATCCTAGGCAGATATGCTCAACGCCTGGATATAGCATGTCACAATTGCTGCAGGAGCTGCAGAAACGGGGAGGAGGAGGAGTCCACTGCGCACTTCCTTTGCACCTGTCCCGCTCTGGCTTACACCAGGAAAGCCACCATAGGCCAATACTACTTTAACGATCTAAATGATCTGAACTCCACCCGCATGGCCGATCTCAAAAACTACGTTAGGAAATCTAAATGATTTGAGGAGTAAGCAGGCTTCATACCCCAGTACTCAATGGTATCACAATAGACCTACTTTCTGGTCTAAGTGTACCTCCTTGGAGGACCACTTTTAACTAACTATGTTGGAGTGAACTGACTTCTTAATCCGAAAAATGACCACAACACTTCATCTTAGCTTTTACAGGACAATAAGTCCTGGTTTTAGAACGAACGTCATGTTTGTTTAATTCTATTGAAGTTACAGGGTCTCGACCGAACTCAGATGTACATACACTTGATCTTAGTCATTTTAATGGCATAGTCGCTCCAATCATCTTCTTTTTATTGATTTCTTTGCCGCGGTTACATATATTTTCGACTAGATTCCGTTCTTGTCGGACGTTTGTTCGTTAGGTTGTCTTCTTGTCCTTCTTACCTTTGTATGTACATACATATGTACGTGTACACTGTCAGTAAAAATATTGGCAACCGATGCCTTGAGTTATCCTTGACTGTCATTGGTCATCGCAATTCCCTCCGTAGGGACAGAAAACAAAATGGCAGGATTACTGGATTGAATCAGGTACACATGTCCATATTCCCATGTCAACCGAGATGAGCAACGCCATCAACATAAAAATTTTGTAATAAAAAACCCAGATTTTCATTTCCTTTTCCCTCATCCTCTTGTCATATCTTTTCCATTTCTTATTCATTATTGGCTTGCAGCCAACGAACACAACAAAAAGGACACAACCGAAGGAAATAATAAAGAATATGGATATGGAAGCAGCCGCGTCTGTAAAACAAATGGAGTCACATTACTACTGACCATGACCTCGAAACACTTGAATAACCATGACGTTATGAAATGAGCGAAAGGACGAAAAGCAATTTTACTTTTAATCCTGCATATAAAGGATATATTTAATGACTTCTGGGCAGACTCCCTATCCCTATTCCCCTGTAGAGGTTTCAGGGACTTATGGTCAATTGAAGATTGATTTGATGGCGAAGCCACATAACTACACCGAGAGATGTGCTATCAGTTATTCTATTATCCTTGAGGAAAGCAACCAAGACAAGAATGATGATTGTAACTTTTCCGCTATATGTACGGCCGTGTGTAGGTATTGCCCACATTAAATAAGTATGAATGGAAAGGAAATTAAACGAGGAATGGACAGCAGGATCAGGGGAAACTTAAACGAGGCGCGTGGGCTTTGTAAATAATTAAAGAGGCCTCAAGTTATCATAAAGGACGATAGTTTGTCGTAATTATCGTCGTTGGGATTGGAACGGGAAATATTGCAAGAACGTGTTTGGGTAATTTTATCGCACGTGACTGAGGAAATGCGTACTGTTGAGGAGGAACTTGTGTGGCTTCATTTGGTTTGATTGATATCCTTTCGATGGCGGTAGCTCCTTGTTGGGTTTTATCTTTCAAGCGGAAGGGTGCCCGACAAACGCTATTACATTCTTTACTTTGTGTAATCAGAAGGTCTGGATTGTGATTTTGGAAATAAGATGTTGGCGGAGTTGATTTTGGAAAAAAACAAAGGCATCATTCACGTCGATCAAGATCTAATCTGCCGTATTGTGTGAGCGCCTGAAGCCGTTCGTCAACAACCTGATCGGTCCATATCAGTGTGGCTTCAGGCCAGGCAAGACCACCACCGACCAAATATTCACACTCAGGCAGATCTTGGAAAAACCCAGGAACTTCAAATCGATTCCAACCATCTTTTCATCGTATGACAGCATTTATAGAGACGAGCTATGCCGAACCATGTCTAGTTTTGGCATCCCTACCAAACTCGTCCGTTTGTGCAGGATGCACGCTGCTCCATCAAGGTCGGTCAAGACCACACCGAGACCTTTGATGTCAGAAAGGATTTAGAGAAGGCGACGCGCTTTAATGCGACTTCTTCAACATCGTTCTTGAAAGAGTTGTGTAAAACTCACGCGCCAACACCAGAGGCACAATAATTCAAAAATCCGTCCAACTACTCGCATACGCTGATGATATTGACATAATTGGAAGAACGCAGCGTGATGTCACTGGTGCGTTCGTGAGTAGCGAGATGGAGCCGTCGAAGATGGGCTTAGCGGTCAATGAGGGCAAGACGAAGTATATGCTGTTAACAAGAAAGGTTACACAACACCGACGTCTCGGACAGAACGTCACAATAGACAGTTATAACTTTGAGGTAGTTAAGGACTTTGTCTACCTAGGCTCCGTTATAAATTTAGACAATGATACCAGCGCTGAGATTAAACGAAGAATAACTTTTGCCAATCGCTGTTTCTGTGGACAATTGAGGCAATTGAGGCAATTGAGTAGCAAAACCATCTCTCGAACAACTAAGGTGACCCTGTTTACGAACTTAATCGTCCCAGTCCTGCTCTACGAAGCAGAGGCATGGACTCTGTCTAAAGCGGATGAGGTTGCTCTTGGCTGTTTCGAGAGGACAATTCTTCGGGTAATTTATGGTCCCGTCTGCATAGACGGGGAGTGAAGGAGGAGATACAACGACGAAACGTACGGGCTGTACAGCGGCATCGACTTAGCCAGAAGAGTGAAGCTCCAACGACTGAGGTGGCTGGGTCATGTAGAGCGGATGGACACCAATGCTCCGGCCCGGAGAATTCTCGAATCCACACCCGAGGGACGGCGCAGTCGAGGAAGACCGCGACTCAGGTGGCGCACGCAAGTGGAAGGGGACCTCAACTAACTTGACGTGCGAAACTGGAGGCAGCTGGCTAAAGTTCCAACCCGGACTGTAGCTCCACCTTAAGTAAGATAGTTCGAGGGCCTGTTATTAGTAATTGGATGAAATCTGCATTAAAAAAACTATCTACTTGGGTAAAGTCTTACGGTCTAGGAGTAAATTCAACCAAAATCGAACTATATACATATGTACAGGGTGGGGCAAAAGCAATGTCATAATGTGAATGTGCCATAATTTTTGCAAATGACGTCAAATGATTTGACATTTACATATGTTGTAGACAGATTGAGAATTAGTAGACAACAAGCAATGGAGCGATAAAAAAATAAATAGCTGTCGCGACAGCCAAGGCCTAGCTTCTCGCGACCATTCATGTTGTGCGTTTTGTATTGTTTGCACGAATGGAAGGGACCTACCATTTATTGCCGACTCCGAACGGCGAAGTGAGAAGCTCTATCATGACAGATTATACTCCCGCAGGCTTGTC
This sequence comes from Matsumyia berberina, assembly GCA_917880715.2. Classification (NCBI taxonomy): domain Eukaryota; kingdom Metazoa; phylum Arthropoda; class Insecta; order Diptera; family Syrphidae; genus Matsumyia; species Matsumyia berberina. Next base: position 62,306,852 of record OU862871.1, read on the forward strand.
ATTCCCCGACGAGAGGTGGTGCCGCGATAAATGTTCGGTGTTCCTGGCTGTGGCTTATACTCACGCCGCTCGCACAGCAGTCCAACGCATTAACCACAGAGCCACGGCGACCAAGAAGCAGCGATTGGCAAGAGTTATTCTTCGCATGATTTATGCGCTGGTATTGTTATTGGTTGTGACAGCGGAGCCGAGGTAAACGAAGTCCTTTACTACCTCGAAGTTATAGCTATCTACCGTGACGTTCTGTCCGAGACGTAAATGTTGGGTGTCCCTTCTTGATGACAGCATATATTTTGTTTTGCCCTCATTCACCGCTAGGCCCATTTTCGCCGCTTCCATCTCAATACTCGATGCTGTCATACGCGGCCTTAAAATCGATGAAAAGGTGGTGGGTATCGATCTAAAGTTCCTGAGTTTTTTCCCAAGATCTGCCGCAGTGTGAATATTTGCTCAATGGTAGACTTTCCTGGCCTAAATCCACACTGATATGGACCGATCAGGTTGTTGATGAACGGCTTCAGGCGCTCACTCAACATGGCAGATAAGGTCGTGGTTGGCGCAGTTCAGAGGGTCTCCTTTCTTGAGGATCGAGCTAATAATACTGAGGTTCTATTCATCGGGCATACTTTCTTTCGACCACATTTTACAGATGAGTTGGTGCGTGCTTTATATCAAGTCATCGGCCGCCGCTTTGAACAGCTCAGCCGTTAGCACAGGCAGTATTGTGATTCTTAAGCTTAGGCTTAGAAAAGCCTTGGAGAAGGAAAAAACTAGTATCCTATCAGGTGTACTGTTCTGACAGGCGATAGGGGCAAGGGCCGTTAGGCTAGGTATTTATTTACAGGACTACTGCAGGAGCTGCCAGAATACAGAAGAAACAGAAACTATCAGGAGCCCGAATCTTCAAATACGGGAAACTGACTTTTTTAAGAACTTGTGGACCTTGCGCAAATTCCAGTTCCCATATTTGAAGATTTGTGCTCCTGGGAGTTTCTGTTTCTTCTGTATTCTGGCAGCTCCTGCAGTAGTCCGGTTTTGCATGATATGTTTCGTCAAGAGATCAGGTTGGTTCGAGACTAGGCCAACCAGTGGATAAATGAGTAAGTGACGGCATCACATGTTCAAAGAAGAATACAATGGATCAAATAGCCCTCTTGCAAGCATTAGTAGTGCTTGCAAGAGGGCACTTTCTCTCCTCCCAACCTTACCTAGCCTAACCTATTCTGAGGGCTTCGAAGAAGATGAGCATAAAATTATCGATTTATATGTACATGGTTTGTCTCTACTCTTTTGCACTGTGAAATGAGATTGAAAACGGTCTAATATAGTCCAAGCAGAGTATTGTGTTGTGTTTTTGGCGGATCTGTGCCTGACCTGTCAGATTGGGAATCCAGCTTTCAGTTTGGCTTATGCGTAGAACACTAGTAGCAACAGATTCTTTTACAAATAGATTTAGTGACGGTCTTGAGCTCCGCGGTGGAGGTTGTTCTTATTGCACCGATTATATTCATACTGGGCATCCTCTTAGTCCTTGTCAGTGTCTTAAGGTTGGTGTTCTAATACGCTACCAACCCATGTCATTACGGGACATGCACAACAGCTGGACACAGTCCGTAGCGATTTTTACAGGAGCTGCAGGGATGAGGAAGAGGAGGAGTCCATACCGCACTTCCTCTGCACATGTATCACCCTCATAAGCATTAAAAAATCCAAGAGAAGAGAATATCTCTTTAAGGATCTAAGTGTTCTTAGTATTGCCACTGTCATTATGGCGGGCCTAAATTCTTATATTGGAAAATCTGATTGGTTTCAGCAGAGGACTTTACCCGAAGTCCTACGGTATCTTTAGTCTAAGTGCATCTCTTAACTACTCAAAACTAACTAAGGCTTATCGTTTCTTGAAATGTATCTCATGTGTATGAATATGACGAATGAAAACCATTCAATTCTTCACTTAGGTGTACTGAGGTGCTTTGCGACAAACACGCATCTTCCTACTAAGTAAAGCTCCATTTCACCGACCCTTGAACCTTTACATCATCCATCAAACGCATCAATAATCTTGTTTTGCTTGTATTTTCCAAATTACGAGTTCGTTGAAAATGAAATTTTTGCAAGTAATGCTTGCTGTTGCCAGCACACGCGCTGCAGAACGCTGATGTTTAATTAGATTTCTCATTCAACTTGATCATGTGACGTTTTTTTATCGCAATAAAGTGCGGCAACTGGGTTTGTTTCAGTATTTCAATGTTAAATTGTGATGGCAAGCCTATTTAAGTAGGTCAAGATGGCGTGCATGCGAAATAAATTTCTACGAATTTAATCATTTGTTCACAGTTAATAGCTTTACGTCAAGTTATGAGCTGATGGTATTTGTAAATTGACAAAGAAATGACCTTTGATATGTGATTTGTTCGAATCTGACAAGAACAGATGAAAATAACCATCAAGAGTCACCTTGAGGTGCAATATGGTATACTGATGAATACGTTCAGCGGAAAAAGGTGACATATGTTGACGTTAGTCGGTGACACAAGCACTGCAAAAGCTCCGCTAAATCAGGCCAGCAAGAAATTGTCGTGCACAGGCGGAACCGAGAAAAATGTTGCCTAGTAATAACAGCGCCTATGCAGTCTTCTAGTTTGAGGAAGTCGAAGAGTTCCTACAAGCATCTCAAGCAACTTGCAGTTCGCTTGAATCCCAGAACGAAGGGCCTTCGAAACAACGAAAGATATCTAATTAGAAAATTTTAGGAAATCGATTGTGTCTTCAGGCAGCATTTTCAGCAGCTGCATAATGGGTATGTGGTGGAGGGTCTAATAAAGAATCAATTTTGCAGCCATGAAGCATCAGAAAAACAACAAAGCTGACGGGTATGATGACTTACCATGGGTGGCTTTTCAATACAGAGAAAATGGCGTCGTAGGATGCATGCACGACCACAAAAGTATGCCCGATGACTGATGACTAACAGTTCTATTTGCCCCTCGTTAAAAAGGTGATCCTGTGCCCTGTAAGAACTATCGAGGCCCGGCACTAAAACATCGACCTAATCCCGAGAACGATTTTGATGTACCTATGTAAGTGTTTCAATCGGCTAAGTAGTCTGCGCTGTCCGATATTATGATCCCACCTGCTTTGACGATTGATGGAGGAGAAGATTTAAGCACAAGCTATACGAGCTGTACAGTGACACCGACCTGGTCAAAAAGATATGAGATAGCTAGATCATGTAGAGCAGATGAACACGAATGCTTCAGCCCGAAAAATCTTCGACTCCACACCTGAGGGACTACACAGAAAAGGACGACCTCATCTCCGATAGCGTGCGTTGAGCAAGGATCGTGCTAGCTGGAGGGGCTTTTTAGTTAAGGTCCTGGTGCACCCCGAACTGTACCGCCATCATAAGTAAGTAAGACAGGTCGGACTGTTTTAATAAAATAGACAACTGGTGTGACGACCCGAAATGTGTCAAGCCTTAGCTCCTCGCAACCGTTCATTTTTCGCATGATTTTTTTACACGACTTACGGTTTATTGCCGCCGAATTGCTATGTCCTAGAGTAAAACTTTCAAAATGTTTTCGTCCATTGTCCGTCCTGTCTCCAATAGAGTGTCTATTCTCTTATCACCATTTTCATGGCTTTAAGGTGAGGAAGGTTCGAGTTAGAGTTTCTTGTTTGCTTTTAAGGCTCCTCGTCAGATTTCAAAACACGTTCCACTTGGGTTCCATTTCAACATAACTTGTACTTAAGTGACTGAAGGCCACCACATTTCCGTGCTGATTTATCCATTTGAGCAAATTCTAAAGCTTGAGCCATGGACTTACAAAGTTAACCACTTATAAGTTATAATTTCTTGTTACCTAGGTGAGGTACGGTGTTCGCCGTTAGTGTTGTTCTTCGGACGATCAACATGAAAAGCTCAAATCCGGATATTCCAAGGTTCACTACTAAATTTGCCTTAGTAAATCCATAGAATACCCACTTTTCGTAGATTTTTACATTAGTCAGTTTAAGGATTCACCTACAGCATAAATTACCACCTTAACCTCTAGAACACACTACAAAATGCTTGCATTCTCCAACAAAGTAAGCCACATACACCCGTAAAAAACTTGTCTACAAAGTTGCCTAATAAAAATGCAACCAAAACTGTGCAAGCAAATTCTTCCTTACACAGCCGCAGCCGAACTAATTTGTACATATGTGTGGTGGAGAACTTCTGAATACCTTTCCAGTTGAGAGAGTTTGCCAGAGAAAAAAAAGAACACAAGTGAAAACCTCTAGAACCTAAACCCCCCTACGACCATAGAAAACAAACCATGTCAGGCAGAAAACTTGTGTGTTCCATTTCCTAGACATTTTACATATTTTCGTTGCGTTCGTCCTTTTTTTTGCAAGTTTTCATACAACAGGAAGGATATGCAAAAGTCCACCACAAGGAGGACACCAGTAGATGACGGTATAAGGAGAACATCAAGCGTATGAATACCATATCCAACGTATTCAACGCATTCGAGGGAGAAATGTATTCTCTAAATCTCACAGGATACTTTCAAGGATCTGTGAATGCATGGTGTACTTGTATGTATATCAAACGCAGTTTGTTTGTACGGAAGACTTCTTAAAGCGTGAAACGCATCAACAATCCTGCGGTGTCAGGAAGGACTACAATAAATTGGATTACAGGATGATCTCCCAAGACAAACACAGTCCGTCACGGCTGAAATAATCCTTGCGAAGGATTTACCTTACCATACACACACTTTGGTGGATTACATAGCCGAAGAAGGATGCATAATGAACGGCTGGGTTATGATAGGCGTACATCAGAACCGCGATGCGATTTCACTGGAATAGACGTAGGTAATATAATGCCAAGGTGGTGTGGCAGGAGCCTCTTAAGGAGGACTATCGCGCGCAGGTATAGCACGAGTTGTGAGAAACAAGGCAGAAGGAAAACATTGTCTCTAATGGAATTTCTGGCACGAAGTATCAGCAAGTTTACATTGTATACATTTTCCAGGTAAATTTAATTAAAAACATGATTCAGTCGCTTTGAACAGGGTTTTGTGTTTTTATTAATAAAACGGCGGAAATGGCGACTCGTGTATCATGGCGCATATTCAGTGTCTATCGTCAATCGGCTCTGCAGCTTTATTCTGTCTCTTATTTACTCTTACATCATCTTGTTCAGACGTTAGACACGTGCATTTAAGAGGACACAAGTGTCCACAAGTTTTTTCAATCCGAACTCTGCCTACCAACTAGTCTTGAACGAAGATTGGGTCTCAGCCTCTTTGGATAGCTGTTGGGGGTAGCTAATGATGGTTAATGGATCCGGACAACAGCCCAGAATTTCAGATGGAAGCAAGGTGGTGTCTGCAGTTAGTAAAGTCCATATGTGGGTACCTTAACTTATTCGAGCCTAGGAGTGCATGACATGTATCTGGTCCTTTAGGTTAGACGTGGTTCAACTGCTAGACGATGGAATAATCTCATGTAAGACGTAAGATGTTAGATGTTAAAAGTTGGAGTGTGTGTATGCACTGCCCTTTACACATCTGTTGTGCTCCCCCGAACTGGTATCGGCCGATAAGTCTCGACCTATAGCACCTCCTGCAATCCAGACACTCTGTGGAATCGGAGTATCTGGATTGAGTTCAACGATGAGAGCTCCCTTTCAGAGAAAGTGTACGCTCCCAGGTGTGCTCTTCTTTTGTGGATTAATGCTCCACAGTCCATAAGGAGGAGCGAAGGGGTCACCATGGCATCACTGCAGAATCTGCAGTTCCCGTTCGCTTCTATTCCCATTTTCCTGAGATGCTCCCTGAGTCAGTTGTAGTGCCCGAGATGTTTCTTTGGCTGCCTTAGTCCTGGGATTGCTTCCCATAGTCTTTTTCTTTTACATTCTTCCTCTCTTCACAGTTTCTTTTGGATTCGATGCGGTCCCAGCCCACAGAATGGCTCGGGTCCAACGAATGGTGTTTCTGACCCTTTCCTTGCCAGTTCATCGGCTGTCTCATTTCCCTCAATCCCTATATGATCTGGAACCCAGTAGAGAGTGACTTTATTGTTCTGGCCCACTCGGTTTATCTTTTCCAGACCTGGATCTGATTTCATAGGAACTTAGTGCCTTGATGGCAGCCTGGCTGTATGATAGTATCGCGATGATATCGTGATATCTTTTATTGAGGCTGATTTGTGCAGATATTTCGATCGCATATATGTACCTCTGCTTGAAAAATACTGGGCGATGTTCCCATGGACTCCGAGAACATCTTATGATAATTCGACTCAAAGCTGAATTCGCCAATATCAGCTTAATATGCGCTCTTGCACAAGAGCCAGGAACAGGGATGGTGCCACAGAAAAACGATTTAAACGTCAAAATATTAAAGGAGGTCATCTTTGGCAGGACAGTTGGTAACTATAGCCAACACGACAAAACATCTGGAAACGGACTTCGGCTAATTAACCTTACTGCGCGGTGGAACGCCAATGTAAAAAGTCACAGTTTCCTCATCTCAACATTTGCAAGGGGACGTGCCGGTTCCTGATCATGGAATAATTAATCAATTTAGTCACCTTCCAATCCGTTCAAGGTACGTCTTCAGTAATCCAGATGTCAGAACCTTTCGAGCTGATAACCTTGACTCGGAGCACTACCTTATTTTAGCCAGGATCGCATGCGAATAGCCCAAGTGACATAACAAAGGAAGACTGTTGTAAGAAGATACAAGTTATTTCAGAAGACGCCAGAACTTCCGCTTAACGTGTATCTCAATCTTAAGGATCCATTCATCGGGCATACTTTCTTCTGACCATATTTTATAGATGAGTTGGCGTATGCTCCTTACCAAGTCGTCACCCGCCGCTTTGAACAGCTCGGCAGTTAGGCCGTCAGCTCCAGCAGCTTTGTTGGACTTTAGCTTCGAAATGGCTTTCTTCACGTCGTCCAGGTCGGGTGGACGGAATTGTTGGTCTTCATCGTCCAGGTTAAATGCTTCAATCTGCCTGACAGCAGGATTTGATTCGTCGACTTTGTTAAACAGTCTGCAGAAGTAGTTATTCCATATCTTCAGCATCGACTGCGATTATACAACGATGTTCCCTTGTTCATCCTTGCAGGCTTCGGTTCGAGCTCTGTAGTCTTGACAGGTTCTTTTTACTCTTTGGTAAGACTTCCGAACATCACTTCTGCAGTTACGTCTCTCTATTTCCTTGATCGCGCTTCTCATGTTCCTTCTCCCTGAGAACCCGGTGTTCGTCTCTCCTCTTCTGCTCGTAGAGTTCGAGAGCAGCTCCGATCCTTCTGTGCAATGCCGCTCTTTATCTATATCTCTCTTGTTTCGCTGCATGTGTTTGCCGGCACCCGTCGTCAAACCAGGGATTTCGTTGCGGTGGCCTAGTGAAATCCAGCACGTCAGAGGTGGCACATTTGATGGCTTTTTGGCAATATTGCCACTGGTCTTCAAAACTTGATGCTGGCGGAATAGGATATCTTGAGAGATCAAGAGAGACTCGATCGAAAAAGGATCTGGTCTTAGCCTCTCTTTTCCCTAGCTCATCTTAGTTAATGCCTTTGCTCTTACATTGAATAGGGATGGGTGCTCCAACTCCAATTTTGTGACGCTGCCTGGTATAGTGTATAGGGTAGATCTTGCTTAAAGGTTATTCAGCTTGATTTGGAATTTTCACGCCGTAAATTAACCTTTGGAATCATAAACCATCAATATTCAGACACATAAAGGACCAAAATGACCAAAATGCGTTTTTTGTGAACTGTTGCTCGTTGAAAAATTTAATTTCCTAAACGAACAAAATAGTCATTTCGTAGACGATCCAGTACCGATTGTATTTCGTTGACTGTCTCTTGCAGTTGACAACCATTCAAAAATTCACAATCGGTGTGTACACTATGCCCTCTTATATGAGTTTTTCTTCAAGATGCTTAAGAATTGCAACACGGGTTGGATCCAAGCCCAGTGGGGTTAAGGGCGCACACTCTGACTCTCGATGCCTCCAAACTTTTTAAAAAAAAACTGCTTATATCCTTCTAGTTTTTACTTGTCTTAAAAAAAATTAAAGGACATGAATTCAAGTTAAGGTAAAAGACCACTTCTAGTTCATGACTAATGAATATCCTTGAAGGGGTTAAAATACATTTTCTGCCTGTCTCCCTCTTCCCCTGGAGAAACATTCTACAAGGATTCTGAAACCGCATGTGTGTGTTGTGTTTTCATTGCACATTTGCATACACCACACACCAGAATGTCATGGCTGTACACAACGTGGATGCACTAACACTCGTAGTATCTTTAAGCGCAATAATAACTTGATTGTGTTTGTAAAAAAAACTTACAAGTGTGAGTACATACTCTTTCCTCCAAAAGAGTAGCCTACAAGTGTCTCAAGGCTACAAAACAAAAGTGATGTCCTGAAATGGAACAGTAGTTCATTAGTCATATTGTTCGTGGTTTACCCAGGACACAGTATCCTTTAATCATTTTCACACATTCACTCGTGAGGTTTATATCAATCCATGTCCAGGTCACGCCAGACGCCTATGATATGGAGATTCAACAACTATTCTTTGAATCGTAACTAGGAAACAGACAAATTGATTGGTACATTTGTAGTCTACAGACAGGACATCGAACAAACCATTGTCATATGGTATGGTGTGGGGAAAAAAGAAATGAATAAAATCACTTCCTTTTCGAAAAGAGCTTCGTCATAATAGGATTACGGCAGGATCCTTTGGTAGCAAATATGTACAACCGATGAAGAAAGAAAAAAGTCTCATTGCCTTGCAAAATTGAAATGATGTCCTTTCGTTGGTATTTCTTGTTTATAGCGTCTCGATGAACCGGGGTGAAAGAGTTTCCGTTTCCGTTTCCATTCCCATTTCCTTATTTATGTTATTTTCTTTCCTTTCAACGAGCATGGGTAATAACAAAAGGAAACAAAGAAAAGGATAATAAGTTGCATAAATTTCATTTCTTATTGTTATCCTTTTTTCTTGTTTCTATTGTGGCAATTCCTTAAACTTTTTTTTAAGGGAAAACAACTTGATTTCCGTTTGTTTATCCCTTTCCATCTTTATTGTCCGGAGTGCGGGATTAATTAAACTTGGTTGCCGAGCTTTTACGATAATTGAAAAGGGATATAATTTTGATTGTTATTTCGGACTTTCCTTGAAAAGATATTGCTAAGGCAATAAAGGAATGGCTGGGGAAGGGGTGGTAAAAGTCGGAAATGGGTTTATGTCCAGACCCGTACATGATACCGAGAGGAAAGCGTTCATATAATGAGTAGAGTATCTCAAATTGTTTTGGTGGATTTGTGAGATGCTTGACGTTAGGAGAAAGGTGAAACAATTTTAAACGCGCTCAACGAGGAACCCCATTAACTTTAAACTTGAAGCCTCGTCGTCAATTAACTGCTTTACTTGATGTATTCTTGACAGCAACTTTCTACACAAAAGCGCGAAGACCGATTAGTTGCAAAAGTTCCTTAAATTGAATTCAACAGGTTATGCACTGTCAATAATGTCAGCCAATATCGGATACCTACTGTCTGAGTGGTAGGAGGAAATCAGTTAAAGTGATTTTCCTCACGTTAGAGGTTAGAGACTGTATACTTTCACGCAGTCAGTTGCCTTGAACTAACGATGTGAATCTGTGATCATTTCACTTGAGCTTAATTCTCTGGATGTAAGCGACTAAGCAAGGAGTGCCTAAGGAGAACAAATCAAAGAACTATAATCACTCTACCAACAATGACGTCTGCCTTATCAGCAGCACAATATGCGGCTGGCAGAACCTTGGACTCAAGTCCCAAATACTTCCATTCCATCAGTCTTATGTCATTCATTCTAAAATGCATGGAAAAGATAATTGATAGACATACTTACATATGTATATTTAAGAGGAGAAGCACTCTGCAACTTCCCCCTCTGCGACACTCAACACGCATACCAGCCGGGAAAATGTACTGAGTCGGGACTCAATGACTTGGTAACCAGAATTGAAACTTCCATCTATAGGAAGGAGATATGCCTTGTGGCATTTCTTGATATCGAGGGTGCCTTCAATAACACTTTATATGTATCCAATAAACGTGCACTTAGTAATGTGAACCTCTCGCCAACCATAAGCAAGTGGATTATGTCCATGCTGAAAAGTGGAGTGATACACACCAACATCGATGATGTTGAAATATCGGCGCTCACAACTCGAGGATGCCCCCAGGGCGGAGTTCTGTCGCCACTGATATGGTCGCCCGTCATTGACAGCCTACTTCGGTCCCTGAAAAACCTACAGATCGAGACCATTGGCTATGCAGACGATGTGATGGTCATTGTCAGTGGGAAATATAAAAGCGTTGTTTCAGAAGTGTTCCAATACGCACTATCTGAGATACAGAAATACTGCACAAAAGAAAGTCTCTCTGTATTTAGTTCTATATTTCCTTTTAAAGGGTGGTTAAATTTTAAGGGCCGATGTTGAATGTGAACCACACCTAAACGTCAAGTTTTTTTCTGCATTTCATTTGCCATTTCTCAATTTCAGACTAATTCAATTTGAACCATGGAAAGATACACAATCGAGCAACGCGTTAAAGTTATTCAGGCTTATTATGAAAATGGGCGTTCAAATCAAAATGCATATCGTGCACTTCGTGATTTTTTCGGTCAATTTAATCGTCCAAATGTGCGTACAATCGGAAAAATCGGGCAAAAATTTGAGCAAACCGGGTCTGTAGGAGATGTGAAAACACCAGTGCATGCTCGTACAGCTCGTACTGCAGAAAATATTGCTGCTGTTCGCGATAGTGTGGCTGAAGAGCCGTCCACCTCAACTCGTCGTTATGCCCAACTCACGCTCATTGCACCTCTCACGCTCGTCGTTGATGAACATTATGCATAAAGACTTGCATTTACACGCTTACAAGGTGCAATTGACTCAAGAACTAAAGCCTCTTGACCATTTCAAGCGTCGTCAATGGTCAGAATGGTGGCAAGAAATGGCAACAGTGGATGATCAATTTTCGAAGAAAATCATCTTCAGTGATGAGGCACATTTTCACCTCAGTGGATTCGTCGATAAGCAGAATTGCCGCATTTGGGCGAATGATAATCCAAGAGTGATTGTCGAAAAACCAATGCACCCACAAAGAGTGACTGTTTGGTGCGGTTTATGGGCTGGCGGCATCATCGGGCCGTATTTTTTCCAAAATGAGGCCGGTCAGGCAGTTACTGTGAATGGTGTTCGCTATCGTGAAATGATAACGAACTTTTTATGGCCCGAATTGGAAGATATGAATGTGGACGATATGTGGTTTCAACAGGACGGTGCCACTTGCCACACAGCTAACGAAACAATGGCTCTTTTGCGCGCAAAATTCAATGGCCGTGTTATCTCACGTGGTGGCGATGTCAATTGGCCGCCAAGATCATGTGATTTGACACCGTTGGATTTTTTTCTTTGGGGTTATTTGAAAGAAAAGGTGTACGTCGATAAGCCAGCAACAATTCAAGAGCTAAAGGATGAACCTCAATTATGCTTCAGCGTCATCGAAAATTTGGACCATCGGATGGAGGTGTGCCGCCGAGGTCGCGGCGGCCATTTGGCCGATATTTTGTTCCATACATAATTGAACCATACCAATATTATCATAATAAAAAGAAATGACAATAATTTCCTAAATAATTTGTGTTTTATTCAAAATCAACATCGGCCCTTAAAATTTACCTTTACCTTTACTAGAAGAAGAAACCTAAATCTTCTAATTCGCCCCTCTATCTATGGCGAAACCATTCAGTTTTCGCAAGAAGTAAAGTATCTTGGGGTTATCCTGGACAGCAAATTGTCCTGCAACCCCCAAATCGACCGGACTGTTGGAAAGCCACACGAGCACTGTGAACTTGTCGGTGGCAACAACTGGGAATTAAGTCCCAAAATCATGCTCTAATACTACACTTTGGTCGTCATACCCACTTTGGCCTATGCGGCAATAGTCTGGTGGACAAAGACAAATGAGGCCACCACGGCCAAGAAATTGGACCGGGTTCAGCGCCTAGTTGAAGTCTGCATGACCGGTTACCTGCGCTCCACCCACACCGCCTCGCTAAACGTCATTGTCGGTCTACCGCCAGTTCGAGTCCATGTCCGAACGCAGACAAAATTCATCCTGCAAAGGCTCTTCCACCTAAACAACATCAGCTCCTCTCCCTGACGGTCACCTTAACATGCTGCTCCAAAGCAGCGAGTTCAGCATGCCGTTGGATGACATTGTCCCAAGGTACTGCTTCAAACGAAACGACTCAGTAGTCATCCGCCCGAGTGACGACTGGGAAAAATTCATACCCCGTATCTGACAGTCAAGCTGGGCTGAAAGCACTGAAATCAGCCACGATGATATCGAAACTAGTCCTAGAGACAGTGAAATTGCTTCTAGAACTGGGAAAAAACAGCTTGGTCATACTACACAGGTTTCCTGCTCACAAAGGCCATGCTGGCAATGAAACAGCGGATTCACTGGCCAAGATAGGTGCGACCACCCCCCTCACTGGTTCTGAACCAGCCTGTGGAGTAAACAAAGCCATTTTTAAAAACTTCATAAGGGAGCAATCTTCGCTCAAATCCAATACGATTTGAATGGAAAGTGCAGGACAGTCCAAATTTTTTTTAAATCTGAGCAGAAACCAACTTAGAATTCTAACCGGCATCCTAAGTGTCCACTGCCGACTAAAACGGCATCTACACAAGCTTGCCCCCTCACCGGACCCTACCTGCGGACTGTGCTTGGAGAGCGATGAAAGCTCTCTTCACATCGTCACAGAATGTCCCGCCCTCATTCATGTAAGAAAGCGAACCGTAGGCAGTGAATTCGCCTCAACAACTGAACTGTTCACGCTTCACCCAGAGAAGCTTCCTAACATCCTCTGGAGTAGACAAACTGCTCTAAACACATTGGACAGCACAATAGGTCTCTATATGAGACCGCAGTGCTAGAGTGGACAAACCGCTCCCCACTAATAATAATAATCCGTCCCGTCAGAGACGGCATAATGTGCAGAGAATTCTCATAAATATATATGCTTGGTGTCCCAAGGCATTTCACAGACTATCTTCAGAGGCACAGAAAAATCACTTAGGAGCCACCCAGTGGGCCGAAGCGGATCTATGCAATCAAGAATACAATTTTGTGCTTCTATTGGGCTATCTGCAGCCTCAGAGACGACTTATTGTGTAGCTGTACAGTGCGTTCCAAGGGGTTTCAGAGACCATCTTCAGAGATACAGAAAAACTCCTTCCGGCTATCCAGAGGGATTTACCGGATCAATAGGATGAAGCAAACATTTATCTGCTTCTATTGAAGCTACGATGTAGCTTTAACGATGACCCCTCGGAACGTTCGGATATCTAATAAATAAAAAATAAATAAATAGCTGGTACGACAGCTCGGAATGAGGCAAGGCCTAGCTTCTCGCAACCATTCATGTTGTGCGTGTTGTATTGTTTGCACGAATGGAAGGGACCTACAATTTATTGCCGACTCCGAACGGCGAGGTGAGAAGCTTTTTCATGACAGATTATACTCCCGGAGGCTTGTCATTCCCCGACGAGAGGTGGTGCCGCGAAAAATTCTTGGTGTTTTCCTGGCTGGGGCTTGAACCCACGCCGCTCGGTCAGCAGTCCAACGCACTAACCACCGACCCACGACGACGTTCGGATATCTACATATGAATAATCCTGGAATGTGGTCAATCTGGCTGACGGTTGATTGCTCAGGAGATGTCCATGTTAACTTGTGAATATCGAGATGCGAGAATCATGTATGTGCTACGACAACATTGAACCCCACCGCCAAGTCGACCAGCCTGAATCGGTTTCAAGGGCGGCGTGTAGGTTGTACTATCCGACTGTACTGCCAAAAACGACCTTCCCAGCTTTGCGATAAAATCGCCTAGGGCACTGGTCGTATGTCTTGTTCAAGAGCTCTTAGAACCTGTCTTCGGTGACTTCGTCTTTCTCCTCTGGGGGCATTCGCGCAGATCGTGCTTAATACAAATTGTCGTGATGCGCTCAATTACATACTAGACACTTAAGACTTCTTGCATAAGTCTGCATCCAACGATGAATCCACATCCAAAGAAGCGCTGCATTTGTTGTTATTAGCAATCGCCGTAATAGATATCGGACCAGCCTACAGCACTTCTTAGAAGACGATGATATCTGTTTTGTAGCAGTCTAGGGCCTCCTCTAACATTCCACGTGAAAATCCTAAGATCGTCATTAGTAAATGCATTCGTATCCGAAGCTTATTGTTGCACTTTTTTCCGTGGTCGGGCAGTTACCCCGGTGACACAGCCCTCACCTTGGAGGACCAGGTTCATGTTGAAAACACCTATGACAAGAAGTTAGTTGAACCGATATCAGTAACGTAATTCGCGGATTTGAGCGCTGCCATTGTCTCCTTAAAGACTCATCCGCCGTCATTTCTTTTGCAACGCCCCAAATAATTTTTGGAAATCGTTACCGGTCTAAGTTTCAAATACGTCGAAGAAGCCCGGGTAAGGTGTAATATCCGCTCCGGAAATCTATTATACACCACTGGTGAACTTGTTCTCCGTGATGCATTTTTTCTTCTGATTAGCACTCGAGCTTATATGTAAGTTTGAGCAAGTTGAGTCTAAGTGGACTACAACATTTGTACAAATTTTTCCATTGGCAGACTCATTATCGCTGCATATGTTCTTCGTATAATATAATAATTGGTGAAGTTTGAAGAATACTCCAGTGTTTGAAATGCCTTGGCCACCCTTATCACTTTGCAGGTTCAACCATTTGCCAACTTTGCCTCATAATTGTAGCTTCGATGTATTTTTGATGCGTGCGTCGAAATCTTCAAATTTTCTTACTTACTTACTAAAGGTTGCGCTACAGTCCAGGGTGGACCTGGGTCTCAACTAACAAGCGTTTTCACCCAGCTTGATCTTTAGCCAGCTGCCTCCAGTTTCGCATGCTAAGTTGGTTAAGGTCCCCATCCACTTGTGCGTGCTACCTGAGTCGCGGTTTTCCTGTACTGCGCCGTCCCTCGAGTGTAGATTCGAAAGTTTTCCGGGCTGGAGCATTCGTGTCCATCCGATCTACATGACTCAGCCACCTCAGTCGTTGGGGCTTTACTCTTTTGGCTAAGTCGATGCCGCCATACAGCCCATGCAGTTCGACGTTATATCTCCTCTTCCATTCACCATCTATGCAGACAGAACCGAAAATCACCCAAAAAATGTTCCTATCGAAAAAGCCAAGAGCAACCTCATCTGCTATTGAGTCCATGCCTCTCCGCCATAGAGCAGAACTGGGATGATTAAGTCACTAGTTAACTGACTCAAAGTTATATCTGGCTACAGTGACGGTCTGTCCGAGACGTTGGTGTTGGGTGTTCTTTCTTGTTGTGAGCATACCGTTGGTTGGTTTTGTGGGTGTCCTAAAGACTTATTTAGGCCTCAAGCGGGTCCATTGTACCCATAAAAAGTATAATCTGGAAACCACCCAGAAAGGTATAGAAATCTCAGAAGTTTCCTTAAATCAGCGATTTGAAGGTCCTGCAGCCCTGGAAGAAGCATATACTTGGTCTTGACCGCTAAACCCATCTTCGCCGCCTCCGTCTCATATTGAGAGTAGGAGAGGGTTTTCTAAGCATCATCGTCTTCGTCTTATGGATCATCTAAGGGTTTGTTCGTCTTACTTTCTGAAAGGCCACACAATCAATGGCGTTATTCGTTGATCTCTATAGTTTGATAAGAAGGACGTTGTAGACGATTGGTGTACAAAAAATGGGCTTCTTTGAAACGTTACCCTTCTTAGAAGGAAGAAGTTGATTGCACCAACCTTGTGTGCTGGAGTCATCCTAGATTATTTTACGTCAAAGACTGTCCGGGCGCATTCTGGCTATATTCGAAGGTAACATTTTTCGGTTTCCGAACTCTCTCTTTCTAACTTTGAAGCAGAAAGGGAATACACTTGTAGAAAAAAAAAAGGCTTTAAGCACAAGCTACCTTCACTGAAACGAGAAAATATACACGCCTCGACGGCGAAAAGAACAACGTAAGTGGTTACCTTATTGTCCTCACACTCCTACCGGAGTATCGTATAACAATTGAAAACAAAGCTGTTTGAAGCGCTTCATATATCGCGTTCCTTTGTCGTTTTCTTCTTTGAAAAGGACACCATCATCCGGAAAAGTACGAACACATATCGTCGTAATTTGAAGCAAGTCTCAAAGAAGATGACATACATAAGCACTCGAATCTTGTGATCCTTTTTCTTATTTCATTTGTTGCACCAGAAGTTGTGAGAAAATAAAAAAATTCCTCGAAACAACTGAATCGCATTTCATTGCGCCGTCGTCGTCGTCCTGTGTAAATTGGAATTAAAATTCACCTCCAATGAAGGATAAATATTATTTCTGTTGGCATTTTGTACAAAGACATCCTCTCATCCACACAACCAATGCCAGTAATTCGATGCCTGGAGTTACAATTTGAACACGCGCAGATACACAAATTCTCACACGTTATAAGCAAGCACATGTACACAGATACGCATATACAAAACAAAGGCCCGCAGGAAGGATATGACAGAATTTAATTTTGAAATGTTGGCTACCTACATACAAACGTATACAGAGCCTGGCATTGTAGCTTATTCTGACACATTATACGCAGAGATTTTTCACCCAGGAGTGTGCATGGTACTGAGTAAGGGCAGATCGCCAGAGGACTGCTCCTGGAATAAACACCAATTTACGGTAGCATGTTGCTTTGATGATAAATTACTGGTGTCCGGTGGCTATACTAGTGCTGCAACGATGCAAGTCTCCTTCGCGTGTAATTAACACAAAAATCTGACATGGATAGCAGTGTAGGTGCTGTAGGGATTCTTGCTTTTTTTTATCCTGAACTGCAGCGGTTTTTTACCGAATATCAGGTTCTAATTGGAAGAGGTATGGGAAAAGTGGTGGTCAGGCACCGAGAAAGGGCAAACAACTGTTAATAAAAAGAGCTCATACCAGTTTCACTGCAAGGGTTGAGTTGGTTTAGGTAGACGAGTGCTAGTGATTTTGCTTATTGGCTGCGACTAGCAGGGAGATCCATTTTTTTAACATGCGGGGACAAATGAGAGCAAGAAGGCCACCACGCCTTTAAAGCATCCAGATCAGATGGAGATGCGAATATTACAAGTTCCAAGGACCAAGCTCCACTCGCTATATGCCAGCTGAACCCCATTTCAAAGGACTAGGGAAAAGGCCTTTGGTCATCAGCTCATCGGATCTGCAGTTTTTTAGGAGTGTAAACCTGGCAGTTGCAGAAAGTGTCAACTTTGAGGTCCGTAGCAAACGTGATTTTGTTTGCTGATAGACCATAAATATTCCCCAGACTTTTTAAGGACGTTGGGCGGTATTCGCTTTGTCGATTTGTTTTGTTGGTTGGTTTAAGAGGATGAAGTTCGGGCCCGTTGTGTTCCCCTCTGTAGCATCTGTTGGAGAAAAAGTAGAGTAAGGGTAAGTAAAGAGGTATGTGTTAGCGGATAGAGAGTCGGATGGGGATTACAGATCCAAGAAACGTCCTGCATGTCCAGCGAACTCCAGGATTTTCTTGAAACTAAAATGCCTAAGACAGCTTAGCCCTGGCAGAACATATCTTTCAAGGTTTTTGTTTCCTAGCGCACCTGCGGCGGGGCAAAAGTAGAGGAACTGGTCCTGGCTTTGATAACAGACTTAACCGAGGGTGAAAATAGTCTTAACGCAGGTAAAGATCCTGGTCATGGCCATGGCTCATTGGTTGGAACGCTCTTTGCAAAAACTTTTCTGGGGAGACCCACCTCCTTTTTAAACAAAAAGAACAATCCCAGTTTGCCAATTGCTTGATGTTTTACCGCATTCCCAGGCCACTTTAATGACACGAGAGAGCCTTTTCACTCCCTCTTCCTCCAAGGCCTTGAGCATTTCCGGCCGGATTTCGTCCACATCAGCCGATTTCCCAAATTTTAGCGCTTTAATAGCCGGTGGAACTATTCTTCGCCCTACTCAAAATCATGGGTCTGCCATCCTCAGTGCCCTGTTCGGGATTGAGCAGCTCCAAAAAGTGTCCCACCATCTGCGTAAGATGTATTCTTCATCGGATAGAAGTGCACCATCTTTGGATTTAACTCCTTCGATGGTTTTAAACTTCCTTCCGCTGAGGCGGCGTTTGGTCTGCCAGAACACCTTTTTTGCATATCTGTGATCAAGGTCCAATTTCTCGCCGAACTCCTTCCAAGAATTTTCCTTAGCTGCTTTAGCAGCCAGTTTGCAAGTTCTTCGCGCCTCCTTGTACCGGCTTCGAGAAGCTAGGTCCTCCAAGGGATGACCTCCTGGGAAGATTTCTTCTTCTCTCTGATGGCTTCTTGAACTCCGGGTGTTTTAAACCACGCAATTTTTGGTTCGAACCATTACTGCTAGAGGGCCTCCGGAAAATTGAGCTTATCAAACATTCATTAGTTTATCTGAATGATTTCAGGTTCCAAGGGGTTTTGAAAATTTGTGCTCAATTCTATGTGGTCTAAGTGATCCGCTGACAATCGTGTCAGCAAGGGGACCCATATACCTAACCTAACACAACCAATTTCTTTCAAATAAGTCCTAGTAAAAAAAATAAAATCTAAGCGTGTCCCAACATTTCTCCACAACTCTTGTGCTACCAGCATTGAATGCCGAAGATCACTGTCAATACTGGCACAAACGTCCCAAATCGTTAGTCGCCCGATCGTCACCACGACGTCATACCTGTTGTGATTAGGAATGCCGGCAACCATTTACAGCAAAACAAAATGCTTGAAGAGTTGATGGAATTCATAACGATGATGACATCAGGAGTTTGGAGAAAAACATCGTCAACTATGAGCAACAGCCAAACATAATAAATGTCCCCAGTCTGCCATTGAAATCAAATCCTAACTTTAGTTTCGAACCACTCTACCTCAATCGCGATGTGGGAATATCATCATTGAGTGGATTATTAAAAAAAATATAGAGCAGCATTGGAAATAAGGAGGAGGGCTTTTCCCGAGATCCATGCGCAAAGAACAATATGCGGACGTTTTATTGAAAAAAATCTTGCCAATCGCTGTTTCTGTGGGGTAGGAAGGCGACTGAGTAGTAGCTCTTTACCTCGACCAAGAAGAAGACGCCATATAAATTCTTAATCATCTCAGTCCTACTTAATAGCGTTGAAGCTCTATGTTTGGTCATTCCATGATCCCGTGATAGGTCCCGTCCAACGACGAACTTTCAGAGTTGTACAACAAACTCGTAAACTGAGATGGCTAAGTGATGTAGAGCGCATGGATCCTAACGCATTTTCCTGCAGAATTTTTCAATCTTACCCAGAGGGACAGCATAGTAGACGAGGACCTTACTTTAAGTAGATTAGATTAGGTTTGGTAAATGAGTGCCTTGTGAGTCACAAGTTGTGACATTAATCACTGCGTACTTAGACCAGTAATAGGCTCCATTGCGCCCATCTTCTAATTCTACCCCGAGAACCTGCAAAGAGAAGAGGAGCCGCTGATTTAAAACCACCCAGATAAAGAAATAAATTTCAGGAGTTCCTTCAGCTCGATGTCACACAAGTCCTCCAGCTCCGTGAAGAAGTATTTACTTCTACCGGCGAGTGCAGGACATTGACACAGCAGGTGACGGACAGATTCGATTTCTTCCTCGTCCCTTCAACTTCTGCAATAGTCGTTGTGAAGTATACAGAGCCGCTCCTCATGAGTACCAATGGCGCAGTCCCCAGTAATGATGCCGGAGACTATACTTGCTCCGCAACGACTAAGTTTGATCAGAGACAGTATTCTCTTCTTATTATAACCCGTCCATAAGTTTCTAGGCGTTGCAAATGTGTCTAGCTGGATCAAGGTATGAAACGCTGCTCCCCTTGTGCTTGTTCGTCAGCCCTTTCGTTATATGAGATATCCATATGCCCTGATACCCAACACAGGGTCACCGTATTGGCTCTCGATTTCTCATCTAGATGCTTTTTGGAGATTCCTACAATCCTCGAACTAGTTATCGCGGATTACTTTTGAGTAAGGGATGGATCTCAAGTTCTATTGTTTGCTTTTAGTAAACCGCGCGACGATAATTTAGCCAAGGTTTGAGCGACTGCTGGGGTGGTGTTTTCTTTATGTTGGATGCAAACTATGACCATGAGATGGTCAGCATAATGAACAACTTTTCCGAATCAAGCGAGCCAAGGTTTCTAGTGCTGTTACAGGGTGCTGTCTCTGTTTGTCTTTTTCTCGAGTGAAAATTATCGTTCGAGCTTAGCATGGAATCCTGGATTACTATAATCTTTTTCGCTTTAAATATGGAGGAGTTTTAATATTTCACATCCTACAAGATCCCGTTTGTTATGCTATGTGAATGCGTAAAACTGTTCATCAAAAGCCTGGTTCGACTCTACTGCGAAGGCATAACACTGCCAATAGAGTGTCATGGCTTGAAGAGTTGATTGCGCTGACAATGATTTTGATTTGATTTTTCGAAAAAAATTCCTGTGAATTATAGCAATGACAAACACCACAAATGTCCCCAGCTAGTCTCGATGACACTCTCGGACGCCGATGAAACCTAATATTACCTGAGTTGCAAACCACTGCACCTCGCTCGCGGTGTGTAATTAAAGGGTATTCATCCGATCC
The DNA here is from genome assembly GCA_917880715.2 of Matsumyia berberina. Taxonomy (NCBI): domain Eukaryota; kingdom Metazoa; phylum Arthropoda; class Insecta; order Diptera; family Syrphidae; genus Matsumyia; species Matsumyia berberina. Next base: position 62,327,611 of record OU862871.1, read on the forward strand.
ACGTGCGGATTATAAAAAAAAATATGTTTTACCAAGGGCCAGGTATTCGCACTGCTCCAGATTTGAAAGAAAACCAATGAATTTGAAAACCATTTTCATCACATCTTTTTGAACGTATGTAAGCATTCCACGGCATATTAACCCTAAGCTCCAGCTTTGCAATATTTGTTTACACATTTGTGTTTTTTCTTCTCCTTAGTTGGATGCTGAATGATAGCTTGGTCTGGAGCGGGTGGTAGAATTTCACTTTGGTGTTCCTCGCGTTCAAGAGTTTTCCTCATTAAACTTTTTTGCGATACAATGCCAACGAGAACAATTGGAAACTTAATAACAAAGCGCATCGACAAATTGCATTCGAAGCAGAAAAAATAAAAGACCGCACCCGGCGAGCATCATTAAAGTTAAATTCAAGAAACTTTAGCTCAAAGTGAAGGACAAATGATGCCAAATAAAGTATTTCTTTGTTGAAAAATGAATTGTTTTGAAATAATGAGTGAGCAACCACGTCCTGGAACCGAATAAAATATCTGAAAAATAGGGATCGTCAAGCCTTGGGTATTGACCAAAACTAATGATGCTCATCAGAGAAAGTTTGTTGGTGTAGCAACTTCAGCCCTCACCTCAAGTCTGCTCACCTTTTTTGAAATGATAAATCAGATTTTATGGTGTTTTTGTCCCTAAAAAACAGAAAAAAAAACAATAAACCCAAGAACAAATGATTTATTCCTCAATCTACTTCGAGTGCCTGGCTGTATGGGGTGTGCCTTGCTTTCCATCCACTTCAGTTAGGAGTCAAGCAGAAAGTTAAAAGGGTCAAAAATGATTAACGACCCTTACACACACACATCCATATAAAGAGAGAGAGAGACAAATAAAAAATACCGTTAGGATTATATCTTTCTTGCCTTTTATTACTACGGTCCATTTGCGGCTTATGTGAGTCAATAAGGATGAAAAAGTTATATGTATGTTATCCTTTTTGAATTATGGAGACATTTGGACCCTGGTCGTAGCACAATTTTCTTTGAGTAATTAGAAGGTTTCCGGGTGTTTTTGTGACTTGAAAAATATGTATACATTCTTCGGAAGTGTTTGTTGAATCCTTGAAGCATTTTGTGGGTGGTGGTGGTTCAGTCATCTGTAATGATTCCTTTTTGATACGATAAGTATAATTGTTACGAACGTGCTCCTAGAAGCCTGGCCGGATAATTACGTAGTGTTGCACAAATTGTATTGGAAAATGTCGCCTTTTCACAAATAGCTGCTTATGTCATCGAAATTTGGACAGCAAAGGAAGTGTTCTGTGACACATTTCGCCTTTTTCTTCAAGGACGTAGAAATGGGGTAACTTGTGTAAAGTCTTGTGCAAGAAAATGCCTTAGGTGATTGAAGCGATTCCCTCTAGAATACATATTGCTCGAAAGGAACAGACGACCAGAACCGACCTTCATTGACTTAAGATAGAGGGAAGTGATTTGTATAACCCTATGCAGTTGTAGGATGTTCAAAGGCAAGTATCTGGAAACAACGTCAGTTCATAGGACTACCCCATTGGATTTGCTTTTTATAAAAATGAAATTCTTTCAGGAAATGGTTAAGGTTTTGCCAAAAACACAGGTGACGCGATAGCCTAAGGTGGGCCTAAGATAGCACCCCGCAATAATTTCTTTTGTGCTCGTTGCATTTTTCGCATGAATGAAAGGGACCTACATTCTTTTGCCGAATTGATAAGCTTCTTCATGCTAATTCGTCATGATGTTTCATTCATCGGCACATTGTCATTGTCTACTGAGAGGTGGTGAGGTGAAAAATACAACATTGCCTGCATTAAATAGCCTGATAGCTATGTGTATGTTACCGCCGCTGATATGTCGATTGACACCATTCCTGGTGCTTTGTATTCTTAACTGAATAAAAATCATCGAATCGAAGGAAAAGGCATGGTTCGACACTCGACGTGCTCCTACATCTACTTCCCCTAGATATTTTTGGGAAAAAGTCAGCTGTTAGCTCAGCCATTAGACTGAAAGCCTCCTCCCAATGGTCAAACAAACATATTGCCCACTTCTCGATCTAAGATGCTCTAACTTTCATTCCGGAAAACACCGACTTCACTCCGTCCAAGTTGAATTTCAACCGCAACTTCCAGACAAGTCTTTGCAAATGTGTTACAAACGCGTTCCTGAGCTGTGTTCGAGTCCAGGTTGGACGATGAGCAGTACGGCTTTCGTCCAGGTAGAAGCACAACCGACCAGCTGTTCACTCTCAGAATGGGACTTGAGAAGGCCTGGGAGTATTTCAAACCTATCTACAGTTGTTTTGTGGATTTTGAGAAAGCATACGATCGGGTCTCTCGAGGTAAACTCTGGAGTACGGGATTGATGGTTCTCTTCTGAAGGCCATTCAATCTCTGTACACTAAATGTAAGAGCTATGTTCGGGTGAACGGCGTTAAGTCGACACCTTCCACTGTAGGCGTTGGACTTCGCCAGGGGTGCGTTCTGTCACCTCTCCTGTTCGTAGTGTATATGGATTGGATGTTACAGCGCAGCCTTGGTGAGGAACGGTTCGAATTGAGATACTTAAGGATAAATCATCTGCTTTTAGCTGATGACTTGGTCATCCTTACGTCCACCCAGACCGAACTTCAGCGCGCACTAGATAGGTTCGTCACCGTCTGTGTTGAAGCTGGGATGAAGGTAAACGTGAACAAATCAGAGGTAATAATAATTTCCAGAGCACCAGTTCAATGCACTCTGCATGTTAGTGGAGTCCCATTGAAACAGGTAGAGAAGTTTAAGTATCTCGGGGTCCTATTCACGAGTGATGGTAGAAGTAATACTGAGTTATCCTGTAGGATTGGTCAGTCTGGAGCAATTTTGAGACAGCTTGGTCAATCTGTTATCAGGAGGGCCGAACTTGGGATCGAAGCTAAGTTGTCGGTTTTCAATTCAGTGTTTGTTCCGACCCTCACCTATGGTCATGAGGTTTGGGTAATGACCGAAAGAGTAAGATCGCGGATACAAGCTGCCGAAATGAGATTTCTTCGTTGTATTGCTGGGGTAACTCGGCGAGATCAGGTAAGGAATACCAGAATACGCGAGGCACTTAATGGCGAGCAGCTACTTCTTCGAACGGAGAGGTCCATACTTCGATGGTTTGGGCACGTCAAACGCATGTCCCCAACTCGGTTTCCAAGACGTGCCATGGAATTCGTGCCATCGGGCAGGCGTCTTCTGGGTAGGCCTAGGATGAGATGGCTGGACCAAGTCCGAAGAGTCGATGGTGGAAGATCGGCAAATGTGGAGAGTCCACTTTAGCTCCCCAAACCCGCGACCCTCATAGTGGATAAGCGAGCCATTGGAAGATGATGATGATGATGACGGAGGAGTCTGCCTATTCTACTCGCTATATGTAAACTACAAGTACGACGAGATCAGTAAGACAAACCAAAGATGGTTTCATCAAGAGCTTCAATTGATTGCAATAAAGGGAGTGGCGTATTCAGGGTATACATAGATCCAAGTGATATCACAAAAGGTCTTCCTGGCCTACATGCCACCTGCCACCCTACCTACCTACCTATGGTCCTTCGTAACCATGAAATAACAATTGATCACTCGGATTTTTTTTTTTCTGGAATTCCACGTCAAGGAGACAGCAGGAGGCTTGTTATGGCAAAAGGTGACTCATAAATTCCGACTTTTTATATCCTTTCTCCTTGTTCTGCATTATTCCGGCACAGCTTGTGTCCGCCCATTCATAATTAATTTCCCCATCTCCCCGTTATAGTACAATATTTAAGGATTTAAATGCTACCTTGGGGGTGAACACCAAGGCTTCCCCGCAGACGACGGAGAAATAAATTTAAATTCCCATTTTCGATGAATCGATTTCAATACATGTACACTGTGCATATCAGTGAAATGCATGCTATTCGCACTGCAGCACAATACACAGAGAGTGTGTATCTTTTATGAAAAACGTGCTTGATTCGTGCCCCGATGGAGCATAAATTGCATTTCCCTTCATGAGAATGAATTCAGATAACCATGCGATGTGACAACCGAATAGGTCGGGCAGAGACATGAGTGTGTGTATCTACATGAAATCGAATATGAAGTGATGATGATGTCGGTGCTCATTATTGTATCGGAGCTCCATTGGGGCGCATAATGCATGATACTCTCTGAATTTGAATTCATGTTAATGGGTTTTGTACTTTTGCAGCAGCAGCTCAGCATCAGTGGAGACCAGGAATTGTTGTAAAGGATGTTGAAGTGTAAGTACCTCTTGTGGCATAGAAAACTGTGATAACATTTTTGCTTTAGATTTATTTCTTTGTACGCGGTTTTGCTCACGTATTTTAAGGCTCTGAAGGAGAGGTTTTACGCCATAACTGCGCTACAATTCCGGGCCGAACAGGTCCAGCGAAAGTGGAAAACAGTTTCTTCATTTCTGTAGATCTTTCAGAAATAGTTTCAAAAGAGACCAGGAGTTAGTCTTCGTCGATACCTGTTCTCTACTGACTACATTATTCGTAGAGTTGGTTTTTACTCTATATAGATTAACGTCCTTACAACCATATTTCGAAGGTACCACTGATATTTTCTTCTAGACGATACAGTTACTTCTTTATTAGTGGACAAAGTCTGTTTGGTTTTGTCCATTCAACCTAGACGATGATAGCCAAAACCTCCGTCCACCTGACCAAAATGAAGTAAGGATAGCAGGATCCAAACGACCAAATATTCACATTGCGGCAGATTTTGGAAAAAACCCAGGAACTTTTAATCGGTACCCACCCACCATCTTTTCATTGATTTTAAGGGCGCGTATAACAGCGTGATTAGAGACGAGCTATACAGAACAATGTTTAGTTTTGGCATCTCTGCCAAACTCGTCCGTCTGTGCAGCATGACGAAGGAGAATGCACGCTGCTACACCAAGGTCGATTAAGACCTTGCGACTTCTTCAACATCGTTCTTGAAAGATCTTTCAAAAGTCCGTCCAATTACTCGCATCAGCCGACGATATTAACATAATCGAAAGAACGCAGCGTGATGTCACCGGCGCGTTCGTGATTATTGAGACGAAAGCGGCGAAGATGGGTTTAGGATCAAGACCAAGTTATACCGTCATTCTGTCAACAAAGAAGGAACGTCACTGTAGGCAATTATAACTTTTAGGTAGTTAAGAGGGGTACAGAATTAGATCCTGCATATACCCTTCCGATCGCGAAGACACCCATTAGCACTCTTTACGGGGATATAGATGAGGAAACCATGATCAGGGCTAATACGCGATGGTGTCACATGAACACATGTGCAATAGCCAGATCACTATGGCCAGTCTTCGATAAGAAGACAGTATCCTCACAGGACACTGCGGAATAGGAATCCATGCGGAGCGTCTTGGATTGCCCTACAACGACTATTGCAGAAGCTGCAGGGACGAGGTGGAAATAGAATCCGCCCGACACCTGCTATGTGAATGTCCCGCTTTGGCCACCCGAAGATTGTGTACTCTTGGTAGTAGCTTCTTCCATGGGCTGGAGGACCTTCATATCGCTGATTTTAGGAAACTTTAGGAAATTTGTATCCCTTTCTGGTGGATTAGCCAACCCTATCCCTTGGTTTGACTCCCATGAGTACACTTTTTATGGGTACAATGGACCCGCTTGAGGTCTAAGTAAGTCTTTACGACACCCACTAAATCAACCAATCAACCAGGTAGTTAAGGACTTTGTCTACCTATACTCCGCTATTAATGCAAACAACGACACGATCGCTCAGATCAAATGAAGAATAAATCTTGGCAATCGCTGTTTCTTTGGACTAAATTGTGTAGCAAAGGCCTCTCTCGAACAACTAAGGTTACCCTTTATAAGTCCTTAAACGTCCCAGTCCTGCTCTATGGCGCAGAGGCATGGACTTTATCAAATGCGGATGAGGTCGCTCTTGGCTGTTTCGAGACGAAAATTCTTCAGGTGATTTTCGGTCCCGTCTGCATAGACGGTGAATGGAGGAGGAGATACAACGTCGAACTATATGGGCTGTACGGCGGCATCGACCTAGCCCGAAGAGTAAAGCTCCAACGACTGAGGTGGCTGTGTCATGTAGAGCGGATGGACACCAATGCTTCGGCCCGGAAAAGCTTCGAATCCACACCCGAGGGACGGCGTAGTAGAGGAAGACCGCGACTCAGGTGGCGCACGCAAGTGGAAGGGGACCTCAACCAACTTGGCGTGCGGAACTGGAGGCAGCTGGCTAAGGATCGAGTAGGCTGGAGAGGCTTGTTGGTTGAGGCCCAGGACCATCCCGGACTGTAACGCCACCTTAAGTAAGTAAGTAAGTATCTATTCTGCATTTGTGAAGCCATGGTTCTATCGCGTATGCATGCGTATTTCCATCGAAGCGAATCGGACAGTTAGGGGTCCAAACTACAGGTGTTTCCTACTTGAAGAAATCGCTCTTTTCTTTTTTTGTGCGACAGATGACTCAAGTTCGTCAGTTTTTTGGCTCCCTTTATTTTAACTTGGGATTACAACATAAAAGGTACAGTGGTTTCTGGTTCAGTTCATTCACTCTCAGCTCCTTTTTCAGTGATCTTCTTTCTTCCTGGAAGCGGTGGCTTTGGAAGAACACCTATTCAGCATCCTTTAATTCCGCCTTACATTCTGGACAATAGAGCGAGTCATCATATTTGAAATGGTGCAGGGGGTTGGTAAGTAAAAATGGCGGTTCATGGAATCCAATAAGGACTAAGATCGGTCTTTTTGTAACCATAACTCACATGATCTGGTTGATGATGTGTGTTATTGGGGAAAGAGGGAGAATAAGTCAGCCGTTAGATCGCAAATCAGTTCTTCATCCAATCAGTACCGTTTACTGTTCGATATACCTGCAAAGCATGAGGCTTGTCCTTTCACATATTACATCTGCCCAAGCTGTACGGACGCAGATCAGGAAGAAACTATTCTCCATTACCTAAATGGACAGGCCGTGTTCAAAAGAACATAGTTTCATCGGTTCGATGACATCGACGACATTGTAAATGTTGACCCTAGACCCAGGCTTGGGTGCAATCTCCAATAGGCTTTTTACAACAGGTGGTGCGTTATCAATCACCTTTTGGAACTTATTGGTCAGCAGAGGCCGTCTTCTCTCGGTGATTACGGATAAGAATTGCATTGCTGTGAGTAGAAGCTGTTCGATATTTTGGAAGTGAGTGCAATCTCCACGGTTCCTTGCCTGAACTTCACGCCTTCTGCAGCAGTAGATGTGGCCTGCATTTTTGGACATCAAGTTAAATACAAGAGTACACTAGTAGACCCAGAGTTAACTATCGTAAATAGAATATTCTGAGTCCTGACATTCTCTGACTATACCATCGAGCAGACGGTAGGGGAATACATAATTTCTCAAGTGGTGTTCCGTGATAGTTCCAGAGTGCATCTGGTTCTACTCTGTGCAAAATAAATCTTTTCGTTGTTTTATTCCAGATCCAAAAACCAGCAGGACTTACTGATCTGGCGTCTTACAAGGGAGTCGAGTCTTCTGTACAGAAAAATCATACGGAACTTAGGTTCATTTCAAGAAAAAGTGGATTTAGGCAGCCTGTCAATGAAGCCCTTCTATCGCATGCACAAGCATTCGATCAACTCAGCTTCAATATGTAAAAGCCTCCACAACTACGAACCTAATTATTCCAAGAGTGGATGAGTCTATAGAAAAGTTAAATCAATTTGGGTGTCATAAATTTCTGACGTCTCCTTTTATTCCTAGACACACGGCTATTGACACGAGTCTAACTTTTCGGCAGACAACACGCTAAGTCAAAACGGTTCTAAACCCCATCAATCCGGAGGGTTTGTTCCAAAGAAAATTTCTAAACCCAAAAATTAGGGACCAAAACTATTCGGTTTACATGGTTGGTGCCCAGTAAATCGGTAATGTCGAGACGGACTTTCCTTCTACGTATCAGTTTCATCCCAAACTCAGGAATAGGTAAGTTTAGGAGCAATGGCGTCATTTTTCTTTAAAAAAAAATGTCCACCCTGACACTCAATGACATCATTCTTAACCCCACTTTCGAACAATTCCCTTCCACCATCATGTTGAATCACTTTCATCGCACAACTAATCGATTTTATTGATTTTCTCCCTAATGGACACACAAATCAAACGAAAATTGAGGGTGAGCTGCTTTGTGAGGGTTGTAAGCACACATTACACCACACCAACAAAGAGTGTGAGAAGGTGGATATGCCAGTAGCCGTGCAGCGTTTTAAGTTCAACTCGTGTGTCAATATTTACATTCATTTTCAATGTCTATTTGTACGCCCTGCGTTGCGGAGAGACCACTTTTTCTCCTGCACACTTGCAGGAATTGTGTTGGGATACGTGTGCACAGGACATGCACTTTCGATTTATTTATTTTTTTATTATGTGCACACGACTTGCACAGGATGGTGGGAGTGTACATATGTACATATTTTGCTGTTAGTTTTTCTCTTTCTAAATATAGACACATAGGTGGTGTTTGTTCACTTGGGTAAACCTGAAAACACTTTTAGGTCCTTCGACCTGGATAGAAACTGGTTGGACAATATGCACCTTATCCTCATAACAACAAATGGACGTTGCTGTTCGAGAAGATTTTCTTTGAAAGGGTGATGATTTGGAATAAAAGCCCGGGATGATACTCAAGAGAAAAACAAGAACATAAATATAGATGGACCTTTCATGCACTGTTGGGGACCTTCAAAGGGCATAGAGGTGTAAGGTGTGGAGTGGAGGTAACAGGCGAAGCATTATGACCAACTGTTTGTCTGTACATTGACTTCCACAGTCAAATCGGTGGTGGTAGCTCTAAAGCTATTTTCCAGGCATCATTAAGTTCCTCAGAACAAAAAGGATTAAAATTTGTTCATTCACAATAAATCAATCGATGAGTATCAACAAAACTACGTCCCAACTATCACCTCTTTAAATGTTTACCCATCTGTTGAAAGTCTGCATTTTCCCACACCATCCGCGGATGCATTTGAAGAAATACCAACTTTCTTCTGCCATTGCACGTGACTCTGGTCCACGGGCAAAACAAACCGAAGCAACTTAAAGTTCATAAGAGGATGAAGACGCACCGAATCATAATGTTTAGCATCAAGTAGGAGAATGTACACCTCCCGGTTGAATACACAGCCTTGTGAAATAATATTGTTATAGTAGTTGTGTTGGTTAAGTTTAACTGTTTTCTCACAACAATAATCATAACAATAACAATTACGTTCACGGACCATGGATTTACAGAGTTGTAGGTAAGTATCTGCCTCGCCTCAAGTGTTGCAAGTGTTTCCTGTATTTGAACGACTTTGGAGAGTTGCTATAACTAAGTTACGCTTAAAGACGTGCTTCAACGTTTTATTAATTTTTGATTATAATTCACAATTAAATCCGTCTTAGAACTTTTAAAATGGGGATGGAAATTTAAACTCGGTCTTAGCTATGGAAGATGTGGAAAGGAATGCACTAGCATAAAGTATTTAATAATTAACCAGCTCTGTTTGAAGCTTTTCGTTTGTATGAACGTTGCCCATCACTTACATATGTCCTACTTCTCTTTATGCGTCCTAGGATCTCTGCTACTTTAGCAATATGTCTCAGCTCAATCCTACCCTTGTCCAATGGTAGAGACTCCTATTGAACTTTTCTGCGCTATGTACATATGTATTTCCCTATCGATCCACTTTCCCAACTTGGATAGGCGGATTCCAATGCATAGCGTTGTAAACACTTGCGCAGCTTCCACCTCTTTAAATAACCGAGGGTGGACGGAATAGTTCCAATGGCACTGCAGAAAGGTTTGGCCGTGCTGAACCCCTGGTTATCTTTAATATTTAAGAGCTGCTTAACCTTTGATTGCACCCCTAGATCCTGGAAAAGGGTTAAAGTAGTCTTTATACCGAAAGCCAGTGACACCTCGCATACTTCCCCCAAAGACTTCAGTTCGATAAGTTCATCGTCTTTTTTTTCTGAAAACACTAGAAAGGCTGATTGGTATAAGCATAAGATCTAACCTTCGAAATCCTCCCTACAATAAGAGATGTCATGGAATCTGCCCTGAACATACTGGCAGGATGGATGAAGAATGTCGGCCTCGGGGTAATTCGCTTGAAAACCGAACTAGTTCTTTTCACAAGAAGCTGAATATTCAAGACCGTGCTAGGAAAGCCTCAATTGCCTTATACTCCTGCCGGAAGGCTCTGGGCCCGGAATGGGGCCTGCAGCCTAAAGTAGTCCACTGGATATATACGGCGGTAGTGAGGCCGATCCTCATGTATGGTGTATTGGTCTGGTGGACAGCACTGGAGAAAAAGACCAACAGCAGCCTGCTTGAAAAGGTTCAAAGGGGATCATGCATCTGCATAACGGGTGCTTTAAAAACAACCCCCACTGCTGCACTGGAGGTAATGCTCCACCTGCTTCCTGTTAAAATCTTTGGGAAGCTAGTGGCAGTCAAATCAGCATTAAAGCTCAGAGAATCCCCCCAGCTGATCAGCACAGCAATGGGCTACTCTAGGATCCTTAAAGGCAACTTTACTATTCCTAGTAGAACAGACTAGGTTGTCCCCTATATTGACTTAAACGTCAGGTACAAGACTCGGATTGCTAGCAGAAGCTCTTGGGAATCTGGTAAAGTTTTGAACGCTTCCTCGCTAGAAATATTCACGAATGGATCCAAGACGCGGGTGGTACGGGGCTAGAGTCCTCTACAATGGCCCTGGCTTAGCTATCACCATGTGACCGCCGGATCACTGTAATGTGTTTAAAGCGGAAACTACGGCAGTCTGCGAAGCTGCGGCTTGGCTTTCAATTAATGCGATAGATTGTAGCACTATTGTACTATACATAGATAGTCAGGCAGCTATTAAAGCCTTGGAATCGCCGACAATACGATCAAGGTTGGTAAAGCAATGCCGCAGATCAAAATCTCAGATTGCAGATAGGTGCGACGTGACCCTGTGCTGGGTCCCAGGACACAGGGACGTTCCAGGCAACTGCAGAGCGGACGAGCTGGCAAAAGAGGGTGCAGAACGGCATCTCCCCGAAAACCTGGGGAAACCCCCTGCGCCTATCGAATCGATCAAGTTCCTCCTTGACACAGATGCCAAGAAACTGGCAAACCGCAAATGGAACAACATCAGCACTTGTCTCCTGTTAAAACAAATCTGGCCTAACCTGGATTTAAAGAAGACGGAGATACTTTTATCCACAAACCGAAAAAATCTAGGTTCACTGATAAAGGTCCTTACCGGACATTGCTTGATAGGCAGGCATGCACTTAGACTAGGGGTCCCCTCCAAAGATTTCTGTATAAGCTGCAGGGACGAGGAGAAAGAGGAAACCACGACCCACCTGCTGTGTACGTGTCCTGCTCTTGTGACGCAAGAAGAAGAACCCTCGGGGAATACTTCTATGAGGATCTTAACGATCTAGCTGACATCCAGAAGATAAGAAACTTCATCTCTGGGACGAAATGGTTCAAATCTTAGGGTTAACACCGTTACGATTGCTCATTTTCGTTGCACTCATGCTTCATATTCTGGTACCCTGGTGCCGGTAAGCCGGCTTTCTTCGCTGTGGTATCACAATGGGCCAATCTAGTCTAAGTGTGTCCCTGTCTGAGTGGGGACAGCCACCTAACCTAACCTAACCTGACAAAAATGCACCAGTACACATTGCGACATCATCGTCGGTTATGATGGAGCTTCTGAATTTTCAATGCGATCCGATAATGGACACGGTATCTGAGGCTTGGTTTTAATATCTCAAATATGACAATGTCCTTTATACGCAGAAATGATTGATCCTCATCCGGTCTTCGAAAAGTCAATGGACGCTGTCATATGTACACATAGCTTGTCACTTCCTTATTGATTACCAGACAGGCAAGACATCTCCTGAGGTCTCCTAAGTACCTTCCATTTGACCTTCCTACCTTCCTACACTCGCACGTGTCACAAATTAAAATTTACTTACCCAGTCCCGTCCTTGCCCCACAAAGTGACTCCCAGCGCCATCAGGTGCTCATTAAAGCTTTTTTTGTTTTATCGCCAACATCACCCCATCGATTCGTCGTCGGGAAATTTAAATTTCCCCACCGAATGCGAACGAGAAGTAATTTTTCACATTTATTGCGGTAAGGGTGGCTTGATGTCATAAAACCTGACTTTTTCTTTTATTCATGTCCCTTATGCTCCGCATTACCTCTCGGTTCAGTTGGCACTGGCTTCTGCCTTCGTGTCGCCCGCCTGATGGTTTTGGCGATGGTGGTGGGGAGAAGCTTTTTTTATGATTTGTTTTGTACCCTCTCGACCGAACTCTCTCGGTGGAGGACAATAAAACACAATAGCACGAGAATTTCTTTTATGCTTCGCGAAATTGTTTCCTCGAGAACTGAAGGCATAAGTTTTACATAAACGGTGGTTGCTTGAGTAGGTCGGTCTCCGGGTAATTTTCATTAAAAAAAAAAGATGGAAACAACTATGCACGACTTAATCTCGAATAAAAAGTACAGCAAATGCATTGGCCCTGGAGTTCACTAGCCAGGCGTCGGAAAAGGATACGAGGCAATTCACAGTAAATTGCAATCGAGAAGGATGTAGAGATTTTGAGACGCGATGAGTTCCTGTGCTGGCACTTCGTAAATCTGAAGGGTAGGGGCTTTACGTTTTGACATGTTTATGACTTACTCAGGGTTGGGGGTTGAAAGGTGGTCCTTAGCCTCCAACAATAGACGCTGAAAGCCATTTCTAACAAAAGGTCATTACGGAGCTACCTTACAAATGAAACAAGAAAATGACCGAGACCTTTGGCAATTTATCTTGTGAATCCAGCAAGCAAACAAATCAAAGCACTTTGAACCTTCCATTAAGGTCACATGTTTCATCAAAGTGGGAATTCTTCTTGGGATAATGTCGCCACCAGCGGTGTGCTTGGGCAAATGTCAAGGTTATCTAGTCAGAGGAGATGACCCCGCTAAACCATGCTTTGAGGCCATACTTTGATCATTTAGAATGCAAAACGAAATTTTACCCACTTTGAACTTCCTTGATCACTCCCATGAACAAATGCTCAAAAACCTAATTTGAACTCCAGTTGATTATGGAGGCTAATCAGTTGCTTCCACCCTGCTCTAGTGTTTTACTGCTCCTAAACTGTCGATATAAGGCTCTTTAAGTTCTATAAACTTCGTCTGGAGGAAAACGAAGACGACGGCTATGCTCGTTACAAAATTTTATCTGAAACCAGCAACCTTACCGAATCCAGTCTGTTAGACTTCTTCACTTTTAGTGGCGTTAACTACACAGTTGGTTAGCGAATTGTACATAACTTTGAATGGTGAAAAGTAATTGGGACTAGCACGTACATATATTTGGGCCATGGTATGATGACGCTTCTTCCACTGAATAAGACGCGTAAGATGAAGCGTCTTCGGATGGAAGCATTTAAGAAGGGTTGTTCTGCGTTGAACAAGGTGTCAGAAGCATATCATCATGAGTGTATCCAAAATCCTTCAGAGCAATCTTTTATCATCAAAACAAGATTCCGAAACATCAGCATATGTGCACATGTTCCAACCGACGAAGGTAAAGACTCTATCAATGGGTAGTTTTATGACCTTCTGGACGGAGCCTACGGAGCTTGTCCGGGGTACGATGACGAATTCTTACTCGGGGACTTCAATGCTAAAATCGGTAAGGAAAACATCTTTGGCGGGTTTGTCGTCAAGAAATGATAACAGACAACGGGTTCCGACTGACCCATTTTGCAGCCTTACTAGGTCCCAAAGACTGCGAAGTCAGATTCCTGACGCTCTCCAGATAATCGAGGCAAATCGACCGCGTGCTAATCAATGCGAAGCAACTATCCAACATTCTGAATATGACAACATTCGACGCGGCAAATGTCGACTTTGACCACTTTCTTGTCGCAGCAAAATTCAGAGCGTCAGAGCGAAAAGAAGTTGCGATCCGCGCAGAAAACGAAATTCACGGTTGAACGTCATAGCACGACTGGAGTAGCCAGAGCCTACAGAAAGCGCCTTAATGCACAGCTCCATGAAATCGAAAAGCCGAGCAATAGAACAACGACAACAACCGGCAGTTCTACAGGAAGGCTACTCAACTGGCAGCGGGCTGTATGGCCAGAATGCAGGCTCTACGAAATAGAGAAAGGAACCTAGTCAACGATGCGGAGAGAATTTTAGACGTCCATTTCCACGAGCTTCTAAATTGTGATAACGTTGAGGGTGTGATAGAGCAAGAAGAGCGACCACCTTCAGTCAACGAAGAGATAATTCTCCCTCCTAACATAGAAGAGGTCGGCACAGCTATCAAAAAGCTGAAGAACAGCAAAACCACCGGTTCTGATGGCTTACCTTTAGATGCGAAGGTGATGCTTTGGTAGGGTACATGCATTAAATCATCATCAAAGTATGCTCGATGATTGAAATGTCAGCTTCATACAAGTATGCCCCATCTGCAAACAAGGCGATTTGATGTACATATGTTATTGACGCAAATTGCTGCTAAATGTCGTATTTTAGATACTAGCCAGCGTACTATGTGAACGTCTGCAGTCTTTCGCAACACAAACACAAGATCGGCTGTAGACCAAATCTTCACACTAAAGCATATCCTTGAAAAGACCAATGAATTTCAAGTCGAGACTCATAACATTTTCATCAACTTTAAAGCTGCATATGATAGGATTCATCGCGTGGACCTCTTTACAGCGATGGCCGACTTCGGAACATCGTAGTAGAATCACAGCCGATACTGAGCATATGAAAGAACTGTCCTTGCAGACTGTTTAATGGCGACAACGAATCAAATCTCGCTGTCAGGCAGAATAAACCATTCAACCTGGACGATGAAAACCAACAATTCCGAAGAAGTGAAGTAAGTCATATCTAAGCTTAAGTCCAACAAAGCTCCTGAACTGCGTCAACTACAGAGGCATCAGTCTTCTTAACATCGCCTACAAGAACTTATCTGCCCTGTTATGTGAGCGCCTAAAGCCGTTCGTCAACAACCTGATCGGTCTATATCAGTGCGGCTTCAGCCCAGGAAAGTCCACCATAGACCAAAGATTTTGGGGAAAACCCAGGAACTTCAAATCGATACCCACCGTTTCATCAATTTTAAGGCCGCGTATGACAGCATCTATAGAGACGAGCTTTACAGCGCAATCCCTAGATTTGGTAACCATGCCAAACTCGTCCGTCTCTGCAGGATGACGTTAGAGAACGCACACTGCTCCATCACGGTCGGATAAGACCTCACCGAGATCTTTGATGTCAAAAAAGGATTTAGACAAGGCGACGCGCTGTCATGCGACTTCTTCAATATCGTTCTTGAAACAATTGTTCAAAACTCACGCACTAACAACAGCGGCACAATCTTTCAAAAGTCCGTTCAATTACTCGCATACGCAGACGACATAGACATAATCGGAAGAACGCAGCCTGATGTCACTGGTGCGTTCCTCTGTATTGAGGTGGAGAGCAAGAAGAAGTCTCGGACAGATCGTCGCTATAGACAGTTATTACTTTGAGATAGTTAGGGACTTTGTCTACCCAGGGTCCGTTATAAATTCAGAGATTGATACCGGCGCTGAGATCAAACGAAGAATAACTCTTGCCAATCGCTGTTTCTTTGGGCTAAGAAGGCAATTCAGTAGCAAAGCCTTCTCTCGAACGACTAAAGTGACCCTGTATCTTAATCGTCCCAGTCCTACTCTATGGCGCAGAGGCATGGACTCTGTCAAAATCAAATGCGGTTGCACTTGGCTTTTTCGAGAGGAAAATTCTTCGGGTGATTTTCGGTCCGCTTTATTTTCCTTAAATTGCTACTACTCATGAATTCTCTGCATGAAGGAATGACTATTCCAACAATCTGCGTACTTAGTCTTTGGAAGGTATTTTTTTTCCAATGAAAAATAATCAGTAAAGGAGCTTTCTCACAAATTGCATTCAAAGAAGCAGGAGGAATCGCAGACGATAGTTGACGATGTACTGCGCCAAGATATCATTGAGCCGTATTCAAGCCTCTGATAGTCATCAGTCGTTGTAGTAAACAAAACCGACAGATCAACGAATTTTGTTCTGACATTAATCCCCGCTCAAACTTTTCCACCATTAAAAATTCATTCCGTATCCCAGTAACCGATAAAACACAGCATTTGGAACTAAAGATGTAGAAAGATAATATACCTAGTGTTGAGCATGAGCTGAAGCAAGCTTGAAAATGGGGTGTGTATGCACGGCGATCGTACTTAATTGCTCATCACACCAAGAATCTATCAAGTACTCGTATCTGTCCGCTTACCATAATTCATGATTCAAGGTCTAGCACCTTTTATACTGAGACAGCCAATTCTCTGTAGCCTGCCTCAGTATTTCGCGACCCGAGGTTTGTTCGAAGATTAGGTTCTGCAGCTCATCACTGTAACCTACAACTTATAACTTCGAAGGCTTTTCCTTATGGTGATGTTGCCCAAAGCCCCCTCCAAATGTTTAATGAGGGGTGATACCAAAGGACCCCAGTAATTCATCCAACAGTTGCTTTCCAATTTCTAAGGACTCTCTTCAAAATTCCAAAGACAATTCACTTAAAAGGAAAAAAGGAAACCGAAACTCATTTTACTTTTGTCCCCCGAAGGACCCTAACACTCGAACTCATGTTGTTCCCTCCCCCAAAAATCATCCAAAAGGGGAAATAATTTTGCAAAACGAAGCACATTTGGAAGTTTGAAGTGTTTTTTACCCAAAGTACTGCCACTCATTGTTGATTAAATGTTCACTGAATTGGATTATCCTTGCCAATTTCCGCTGTCTCAGTGATTTCCGCCAGACTGCCTAAGCACTCCTCGACGAAACATTAAAATTCACGTTTCATCGAATCCGAAAGAGAATTCGAAGCGCAAACAAAAAAAATTGTTTAAATGCAAAATTAAATAAATTGTGAAACAAATAGATACACTTCGAGCGAGTGTATCCGAATATAAATTAGGATGTAAAAATGCGGGAGATACAATACCGAAATACCCCATCTTGCTTGCACGCAGAACAAGCAATTATTCAGACGGAAGCAGGGATACATGGATAGATAAGAGCCTGTCGGTGAATCAAATCACAAACAATCAGAACAGATACTCGCGCGACGAGAACAAAAGGAAATTCAATTTTTTATTTCGGTTTTGGGTTGGTAATAGGGTGGATGAATATTTGATGTATTACACTGGGGGTTGGGAGGAAGAAAGAGGAAGCCAGAGAGGAGGCTTAATTTTAACTAAGGCTGAGTGTCGGGCAAAAGGAAGAAGAATAATATTGCTGGGAAGTGGGGTTTCGAAATAGGATGAGGTCGACATCGTATGGGGTGAACATGGACGGGTTTCTATATATCTTTATCTATGCCAAACATTGACATGCAAACATTCGCATATTGCAAAAAGTGAATAATCAGCGGGTTCAAATACCACCCTTATGCAATGCAAACAGCAGTGGGTTCAAGTCCAACTCTAACTCGATCTCATCTTGTGAAAGTGCGATTATTGTTTTTCTGCAATTACAACTACAAGATCATCAGAAATGGAACTCACACAAAACACAGATAGTCCTCTTCTTCAGCAAATATAAAATCTACGGCACAAGACTAACTCGCTCTAATGAGGCCAAATTCCTTGTTGTCATTTTTGTGCTGAAAGCTACCCGCATACGAAAGATGTGCACAAATCAGCTTCAATAGAAGATATCACGAGCAAAACATCGATACTATCAGACAGTCAGGCTGCAATCAAGGCACTGAGTTCGTAGGAAATCAGATAGAAACTGGCTTACGAGTGTCTGGAAAAGATAAACCGACTGGGCTGGAACGATAAAGTCACTCTGTACTGGGTGCCAGATCATGTAGGGATTGAGGGAAATGAAGCAGCCGATGAACTGGCAACGGGATCATGACGTTAGCTAGAATGACAAAAATCTAGAAAGTACAAAAATCTCGAAGGATCAAATAATAAAATAATAAAATTGTTTTTTCAAAATGGATGTTCTTTTCGGGCAACGTTCCGCGCGCTTCACCCATTTTACGGTCGCCATAATCGTCCGGAGAGGACTATTCGCAGTGTGGTGGATAAATTTTAGTCCACAGGTTCAGTAAACGATCAACCAACACCCGTACATCGACGTCCACAACCAAAATTGTCGAATTTAGGACGATACCAATCCACATGAGATCCAAGAGCGTCCAATGCATCCCGAAAAAGTCACTGTTTCTTTGAGAACGACGTTGGCCAGGCCATCACCGTCAACGGCGAGCGCTATAGGTCGATGATCACCAACTTCTTTTGGCTTGAATTGGATGATATGGGCACCAACGAAATGTGATTTCAACAGGACGGCGCTTCGAGCCACACAGCTCACGCCACATTGGAAATTTTGAGCTAGCGATTCGATGGCATGGTCATCTCACGTGGAGGTGATGTGAACTGGCCACCGAAATCGTGCGATTTTACTTTTTCTTGTAGGGTTTTCTGAAGTCGCAGGTCTATGCGAATAAGCCACATGACAGCGCGTCACCTTATCTAAATCCTTTTTGGACATCAAAGGTTTCGGTGAGATTGTTACCGATTTTGATGGAGCAGCGTGCCTTCTCCTTCGTCATCCAGCACAGACGGACGAGTTTAGTAGGGATGCCAAAACTAGAAATAGCTCTGTATAGCTCGTCCCTATAAATGTTGTCATAGGCGGCCTTAAAATAGGCAAAGAGGTGGTGTGTATCGATTTGGACTTCTTGGGTTTTTTCCAAGATCTGTCGAAGTGCGAAAATTTGGTCAATTGCGGACTTTCCTGGCCTAAGACAGCACTGATAGGGCCCAATCAGGTTGTTGACGATAGGTTTCAGGCGTTCACACAGTATGGCAGATAAAATCTTGTACGCGATGATACCCTTAAAGTTGGCGCAGTTGAGTGGGTCGAGAAGAAAATAGGGTCTTTATATCTTCATTTTTAGGTTCAAGAATTTTGTCCTCTTTTGGTTAGGTTTGGTCTTTTTAAGATTTTCCCGGCGACTTACTGCCACCAGGTAGGCGCCAAGCGTCTCTTTTCAGTAGACAATCTGCCTGTTAATTGACACAGTTACCTTATTTAGTTTTGTTTGGTAACAAGATTGGAGGTAACAAGATGGTTTTGGAGGGTAACAAGATGGCCCCAGATGAGCTTTGACTCTACTGTGTAGGATGAGTGTCTAAACAGTGTCCGACTATCACTCGTATCATTAAGAACTCATAAAGAATTACTTCATCCCGAGAACTACGATGTACTTACCGAGGGTGATTGTGTCTTGAGTTAATGGTACTTAATGGTACAATAGATCTTTCCGGTCGCTACGTCAGCCAGTCGACAGGTCCTTCCCTCTACCATCTAATCCCCCCTCGAATTAGACTAATATTCCATTAGGTAATTAATTTCACTAGTGAAACACAGAACACCTGCATACAGGTCCTGCATTGAAGTCACAGCTGCATATTCCAATGGGCCATCAATCATCCATACCTCAAATGGACTGTCTTTGACTTAACCACCACTTTGTGTGGGAGGACGCCTGCCTGTGCTAATCAATTAATTATCATTTCCCATTTCCGTTAATCTAACTTCCATAAATGCAATTAAACTGCAGTTGCATCTGGCATCTGAAGGAAAACCTCATCAACCATTGGCAGCGCCGTCTCTCTGCCGGACATAGCCGGCCACCATAGTGCGCAAAATGTGATTTCTATTTGCGAGTGTGCGGGTACCAGAGTTTCACTCGTCCACTCGTCCATGACATCAATGGAATGGATTTCACGTGTCCAGAAGCATGATTCTCGTGCGCTTTTCCTGACAACAACCGCCAGCCGGCAAAGAATGGGGGTGGTGGCTGGCTGATGGGTATCTGGCGGTGGTGGCGTTGCCTGTTTGAAATGCAAAACCATTAAGTTTATTGGATTTTAGTATACGACAACGGGGCTTCTGGGTACACTATAACCGGCAAACTGAGGCTCTGCGTTCGGTTTCAAAGTCTAGGCTATTGTGTAAGTGAAATCGAAATCGATTGGTAGTTGCGTACTAGTTGTCTTAAGGCTGCAGGTAGGTGCTTGGACAGTCATGTACCAGAAAACTTTGAGTTTTCTTACCTCGTCCCACAACTCAAGTTGACTTCCCAGCCCCCCTCACTGACATATGTATGCGTGGAATTTTCATTAGTTGAAGTAGGGATCTCGGTACATATCGATGACAAAAATACACAGAAAATCGAGCGACCGATGGGAAACTTGCAAACTACACAGACGGTGAAGTGGTTTGCCTTCCTCTCTGAATCGAGTAAGTTTTCGCAACGAAACACTCACAGAGAAACCCTTCTTTTCCACAGAGGAGAGGAGCAATTTCAAGTTTGGAAAAGCAAGCAAAACGATGGAAACGTAAATATTGACATTTGTTGATCGTAAAGTATATTTCTGCCACAAGCCTGTTTAAAAAAGGACCTTGAGTCCACAGTAAAACTTTTACGAAACCATAGTGCGATGTCGGGGCTTTAACGAACGGCTACGCCCTCAATTCTGTAGGGTTTGTGTGCCTCTCATCATGATTGAAGAGGAAAATTATCGATTGGAAATTATGATGATATGATAAATTCTGGGAAGGACACTCCTAGTGCATCCAGTCAATGACTTTTAGTATCCCCATGCGACCTCAATGAGATACGATGTTTTCAACACTCCATGTGGCCCTTTGGCATATTCTACGACTGAATTTGGAATCAGTAAAGGATTTGAGCAAGGAAATCCCTTTAATATAAAAGGAATCCATTTGCCCTAAATGGAATCATGACATCTGTCTGCGAATACAACATGGGGTGGCACTTTGTTGCAAAGAGCCATAGTCAGAGTCAGAGATTTCATGTGGCTAGTCATGGTGTGGTTCGTTTTCTTTGAAACGCAGGAATGGAATCTAGAAAAAAAAATGGATGGGAAAAGGATTTCCTTTCAACAAGCAATGTGTACGTACTTAAGGAATCAGCATGCAATGTCCCAAAGAGGTTAAAGTTTGGTAACTTATTCTCTTTGACCGAAGGGTGTATCTAGTTTGGTCCAACATTTGTGACGCCGAATGATAATGGTGCTGGTTGGTTAGATTGTAATGAATGTTCTGTGGAGCACAACAAGCCAGAAGAGAGTCCTTGTTTTTACTGAATTCTTTACAATCATCGTCCAGGAGTGAGTTTTTTTTGTGAGTTTTTTTTGTGAGTTTTTTTTGTGAGTTTTATTTGTCCACCCATAGGTGGTGAGGGTAGTTTGCGTGCATAAAAAGCCAATCAACATGGAGGACTTTTCAATGTCTAGTCTCTAAGACTCCTAATAAATAAATAGCTACCGCGACAGCCTATGGTAGGTTAAGGACTAGCTTCTTGCAACGATTCATGTTGTGGGTGTTATATTTTTTGCACTTATAGGATTGACATTTTATCGTAACTCTGAAAGGCGAATTGAGAAGCTTCTCTATGACAAATTGTACTTGAAGATTGGTCAGTCACCGACGAGAGGTGGTGCCATGAAAAATGTTTGATGAATATGAGTGGGGGTCAAATCGCACTAACCACTGAGTCACGACGACAGAGATTAAGAAACACTTTTACTCCAAAGACATTTCTCCGAAAGCTTTTCTATAGCCAGGAGTTGGAAGGGAATGGTTGTAGAAACAAGGGCCTGCTTGGATTTGCGCTGATGATGTTGTTTACACAGCGTGAGTATGTGATTTGTGTTTTGAAACTCAAATAGGATAAGTGGAGTCAGATGGTGTCTTCCAAAGTAACTAGCGAGAATTTTATTTGGTGTTGTTGGCAGTGCTATTCCTTTAGGAGGTTTGGGCATCAACATCGACGACATGACTTCCGAATTGATCTGAAAATAAAAATTTGCTATTTGGAAAAACTTTTGTGTCAAGCTTTCAAAGTGATTTAGTTTCCTATATTTAAATTTAAATAAAACAAAGTGTGTGTTAGATATCACCGAATTTTTTATTCGTTTGAAAGGCCTATCGATGCCATTATGTATGGAATACAATATCGTTCAAATGTCAGCGCATCCGAAATGTCCAATTTTCCATGACTCTCGAGCATAAATCAGGCTGAATTTGCCCGATGGCATGGGTTATGTTAGCTTTGAGGGCCGCTGTGGTTTGTGGCTTATTCGCATAGACCTGTGACTTCAGAAAACCCTACAAGAAAAAGTAAAATCGCACGATTTCGGTGGCCAGTTCACATCACCTCCACGTGAGATGACCATGCTATCGAATCGCTAGCTCAAAATTTCCAATGTGGCGTGAGCTGTGTGGCTCGAAGCGCCGTCCTGTTGAAATCACATTTCGTTGGTGCCCATATCATCCAATTCAAGCCAAAAGAAGTTGGTGATCATCGACCTATAGCGCTCGCCGTTGACGGTGATGGCCTGGCCAACGTCGTTCTCAAAGAAACAGTGACTTTTTCGGGATGCATTGGACGCTCTTGGATCTCATGTGGATTGGTATCGTCCTAAATTCGACAATTTTGGTTGTGGACGTCGATGTACGGGTGTTGGTTGATCGTTTACTGAACCTGTGGACTAAAATTTATCCACCACACTGCGAATAGTCCTCTCCGGACGATTATGGCGACCGTAAAATGGGTGAAGCGCGCGGAACGTTGCCCGAAAAGAACATCCATTTTGAAAAAACAATTTTATTATTTGCACGTGTTGTTGAACGCTTTATCCATCCACGGTATTTTGGCAAAACAGACTGAATAAATGACAGCCAATTTGACAGATGTAGCTTCAACAGTATGGCTGCTATCAACTGTCAAAGTTCGGAAGTCCCTATTGGAAGACCCTTTAGATAACTAGTGGGTGAGATGAAAAGGATCCTATCGTCCTTATTATAAGTAAGGTTATGTTTGCGGGTAAAAACATAACCTTACTTATAATCTCTGCTCATATTGGTTACCCGAAGAACTCAACCGAAGTAAACATTCTAACAAAGAGCCTCGTCTGACTGCATCTCAGTCCTCCACAATTTGGCATGATGCGATTAGCGCATTCTTTATTCGTGGGGCTTTGCCACTAAAATACTTTACATGTTCATTGAACGATCAGGCTCGCGTCCTTGGAACCCAATCAGAGCATTTGTCGCTGAGTCACGCAAAAGCGTGAGTGGATAGATATCATTCTGAGACATTTCTGTAAATGTCTGCATCACTGCTTCTCAACACAATCAGTCTCTGGCCCTATTGCCCTTTTTTGGGAATTGGTTGTATCTACAAAAAGCATACTGACCATGACCTCTGTGGTGAAGCACAGTGTCATAAAAATTCATTTGAGTAACTTAATTGTGGCTTTTATTATCTCTTAGACTTTACTTCCATAATCCAGTCCATTACAATAGGATCCAGGATAAAAAAAAACATTAGAACCCACTTTTTCCATTCCACATTGTTGCTCCTATCACCACCGCAAAGGTGTAAATGCTGAAGGACACAACCAATGTGCTATCAGATATTGTAATTGCTGGAATCCTTTTGCACTCTCTCACCTTTCATCGCTGTCTGCTCCTGTGCTACGCTACCGTTAACCTTACCCTACATACACTCTCGCACATAAAAATTACAATTTCAAATTGGAACAGATGCACAATGTAGCAGGTATTGTAACTGTTTTCTATGAATACTTCCTCACTAGAGATATGATATCTAGTTGCTGTCCACTTCATTTATTATTGGCTATCTGTTTGCTGGGTGGAATTACGACAGCGAAGAGAGAAATGAAATCCCGTTTTCGGTTGCGAATGTTGAAAACACAAAATTCCCCGAAAAGGACTCGCTTCACACAATAACGCTATTGTTCGCCTATAACCGTAGCTGTATGTAGGTGGAACATTTCAAATTCAGATTGTAGCCTCCACCAAACCCTCCTCCGCTGCATCCTACAACTCAATGACCAATCTCTTTATATCTGCACCGAACAACCAGCACACATGAACGAACCTATCCGAGCTTGAAAAAGGACTCTCAAACTAAATGTGTGGGTATATTACACGTCAGGGGCCGGTTAAGTGTTGGGAAATTAATTGTGCATGTGGGCAGGGGGGAGGTGACGGGCGGGCAATCTGGTTGCGTATTTCATTACATTGTTATGGTAACTAATGGAAATTTCACCATTTGCGCCCATCGCACGGCTTTATCTATTCAGTTCAACGTTTTGATGATTTTTCGCAGTTATTTCAACGTGAAAGGATGTTCTGCCTAGAGGGTCGTTAAGCATTTAGTTTAAATAGTTGAGGTTATGCCAGAAGACAATGAATTATTCAAGGGAAAGTGGATATACCCACACAATCTATATGTGGAATTTTGAGTAAAAGGACGAGAAATATAATAGGACGGTTTAAGCATTGAAAATGGTGTTAACGAGTTGCTGTTTTGGCTTCGAGCCTTATGAACAAGTTGACCGGGCAATTATGATCCATTTTGAAACCAACAAGTGAGCAGAAAGAATATTTGACAAGAAAATCCATTCCTCGACTATTATATCCTTGAATCGAAAGGACAGAATGTCGATGCCGTCAAAAGAGCGACCATATGGAGAACATGAGAGTAGATAGAGGTAGACGTTAAAGGTGTTCTTTAAAAAAGGTGTAAAGAGAGCAAGATCTCAAACTCGCAGCACGCTTACATTACCAATACCAACCCAAACTATTGACAAGTTCATTTAAAATGGTTGCCTTCATCGTTATTGTGGGAGCTTCCCACAACGCCAAACCGAATGCAATTACTATGGCACTGCCAGGCCTCTTTGCGAGAGAGTTGTTAATGCTAATGGGTGACACCACAGACACCACAGCTCTGTGGAGTAGAGTAGAGTTACTCCTCAAGGACGCGGTTCTCCCGCTTTTCTTCTGATACTCGGCTTAAAATGATCTACATGTGGACCTGGAAAGAAATGGTTACACTGTGGTTGATGGATGACGTTGCAATCGCTGTTCTAGGAAGGCACACTCAAGCTTTTAACGAAGTGATGAACAATGCCCTCTTCACTTTAGATGGACTGACAAATCAGGCATTAAACTGAACCCCCACAAAACAAAGCTAGTTCTCTTCTCCAGGAAATACAAAGTCCTGCAAATTATTTGGTGTCATTTCTGGCAGGAAGCTGTGCTGGAAACCCTACATTACAGACTGCGTCAACAAAGCTATGATAGTCCAAACTATTGTCGTAAATGGAGCTACAAGCCCAACGTTACCAACTGGCTCCAAACGTCGATAGTCATATCCATATGGAGCAATGGTACGGTAGACTGGTAGACTGCACTCGAAAAAAGCTCATATGTACCTGAACATTATGAGATCGAGCGGAGGGGTCTAGAGATCTTCTTGAGCCTCCCAACTTTAGATTTCCTAGCCAACCAAATTGCGGTAAATGCAGCAACGCTTTTAAATGCATCTTCACACTGAAGCCAACTACCATATGGTCACTCTTGTATTTTATGTGGATTTCATGACCTACTAAACAAATTTGATCGAACCGTTCCGACCAACTCTTTTAAAACGGATTTCAAAGTTACGTTTCCCACATCGTAGTAGAATCGCAGTCGATGTTGAGGATATGGAAGTACTACTTCTGTAGAGTATTTAACGGCGAAGACGAATCAAATCCTTCTGTCAGGCAGAATGAACCATTCAACCGTCCACCCGACCTGAACGAAATGAAGATAGCCATATCTAAGCTGCTGATCGCCTTCCTGCCGAGCTGTTCAAAGCGACAGGTGATAACTTGGTAAGGAGCATGCACTAACTCATCTGTAAATTATGATCGGAGGAAAGTATGCCCGATGAATGGAACCTCAGCATTATTTTCTCAAGAAAGGAGACCCTCTGAACTGCGTCAGCTACAGAGGCATCAGTCTTCTTAACATTGCCTTCAAGATCTTGTTGTGTGACCGGCTGAAGCCGTTCGTCAACAATCTGATCGGTCCATACCAGTGTGGTTTCAGGCCAGGGAAGTTCACCATCGACCAAATATTAATACTGTGGCAGATCTTGGAGAAAACCCAGAAACTCCAAATCGAAACTCACCTCCTTTTCATCGATTCTAAGGCCTCGTATGACAGCATTTATAGAGACGAGCTGTACAGAGCCACGTCTAGTTTTGGCATCCCTGCCAAACTCGTCTGTCTGTGCAGGATGACGATGAAGAATGCACATTGCTCCATCAAGGTCGGGAAAGACCTCACCGAGACCTTTGATGTCAAGAAAGGATTTGGATGAGGCGACGCGCTGTCATGCGACTTCTTGCGTTCGTAAGTATTGAGATGGAGGTGGCGACGATGGATTTAGCGGTCGATGAGGACAAGACCAAGTATATGCTGTCAACAAGAAAGGACACTCAACTCCTACGTCTCGGACAGAACATCACTATAGACAATTATAATGTTGGAGTCTAGCAAAGACACCAATCATCCTACTATAATTATAGCATATCAATACGACATCTATTAAAACACTTGTTAAAATAATGAAATTTAAATTTACCGCCACGTAAAATTCTGCGGCCATATTTTTTTATAATTATTTTTTGTTTTAAACTTAAGCTCGCTGTAGCAAAAATAAAAATTGTCACTTGCATCCAGATCGTTGTCGCGTGAGTTTCTTTTTTCTCTACCTCCTCTTCATCGTTGGTCATTTGTCGTAATTTTCTCGTAAAGTCGTAGCGCGCTTTTTGGCAATCGGAACGATCGCGCCCCAAAAACTTATCCAAGGAAATTGCTGTGATAGAATAATCGATTCACATTTTTCCGAGAGCAGGCAGAAAACCCTCCACTTGTACATATAACTTTGAGGTAGTTAAGGATTTTGTTCTTAAGATACCTAGCAGAGCCTAGGTACTCCTATAAATTCAAACAACGACACCAACGCCGAGATTAAACGAAGAATAAATCTTGCCAATCGATGTTTCTTTGGGCTAAGAAGGCGAGCGCCGTGGCTCAGTGGTTAGCGCGTTGAACTGCTGACTGATCGGCGTGGGTTCAAGCCCCAGCCAGGAAAACACCAAACATTTTTCGCGGCACCACCTCTCGTCGGGGAATGACAAGCCTTCGGGAGTATAATCTGTCACGAAAGAGCTTCTCACTTCGCCGTTCGGAGTCGGCAATAAATTGTAGGTCCCTTCCATTCATGCGAAAAATGTAACACCCACAGCATGAATGGTTGCGAGAAGCTATGTCTTGGCTCATCCCGAGCTGTCGCGCCAGCTATTTATTTTTTTTTTAAGAAGGCAATCGAGTAGCAAAGCCCTCTCTCGAACGACTAAAGTGACCCTCTATAAGACCTTAATCATCCTAGTCCTGCTCTACGGCGCTGAGGCATGGACTCTGCCAAAATCAGATGAGGTTGCACATGGCTTTTTCGAGAGGAAAATTCTTCGGGTGATTTTTGGTTCTGTCTGCATACACGGTAAATGGAGGAGGGGATTCAAAGATGAACTGTACGGGCCGTACAGCGATATCGACTTAGCCAGAAGAGTGAAGCTCCAACGACTGAGGTGGCTGGGTAATTTGGAGCGGATTGACACCAATGCTCCGGCCCGAAAAATCTTCGATTTCACACCCGAGGGATGGCGCAGTAGCGGAAGACCGCGACTGAGGTAGCACACGCAAGTGAAAGGGGACGTCAACCAACTTAGCGTGCGAAAAAGGAGGCAGTTAGCTAAAGATCGAGCTGGCTGGAGACTCTTCACGGTAGGACTAGCTTACCTTCAAGAAATCCGTAATCAAGTATATTCACATATATACCTACAGAAGGAAGTTTCGTGTTTCGTAGTAAAAATAAAAGAAATAGCTGGGGCGCCAGCTCGGGATGAGTCGAGATCCAGCTTCTCACAACCATTCATGTTATACGTGTTACATTTTTCGTACGAATGGAAGGTACCTAGACGTGGTGCCGCGGTATATACATATGTCTGGGGCTTGCACGTACACAAAGCCGTTTAACCCACTAACCACAAAGCTACGGCGACCACATGGTATTTCGTAGTATCGCCTACGAACTTGTTGTCATTGTCTGGGCGTTGGGTGTAAGATTTGGTATTTTAATTTGCAAGGATTCTATTCATCTATAGGTTCCACATCCTCGTTGTCATCATCACTTCCGCCATCGCTTTCGTTACTTCGTAATAAAAATCGTTGAACGCTATGATTTTATGAAGTCTGAACTCGTAGACGTTTTACTCAGTCCATCCTGATTGCCCACCCTCTAGAAATGATACCGGTGGTTCGAAGCTGCTTTCGTTGTCTGGTGAGAATGTACGAATATCATTTTCCAGTTGGAGAATGATCAAAGTGATAAGTCCTCAGTGGGAGCACTGAGGAACCCTTTTTTTGGCATGCAGCTTTAATTACGCTTACTCTGAAAAATTATGGCTTTAATTATGGGCCAGCTTTAGGACTGTTCTAGAACACTGCCTTACTTTTGACGATTCGTTCTTTTACAATACTTAATGAGACTACCAGCCTATTGTTCCTAGACCACTGTCTATCTTCGGGCACCGGAAACTATGGAAAAACTTACTTTGGGCACAACTTACACGGGTTTCAAAAGAGCTCCTCGGGACTGTTTAGAGGTAAAAAAAAGCAAGGACAAAAAGCTGATTTGTTTTTCTTCGCTTATTTAGCCCACAATATGCCTCTTTATCAGAATCTAAGGATGTACCATGATATTCATATGTTTTAGACATAAATCCGAGAATGACATAA
This sequence comes from Matsumyia berberina, assembly GCA_917880715.2. Classification (NCBI taxonomy): domain Eukaryota; kingdom Metazoa; phylum Arthropoda; class Insecta; order Diptera; family Syrphidae; genus Matsumyia; species Matsumyia berberina. The sequence continues at coordinate 62,356,488 of OU862871.1, forward strand.
TTCAACTCGGCGCATGCCAAATCATAATAAGTTAACAGCTCTTTATCTGATATCTCAGCGCTAAGCAAGACCAAGAGTTGGCCGATGCTAGAAACACTGTCATGGAATCCCACACGGTCAATGAAATGTTACAATATGTTCCCAACTGAATTTTATATCTATTGACAGGGAATTTGAGATCCTCGAAATGCCTATACCATTAAAACTCTCCATCAAACTCCGAATACCCCTAAAAAGTCAATAAATAACTTTTCATGACGCTGCTCCATGGCTTAACTTCTCTTACACGACATAAACAAAGCAGATATTAATCTCGACATCCCTGCTGACATATGTGTGCCCTAGGCACCATACACAAACGTTCGTCGTGATAAGATTTTCGCTTACAAATTCATTGCTTATCAGACAAACGTGAGCCTAATAAATTTCATTTCCAAAAGTTCTCTGTGGACACTCACGAAAGCCCCATGGAATTTTAATATATTCCTCGCAAGCCCCCACCCTTGATTCCCATGTAGCCCTCGAGTTAAAGCAAAATATCAATAAATTACCCTCAAAGGAAAATGCGCCGAAGTTAATTTTCGAACAAAACTATTCGTCACATCGTGTATCAGCTCCTTTGTATCTGAGCTCACACTCCAACATTCATGCAAATGTATTCATTAGAAGGCAAATTAATATTTTAATTAACCCGACTGGGTGCAGGGAGGCGGGCTTTACCCAACGCACTGATTATGATAACCCTTGCCGACCTGAGACCGCCATGCCACCCCTTTATACTGATTTGAGGTCTCAAATGTTATAATTTGGTTGTCAATGCAATTCCTCTCACCTGAGTCAAGGCACACCTCTCCGGTGGTAAATATCTCTGCCGTCAGTTGTTTCATTAAATAATTACAAAACCGAGAGAGGATATGCTCCGCCACATCCCTGGCAACGCCGAATAAATGTGGTAAATTTATGTGTGTGTGTTCTAGGCGGATTCAATTTGGTACGCAAATTTGTGCATGATTGGATGTATTTCTGACTTTGCTATGGGACGGGCGGTTTTAGATCGGATTGCGGGCCCGAATTTTGTGGTCCAAATCTCGTTTAAATAATTGTTGATGGCCTAAATTGTGGATAAATGGGATTGGTACGGTTTGGCGGACTGGGAATATGTACCGGTCCGAACTTTCAGAGAGGTTTGGCGACAAATCGCAAAATTAATACATTTACTCTTTACGGTGGGTTCTCACTAGGGCCTGGAGAATACGACTGATGTGTTGATTTTTGAGTTATTTCACTTCTAAACGGTCCGTAGGCCGTCACTAGCAACGAAGCCTTGTCTAGCTAGCAGCGAAGCCTTGTCTACATAGCCTTCGTTGCTGATTTCGGAAATAATATTCCACGATTTGGTAACGCTTACTTACTTACTTAAGGTGGCGCTACAGACCGGCGTGGTCCTGGGCCTCAACCAACAAGTCTCTCCAGCCAGCTCGATCTTTAGCCAGCTGCCTCCAGTTTCGCACGCCAAGTTGGTTGAGAGCTTTGCTACTCAATTGCCTTCTTAGCCCGAAGAAACAGCGATTGGCAAGAGTTATTCTTCGTTTAATCTCAGCGCCGATGTCATTGTCTGAATTTATAGCGGAGCCTAGGTAGACAAAGTCCTTAACTACCTCAAAGTTATAGCTGTCTATAGTGACGTTCTGTCCGAGACGTCGGTGTTGGGAGTCCTTTCTTGTTGACAGCATATACTTCGTCTTGCCCTCATTGACCGCTAAACTCATCTTCGCCGCCTCCGTCTCGATACTCACAAACGCACCAGTGACATCACGCAGCGTTCTTCCGATTATGTCAATATCATCGGCGTATCCGAGTAATTGGACGGACTTTTGAAAGATTGTGCCTCTGGTGTTGGCGCGTGAGTTTTGCACAACTCTTTCAAGAACGATGTTGAAGAAGTCGCATGACAGCGCGTCGCCTTGTCTAAATCCTTTTCTGACATCAAAGGTCTCGGTGAGGTCCTGACCGACCTTGATGGAGCAGCGTGCATTTTCCATCGTCATCCTGCACAACCGGCCAATTTTGGCAGGGATGCCAAAACTAGACATGGCTCTGTATAGCTCGTCTCTATAGATGCTGTCATACGCGGCCTTAAAATCGATGAAGAGGTGGTGGGTATCGATTTGAAGTTCCTGGGTTTTTTCCAAGATCTGCCGCAGTGTGAATATTTGGTCGATGGTGGACTTTCCTGGCCTGAAACCACACTGATATGGACCGATCAGGTTGTTGACGAACGGCTTCAGGCGTTCACACAACACGGCAGATAAGATCTTGTAAGCGATGTTAAGAAGACTGATGCCTCTGTAGTTGGCGCAGTTCAGAGGGTCTCTTTTCTTGAGGATCGGGCAAACAATGCTGAGGTTCCATTCATCGGGCATACTTTCTTCCGACTATATTTTACAGATGAGTTGGTGCATGCTCCTTACCAAGTCATCGCCTGCTGCTTTAAACAGCTCGGCAGTTAGGCCATCAGCCCCAGCAGCTTTGTTGGACTTAAGTTTCGAAATGGCTTTCTTCACCTCGTCCAGGTCGGGTGGACGGAATTGTTGGTCTTCGTCGTCCAGGTTGAATGGTTCATTCTGCCTGACAGCGGGATTTGATTCGTCGTCGCCGTTAAACAGTATGCAGAAGTAGTTCTTCCATATCCTCAGCATCAACTGCGATTCTACTACGATGTTCCCTTGTTCATCCTTGCAGGCCTCGGTTCGGGCTCTGACAGGTTCTTTTTACCCTTTGGTAAAACTTCCGAACCTCATTCCTGCTATAACATCCCTCTATCTCCTCGATCGCGCGCTTCTCATGCTCTTTCTTTTTCCTTCTGAAAAGCTTGTGTTCGTCTCTCCTCTTCTGCCCGTAGAACTCGCGGGCAGCTCTGGTCTTTCTATGGAGCGCCTCTTTGTAAGCCTCTTGTTTCGCTGCATATGCTTTCCGGCACTCGTCGTCAAACCAGGGATTTCGTTGTGGTGGCCGTGTGAAGCCCAGCACATCAGAGGCGGCATCTCTGATGGCATTTTGGCAATGTTGCCACTGGTCTTCAGTACTAGATGCTGGCGGCATAGGACTTCTTGAGAGATTGAGAGAGACTCGATCGGAAAAGGATCTGGTGATCTCTTGCGATTGCAGCCGTCCGACGTCAAATTTCCTCACAGTATTCCCTTGTCTTGGCGGTGTTCGGGATATCCGCAGTCGTACCTTGGCTACAACAAGGTAGTGGTCCGAGTCAATGTTGGCCCCTCGGAACGTTCGGACATCCATAATACTAGAGGAGTGCCTTGCGTCGATCGCAATGTGGTCAATCTGGTTGACGGTTGATTGATCGGGAGATCTCCATGTTCCTTTGTGGATATCGAGATGTGGGAACCGCGTACTAGCTACGACAACGTTCCGCCCCGCAGCAAAGTCGACCAGCCTAAATCCGTTATCGGAGGTGGTGTCGTGTAGGCTGTGCTTTCCGACAGTACTACCAAAGATGCCCTCTCTTAATCTTAATCTTAATCTTAATGTCATAGCTAGGGCACTGCTCGTATGTCTTGTCCAAGAGCTCGTAGAACCTGTCTATGGTGTCGTCGTCTTTCTCCTCTGTGGGGGCATGCGCGCATATCAGGCTAATGTTGGCGAATTTAGCCTTGATGCGGATTGTCGTGAGGCGTTCGCTTACATACATGCAGCTTAAGACTTCTTGCCTAAGTCTGCCTCCAACGACAAATCCACATCCCAATAAGCGCTGCTTTTGTTGCCGATAGCAATCGCCGTAATATATGTCGCAGTTTTCCATCCTCTTTTTGCCCGGCCCATCCCATCGCACTTCTTGAATGGCGGTAATGTCTGCTTTGCAGCAGTTTAGGGCCTCCGCTAATTGTTCGGCTGCACGTGGTCTGTTAAGGGACCTAACGTTCCACGTGCAGATCCGAAATTCGTTGTCCTTAATTCGTTTGCATGGGTTGTCTTCAGTGAATCCGTCCGTATCCGAGGCTTGTTGTCGCTTCGTAACAATGTTTGTTTTCCATAGTGGAGCTGTCAAGCCCACGTACAACCCCCAACCTGGAGGACCAGGTCCATTGATTTGGTAACGCTGTTGCGGTCTAAATCTATCCATGATAAATTGTTAGACTGCAAAAAAAAAAAAACATTGACAGCTCGTTTGACAGAAACCACCCTTTACCCAACACCACTATGACAGATATTGAAGAAAAAAACCTAGGAATTCCAAATCGACACCCGCCAAAGTCGTCTGTTTGTGCAGAATGACGATGGAGAAGGCACGCTTCTCTATCAAGGCTGGTAAGGACCTCACCGTGACCTCTGATAGTCAAGAATAAATTTAGACAAGGCGATGCAGGCGCTGTCATGCAATTTGTTCCCTCTCCAAAGAATTCTGTCGAACTTACACTCTTACGTCAGAGATCCAATCTTTCCAGAGTTCGTGCAATTACTCGCATACGCATTGTGTTGATCAATGAAAACGAGTTTAGCATTGAACGAGGGAAGGAAGGCAGGTAGGTAGAATGACTGTCCATGAAGAGCACAGGCACACGTCGAGTCCAAGCTATGAACTTTGAACGAGTGGTGTCAAAAAGAAGGGAAGTTTACCATCGATTAATCAGGCAGAAGGCTACGAAAGACAGCTTTAACTTCAAGGTTGTGAGAGACTTTGTTTCAATTAGCTCCGCTTTAGCTTAGACAATGACACTAGTGCTACGATCAAAACCAAAATAACTCTTGTCAATCCTGATTTCTCTGGAGTGACCCGATACAAGACCCTAATCATCCCAGCTCCGCTCTATAGCATTACTAGGTCTCACTAGGCTGGGATACGAGAGCAGATGAACACCAGCGCTCGGATACAGAAAGTCTTCAAATCCACCCCGGGTGGATGGCTTAATAGAGAAAGACCTCTACCCAAGTTGCACGCGCGCAAATGGAAAGCGACCTCAACCAACTTGGCGTACGAAACTGGAGGCAGCTTGCTAACATAAAACTGTTTGGATACGCTTGTAAAGTAAGTAACGTAAACTAAAGTAAGTATGTAACTGGAAATATTTAGCAAAGTATCGTGTTGTCTAAAGAAGCTTATTAATTAGTAGCCAGATCCACCAGTTCCATTCAACCATTCAACCTGGACGACGAAGACCAACAATTCCGTCCACCCGACCCGGACGAAGTGAAGATAGCTATGTCTTCAATAAAGGTCCAATAAAGCTGCTGGCGCTGATCGCCTAGGTGCCGAGCTGTTCAAAGCGGCAGGCGATTAACTCATCTATAAAATATGGTCGGAAGAAAGTATGCCCGATGAATGGAACCTCAGCATCGTTTTCCCGATGCTCAAAAAAGGAGATCATCCGAACTGCGCCAACTACACAGGTCCTGTGAGCGCCTGAAGCCCTTCGTCAACAACTTAATCGTCTGCATAGATGGCGAGTGAAGGAGGAGGTACAGCAACATCGACTAAGCCAGAAGAGTGGTCCAACGACTGAGGTGGTCGGGTCATGTAAAGCGGATAGACACCAATGCTCACGCCGGGAATATCTTCGAATCCACACCCGAGAGATGGCGCAATATAGGCAAACCGCGACTCAGGTGGCGCACGACAGTGGAAGGTGACCTCAACCAACTTAGCGTGCGAAACTGGAGGCAGCTGGCTAAAGATTGAGCTGGCTGGGGACTGTAGCGCCACCTTAAGTAAGTAAGATTCAGAGATAATCTCAGAAAAGAAAACAGTCGGCTCGACTGCTAGTGATGAGCCAAGGCCTAGCTTTTATTCCATGTATGGAAGAAATTATTGCTGACATTGAACGTCGAACTGAGAAGCTTCTTCTCAGGGGCTTATCACTTCCCGACGAGAGATAGTGCCATGAAAAATATTTGGTGGATTTTACTGTGCTTAAATCTGCACAGCTTGTATAACGCCTTAGCCGCGGGATCACTAGAATCGTTAACATATCCCGTTTCAGCTGATGTTTGCAGAAGCTGGAATGATAAATTGGGATCATGATATTCTAGATAAAGTCTCGAAGGCCAAACGCCTGTCTGTAAAATTGAAGTCGGGAAATGTGAACATTTTGAACTCTATTTTGTCAGTTTCCCACGACAAAGACCGCTTGATCCTCGCCCGATTTAACATAACTCCCATCATTATTCCAGCTCCAATTGCTAGACGTCGAAGAAAGGATTCCACTCGCCCCGCCAAGTCGCGGTTATTGAACCGAATGTGCATAATACCTCGTCTACACAAGTGCAAATGTTTGCCTAATTAAGATGCCTTAGCTCTCCATTTGTCTCTTCGTTCCCTTGTGGTTGTTCGCCCCTTTCTTCGTCTCAGCCGCTCTTTTATTTAAAGTACAATGCTTCTATCACTGCTTGAATGAATAATTTTTTTTAATTAAATTTCCATCGGAGATTTACAGAGTAAACCTCCTCCGCGACACAAATTACACTCAGGACATTTCGTTCTTTCCATGTGCGGATGTTTGTGCAAGACAGCCTTGCCGCCGTTTTGTCTATCCCCACGGCACACAGACTCCATGCATTACACCATTAACGCTTATCACAGTTGTGTGCTCCAATTGCACCCGACAACGCTGGTGTTAGTTTGCCTATTGTTTGCGTCGTCCTTCTGCCAGGAGAAAGCTTGTCTGCAGCTATGCACAGCGGCTGAGTTATGAATTCAAAAGTACTTGGTATAAGGAAAACACTCCCTGAAGGGACATTGCTCAGGCGAAAAAGTTATTCAAACAGACTCGCACACACATACAAGCAGAGACAATGCGGATATTATCTATTACTCCCTAGAACCATGGCTTTAGCTGAGAGTATCCTCATCTGTCACCCCTTGGGTGTATGTCAGGAGCCTCAAACTTAAACGCGTTCAACAATATCTCAGTGTTCGCACTGTAATCCGAATATTTTTTGGCATCTACTCTGGATGCACTCGTATGCGGAGTCCCAGCGAGCCGTCTAAACGCAGTCAAAATGCGACATCTCCCTGTGTGTGGCTCCAAGGACTACTGTAGCAGAGCGTGCTAAAACATTACACACGCCCTGATGGTTACACATTTAGACTTGAAGTCCTCTAAGGACGTATACAGGGTTCGTGGGATATTTGCCATCTCGTGCATCTTTCACGAGTGTTATGCGAGATTTGTGCACAAAGGCATGACATAAACCAAGGGAAAGTGGAGCATTTTCCTTGTTCCTTGTGGTCTACTGGGGCGGAACGTTGGTTTAAGGTTAGGTTTTGGTGGTTTTTCGTGTGGGAAAACTCTTTTGTCTACACAGTGGAATTCTGAAACTTTTGCCACACAAACGCATACACAAATTAGTTAGACTGTCGGTGTAAGTAGGAATCCTCTTGTGGTACTGGGGTGCACTTTACTGGGCAACTTTTGGGCCATATCCTGGGGTTTGGTAGAATTTTTAAAATTGTTTTCTCCTTCGACTGGGGGATAAAGAGAAAGATTGATGGAAGCCGATAATTTGTAGTGACCGCTGGGCACTCTAGTGGTAAAAAATGTGAAACATTCACAAGTATTCGACTTTTGTTTGTGAACGCGACAAGGCGAGTTGTTTTGTTTGCCACGCAGGGCATGCTGACCTATTGCGTAAACAGTTATCCTTGCACTTTTGAGGTGTGTTGATTTTTGTATGCGATAAAGTCTGTACTTTTTGTGAATTAATTTCTGTACTCAGGGGCAACAGCACAAGCGCGAGACAGTAAACAATTGTCGGGTAGGTCGCGTGAAATAAATGAATAAATTTACTGCTGCGCGTTCTGTTTTGTTTTTGAATAATTTTTCCATTAAGAATTTCGCTTGCAAAAGCTGGACTTAAAGAAATCATGGTCCTTGGTCAGCTGTCTCTAGTCGCATACGTCGAATCTTCTTGCACACGGCACGAAAGATGAAGTGGTTCTCTTCTGTTTAGTTCGAGCATCACTGTTCATCGGCTTTTGTTGTATAGGTGTCCTTACAAAACGAGAATCAGACAGCCGGAAATCAACTGCATAGGTCCTAGTACGATCCAACACAAATGTCTAGGGAATGAACAAATCTACTACCGTACCGACAACACCACAGTTAGATTTTACAAAATCTTTAAGCTGGTGTGTATGAATTCGGCGGGAATTGCTTAAGGCCTTGGGTAAAGAGGGAGTGAAATGGCCCTCCCGTGTCATTAAATTGGCCTGGGAATGCGGTGAAACTCCTAGCGACTGGCAAACTGGGGTGATTGTTCCTCTTTTTAAGAAAGGGCATACGAGAAATTGTTCCAATTATAGGGGTATATCTCTCTTAAGTTTCCGCGGAAAAATCTTTGCAAAGGTGTTGGAAACGCGTTCCAGAGCTATGGTCGAGTCCCGGTTGGGCGATGAGCAGTGCGGCTTTCGTTCAGGTAGAAGCACAATCGACCAGCTATTCACTCTCAGAAAGGTACTTGAGAAGGCCTGGGAGTATCGCAAACCAATCTACAGTAGTTTTGTGGATTTGAAGAAAGCATATGATCGGGTCCCTCGAGGTAAACAATGGAGTGTATTGCAAGAGTATGGAATTGACGGTTCTCTTCTCAAGGTCATTCAATCTTTATACACAAACTGTCAGAGCTATCTTCAAATGAACGACGTTAAATCGACACCTTTCACTGTGGGCGTTTGACTTCATCAGGGACGCGCTTTGTCACTTCCCATTGGATTGGATATTACAGCGCAGCCGTTGCGAGGAACAGTTCGAATTGAGAGACTTAAGGATAAGTCATCTGCTTTTCGCTCATAACTTCGTCATCCTGACGTTCACCCAGACCGAACTTCAGCACGCACTAGATATGTTCGTCGCCGTCTCTGCTGAAGCTGGGATGAAGGTAAACGTGAACAAATCAGAGGTAATCGTAATTTCCCGAACGCCTGTTCAGTGCACTGTGCATATTAGTGGATACCCATTGAAGCAGGTGGAATCGTTAAAGTATTTTGAGGTCCTATTCACGATTGATGGTACGATCAGTACTGAGTTATCCTGGCCTGATTGGTCAGGCTGGAGCAATTGTGAGACAACTCGGTCAATCTGTTATGAGGAGGGCTGAACTTGGCATAGGAGCTAAGCTATCAGTCTTCAATTCAGCGTTTGTTCCGGCCCTCACCTATGGTCATGAGATTTGGGTAATGACGGAAATAATAAGATCGCGGATACAAGCTGCGGAAATGAGATTTCTTCGTTGTATTGCTGGGGTTATTGGTGATATCGAGTTAGGAACACCAGAAAACGCGAGGCACTCAATGTCGCGCAGCTACTTCTTCGAACGGGAAGGTCCATACTTTTATGGTTTGGGCATGTTCAACGTATATCCCCAACTCGGCTTCCAAGACGTGCAATGGAATCCGTGCCATCTGGTAGGCGTCCCCTGGGTAGGCCTAGGATGAGATGGTTAGATCAAGTCTCACCTGTACTGTGGCGGAAGATCGGGAGATGTGGAGAGTCCACTTAAGGACCTTAACTTCACGACCTTCATAGTGGATAGCCGGATCATTGAAAATAATGATGATGATTAGCATATATTCGGGCAGGGAAGAGTGGAAAGCGGTCAAATCCAATCGTGCAATTCAAAGCTATCCACAACAATTGATTCCACCTTCCGAAATACAGCAGTGTTTTCCAAGCCGAGGTTAAAGAAGTAACATTAGCCGCCCATAAGACTGTCAAGGGAGCAATACCACAAAAGCCAGGTGGAAATAAAAGTAATTTCTGCTACAAAAGTAAAATCGAAACTAGAAGAGCACTAAGTTTTTAAAACACAAACTGTGTTGAGTCCCAAAGGCGCTCGCAAATAAGCTCAGAACACGTTGACGTTTCAGTGAATATCTCGGTCTATGAGAAGCAAATAACAGATGTATCTCTCCAGATACTTGTGCTCACATGCTTTCAACAACTCACCACGACTTGCCTGATGTTAATGCAGAAAATTGTATCCGGCCTTTTCGACACTACCAAGAATAGTAGACGAAGTTTTACATCGCCAAGAAATACAGACAATACCTTAAGCGACAGAAGAAGAGAGGCATTTGGGTGCCAACACATGTTTTAGAAATAATCAAGGATTACTTTCGTCGAAGAATATTGATTTATGGTACAGATGAAGGCTCAAAGGAATGCATTGTAAAAGCAGGAGTACCCCAAGAATCGGTCCTAGGGTCAGAGCTGTGGAATATTATGTATATTCTAGTGTTACACCTTCCACTGCCTCAGGAAGCCAAGGTCGTAGGACTTGCGGACGACATCTCTATAGTCGTTGGAGCGAAAGAGACATGGCTAACGTTTGGACATAGGTCAACAACTAACTAAACATAAAAACGAGGTAGTGCTCATCAGCAATAGGAAAAAAAAAATCGAGGAGATCACCCTAAGTATCAGGAGCCACAATATCACTTCAAAACGAACTTGGTCAGTTGTCTCTAGTATCTCAGAGTCAGTATCTCTCCTGTAAAGAGTATCTCACATATGCGAGTGAAAAAGCCTCAAAAAGCGAAACAGCACTGGCAAGAATGATGCCAAACATCGATGGACCGAGGCATAGTCGGAGGCGGCTACTTTAAAAGTTGTGACATCTGTAATTCTTTACGGAGCTCCAATATAGACTGACGCAATGCAAATTAAGGAATATCGGCGGAAAACAGAGGCAACCTACAGACTCTGCGCACTATGAACAATTTGCGTCTTTCGCATTACATCCGACGCGGCAGCGTGCGTATTCATGGGACTACCTCACATACATTTAACGGCCGCGGAAGCGCAAGAAAAATTCAGAGAAGCTAGACAGGCACCGCAAGAACAGTATAATGACGTCGGTTCTAGTGCTGGAGAAAAAACACTACAAGAATGTTAAGGAAGATGGAGGAACTCAGAAAAATGTCAGTGGCGGCATCACCTTAAATCATTAGTCGACGTAAGTATGGAAAAAGCGACGGCACGGAGAACGAGGCTAACATTTGACAGCTCACGGATACTTCCGTGCTTATTGGCAACGATTTAAGCACGATGACTCTCTGTATTGTCCAAGGTGCAAGGATCAGTTGAAGAATGCCGAAGACGTTTTTTTTTTTTCAATGCTACAATGCCACATACACAAACTGGCACACATGACGTACGCCACCACTGCATGTGTGTCACTGCAGCCCACAAACTTATCTCACGAAGACTAAAGACACATTATAGCAAAGAGACATTCTGCAATTTAAATCTAGAACTCCTAAAATTTACTGTCATAGGGTACAACTTTTTAGCAGTCTGCCTTACAAAAATGCGAACTATGCAGAGGCTGCGGCAATGTAGATGCAAAAGAAGACACAACTCACTTCCTCTGCAAGAATACAAGGCTAGGCAAGACACGAATGATGGCCCTCGGAAAAAAATTCGTCAACGATTACAGCTGGCTTAGAGTTTCAGGGCTCCCAAATTGTTGGTTGTAATTTTCCGCTCTTGCCTCGACATCTATCAATGGTTACATACTCTTGTGGTGATCCTGCACCAGAAGGAATATGTTTGATATCGATATCCTTGCATGGTGATTGGGGTCGTACTGGTTCAGCTGCGATCGTGCCAAATGATTCATGTGGGAGGGATCATCTGCTGGCTGGCTTGTGAAGATTATGATCGGGGGAGTATGCTTCCGGTCGGAAGCTGGGTAATAAACTTGATTGAGAGCTAACGACCAAGTCAGGCAGCTGAGTTTGTGTTCCCGATCTGACGTCATGAGTCTTTTTGTAGTAAGGTTTGATTAAGTAAGGTTGCATAGGGCTAGGAAACATCTTTTCCTATAAACTCCGAGCACCAGAATGGGCCAACGTAATCTTTAGAACCTTTATAGACACCGAAACCTTAGCACCTATTCCCTAAAGCATTTTATTTCACTGCCAAATTTAAGAGTTCTCTGATGGTTGATTGAACCTTCTCCTTTCGAGCCCATAAAAAAGTGGTTTCCTAGACGTTTTTATCGGTTTTGAGGTATGTCCACGCAATCGCATAGAATGTGTGTGATGTCTTCTGTGACGTCTAAGTCGTCGCATTATCTACACGCGTTCGATTCTGTAAGCCCTAGCCTCCTAAAGTGCTTTCTGAGAATTACTTCAATATCCGATAATTCGCCCAAATTGTCGAAGTGATAGACTTCTAAGCTTCGGAAAGAGATGCTCAAGTAGAGCACTTCGGAAGAAACACCACCTCCTACTCCCTTCTCTGTTTTAGAACCGTCGGTATAGAAGTATATGGAGCGCTCGTCTATGACATCATCATACTCCCACTCCACTCTGGAGGGGATTGACGTCCGGAGGTTGAGGTTAAAGTTCAACTTAGACGGCGTTTAGTCGAAGTTTTCTGGGATAAATGTTAAGGGATCCAAGATCGAGGAGTGGCCAAAATGGTTGTTTGACCATTGAGAGGAAGCCTTCAGTCTGAGGGCTGCACTAAGAGCTGACTGCTTGCCAAAAACATCCAAGGGAAACAGATGTAGGAGCACGTAGAGCAAGCTGATCTTTACACTTTTCCTAATAGGTTACGGGGTAAGGCCTTTTCTAAGGCCGTCCACCAGACGAACACATCGTACAGAAGTATAGGTCTGATAACGGACACGTACGGGCAGTGCGTAGTAAGGGGTTGCAGACCCAGTTGACCATGCATCAATCCTTTTAGAATCTAAGATCTTTGTAGAGGGGGATTACGTCACTCTAAGCACAGTTTGATCTCTTGATGGTCTTTCAATTGAAGGTCAAACAACATAAATTCACAGCCCCTAAGCCTAAGAATGAGTAACCAATCAAGTCAGCCATCTAATTTTACGAAATAGGGTGCATTCCGTTGCCATCGCGATATTATGAAGCTCTCCCGCTTCATTTTCTCCAAACGTGTGTTGCACAATTCAATTACTAATTAAAAAAATAAAAACAATAATTGCTTTCGTTTCATCACAAGCTGACTGACCCAAGAGGTTAACCATTAGCCACGTGCTGTTCCAGGCCCAGATAAGGCATTTGCGAAACGTGCAAAACGTGCTATTTCATTTTATTAATTCTTGTTTCTGAACTTAACGTGACACTCGGAGCGTGCGTTGGTCATTATGGTTAGCGGAGCACCCACAATCAATCATTTAATTGATTTACCCCATTCCAGGCCATTCGGTGGTGGCGGTTCAAGTGTTAATTATCAAACGTAACAAGTGCTTATGAAATCCAGTCTAGGCAATGACTGGGGGTGGAGATTTCGATGATTTGTTTGGGACCTAGGTATGGGAATTCACCCGCCCACTCAAGGCAATAAGACATCCTTCCGTCGCTTCCTTTTTGCTGTTCCCGGAAACCGCCTTCTGTTGGAAACAATAAAAAAGGATTAAACAATTTATTTTTATATTTCATTACACTTCTTCCATTGAACGCCCCTTCGTCCTTTTTTTTTCTTTGTCTTATTTTTTTCGTCAAGTCCTTTTTCATTAAAACTTCCTTCTCTTTCGTCTAATGAATGACAACAGCAGAAAAAAAAAATTCGTCCCTTTTCAATTATCGTAAATGCTCCGGAAACAGGAACTAATTAATCCCACTCACAATAAAAAAAAAAAAAAGACACTGCAGGCGGGAGGAAGGAATAAAGGACCTCTTTAGTTTTAATTGTGAGAAATTGACAAAAGAATAAGAAAAAGCGAAGACAGAAGAAAACAGAAGTGATGAAGGAGAGTAGACATTTGGGACGAATTGCTGTTTATTTACTTGGGAGACAATGGCCAAGCGGCGAGACACCACAAATAGTCGACAGAGTATCCACTTTCCACTCCTTTCTGGGTTACATCTCATCAGACGAAATCCTATGATCAACTTTGTAAGCCTCTTGCGGAGGAAATTGATTTTCTTTGTGTCCCTTGTTATGACTAGGATGTCTGTAGCCTTGAAGTGTAAATGAGGATGGTGTCGGTGTATCTGATTTGGTTTTCTTAGGAAAGGATAGGCAATGATGCTCAAGGCAATGAAAGCACAATAGTTAATATTGCCAAATCTTAGATAAGCAGGGCGACGAGAGTGAGGTGTTGATATAGGTTTTCTTAATTTCGCCCCGGAGTGTGTCTACGCAATAAATAGGACGCTAGCCAGGCGTCTATGGCATTTTCGCTTCTAACCTTGAAACTCAGTCATTCTCTTAGCTCCTCCTGCTTAAAAAATGTTTCAAGTTGGGTTTCTTCTCAGGGTGGGTCGTCACTAATGCTTTATGATCCATACCACCAAAAGTTCTTGAATATATTCTCACAATAGCCAAAGCATCTGCAAGGTTAAAAGTTATTCGCTTCCCAACATGCCTTCCAAGATGCATTTTATTGAAAACATTAGGCCATGACCGTTGGCTCATTTATATGCCTTATTTGCTTTACAACAAACTACAACGCCATGTATTTGTTTTATTACAATCTATTCTCATCTCTTTCTGTTGTTGGTCATGTCCTTCTTGGCTGTTCTCCAAACAACAAAGGATAAATCAAGAAAAATTCTAGAAATGAATTTCACTTGTCTTTCATCTTCTACTGAAAAGGGAAAGGAAATATCCTGTGCTGGAAACTATCCGCTTTTTCATTCTGCTTATTATTATTTTTTGAAATTAAAAAAAAATCTCAAGTCAACGATGAGAGTGCAAAGCTTCAAGTCCGTTGAACTCAACCCATTTTGTGCTGATTAATGATTTTTAACTCTTATCACGATGTACGACTACGAGTATCGTTTCAGCGAATTTTAATTAATTAATTTCAGGCGTTACACTTGGCTTTTAGCTTGAAATGCATTGGGTTGGCTTATTGGAGAGCCGTTGCCAATTGCGGTTTTCGCAATACAAACACAACAAAATATTATGTCATTTACGTTTGAAAAGGTTAATGATTATGGTCTAGGCGATAGGGGATGTTCATTTTGATTGATAACACACAACGCAGCTAGAAAGGGCGAGAACTTTCTGGTTGAAGTGTTTTTCCTTTTTTTAGTCGTGGGAGCTCTCTTCTGAGCTAAGAGGTTTTAAATTTCTTTGCTCTTATTGACTCTTCGCGGTGCTGTTCGTGCCCATCCCACATCCAGTCCTACGAACTCTTTCTTTCTTTTGCAAGCCATGCTGATTGTCATGGTAATGATCCTTAGAGTCGATTAGAGCTGGAGCGCCGTCTCGACACTACAACATCGAGTGATCCTCCAGACGATGAGAAATTCTTTTTTTTTTTTCGACTTCCTCCAGGAGAAGCCGATTATGGGTTAGGTTAGGTTAGGTAGATGGGTAGGCGAGGGGAAAGAAGCCCCCAGCGCCATACATCGGTCAGTAGAGACCCATTGGGGAGACCTCATTTATTGGAGGAGAAGGCACTCCTTGCTCGTGGAGCAGTACCCAAAGCATTTTCCTATTGCCCCAGGCTTTCGAACAATTTTGAAGCCTTAAATATCCTCCAGATGTCCCTGATGGGTAGGTCCCTTAGTTCTTCGGTATCCTGGAAAAAGTGCCTTCCAAAATATCTATGTCTGAGGTGGCAGAGACCTAGGCAGTGGCAAAGGAAGTGGGTTGTGTCCTAGTTGACTTCCTCGTCTCCACAACTCCTACAAAGGTCGTCTTCTCTTAACCTTAGTTTTTTCATATGATAACGCAGAGTACTATGGAGAGGGTTTTCCTGTCCTTCTGCATCAGTGTATCAGTTCTGGCACCATTATACCTCGGCCATAGTTTTCTAGTTTTCTTACAGGAGTCCAAAGAGCTACATCTTCATCGTTCTGATCCCTGCTTCATGTTTGAGTTTACATGGCGGAATTTTCATTGACTGATCAGCCTGCTTCAGGTCTAGCGTAAATCCTTTCCTTGCCAATTCATCAGCCTTCTCATTCCCTGGTATGGCCTTATGTCCAGGGATCCAACATAGTTTTACTTCATGCTGCCTTTCTGTTGATGAAAAAGGTGAACACGTGGTATTACCGTCAAAGCCGATCATGCTTTGTAGAATTCTATCAGAAGTTGCGTAGTTGCAGGTGAAAGGTGCAAGAATTTTGTTGTCAAATGGGATTGGCGATTTCCTCGCTTATTTCGAAATAGCCACCGGCACAGTGATTCTAACTATGACCGTACGAATTTTTTTATTAATTTTATTGTCGTTAGCAGCTAAGTTAGCCGGTTGATGAAGACGAAGTAGATCATCTTAGGTCTACCTATATCTATTAGGGGTTTTTCCGTCCTTTCGCGTGGACTTGCGACATTATTGTCACCCTAGCAAATATCTAACAGTGAGTGATCGGACAATTTCTCCATGTCATGGAAAAAGTATTTTCAAAAAGTTTTGTTCCTTATATAGCAGTGATTTTGACACTGACAGAGAAAATGAGTTGTGTCCTCATTGATGTCTTTGTCACTCCTAAGGTCATCGTCGTTTACACACACTTTGTTCTTGGGATACTTTAGCATTTTGTGACCAGTAAGTATGCCTACGAACAGCGACAGAGACTTCCTATCGGCTTGCAAAAGTTTGTTGGTTCTGACCTTGTCGTATTTTGTCCAGAATCTTCTTGACATTTCACAGGTGGTTAGAGATCTCCACCTGGCGTTTGCTGCCATAAGAGATTTCCTCCTCATTATCTTCCTAAAGTTACACAGTGGAGGCTTAATTGTGGAATCAGCTTGTTCAAGGCTAGGATCAGATTTCGTTCATGCGAGTTCGTCAGCCGCTTCATTATTGTACCACACCTCTACTTCCACGAATATTTTAAAGTTTCCCGTTGTGACTCTTCGCGCCAGGATTTTACAAGCATCGATGTTGTTTGTGTAGCAGATACCTTTTCTGGTTTAAGTTGTTGATGGATGTGTATTAGGTTTGAGAACTTGGACCTTCCTTCACTTCTTTCTCTTTATTTGAAACATCACCAGAGAGACGGTGATATATATATGTATATGCACCTCCCATAGAAAGATAACCAATACCTTATGAGCTGTATGAACTGCGCCAACTACAGAGGTATCAGTCTTGTTAACAGCGCCATCAAGATCTTATGTGCCATGTTGTGTGAACGCTTGAGGCCGTTTGCCAACGACCTGATCGGTCCATATCAGTGTGGCCTTAGGTCAGCAAAGTCCACCATCACACTGGGCAGAATACCTGGAAACTTGAAATCGATATCCACAAGACCGCGTATGACAGCATCTATAGAGACGAGTTATACAGAGCAATGTCTGGTTTTGGCATCCCTGCCAAACCCATCCGTTTGTGCAGGATGATAATGAAGAATGCACGCTGCTTCATCAAGCCTTGTTTTTGAAAAAACAACTCACGCGTCAACACCAGAGGTACAATCTTTCAAAAGTCCGTCCAATTACTCGCATACGCTGACGATATTGACGTAATCGGAAGAACGTTCGTATTGAGACGAAGGCGGCGAAGATAGGTTTATCGGTCAATGGGGACAGATATAACTTTGAGGTAGTTAAGAACTTTGTCTAGCTAGGCTTCGCTATAAACTCAGACAACGACACCAGCGCAGAGATTAAACAAAGAATAACTCTTGCCAATCGCTGTTTTTCTCGGCTAAGAAGGCAATCGAGTAGCAAAGCCCTCTCTCGAACAACTAAGGTGACCCTTTATAAGTCCCAGTCCTGCTCTACGGCGCAGAGGCATGGACTCTGTCAAAAGCGGATGAGTTTGATCTTGGCTTTTTCGATAACAAAATTCTTCGGGTAATTTTTGGTCCCGTCTGCATAGACGGTGAGTGGTGAAGGAGATACAACAACGAACTGTACGGCCTGTACGGCGTCATCGGCTTAGCCAGAAGAGTGAAGGTCCGACTACTGAGGTGGCTGGTTCATGTAGAGCGGATGGACACCAATGCTCCGACCCGGAAAATCTTCGAATCCACACCTGAAGGACGGCGTAGTAGAGGAAGATCGCTACTTAGGTGGCGCACGCAATTGGACCTTAAACAATTTGGCATGCGAAACTTGTTGGTTGAGGCCCAGACCCTCGATTGTAGTGCCACCTTAAGTAAGTTCAGGCTGGCGCTCAAACTCATGTATGTACGTTGTCCAACACATTAACCACTAAACCACGGCGACCATTATTTATTCTATTGCTTTGTACATATTAAATTATTGCATTTATTTCGGCCTGTAAGAGTTGAAAAGTAAATACGCGTGCATTAAATGTTCGCAATCATTTATAACCAACGTGCATCGGTATCTCCTTCGTTTCTGCTCTTACTTTCCTAGCAGCGTCTCTTATGTAATGTCTTTGTGAGCTTGTCCTGATTCTAATGTCCACTTGTTCAGAAGTGAAGGTTTCTACACTTTAGAGGAAACAAATTATAGGGTTTTAAGGGTTTTGTAGTGTGCTGCGGGGAAATGTGGGGAAATCTGCGATTTCGGCAAGCTGTCGCCTATAAAATTGTTGTCTAAGTGCGTTTGGTCTAGTATCCACCTCGATCCCAGTACCCTTTACCTGGATAGTATAAGAGAAATGGTTCAAATCCACCTTTTCCTGTTCGCAGGTTATGCAGATTCCGGTGTCAGCTAGTCTAATTCTGTATGCATGCTTCTTGAGATTCGTGTGCCCTGTAAAAAATCCCAACCTAGATCTTAATTGTGATCGGTTGTACCTTATTGAACGTTAATTTGTCGTTCTCGATTCCCACCCTTCTTCTTGACCCTTTTCTCGCCAGTTCACGTTTCGCCGTACAACTACGTGCTCCGGAACCAATGACTACACGTTGTTTTGCTCACCTGCTTGAACAAATCGCCAACGTGATGGCTTACGCAGTCAATATAGCAACATTCGTTAAAGAAACGTGTTTGGGATCCAATCAGTGTTATGCCATAACAAGTTACACTTCAACAAAACGATTACGCGTATCTACTTACAGAAGTCCAAAGATTGCTTCTTCAGATAGCTTCATATCTTCTATCGATTTGAAGTATTTTTCATCAACAAAATCAGTTCTTGTTCAATCAAGAAATCAATATATGTGCTTAGGACTTAAGATCAAGTCTATATAACTTTTGTTAAATTGAAAAAAGATTATGCAATAGATTGCAGGCAACATAAAGTTGTTGCGCTGAACGTGACTTTTTTCAGGTAGAGCCGCTCCGCAGTAGATTAACAAAGAGAAACGGAAATGAGTTCCAAAAATTGTGTGCAATCCCAAAATAATTTTCGCCGAAAAAAAAATTTAAAAATAAATTTGTCGTCAACCTTAGTAACTCGGTGGTTTTGTCAGGCCCACCACCAAGTTCCTCAAATTTATGTCCATGGAAATAAAACACATCCAATGTCAACGCGATATCATTTTTTTTGTTTTTGATAAAACTGTGATTACTCACAAAACCAAAAAGCGGTTTCCTTGGTCGATAAACAGATTCTTTGAGAAACCTCACAACCATGGTGTAATCAAGACCCTCAAAGACCGTCCAACAGTGAGGAGACTAACTCAGAGACCGCTTTAGATATGATTTCATCGATTTCATTATCAGACTAATTGCTTTGCAAGAGCTGAAGTATGTTGATTTAGTCACCGATGGATGACACCTTTGAAGGGAAGGACAGCTAATTTACTTGAAAACGCTTGAGATAATCTGAATTTAATTTTAAATATTTATTTATAGTTATTTCCATGATAAGGCCGACCCGAGACAGAGTGATTAAGGCCAATGGATTGTGCTTCATGGAATGGATTACTCAATTGAAGTTTATCCGGTTTGCAATGACTGCTGTTCGATGTCAAACTGTTGGTGGGTGCGATATCTAAATATCTTGGCAAGAAGTGAGACTTCAACTAAAGATAACCCTGTGGATGTACACAGCGATAGTGCGTCCAGTTCTCACCTAAGAATGGTAACCCGAGTTGATGGATGGTAACCCGAGTTGAGCAATGGCTATAACCCTACAAAACTCAAAAGGCCCCAAAGGACAGCAAGTATAGCTATTACGGGTACGTTGAGATCCGCCCCAATGAATACCGCACTATGCAGTGCAATTGGACTTAATCTTAGATACAGTGAACAGTAACAGAGCGAGCTAGAGGTAGCCGTCTATTTGAAATTGTTTTTTGAAGGTGAAATAAAAGAAAAGGAAAAAGAAAAATGTCTGGTCTCGGTAAAGGTGGAAAAGTTAAGGGAAAGGCAAAGTCTCGTTCTAATCGAGCTGGATTACAGTTTCCCGTCGGTCGTATTCATCGTCTACTTAGTAAGGGCAATTATGCCGAACGTGTTGGCGCTGGTGCTCCTGTATATTTAGCAGCTGTGATGGAATATTTGGCTGCTGAAGTCTTGGAATTGGCAGGTAATGCTGCTCGTGATAACAAGAAAACCAGGATCATCCCCCGTCATTTGCAATTGGCAATCCGTAATGACGAAGAGTTAAATATATTGCTTTCTGGTGTTACGATCGCACAGGGAGGTGTTCTTCCAAACAACCAAGCTGTCCTTTTGCCAAAGAAGACCGAAAAGAGTGCTTAAACAAACAACATTTTTTCTTAATGACGAAAATAGAAAAAGAAATCTAGGTGTTGGACACTCAGAATCACTGAAAATATCCAAATCATACCGGCTGCCGGATTTTGCCAGCGTCTTCTAGGCGGAATTAGTACAAATCCGCGAGGCTTGCACGCGTCACAACGCACAAACAGATAGCCAAGCCGGCACTAAAGCTAGGCTACCATAACCTCCAAACTGGTGCACTAGTGCCGGTACAAGCTTTAATAAGTTGTCTACAGTCTCTTCTGTTGAGTGATAGCAAGAATACCGCTGATTTCTTACAAACGTTCGGGAGCATTCGTTTAGTCTGCCTGCATCCTGGAGAGCCGTGCCACACAAAATTGTGTTCATAGCAAACCCAATCGCCAATGGAGGCCCTGACCTGACAGATTCCAAGTCGGTTCGTACAACTTCCCTTACCTGTAGCTTGCCAATTCAAGAACACCTTAAATTTTTGTTAGTTTTAGGAGCTCTCTTCAGAGCTAAAGAGTTTTGATCCTTCATAGACTCGATTAGCGCTGGAGCACACCGTAGTCTTACCACTTCAAGTATTTCGTCGGTTCACACTCGGAGATTAAAACGAGTCGAGTACATCACACGAGTTGCGAGTACCCGTTCGAAAAACCCGACTACGAACGAACAGAGTACACACACAACGCACAACTCATGAGTACAAACCATTCGCGAGTTGCATGAATCGCGATTCATAGGCTAAAGCGAACGAGTACGAACGAGTATCCAACCAAACGGTTGCAACCGAGTACGAGTATAAACGATTCATTTGATGGTGAGTATGATTATTCGCGAACATGTTGAAAAAAATGAATCGTTCGCCAAAATCATACTCGTTCGCAAGTATATTCTATCTCTTTAAGGGTGGTTTCGATTCAAACAAAATTTGGCTGGTGTTGGAAAATCCCATACCATAATATTTTTATTAGGATAATAACGGTAGCGGAAAGAATGTAATTAACTGACTTTTGTATAATTTTGGGATATCCCAACAAATTTGCGAATATTTTTATGATAAGTGAATTACGAATGTGAGATTTCTAGAACTTCAAAAACATTGGTGCATACTTCTGCAAAACAATAATTGTTCCGAGTACTCGCAAATTAGGTAGCTGCTCGCGATTCATTTTGGTTGCGAGTAGTCGACACAGAGTTTGATCGTGAGTACAATGCGTTGGGATCGAACAACTCATGAGTACAAACCATTCGCGAGTTGTATGAATCGCGAGTCATAAGACAAAGCGAACGAGTAAGAGCAAAAATGTTCAACTGTGCGCACATGTGCGCACATATTCGTTTTAATCTCTGTGAACTTCACAGTCAACGACCATTGGATTTTAGATCCTTTTTATCCACCTACGTTCGATCATCATTGGCCAACCACTTTAGCAACTTTGCCTTGAAACCATACGAAGGTATTTATTAGTAGTTATGTGTTCAAATTGATTAAAAGGATGCCTCATAGCAGTGTGACCTTAGAAAAGATGTTTTGGTATATTTCCCTGTGGTTTTCACTGGTTGGTTGGTTGGTTGGTTTAGTGGTTGTCCTAAAGACTTACTTCGATCCAAGCGGGTCCATTCTACCCATAAAAAGTTTACTCATGGGTGTCAAATCAAGGGATAGGGTTGGCTAATCTGGAAACCACCAGATCTCAGGATTTTTCTAAAATCAGCGATATGAAGATCCTCCATCCCATGAAAAAAGCTACTACCAAGAGTACGCAGTCTTCTGGTGGCAAGTGCGGGACATTCGCATAGCAGGTGCTGGATGGACTCTATTTCCTCTTCGGCCCTGCAGCTTCTGCAGTAGTCATCGCTGGTTAATCCAAGACGCTCCGCATGGATTCCTATTCCGCAGTGTCTTGTAGGGACACCGGAGATGATTCGTATTTCCCTTCGACTAAGTTGATCGAGATTTTTGGAATTCTTTTTATCGAAGACCGACCATAGTGATCTGACTATTGCTCCTGCTTGTATTTGACACCATCGCATATTAGCCCTGATCATGGTTTTCTCATCTATTCCCCGTAAAGAGTGCTAATGGGTGTCTTTGCGACTTTCACTGCATAAAGAGTTAATATTGGGTTAGTATTGAAGATCTAGGTTATAAAGGAATCTTAGGGTCGCTTGAATAGATAGGTTTTGCGCCTCTTGGGGAGAATAAGTCTCTTGACTTTGATTTTGGGTCTGCTTCGAGCCAGGATTGATATCGTGTCAGGAAATCTGATCAATGTTTAAGAGAAGGATGATCTTTGATTTGCTTATTATTCGAAGTGTCAATAAGCTGTTTCACTGCCTTTACTTTTCTTGTGGCCGGCAACCAAGGCTAATATTAATTTGTTGTGATAACTACTTCAGGATGTTTAAAAGGAATAAAGAGCTTTTACTGGAGGTTAACTGACAGAGAAAATGTTAATCTTGCAGGGATTGTGATGGATGTTTCATCGATATACCCAGATAAGTGCAAGGTGGCAAGAAATGGGCTTCTATTGTCCCACTCATGTCGTTCTGGGATAAGAACTTTGAAAGGGCGCATGGGATTGATTTTGGACCATAAAATAGCGAGAAGTGGAAGCTCATCTTCAGATGTACTGTGATGTGTTTTAGGTTAGGGGAGAGGTAGCGTATTTGGCTGCTGTTTTTATAATTGTTTTGTTCAGAGGAAGAGAGCTTCCATAGCTGCAATTGAGCAAAAGTGCATTGCGCCCATTATAAGGGAACAGGCCCTTACAATAGTTAGGCTTCGCCTGCACCCATGGTAATTCTTCTCAAGTGACTGTTGGAGAAGTTTGTAAGCGTCGTCGCGGGGGTGTATAGAAAGGAGGGTAGGTGATGGGAAGACTATGGAATGTCTGTTGCTTATGTGTGGGGTCAGCAAATGCATTCTGCGTTTTTAGCAAGGTAGGTAGATAGGTAAGGTGGCTGTCCACTCGTAGGCCAAGAAAGGCCCTTTGTGATGCCACTGGGATCTATACCCTTATTACCACTCCAACAAATGAATCCATTTAGGGCTCTTAATACAGCTGAGGGTACTTTTGACATCAGTATGTGATAATTCGCGCAAAATTGTCAAAGTGATAGGCTCCTATATAGAGCTTCCTTCTTTGGGATAGAACAGGACAAGAGCAGAGGAAACATCTTCATCTCATCTTCGTCCCTGCAACTCCTACAAGAGTGATTTGATAAGAGGCCCATACTTCTGGAATGAAGGCCAATGGGACAGTGGCCAGTGAGAATACCGATAACGGTGCTGATGAGCGACCGTTAGCAAACTCCATGATATTACCTATCACTTTGATGTCTAGTTGCTCTTGGCCTTCTTGCTTTAGGTCTATATCTTCTTGAATATACCAAACGATGCGTTTAGCACTAGCTCCTGGCTCTTCAGACCTTAGAACTCCCTCTCAAGCCTTGCAGATACTTGGTTGATAAAAATTTCTTACTTTCTATCGACTTCAATCTTGTTCAGGTCTCTCTTCTTCACCTTCGGCACTCGGTCTTCTTTTCTTGTGCACATTATGATGCTCTACATAATTATGTCGCTTTTTCTGTGCACTCAGAAGCATGAAGTAAACGTTGTCTTGAGAGAAGCAGGAGGCAAGCTGGGAACTTAACTCCTCCAGC
Organism: Matsumyia berberina; assembly: GCA_917880715.2. Taxonomy (NCBI): domain Eukaryota; kingdom Metazoa; phylum Arthropoda; class Insecta; order Diptera; family Syrphidae; genus Matsumyia; species Matsumyia berberina. The sequence goes on from OU862871.1 coordinate 62,380,655, forward strand.
CCCCGAGGTATTGGTTAAAACATTAAACTGCGTTAGATGATAGTTTACTGCAGCATACCTAGACTTTGGTCATTCGAGAACGTTTTCGATTAGTTCCCTTGTCGATCTTCCCCTGGTCTCTCTGCCCCAGAGTTCTTATCAGTTTTATATTGTAAGCACTTTGACTTCCGCTAGGTATGCCAATTGTCTTTCCCACTTCTGTTTTCTTCTGATAATGTCTCTTCGCTAAAAAATCGATTGGGATCCTTCTCGTAAACCGCTGGCTAAAACACTGTTATTTAACAACCACCCTCCTTTTTGCTTGAGCGACCTCTAGGTACGGTTGTACCAACATAGTCCGTGAATAACCTATGGTTTCCCTATTTTTTGCTGATGCAGCAAATATCCCTTCTATTCACTTTGAAAATATAATTAACATGATCACAAGACAAAAGCTGAATCTGTGCCAATCTAGCTGCGAGCACTATACATGTAAATGTTTCCATTTACCATTCTTCCATTCATTTACCTCCAAGAGCTGCGACGTAGTTTCATGGCTTAATACGATCACTCGTTGAGCACGTGCCTTAAGATCGTCCATTCTACTTGGTGTGCAACGACGACGAGCAACAAATCGATAAAATGTCCATAAATGCCATAAGGCAATGCGTATAAGGAAATGCATTATAAAAACGATTGAATCAAGAAGACGCCTGGAAAGCGCCAACTATGACGTGATATGCATCTTAGATGTGTTTGTGTAAACCACAGGCCATTGACCATCAATCTCTATCATCGAAGTAATCAGCACATTTTTCGTGTTGAAGTACACAATTGCTTCGCATTGTTCTCTTCCTCATTGCTGTTTCAGAAAACAATTGCCGAATGAGGCCTTCATCGAAACGCATGTCCTTGAAAACAAAACATTTCTTTCATCACGAGCTGTCCTTCGTTTGATTTTTTTTTTTTAAACTGATTCACTTCATTTGGCCCGAAGAACTCAAACTGACAAGGACAAATACAAAGTAATAAAGGAAGGAGTACTTTAATTTGATTGTGTAAACAAACACAATGAAATGAAATTAATTTGTACCTTCCTGAAGCAAAACTCTGATGGTTCTCTTTGAGTCCTTTTTAATGACAGGTCTAAGGACAGATGGAGGAATGGAATCATTATTGTTTTTACTAATGAAACCCTCTTCTCTTGTCATCGTCGTCGTCACAATCTTCGGAGTCGACATCCAGTTAGTTACCCCACTTGGCTTAAATAGAACTTCCATGAATGAATCTTATAGTTTTCTCCTCTTTTGAAGAAGATTGTGATCGTTCCCTGCGTTTCTGACGAAAAATATTACCACCATTGGAAAACTCTTTGAAAAGATCTCTAGCAAAGCCGGCATGGTGAAATTTAGGTCCTGGTTCCTTGCCAACAAAATACTATTTTCGAGACTAACATTTTGACAGGACAATGTACTGCTAGGAGTCAGTGTGTCAAACAAAGATTCAATCCCCCAGATTGCTGCAGAAGATGCCAGAACATAAAAGACACATGTGCGCACAACTTTTTGTGCTCTGTGGTAGCCAACGTCTTTTAATTTCTCGTATTCACCAAAGGCAAACAACCTGTTTAAAGAACGAGAAGACCTTGCAAAGGTTTCATCTAAAGTTGATGCGGCTGCCTGGAGCAAGAACAAAACACAAGAAACCATTCATTGTCCCCATTGGATATCGAATTTTCTAAATCCTGATGAAACTTGGGGTTCAAGTAAAGACTGCTGGTTCCAGCAGACGTGTTAAGGGTGCTATGTCCTCTGGTAGGTTTTTCCACTACTTACCGGACTGTTCGATCCCGGTGCAGAAAACTGTCGTCAACGAGATATGAGACACTTAACGCATCGAAGATCATCTGTTTGATAATGCTATTGTTGTCTGTTCAAGACTGTTGGATAAGCGCATTAAAGTCTTAAACAAATCAGCACAGTGCAAAGCTTCTGGGCCTATGACACCGAAACGGATGGATTATTAAAATGCTAAGTTGCTAAGAGTAATCAAGACCAGCCTGCAAATCTTGAAGCATATTCTCAAATGCATTCAAACTTACCATTGTCCCAAAGACCCTTCGCGAACCCATCAAACACCCCGGGTAGGAGCCCTGTAAATATTTAGACATCATCTCCTGTTTGCTGATTGTCCTATGGACACAACAAGGGACAAGTTTATGATTAACTGGAACTGCACTCAAAAAGTGTAGATCCAACGATGAACCGTCAAATACCTGGAAAAAGTTCAGGAGCGCGACTGCTTTCTTCAAATCTTTCTCTGATGCGGTAAAGAAAATCGCGTAGTCTGTTTGATGATAGTGGTGGCTTATTGAAGTTGAATTAATAAGAAAAAACCTTTAGCTTTCCATACTCCTTCTTGGCCGGTCCATCCCGTCATACTTCATGGATAGCAGTGTAGTCCCCGTTCTGGCTGTCTAGTGCCTCTGCTGATTTCCAAACATTCTACGTGTAGAACCGAAGAACTACAGGTGTCCGGCCCTGGCGAGGACCAGACACCGTTCTTTGGGCAAACCTTTCTTGGTGGACCTCGGTGAAAAAGCTGAAAAAAAGATTGGAGAACTAATCCTGTATCTGAACTCCACCGGCTGAATTTAGCCACACCATCCCAAAACACCAAATCAATAACCACATACAAATAAGGTTAACGAGTTTCGTGACTACAAAACGGCGCACTCTAGCGCTAATTGGGCCGCCACTTTACCTACCTACCTAGAACCGAAGATCGTTGCCCTTGTTTCACGTCCTTAGATCGTCTTAGATCGTCAACAGCAGAACTAGTTTTATTCGAATCTTTTGGTCTTTTCTTAACATATGGTTTTTCTGGTAGCCGGGCAATTACTCCGATCTCAAGGGATGGCCAGATCTTATGTGTGATCAGAGGATGAGAGCTGGGTAAACCAGGCGTTAAAGGTTTGAGCTGCAAATACCTCGAAATACTTAGCAGGTATAACACACAAAGTAGTTCGACGTATCAGGAACTGTAGACGCCACCGTTGATTGCATTTGGGAAATTCTTTCGCTGCCATCCGGTCCAAGAAAGAGTGCCTAAGTGATAATGTGCCTCCCAAAATTGTTGTCGTTTATGCGTTTGCTTTGGTTGTCAGGAGTTAAGGCGGTCCTTCTACCCAAGGCTTCACTAGATGTTTTCCTTTTCGTGACGTCGGTTGACGACCAAGTTGAGATTTTTAACCAGATCTTCGTAAGCTTCTCTTGTTAGCTACCTCCAACAACTTTTCAAAGGGGCTAAGACAAAATCTCAAGCTGAGGCACTACGTACACGGCGTTTACTGCGTAGAGGGGAGAGTAAGATTTAGTTGACAGAGGTTGGTTTGAGAAAAACCTTTTTATCACCCTCCGAGCACCCACAAAAGAGACTAACCTCTGTTTTAAATGCCAGATTTGTTCCAGATTTTATCAGCAATCAGTATCCTAAGGCTCTGGTCCGTCTGAAAAGATATCTCAATCACTATCATTCAAGTAAAAAAAAAAACAATAAATGAGCGCATACAAAGCACGGCCCGTATGTTAACCTCCTACATGTAAAATTCTTGAAGATCAATTGAAGCCTTCTGATTCCTGACGCCGCTAAGTCGTCGATTGCATAGAAGATTTAACCCTACCGTCACCATACCTACAATACATAATCATCGTTTAAAAAAATAAATAAAAAGATGGCGCGACAATCTGTAGACCATAGCCTGGCTTCTTGCAACTATCCATGCTGTGCGTGTTATATCTCCTGTAGTAATGGAAGGTTTAAAGGGTTGAGTATTGGTGTATTTTCTTTGTCTTTACTATATGCTTTGCACGTCTAAAGTTCTCATCTAAAACTCCCGGCTGGCAAATATTCCAGTTGAGAGTGAATTGCTTACCTTGATTATCATCAAAATACTAGCGTCAGAAGGTTTAACAGAATCAAGACTCGAGTCAGTTTGGTCGGTTAAAATTCCTCCACATGACGTAGAATGGCATACTATATACATACTTCGGCAGTCGGTAGGTGCACAAGTTTCTCCTGGCAAGCTTGCAGTGCTAAAAGTTTTCCTACAAGATTGTCATCTTCCTTCATCCAATCACAATGGTGGCTAGCATCAGGTGGTTACCGGTCCAATGGAGGGAAGTAAAAGTCATCTTCATCCCGAAAGCAGGAAAACCCAATCACTCCACTGCAAAAGACTTCAGACCGATTAGTCTCTCTTCCTTCTTCCTGAAGACACTAGAAAGGCTAATCGACCTGCACGTAAGGTATCTCCTAGACAGACACAATCTATGTGACAGTCAGCATGCATACCTTAAAGGCAAGTCAGTAGAGACAGCTTTACATGAGGTCGTCACCTGCATCGAGAAGAATATGTACTACAAAGAATATACTCTAGCCACCTTCTTAGACATAGAGGGCGCTTTTAATAACGTTAAAATAGGCTCCATCACAGCTGCACTGGAGGGCCTAGGAGTAAAACCAGAACTGACTAGATGGATAGAGTCAATGCTCAACAGCAGAGTAATTAACTCGCAAATCGGTGAGAGTACTCTTAGGAAGACTGTTACAAGAAGAACCCCGCTAGGTGGTGTTATTTCACCCCTTTTATGGCTACTCGTTATCAACAACATCCTTACAACTCTCAAGATGAAAGGCACCAAAGTAATAGCGTACGCAGATGACGTCGTGATCCTGATAGGAGGCAAACATTTACCCACCATCAGCGAACTTATGGAATCTACGCTAAAAGAATTATCCTCGTGGGCCAGACTAAACGGACTAGGAATAAACCCCCAGAAAACCGAGTTAGTCCTCTTTACCAAAAAGAGGAAAATAGAAAACTTTGATCTCCCCAAAGTAAATGGAATTCCTTTGTCGCTTTCCCTAGAAGCTAAGTATCTCGGTACCATCCTAGACTCAAAGCTTACATGGAAACGCAACACTGAGGAAAGAATGAAAAAAGCAATGTGTGCTTTTTACTCATGCAAAAAAACCTTCGGTAAACGGTGGGGAATGCGGCCGCACGTGGTACACTGGATGTACACAGCGATCGTCAGACCTATACTTACCTACGGCGCGATAGCATGGTGGAAAGCAACTGAGAAGTTTACATATCTCACAAAATTCACAAAGGTACAGAGACTAGCTTGTCTAGGAGTAACAGGAGCTATGAGATCAACACCCCAATTAGGTCTGGAAGTTATGTTGAATTTACCCCCACTAGACCATTTCATAAAGAGCACAGCGGCAAAAGCAGCGCTCAGGCTAAGAGAGTCCGGCTCTTGGAAGCACAGCTCCTACGGTCACGGGGCGATACTTCACCTATACGGACATGGTGATCTTGAAAAGAAAACGGACTACATCACACCACATTTAGACTTCGACAAAAACTATTCCACCCTTATACCCAGTAGACAAGATTGGGAAGCTAACACCCTTACGGGAGTGCAAGCTATCCAAATCTATACTGATGGTTCGAAGATGGAGGAAGGCACTGGAGCAGGGGTGTACAGCAGTGCGCTAAATATAAACGATTCTTATAGACTGCCGGATGACTGTAGTGTCTTCCAAGCCGAAGTTTTTGCCATTGATAGAACAGCTAGAACAATAGATGACAGGAGACTGAACCCAACTAAGTTCACCATCCTCGTCGACAGCCAAGCAGCTATCAAGGCTCTAGATAATACCAGTACCAAATCGAAAGCGGTGACTGCCTGTCGTAAAATCCTAAATAAAATAGGCGTTACCCACGAGGTCAACATCTGCTGGGTCCCCGGACACAGCGATTTCGAGGGTAACGAGAAAGCAGACGAACTTGCTCGGCAGGGATCTGCTCTGGAAAGAGAGATCACCCACACATCGATAAACATCCCTATCGGTGTACTGAAAAGTAACGTTGAACACAAGATGAGGGAAATGATCAATACCTCTTGGTCCGCCAGAGGCGACTGCATTATATCCCGCAGCTTATGGCAGAGAATAGACCAGAACAAAACAAATCGTCTTCTGGCTATGAACAAAAAAGATACTCGCATCCTTGTAGGAGTACTGACGGGACATTGTGCCATAGGTATCATGGCCAGGAGACTCGGCATCGACTCCCCAGACTACTGCAGGAGCTGTCAGGATGCGGAAGAGACAGAAACCATCAAGCACTTACTCTGCGAGTGTCCCAACCTCCAAAACCGCCGACTTCGACACATGGGAAACAGGCTGTTTGGAGAACTGAGTGACCTATCAGAAGTACCAATAACGAGCATACTCCATTTTATTAAGAGTACAGGGTGGTTTGACAGACCACCCACCTAGTACCCAAGGTTGGAACATGGCCCACAACACAAAGGGGAACACAATGGACCAGTAGGCCCCCGTGAACGCTCAGTCATTGGACTGGGCACTTACCCCATAACCGAACCTAACCTAACCTAGCATCAGGTGACCCTCAACGACCTTTCTGAAGCGTTTATATATGTACACAACGATGATGTTGAACCTAAGAATGGGAACCAGATAGAAGAAGAATAGAAATCCTAGCTTCATGTCACAACATCACAGATCAGGGGTAGCTGAGGTAAGACAAGTTTTGTGAAGAATAGCTCTCACCAACCCTCGGGAAACTTTCTGAAGCTAACTTAATTAATTTCCTCGAAACACTTGACTTTCCCAAAAAAAACCCAAAAAATTGTTTGTAGTCTGTGCCTAGATCCTCAAGATTACTGTAAGAGTAACTTCTTGAATGTTTTATTCTAATGCAAGCTATTCCTTGACATTCGCATAGGATCTACAGGTGCAGGGAAATTACTCCACGGGAATTTACTCCACCTGGGAATTTATTCCACCTGGGAATTTACTCCACCACAGGCAGGAACTACTCCACTTTTTGAATGTAGAGTAATTTCTCACTGACAGTGGGAAATTGCTTCACACGAACATTTGGTGGTGTAGTTTCCCACGTAACATATGATGAGAATTTACTTCATCACTAGTGGGAAATTACTCCACCAACAGTGCAAAATTACTCTTCAACCAGTGGGAATTTACTCCACTTATCGAATGTAGCAGTGTGAAATTGCTTAGCACGAAAATTTGGTTGAATGGAAGCCATTAACCCCAAACCTCAGTATTAGAACAGCACTTGTATAACAAACCGTGGAATATGGGGAGGGAATGCTGCCCATTTGCAACCCCCCTGCCTGGGATTACTGTTGGATTTGGGGTAGGTGCGAAGATGGGTATATGCAAAGTTTTCTTATATCCATATTTTGCATGGATCCCAGACAGGGGGGTTACAGGAGGACAGCATGTCCCCCATACATATTCCACTGTTTATAAATTTTGGACTTACATATGTACATACGCATATGTGGTTACTATAGCCATCAAATGGCAAAAAAAGAAGTGAACTTCGAAATCGAATAGAATCTACGTCTGTGTATTCTATTGTCTGTGATTAGAGGATTCCAAAAATGAAGCAATTTTTATGCCCATTTTAATGTGGAAGTGGGAAATTACTCCACATTTAAGAAAGTGGTGCAATTTCCCACTTTTGGTGGAGTGAATTCCCAGGTGGAGTAAATTCCCGTAGAGTAATTTCTCTGCACCGGATCTGCATACATCAGAGCTCGCAACTCCTAGCCTTTTAGCCTGCTTTCACAGAAGGCAATATCCTAGCAGAATTACTATGAATGTTCGTAGCTGTTTGTCGCTGAGTTTCAGAATGGTCTTGGTGCTCTCAATATCTTAAGCAATCCACGAAACTTTGAATATTCTGTGTCCTCTTACCAGCGCTGGTCCGTTGCTTTGATGGTCCTTTGCCTTTTCCGTGTACGAGGATGACCTTATCACTACCTAAAGGTCGATTTGTATTTTAATCCCATCTCACCTCAGCAGTTCGTTCCTCACAGCATACATATATAGCTTCCGTTTAAAAAGCTTGTAGCTACATATGTGGACACGTAATTATAAACTCATGACAGTTTTTTATGATCACTACAAAAAGATGGCAATATTACCATCAGAAGTTAAATGACCTCCAAGTCCATGACGCCTCTGACAGTCGCGGAAGTCCATCGTCAGTACCACATGTCGTACAGCACGCAACCCATGGAAGTGACATTGAACTGCTGCTGCGTAGAAGTCAAGACACTTTGAAACACAAACAGAGGCTTATGACCGTTCGATGTCATAGACTTTTCCATTGGTCACACGAATGCCAAGTGCATGCTGGCACTCTCGAACAACACACAAGAGTGTCAAAAAGTTTGTCCTGCTGTTCTCTCAGTCAAATTCAAATGAAGTCGAAATTTGTTTTCCACCACAGGCGACAGTAGCTATCCCAGACACCAATTGGGTTGTTCGGGTCACAAGTTTTAACATTTCCGTAAACAATTGAAAGTTACTGGGCAACAAGCCCTGCCACTGCAACTGGAAGTTGTTTACCTCAACTTGAGTGTTTTTGGGTTTAGCGGTTTTTATTTTTCTAGACTTTCCAGTCTAGAGTACAACTCTTTTGCTTCTTAAATGTTTTTTTAGTTTATTTTTACTTTATTTTATCGCTGCTCTCTTTGCACTTTGGAGAGGCGAATAAACTTTTAATAGTTGCGAAGCAGTTTTATCTGCTTTCGTTCGCTGTAGATACTTTTATTCATCGTCTATCGTCTGTGTGGCTTGGACTTTGGTCGGTCGCTTGTAATGGATATACAAATGTATCTAGAGATATTTTATGCGCGAATTGAATTGAAAATGAAAATGTACTGGCATCGGTGATGGGAAAGAGTGGGTAACAAAAACATATCGCATTTGCTGGCGTCTGTGGCGGATGGTCATGTGTGCCGGTACCTTTGAACTTCGCTCGGATTGCTTAATGATGACTCAGCGTGAGATTGTAGGACTTTGATACTTTATTTTATGTTGCTGTGATGTTTAGGAGGAAGTCTGTGTTGGTGTTATGCAACTGGGTACCGGTTTTTTTCATCAGTTGATCAATGAGTTGCGTAGCTTTAATCAGAAAACAGAGAGAGAGGTAATGCTATTGTTTTGTTGAACTTCAATGAACCCGACGTTTCTGAGAGGCACCTTGAGAATGACACTGCTACTTGCCTTTCAACTAAAATCTCTGATTTTTATTTCATTTGTCAATGATCACATTTTCTTTTCAATTTTTTGAGAGAAAACATAGGCTTAGTAGATGATATTTGTAGAAAAGAAGGACTTTTAGGGTTCCCAAGATCTGAGTGTCTTAACCCTGATTTTACTAACATTTAGTGACTGGCAAATGTAGGCCGTATTCGAATTTCATAGCGCCAACTGAATTAGTAGTCGCCGTGGGTCAGTGGTTAGTGCGTTGGACTGCTGTGGGAGCGGCTTGAGTTCAAGCCCCGGCCATGTCCACCGAACATTTTTCGCGGCCCCACCTCTAGTCGGGGAATGACAAGTCTTTGGGAGTACCTATAATCTTTCGGCAATAAATTGTAGGTCCTTTCCATTCATGCGAAAAATGTAACAAGCAAAACATGAATGGTTGCGAGAAGCTAGGCCTTGGCTCATCTCGAGCTGTCGCTCCAGCTATTTTGTTTTTTTTAACACAATTAGAAGCCTAGAACTTACATTTACTCAATGTGGGCAGAAAATCATCGTCTTTCATCCTCGCGTGCACATGCTGAGTATGGCCAATCAGAGTCTGCTTGACTAGTGTTAGCTAAGGCAATCCAGAGAAACTGGCAAGCGGTAATAAAAGACGTTTAGGACCCACCTTTAAGAAGCAAGGTACGCGCAACTGGTACAACAGCAACGACAACCAATTTTTTTAATGAAGGTGCGACACAAATGTGAGATAAAAACACGCCAACCAACAAAGCACTGCACTAGCAACGAAAGCAAAAAGAGCTAAAATACGAGAAAATGTCACAATTTGATTAGGGACAGGCGTTTCTGGTCGATGTAGGACTAAACCCACACTTGGATAGAAGAAAGAAAACCACTGTAGAGGAAACAGCAAGAAGGGAATCATGCAAATCATTGGCACTGACCTCCAGCAGCGCTATGACTGGAACAGACAAACAAATCAACATCAACGGCATCCGTCAAGGAAAAACTTGAAATTATTCACAGTAAGAGGGGCAGATCAGATAATGTCATTGTGGCCAATCTAATGAGGCAAAGAAGCTGAAGGCTGGTATTTCGGCTTCTCGCCGCGTACACAGTGACTCAAAAATGCTGAGCTTCTCGTTGCAGTGGTCAACTAGCAGGAGCCTTGTGGTCGTATTACTCGCGATCAGAGCAAAGACATCGAGCAAACATTTTAAAACGCTCTATGCAAGGCCGCCATAGAAAATAGTTGTTTTCAATTTGATGGAGCTCGCTGGCAAAGCGACCATAGGGTTGACTTAAGTGCGTCAAGGTGACAGAATTGATCACCTGCGGAAGGCAAGGGTTTGGGTCCCTTGTCCGTTTACAAACTCGGGTAAGCTTATCAGCCTCCCTAATGTTTAAAGCAAAAAGAATAAGGCCAAAACCTGGAAGGTCCTCAAAACTGGACCATAAAAGTCTGGGTCTTGTCATGATTAAATCCCCTTTTAAGACCAGGAGATTTAAAGATCACGAGGCGATGGAACATGATCCAGCTACGGAAGTAAACCTACATACATCACAGTAAGGCTACGACAGCCTTCCTGATTAAGTACCTTATCAACTAAGATGTCTCAGGTAAACTGATAACAAAAAAACTGGATCAACAAATAGGATTCCCTTAGGGTTTTCGTCTGTGGACCTAATTCACAGAACGCTATCGCACTAGGTGAATCTGCTGTCCTTTAGACCTAAGTGGAGAAAGACACATGAATGTCTCTGGTGTTTACATTCTTCAAGGCAGCCAAGAAGCTCTCAAGACCCTTAGATTAAATGTGGTTAAAGACTGTCACAGACTACTTGAAGACTAACGTTGGGTAGATAGAATTGGTGATGTTACCTTTTGCGACATATTCAGGTCATTATAGACACTTTGTGATGTCCATTGGAGGGCAAAATATCTCTTAATGGCAGAGAAACCCCAACGCGCTTGCCCGTTGTCCTTCAGTTTCGAACTAGCTTGAAACTTGGATGAATCTAAAAACGTCCTTGATAGATACATACGGTGCAGGGAAATAGCCCCACGGGAATTTGCTTCACCTGGGAATTTACTCCACCACAAGTGGGAAATTAGTCCTCTTTTCAAGCTTTTCAAGCAGTGGGAAATTGCTTAACACGGAAATGTGGTGGAGTAAATTCCCAGCTGAAGTAAATTCTCGTGGAGTTATTTCCCTGCACCGGCACATACATATGTCCCCCACTTCCCTAATTTTCTAGAAGAATTACCTTCTATGTTTGAGATGTCAAAGATCTGGGTAGTCACTTACTTCCACTGCAAAGATCGTGTTCCCTTAGGTCTATTTTTTCATGTGGTATCGCAGGTTGTTATGCCCTATAATCACTTCTGGAGGAATGGGAAAAATTTTCTGTACTTTTTGGCTTGTAATACATTGGCCATCGCTTTCTCGTGGTCGAACAATATGCCGATAAGAGGCTTTTAACGCTGTCAGAGTGTATAACGATGTTACACGCGGGTCTTTGGCATGAAAATCCTCAAAAATGTCTAGTGAATTTTCCCTGTGCTTTACGGCTTGAATCCTATCGGAGATAGCCATTTCAATAGAAAGAGAAACCTTCTGGGTGCGATCAGACATCAGACTGATGTTTTAGACGTTATTATGTCCACAAATGGAAATTTTTCCACACCAGCTTACGTCAACGAATAGTATAACTCCCGGATCTTCTATCAACTTCCACCGACTACGAGCAACCATCTCCTCTTTCCCTGCCAATTTAGCAGAGTTTAAAGCTTAATTGCACAACTGAGCTCATAAGCAGGGTAACCCCAATGAAAAATATACTTCAACACACAATTTCCTCCAAGGCGGTGAAGATGCATCAACCATTCCGTTCCATATTGAATCCCCTGAACATTCTCTAAAATTGAAGAGCCAAACTGTGTGTCACGTTCACGTTAGCTGTAGATACACACATCTAAATCAAGAGAATCGATTTTGTATCTCACACTCCCACACCACAATGCTCCCATGCACAGCTGTTTGTCTGTCAAATTAAAATGAACCGAGTTTATCTGTTGCATGTAATTCATTCTCGCAGTGACTCTCTCTCTCTCTCTCTGTTCATTTATTGTCATAAAATTGCAGTAAAGAGAGTCTCCAGTGTAAAGAGAGAATTGAAACTCAAAGATTGGACTTTGGAACGCTTGAACATCGACGATTCAAGTAGAACTTGAACTTTGGACTCCTTCAACTCGATCGTGTGCAAGTTGAACGCCATCTGCTTGCTTGCTTGCATTACTCTTTCTGTTTCAGATACATTTACAGGTGAAAGATACGCGTCATTGTGTGTGGTAGTAATAGTCAATCTTGTAGACGTGTTTTCTTTTCTTTTTCTCGCTTTTGTCCCGCGTTCTTTGTTTTCGTTTGTTGTTTCATGCATTGCCTTCGGCCAGATATACATACGTAATCAAAAAAATTACGGAACTTACTCTACCTATGATAGTTGTCATAGATACACAATACCCGTATGTGGGTGCGGGTAACGCACATGTGTGCCGAAATATGTTTGCGGGTTCTTTCCCTGGTAATCATCGTCGTTAGAAGTGACACAGAAAACCACGGTGAGGCTGATAAACATTTTTTTGCTGCAAAAAAGGGTCCAAGCCTGTCGGGCCACAAGCATTTGTCTCGGATTGTGGGACTGGTATTGCCTTTGGTTACGCTTTGTGAGCCTATTACTGTAAATGGTCGAGAATTGATAGGTTTGCTTGTCCTTTTTTCGGTGCTTGCGGGTGCGGCTATACAGTAATTACTTAACGTCCTCCGACGTCCGCCTAGCCAGCGAAATTCCGTGAGAAGGCGTAGTAATTGTGCCGACAGGTGACGATGATGGGGTGGCATCAGGCTTATGTGGGCCGACTTCCAAAAATACTCATAATTTTCGAGCCCTAATTAGGAGAGTCGGGGGCGGTGCCGGGATTAATGGCGATTATGTGAGATTGTTGACATTGATATGAGTGCTTGGGGGGGTGAGTGTGGGAGGAAATAAGGTTAACTGAAGCAGTGTACACTGTACAGGAATTTTGTTATGCTCAGGCATAAGGGAAGATGTATTTTTTTGTTTTTGTTTTTTTTTTTAGGAAATCAGCGGGAATGTGGGCTTCAAATAAACTTGTGGATGTTGGGTAATGGCATTCGGATATATTTGTTTACACAGCATGGAGTTACACCTGCTATGTACATTTAAGCTAAACGGATTTCGATGTAAGGAGGCAGTTGAGTGCTTAAGCCGTCATCAATTATGTCATAAGTATCTAATGGATATAAAAGGGAAGAGGATAAATCATATATGTAAGAGTGGAAGGTAGAGAATGGGTGGAAAAATTATATTGTCCTAGAATAGTCGCTCAGGGAAAATTTGGGCTAGAGTAGGTATATGCATACATAGATAGTCAAGGGAAGACCCCTGCCTGGCGAGCTCATCAGCCATTTCGTTCCCTTCGACTGCTCTATGACCAGGGACCCATTCGAGGGTTAGGGAAGATAAGCTCACCAGGCGGGCGGGCTCGGTTCTGCCATGTGCTACCAGCTTTGATGAGGTGGTTGTGGAGACAAGAGCTTTGATGGGTGCCTGGCTATCGGAGAAAATTGCGACATTTCGTTTGGGGGTGGTACGAGTACTTCAGCCTGAAATGCACTGGGGAATTTCGGGAATCTGGATGATCTCGATATTTGCAAGGCTGCTGAAAATATACCCGAACCTGGCCTGGCCGACCAGCACCCAGATTCTCTGAGTCTGACGTAGTGATGTCAGATCGTGGGATTTATCCCATATTTCGGGATTTTTGACCCTTATTTGGGTTAATCAAATAGCTGGCGCGACAGCTCGGGATGAGCCAAGGCCTAGCTTCGCGCAACCATTCATGCTGTGCGTCTTGTATTGTTTGCACGAATGGAAAGGACCTACAATTTATTGCCGACTCCGAACGGCGAATTGAGAAGCTCTTTCATGACTTGCCATTCCCCGACAAGAGGTAGTGCCGCGAAAAACGTTCGGTGTTCCTGGCTGGGCCTTGAACCCACGCCGCTTGGTCAGCAGTCCAACACACTAACCACTGACCCACGGCGACCACAATATGAGCTTAATAATTTTTAATAAAGCAACAAACCCAACAACAACAACACACAAGAAATCTTCAACCTCCCAAAGTACTGAGAGTACTGAGTACTGTTTGATTTCCAATTTGGATTGGGATCGAGAATGATGCCCACGGTGATTTCCGGTGTCTACGAACATCGAAACACAACACCAATGTCTCGGTCAAAAATGCTTAACTCTAGAAGAGAATGTATTCTCCACTATTAATTCTTAGCACTATCCAACGGAAAATTAGACGTTCGTTGTAATTTTGATACTACATTCATCCCAAGCATAAGTTTTCTATCTAACACTGTGTTCACCCCTCCAAACGGACAGAAATCGAAACCTTACCAAAATCGACAAGAAAAATTCACTATCGCATGCACAAAGCCCAACTTTATCGCTGAATCTGAACTTTTCTTTTGCTGCGCTAGGGATTTATATGACGAGCTCAGCGCCCTACAAACTTTTATTCAATTACCGAAATTGCATCTTCTTGACAAGCCATCCGAATGGGGAAAACTCCTCCCTGAAAATCTGTGCATTAGGGCAGCTTCCTACACAAAAGCTAGCTAAGCATAACTGCAGTGCAATTATATTCAGCAACCGCAATCATACTGAATCAACTCAACTCAACTGCAGCACCACCCGAAGTAAATGAGCTCTCCACTGGTCGAGGAGGTTATCCATAAAAAAAAAATTAATGCACCAGGAGGAGAGTTTTTCGAAATAATATATTCTAATCCCAATTATGCTACTGCACATGTAAAAACATCTACAGCCACCATCACCATCATCATCATCATCGTCGTCATCTAAACCAAAAATATTATCCCGCCACACCCAGTCGACACAAAAAAAAAAAAAACAATTCACCCCCTTCCTAGATTTTATCCTGCTTAAGTGGGGTTTTTGTGTCTGCCTTCCCCCTTTTTCTGTCTTTCAATTGTTTCCCGACCTTCGGCATAGTGAGCGTGATGGCAAAAAACTTTCCAAACGAAAAGCGAAAAACTTTTATAATAAAACTGCTCTTCTCACTTACTCAGGAGAAGGACGAACCAAGCAAAAAAAAAATAGACACAAACTTACGTCAATTTATCCTTAGAGCTCATCCTCTCATCACAGCCACATCAGCACAGGCAAAAGGGGAGAAGACTTCAGTTTGAAGGTATGTTGGGAACGTTCCCCGAAAAAATGAATTACCATGTTGAGATACATTGTCGTGTGTGCAAAGAAAAAGATCGTATAACACAAGTCGCCTTCATCTCATCCAAAACCCGGAAGTCATATAAAGAACGCCATGTTGAAAAGCGAAACCCATCATGATCTTGCATGCGGAAGGGGGTTCTTGCAAAGGCAGCTATAAAAGATGAACAACGGGCTTTAATATATTTTTGCATCCGACGAGGTACACTCTCATCCGACACGATATTACAAATGTTTTCATCCACATGAGAGCGAAAGAAATGGCACAGGATGTAGGAAACGTTAAAAGTTCTCAAAGCCGTTGTGGAACAAGTGAGTGGTAGGTCATAAGCAGTTAAAGCAACAACGCATCCGGGGGAAGATATAATGTAACTTCAAACTTAGTCACTACATCGCGATGCAGTGTGACTCTCTCACTTTCTGGTTTCTGCAGCATTTCCAAAGATAGTTATTTCTCGTCAAATGCCCAACTTGGTGACTCGGCCAAAGAAACTATACGAAAACCTGGCAAAGGTCATATTTCTTCTTTTTTTTTCGTTGGAAGGACCCATGACCTGCAAATAGTGCTGTCTCTTCCATTTATTTGTGACGACCAGTGGCCTTTTTTGGTTACGCCAGGGCATGTGTAATTTTTGGCCTGAGCTACTGGCATGCACCATTCGGAAGCCTGAATAAATAGTGGATGGAATACGCTTACGTACTAACCCACAGGCCACACTCTACACACTTCATGCACTCTTCCCGCGGAACTGCCGCAGATATAACTTCACGGGGTTGGTTAGCAGTTTGTGCTCTTCTTTCTGTGTTCGCTTTCGCCCTGAGTTCAGCGTTTGCTGTTCTTTGTTCAATAACAGATGTCGTCTGGGCCTGTTGCTCCTTTTGATTTTCTCCAACGGCCGAAGTTCCTTCAGGATTTTTGCGGCAACCTGTTTCACCGAATCTCTTTTTGCGTTCGATGCTTGCATATGTTTAGAAGTTAGTGTTTCTCCATTTGTTACCTGCGCTCTACATAAAAGGAAAGTATACGAGCTGCGCATCTTGTCTAGCCTCTCTGCAATTTAGACTGATAGGAGATTCATCATGCCCAAGTCTGTTAAGATACGTTCGAAAGCAACTAGGGCGGTCAGAAACTGGCTGAGGTAGAAATGGAAGTTTTCGTGACGCCGGCTCATCCATTTTTACATATCTGGTTTCCACCCTCATGCCGGCTCATCCATTTTTGAATATCTGGTTTCCACCCTCATGCTTCGTTGTCTTTCTTTTACCTTCAAATCTTTAACTGAAGCTCGGAGTTCCTGAATTTCTTCGATCCCGGGCATGCTGTTTCCATTTCTTCAGACCAAGCGCTCTGGCATCCGCGTCAAAACTGGCCCGACAACCCGGGATCAGCCAAGGCCTTTGGAAGGGACCTACAATTTATTGTCGACTCCGAAAGGCGAATTGAGAAGCTGTTTCATGACAAATTATACTTCCGGAAGTTTGTCATTCCCCGACGAGAAGTTTTGCCACGAAAAATGTTCAGTGGACACGGCTGGGACTTGAACCCACACTCGCACAGCGATCCAACGCACTAATAACCACTGAACCACGGCATCCGCGATAGCTTGGTCTTTAAAACGCAGGTTCAATCTTCTTTTTTTTTGTCGGGTTTGGAAACGCTATACTGGAGCACTCAGACGCAACTGGTCCATTGTACTTAAGAGGTTCAATCTTACTTGTCGTCTCGAATCTGGAGGCTGGGCCTCGAAGATTCTCTTTGCTGGAGCATTGTTGTCCATTCGCTCGAGCCAGTGTTGTCGACGTGTTTTAGCTTTTCGGACTACATCCACATCTACATCAAGATGCTCATAGAGTTCAAGATTGTCTCTCTTACTCCATTAATCCTCCTCGCATACGGGACCAAATATTCGACGAAGGATTTTTCTCGAGAAAGTGTTTAATACTTGCTCTATTTTCCTGCTTATTTTTCAGCATAACTAGCAGGATCAGGGTTTTGTTGAGTATACATTTCGTCTTTCCAAACCGAATTAGCACCGGTTTCCACTAAGGTGTCATTCGTGCATTTGATGTTTACTCCAAGGTAGAAAAACTCCTTAACGACTTCAAAGTTATTGTTGTCAACACTGATGTTTTGTCGTAGGCGGTGGACAGAACTTTTAATCTGTCTATCTGTTCTAGCACGAGGTTGAAAAAATCACATGATAGAGGGTTACACTACACAGCTGGATCAGTTTTGTCGGGATCTCGCAGTCAGCCATCACCCTGTAGAGGTCTAGGCAATGAATGTGTCTGATGATATGCGTCTTTAAAGCCGATCAAAAGGTGATTAGCCTCGAATTAAAATTCGTTGATCTTCTTCATGATTTGCCTTAGTGTGAAGATTTGGTCTACAGTCGCTCTGCCGAGCCGGAAACTGCCCTTTTACGTTCCGATTAGTATGTCGTTCCACAAAGCTGTGCCAAAAACATTCTGCGTTCACAATTAGGACTTGGGACACCGAGACCTTCCCTATCAAATGGAGGAAGAGAATGATCACCAAGCTCCCTAAAAAAGGTCGTAATAGACAGTTATAACTTCAAGGGTGGGCTGCCAAAGCAATTTGATCTTCGAAGCGGATTTGACAACGTTGTTCCTAGACTACTAATCAGAGATGTGCTCCGCAATACAATGTCGATGATAAGTGGCGAAATCCAATGGAATACTATAATCTATCTCAAATATTTCGACTATGTTGATGGTTCCTGCTTATGTACTATCGCACTGAATCATTAGCCTGCAAATATTCACTAGTATAGTGGCAAAGGCTCACCCGTAGCCTCGAAGACTCTGCGTGCTGGAGGGTTAGTATGCATTCGCTCTACAAGCAACCAAGCATATCTTCATCCGCTTTCGATAGAGTCCATGCCCCAGCGCCATAAAGCAGCACTGAGATGATCAAGGTCTTATATAGAGTTTCCTCAGTTTTTGAGGATGGGGCCTTTACTATTCAATTGCCTTCTTAGCCCGAAGAAGAAGCCATGGGCAAGAGTTATTCTTCGTTTGATTTTAGCGCTGGTGTTGCTTTCGGATGTGATAGCGGAGCCGAGGTATTCGAAGGCCTCTACTACCTTGAAGTTATAACTGTCTATTACGACGTTCTTTCCGATACGTCGATGTTGGGTGTCCTATTGGACAGACTTTTGAAAGATTGTGCCTCTGGTGTTGGTGCCTGAGTTTTGCACAACGATATTGAAGAAGTCGCATGACAGCGCGTCGTCTCGAAGCAGCGTGAATTCTTCATCGTCATTCTGCATAAGCGGACGAGTTTGACAGGAATGCCAAAACTAGACATGGCTCTGTATAGCTCGTCTCTATAGGTGCTGTCATAGGCGGCCTTTAAATCGATGAAGACGTGGCGGACATCGATTCGGACTTCTTAGGTATGGCGCTGTATTGCTAACAGTAAAAAAAATCCTCAGGGTTGCTAGCAACTCGTCTTCGCTGGACAACAAATTTAAAGAGTTCAGAATGGTCGGGATCGGGATCGGAACTATATGGTCCTAGCCGATAACGGAACCGAATTGAATGTTTACAGTCGAATTGGAATAATCAAGACTGCTGTCAATATTCTGTTTTAAATTCTGGAAAGCACTGGAATCAGCTTTGACACCAAGTTACGACTAAGCTGTTCTATTGATGCAGTACCTGGAAGGTGACAACTAGTGTCAAAAAAAAGCTGCGGCATACACCTGCAACCTACAATGATAGAAGTACGATTTCAATCATATTTTGGGTAGACCTCCTTTCGACTGATTGGTGCTCCCTACTCCTAGTTCCTTAAGAGCATCTTCTGACACATACACATCGCTGTATGTTGATTCTAATCGAGTGAGTTTTTCAGCTTCCTAACAGGTTGATTCTGTTTAAGAGGAGTTGTATAGATCCCACTCAGCCAACTCGGTTGTTGAAGCTACATATTCGACAGTGTGTGGATCATGCAAACAACACAACATTAGATTTATCTTGCTACAACTCCATGAACAAACACAAACTCAACCTTTCAAGAAAAATGAAATGTTGCATCTGTAATCAAACTGATTGGACTTGCACAAATAAACTCGTATGCTTACATCCATGGACGAGGAACAGAATCAATCAAACCGTCCTCCGCTGTCGTCATCGTTGGCACCGCCGTCGTCACTATTGTCAACACTGTTGCCACGATTTTCTTTTGTTGTCCTACTGCCATCACTGTTGACACCACACAGCTGCAAGTTTACAATTTTGTTTTATGTTTTGTGCTTATCCAAACGTAACGCTTTGGAGGGCCCGCGAAAATTCCTCTCAAATCCTTCCAAACCATACCCCCTCCCCCCGCATTCTACCCCCCAATCTGTGTGAGTGTTTGTTTCGAAATCACTGTTTAAAGGCTATGAAAAGCAGGATGCCATCGGCGGACGGATGCGCGAAAATTATTTACACGGACGCGATTGTTTGCAGGAAGAAAGAAAAATATACGCAACATGGCTGTAGGCGGGTGAGAGACAGAAGGCGTAATTAAATTTCAACCCGACCGACACGCCGACGACAACGTCATGGAATCCTACAAATTTAGAACGTTAGACTGTGCTTGGTTGTTCGGTATAAGTATATTTGAAAAGTTGACTCTAGGTGGCAAGCGATATCAAATTTTGGAGTCCCAAGACTTAGAAATAATGTTCAGACGAGCGCGCAACAAATGCGTAACTTAAATTTGACGCAAGAAGTTTTTAATTAAGTTATGAATATAACTTTGCGGACTTTCGTTGGAATTTTGTTTGCAACTAAAATTTGATATCCATCCGAGTTATTTGACAGTTTCCAGGTGAATACAGCTACAAATTTGGATGAAGTTTAAATGTACAAGGCATCACTTGCTGGATATAGAAATATGTAGGTCGGCAATAGATTTTCTGAACATCAGAGGATTGCGTATGTAAACCTCGGCTGTTTTATTTGGTTAACTGAAACGAATCTACCTTTTATAGATGAAGGCTCGTGCAAGATAATTCTGGGGTTTCTGATATTTAAGGCAATTTTCACGTCCAGTGTGATGATAGCACAGCCGTTCTTACATTGCCACCATATGCTTTCGATGGATAGACGTCTGTACAAAGAAAGGTCCTGCGGTGATTTGTCTCGTTAAGGCAACACGAACCCGCAGAACCAGCCTTTACTTCATTCCATTGATCCGGAAATACTTTTTTTATTAGGCTCGTGTACCAGATATTTGCAAACTTGTTCAGACGTTGCTATTGAACAGCAACAATTACATATATTGTAGTAGAATCGCAGTCGATGCTAAGGATATGGAAGAACCATTTCTTCGGACTGTTTAACGGTGACGACAAATCAAATTCCGTGCCAAGGAGAATGAACCATTCAACCTGGAAGACGAAAACCAACAATTCCGTCCACCCGACCGGGACGAAGTGAAGACAGCCAGATCTAAGCTTAAGTCCAACAAAGCTGCTGGAGCTGACGACCTTGCTACTGAGCTGTTTAAAGTGGGAGGAGATTACATGGTAAGGACCATACACCAACTCACCCGTAAAATATGGTCGGAGGAAAGTATCCCCGATGAATGGAACTTCAGCATTGTTTGCCCGATCCTCAAGAAAGCAGACCCTCTAAATTGGGCCAATTACAGAGGCATCGGTCTTCTTAACATCGCCTGCAAGATCTTATCTGGCGTGTTGTGTGAACGTCTGATGCCGTCCGTCAACAACGATCAGGTTGTTGTCCACATCAGTGTGGCCAAGTAGGTAATGCAGATCCAACACAAGCGCTGGGATTAAACGAAGAATAACTCTTGCCAATCGCTGTTTGTTTGGGCTAAGAAGGCAATTGAGTAGCAAAGCCCTCTCTCGAACGACTAAAGTGACACTGTATAAGACCTTAACCATACCAGTTCTGCTCTACGGCGCAGGGGCATAGACTCTGTCAAAACGGGATAAGGTTGCTCTTGGCTTTTTCGAGAGGAAAGTTTTTCGGGTGATTTTCGGCTCGTCTGCATAGATGGTGAGTGGAGAAGGGGGTACAGTGTCATCGACTAAGCCAGAAGAATGAGGGTCCAACGACTGTGGTGGCTGGGTCATGTAGAGCGGATGGACACCAATGTTTCGGCCCGGAAAATCTTTGAATCCACACCCGAGTGACGGCGCAGTAGAAGACCGCGACTCAGGTGGCGCACGCAAGTGGCGTGCAAAACTGAAGCTAGCTGGCTAAAGATCGAGACGTCTGTTGGTTGAGGCCCAAATCCATCCCGGACTGTAGTAAATAATTACTTTGTCTACCTATGGACAAATTTTGCCATCGGGGACAAATTCGTTTTTGTCTCCAATTTGTTCACAGATGCTCTGGTGTGACGAAGTGAATTAGTTACGCCCTCGCCTCTCTCGATATCTTTCACTGTCGAAGCTGAACTCAATTTATTTTTACTACTACAGTACTTTGAACACTTCGCAACGTACGATTTTACCTCTACGGCATCCTATAGTGGGTCCCCGATCCCCGTTCTAGACATCTGCAGGGCGGACGAGCTGTAAAAGGAGACGCAAGGACGGTATCTCCCCGAAAATTTGGAGGAACCACCTGCTCCAATCGAATCAATCCTTTCAAAACAGAGTGAGAGACTTTTAGCCACCAACCAGAAAAACTTAGGTTCACTAACAGGGGTCCTCACCGGACATTGCTTGATAGGCAAACATGCCCTCAGATTGGTGGTCCTCTTCAATGATTTCTGTAGAAGCTATAGATACAAAAAAGAGGAGGAAACCACTACCCACCTGCTGTACACTTGTCCTTCCCCGCGCCAAAGTTATTCAACACATACGATCACTACCGATACAATACTCTGCGTTATACTCTTGGTTCCTGGTACTGGTAAGCCAGAATGGTGCAGAATCGGATCCTGCACAGTTCTTCCTATTTTATTCTAAAAATGCTTTCATCTACTATGTTTCAAGAATTGTCGCATTTTCCTTTGGCAACCGGCATCTTAGTTTGTAGTTTAGTCCTACATGTCCGATTTTATCTCAACGATAAAGTATATGTTCTGTTATAGCGTAAACCAAGATTGGTGGCACGTATACGGTGGGATAGTTTGCAAAACTATGAGATACGGGAGGAGTTTACACGACAGATATGCGAAAGCTTTGAACCAATTCCAACGCTTCCGACAAATGCAGAGGAAGAATGATTATTGCCTCTGTGGGAGATGTTTGCGGCGTGAAGCGGCACACATACACTTGGGGGATTTAGCTTCTCGAAACCGATACATGGAGGCGCGAAGAACTTACAAGCTGGTTGTTAAAGGAGCTAAGGAGCAGTCTTGGAAAAAGTTCGGAGAGAAATTAGATAGTGATCACAGATCTGCAAACAAGGTGTTCTGGCAAACCATCCGCCGTCTCAGAGGAAGGAAGTTTAATATCATCGAAGGAGTCAAATCCAAAGATGGTATACTTCTTTCCGATGAGAAGGACATCTTGCGTATATTGGGCGAGCTCGGGCCATTTAAGTGGCCTGGGAATGGGTTGAAACACTTAGCGATTGAGATTGCTCTAATTATAGAGGTATGTACATCTCTCTTAACTTTCCCCGGAAAAGTCTTTGTAAAGGTGTTGAAAGCGCGTTCCAGAGCTGTGGTCGAGTCCAGGTTGGGCGATGAGCAGTGCGACCTTCGTCCAGGTAGAAGCACAACCGACCAGCTATTCGCTCTCAGAATGGTACTTGAGAAGCCTTGGGAGTATGCTAAACCTATCTTCAGTTGTTTTGTAGATTTAGAGAAAGCATATGATCGGGTCCCTCGAGGTAAACTCTGGAGTGTACTGTAGGAGTATGGGATTGATGGTTCTGTTCTGAGGGCCATTCAATCTCTGTATACTAACTGTAAGAGCTGTGTTCGGCTGAACGGTGTTAAGTCGACACCTTTCACTGTGGGGGTATGACTTTGCCAGAGGTGCGTTTTGTCAACTTTCCTTTTCATAGTGCATATGGATTGAATGTTACAGCGCAGCCAGTTCGAATTAAAAAACTTAAAGATAAGTCATTTGCTTTTTGCGGATGACTTGGTCATCCTCATGTCCCCCCAGACCGAACTTCTGCGGGGTCTTGACAGGTTCATCGGCGTCTGTGTTGACGCTGGGATGAAGGTTAACGTGAACAAATCAGAGGAAATTGTTATTTCCCGAATGCCTGTTCAATGCACTCTGCATGTTAGTGGAGTCCCATTAAAACGGGTGGAGAAGTTTAAGTATCTCGGAGTCCTATTTAGGGGTGATGGAAGGAGCAATACTGAGTTATCCTTTAGGATTGGTCAGGCTGGAACAATTTTGAGAAAGCTTGGTCAATCTGTTATCAATTCAGTGTTTGTTCCGACCCTCACCTATAGTCATGAGGTTTGCGTAATAACCAAACGCTGGTACACACTGCCAAAGAGATATTTCTTCGTTGTATTGCTAGGGTAACTCGTCGAGATCACGTAAGCAACATCAGAACACGCGAGACACTCAATGTCGCGCAGCTACTTCTTTGAACGGAGAGTCCATATTTCGATGGTTTGGGCACGTTAAACGCATGCGCCCAACTCGGCTTGCAAGAGGTGCCATGGAATCCGTGCAATTATGTAGGCGTCCTCTGGGTAGGCGCAGGATGAGATGGTTGAACCAGTTCCGAAATCTTACCTCTACACGTATGGGATAGCTCCTGATGACTTGTCGATGGCGGAAGATCGGGAGATCGGTGGATAAGCGGGTCATTTGGATATAATGATGATGATGCCCGATTTTATCAAAGGCCTGTGCTAAGTCCAGAAATAATTTTTTCTTCTAAAGCTCTTTCTACGATTTTAACTATTCTGTGAACTTGTTCAACTGTTGAATTGTATTTTCGAAGACCGATCTGTTAAAGATTGAATTTTTTCTCTCGATGATCCGAGAATCACTGTTCAATAAGTTTTGATTTTATTGGCAGTAAGGAAGTCGACCGGTATGATGACGTCTCGTTAAGTGGTTTCCTAGGTTTCGAAACGATTATAACTTCTGCCACTTTTCCATTATCCAGCAACGTATTTTAGCATAGTGTTGATTAGATTTGCTAGTTTGACTATAGCCTTTCTCTGTAGATTTTTAAGGTTATGACCAGAAGTCAGAACCAGAACCTTTCCTTGGATTGATGTTGCTTTTGATCTCTATTTTCACTTTGCTTGGTGTGGTCCTACTTCTTAACTTTCCTCTTCTTCTACTTTCACTGTTGTAATCATGTCTGACTCTACATGTGGCTGAAATATATTTTCTAGATGTTCATCTAATAATGAAGCTTCATCGTCGTTACTTTGAGCCCATTTTTCACCACAGATGGGAAACTGTGCAGTTCAGACGATATTTCTCTAAATTACAACCATGGTCGCTTTGGTCGGTTGACCACTCCAGGCGGACGTTAAGTTGAAAAGGCTTTTTGTCAAATAAAGATCAAGTTGATTAAACAGGCTTGTTAATTCAGTAGCATTTTCATCACATGGCACTCCCAACGTTCTTGCCTCGCGAAGTATAAAACCGCGTTCTAATTAATGACTTGCATAAGGACGAGAAAGCCTCCACCATATGCCACAAGACATCTCGAAATATAACAAGCAACAACAATCATAATAACACAACTTGTAGTCCTGTTGGTGCCATCTTCACTTGGTGCCATCTGTACAATGCTCCGGAAACTGTCAACGGAAACGAACAAACAGCGAACCCTCTGAGCCGAAACAAAACACCAACTATCCAACCCGAGCCTTTTAAATAAATTTAAAGCCGCTGAAGCACAACGAAAATCCTTCAAAAATGGTGGGAAGTTCCGTTTATATCCTTTGCCGCCCTCTCAATTACAAATTCATTACGATAACGTTGACGAGCATAGTTACCCCTTCGTGTTCTTGTATTCTTTTCCGGGGAAAAGTTCATCGACTTCAATAAACAAACTCGGGGTGGAGAGCAAGCGCTCTCGCTTAATTGCAGGAATCTCCATTTCAACCCTTCTTCCCACGAGACATCCTTGTTTAAACAGAAAAAAAAAACAGAACCATAATTCACCTCAAAGTCAACACAACACACACAGGCACACTTACAGTACAGACCACTACCCAGTTCACCCTTTAAAACGAAACAGCTTTTCACTTCCGCCATGGTGACATGGAAGGACGACGAAGAAAAAAGAACGGTCGAGGAAAACAACAAAAAAAAAAGTTGAAAAGAGAAAAGAAAAATTTAACCATCATGTTGGATAAATAGCCTTACGTAGGGACATCGTGAGGCTATCGTCCTTTTTTGTTTGTTTTGTAACACCGCCGTATGGCTATCCTTTGGTATGGTGAATGTGTGAAATTCTGGAAGCAACAACCACGCAGTGGTAGTGTATTAAAACGACTTTCGAATGGGATTACCCTGTTAGTACGTCTGTTGGTCATATCTATTGTCCTGAAGAATTCTTCGTCTCTCGGTCTTTTATTCTGCCAATAGTCCATCAGTAGCAGAAGGCGGTCAGTTTACAATCCTGACAGCTGGAACGAACCGTCTGCGTAAGTCAGTATTGAACTTCAATTACAAAAGTTTCAATAGGCTGTGGTCAAACGTAGGTCGAATGGGCCGAAATAGGTTTTGGCGGTTTTTGGTAAATTTGTTGTTCTTATCCGTGACGTTGTCAGTCTAAAACCTACGAACTGACAATTTTTGAGATTCTGGTTGACAAGCCCGCTAGACCGCCTACAGCGTTTATTTGAATTTATCATTGAAGGGAGATTTAGTAGATAAAAAGCCTCGAATATCTGATATGTGAACCGATCGTATAAATTTGCCAACATAGGCCTAACATGTCCACAGAGACTATACTTATATCACAAGAGTGACACCTTCTCAGAGCTCTTGGACGAAACATTGGTATGTGCACTGAACTTCAGCGCTTCGGCCTGGAAAATCTTCGAATCTACCTCGAAGATATACGGCGCAGTTGGGGAATACCGCAACTCAGGTGACGATAAAAGGAACCAAAACAACTTAGCCTGTGAAACTAAAGACAGACAATCGACCAGCCGCTTGTTGGTGGAGACCTAGGGCCATCAAAATTAAGTAAGTACATATATAAGTATCCTAGCTGTGACATCGACATATTCCTAGCCGCAAAGTCATGTTATCCCTGACGGCTTGCTGTTTGATTGAAACTCCGAAAAGCTATCGTCGAAAAACGGCTGCACGTAACCCCACAAATATCGTGTCATTAACGCTACTTTTTAACAATGAGTTCAGTAATCGTCTTGGCGGCAGGCAGAAACAATGTCACAGCCCAGCATGGCGCTTCCGTATTCGGATATTTTCAGAAGGGGATATGAAGATCTTCTGATTAATCAACTTGGAACAACGCAAGGTACTCCTCTAGTATAATGGATGTCCATGTCGTATCCAAAGGTATGGTTGCGAATATCTCGAACACGGCCAAGACAAGGAAATACTACGGCTACAATCGCAAGAGATCGCCAAAACCTTTTCGATCGAGTCACCCTTAATCTCTTAAGAGGTCCTATGTCGTCGATATCAATTATTGAAGACCAACGGCAACATTGCCAAAAAGCCAACGGAGCCCTAGGTTTACCGACTTGTGCCGGCAGTGAGGAAAAAAAGGACCATGACGCAATGGACGAGGAAATAGAGAGATTCTACTGCAGGAATAAGATTGGGAGGTTTTACCAGACAGTAAAAAGAACTTGTTAAGGCCCAAACCGCAGTCTGCAACGGTGAAGAAGGGAACATGGTTATAGAGACGACATATGCAGGGCTAGTTCTGGCATCCTTACCTAACCCGACGATGATGAAGAATGCACGCTGCCCACACGCGAACACCAGAGACATAATCTTTCAAAGTCCAAAGACGAAGAATACAGCACGATATCAGTATCGCGTTCGTAAGTATAAGGATACAAGCGGGCAAGATGGGCTTTACAGCCAACGGGGCGAAACCAAGAATTTGCTGTCAACAAGAAGGGCCACCTAAGGCTAATGTGTTGGACAGAACGTCACGCCTTGTAAATATCAAGATCATTCAGACTCCCGAACTTCGCCAGTGTATTTCAGACTGAAATAGTCGTAATCTACTAGGCCTGTCGTGTGCTCAACAACGACACCGCTGCCAGACAAAATGTCACAATCTTCTCCGATAGCCAGGCAGCCATCAAAACTCTTGTCTCGAAAACCACACCATCAAAGCTGGTAGCACAATGCAGAACCGAGCTCGCCCGCCTGCGGCGCTTATCTTCCCTAAGCCTCGTATGGGTCCCAGGTCACAAAGATACCGAAGGGAACGAAATGGCTGATGAGCTTGCCAAGCAGGGGTCGGCACTTGACAGCTCACTCACAAGAGAAGTTCTCATCCCATTAGGAGCTGTCAAGGGAAAAATCAACCTACACTACTTCTCAGTAGCCAAACACAAATGGAGCAACCTTGCTAACTGCGACATATTCAGGAAGACTTAGCCAACACACAACCATAGGGAAACAAGCGGCCTCCTTAGGAGAACCCGAATAGACTTGGCGTTGTCGCCATCTGTGCGGATCACTGGCCAGTAGGTAACCATGGGTCCAAGCTTAGCATTCCTTTTTTTTCCCTACTGGCTTAGCTGCAAATACACAAATGAGAGGGAAACTTTACAACACTTCCTCTCCAAATGCCCACCATAGCACGACTCAATGCAACTAGGGAAACGCTTCCTCGACAACCTCGACGAACTTTCAGAGAAGAAAATCTCTAACATTCTACTCTACCTTAACTCCACAGGTTGGATTTAAGACGAACAGCTATGGTCAAACGACATCCGTCCACGCTCATCTAACAAATTGCTCACGAGAACAGTGATAACAAAACTATTTGTGTATCGGGCGTTCTCTGCATAATACAACCACTCAAACCAATCAACCCAAACTAAAATAGATCAAAAAACTGAATACCTATTGCCAATTACTGTTTCGTTGGTCTAATCTCGAACAACTAAAGTGAGCAGTATTCATCCTGAGCAGTAATCATCCTGGTAGACTGCTAACAGAGCAGCGTGGGTTCAAGCCCGAGCCATATCCACCGAACATTCTTCGCGGCACTACCTCTCGTCGGGGATTGACAAGCCTCCGGGAGTATAATCTGCCATGAAACAGCTTCTCAATTCGCCGTTCGGAGTCGGGAATAAATTGTAGATCCCTTACATTCGAGCGTTAAATGTTACACGCACAACATAAATGGTTGCGAGAAGCCTCACTCATCCCGAGCTGTCGCGCCAGCTATTTTTTTTTATCATCCTGGTACTGCTCTATGGTGGAGAAGCACAGACTTTCTCAAGAGTAGATGAAGTTTTATTAGCCCTGTTGGCATTCAGGAGACTCATGCCAGCTGTGTTCACGAACACCAAACTCTCATTAAAAACCTTGACAGATTAGGAAATTCTAATTTGGATTTCGAAATTAAGGAGATTATTTTCCTATTGCATCAGTCTGATGTCATCATCCACTGTTAAGGTTGTTCAGCAGAGAGTTGATGAACTTGCTCCATATTAAATAGAAAGGAAGAAAAGTTGTCTAGGGGACGGAAGTGCTTTCGCTAGCCATATTACGTCATCTAGAGTCTGCTTCCATAGCCAGAGTGTTCCTTTGTAACATTGCCTTGCTGAATATACTCTTAATCGGCCCGCAAACCTAACCTAACCTAACACTGCCTCAAATCACAATACAAATGGTTCATCTATGTCGTATGTTCATAGATACCCCTAACTTACTTAATTCAGCTTGCAAACCTACTTTGTTCATGGCCAGTTCATACATACACGCGTCTTGTTGTAAACTGTTTTTTTATTTAACTCAAGACTGTCGGTCACACGCTGCTCCGCCTGTGCCCAAGTCCTAGTCAAGACCGTCCTAAAATTGAGTCACCTCCGCAATCATGCCCAACCATCTTAAACAAGTCCCTTTCCCTTCAACTTATCCTATGACTAATACACATGCCCCCGAATTTTCTAGTCAATTAGAGTGTTCACCTTCGACTGTCAAACCTTCCCAGGAGCCTCGCCCAGCAATGAATCATCATAGCCTGCGTTGCAAATCCGTTTTAAGACTGCGTCACCTAAAATCAGAGAACACCGCATTTTTTTTATGGATTGACGTAAACGTTTAGGAAGTCTGGTCTGGTGGTGGTCGGTGATAAATTCACTAAAAGTTTTCCACCCTAAAAGTGGCCACCTGCCCCCCAGTTTTTAAAGTGACACTTCTAGCCGGTGGTCGGTGTTGTTCCCGTTTCGTAATTTAATTGAATTTCCAGCCGAAAATAAACTTTATTGCTTGATTTACTGATTGGCAACATTATTGGCCCGGTGTAACCTGAAATTTTGTTAATTTCTTTAACCTTGTCGCCCTAAGCTCCGAGTATCTGTGTATCGCTTCTGTGTATCGTATCGCAATCGGAAAAGATATTAAATTAACTGCCGCCGCCACACTGGCAGAGTCAATTTCCATTTAGTATTCATCGGATGGAAGCGAACTTTACCTTTCATTCGGCAAATAGACGCAGAGCATGGTGGCGATAGATGTGGCGGACCGAGGAGGCACAGAAGCACCCGGAAGGAACCATCGCATCGGTTTTATTGTAAAGATTCAAATGTAAGCACAGATAAATGTCCGCTCGTTCCCTCTGTCGCTCTTGGTGTCAATTGTTTTACTACAATTTTCCAGTGTTTATTGTTTTGAATGTTTTACACGACGCACGGTGAGACGACCAGATGGCGACGACAAAGGGAGGCAGCAGGGCATTGGCATCGGCACTGGCCTGGCACTGTCATTAAGTTGCCTTTGTGTCGGTGTACACTGTGGACTGTGTACACCAGCCGGGACAAGCAGCCTCCGTTGGGGGAGAAGGTGCTAAAATGGGAATGGAAATACCAATTGACATTTAAGGCACGTTTCAATTGGATTCTTATGAAACTGTGTACGGCAACGGGACGGGACGGGACGGGACCAGAGTCTCCATGAAGGTGAAGCTACGGCCGAGTGAACTTTTTCAAGAGAAAATTTTTCGACAATTTATGTTCGGGATTTTATTTTTCAATTTCGAAAATTATCGATTCATAGATTGAAATTCGTTTAAGTTGTCGAAAGGTAAACGAGCGAAATTGTTGTGAAAAGCATGAATGGGTGCAAATTATCGCAGTCGTTCAACAGCTTGAAAGGACGACGCCTTGAATTGACGGCAATTGGAGGAGTAATTTTCCGAGTCAATTTAAGGGGAAAGGATTGACGAAGTCATTGTGGATTTTATGATGGAAATCATACCCCTGAAAGGAACTACATATGTATCAAACTATTCTATAGAAATTGAAATCTGCAGTTGGGGCGTGCATCTTAAATTCATCGCGTGTAGTTCGAAAGGTTAAGTTAAGTGAGCACGAAGGTAGCAGGGAAGAAAAGGGGCCTGAGCCAAGTATGATGCACTGGCTATACATAGCAATAGTTAGACCCAAACTCTCGTATGAAGCACTCGTCTGGTGGAAGGCAACTAGAAAGAAAACAACGCTTAGTAAGCAAGCAGCAGTACAAAGAACTGCCAGTATCGCCATCACGGGTCCTTTTCGCTCAACATCCTCAGCAGCTCTAGCCAACTTTCTAGATCTGCTACCGCTATTAAAATAGGGATAACAATATTGGACACTGCTCCATCTTAAGTGAATATAACTTTTAAGGTCTAAAAAGAACAGATGAGACGGCTTCCGTCTCGGACTTCGATATACCTTATATCACGTTGTTTCATGAGAGGGAAGACTGGCAGAGAAACGCTGTCATCTCAGCGGATGAGATTGCGGTCTTTACGGATGGTTCAAAAACCGCCAAGGGAACGGGTTCCCTAATTTACTCCCAAGAGGCAGTCTCGAAATGACGTTTGATGCTATAGACATTGTGCGCGCAGAATCAAGTAAGACGGGCCGGGCCATTGTGACATTGAGGGAAACGAAAGGGCCGACGAATTGGCCAGACTAGGTGAGGAGCGGCAACACATGGAACAAAGCAGAGATCCTAAGAATAACTGTAAGGCAAATCAGAGATGGTCTAACATAAGTGGGCAGAGAGTATCCAAGGCTCTATGGCCTACTCTGGACCGCAGGAAAACAAGAGATAATCTTAACTTAAGTAGGCCATAGTTAGAATTAGTTACTGGCATCCTGTCCGGCCATTGTATTTTCAGGAAGCATGCTGAAAGGTTAGTACTCTCATTCACCGATTTCTGCAGGTACTGCAATGACCTATGCGCCGCTGACCACATAAGCCACATATTATGTGAATGTCAGGGAATTGCCAGGACATGCATGAAACTTCTTGACAACTTTTTCTTAAGTAGTCTAGAGGAGCTAGGCTATGATACATAGCTATAAAAACATGCTCAAATTCTATAGGGAAATCAAATGCTTTCAGGAAATGGTTTAGGCTTTGCTTTTCTGGTTTCACAGGGATCGCGATGGGCGCAATATGTTGCCTAGTATCTTATGCAAGCGCTGGCTGCATACCCCTACTCTACCTAACCTAACTAACCTAAGTTAAGTGATGTTGGAGCGACTGCCAATATTGACCACAAAAACTCTTAGAACAAATTAAGTTCTGATACCATAGGATTAATAGTAAAAATAGCAATATGTTGCCTAGTATCTTATGCAAGCGCTGGCTGCATACCCCTACTCTACCTAACCTAACTAACCTAAGTTAAGTGATGTTGGAGCGACTGCCAATATTGACCACAAAAACTCTTAGAACAAATTAAGTTCTGATACCATAGGATTAATAGTAAAAACATGTGCATATGTGCATATAGGTACGTATGCCTCACTGAAGTGTTTTTATAAAGCTGAGGAGTTAATCAACATGTAGCCTGTGACTGCCTGATCTGCAAAAGAGTTAAAGCAAAATGGTCCCAAGTTTAGCCATCTATTGTTGAATAGGTGCATAGAGAATGAAATATAATTTCTGCCACCTTTACGTTCTTATAGCTTCCGTCATATCGGTTGACAAGGAGTTTAACTTTCTGGAGTCCAGAAGGAATGTAACACCATTTTCGCAATGAAACGATTTTTACCAACATAGAAGGGAATGAAAATGCTGACTACCTGTCATATCCACAAAGACGTGGCCCACCTAAATATAGCACGCATGACCTAATAAATAGAAGTCAAATTGAGACAGAGAGAATTGTTTCAATTAGCACTGGTCATTGGCTCATTAGCACACAAGTTGCTAAGTTAGATATTACCTTCAACACCCACTGCCGAAGCTGTAACAACACAGAGCAAGCAGAAGCCCTGTTTCACTTTTTCAGCGACTGCCCGGCACTAGCTAGAGCCATGTCACACTCGGAAAAGCTCTTTCTGAGAACCTATTAGAAATTTCCATCATACAATTTTGCATCATCCTAAATTTTCTAAATTTCATAGGATGGATCTGAAAAATGAATTATGGTATAAAAACGGCGCATTAGGGCTGCTTGAGCCTCTGGATAGACAATCCAGGCAGCCACTTCTGCCTGTCTATGCACCTACCTTTTTGATTCGTGCCATTTCCTGATCTACATTTTGCTTTGTTGATAGAATTTAGCCCAAGTGGTAGTTTACACGACGCAAGGGACATACGGAGCCATTGTCTTATTGGCTTCAATATATACGCAGTTTGATGACGTCTTTTCCAGAATGTTTTGAGATGATCATATACTTGCTTGTTGAACTTCTGTGGGAAGGCCGTAGTCAGAGTTGCTATTGCGGTATAAGAACAAGGAAAAAGAAAGGCGATTTCTCTGAATCACGTTCTAATAATGCAAAGGCTATAGAGCCAGAACAGGAAACTGCAGCGAAAAATACTGAAGCAGGGTTTTGAATGCGCAGGTTCTTTGCCATGAGACAGAAGTGGATTAATGCAATTTCAACTTCAAAAAGTTCAAAAAACAAAATATGTGTTTCCTGTTGGATAAATACCCAGGGACTTAGTCCAGGTAAAAGAGCTTTATATGGCTCTACATTTTACCAGCTACTACCTACTGCGTGTTTCAATATACCAGATGACAGCCACCTGGATGTCCTCGCAAACTTGAGTATATCCGACAGTGAACCATCGCATAGCTCCTCGATGTTATCGAAGAGGTATCTGCCCAGAGTTCTTTTTCCAATATTGCAGAGTCTTGGGCAATGTCAAAGAAAGTGGGTTGTGTCCTCATGTACTTCCTCGTCCCCACATCCTTTGCATATGTCGTCCTTGATCAGGTTCAATTTCTTTATACGGTAGCTGCAGAATTTCGTTTATTGCAGATAGTTTGATAAAGACGTCTAGCGATAGATTATGTAAAGTCATCACAATTTTTGTTTGCCGTGTCCATCCGCTCTACATGACCCAGCCACCTCAGTTGTTGGAGCTTTACTCTTCTAGCTAGTTCGATGCCACCGCACAGCCCATACAGTTCGACGTTGTATCTCCTCCTCCATTCACCGTCTATGCAGACGGGACCGAAAATCACCCGAAGAATTTTCCTCTCGAAACAGTCCATGCCTCTGCGTCGTAGAGCAGGACTGTGACGATTAAGGACTTATAAAGGGTCACCTTAGTTGTTCGAGAGAGGGCTTTGCTACTCGATTGCCTTCTTAGCCCAAAGAAACAGAGATTGGCAAGAGTTATTCTTCGTTTTATCTTAGCGCTAGTGTCGTTGGATGAGTTTATAGCAGAGTCTAGGTAGACAAAGTCCTTAAATACCTTGAAGTTATAACTGTCTATTTTGACGTTCTGTCCAAGAGGTGTCGTTTCTTGTTGACAGCATATATTTCGTGTTGCCCTTATTGAACGTCAAACCCATCGTCGGCGTATGCGAGTAATTGGACGGACTTTTGAAAGATTGTGCCTCTGGTGTTGGCGCGTGAGTTTTGCATAACTGTTTCAAGAATGATGTTGAAGAAGTCGCATGACAGCGCGTCGCCTTGCCTAAATCCTTTCTTGACATCAAAGGTCTCGGTGAGGTCTTGACCGACCTTGATGGAGCAGCGTGCATTCTCCATCGTCATCCTGCACAGACAGACGAGTTTGACAGGGATGCCAAAACTAGACATGGCTCTGTACAGCTCGTCTTAATAGATGCTGTCATAGACGGCCTTAAAATCGATGTGGTGGTGGGTATCGATTTGAAGTTCCAGGGTTTTTTCAAAGATCCGCCGCAGTGTGAATATTTCTTTCCTGACCTGAAGCCACACTGATATGGACCGATCAGGTTGTTGACAAACGGCTTCAGGCGTTCACACAACACGGCAGATAAGATTTTGTAAGCGATGTTAAGAAGATTGATGGCTCTCAGGTCCTTTTGTTATACCCAATATTTAGCGAACCTATCTGCTGCCCATTGAGTTATTTTTGAGTGGATACTACTGGGTGTACCCCAAAATAGGCTTCAGGACCAAGGAATGGGCGTCCAGCGTCTCTTCCCGCTAGACAATCCGCTCGTTCATTACCTTTGAAACCTCGTGTCCAGGAATCCAGGCTACAGTAACGTTATTTGCGGACGCAAGGTCTACGGGGACGTTGAAACAAGCCCAGAGGAGCTTTGATCCTATCGTATAGGGTTTAAGGGGCATTATTGTTACCTGGCTATCTGAAAAGATAAATATGCGGTTACACTTTATTTTCCTCCGCAGGCATTCCCATGCACATAGTTCCATTCCGCGAACCTCCGCTTGACAGATGTCTGGTGCTGCTGAACGCAGGAATTTTGAACCATAAACCCCAGCTTCAGTATTGCCATTTTCCAGTTTGAAGCCATCTAGATACCAGGTACTTGCAAACTCCGCAAGTTAACGAGACCTTTATTTTTCCATTTGTGGTGATCACCTACATATGATCACCTCGAACTTTTAGTTGTGTAACACCTGAGCCCTACACGCAGGCAAGCATCAATTTACAATCTAGAAAGTGTTGACAGAATCTTTTTAACTCTGTCAACTTCACTCTAAGTATTTCTCTTTATTAAACCAGAAGAGTCTTCTTGATTCCAGCTGCGTTTTCCTATTCTTCGTTTTGTAGTATTTAAGAATCAAAGACTTCCAGATGATGATGATGATGAGACTTACAGCCTTTGAGGTCTCTTGTACTTTTGACTTTGTTTTAAAGCTTTTTCCGTTAAGTGAAACGAAATGTTTAAAACAGATGGCACCACAGTGTATTTTACTTAATTGCAACTGGAATTTATATTAACAATTTACCAAAAAGGGGAAAATTGAATAATAAAAGACAAACCAAAATATTGTAGTTAAATTCTTCTGTTGAGTTGACGAGCCAGTTTGATATGATATCCCAGTACAAACTTTCAATTTGCTTTGACTTTGTTGTACCATATCCTTTTCAATGACATCACTTTGATGTACCATGTTCACATCAGATAACACAACAGGTTACAGACAGTTTCATGGGAATAGGTACAAAGCTTAAATTTTGTTAATTGAATGCCAACCTGTGAGTAGCAGTAGTGTAACATGTGCTGGGTAATTGGCTCACCAAGGTTTCCACTCGACAGAATTCCATATCTATTCGAAATCAATACTTTTCCTTGTACATGTGTAACAAACCCTGTTTGTTTATTTTTTTATACAAGAATTAAATCCTTTCCGATTTCACAATTTTACTTTTGAATATCATACGCAACTATTTCATACATTTTTTATTTTATTTTAAAACTTTCCTTCGCTACCAGTGACATGAGTTGCTGAATATCCGCACATAGGTAGGTGTAGAATGATATGTTTGCCCTTTTGTAGAAGGAACCGTCTGTTTTTTTTACTGGTTTGATGATTCATGGCATGAACTACAGAAAATTCAAAACAAATGGACACAGTGCCTTGCATAAATAGAGAAATACTATACATTCTAATCAAAACACAGTGCTGGACTAAAATAGGTTGAGATGACTGGGGCACATAAAACGCATGGACATCAGCGCACCAGCCGGTTGAGTCTTTGAAACCACACCAGAAGGACTACGCAGTAGAGGAAGATCCTACAATACCTAGGTTGCGCCCACAATTGCAGAATGTCCTCAACCAAATCGGAGCATGTTGATTGAGGCCATGGTCCGCCTAGGGCAGCCACATAAAACCTTATAAAAATCGGGACAGATCGGACCGTTTGGAAAATCATAAAATGTTAAACGCGCAACCAAGGAACTTTGGAACATGGCATTTTCCTATAGATCCATTCAGTTGCCTAATAATTCGCAAATATGCACATCTCATCGCGGATCGCTAAACCTAAAATACTGTGGAGTATGTGGAAGATTTAAACCGATTTTTGAGGTGAATTCTAATTTGACTGTACCCGCTTCTAAGGAAGGAAATTTAACATCATCGAAGAAATTAAATCCAAAGATGGTGTACTTCTTTTCGATGAGAAGGACATCTTGCGCAGATGAGGCGAGCACTTTTCGGAGCTGCTCAATCCCGAAGAGGGGACTGAGGATGGCAAACCAATGGTTTTGAGGAGAGCGGAGAAAAGTTCCACCGTAGAGAAGGTGACTTTGGCTATTAAAGTGCTAAAAGTCGACAAATCTGCTGTTGTGGATGAAATCCGGCCAGAAATGCCCAAGGTAAAGAGGGAGTGAAATGGGTAAAGGGTAAAGAGGGAGTGAAATGGCTCTCTCGTGTCATTTAAGTGGCCTGCGAATGCGGTGAAACACCTAGCGATTGGGATTGCTCCAATTATAGGAGTATATCTCTCTTGAGTCTCCCCGGAAAAGTTTTTGCTAAGGTGTTGGAAGTGCGTTCCAGAGCTGTGGTCGAGTCCAGGTGGCGATGAGCAGTGCAGGTAGAAGCACAACCGACCAGCTATTCACGCTCAGAATGGTTTTTTTTTTTTTATAATAAGCGCGCACTAAAGGGATTATGTCTACCCTTAAACGAGAGCACGGGCATTAGGGAAATAAGGGGAGAGACGAAGGAGATAGCGATGCACGTTGGTCTTAAATGCTTACGGGTTGTAGCGATGAGGAAACACAGAGCTGTGAAGATTATTCCACATACGTGATGTACGGCTTATGAAAGAATCTCTATATTTGACTGTACGTCCGAAGGTAAGCTTAAGGGTAAACTGATGAGCATTCGAAGCGTGACGCGTATTGCGGGTGAAGAGTTGAAGGGGTGGAATGCAACTGTGATTTCGCTAGAGCACTGTTTGTGGAAAAAACGATAAAACAGTGAGAGACAGGAGACATTTCGTCGATGTTCAAGCGAGTCTATTGACTGTGCAATGTCCCTGTCACCAATTAGTTTCAACGCGCGATTTTGGATTCTATCCAGAATGTGCAAGACGGTTTTGGGTGCACCAGACCAGATATGGGCAGCCGTGACTAGAACAGGATAAGCCATCTGCTTTTCTCGGATGACTTGGTCATCCTTACGTCCACTCAGACTGAACTTCAGCGCACCTAGATACGTTCGTCGCTGTTTATGCTGAAGCTGGCATAAAGGTAAACGAGAACAAATCAGAGGTAATACTGACTTCCCGAACGCCTGTTCAATGTACTGTGCATGTTAGTGGAGTCCTGTTGAAGCAGTTGGAGAAGTTTAAGTATCTCACGGTCTTATTCACGAGTGATGGAAGGAGCTATACTGAGTTATTCTGTAGGATTGGTCAGGCTGGAGCAATTTTGGGACAGTCAATCTGTTATCAGGAGAGCTGAACTTGGCATGGAAGCTAAGTTATCGGTCTTTAATTCAGTGTTTGATCTGACCCTCACCTATGGTCATGAAGTGGTTTGGGTATTGAACGAAAGAATAAGATCGCGGGTACAAGCTCCCGAAATTAGATTTCTTCGTTGTATTGCTCGGGTAAATCGTCGAAATCGAGTTAGGAACATCAGAATACGCGAGACACTCAATGTCGAGCAGCTACTACTTCAAACGCAGAGGTCCATACTTCCATGATCGCATGCACCCAACTCGGCTTCCAAGACGCGTCATGGAATCCGTGTCATCAGGTAGGCATCCCCTGGGTAGGCCTAGGATAAGATGATTAGACCAAGTCCGAAACCTTATCTCTACCCGTATGGGGATGGCACCTTATGATTTAGAAATGATGGCGGAAGATCAGGAGATATGGAGAGTCCACTTTACCACCCTATGAACCGATAGTAAAAAGCAAGGTTTCGTATTTGATTTATGCCGGAGAACATTGAGATGAAATTGAATTGAATCTAACTGCATCCTTTGACACTTTGACAAGGTAGTCTACAAGCTCCTGAAGAAAATACCCTGCTATAAAACGATCCATCTAGTCTTTAGTGGTTTGTCTAATCGAGTATCGCATCCTCAAACATCTTACGAACGACATTAAGAAGCTTAACAGCGGTTTGATCTAAGCGCAATTTCTGGCATAAACTTTCATCTCTAAGTTGGAATTTATGGCTTGAAGAACGGCGATTCATTATAAGCATAACGCCAAAACTAACGCGTCTGAGGAAGACAACTACAGAGGACACTCGTTACTTCGTTCAGGTTGATTATAACATAAACATGTCATAATCATAATCATGATCAGCTCAATCAACTCAATCAAACGTCATCAAGGAAGGACCCCTAGCACCGACAACTCGGGCTGAACATCTGAGTTATAGAAATAAATAAATAACTTCCACAAAAATATTATATTTTCGCAGGAATGGAAGGGATTTACCATAAACCCACGCAGTTTACTCGGTAGTCCAACGCAATAATTACTGCCCCACGGCGACACACTTGACAGCTGAAATTTTATGTTGGACTTTTCCTCAGAAATCTCAACTGTACAGTATATACGAAATACGAATCTACCTAAGAGTTCATTGCCAAGGGGCATTTTAATCGATACTTTCAAAGAGAAGGATGGCTAAATAAGTAGAGCCGCGATCTGATCCTAGACCGGAATATGCGAACGACCAGTTATGAAGCTTGGACATCAGCAAGTTAGAACCTGGGTTATTTCAAAGACAATGAAGTTGATTTCGCTGAGTATTTGAACACCCACAATGACGGTCGCGAACTTTAAACAAAAGGAACTTTTAATCAAAAATCTATTTTTAATGAAGATCGAGCAAGTCTCCACAATTCAAAGAGAAAACCGACATTAAAGGTGGATCTGGCACCAATTACTTTAACTTTTTACCCAAAATGTCATCCATAACCATCACAAGCGTAGGAGCCTTGACTCTGTTCATTCTTTACGTTAAGGACACCTTTTGTTTGGGTTCCATTAAGGCACACACAAACAAATACAGTTTACCTTCCCTACAAACACAATTATTTATTCGGAACCCACTTAATCAATTTGTGATTGGTTGCCCAAGTGTTATTGACTTGAATGCCTTTGTCAAACTAATGGCTTCGATTTGACCAACGCTATTCTTAGCGATTCCCATTATTTGATTACCCTCCGCTG
Organism: Matsumyia berberina; assembly: GCA_917880715.2. Lineage (NCBI taxonomy): Eukaryota > Metazoa > Arthropoda > Insecta > Diptera > Syrphidae > Matsumyia > Matsumyia berberina. The sequence goes on from OU862871.1 coordinate 62,420,608, forward strand.
CCGCTGTCTCATTTATTTACTTAGGATACGGACTGGCAAATGAAATAAACGATGCTCTTCGTCTCTGACATTATACCCATCGACTACTAATTGCTTGCGGATAGTTCCGACTGTCATTAATCAGACGTAAAGCGAGAGCAACCGGAAATGTATAACACTCCATTGATGGTTTTATGGTCGTGGTAAGCTTCTTTTATTTGTAAATCGATTGAAGACGGTCATGGAATCTTGTTGACAAATCATCGAAATGGCGATAAAAATGAAATTGCAATCTGATAAGACAAGTGTGTCAATATTTTCGCTGACAATATATTGTTTACGAAAATAAATTCTATTTTGCAAAGTTGTGCAACGATGTGTGTGACATAAGGTTTCGTTGACGTCAACGAAAAGCGAACTTTGGAAGGAACCTACACTTGCCCCGTATGTAACGCAAACCACAGTGTAGTTGATGATACACTTAGTGCTGCATTCCACATAAGAGATGTCAAATTACAGAGAACTCGAGATGCAATCAGGCATCGGGTAATGGTGACCGCGTATCTCAATGTAATCATGAATAACTGACGCGTATCGCTTACTCCACATACCTGGGTTTTGTGCGTGTGGCAAACCGAAGAAGCAACACCGTTCACAGGCAAGTTCCACTTAAATATTTAATTAATAAGTTAAATGCTGCAGTGGTTTGTAATTATAACCACAGTAGGTAAGCAGATGGAAGGACAGGGTGTTCCAATAAGAGACCGAACTTTTTGGTAAAGGCTACGAATTGATTGATTACTTTCATGATCACAACGTTTGTATTAAATTTGAAGTTAAATCTTCAGGACTCTTATCATACACTTTCATCTTGATTCCTTGGCTTTTAATTTTGGGAAGAGCTAAGCTACAACAATGCCTTCTGCACATCATGGGTCTTTGGGTCTTTTTGAAGCGAAAAATCTTGGTATCTGACAGCGTTTGTGATCTTTCACCAACTTAAGCCACTTTCCTCTCCCGTCACAATTTTATTCTTTTAACTGTGGGCTGAGATCCTTTCTTTCGCCAGAGAGGGGAGTCATAATAAGTGAAATTGAGTTCCCATTTCCATATTAGTACACTGATGGCTCAAAAGTGGAGCTGGCCTGTTTTCTAGAACAGAATATCTCGATTAGATTCCCTGTTCACAAAAGGATTTTCCAAGCAGAGGTACCAGCATCAAAAAGCTCCGCCCAATTAGCCTTAATGGTAACAACATCACAGGTGGACATTACGATTTATATTGAAAGCCGAGCGGCTCTAAAGTCAATATCTGCTACACTAATGACATCAAAACTTGTGAAATGCCTACGTGAAGAGCTAAAGGTTATTGGCGAGCATATCGTCAAACTCTGCTGGATACCTGGTTATGAGAAAGCTCACGAATTGACAAGGAAGCGATCTGCCATTGACCGAGAACAAGCCGACAATATAGTCAAGATATCGCTTTGTGACCTTGAAGGGAAAGTAGAAATTATCTGTAATGAAAGCAAATACTTCGTGGGAGCCTCACACAACTTATTTTCTTGTTACTGCCCTAATTTCTGTCATACAAGCAATAAAAGGCAAATGCTTCTTAAGCGACAGCGAATGATTGTCAGATAAGTCTCTATCAAAGTAAAGCATCGAGATCAGAAAGCAGGACCACTTTTGATGGAATCGTCGGAAGACACGATCTGAACGACATGAATTTTGAAAACGGTCTCTGCCTCATCGGCTTTTCTGCTGGACGAAACATGGTACCACATATTTCCCGCATCTCAAATGAGAGTCACAAATCAAATGACCACCAAACGAATTAATCACATTGTGGTCACAATACTCCTCTGGCATGTCAGATGCTTTAAGGTTCCGAACTGCAAATATCAACTTGGAACATTACTTGGTCATGTCACGATCGAGACCATCGCTGTGAGGAAGTTCAACGTTGAAAGGCTACAATCGCAACCGACCGCAAGACCGGTTTTCAACTAATGCTTGGAGCTCTCGAAAAGTCCTTTACCATCAAAGAGGACTGATAGAAACACTGCCAGCAATAATACCCTCATCATCTTCCAATAATACCCTTACTGACAAAAAGGGAATTCTGTCGTGGAAAAGCAAATGGTACTAAACACATGAAAGGACCATTTCTGCCGACTGGTAAACAGTGACGTAAAAAAAATTAAAGATTGGTACGTCTTCAAAAGCATTCCTGTTCAGATCACCAATACCTCCAATTTAGACTAGATGACTACTCCTCAACTTAATTTGACTGACTGGCTTCCTTACAGACGCAAGGAGCCGCCTCTCTCCTCGCATCCCTATCGTAGAGTTTATTGCAGAACGAACCCTAGCTGCTAATGTAATAGTTCGCCGGCTTCTTTAGTGGCTGTCTCTAGTCATGTGCATGTTGCCTATTGTGGTATGATCCTCAATAAAGGAGACCCTCTGAACTGCCCAAACTACAGAGGTATCAGCCTTTTTAACATCGTCTGCAATATCTTGTTGTGTGAACGCCTGAAGCCGTTTGTCAACAACCTGATCAGTCCATATCAGTGTGGCTTCAGACCAGGAAAGTTCACCACCGACTAAACATTCACACTGCGGCAGATCTTGGCGAAAACCCAGAAACTCCAAATCGAAACCCACCACCTTTTCATCGATTTTAAGGCCGCGTATGACAGCGTTTTTAGAGACGAGCCATGTCATAGCATCCCTGTCCAACTCGTCCGTTTGTGCAGGATGACGATGGAGAATGCACGCTGTTCCACCAAGGTCGGTATGGACCTCACCGAGACCTTTAATGCTAAATAGGGATTTAGACAAGGCGAGGTGCTGTCTTCTGACGTCTTCAACATCGTTCTTGAAAGAATAGCGCAAAACTCACGCGCTAGCACCAGAGGCAAAATCTTTTAAAAGTTCGTCAAATTACTCGGATACGCCAACGCGAAGGTATTGACATAATCGGAGGAATGTAGCGTGATGTAACTGGCGCGGTCGTTAGTATTGAAACGAAGGCGGCGAAGATGGATTTAGCAATCAATGCTGTCAACAAAAAAGGACACTCAATACCAACGTCTCGGGCAGAATGTCACTGTAGGCAAATATAACTTAAAGACTTCGTCTACCTAGAATTCGCTTTTAATTCAAACAACGACACCAGCGCTGAGAACAATCGAAGAATAACTCTTGCCAATCGCTGTTTCTTTTGGGGTAAGAAGGCAGTTGAGTAGCAAAGCTCTCTCTCGAAAAACTAAAGTGACCTTTTGTAAGACCTTAATCATTCGAATCCTGTTTTACGTGGCATGGACTGGAGGTTGCTCTTGGCTTTTTCGAGAGGAAAATTCTTCGGGTCTTATTTGCATAGACGGTGAATGGAGGAGGGGATACAACGATGAACTGTAAGGGCTGTACAGGGACATCGACTTAGCCAGAAGAGTGAAGGTCCAACGACTGAGGTGGCTGGGTCATGTAGAGCGGATGGACACCAATGCTCCGGCTCTATTGTCTGATGTAAAACACTCGCACTTTTAGACTAAGGAAAGGCTGTAGCGTCCTTCAGGCTGAAGTTTGTCGCAATCAGTCAAGTTGTGAAAATAAAGGGAAATATTTACGCTCGTAAGACTATGTAATACTTAAACTGCTGCAATTTCAACATAACTACGTTTAAAACGTTTCGAAAAAATTTCGAAGAACAGATAGTCCTTCGGCGGATCTGATGCGAATGCTAAGTATGATAGTTCATATCCTATGTTAAAATTCTTGACGTTCTTCACATCTTTTAGGTCACCCTTTGTGAATGGAAATTTCATTTAAATAAAGCTGTTATGTACAAAATTGACACAGACTTGTTGTATGTGGATTTATTTGCTTTTTTATTTTGTAATTATCAATCACCTGCAGCTACACAATCTACAAACGAAAGGCATAAATGATTCCATATCAGTTAAAAACGTAATTCTACAGGAATATGCATCATTCCAGCGCCAAACATTTTTTTTGGGTACATTCGTCGTTAAGGTTTTATCTGTATCTATTTACCCCTCCATCAAAAGCCCCTGGAACTATACTGAGGTACTCCTTTCAATCTGAGCTCTAAACATTTTGAAGGAATCCTTTATGCCTTCATACATCAGTCCTCAAAATTATCTGGTCCCCAGTATATTGCTAAAAGTTCACGACACCAACACATAGGCGATAACACGATCTTTAACGTGAAAGTTCCATCTTTTCTGCTGTTTTACGAGTAATTCTGTTAATTCCATCTGAAAACATTCTTGCGCTGTCATCGAGGTCAAAGGTAGAAGCCTAGAGAGCACTTTAAGCTTAGACTTACACTGAAATCTACTCTATCAAGAACAGAGTGGTCGTCAGTCACCCCGTTCTTTTCGTTATTTGAGTGAGGAGTAGTCTGAAATAAAACCAGGGCAGCAGGTCCTGGGAATAAAAATATGCATATGGTGGTCAATTGTCGTGAATGTTTCTCGTTCAGTTCCCCTTCTCCACACATTTAACCCTTTTCAGAAAATTACTGTCACTTCTCTTTGAACGTGTCATGGTTTTTGTTCACCACTAACATACCACTAGAGAAATAATTAATAAAAAAAATTTCACTTCCCTCATCAAGTCCTATGATAACATGTAATTCACGGTTTTTGTCTGTGCTAATGTCCCCTCAATCAAGAAAATCCACTTAGTTCACTAAACCATCAAAGGTGTACGGTGTACACCCAAAGTTGAAGAGGACTTCGCCTTGCATATTTTACTTCTTTTTTGAATAACGATGATATCGCTTTTCACCTCATGTATTTCATCGTCGTTTACCTTTTCTGTCACTTCATGCTGCATGCTCGCATATCATTAAAGCCCCAGCGTTCCTGACGTGGTTGACATTGAATATTTTTTTAAGTGTAAACGATGTTTATGGTTCGGATGGATGGAAACAAATTAAAAATGCTGACATTGCGCTTATGACAAATTTTCAAGGTGGTTTTCTTTCGAAGAGGACACTCTTCAATGTCAGAGGGATGATTTTAAAAGGAAGTTTGGGTGATGCGGTAATTCAAGTGGGAGGTTTACAGAATTTCGTTCCGAGAACAGGAAAGCAGATATTTTACATTGAACTCGCATTTTAAATTAAATTAAAGGAAAAATACATAAAATGTCTTGACATTCCTGGTGAAATTTAAACGTTTCGGATGGTTGGTTTATTGAGGATGAGTTCTAGTGCTTCGAGGTCATTAAGATCACCATGAACTCAATCTGACTGATTTAGTTTGTACCTCAAGGTAGATCTTCCACCAAGCTCGAGTTCGAAGTTTGATAAATTAGAGTTTCAGAGTTTTATTTGTTTGGACAAGTTTCAATACGTCCAAAATCAAACACGAGAAAAGGACGAAAGAGATCAAGCTGAAACGAAAAAACGTCAGTTTAAATTAATAAATTCTTCGAGCTATCTAAGTGAGAAACCAGCGAACAAGCAGAGACAGAACATTTATTCAACGAGTTTGATCTTCGACCGTAGTGTAGTGATAATTATTTCGCTTGTCACGCTGAACAGTTCAACACTTATACTCCTCCAATCAACTGCGAACTGACAACTAGCACTGACCTAATTAACAACCCTACAGCGGCTTCACGAATAGCCAACACCTCTGCCGGGAAAACACTGCAGTGATCCAGTGGTTTAAAAGACTGGTTCATGTTAAGGGATGTCGAGAAGATACCGCCTCCTACGCCATTTTCCCATAATGCATTTTCTCGCTAAGTGGCCACTTAAATACTTTAAGCTTAGAACAAGTCTAAATCTTGCTTTAATAATAAATTCACATTAACATGGACGATGTTTCTGCTTTTTGCATCAATCACCTATTAATATTGGATGACAACATGAAGGCACAAGACAGATATTCACTTCCACCGAGAAAGAAAAATTTCATCACCGATATCACAAATTATTTTATTCGCCTCACCACAAAAGCATCGATGATCATATGTAAAAGCGCAGACGAAGGACCCAGAAAAGGCTCTGAAACTTGCATTTCTAGAGTCTTGCTGCATACTAGGAAACGCAACACAGTAAAAGGAAAACAAATAGCATACTTGCATTCACCAAACAGAAAAAATAATATTAATGAACGCCATTCATAAACCAAAATTCATTGATTTTCAAGTAAAAATTCATAAATTTTATGAACAGTTCATAAATTTCATGAGTTGCCATTCATTAAAATATTTGTATGGGATATTTTGGGTATGAACCGCTGATCATTAATTTAATGAATTTTTCATAAAACGTATGAACTATTCGTACAACTGTCAATGTCGATTTTTATACGTTGCAGGGCTATTTTTACGTAGCAGAAAGAAACGCACGCACACGTATAAAATAACCATATTCACACATTGTACACATATCCTTTCTTGTATCAAAATTATACAGACAAATTACAGATTCCTATTTTGTTTGAACTATTCATAGCCGTATGAACAGATTCATACGCGTATGAATCGAAATACATAATCCGTATGAACTCGGTGTTTAGCTCAAATTTAATGAATTTTTTCATTCATATTATGAATGTTTTCCTTGATTTTCTGTAGTAATATCCCAAGACGCTGTTAATCAAAAGCTACACCCTCAACCTAACCTAACTTAGCATCTAGCTGCAATCCAGGGCGCAACAAATGCTTCAAGGTCTATTTTAGGTTGAGAAAATGTAAAAATAATCTGCTTAAAGCCTTGCGTACATTTGTCAACATTTACACTCCAAATTAAACCGATAACGGCTATGAAGGTAAGAAATTTAAATCGCATTTCGAACTTGTGGTATTTGTCATAAAATAAACAACTTGGATTTTTTAGAAATTTTTGTTGTCAAAATTTGGCCTTATTTACACACGCATTTATCTTTATTTTGACAATTGTTAGCCATATTTGATTAATAGCCTACAACTGTGTTTATTTGCTCTGTTTTATCATTTTGCTGATATGAACTTATCATAGAGAATTGTGTATTTGAAAATGAATTAGGTCATTTCGATTGGCTATTTGCGAAGTAAATTTTCGGTTTAAAATCACAGTACTGTTGGCCATTTTGTAGTATGATACTCGTACATGCTTTCGTAATTTCTTCATTAAACCCTGGTTAGCAGATTTGGGTGAATGTATGTACTCTGCACACATTTAGATCAAATTAGGGTTCTTTGTGATATCACAGTATCTTTTACTAATCTAGTTTTCAAATTGAGTTTCTACAAGGACGTTTCTGATGTCAATGTTAATCGTTGTGTTAATAGTCGGAAATGTGGAGCCTTCCTTTGTTGGACAGAGCTAGGGTAGGATATAATAGGTCTGTACTCCATAAGAATATTGTCTCCGTTTGATAGAAGCCTTGATCTGCTTATAACGGCACACTCAGGCGATTTGAATATTTTTTTTAATTTCTTAAAGAGTTGCTATACAAAGTGAGTATGTCCTATACAACTCGTACGAACTAGGGAACTGGGTCAACTGGCAATTGTACTCTTGTCGCTGCGACTAGAAGCTTATCGGGAAATTAATTCTATGTTTGGATTTCTAACAGATTCCTTGACAAAGTCCAACAATGAAATTAAAGAGGCTTGTACAAAGTTTAGTAAACATTATTCCTAGGTTATTGAGCCTAAGTTTATAGACGAGATGATGCAGTTCAAGTACTTCATCTTACAATTAGTGGATGCGGGGAAAGATAAAATTGTAGGGTAAAGGGGTCCCGAGAATTGCATTGCCTAGGGGCCCCGACATGTTTAATCCGGCCCCAAGTATGTTCGCTATTGATACTTCTGTTAAGTTTGCAAGCTTTCCAAACAGCCTGTTTCCTATGTGTCGGATTCGCCATTTTTGGAGTTTAGGGCACTTACCGAGTAAGTGACTGATCGTCCGCATCCTAACAGCTCCTGCAGTAGTTTGATGCCGTGTCTGGTAACCATAGTGCCTGTGGCACAGTGTCCCGTCAGAACACCTATTAGGATGCGAGTATCTTGTTTTGTTCATAGCCAGGAGCCATTTTGTCTTGATCTGGTTCATTACCTCCCAAGAGAAGTACCTCGCTCATATATGCAACAACAGTAACAGCATGCTGTACTCAGATAACACCAAGGGCAAAAGAGATTCGACCACACTGACAAAAGTAGATGGAGATATCATAAGACATGAAAAGCTTACCTGACGCAACTCATAAAAGGCCAGACATGCTGTAAGGTACATTTCCACAGGTTTGAGCATGGGTATGCAGGTAGGTATGTGGTGTGGCTGTCTATGCGAAGCACAGAAACATGTAGGTCAGGAAGGCCCTTTGCGATACCACATGGATCTATACCCTGAAAAGTGCCACTCACTTTATTGAAACCATTTTTAGCTCTTGATGAAGCTGAGGATATATTTGACGTCAGTATGTAATAGTTCGCCCAAGTTGTCAAAGTGATAGGCTTCCAGATAGAGCTTGCTTTTTTGGGATAGGGCAAGACAAGTGCAGAGGAAATGGAGGATCAGTTTGAGCATAACGACAACCCCTATCTGTTTAAGGTGCATCTCGATGATGCGAAAAAGGAAGTGTTCCATCTCCAATTGTACGGTCGACCTCATACTGTCCTTCTTCTGTTCCTTCTCGATATATCTATAGACTGGTCAGTTCAATTCAAAATCTTAGCATGGCATTGATTTTAGCCACTGTGACGAGAGAAAAGATTGGGCTCCGCAGCATTTAAAGAAAGTTGCTTAACGACCGCAATCACAAGCCAAAGGACTTGGATGTTATAGTGAAGATTACCTACTTGTTTGGGCAACTCATCATAGAATCTCTGTGGTGCAGATGTAAAAATCGCTTTAGAAGCGTCAAGAGAGGGTGAAATAGGCTCAGCCATGGCCGTTGAACCAGCCATTTCAACCGAACATTTCCGCAGTGCCACCACTCGTCGGGGAATGACAAGCCTCTGAGAGTACAATTTGTCATGAAAAAACTCCTCAATTCGCCGTTCGGAGACGGCAATAAATTGCAGGTCCCTTCCATTCATGCCAACAATACTACACGCAAGACATGAATGGTTGCGAACTTAGGCCTTGGTTCACCTCGAGCTGTCCCGCCACAAAGTAGGCACTAGAGTAGAAGTCACTGAAGCATAGACAGTCAGAACTGTTCCCCAATTTCATTTCATAAACCTGACAAACGTCAAAATTCACCATAACACTTGAATGGAGTTTATGTGTAGCTCTCTTGATAAGCTGGTACTCTCGGCGTCCAATGGATCTTAATTATCTGCCATTTCAGTTGCTTTGTGAGTTCCTAACAGACTACTCATCATTCATCGCTTGTGCAAAATTTTGCATAGGTCTTCAAATTTCAAGTTAGGACATCGTTTCACTCCTCTTCCATTAAAAGGATACCCATCCATAAACAATGGATTGCTATCCACAATCACATGACATACGAGTAAGATGTGAAAGTTGTCAGTTATGTGTATTTAGATACGACACTCGTACTCTTATCTTTTCAAATTTTATGTCAGATGCCCAGTACTTCTCCACACAAATTGAAGTCAATCCAACCGGGAGATGTGTACAATTATCAAGGACTCCTCTGCTAGCACTGAAGAGAGCTAGTTTATTTTGTTCAATGACTTATGGAATCGAATTGTGTTTTCCTTTGAAGTAGAAGCAGCAACAAGAAATTATCGAAACAAATATTGGAGTGGATATATGGTAATGGAAGTCGCTCGTTGGGAATATTGGCAATTTAAATCATCTATAGGATCATTCCAATAATTAAATGGCCTTAAGCAATCCTTTAGGAGATAAATGTCAAATCATTACCATGAAGTGCTCGTACGCTGTTAGTATTTCCGAAGTCCTTTTGAAGGACAGTATCATTTGATAGTGAAGTACTAGGACAGCTTGTTGTCGATGAACAAGGATTTTAGTAAATTTATCTGTAGAAGAGCTTTATCCTCTCGTGTATGCATATCTTCAGTTCTTTTCAGAGAGTCCACTGCCAGAGAAATGTGCGATTAAGTGCTTTGGGCTATTATGAAAAATTTAGAGAAGACCACTACTCTCCCGCTAAGAATTTCGGTCTTATAAGTCTGCCTTCTTTTCTGCTGAAAAGCATGAAGAGACTGATCGAGCCCCACGTGCGCAGGGTTGGTCTCAGGAAGCATTCTATTTCGGAAATGGTGCGTGTGTAACAGCTTGGAAAGTCCGTTGAAATAAATGATTCATTCTCGGTCAATCCTATCAAAACTAAAGTTGTTTTCTGTACGAGGAGCAGGCTTGTGGTCGTTCTGACTAAAGAGCTTCATTATCCAGATCTCGGATAACGCCAAATATGTAGAATTGATCCTGGAGCTATCGTCCTAGACTTTTGGTATCATCCGCACTGGAGTTTTTATGACCCTGGTCGACGGTTATCCAACGACCCTGGTTCCATGAATATACGTATGTATTGTCCGATGCAATGACTCCAGAACTTCAGTTACTGTACAACTTCCTTTGTGCTCAAAACTGGCCAGCGTCTAAACCTAGACTAGGCTATAGTGGACATTTCACGTATGCTAGCGTGCTAGCGTCTTCGTAGAAATCGATAAAACTAGACTTCACTCCTCCACTTTATCCCCTTTTATCTTTTTGGTCCATCCGTGGTCAATTTAGGGAATTAGAGACGAGATTTTTGTGTGCTGAGCAGAAGATTGACAAGAAGCACGCCAATCCGACGAGTTGAGCCGAGCAACTGCAAACATACCGCCACGACGTCTTCCTTACTTTCATTGAAGTTACCCACGTGGCCGTACTCTGCCTCGCAACAATCCATCCAGCTGATTTCATTGCTTCGCCATACTTTGGACAAGTTACAAAGCGAAAACTTGGCCTTGCCGATTTACGAGCAGAAGCTTGTTCGATTTCACCATCGTCGAGACAATACTCTCCAGATATTGACAGCACTTTACTTTTCCTACCTTTCATTCAGCGATGATAGCTTAAGCTGATAAGTTTTTTCCCGAAGGCCATGATTTTAGTTAATCTCCAACTGCACGACATTCGCGTCTCTCTGAAAACCCGCTGTCATTAGGTGGGAATGCCCAACGGCAGCTATAGGAGCAATGCTTAACCTCACGCCGCTACATCTGGCAGTACAAAAAGAAGTTATGCTTAGTACTCTTAGGCTGCCTCAGATATTGGGCCTTGAAGCCGGTGACTTTATAGGTCATCTGTGAATAGGTTAGGTTAGTTTAGTGGACAGGCGAAAGGAAGAACACGCAGGTCAGTTCAGACCCATTGTGATACCCGAGAGTGTCCCCTACCCGTAAGAACGCAACAGTTGCATACATATATGTATATCAGTAGAACATGACCAACTTACTGCAACCTGTGGATTTGATGAATCTAATTATTAGGTCCACCGGTGTATCGGATAATTCTTCAATGTCATCGAAAAAGTGCCGCCCGAGGAACTTATTTCTTAAATGGCAGAGACTAGGGCAATTGCAAAGGAAGTGGGTTGTATCCTCGTTGACCTCCTCATCGTCACACCCCCTACAAAGGTTTTCTTCTGTAATTCGAAGGTTTTTCATATGGTACCGCAGCGTATTATGCCCTGTAATCACTCCTATAAGGGTACATAGGGATCTTCTGTGAATCTGCAGAAGTCTGTCGGTCCTAGTCTTAACGAATTTAGGCCATGTCTTCCTTGTGGTTGCACAAGTCTTTTATCTGCTGTTAGCTTCTCTTAAGGCTCTATTCCCTGCTTTGAGCTTAAGTGTGCAAGGATGTTCACCGAAGTCTCCGCTTTCTCAGCCGTTTCTCCTCAGTTCGTCAGCATTCTCGTTTCCTGGTATTCCCTCATGTACTTGTGTTACAAGAACCTTGAGCTCTTCTCGACAGCACCTAACAAGCTTCGACTTTATTTCGTTAATATAAATTGCTCTTATTACTGCTTCGCAGAATAGGTGGATGTCCATAATCCTATGACTTGTCAGGCATAGGTCGACATCGTAGTCATTTTTGAAAGGTTCAGGTTCAGTCCAAGTATAAAAATTATATAACAGCACCATGTTATCGCCGTGACTTCCTTTTTTTTGCCTTAAATGAAGTGGAGACCGATTTGCCTTTTCCTAGCTGTATCCGAGAACACCATTATTGTTTCGAAGACTAGCCTCAGAGAAACTACACCAAGCCGTTTGAAAGCAGCTTGACTGTAAGAGAAACCAAAGATAATCTCGTTCTTAAGAATCCAACATTAGTTTCCCAGAACAGTACACGCTAAAACTTACCAAGAAGCTCCCGGCTATACTGTTCCCTTTAAAATCATGAGAAAACCAAATAGATTCTCTACCGTTGTATAGATGTGGATGCAGAATTTGGAAAATGATAATCACTTCAAAAGGAAGCTACAAAAGTGGCTAAAAATCAGGAACCGAATGACAGAAGAACTGCTCAACCCACATGAAACGGAGCTGACCGGACGACAAATCATCCCTTAAGAATGATGAAAGAAAAAATAACTTGGATAAGTGAGTACGAGGGTCATTCAAAAACCCTAATTGACTTCAAAATCTTAATCGTCTTTGCTGATGCCGCTGCGGTACAAGATAAGCTCTTACTTCGTGATTTATGTAGAGAGACACCCCTGCTTGTCAGTCATACACAATAGCAATTGCGTCCTAATCATTAGTCATCTTGCCTTATCAACTCCTAAAGCAGCATCTGTACCCCATGGTTTATATCCTCATGCACAATTATGTACAATTGAAAAAGTATTTGTATCTCTTGTCGTCTTCCGAACGTAGATGCACACCCATCCCCAAAGCAAAAGACAAAGACTTCTTGTCCCCAAGAAAAAAAAAAATTCAAATCAATCATAAGCATCAAGAAGTTCAATTTAGTATCGAAAGCCTGTGGAGAAACCCATTAATTCTGAACAAATAACAATCAACTTCTACAATGACCTCATCCTAGCTGCCACTTCTCGCCGAAGGAAATAAATCAATTCCCTGGAGGTGTTTGACAAATTTTGGTCTTCAAATCCACGCCCCCCTTCTTCTGGACTCCAAATTGGCACAGTGAGTGGAGCTAGTTCCAGGTTTGGGAGAATAGCTTGCTAATGTGAGATGGAAAAAAATCAGTTCTCGTTGTGCTTTTCTAGATTCGGTGTCAGTTCCGTAAACCGACGAGAAATTCTGTCAATACGATTCCAAAAAATGCAAGACCATTTGAAGACGTCTAGGAACTAGTTAAACAAGTGGTTACGCTGAGGTACCGACATATCGATCTGAGATGTGACTGGAAGGAATTGAATAATCATGCATTATTGATGATGGAAAATACCTGACCAGCCGGGCGACTGGTTCTATAAGTGGGTGCTGATGAGTCCAACCGAAAGACTGACACTTGACTCTAAAGCGATTGCATAAGCTTGAATCTATTTCAAAGTGATTCCAACTTAATTGGATTTTACCGGTTTCATTTATTGACGTTTAGTAAAACGGGACGGAGTGAGGTTGAATTTTTCGTTTTACTTTGTGCTCCTAAGAATGAGTATCAATGCAAAATCGAGACATCGGCTGTCAGTTTGGCCGATGCACGTGCAATTTCAATATTAATTAGGTTTTGCGTGTTGTCATCGGAAATTAGTTGAAGCGGCCTTGCAATCACTGGTTTGCAGGTTTTCTTTATACTAAAGGAGCGTTTAACAACGTCAGGCCAAGCAGGTCACAAGCAATTACTAACGCACTCTCTTCGACTTGACACATCGCTAAGGACGCTAAGAACCAAATTGCTTACCTGCTGGATCATCAATATCAACAGCAAAAGCATAACACGGACAGTCGAATGCTCATGGCTTGAAGAGTTGGTCGCCCTGATAATGATGGCGGCACAAGGAGGTTGAAAAAAACACTTCGAATTTACGCAATAGCAAACCATTATACATAAATGTCCCCAGTTAGTCTGGACACCACCCTTAGATACCATACAAACTTTATATCAACTGAGTTTCGAATCACTAGTCCTCACACGCGCTGTGTGAATGACATCAGAACCCCTTGAGCACGAATTGATTGTAAAGAAAAGACATCGGCACGCAGATCTATTATTTTCTGAACGCCCCAAGGTTGGGCTTTAAATTCTCTACTCTGAAATTTATTAGTTAATCAGTTACTCATCGATCTGCAAGTAGTTAATTCAAATAGTAAAGTAATTACCTATAGTACCTTGATACTTTAAGAGACGATGCTTTTCGCTTGCTCTCCAAATAGGCCTGTAGAACTGGCCTTAGAGTAAACCCTGAGTCTTGTCTTTACTAAAAAAAAAATAAATAGCTGGTACGACAACTCGGGATGAGCCAAGGCCTTGCTTCTCGCAACCATTCATGTTGTGCGTGTTACATTTTTCGCACGAATGGAAGGGACCTACAATTTATTGCCGACTTCGAACGGCGAATTCAGGAACGTTTTCATGACAAACGATACCTTCGGAAGCTTTTCATTCTCCGACAAGATAGGTGTCGGAATGTTGGGTGGACATGGCTGGGGCTTGAACCCACGCAGGTTTGCACTGCAGCCCAACGCAATAACCTCTGAGCCACAGCGACTTCACTACTTATGTTAAATTTTTGGGTCGTATTTGTGACAAAGGCTTTATTGCAAGGTAAATTTTTTAAAACACGTGCGAAAAGCAAGCAAGTTCTCCATCGAAAAGCGAAAAGCCAGCAAATGATAGGTTGAAGTTGTGATATTCGACTTCGCATCGCTGTCTACCTTCAAATGTCAGACCAATATTACTTTATGCGCGATCACCTGGTGGCCGGTCATTGAAAATCGCTTATAGATCGCAGATCTGCATACGCTCCACGCGGAACAAATAATTTACCTGAATCCCCTATCTTTACTGTACAAAACTATCTTTACTGTACAAAATTTCATTCCTAAAAGCATCGACTACACCTCTTCGAAACTTAACTTTGATCAGAACTTTGCTGTTAATATTTCTGCCCACGACGAGTGGGAAATTGCTACTGCCATGGATGCTGGCTCAGTTGGTGGTGCCTTTTCAAAGGTTTCAATTTGAGCATCCTCTGATGCTGTCCTGATCACTGTAGACAAAAAAAATAGCTGGGGCGACAGATCGCTCAGGATGCGCCGAGACCTAGCTTCTAGCAACCATTAGCATGTAGGGAAGGGACCTACAATTTGTTGCCGACTTCGAACGGCAAATTGAGAAGCTTTTTCATGACAAATTATACCCTCGGAGGTTTGTCATTCCCCGATGAGAGATGGTCCCGCGAAAAATGTTCGATGGACGTACCTAAATAAAAAATGGGCATACCTGGCCATCGGAAATAAATGGGGTCTGCAACCCCGCATAACGCATTGGCACTGTATTTCGATAATAAGATCGATACTTACGGGGGGTGGTGTGGTGGACCGCCTTTGATATAGCCATTAACCCTGATAACCTATCAGCGGAGCTCTTCGCATGACTCCCTCTGCAGCACTGGACATTTTGTTTCATTTATCACCCCTCAACATTTTCGGCAGACAAATGGCAGATAGTGCAGCCATTCGCCTCAAAGCAACCTCACATTGGTCTAATACGCCTCCATTTTGAAAAATGTGAACATTTTTTTCAGAAACATGAACTTTACCACAACCAAGCTAAGTTTTGACAAGAACTTCGAGGTAACCATCCCTCCCAGGTCATTCTGGAGCGATGTATTCTCAGAAGACAAATCGGTGGGGGTGTTTTCTCCTTACAGGCTTAACCTCAGCCTAGCGTTCCGTCTTCCAAATCATTGAAGCGTGTTCCAGGCGGAAATCATGGCGATCAGAGAAGTCTTATCTTGGCTGAAGATCGCCAGATATGCAACAACATTACCTATTGGGCCTGATAAGGGCACCTTAGGTATACCAATCGCTACTTGTAAACTTAAACTAAAGCTAGATGCTATCGAAAGAACAAATCTTAGGTGGACCAGTGGTACAAGATGTCTAGCGACAAAGCAGATCTGCCCAAAGCTGGACCTGAAATGCTCTAAGTATTTGATTTCTTTTAATAGATTGGATATTAGCACTATAATAGATGTCATTACTGGACACTGTCTAATAGGCAAGCATGCAACAAGCCTTGGCGTTTACGCAAAAGACTTCTGCAGAATCTGTATGGACGAGGAGGAGGAGGACTCTATTCTTCATCTTCTTTGCACCTTTCCAGCCCTCTCCTGCAAAAGGAGACTCCACTTGGGACCTTTCTTCTTTACAAACTTGGGCGACCTGATTAACATAAGCTTCATAAGAAGCTTTAATTGGTTTGAATGAGTAGGCAGATATTTCCGAGATCCTGGTGGTATCACAACGGACCCCTCATGGGTCTAAGTGTGTTGGATTTAGCTGGCAGCTAATTCAACCTAACCTAACCTAGCTAGGGATTGAACCCACGTAGCTCGCGCAGCAGTCCAACCCACTAATCGACAAGCTACGGCGACCAATGTAGACTATTTCAAGCGAAAATAATCGCGATTAAGGAAGCCATGTCCTAATTGAAATGTAATGTAATATGTGCCTTGGATATTTCGAATTTCACGAACAGTTCAAAACCAGAATCAATAAATACTTCCTAATATTTCGGTTCTATATAAATGCTATAGGTTCGCCTAGTTCTTCTCAGTATGTATATTTTTCAAAGGTTGGTCTTAATTCTCGCACGTCTCTCATAGAGATCGCAAGACAATCCATCATTCAACAATTTTGGATACCAGACCCCAGACATATTCCAGAAAACTCCAAAGCTGACGAGCTTACTAGACAGAACAGAGTGAGTCTAAAGCTATGTTCAGACGATGGTAATATCTTACAATATTGTCAGGTCTTCCAATGTTCTGACAATTAGCTGCCGATGAGCTGACAATGACAAATTGCCTTCGAACGCAAAACTGTCAGTTCACACGATTGTGAGATGTTGTCGAAATTTCTGACAATTTCATTGTCAGATGGCGATCTTACAATGACCTGACAATGCTTTTCTTACAACGTTATCAAACAATAAATTGTCAGTGCACACGATTGTAAGATATTTGGAACAATTTTTTTTATTGGAAGACCTGACAATATTGTAAGATCTTACAATCGCCTGAACGTAGCTTAACATAACAAATTATACTCTCGAAGTTTTGTCATTCCCCGACGAGGGGTAGTACCGCGCTAAGATATTTAATGGTCGAGCCTACGCATCTCGCACAGAAGTCCAACGCACAAAACACAGAGCTACACTGGCCACTACTCTGAATATTTTACCGAAATGACGGAACGAACTCAAGCATAGATGGGGAGACAACACGGAATGCCAAATTTTCCGGCAGGTCTGACTTAGACTAAATCAGAATCGATCAAATGTCTTGGTCCTGCTAAATCAATCACACATTGGCAAAATTATCGGTGTGCTCCCAGGACACTGTCTTATAAGCCTCCATGCCAAAAAGGCTGGACCTAATGATTTTTGCAGAAGCAAAAATATCAGAATATTGACATCCACTTTACGAATAGACGTGGATGGCCACAGCCACAGCCCAGAAACAAGGTCCATAGAACAGTAGTACTAAGTACTTTAGGCGGATTCGTTTATATTTAATTGGTACTTGAGTTGCATTTGCAATTCAACTACATTGATCTCGTTGTTCCGAAGAATTCACTTCAACAGGACCTCTTTTGTACTATTAAAACATTTTCACTTATTTTTCCAAAGCACGCGTACGCGTGTCCATCGATAAGTATCGCCCTCTGAATCCATTGCCTAATGAAAAAAGCCGTCCCTCGTGCTACGAATTAAAATGCTTAATAATTAAAAGCTCACAAATCGTATGGGATGTCCCATCTCATGGGAGATGACTTCAAAAAAAAAAAAAGTGAGGCAATCCAGTGAGTGAATTGCCAGGACATGCCAATTAAATTGACAGTCGCTTCCGCATTTTTCAATTAGCTTAATGCTTGGCTAAAATAATTAATCCTCTGAGATTGATTCAATATAAGGTGGGTGCGCTGTGCACATGCCATGAGAACGTTTCTGTTCTTCCTTTTTTTTAAATCCATAACTCGATTAGACACGACATGAAGTGTGTAAGGATGCAGGGGTAAGGATAATGGGAGGCAGAGTAATGTTATATTGTTTCGCAGAGCATTCTTCGACGCTAAGTGGTAATAAATCGAATAAAGTCAGCGTCTTTTCAAACTGCACGCGTGTCTTCGTTTACGTCCAAAGAAGGCGATAGAGGACACTTGATCCATTCGTTTGGCAACATAGTGGGTGTCAATAAAATATATCAACCTACGAGATAAAAGCTAAGTATTTTTGAAAAAAAAGATACAGAACAACAGTTTTTATCAGATTTTTCAATAGCACATGACATGTAAGTAAAGATAAGTAGCTTAGGATCCTTTAGAAATATATGAAGATAGAAAAGAACACGTAGAAGAAAAACATATTTTTCTGTCCGGCGATATGCAGTTAAACAAACCAATTTTACTACTCTAGATCATAAGAAGTAGGACATGGAGGGCAATTTAGTGTAAAAAAAACTAGATTAAGCCCCCTCGGGGTGGGGGGCGGGTAACATAGGTGGGAAGTGCGGATGGAGTAAATAGTTGATATACATATCTGTACAACCCAGGCATGGGTAACGAAGCGCAACCCCTAATGATGACAAGACAGAGTAAGATGGTCTCAGATATTGCCAAACCTGCTATTGCAGGGTGTCATTCGGAGCCAATCCTAGAGGGTGGCAGTGTGCGAGCGTCTGGTGATCGGCTTGTCCCGCTCGGAAGCCGGCCGGATTCAACCCGAAATGGCTACGAGCTTCCGGCAATGGTTTCGCAAACCATAAAGGAGGAATGCGCTATGCTCCGATGGGGGCATAAGTGGACTTTCGGATTTTCGACAATGGCATCGACATGATAGACCCATGGCATGTTTCCTCGCTCACAGAAAAAATACCTTGAGCTTGTTGGGGACGCTACTAAATATCGACTACATAAAGTTGGTATTTCCTCAATAAAACAAAGAGGCTATAGAACTGTGGACTTTACGGATGGGTGGAAACTCTTTATGTCAGGAGTAGCGCCTTCAATGTCCGCTCAGGCGGAAGTGGAGATACTGGCAAGTCCCAGGCTGGCTGGCAGAGTAATGGAGAGAACACCATTAGAAGGTAGTGTTGTGATCTTAAAGCTTAAGCTTGAACGGTCAACTCTAGCTCTAGTGCAGGTACATGCGCCGAATTTAGAGTCGGAGTATGCAACTTTCTTTGATGAAGTAGATGCCGCCTTGAAACAGGAGGCGGATATGGATTCTTATATGCTGATGGACGACTTCAATGCTCATGTGGTTCTTCAGCAAAAGACACTGATAGACTTCTTCGTGGCACCATCGTGTGTTAAAATGATGTTTTCTGATATTCGTGTTTTGAGAGGGGCTGAACTGTCAAATGATCACCACCTCGTGTTGTGCAAATTGTATCTCAACGATAAAGTACCTGTCGTACCAAAGCATAAACCAAGACTGGTGACACGTATACGGTGGGAGAGTTTGCAGAAAGATGAGATACGGGAGGAGTTTGCACGGCAGATATCCGAAAGATTTGCACAAATACCAACTGTTCCCACAAACGTAAAGGAAAAATGGAGATGTTTTCAACCCGAGTCATTGCCTCTGCAGGAGATGTTTGCGGAGTGGAGCGGCTCGGTGTGGCGGCTGGTGGTGAGAAAAGAACTGCGTGGTTTAACACACCCGGATGTTCAAGAAGCCATCAGAGAGAAGATTCAACGTCTCACAACCGGAACATGGAGGTGCGAACAACTTGCAAGCTAGCTGTTAAAACAGCTGAGGAGCAGTCCTAGAAGGAGTTCGGTGAGAAATTGGACCGTGATCACAGATTTGAAAACAAGGTGTTCTGGCAGACCATCCGCCGCCTCAGAGGAAGGAAGTTTAGTATCATCGAACGAGTTAAATCCAAAGATCGTGTACTCCGGAGTGTATTGCAGGAGTATGGGATTGACAGTTCTCTTCTGAGCACCATTCAATCCCTATACACAAACTGTAAGAGCTGTGTTCGGGTCACCGGCGTCAAATAGACACCTTTCGCTGTAGGCTTTGGACTTCGCCAAGTATGCGTTTTGTCACCTCTCCTTTTTATTGTGTTTATGGATTGGATATTACAGCGCAGCCGTGGCGAGAAACAGTTTGAATTGGGGGACTAAAGCAAGAGCCATCTGCTTTTCGCAGATCACTTGGTCATCCTTACGTCCACCCAGACCGAACTTCAGCGCATACTAGATAGGTTCATCGCCGTCTGTGTTGAAGCTGGGATGAAGGTAAACGTGAACAAATCAGAGGTAATGGTGATTTCCCGAACGCCTGACTTTCCATATTAGTTTAGTCCTATTGAAATAGGTGGAGAAGTTTAAGTGTCTCTGGGTCATATTCAAGAGTGATGGTCGGAGCAGTACTGAGTACTGAGCTTGGTCAATCTGTTATCAGGAGGGTCGAACTTGGGATCGAAGCTAAGTTATCGGTCTTCAATTCAGTGTTTGTTCCGACCCTCACCTTAGGTCATGAGGTTTGGGTAATGACCGAAAGAATAAGATCGCGAATACAAGCTGCCGAAATGAGATTTCTTCGATGTATACCTGGGTTAATTCGCCGATATCGGGTTAGGAATACCAGAATACGCGAGGCATTCAAGGTCGAGCCGGTACTTCTTCGAACGGAGAGGTTCATACTCCTATGGTTTGGACACGTTAAACGCATGTCCCCAACTCGGTTTCCAAGATGTGCCATGGAATCCGTGCCATCAGGTAGGCGTCCCCTGGGTAGACCAAGGATAAGATGTTTGGACCAAGTCCGAAATCTCACCTCTACCCGTATGGGGATAGCCACTATGTTTTAGAAACAATCGGGAAATGTGGAGAGTCCACTTAAGCTCCCTAAACCCGCGACCCTCATAATGGATAAGCGGGCCGTTTTGAAAATGTACATATGTACCAATGAATTGGAAGAATCATTAAGATTCAAAGATCAAATTCCATCCGAGCAAAGTACACGTATTCGAGATAAAGTGTTTTGCTGTGAAAATGCATATAAGCACAAATGGAATTAGAGAATTCCGACCTGGATTTTGAATACATGTAATTGCCAATTTTTTTGTGCATCCGGGTGGCATTGACATCCATAATGAAGCTTATTTTCACATCAACACATGCAGCCCAATTCATCACACGCACTTAGTCGGTCTCTGTATCCATGCACCTTCTTCAGGCACAAAACTGCTACATAATCGTGTCTCACTTAATCTTCAAACTAATTGCTCTGACATGCCTTATCAACAAGAAATCCTCAAAATTCATATGACTAGAATCACATCCGGAAAGAGCAGAACAAGGGGATTCCGTTTCTACCACTGCCCCCCGAAAGTGAATGCTCGCTCTCATTATAATGCATCGAAACAGAAGCCCCGTATGACGAATTCGTCATTCAAAAACAACCCGCTCCCCAAATCCCCGTAAACACAACCGGCTTCCCACAGCAAGTCACACATTTACAGACGAGTTCTGTATAGATTTTGCAGACTCTACATTATTTCTCTCAGTCTCTCAATAAAGAGAGACATCATGACTCACACAAAAATGAACAAATTTTTTCTCTTGAAATTCATTTCACTTGTTCATCCATACAACGGAATCAACCAGCAACCACCACCACCATTTTGCAAGTCTATACCAAACCAGCCATTGCTAGCCGTCTAGTAAGTAACTTTCCTTCATTCGGTAACGTTGGACGGGACTCACAGCAAAGTCACAAGAACTTTTTAATCATTAAATGGTTTTCGCGTAGTATGGACGTGAGCTACAGTACGTTCTCACTCAAAACAACAACAACAGCAATAACAATTCAATTAATACAAACATTTCTTACACGGAAATGTCGAATAAGTTTAATCGGTCGTGCATTCTATATACTTTATCCGACATAAACTACTGAAAGAAAATATTTTAAATAAATATCTACGGGAAGTAGAAATTGTTATTTTTTCTTTATAAATAGTATTCGGCAATAAAAAATAAAAAATTTAAAATATAAAAATACATCGTATCGGCAATTGGTGTATATTTAACTAATTTTCTTGTAGAAATTTTTGTTAAACAAAATTTTATTTCAAAAAGTGATAACAACTAGTGTGTGCAACAATAAAAATAATTTTTTAGTGACCAGTGAAATTGGAAAGTGCAAAAAAAATTAAATAAAATTGAAAAAAATAAGTGTGCTCTGCTCAGTATTTCAACAAAAGAAAAAATTTAATTTTATTATTATATTTCCAATTTTTAAGTGAAGCAAATAAAATAAAGAATAAAAATGTGGTGCATAGTAAATCTACCAAATGGTACCCAACAGGCGGTTAAATGGGATCCCAAGGCCATAGGACAGGAATGCTTGGAAAAGGTATGATTTTGGGCACGATTTTCGACTTTGGATTAGGAAATTTGTGTTTGAAATTTTTTTTTCCGGATATGGACTGCGGATGTGCACTGTTGTTGAAGTCACCCGCCTTATGGGAGATTCTGTCCAAATTTTGTGCTAATTGGCTGCTCCCGAAAGTTCTTTGTTTGGATTTAACTGCACACACCACCGACCCGTGTATTGTTAGTTGTGTGCCAAGATACGTCCCCTCAATCTTATTCTCAGTTCGAACAAAAAGCCTTGATATAGGCTAAGATGGCGAGAAGATACTCTCCGTGTGGGTGGAGAAGTGGACGTCGTATCTACATATCTATATTCGGATAATTTATGCATTTTTTATGCTTTTCAAGGAGTTGCTGTGTGTGTTTTGTTGGCTCATTCATTTGGCATAAGGAGGTGTAACAGGAGAAGAGTGTAATGTCAACACACACATGTCATTTGCATTTTTATTTCTATTTTGTACTGTATAGGGTACGGCGTGTGCGTTGTGTATGGGAATATGAATATGAATTGAAAAAGGGAATGTTGTGTGTGGTATATGTGTGGAAAAGTTTATAACAACTTTTTGAATATTTAATTTATATTTTTGTCTTTATTTTTCCTGGTGTCGAGTCAAAGTTGTCATTTCGGGGTTTTTTTTTTGGTTATTCATGGCAGATGAAGAGTACATAGTTGAGTGTACTTGGGTTTTCACTTGTTGAACTTTGTGAATACTTGAGGGAGAAAGACTGTAGTTTCAACACTTTATGGGATTTAACTCGGGGAAGTAGGGATAGTTATTCCTTAATTTATTTTCCTTTTTTTCATTTTGTGTCAAGTGAAATGTTAATCTTATATTTATCTTATATTTAGATACCTAGCCCTTCAAATACTATAAAATTTTAATTTAGTTTCATATGTGTTCATTCAACATTTTTCTGATTCTTCGTCACTGGTTGGAATGAGGTTGTTGTTCAAGATGCATGGGTTTATGCATAAGATCATGATCTAATTTGCTTTTGGCTAGTCTAAGGACATGATTCGGACCATATACGCCGCTTTACGATACCAATGCACGCTATTATAATACTGCTAAGCTTCACAATACTTTTTGTTTCGTTATTCAGCGATTTTTTTTTTCTAATTTAACCTCACTCTTGAATTTGAGGTTATTGTTGAAAACACGTTGGTTTGTGTCTCACATTACGAGCTCGTTTTTTTCATTTTATGTAGATAATAGGAACGGTTAGATCATTTCGGGTTTTTCTGGAAAGGATTTTGTCTCCCAAAGCTGGCTTTACGCCCTCAACATTCCTTTTACTATCGAGAATATTCCATATGGAGTCATCTTTTTACATGAATGAAATAGCGATGTTCTCATCAAAAATTAACTAAGCCACGCTTTTTCTTACTGACCATCGTCGGCGCTTGACCCTGTAGTGAAATCCTAAAGCAATATTGCAACGAATTTTGAGCTTATCAAGTGATAGCTTGGTGGTTTAAGCTCCGCTTTACTGCTCAGAGGTATACGATTAGAGACTTGGAGTCTTCATATCATATTTTGGGTTAATCGTGGCGGCTTTTGAATGGTAATCAGTCTAGAAAACTGTCGACCATTTTCCCAGTAGACTCGAGCTTCTCTGGATAGACCCTGGAGCCTAGAAGTCAGGAATCACCTCACAAGTAGCCATGAAATCCCTTCCATTTAGTCTGGAAGTGAAAGGACCTTCAGATTACACAATAACCAAGTTCACAATGTTAAAAACCTCCCTGACATGAGTCGTTGCAGAAGACAGATGCACTCGTTATTATTGGACGACTTATTCAAGTAGCATCCACGTGTGAAATTTTCGCACTTATTGCGCTCCTTTGTCTGAAAAGAAAAACTCGGAAAACAATAAACGAGTATTTTGCCCAGAGGTTATTCAATAACCCGCCTTTGTTTCATCAGCTACGAGTAACTGACCTGAATATTTACACGTTTCATGCCAACTCAGCTAAAAATTATTTTAAAATCGGTTAATGCCCTTATTTTGACACAATGCTGGCATTATTGCAACATTTGTGGGTATACGAGTACGCACTTCGAGTGTGTGCAGATTAATCTGCATAATGTGCATAAATGCAGCAATGAGGTTGTCACCCTTTGTCAAGGCATGACAATTTCCGATGAAGTTCATCGTACGAAAGCCTAAAGCGCAATTTGATTCTTTGTAAATTTATGACGAGAAAAGTCTACGAACTCACGGAAATGATATTTTTGCTTGTTGGCTCAAGTTCCGTGTGGTTATTTGTAAAGCAAGTAAGATCGGAAATGAGGTGGAGGAAGCTGGAATATGTCGGAGAGCTTTAAAGAGTGTGCAAACGTTGCCCTAAAGAGTTAATTTAAAAATCGGCGTTAGCGATTCACCCTGTGTCTCCCACCAAAAATGTAGGGTATACTGTTCTCAACATATGTAGATAGCTAGACTATATGAGTCTCCCCAGTTTAACAAGGATACTTTGTCATCGGAACCCATCATCGAATAGCCTAACTTTACTCAGCACGATGGCGGATCGCACTGACAATAAATAACTCAAAACAATCTCCCACTTGGCCACTAATGGCTTTCAAAGCCAATTAAAACGCCAATTCTTCATCCTCCGTCAGAGGATACCCATCATCTCCCAATATAAACAAATCAATACCTTACCTACCCTAGATAAAAAAGTTAAAACGGCGGGAAAACAACACAACCCAAACCTTGTGGCCGAAGGATGGTCGTCCTTCATCAACAAAATTTTATCCTTTTTCACTTATTTTTTTATATTTTGTTGCTTAACTTCCAAAGTGAATGTGTAAAGAATATACAATAGGCTACTGACACAATGGATCGAAGTATAAAATGTTGTTCTCAGTTTTATTATCCCTGATTTCCATTTTATATCCTTTTTTTTCGTAGCAAAATTGTATACAAAATCTAAATTATTATCTGTTCTGGGAAATGCAAGGGGAGACTTGAAGGAGTTAGAGAACAATGAAGCAGTTTCGTGCAAGAGAGCGACGGCATCAACTCACATTTTTTAACTATCTCAGACAGAAACCATGGACACAAAGCATTGTGGTTTAAGCTTCGTGTATACTCTAGATTTACAAGATGTCTTAAGTTTGATCGAGCAACTTCCTCTTCCATTGTACAGATCAGGTTGCAACCGAAATTATTTCCCTTATAGTATTAATACCCCACCCGAGGAGCAACAAACTCTCCTACCTTCAATCTGTTTAAACACCAGATCCAACAGTAACACAATAACTGAAGCACACTGACCTTAATGGAGTAAGTGAAGAGCAACAAGCTCTAACTTTTGAACCTACTACGCCTAGTAAAAATAAAAAATTAAAAAACCTAGTTACCAGGACAATGTCAAGGTTGAAAAACTGCTAAAATCTGAAAGTCCTGCCAGTTGCAGCACGTCTTCACAGCGCTCTTTCATACATACCGATGGTTTGGGCCTGTTGCGCAAATCTGACGGCTTCCCTACGTTCGTAGATAAACCTGGTAGCTTGTTTGAATTCCGGCTTTAACTAGTCTTATCTTTAGAAGGCGTTTTTCACAATTCCACAAATGGAAGCAGCCTATCGTTTTAACTGTGTTCCTTGTTACTGAAGTTGGGGTTGCCATATCAGCTGTGGATCTTTTAACATTCTAATGAGAAACAGTGGCATTGACCATCCAGCTCAGCCGTCGGGAATTCCTCTGGCGTCGTTTCTGTGACAGTATCGGCGACACAGTTGACCTCAAAGTTTAGGTGCGTGTGTTCAGGTGAGACACGGGCCGTAGATCCAACCTATAGATGCTTGTAGTTGCGGCAATAAGTGCTTAAAGCAGGACCAGGTTGAACTGCCTGGGTTTCTACTGCCCAGTGTTCCACACAGGTTGGGAAAATTTGTGCAATTTTATTTGTTGGTTTTGATGAATAGGTCTTTTCTTGGGAGCCATATTTTTCTGATATAACGTGGCTCTCTAGTCTGCTTCCCCTTTGCTTAGCTTTTGGTTACTAGTCCAAACTGATTCTATCCCTAGTACCTATCGATGAAGGATAGATCATTCCCAACACAGCTATCACAGGCTGACCGTCGCTTGGTTCTTTTCGGTGTCGGCTTTCAGTTGAATGAACAAGGAGTCCCTCGAATTGCCAGTTGCTCCTGCTAGCAGCATCACATTTATACAAGTCTCCCTTTGTTCGTGATGGACATTGATTCTAATTAAGATACGTCCAAAGAACCCCCAAAAAATGGGCACAAAATGCGTCTTAAAAACGTCGTCTCGTCTATCGAAAAATCACATCTCTTACCTATCGCTACACACCTACTTCTCAAGTTCCAAACTTCAAGAGTTCCAAAGGTCTAACGGTCTAACCATAAAAATAAAATAAAAAAATTCGCGCGATAACAAACGGTGTGAACTGAAATTATAATTTAAACGATAAAATTTATTTACCACTCTTAACACACTTGTTGCTGTGTTTTTAAAAATCGAAAACACCACAAAGATTATTTCAAATCTTATCTTTCGAAGAGAAAAGTAAACGAGGTCTTGAACAGTATCTATGTCTGCCTATCTACGTTCAGCGAAAGCGGTAACACTTTGTCTTGCTAAATGAAGTGGTTTACTCGCAAGGCTATTAATTAAGTATTTGTTACCAAAGCCCATAAGATACTTCATTGAAAGTTGATTAGTTTATCGGTTTTCATCGTTCAAAATAGGCTTCGCAGTTTTTTTTTGTACAATTCAGTGGATATTATCAAACCGGAAATTTACACTCAAAAACATTAAGCAACAGCGTTCACATTATTGATGATTAAATGCTCACTGAATTGGATTATCCACAAAAGAAGCGCCTGGTTGCTTTGCTTCCCAACTGTTTCAGTGAGTTTCATCAATTTCGACAAAACATCCACACTCTTCAACATTATAATTCACGAATCATTGAATTCGCGAAATTAAATAAAGTGTAACACGCACAAAAAAAAAATTACCAGCAAGCACTCGCAGTGAAACCGGAAACTCTGGGTCTAGATACACTTACACAAAGCAGGCAATTTAATGGTTGATTTAATGTGCGCATATATTTTGCATTGAATCACAGGGGTAGAACGCAGATAAGTGTCTTTTTTTTGTTTCTTTGCGGCAACAAATCACAAAATGTATCTAATAGATACTTGGGGAAATGAAAATGTTTTTCCGTGAATCTAACATAGCTAATGTAGTTAAGCCAGAGATGCAGATAGAGGGATACAATTCCAGAGCGATATTTATGTGAAGGGAAGACAAATAGAGGACTCACGTGGAATCCATAAAAAAAGGATGATTGGGATTATTAGAATACGAGATACGGACATGAATGGATTTATTTTTCCTTTGAAATAAAGAATGCTTTGGCCCCTGTGGAAAGTTTCGAAGATTTCATCGATTACAAGTTGGTGTAAACTTCACGAATATCAGTTCAAAATTTATGTGAAATTCGATCGAATTGAAGAACTGCATGGTTAAGCAAATGTCAAATGAAGAGCTGAATTACAGACAATTATAAGTTGGTACCAATTAATGAAAATTCAATTTTTAGTCAAAGTTAGATAGTGTTTGCTACAAGGACGAATTGATTATCCTAGCCCTGCCTATGAACCTCAAGTAAGGTTGCATAACAAGCATTTCACAACCATCGTCAACTAAACATCAGTTGATTCCAAGTTAAGAATATGGGATCGAAGTTAGACCCTTAAAAGTTGTTATGAAAGTTGTCTTGTTTGCATGGATATTGCACACTTTGCTTAGCTAATTACGCACCTCTTGAAAGTCAGTCTTGTAGAGGACCTCTGACAGGCCAGGCATCGTCCAAACTTATCTCACCGCTGCAGGATCGCTTTGGTTGCCCAGACATTCGACAATTTAATTATTCTGTTCGACACTATCAGTCAATCTGTTACACGAAGGAATTTAGAAGCTTGCACTAAGTTCCATCTGACCAACAAACTCAAATTCTGGATTGAATCGAACAGGAGAACTGCCATTCTTGTGGTATTCTTTGATCGCATTTACTCTTCTAATGAATGTTTCAGATCTAGCTTGTGTCGTATCAGCATAGTAGCCCGGCACTGTTGCAATTGGAATGAATTTGATCATTAGAATGCGTCTAGCTCCACGTAGAGAGGGACAAGTTCTTCAGTCCTACGATTTTCCTGAAGGTCTCTATGATCATTTACATTTTATTTTGAGAACCACTGAGACACGGCGGTTACTAGATGTCTATTGCTTGCCAAAAACACATCGAGTGTTGTGAGATGAAGGAGAAAGAAAAAAAAAAATGTCAACGCAGGACCTGATGGAGGACAAATGTCTAGCTTCTTGCAATTATAAGTGTATGGGACCTACAGTTTGCCATTGCCAAATACGAAAGGTGAATTTAGAAGCTTCTCATGAGAAATGATAATCTTTGGGATCATGCCTGTTTCTGATTCTTTCGCTGGAACGCAAACCCGAGCCATCAAACGAATAGATACTTTAGTATATCCCAGAAGGCATTGCCTTAAGCGCTTTATTTAGCTAGTAAGTTTAAAGTAGTCCGTTGGAGAGATTCATTTAGACCAAAGATAGATCCCCAGGTACCTAGAGAGCCTTAACTGGGTAGTTCGGGACCCCAGCAGAATGTAACTTAGGCTATTAAGTGATCATGTTCAGAGACACCCGGCAATCTATCACTGCGCTAGATTTTATTGTGCTGAATACAGGTCATCTGACCACAGCTTGGCTGTCAAGACAAATTTCAATATCTGAACTTTATACTGGATACGGCTGTGTCCTCGGCAAGTAACAGCAGCCAGGAAGACTGAAGGAGTGGTGGATATACACATCGCGCTTTCATCCCAACTCCAAATGACCCTTTTGCAGTACCAGTACCAGTAGATCTCTCCGTAACAGTTGCTAGCGTGTAATCCTATGCCTATTGTGAGCTAATCCGAATTGCAGGTCTCGATTGTGTACCCATATTTCGAATGGACAGTGCCGACATCTCAAGATTAAACCACTTAAAGTTGTCTGACATAACCCACATATCATAGATGTCGGTCTGGCTTACCCTATCTAACGTCAACCACTCTGCACAACGCACCCTAGAAGTCACTAACCCAAGTAGAATCGACAATTTTTTTGTTTTCCCCTCAAGTGGAAATCCAACTTGGTTCCGAAATACTTAGCATGTCATGTCAAATACCTTGTTCAACATCATCCACCATTTTTTCGTCCTCCACCTCCGGTTACAACACAGGGCAAGGATATCGTACTCGTACCATTAGTATCTATAGATCTCTCCTTGTAAAGCTGTTGCTGTAGGAGAGTGCTCTGCCCACCATCGTCCTCTTGTTGCTTCTCTTTTTTTTTTTTTTTATTGAGGTTAGTGTACATTCTACTATTCACATTTACATTGCGAATATCGACCCTAATAGCGATTTCGCTTCTGGACAAAACGCCCCCGTTTACGTCGAAGTAAATCGATTTTTGGCTACGATGACAGAATCATCTTTATCATCATCATCATCAACGTTGACGTCGTCGTCTCTCTTATACTGCAGTGCAACCCAACCTACACTTACGAGTGTTTTTCTATTTTTTCTATTTTTTTTTTTTCGACGTTGAAACGAGGTTGTGACATCTTAAGCCAAGGAATGGGGATGGACGATGGAGTGTGTGCTTGTGCACTATCATGCCGCCAGGGTGGGTAGAGATTAAAGCACGTTTCTCAGTTTCATTTTGTCTTTTGTTTTCGTTAGGGGTTAAGTCATGCTTGTCATGGGGTAAATAACAAAAGACAATACCATGCACATAAACGTGCGTCACCCCCATCCCCTATGTGTCGTCTACGTATGCATTTTATAAAAAAAAAAGAAAAAAATTCATTTCAAAAAGCAACTGCTGACTGACAGGCAATGGAACGAGGTATACGTTGCAGTAGAATAAGAACAACAATAAAATTGTTCCAAGAATGAATGGCTTTATGACTTTTAAATATTACAATGTACCTCTACAATATCCCCAAGACAGGGTGCTGCGCCCACTGGGACATGGGGGGTGAGAAAAGAGAAAAAGACTCCGAAACATAAGGAAAAGAAATAAAAAGTCAGGTTTTATGACATTAAGCCACCCTTACCTTACCTTACGCTGTTGAGGTGGGGTGGGATTATATGTCGTGACGAATCGATTTATGTTTGCGTTGTGGTTGGGGTGGGTCGGAAGTTTGCTGCAAAATGGGGATTTTTTCTTTTATGAGACAATTAAATGTTAAGTAGATTTTAATGAGATTAATTGGCGAACATTTTTTGAAGGTGAGCACCAGGAGATGTGGGGACGTCACGAGATTATCCAGAATTTTTTTTCTGGAGGGAGAAAAGTCATTAAATTGTCAAATATAGCGGTGGGGATATGAATTTTCCAATTGAGCTTAGGAAATTAGAAGGAATAATTACTTAGGAGGGTTGACTTTTCTTCTTCAGAGTATTCCACAAGACGTTTTATAAGAGTGTCAAACGTTCACAGTAGGTTGAGGTTGGGCTATGTTAGGAAGGGTGCGCTATAATTTAACGCATTACATCCACTTGAAAATAAAGTTAATTCGGAATACCTTCATAATTTGGTGATAGCATGGGGCACCCTGTTTTCTTTTAAGAATTTTGAGCCTTGTTTGCAAATATAGCGCTCCTGTGAAGTGGTTCAATGGCATTAAATCCGCGTGGCCGGTTACCTAGATTTATATCAACATGTAAGCTACATTGGTCCAGACAGTTTCAGTCATCGACAACCTCCTCACCAATTCTGCGAGTTATTAAAGCCGTTGAACAAGCTGTAGTGGCAGCTTTAAACAGTTCACTTTTCTCTGAGAAGATCCAAGCTTCAAAGTGCTCGTCTATGCCTAAATATTCACAAGCACGATAATAGTTACAGTTCCCCCACAAGTCTAAACATCTAGTCCCAAGTCCCCTAGCGTGTTTTCGTAGAGCCTCAGAGGGCTTTGCCTCGAATCAGAAAAAAGCAGAAACTCCTTCCTTACAGAGGAATGATCGACATCAAGTTCAAAGATAATGACGCACTTCCTTTATAAGTGTCCTGGTTTCGACACGATAAGGAATCAAAACTCTTTGTTAACTCTTGCATTTCGCCAAGATAACAAAAAGCACCTTATGGTGCACAGCCCATCAAGAAAAAATGACTACCAACTACCTCCCACAAAAATTTGAGGTTATCACAAGCCGCTTCCACATTTCTTTTGAACATTTTATCTTCATCAATATATCCTCTCCTCAGTTCACCTCAAAAGTGTTGCAAATTTCCATACAAACCGCTTCTAGCCGTAGAATGTAGTTTGCAAAATCAAAAAAAAAAAACGAGAAATGATTTCAAAAAGCACGGACGCCCCACGACAAATCTTGACAACATGCTAAAAAAATATTCACGTTTAAGCTAATAACTCTGTGTACCTACCCCGTATCCTGGTTCAGGTCACGTCTGCCTCAGTACATGAATCACTTTGCTATCGCAAAACGAAACCAAAGATAAATTTTCATTTCGAAAACGAGCATAGTGAACATAGTGTACGAGTATCTCCCTCCTTCGACACACAGATCACGTGGACTCTAGCACATATGCATCGAACAGAGTATTGATTGTTAAAAGTATGTATATGTCACCAAAGAGAGAAAAAAAAACCACTCTGAAAGAAGAAAACCCCTATTAGAGACAAAAAGTCACTTCGATTAAATAATAGATCGACACCAACCCTCGGCTTCATCGAGTATCTTTAAGCTTGAAATGAATTATTCATAACTAAAACATACTGTCTGCGGATATATTTGTTCTGTAAAATCGCTGCAGTCTCAATTATCGGTTAATCCATACCGCAGAACGTAAATTTGAATCTCTAAAACGCAATCATCTCTGGTAGCATTGGTGTTCTGCATGCATTCTCTCCTTATATCATGTATCTATAGTCTATACCCGTTTATCTGTTTATTTAGTATCCGCCTGTTTTCACAATGTGATTTGTACGGATTGGTGGCTCTTCCGTCATTTATTGGTATCCAATGCACGTGCCCAGGAGCATGATTCTCTTCGAAATCCACTAACAAACATTGGGAGGGTCTCTTGCGAAACGGTGCTGCTCGTGTTGCTGCTCCGTTAGCCGTCGTTTGTGACAGTGCTGCTTCAATTTGAAATGCAAAAGAATTACGTTTATTGGATCTTATGTGTTATTTACAACCTTGGAGAGGGGTGTCTTATATAGTATACATTTGCAGTAGAAAATAGATACATTATCGTCGGCCTTGTTGGATAATTTAATTCAATACACACAACTCACATCGAGAGAATCGATTTCCGCACATGCATGGGAGACATTTTGCTCTGTACCGAGTCCTGTGGAGTTCTTAAGAAAACTTTGTTAGGTCATTCAAAGCAAAAGTCCCATCGCATTCAAACTCATATCTTCCATCTATTGAATTGCAAGTTTTTTTTTTTCGAGATTTCCGTTCCGATTGAAGTCAAATGCACTTTCTAAGCATGCACTTTGCGTATTCATCATTATTTGACTTCGAGTGGAATTTTTTTACTTTTTTTTTTTCTCCATTATCTGAAGGCCTTCTCGGGTTTCCGGGTACACTCCCTCTTGCATATGGAACCTCCATTAGTCATGGTAAAGTTGTAGCCATGGCAAGGGATACCATCACACACAGTCATGTCCGTATGTATATACCATCGTGTGTCAGGAACAGAGATATAAAATCGACCAGAACACTCTGTTGGATACTGAAAAACTAAAACTGAAGAGAACTATGTACTCTGCTCCTTCTACCAAAAGTGAATTTTCAAAATGTAGTCGAGAAGGCCTTCAAGTTCTTAAAAGCAAACAAAAATGAGAAGAAATCTACCAACATCATATGTATATATGTCGAATGTGTATCTAGGGAGTGGAAATGTATTGGCCACAACGCATAGACACACTAGAAATGAATGTAAATATTGACATTTGTTGATCTTAAAATGTGTAATTCTATTCTGCTGCTGGTATTCTCGCCCCCATCTGTTGTATCTAACCACATAGATAGTTTCAATAGATACTTTTGCAAGATGGGAGCTACCACACCATGGAGAACCATGGTCCACCATGGACACCCACAATTTTTGTTTGATTTGTGTGCCTATTAGGGTGGAGAGTAACACAATCGATTAGTAATATGAAAGTGAATTGGACTAAGGGAGGATAGGGGATGGAATGATGTAAGCAAAAGCAAATGGAAAAGATGCATTTTTGGGGTGATGGACGAATAGTTTTTGGGTGGTTTTCAGTTCATTTTTCATCAAGGATATCTCTCTCTATCTTCCATCGTATATTGTTAGTTTTTGTAGGGCTTTTAGGGTTGAGTTAAGTAATTATGAAGGGCATGTCTATGGGTTTATCGAAGTGGAGATGATGTGGATGTTAGGGGGTTATTCACTACCCTGATGTAACATAGAATGACAGATGTTACATGGGATATGTGGGCAGGGAAGTATCAAATCGTCTTTTAATAGCTAAAATCATATCTGAACTAAAAAGGTTCTACGTAGTAGTTTTTCTTTTAAGTGGGGTGAATAATTTTTTTCTTTCATATTCCACCCTTGACCGGAGCCATCGATTTGAGATAATACACGCGTCATTGAATTAGATAAGACATCTACCAGACTTCTATTATGTTTTATTTTATATGCCTCCGGAGAAGCCTAATGACAGCTAGATATTGGAAGGAAAAATCACACGAAATTCCAAAACAAAGTATGGTGAACTACCAAGGACTAGAGGGAAGCTAGTAGTAGTACTTATCTTCCATATGATACAAGCTATACTTTGCCTTGATGTGGATATGACACTTCATTTTCTGTCGCAAAGAAAAACACTCGAAACAAATTTATTGTTGTCAAATTGTCCAAGAAAAATTCTCAAAACCAACACTTCATTATCTGTCCCGCAGACAGACTTCTCTCCAAGTCAACTTGGGAGCCAAGTTATGTTTCTGACATGCCTCCAATCTTGAACAAAGAAAACTTTCCAACTTTTTTTTTTTTTTTAACACATTTAACATGTTCACACAATAGAATCTCTCCTCCAATGTGCCGACATTTAAATATAATTTTCGCAAAAGAATCCATTGTGTCGTTGTGTCCCTAAATGGGAATCACATGACATCTGTCAGCCAGTACAACATGGGGGTGGTACTAAATACCAAACAAAAGATTCATGCGGTTAGTTTGTTTCTTTTTAATTTAATTTTCATGGAAATACAAGAGTATTCCCCAAATTTCCCATGAAAAACATGACGCTATATCTCAGAGAGAACAAAATGTGGAACAAGGTCAAAAGTTTGTTTCTGAGGATAAATTTGCTTGGTCATCCTATCCTGTGCCACAGTTTTGCGGTGCAATTAGTCTGTAATTCCAAAAATTACCTCAGAATACCTAATACATAGAGTATCTCTGTTTTGTATAGAACTAAATTAACATGCTCTACAAACACCACAAATTAACATCAACATCAACATCTATCAAGACGACGACGACCGACTATGATGATGATGACGATAATGAAGACGATGATGTTGCTCATCATTATCATCATCATTGGAGCAATCACTTGTTCGATACGTGAAGTCCAAAGTCCAAATGTAATTTGTACACACACTAAAGATACAACGTCGAGCAGATAGATAGACAGATATAAACGAAAAAGCGGAGCAATGAGAGAACCGAAACCTGACTAACAAGACCCAGAAAACTATTTTATTGACTTTATGTGCCTCTTTTTAATTGCTAATAAGAAGTGTACTCGTACATAGATATTGTGTATCTCTCGCATTTTGGCACGAATAAATAAAATAGCGGCGTTGTCGTTATGCCTGTTGACGCCGTTGACTAGCACTATGACTATTCCCTTCTGTTCTTCTTCTTTGGGGGGGTAATTTGTTATCTTCCGGCGATGAGAGTGCCTGTGGATAGATACAATTTATCTTGGATACTTCACGGGGTAAAGAAGTGGTGCTTGTGGCTGTGTCTGTGTCTGTGTCTGTGTCTGAGACTGTGTTTAACCTTGTGGAACTTGAGTATGATTTTTTTTTGGCGGTAGATACCTCTACCTATAGATACACTTCAGAAAAATGTAAACAACATTTGAAGATTATTTGACATTTGATTGCATCATTTGTGTTCTTTTGTCTAGTGGTTGATGTCTGGATTTCTAGTTATGAAACTTTGTTGAGAGTTTGGAGATTGTATGTATGTAGATACATATCAACTTAATTATAGTGCTTGACATACACTGCCAACCTTATGATAGACCATCATTTTGAAACCATCAATTGATATGATTCAACTTAAAAGTTCAGAGGGTGTAGGGAATTATGAGTCATGAGCTGAACTGATCGTTTGAAGCATAGGGGTTTTTGACTACATTTCACGTTTAGATTTGCGACCGTTTTCCCATACACCTCAGGTTGGTCTGTTGTCTAAACTCCTATCCCTTGCTTTATTAGCTCTTCTTTCACGTCCTGACTTTATTCTCATAAGCCATCCTATCAATCAAATCAAATATTTTTTTAAGTCTCATAATCTGATCACCTCCCGCTTGTTTGTACTATTAAGTATATGGTTACTGAAAATTTAGATACCAGAAAAATTACGTTTGTCCCTAAGCTGAAATGGAACAATTCTCTGAAAGAAATTAGATGAAAGTAGACCTAGACGTAGATTTCAAAAACATTTAAACCGCATTTAACGTAACACTTAGCTTATCTTAGAAATCAATATTGCTTATGGGTCTACGAAGTCACATTACATCCATGTAGGAAACTGTAGACCTCAGATCTGATCTACAATCAAGGTTAGAGAAGTTGCATGCTTCAGTGATGAGAATATTTCCTAGAAAACTCCTAGAGAACCTTCCTCATATACTATTCATAAAGGAAAAGGCAGATATTCACTACAATTGGGTTTCATCACATTTAGAAGTACCATCGTTCCGTCTTAAGTGCGCTTCGTTGGGCGCCACTCCAAAAGCAAACAATTGACTCATCGCAGACCTTGACATTCCTTTTTTTAAATTGAAGTACTTCTCATACTACACCTTCTTCTGAATTTCACTGGAAAATTACGAAATATTAAATCTTTCTGAAAGCCAGTAACCATGTCAGGTTATCAGCCACCGACATATCCGATCCGATTCTGATGAAATACGGTACGCCACCTACAACATTTATTTTAGTGTTCCCTTTTGCACGTGGTAAACTCATGCTTTCAGATCTTTTTCTTACAAATTTACTTAATTTATAAACAAAAAATGAATCAGAGCAATCAAGTCGTTGTCACACATGTCACAATTTATTATACTGTCTGTTTTTTATAAATAAATTTAAACAACAAAGGTAATATCAAATATTTATGTTAATATACATACAAACATCTGCGTATAATAAACAATTCAGGTTTTCTTTTTCGTTTTCGAATTAAGAAACGTGCCAGACAACCATTGCTATCAGATATTTTACTGTGTTTACACTGCTTATAATTTTTTTTTTTTGGAAAATTTTAATTTAAAAAAGAAACTAAAAATAAATTTTTATAAATAAGAAAAGAACATAAACGTCAAAGAGGTTTAAGGAGAAAATTTAAGAATTTGCTAAAATCTTATTTTAGTATAAATAACCGCACGCTTTGTAATATCTAAAAATATTTCTTGGCGGAATGAAGAATTTTAACAAATCTTACAGTTGTTGCCTAGTGGATTGAAAAATATGTATAATTGTAAAATTCTTGTTAAATCAATTTTTATAAATAATTTTTTATATTATTTTATATATTTTCGCCTGTTAGAATTTAAATTTAATGACAGAAAATTTTGATTTCATTGAGTACTGGTTGCTGTTTAAATAGGGGTATTCAAACTCATACTTAGGGTCAGACCATAATAGGTTGATGTACAACTTGTTCAACATTTACTTAAACGAGGGTTTTGACAACCTTCGTGCAATAAGTGCAGAAGACCAAAAGACTGCTGGGGTCGACTACACGTACTAGGTTTTAAGCTTCTGCTTATATATGACAAATAAACAAATAAACTTCTCCGAACAGAATGATCATTAGCCAGTTTTCTCCAATTGCATATTCCAAGTGTATTGGGATTATCCCCCATTTGAGCAAGGTCGTCTTTTTTTCGTAATACCCGAAACGTAGATTTTAAGACAGTTCGGCCTAGAGCATTGGACTTCATCGTATCTATATGACTCAGCCACCTTAATCATTACACACATATTTTTATGACGAGGTCGATATCGCTATACAGCTTGTACAACTCGTGGGCCTTGCTAAATATTTTCCCCCTAAGCCGTAGTAACAGCGATTGACTAGTGTTATTCTATGTCTTTAAGATGATGTATGTAGATGTATTCGTCCACTCTATCAGTAGGTTAGGTTAGGGCTATGCAGCCAGCACTTGCATACGACACTAGCCACCATAGTGGGCCAGTTACGAATACGATCCCAATTTTTGGTAAGACGTCGATGGCTTATTCCGAATCTTTTTTCCACGATCAGAATCAGACTCATTTTCGCAGACTCTGATGCGAAGTTCTCAAAGGCTCTAGGCTCTCTCCATCTTGCAAAGAGTAATTGTATCACTTTATCCTCTGTATACTGTCAAGAAACTAGATTAATAATCTCCAGTATAGGGTTCAGTTGAATCAGTCGCCTTATTCCGCCTCTAACCAGGTATATCCTCATTTCTTAGCCCATAGTCAGATTTTTCACACTAAGACAACTCGTGCTTATAGTGGTACTATAGTGGTATCACATTGGACCAATCTCTTGTCTCCATGCTTAGAACGGCCCAACCAGCGCAGTCGCCATGCCTAACCTAACCCAACCCCTGAATGCGCATCTATGAGAGCATTGTGGGTATACTCCCTTCCTGAATTATCATCCCAAACAGCACTTAACCACTGTGTACTCATGTCAGAAGTGTCCGAGGTGCAGGAGGATATACATATTTACCTCAAGCAACCTTGCGCAGCTAGCTTCCGACAATTTGTCCGAAAAAATGAGATAAATCGAGCTTGTAATAGATGTTGCAAGTTTAAGAATATTCACAAGTGTCCCAAGTGCAAGAGCATCTGCCCGAAGTACATAAACAGCCAAAAATGTCCGCAGCTAATTGACGATTACTTGCACCAAAGTTCAAGCTGTCCGAAGTATAAGAATATCGACAATTTTTTGCAGAAGTATTTGCACTTTGAGCACTTTAGATATCTCTGACCCTTCGGACATTTAACCAAGTGATAGTTTTAAAGTCTTCCACACGTGGAACAGAAGGTTTAACTGAAGTGTGGCAGGTATTCAAAAAGTGCTTAACCACATGACCGCGATTTCTAATTTGATACTTAGGTGATAAAAATGACACGAGTACCTTAAGTACTTCTTTATTTTTAGCTCATGTCGAGAAATGAGCTTCACGTTTCTGATGATAATGACTATGCCCCTTTCAACCTTTAAACCAAATTAAAGAGTTTGAGTTGGTCGACCTTATCTAATAAAATTTTTATTTTCCTTTTTCTCATTTCAGGTAAGGACGATTGTAGATCAGTGACTTACATATCCCAATGTGATGTAGGATCTATTTTGTAAGTCTTTGAAATATTTTTTAAGTTGAAAGGTTTTTGTTTTATAAAATCCAAGACAACAGTTGACAGAAGCCGGCTCAATTCTGCATTTGTCTGGGTCACATTCCGAAGTTTTCTTTTCCAATTAAACTGTTAAAATTAAATTCGATTCCACCATAGATACAGCATGTGCAGTGTCAAGATATGATGTCATTTGAATCCCACACCTTTTTTCAACTCAATCTCAAACCAGGAAGTATACAACTCTCTTCATCGACTAACTTCTTTGACCTTCTACAGATCTTCCACCAGTTACATGTGTACATACGTCTAATTGCGCATTTTAACCAGAGAAAATAAAACCTGCTTTGAGTTTAAATAATTTCAATTCTGAACCCACAATTCTGCAATAAAATTAAATAACAAAAAAACTACATAATGAGCTTAAAAGATTCAAATCATCATAATCCACCATCGGATGTGTGCTTTTGCGATTTTTTCAATTCAATCTTCCACTCGTTCACTTTTCGCATTCAAAATTCAATGAAACGCAAATGAGAATGCAAACAACAAGAACAGGAATCTATTCTTTAGTGTACGACTGCGTCTGTATCTAAATTTCAATAAAAGAAATATTATTAATTCACCTACACATAGGACTTGGCAAAATCCATTAGCATGTGGCTGAATTTATACCGAACAAAATGTCTTTGGTGGTTTTCAAAGATACATT
This sequence comes from Matsumyia berberina, assembly GCA_917880715.2. NCBI lineage: Eukaryota > Metazoa > Arthropoda > Insecta > Diptera > Syrphidae > Matsumyia > Matsumyia berberina. Next base: position 62,460,553 of record OU862871.1, read on the forward strand.
TCAGATGAAGCCTATCTAAAGTCTAAGACGCAATTTCTACTGGATTTGTGTGGACTTATCGTGTTGTTTACATTCTTCCTCTCTCTAACTTTGCCATTATTTTTTCTTTTTTATTTCTTTTTGTTTGTTTCCATTTTAAAACATATGTATATATGGACGTATGCCTACAAGAGATAAATAGAGATTTTATGCAGATACAGATACCAACGCTCACACAGGTAGTGTCAGTGGAAAGAAAAATGGGGGTGTTATCATATCTCTCTTCCAACTTGTCTGTTAAATGTTTTCCTGTTTTTTCGCACCTTTATCCACGAGTTTTGGTTTTTTTTTTTGGAAAATAAATTCAAAAATAAATAGTTTGCCAACAACAAGAAAAACAACCATTTTGTAGTACTGTCGACGAAGTTTTATCGTTTCCAAGTATTTTTTATTTTTTATTTTTATTTTTAATGCACGAAATTTAATTCCTTGCTCCAGCGGGTATTATTTTGAGTGTGGATGACACTTGCAAACCGAAAATAAATAATAAAAAGAAATAAATACATTACTGTCCAGTCGAAATGTAAATTTAAAAACAGAAAACATTTTTGGAGAAGCAATGATTTTTATGTTGATTTTATTTATTTTTTAAGGTTAATCACAGTTGACGTTGATTTTATTATTTTACTTATTATTTCTTTTCGTTTTTCGCAAAACGTAAATTTATCGAGGTTATATCCATAATAAAACGTTCTAACTCGTATGCAAATATTGAAGGCTTCAGAAGTGTTTGTGAACACTATATGCAAATTCTAGATGAAAAACTACAAAATAAATATAATTAATACATGGTAATTGAAGAAAAAAAAAATACAATTCATACATATACATACATAATTTTTATTTCATTTATGTTTTTTTGCTAAAGTGGGTGTGTGTATGTATATGAATAGATTAAAGTTCAGAGTGGTTTTGTTAGACAGTGGATTGTTATTTGCGCATCGTTTTGGTATTTTTGTTGGGATTTATTTTAAATGTGAATATTTAATGAAGTTGCGACACAAAAATGAACATATGACCGGTAAAAAGCAAATTTAATTCATTAAATGTTATTTTGGCAGATGTGGGAGAAAGTGCCCATAGTAGCAGCGAAAAATGATAAAAAGCACAAAAACATTTGCTATAGAAGACTTTGGTTAACGCCTTATAATCAAAGGACCACAGTTTTAATAAGACAAAGGCAATCTGACATAGAAACAGTCTTAAGCGAAGAATAAGGAATTTTGACGCTTAAATAGGTCGGCATTATTGAAAAATTCAAAAACATGCAACAACGTAACATAAACTCAAAGAGCAGCAATGCCGGATAAAACATTCTTACCTTAGCAAGAACAAAACCTATTTATCAGCCAATTACATTTCAAAGTTTCAAACAGTTTCTCAAGAAAGGCTGGCCATTCTCTTTCGAATTGAATGCATTAAATTCCTACAAAAGCTTACTTTTCTTCTCTTTTAACTATTTCCCTTCACATGCCACTTCAGTTTCTTACATAAATTCCTTCTCCCGCAGATCCTTGCAAAACAATATGCCATTGTGTGCTCGTGTATCCGGGTTAGCGCAATAAACTCGAATGTCAATCCAAGAACTTCCACTTACATCATTATTTCCCTTACCCTTTCTCCTTTGAGTATGGCGTCGTGTATGTAGCTACAGCCAATTCCTTTCAAGTTTGATTTTCCAAAACACACACACACACATGCACACGGTCTTTATAAAATCTTCCTGTTCGAGTTTCAAATGGCACAAGTGTACGAAACCTTTACAAATTCACTTGCGTGTCAGGAATTACAAGAATACAAGAGAAAGAAAAAAAAATGAAAATTTCCAACAATCTCGCACACAAATTGGATTAAGGATAACCAAACACGTGAACCGCATACTATTCACCACATGTTTGCAGAAAGTCAACCCCCTTCCCGAGGCGAAGCTCTCAAATTGATTGCATAAAATTATCGAAACGATGAACTTAATAGATAAACTTGTGGGAAGGGCCCCGGTTACATTTTCATTAGTTACACAAAATAATAATAGAATAATGATATACAGTTACAGTGGTAGTGTCACAAAAAATTTGCCCGAAAGTCCCCACACAGAGGAGGGCCATCGAAGCCACATAGTTTGTGTGTGAACATATAAATTGTTTGACCCTCAGCACTGTACCATGGGCCTAAATGGGTGGCTGGGTGCTAGGGCGGTTGCTGGCAGGCCTAATTTGAATTTGAAATTTAGAAGGCAGAGATACATCAGTAGTTGTGGATTATAGTGCCTAGCCACACATAAATAATACTTAATGAAGTGGACAGTAAGTGCCTCTAGAGAGCTAGTAACCATGGAAAATGGCTACGTTATGTGTACTATATCTACGCTAATTTGAAATTGTAATTTTATGTGACTGTTTGCATAGCTACTACACTGAGATTGGATACATCCTGCATATACATGTGTATCGTGTACACATGTCGCAAAAGGGTGCTCTCTGTTGTGGAAGGACACATCTCCAGAATAGTGTCTAACAATTACGACAGTCTGTTGCGTTGATGATGTACAGCTGATGATACTGCTGCTGGTATCTCGTTTGACGTTTACAATTTTCTGCTGCTATGCGACCGTGCTTGGTTGTATAATTGAAGTGGGATCCGCACACAGTCCCAAAGGATAAGGATTTTTTTTTGCGGGTTATTACTCTAAATTAAGTTTTTTTTTTTTGTTGCGCGATTCTTCCGTGTGAATATCATATCCTAATTGGCGGGGTGATGGGAGCACTTTGATTTTTTTTTTGCGAGGAATGTAAAGCGGCGAATGTATCATAGAATTGAATTGCAATATCTACAGAGAGAGAGAAAGAGTGTGTGCTGCTGGATGTCAAACGATGTTTAGAATTCAAAAAAAAAAATTTTAACCTAGAATGTCTTTAAAAGAGAAAAAAAGAGGAAAGATAATTGAGAGGAAACAGAGCGGATATAAGCTCTTTATAAGGAAGGATAATGTTTTTTTTTTTTTGTAGAACACAAGTGTCCTTGAAAAAAGACGCAGTTGTGGGAGTTCCTTTCAGCAATTTTGATTTGATGAGGAAAGCCCATAAGGGCTTTATGTTATAACGTCGGTTTAATTAAAAAAATTGCATTAAATACACTGAAGTTGGATCACAACGAGCGAGTAGCAAGAGCTTTTATAACTAAGGCTTGAACATAATTGCAACTGCATAACTTTTCTAGATAGAGATTAGGAAAAACCAATTTACTGATACTCAAACTGGGACCTTTACAGAGGTGGTCTTGGAAACTTGTACATATGTCGGCCTTGAATATTTAGATGCATAGTACCTTGCACTTAAATTAAAGCAAAGAAGATGTCAGAAGTGATGTTACAACTTTGAAGACATTTGCCTTCGTGATGGATTTCGTCATACTCAATTATATAGAATGTTCCTAGCTAGTATCGAATCGTCATGCAAAAATCGACCTACTTTAATATAGACTTCACATGGAAGCCAAGGTGTCAGAAGTGGGTAGACATTTTTAATGATAATTTCCCCTTGGCGAGAGGTGTTTCGTATACATTTCTGAGCCTTGAACCCCTGCAGCTTGAACACCAGTCCAAAAGTACTTTCCACTGAGCCACAGTGGTCTTACTTGCTTTAAATTAAACAAAAGGGGTCGACCTTAAGGGGTTAAGTGGGTTTCGAGGGCTCAAAAAAGGCGTATTTATACAGATTTTTTTAAATATATATCAAATGAAATATTTCATTCAAACAATTTACCATTTCAAAGATACATATTTTACAAGTAATTTGTGAAATTTTCATTTAAAAATTTGGAAAATTCAGCCATTGGGACCTCATTTCCCTTGACCTCTCAAAAAAAAAAATTCTCCCGGCGTAGTCAGGATAACTCATGACTGGTTCATCCGAAATTAAAAAAAAAAATTTTTTTTCTGTTAGTAGATATTTAAAGCTTGAACTTGAATGAAGGAAAAAAAAAACCTTGAAATTAGAATTTTTGGCGGAGTTGTAAAGAAATAAACCCATTTTTTTGGTCAAATTTTCACCACGTATTGTCACATAAAATAAGTTGTGATAAAAAAAAATGAAAATCCTTCGTTCGAGTTTTAGATAATGTTATTTTGAAGAAGTGTGCAAAATTTAAACTTTTTTTGATATCATGACTACCGATTTCGAAAATAGAGTTTCGAGAAAAACGCGATTGAAGTGCGACGCGCCAGGCTGACGTGGAATGATGGGCGGAACTTCCGAAGGTTCTGTCTATTAGAATTTTACTCTGATCGATTTAAAACTTTCAGAGAATATTCTAGATATATAGTACTTATTACTAAGATAAAAAAAAATATTTTTTGAAATTTTGAAACCCACGTTTAACGTATCCGAAGTTGGTGCATGTGATTTTTTGGTTTCTTTCTCCTTTTTTAGGTCGAAATTCACACCATGCGAAGTTGAAAGCGAGGGAAAATAAATCTGTTTAAAATGTCAGAGATACAAATGCTTTATGAATGGTGTCTAAATCCTTTAACTTCTTGACGGGTGTTGGTAGCTCAATTTAAACGGCTTTTGCTATGTGGACACCACCAACATAACACGTAATCCTATTTTTTTTTTTTTAAAGTATCTGAAGTGTAAGAACCAGCTTCCACTTCATTCCACTTACTTGAAAAAAGGGGGGCTAGTAGAACTTAACAGAAATGCTAAAGATTTACAGGCTTTAGACGAAGAAAATCGAAATGTCATTTCATTAGTCCACTTCGGTCACCTATGTTATCTGTTTCGCCGCACCTCTTTATTTATTTTGTCCTAATTTGCCTTGAACATTAATTACAAAACTGCCTGACTAATACATATGCCAAACAATAATCCATGCCAGAGCAAACTAGGAATGCACTCTGCTCACATTTCGAATGTTATCCCTACAGATCGACTTTAATTACAAAGGACACACGTGCAAATTACTCTGATTTGATTAAAACCGAAATAAATAAATCCTTAAAATGCCAATGACTAACAATATACTATAACTAATTCCCGGATACACCAACAACAACAAACCATTTAATTTTTCATTTTCTAAAATCCTGTATCTCGCTTACACTCGACTGTGACCCGTGCTTTTGCAACCAACCCAAACGCCCTCAAATGGAATGCAATTTAGCTTTATTCCTAGAATTTCATTAATCTATGTATGAACGTATGCCAGTGTGTGTTTATGCACAATATATCCCAGGTGGATAGTTTGGCATGCAATTTAATCCATCAACATCCATTACAAAAGCCCTGCAGTTCTTCATTTCACCTCGTCCTCCTTCGCCATTTTGCAAAATGGCAATAAAACGCTTTTAAACCCATCACACCCTTCCTTTCATTCAAAAGCCAGAGCTCAACCTTCTAACGATGTTCGGCGTTGGTACATTTCACGCAAAAGTTTTCGTTCAATACTTTTAGTACACAACACGCTACACACACACACACACGGACATGAACGAAAAGGACTCGGTTTTTTAGGAGTAGATTTCCAGTTTGATTTGTTATTAATTAATGAAACACGGGTTGTGCTCAGGTGACAAGGAATACTAAATTGCATCGTTACCGGGTAAGATACTCTCAGACGATACTGTAACAACTCGTATACGAAATTTGTTGTGGGGGGGTGAGGCGTGAAATGTTTTAGGGGGTGGTAAGTTATTTTGATGTTCTAACGACTTGATGGGTTCGCTCTAAGTGGTCGTTTGGGGGAGGTAGATACACTCCCTGTATCTTCTTTTCGACAAATTTCCACGTTTCTGCCAAAGGGGTGTGATGGGGCAAAAGGTATTTTGAATATTAATGTACGTATGTGCATGCATGAGGACGATATACAACCAGGCGCGCAAACACACTCACACACAGGACACAGGAGAAACATTAGATATGGTGTGACAAATTGTTTGGAAAATTAACTTAATTGTTTCTTTAGCACATTTTGCTTTGAGGGTAATTTATTGTTATTGCTTTCATGGTTTCCGTTATGTGAAATTGTTAAAGCATTGAATGGAGTGTGAGTGGAGGCGGGCGGTCTGGTTATAGAGGATAAATGGCTGGTCGTGGTGATATTGAAATTCCATGGTGTTCGTGTGATTTATTTAGGATATTGATTATTTTTTTTTTCACTCAATGGAGTAAGGCATTTTCTGGTTCGCAATGATGAGCGCGGAAATTTATTAGATTGATAAGCGCACAGTGTGGGGCGCTTTCTTAAGTGAAATTGTAGTGTCGTAAAAATTGTGAGTATCTAAACACATGTCAGAGGTAGACTTGGATCGTAAATTGCTCGGTTTATGGGTTGTGTTTCGTAGCGAGGCTTTACTCATCCGGGTTTTTCCTACAGTTTGACAGACAAATTCGTTTGTTTACTTTGCGTGGAAAATTAAGTCAAATGTTATTGAATGTTTAAAGGGCTTTTGAGGGGGAAACAATATATAAGTTATAGTACTTTGCAACACGAACGTGAATTGACTTCCAATCGGCTAATTAACGAATGCAATGACTTTTGCATTTTCAACTGACTGGCGTGTGGTTTTCAGATTTTCAAGCGGAAATGCCGTGGATATTCACATTTTCACGGACAATCACGAGAGTTTCAAGCAAGTGGAATTGTTTTCACTTACTTAAGGTCGCTATAGGTCACGTCTGGTGTAATACAGATGACAGAGCACTTAAACATCGACCTATGCGGTGCGCCAGACCATAGAGATACTCCCAAAGACGATACTACCTTACCAGGTCCGGCAATCCGGAAATTAAAAAAATCGGTTTTTTTCTTAAGAATTTTTTATTTGGATTTTTTTTTAGTAAAAGTGAAAGTTATAAAGTTTATTTTTTTTATTCATCTGGAATATATCCGCCCTTGGCTTGTACCACGGACTTGAGACGCTTTTCAAACGACTGACACGATGCCCGAATAGCGTCTTGGCTGATATTTTCCCATTCTCGGCTCAAGTCCCTTTTCAGTGACTCCAAACAAGCGTGTTGTTTAGCACATGCCTTGGCCTGCAAAATACCCCAGACGCAGAAAATAAGCGGGTTCAGATCAAGCGAGGACGATGGCCAAAGTTCGTGTAGGATAAACGTTCAAACGTTTTTGTTTAGCCAATTGTGGGTCCCTTTTGCGGCCGCAAGCCGGGCTCCAGCACGTTTTCCCGATAGATCTGCTGATTTATTTTGACCTCATTGCGACCCATTGGCAAGAAAACGAGCAGAAATCTGCCATTTTCTATGACAGCCGCCCATACCATGATTTGGTCGGCTGCTTGTCGTCGAGTGACGCGTAATTCATCGGAAAGGTCACTGGCACGTCCTGATAACCATTTCCGATCGTTTTGGTTGTTCAGGAACTGCTCAATGTAGAAAGTTTTCTCGTCGGAGAACACTAAATTGGGCATGCGAAGCAGCACTTTCGATATTTCCAATCGCTTGGCTCTTTGCAATGTGGTAAGTTCCTGCGAATTGAATCTCTTCAGAGGCTTGGTATGCAACTTTTCTTTTAGTATGCGGCAGCTCCTGTGGCATTTTTATTGCACTACGCCAGGGATTTCGAGCCAATCTCTTGCGCACTTTTTCAACGTTTGCAGGGCCAGTTGCAATACATCGCTAGCCTCCACCGCAGCGTTTTTTAATGCTACCAGTCTCCTTATAACGATTGATGGTGCGACTGATAAAAAGTTCGGTCAATTTCATATTCGGCAGGGCTCGACGTATTTGGATATTGGATTTTCCTTCCAACTGAAGACCAATCACAAATTTCGTTTTATTTCTAAATCACACATCTTGAATGCCTTTTGATTCACAACAAAATGCTTTTGCGTTTGCACAGACAATAAGTCAAAGAGCATTCGTGGTGAATTTGAATGTAGTCTAAAAAACTGTTTAGGCTAGAGCCACGCACTGAGCGATTGAGCGATGAGCAACGAGCGATAGAGCGACGAGAGGCCTTTTACTGAGCGACTTCGCTTCAGCGATTAGTAGTGAAAATGTCGTTGTCGACAGCTGAAATTAAAATTTCCAAGTTTATTTGTTCCATTTTCACTTTATCACTGACTATGAACTACAAAATTAGAACAAAATTGAATTCAGAGGGACGTCGCTCTGTCGCTCAGAAAAATCGCTCATCGCTTAGTTACTACGTGGCCACAGCCCTACGATTCTATATGTTCTAATTTTTTTGCGTCGCTCAGGTGCTCGTTGCTCAATCGCTCATCGCTCAGTGCGTGGCCCTAGCCTTAGAAATGATAGCTCCGTAAACATAACCTATCACTTCAATTGCCGGACCCGGTAAGGATCCTGCCGAAACGAAGGAACATGAACTACCAAATCTCTAGACAGATCTGGATTACAATCAATTTAATGAGTTGCCCTTGCACAACTATTTTTTATTGCCATCCATACACGCTATTGTCTTTCAAACCTACATGTCAGGGCCTTGGGCGATCGCACCGCCTTAAAAGTGTCAGAAGTGGCTAAAACTTTTTAAGTGATATTTGTCTTTATTTTTGAATGTGTGTTCATGTCAACATGGATTAGGAACTTTTTTAATACTTTCTCGAGTAGATTACTTCCAAATAGGCCAGACAAAATGAGGTGTCACAAGTGGAAAAAAAAACGTTGTCTTCCATGACAAACCACAAGTGGTAGCCTACTTGACAATCTAACTAAATAGGTCGAAAGAAATCTGCTCCTACTAGCGCACTCCGGACACCAATTGAATATTCAATGTAGTTCCAATGGCTGTATATGTGTGCATGTCCTTGTGTGAATTTCGTCCTTGTACGATTTCACATTCTCCTATTCAATACAAAAATCTTCGCCATTGAATCTCTGAACCCATTGAATTCCTAAATAATTCAATCCGGAAACGCTGAAACCAATTGTGTGCTGTATATCCTTATTTCTTTTTTGCATGAATCAATTTTCACCTCAACGATGGAGGAGATCCGAAACCACGGCAACCACACATATTGAGTTCCTAAATCTTAATCCGCCCATGGCGAAACCAATGTCATCGGCACAAGGTAAAACTATTCAGAGCAGCACCTCATGCAGCACTAAATTGTACAAGTGGATCTTGTTTTTTTTTTTAAATAGAAAACAAAATGGAAACCCTACAACTTTAATCCTTGAAATTCATAGTAAATTTCGATACCTTTCGTGTGCCAATGTTACACGGAAAAACCTCCGAAACGAGAGGTCTAGTATAAAATGCTCTTGTAGTTCAGCCAGCCATATTGTTTGTGGTTTTCCGTTTTTGTTTTTGGGGAATTTTGTTTTTTTTCTCTTCTTTTTATCCACACATTCACAAACTCATTGATCCACACCAGCAATTCAGCATACCAATGAATGTGCCAAAGAAGATTAGGAGAGAATCTATATCACATCACCTACACCTAGCACCTATGGGGAGTGTAGGGGCCAAGTTCAAAACCCAAACTACACCACATCACTACATACCACCAATATCATGGTTTACATTGCCATGGGCATTATTAGTGGGTTCCATATCGCCCCGGTTGTTGTTTAGCCTTTCCTTTTGGGATTTCGGGGGCGGAAGGCGAGCATTGAAACCAAGGGGCTGTTGTAGTAGACAAGACAACAAGCGCACGGATGAGGAAAATCAATTTTCTTCGAAAGAGCTTTGCTATAATGGGATTTAGACAGTTGGTTATAGTTTCGTTTTTCTTTTTTTTGTGTGTGTGTCCTGGGAAGGAGATGAGAATAAAATAACTGTGTACAGGAATATGCTACAAGAATATCCTTTCTATTGTGGGATTTTTTTTTGTTGTGGGGCGGTATTTGTCGTGACTCGACAGACAAGAGGGATGGATAGTTGGCAATGATTATAGCGAAATGAAATGCCAAATTCCACTCTTTATTGTTTTTCCTTTCTTTTGACTTCTTTTGCTTCCTCTTTTTTTATTGTCAATTTCTTACAATTTAAGCTTAAAAGGATGCTCCCCTCTGTGTGGTAAGGATGGGGATTAATTAGTTCTTGTTCCTGCGCTTTTACGTTAATTGAAAAGGGTCGCAAGCTTAATTGTCATTATTTTAGTGTGCGACAAGTGAAAAGGCAATGAAAGGCAATTAACTTGGAGACTTAACAAGAAACGAGAAGAAATGAAAGGATGTGAAAAGAAAGGCTGTGTGTGTTACAGACTCTTCGTGTGAGACAAGTTTTTAGTTCCTTCCACAATAGGATTTAAAAGACAGCAGTGTCAGAGCTATTCAAAGAATTGAAAGACGCCTTTTGGGGTGGACAATGAAGATCGTTGTTGAATTACTCAAAAGGAAAATATCTGCTCGCTTCCCTTCTCTCTCCATCACGAGGCGATAAAGAGCTTTAAAGGCGTTGAGGTTGTCAGATACCAAGATCAGATTTCTACGATCAATACTTTTTCCTTGATTTCATTTTTGTTATAAGCGAAAATCGTATTTCAAGAAGCGAAACGATATTATTTGGATAAATAGGGGTGTTATCCCCCAAAAAGTTGTGCAAACTTCGAGCCTTACCATACTGACTTTGCGAAAATTTTCTAACGAGGGGTGGCTGTAAATTCTGCTGACGCCAACCGAAAATATTCAAAGTTGTTAATCGCAGATTCTTAAGGTTAAGATAAAGAAACAAACTTTACCCCCAAAGACCCTCATCATCTTATGGTGGAATGTACCCCCAAACTACAAGTTGATTAAGACAATCCCTCATCACATACCCTTCCAGCACTGTAATTCCATTGTCACAAGCCTCCTTATACGCTGTGACTTCATATTAATTTCCAATTATAACTTTGTATCCATTCAACCATCCGAAGCGGATTTTAAGTAAATTCCACAAGTAATTTTTGTTACTTTAGCTTCTGCCCAAAATCCAGGACATGGTTGTGTCCTTTTTTTTCTACTCCAATGACTACAAGGGTCAACTTCTTAAAAGACTTTCCTAAGGAAATAAACTTTTCCGTTTCCAATTTTTTTTTTTTTTTTTGCGAAAAGAAAACAACATCTCTCATTATTTTGTTTTTGATTAACTTTTTCGCATGCTTCAGTAAACAGGCGAAAAAGGAATAAAAAAGTGGAAAAAAACACAATCTCCATTATTTTGCAATTAGATACAGGGTGTCATTAAAAATTCATTTGCTTTTCTTAGGCACTATAGAAAGAAATCATATTCTTCAGAAAATCTTTAATGAAAAGTGTCAAGTCAAGTCTGTTGCCCTAAAATTGACGGGCTGATTTTTACATCTTTGCATTATTTTTGAACTCATAATTTGGATCTTACTTCGAAAGACTGACAGTCAATCAGCTTTTCGAACTATATAGTGGATGGGTTCACTTTAAAATTCATATCTGGGGTTAGCTGTCCCCCTATTCCAAACGAAGACGAAAGGTAAAGGTTTGGACTAAATTTCGAAAAAAAGCTTTCGAACAGCTTTTTTTGTCAATATCCATGATTCGGTTTTGATAGTCACGATTTCCATAGATTCGGAATTCAATTCTCATAAGCGGAAATTGACGGTTCCCAGAAAATTGTCCGCTTATGAGAGGTGTCCCCTTGTAAAAAAAATTAACAAAATTAAGATATTTTTCTCCGTTCTTTCAAATTTGGCCTGTTATGAGAGGTGTCCGCTTATGAGAGGTGTTCGTAAGGACAGAGTACAATCTTACATCGAATCTGAAATTTTGTAGTCCAAAGCCTGTTTAACAATGAATTACTTGTGTCTTGCTTCCCCTTGTGGATCTTATAACTTCTACTATGTCTAAGGCCAGTTTTCGATGGTTTCTGGCAATATGTCAGAGCTCTCTCCAACTCTTCTACAAACTCCGGCACTTTCTTCAACTCTTTTGCGTCATGTACATACATATATATGTATGTTGTTGGACAAATGTGAAATTGTTCAGACAGAAGAACAACTAAGTTCCCTGTGAAACGTTGATGCCTAGTTAGCTTCCTCTTTGGAGTAAGCCATATTGTTTTTATCGTAGGCAGGAGAGGCTGGAAGAGGCGGAGCTTTTAGGACATAGCAACATTTCTTTGCCTCACATTGTGATCTCGTAGAAACTCTTTACAATCATTCGTCGTTTGTAAAGATTTGAATTTTGCTAAGAGTTGAAACTAGCACCCACTTCAGTTTGCAATGAGTTTACCTTGATTTCAAGCTCATTTGTATAGACATCCATTGACAGCATGAGACAAAAACCTCTTCTTTCTTCTAGACGAGAATCGTATAAGCCAAATTGAGCAATAGTTCTAGCTTTGGGCTGAGAAAGCAATTAAAACTCCTAAATTGAGGCCTCTCAACTCGGCTAAAGTATTTTGTATTCACTGGATGAAGATGAGATTGTGAGATTTTAAATGGCATACTACGCATATTCTCTATTTACGCCTATTTGTACGGGGTAAACTCGAGAACCACCAAATCGATTTTAATGAAACTTTCATCATTCGCTTAATTATTCGTCTAGTTTGAACATAGGGTAGAAACCTAGTTATAATGAAAAGAAAATTAGTAAAGAATAATGCATTTAACTCATTAATATTTTAATGAGTTAATGAGTTTTATTTTAACTGAAAAACTGGCTAATGAAACTTTGTCCATACTCGCTTGTCACCTGTTTAATCTTTATATTTATCGTAAACCCTAATCATATTGTAAAATAATTATTTAAACTTCAATTTACATGAATAACAATTAAAAATCAATTCTAAATTGTATAACTTTGATGGAAAATTCCACGAAAATACTCGTAACATTTTCACAATTCAAAATTGAAATTTATTTTTACCCTTAACCAGTTTAATTGATTTCATACAATTGCAAATGAACAAAAGCTCATCCAGTCTGTGGACGCTGTATAGTGAAATAAAAACAAAAGTGTAGTTGCCCTTGTGTGCTAATTGAATTTTAATGATTGTTTAAAAAAATAAATGTAACGCGCTCTATGGCAATGTGCAGCAGAAAACAAACAATAAACTCTCTATCCTACCGTATATATTTTAAAAAATGTCCATTAAAATTGAAAATGAAATACATGAAAAATATCCATGAGATACGACGAGTATGTCCTTCGTTCAGTGATTGCTTAAGGTCCACATCCGTAGCGTGCCGTACCACTTGAATTGGCTTTCAGTTGATGAATGAAATTCAATTTCACTTCAAAGTGTGGACTATTGGCTCCGCCATTAAAAAATAAAACGAGGAACGGAAGTGATTTACTTCACCGTAACTTTTCATCAAGATGGCTTCGGTAAATCAATGACAGAAAGTTTGTTTGTGTTTCAGTGCTGGTGGTGGTCATTTCAAATTATCGGAATCTATTAATCTTTTCAAGGGTAGAAAACAAAACCAAAAACATGGTTCCCAAAAAAAAAGTTTGCCAATAAAAAAATGCAACCAGACCTAAGAATGTCCTTCACTCATTGTGTATAACCATGTGTGTGTTAGTGTGTGTTAAAGTTTTGACCAAAACCATAAACCAGTAAAACAACCTCCTCCACGAGACCACAGTAAACAAGCACCAACAAGGACCAGGGGAATAAGTTTTCATTCCACTTAAAGATAGATACTTGGCGTGTCTTTGTTTGCATCCTTTCTTACACGAAGGATATGCAAAAAGATAAAAACAAACGCGACGATAGTACAAGGAATAGCCAAGCGAATACCCAAGAAATCCCCCCACCACCACCCATCAACATACAGCAGAGATGGAATGTCTGCAAAACAGTATAAATCCCATAAGGGACGCTAAGGAGATCTAAATGTGTAATCATCAGGGCGTTACGTTTTAGCGCGCTTTAAGTAGATTTCTTCTCCGGCTGAAGTTCTTTTTTGGCGCCCGCGTCGCCTGCAACGAGAGAGATGCATCCAGCTGCCAAGATTCATTCACATGCAAGGACTAAAATAAATAGCTTATGGGATGTGGATGTAAATATTGTTAAACGTATTAAAGTTTTTAGCTTTTGACACACACACACAGACAAGGACGAAGCATGGAAGGATAGAAGGATAAAGACATGTTGACGTTCTTAGGTAGATAATAATATCCCTTGGGATCTTTTAGGGTGGTTATTCTTTAGTCTAGAGACAAGACACTTTGGTTAGAGGATTTTCTTACCCTTACAAACTGAGTAGTCGTGGGATACAAATTTCCTGTGCAATTGGAGCACAACTGAGATAAGTAATAAAAGGGATAGGCAGCAGGGTGCAGGGTGCTGTAGAAAAAGGAGAAAGAATTGAATGTCGTTAGTGTAATTTGCAACGCGAAACGAGTAGTTTATGTAGTTTCTGCAGTACATTCATACATACATACATAGATGTGAATTTAATTGAAAACAAATGGGAAAGCTGCGCTGGAAAGGATCGTATGGTACCCGTTTTCTGCTGTCCTGATCCAATTTGTTGGCAAAGTAGTGGTTTGATAGCTGTTAAAGCTGAGCCCACTTAAACTAAGGGGATGGTCCATTATATAGATGGCTCCTCGAATAAGAATTCGCCTTGAATTCAAGCTCGTGTATGGAACACTTTTAGAGTTGAACCCAGAGGATCTTTGCGATTGTTCAGCCCAAGGGCTCCCAAGCATGTACTTGTTGTGCTTCTCTGTTAGTGTATCACTGGGAAGCAACTTAAATGTGGCGGATCTGTGTCCCAACCAAAAAGACAGTTCAATCCTTTGCTAGAGTAGGTAGGTGGGTGGTGTGGCACACGTAGGCCAGGAAGGTCTTTTGTGATACCACTTGGATCTGTACCCTGAAAAGCGGCACTTACTCTATTGAAACCATTTGGAGCTCTTGATGAAGCTGAGGATATTTTTGACTTTTGACGTCAGTATGCGATAGTTCGCCCAAGTTGTCGAAGTGATAGGCTCCCAGATAGAGCTTCCTTCTTTGGGATAGGGCAGTACATGTGCAGAGGAAATAGAGAATCGTTTCTTCCTACTAAGCGACCAATTGAGCAAGATCAAACTCTTAGATCGGGTGAGATTTAGCATAGGCCAGATCTCCCTAGATGTACGGCAAGTGGTACCACACCTTCATCTTTGATTTGTCTTACTGATCGCTGTCGTACTCTAAGAGAAGTATACTTATAGCGAGTGGAATACCCAGACGGAGTGTAGCCGCTGTTTTCCGGAATAAAAGTTAGGGGATCTAGATCGAAGAGTGTCCAATATGGTTGTTTAGCCATTGAGGCTTTTAGTCTGATGGCTGCGCTAGCAGCTGACTGTTTGCCAAAAATATCTAGAGGAAGTCGATGTACTGTCCGAATTTGGCTTTGTTGGCAAAGCATAGGCGGGTGCCGTTTAGAGAAGAAGGGTCTATTGGAGGAACTTTGTACTTCCTGGTGAAGAGGACTAGTTTAGTCTTTTCAGGGTTGGAGGGTCTATTGGAGGAATTTTGTACTTCCTGGTGAAGAGGACTAGTTCAGTCTTTTCGGGGTTGACACCCAGACCGCTTTTAGCTGCACATCCTGAGAGGATAGAGAGGGCGTTTTGAAAAAATTCCCTAAGAGTGCAAGGGTCTTTGCCGGATACAGCTATCGCAGCATCACCCTTTGCTAGCTGCGTTCAAGTTGGTGTTTACCAACTTCTCCAACTGCTCGTCACCGCAGGCAGGGTCTATCTTTATAGCGCTTTCCGTCGGTGTTTGTT
Source organism: Matsumyia berberina (assembly GCA_917880715.2). Lineage (NCBI taxonomy): Eukaryota > Metazoa > Arthropoda > Insecta > Diptera > Syrphidae > Matsumyia > Matsumyia berberina. The sequence goes on from OU862871.1 coordinate 62,476,263, forward strand.
TAGAAGACTGGCAAATCGAGGCATTTTTTTTCCTGTATGTTACAAATTATGAATCCAATGGTATGCATACCCTACGTGAAAAGAGGTTTCCTATATATGTACATATACCCGTACCTTCATCTGTATGAAAAGTCTTAATTTCGAAGCGAAGAGACGAAACTTTGTTTTTAATTAATCAAAGAAAGGCGCAGACACACACATACATATATACAAACAAAGATTGAGCAAAAGTGGGTAAAGCAAAGCCATCTTAATTAGGCAAATATTTACATTCCGTTAGAGGTGAGAAAACTATTTTTTTTTTTCGCGTTCATTAACCGGTAGAGAGATGGTTAGAAGAAGAAATGTGCCATTTCTAAGGCATTTCTGTTGCTATTTTTGAGTGGGAGGATGAACTCAAGCTATAACTAGGTTCGTTATTGTTTTTTGAACTGTACATGACGATAGGGAAAGGATTCATTTTGTAAATTAGCGCACGGATTAGGGGGTCGGGGGATTGGATTTCTTTGTTTTCTGTGACACGTAGTTTTTGTCACTAACAAGGGTAGAGTACGTAATCAACTTCTATTGTATCAAATATAAGAGCCACGTGGGCTGGATAGCACGAAGTATAAGAGGCCATACTGAAGCCGAACTTGTTTGCTGTTGATATTGTGTTCCATGTCCGACCATAACACGGAGCACTCTATATAAATACTCGTACTTATGCGTACGATTGTTGTCCATTTGGCAGGGATTATCTCATTAATAAATGCTTAACATGAATTTAATTAGTAAAACAATTATCTGTACACAATAATAATTATTATTTTCTTCTTTTTTTTTAATTCGTGACCTCTGAGGTTAACCACAAACCGGGTGTTGTTATTTTCTGCCTTTAAAACCGCTTGTGGTCAGTGATAAGGCGTGCTGAACGTGACTAAGGATCGGCTAGCACAGTGATAGCTACAAGTTTTCGCAATAAATCATTCAAGTGATTGACTTATTATATTTAGTTGATAGTATGGTATGGTACATGTCATAAAACCAAATATTTTGGAGGCGTCTAATTAAAGTTTAAAACGTGTACTAAATGTTATCCGGCTGCATCTTTGTTTCTTTTTAAATTATTTAGATTTGCTAAATTCATTAGTCACGCCTTATAGAATTAATTACTATAGACCGGTTAATTAAGAGTTAAGTGAGCGATAAACTCCAGCCCTCATAGTCAGCCTAGAAATGTTCCGTAATACACCCACAAATTTACTGAGAACTCGTAGGTAATTAATGAATCGAGTTATAATTTGCTAATTAAACTACAAGTACATGTACAAAATCGTTTGCTTTTGAAGCGACTTGGAATTGCACTTACATAGCTAGTCTCAAGTGCGGGTACTTTATACACTCGTTAGGCATTATGTAACGTGTGATCTAATCAAGTCATTAAAGATTCACTTAATGATTTGCATTTTAAAATGACGGTTTTTGAAAATTCTTATACAGTGTTTGCACAGACGTTAAAAGGCGTGTGGCACTTGATTTGCAGTCGAAGTTATTTAACCTTGTGTACTTTCGTACTTACTTGTCATTCCTTGTTGGGCATAGAGCGTCAATAATACCTACAGCTGTCTTGGATGGGGCGCGACAACGTATTTTAGTCTCCTCAGCTATTCTGTACCACATTAAGGTTCCCCTTCCTGAATTGAATGGAATTCTTTTTGCTAAAAGGTGTGTCCGATCCTCTGCCACTTTTTTCGCCATATGATGATGAGATAGGTTAGGCAATCTATCCGGAGGGTTGAACTTGACATCGGAGCTAACCTATCGGTCTTTAATTCGGTCTCTGTGCCGACCCTCACCTATGGTCATGAGGTTTGGGTGATGACCAAAAGAATAAGATCGCAGATACAAGCTACCGAAAAGAGATTTCTTCATTGTATTGCTGGGGTAACTCGTCGAGATCGAGTTAGGAACACCAGAACACACGAGGCACTCAATATCGAGCAGCTACTTCTTTGAACGGAAAGGTCCATACTTTGATGGTTTGGAAACGTTCAACGCATGACCCCAACTCGTTTTCGAAGACGTGCCATGGAACCCGTGCCATCAGGTTGGCGTCCCGGCTCTGGCGGAATACCGTTTTCAAGTTTTTTTTTTGCTCTTTTTCATTCAGAGTGATAAGCATCTCCTAAGTCTACAAATAAACCATTCGTGAAGGCATGTTGGTAAAATTTGTTAATTCCAGGACTTACACCGTGGAAGCAGCTTCTAATCTCCTGAAAACCTTCTTGCTCGTCGGTGATGAATTCTTCGAAACCAGCATCCATTTCTGACCCGGTTTTGTTCGGCTTCTAAACAAATCGATTTCCCCGATTCAAACTTTCAATTTTTGGTCATCGGCCAACAGCAAATATGACAAAAAGGACACAGCTTGTGTAACATTTATAAATTACGACACACAACTGACCATGAACTCGGTTACATAAAACCAAAAATGTGTTCCGAATACTCTCAGAAAAAAAAAGGCAATCTTGCATATTTGGAAAGATACATTAATTGACTTCCGACTGCCAGGATCCATTCAAGGACTTTTACTCAATAGAAGATGAATTTGATGAAACCATACACAAACCACATAAAATATACAAAAAAGAAAAGAAAAAGGAAACTGAGTGAAACTGAGAAAATAGGGAAAGAAAACGAAAGTAGTGATTGTAAATTTCCGTTTCCTGACACATGGCCTAATATTCTATTACACGCATCAGGAGAGATGTAATGAATAGGAAACGAGGAAAAAAAGGAAGTGTGGCATGCCAAAGGAACTAGCAGGACTATAAATAATTAAGAAAGACTCAACTTATCATCAATTTGGATAGTTTGTCGTAATTAGTTGGGTTTCATCGGACGGTTGAAGGAAATGAGGCAAGCCCGAGTGATTTGATGTACGTGACGATTGTGTGAATAACTTTTGTTAGGGGTTTTTCTTTCGCAGAAGACTTGTGTTCCGTTGAGGGGGATTTATGTCATCTTATAAACATCTGTCCTTTGATAAAAACTGACAGCCATAAGTCAGCTATGGAAGAGATGTTTTGTGGTAGTTTTTTCCGAGTCGAGTAGTCCTGTGAGGAGAAGCACTTAGTGTGCACTCAAATGCGCACCAAACAACGAGTTGTTTGCCTTTTTTCTCCTTTTCATTTCAAAGTGCATTTCAAAAGGTTTCCATTCATCCAAAATCCGACTATACAATATCAGTTTCACTTGGAATCCTTTCTGTCACTTTGACAATTCCATCGCTTTGAGTGTTCTACTGACATATCCTTGCACAGGCACGCATTTGTACACAGTTTTTATTCTCCCACTTCTCTTTGATGGTTTCTTTTAAGTATTGCAATTCTAAAATGAAATTGAGGAACAATGGTAAATGGTAGACAGCATTTACAAGTTGATGGATTGTGCTTTTTTTTTTTCTCTAGCAATTTGTGTCGGTGACTTGATAATTCATAAGCTTTTATGGACCTTGAACATGTTGTTATATTTTTCATGGTCATGGCTAAAGTGGAAAGGCGATCATTGCCAACAAAAGCATTTTAATGGTTCTGCTTTTGACGTCAATGACATAAATTAGAAGAAAAAAAACTATGGTATTTACAACCGCAATATCAGCTATAAACAAAACAAGCAATTATTATGGGTTTTGTGATGCGATAAGGATTGAAACTGGAACAAGCTGAAGATAAGGAAAAAATTCCCAAAAATTAGGACTTTGTGACAGTAGATAAAATTCAGTAATTTTATAAATGTCAAATACATTAGGTATCAGAATGGTTTGCCTTTTTTTAACCACACACAAGGCAGAGCAATGTGCCTCTTATCTTCCTTTCTCTATTACAATCCAAACCTAAAACATTTTTATGGCAATGCTCGATCTTTTAAATTAAGTTTTAGGAAAAACAATTCAAATCTTTTGAAGTTATGTGAGCACAAACAATCAAATTGATTAAGTTTCATTTGATGTCCTTTAATTCCTCATGAGTCTTGGAATACTTACCATGCAATGTGAAACAAAATAATTGGCCAAACTTTACAGCCCTGTGGAATCTCTTATGGAAATCAGCAAAATGTATAGGCAGAGGCTGCTTAGATCAACATATGTAAAACGAGTGATAGCGACACTAAACTCTCTGTCTAGTTCCCGGCGAGAGTCCATCCAGAGTGGCATGAGGGATTATTCGATAGGGCACATCACTTGAAAGCGAGTTGCATGAAGGATTATTCGATAGGGTACATCACTTGAAAACGATCTACATATACTTGCATCCAAAAGACTCAACTGAAACCTCTAAAGGCATAACTGGCATGTGTTTCCCAAATTTCTGCAGACATGGATACGAATAGATGCGTCATCGAAGTCTTCGTACCTGCCAAGTCTACCAGGGACAATGATGAGTTCCAATTATGATAGAAAAACGTGGAACTTAAGTAAGATTCGCCTTCCAACTTTCTTTCGTAAGATGATGGTTATCTTTGACAATTTCGTCCATTCGGTGGGGAGACAATGAACCTCATTCTTGAGCTAAAAGCTGTACGCGTTGTTAATGCTTCACACAGCAGAGGCGTTTATTACTTTTGACATGGATCACTAGAGAAGTGTGGAAAAAATGAATTATCTACTACTGTCATTTCTATAACAACTGTCACTAAGTAAGATAATTTAAAATCATATAATCCATTGACACTTATTTCTCTGCCGATGACAACGCTTTCAAACAGATTAAGTATCTTTATCTATCCGTGCAAAAATGAATTCTTATCAAATAACAACAAGTAGAAAGAAATATTTGACTAATCTACAGAATTTCTAGTAAATTAACTTTTCGTATCGGCAAGTCGATCATCAATGAGTAATCGAGTATTGCCTTCAGTGACAGCAAAATAGATATCAATCGATGAAGTCATGTAGCAAACTCTGATTAGCATTCAGTTTTAAAATGCTTTCATTAGCAACAATTTCTTTAGAATCGATCTAGATCGATCCATATCGAAAACAGTGTGTAAGTTTGAAAATTTACTAATAAGTGTACACATGATTGACAGATGTCAAAAGTTGATAACTTATACCTAAGAATGAGTCCGTTGTCACTTTATTTGTTAATAAATATTTTTAAAATATTTGAGGTCAACAATTTATCATACGTGACGTTATTTTTTAAAATTCTTTCAAACAACAAATCTAAATTAAATTTTTGTTCTTTTTTTCTTTCCAGGTATGTCAAAGAAAAAGTTGAAAGGATGTGAACATTGACTGACATTTGTGTCTCTGACGTAAGCGCGATTTATATTTCAACTAAAGACGTATTTTATTTTGAATCCATTTTATTTGTATCTCAAGTCCGACTACATTTGTCTCGAACACAATTTATCGAATCCAAAGATAAAAACAAAAAACAAAAAAGACAACCACACGACAATATATTTTTTTGACATGATGCCGATGTGCTTGCCTGCAAAAAGTCACGTATTTTTCTCCTTTTATCTGACATTGACACTGTATCTGAGATGTGTCTACTATGTATCTATACGTAAACCTTAATCCTTCTACCACAGTGCACTAAGATACAAAAAAAAAAACACATTTTTCGAAGTAACCTTTGGACTTTTTGCATCATCAAAATCACTATACGTTATAAGATCAGAAAAATACTAAAGCACGTGACTTTAACGACTTGTCATAAAATTGAGAGTTTATTGGTGTAATCAATTGTGAAAGTCATGCAATAAATGCACAACGCACGCACATTGTTCGAAATTGCAAATTATTTTGTGTGTTTCTGTTGCCATGTAGTAAGATTGTCGCAATTAGTGCGGAAAGTTGCGAAAACTATACAAGAGATGATGATTTCTGATTAGTTTAGATAGTTTTTTTCTCTGATGACCGGTTAATGGCGTATGTAATTTTGCATTTTACCTGCGCTCTGTGAATGAATTGTGGTTTTTCTTGATAATTATTGTTTTATTTTGCGGTTAGAAGGCGGATATGAAATGGAATGTATGGTTAAAAAGGCGGAAAAAATATTCACATTGCGGTTACAATGAACAATGTCAGACAAATGTCAAATATAAGTGAATAAATTAAATATTTAAAATACGATGTCTGTGGTTATATATCAATTATTTAACATTTACATGCATATATGTATGTGCATATAATGAGTTAACAGGAAATTAATTAATTTTTCTCAGAAAAAATAATGCAGACGTAAGAATTTAATTGCTGTCAAATTAATTAATGCGCTGAAGTACTAAACTTGGACCTCAACCATCGTGCCTCTCTGGTTAACCCGGTTCTTAGCTAAATTCCTCCAGTTGCGTTGGTCGAGGTCCTCTTCTGCTTGTGCGTACCACCTTAGGCAAGGCCCTTCTCAATTGCGTTGTCCTTTCGGGCCAGACTTGAAAGCTCTTTATGTCAGAGGATTGGTTATAGAGAGTATGAAATAAATCATAGTTAGCACGTTTCTCGCTTCTCGCATCACTGTGCCCGTAGCCTTAGAAAGCTCTCTGCTGCTGATAGACCCTACACCTGTTTTATGTTCAGCTAGTTGTAAGCTCACAGGCTTTAGTCATATCTGTACTATTCTACTATTCTTCCGTTGCTTGCTTATCTTAACCTCTAGTTTCCTGAGGTAGAATTTCAAAGCCTCTAGTTTGAGGACGATAATAAGCGCTCTTATCCCAAGATCAAGTCTTGCGTTGGTTTTGCTTCATATTTCACTGTATTCTTTGAAGTCTTCATTAATATCGTATATCAATATTCATGAGCGCTAGAAGCCCTTATGTATTTTCAAAATGTATCTTGAAACTCTCCTACTTTGAAGCCTCTCCTGAAGAGGTTTTCCGCCCGTCGAATTGAAAGCAGATGTAACACAAATCCAACAAAAATGCTTTTGTAGCATTCATTTCGTAGTATCTGAGGGCAGCACGAACTTGTTCCTTGCATATAACCCCAAATCTCACTGACAATACTCCTGCCTTGCCAAATCGACAACGCTCGGACAATTTTCCACTTCAACTTGTTTTGACTTAGGAAGTTTACTACCAGGATTACTCAACACTAGTTGAGTGGTGGGATATCCAAGTGGTAAAAGAGTTTTAACAGACTTTCGGTTGAGTCACTTGTTCATAAAAATTTATTGAGTCCCCTCCTTCAAAATTTTTACATTTTCCTGTATCTGATCCTAAAATCCTCTAAAAGAACCTCTAACAAGGGAAGAAAAAAAAATATGAAACCACATAAAATGTACTCCAAGCCCCATATGACAGTCAATTTGATGAGCTTTACCCTTATAAAGAGGAACAAAACCACTTTGCTTTTGTTATATGTACGTACTCACCCCCACATCAATATTATTGAAATTGAATTGAATTTTTGCGTTCGCCTCACACTTAACAAGATTTATATTTTCATTTTCAAAATCATCCTTCGCTTGATGTTTCCCACAAGGTTATACTACATACACATGATTTTCTTTTCAATCTTTTCCTGCTTTTTTTTTTGGCAAATCATTAAAATAAACCCAATTTTGTAGCGTTATATTAAAATTTATTGGCAAGTGTTTATGGATGTATGTGAAATAAATTGCTTTCCCAGTTTTAACAATACACTCCCGCTCTTAAATTTCTAAAAGGAGGGATTTATATTCTTTTCCTTTTCTTTTTTTTTTTTTTTTGTTAAAAAATTCACATTGCCGTGGGATAAAGATGTTACCCAATAATAAAAAATCGATTATTCTTCTTTATAAATTATGGAAATATTATCTTAAAAAATCCATCTAAGGATATTTTATCCATTAAAGGATATTTTACATAAAAAAAGGAAAACATTATGCTGTAGCCGGTCTTAAGTGCTTACAGGATTGTGTGTGGATTTATGAAAAGAAGAGTCTGCCTAACTATTTCATGGGATGGTGGTGAAGCCACAAATTAGGCGCGATCAAGACATTGATTCTTGACGGCTTGGGAAATTTTATTTCAATACGAATTTTACAAATAAATTGTACGGCGGATTTCGAGCTTTGTTCGTAGACTTGTTTTTGACTTGAATATTATAATCGTCTTAACATTTACAAGTCAATTCCGACTTGAACACATTTGTTAGTCCGAGATGGACAGTGGGCCCAACCAACAACCCTTGCATTAATAAACACGGCGGACTACTGGCATTTAGATGGGAGACCTTGACAAAAGTGAGTTAAGAAGGTTGCAGGGGTCTTCTGAAATTTTTGGGTTTAACCAAAAGCGACGCTATGCTTTTCCTACTGAAATTTGCAAAAATCTTCGTTTTCTTAAAATCTAAAGCGGTTCAAAGGGCACTTCATAGACACTTCATGCCCGCTTTTCGTTGGCAGTTTATGCACAAGGAAATCGACTATCAGGCGTCCATAAGCTATTATATTAACCCAGACGTGATATTATAAGTAAAGCGATAGAGTCTAGGGATTCCCTAATTTCAAAGTAAAAAGCAATTTCGTACGACCTTTCAGTTAGTTTCCACAAAAATCAAAAAGCAAAACTGACTACTTAATTTTACATTAGCCAACGATACGGCCACTGTCATCCTCTTTTTGCTGACGATTCAGCTTAATGTCAGGCGGAAACAACTATCTGAAAAGATTCCTCCTCCTCTGTGAAAGTCCTTAAAAAAGTTTCGAAAACCTCCTTAAAACGGTGACAGATTACATATCTGTCAACTGCCGCAATCCCACTAAAACTCCCTCCAATCGTCAAACGAAAAACTTTTCTCCCGTCACATAAAAAAAAAAAGTGGAACAATCCCCATCGCCTAAGTCGCTACTTAAAATGTCAAAAGAACTTTAGTCTCGTCATGGGATTAAATGGCAAAGATTTATCGTCATCTATTTCCAAAAAAAACCAAAATTATTCAAATAAAGCTGCAATTGCGGTCTTTTGGCGCTAATGGCAGACATAGATTAATTTTACGCGTATTTTCAGACCCCTCAACTGTCACGTCTTATTTTAATTCTTGTTATTGTTCACTATAACGTAATGCAAGGTTACATTTTACTGTTAAAAAATGCTTTTAATTTATTTTTTTGCTAAGTTTACATTAAGTTTGTTAAGTGCTTTTTTTTATTTATTTTTAAACAAACGCAACCATGTTTTTCTTTTTTTTGCAAACTTTTCATTGATTTTAATTATTTCTAATTGTTTTTGTTCTTTTCTTTACTACAAGGCGAAAAGTTAATTTGTTTATTTTTATAGTTTAAAAGTATAATACACCTAACACACACTTTTACTATTTCGTTTTGCAGTGCCATTCATTTTGTTATACACTTTTGCCGCCTTTTTTTTGTATTTTATATGTCTTTTTGGGTTGGGTTTTGTCGACCGAAATTTGGACTTTGAACGATGAATATAAATTTTGTTTCTAATGGTGTACATAGCAAAGACAGACAGATATAAGATACGAATAGAAAATTAAAATGCGGTGTGTGTGGTGTAATAGACAAACAAAAAATCGTTGTTTTGTATTTACAAATGTGTGTAGGTACCTTTGAACTATTTTGTAACTTGTCTCATGGTGACTCAGTATTGATTATAGTACGTTGCTTGGCTTCCTTTCTATTCTTGAAATAAATTATTGTAAATGTTTAATTGATTAGCATTACATTTTAATTAAAATGTGAATTGAAGTCAATCCATTTGTGTAGTAATACTGGATTTAATTTATGCTCATGCGTACAGAGGAAGCCCTTGAAAGTTAAAATTAAAAATGCCGACTTCCTGTTATTTAGGTTGTTTTAGCTGTTTTTTTTTCCTCATTTTACACGCAGAAAGTAAGTGTGATTAATTCTAAACCAGAAAGAATGCCTGCGAGGTCCTTCCAAGACCCAACACTAAAGTTTCGGTAACAATTGCTATTGAGATCGGCGCCAGGATAAACCTCGATAAAGGTATTAAGGGTGCAAAGGTATTCAGATAGTCAGGCAGCGCTTAAAGCATTGACATCCCACTTCGTGGAATCTGTGTCAGTCAAGTCCTGCTACGATACCCTACAATAACTTGTCAGACACAACAATGTCAAGCTTGGTTGGGAGCCCTTCTACCAAGACATCGTATGCCATGGAACTGCGGATGAGCTGGTTAGGGTTGGTTCGGCTTCCGCGGTCTTGGGACCGGAAGCTAGTGGGCTTCCTTACCGGCCATTGTAGCCTAAGATATCATCCCAACAAACTAAACCTTTATTCACGTTCTCTGTGAATGTCCGGCACTGTACTGGCTGCGTAGACGAATCTTTCATAAGGAATTCTGTTCGTTGGCGGAGTTTGGAAACTCGGCAACTAAAGGCATACTCACCTTCATTAGGAAGGTAGTAGACCTATTAGGCTAAGTAGACCGGAGACACATAAGGTCTTGCTAGATCGCAGTATCAGCCATAAGGGCAGGTTCTATAAAAACATAATTTTTGTAGCTTAAGACAAATTTTTGTAGCTAGACAAACTTAGACTTCACCAGGAAAACCTGTAAGGAAGTTAATTGTCAAAAGTGGGACGAAGTGTCTTAAACATATTCGGCTAAGTACGGACATATCGACTTAATCTGCATATGCACAATGACTCATTTATTCATGGAAAACATGCGTCATGATAAAAGGTTAAAAGACGGCTAGGTACCTCCAGAGAGTCAGGCTTTTCAATTTCCAAGTTTATGTCGTTCAGGCCTTACTAACAAAGCTTCAAGGCTGCTAGGGAACCGACGTATACAGTCTACACGACCTATAACATGAGGCTTGCTATCGTATATGATCTTGTAGGCCATTTCTGACTAGTCTGTATAATGCAAGATCAAATACTGACAGAAGCGATTGCCTCCCTTAATCATTTTCTTAGACGATTCTAAAGACCTAGTTGGAGGTAGTGCACCACGTTCTTCGCTTTCTGTTCTCCTAAAAACCTTCATTTTCGATTCACCATCGATAAGTTTTAAATGTAACCTTTGCCACATTCGTTTTATATTACAAAGCAAAATATACAAAAATAGCATAATCAAAGTACGGCTACTCACACCGGAACCGGTTGAGGTGTCACTTCGCACATGAAATTCGAATTAAAAATATCTTTAAAAATGTTTCCTTTCTCGCTTAAGGTATCTCTGTATTTCTTTTTAATTTCTTTTTGTTTGTACAAAAATTGTGTCGAGAATGTCTTATTTTGTACCACCCACGCGAACCACCCACTAAATCCTTCGTACACTCTAAATTTGGTATCTCTGTGTCTTAGTCTCTCTATACTCTGTGTCTATTGACGTCTGTAAATTCATGTTGTAATCTTTGACATTTACATTCCCATAAATTAATCTTAATCTAGAACATCCCCTGAAATGAAAGACATGAGATGAGCCTGTGGATGATAAATTAAAAATAAACTTCTTAAATTAAATTTTAATTATTATTTCTTTTTTCTTTTCTTATACAATCTCCAGAATTTTTTTTTAATTGAAAATAAAACTTAAAAATGCGTGAATTACTTTCTGTAGATGTAATGAAATATTTTCCTTACATGTGACGTAAACAAAATGAAAATTTAATTTAATTTTCTTTTTATGTTTGGTGTTTGTGTGTGTGGGTTTTTTTTTATATCAGCCTACGGTTATTAAGACCGAATAGCCCCTCAGAAAAAAAGGGAAGTAAATCTGCTCAAGACATTATGAACAAATTTTTTACTCTCTCAAGGACTTTTCCTTTTTATTACATGAAAATGGGACTTGTGTGGTCCTTGATTGAGCAGTCTACCTTTACGGAGGCATTGGATGGGGAAGTGGGGGGATAAAGGAGAGTTATACACACCAACAACCAAACACAATGACCTACCCAAATACGAATCGCGAGAAGCCGATAAAAAGATATAAATCTGCCTTAAGATACACAAGCGCAAGCTATAGATACATTTTTGTTTATTGTTGAGTTTTTTTTATGTTTAGCGGGATCTGTGCACATATATCTCACTTGTCGCGCATCTCAGTGGAGAGAATCAACACACAGGTATCCTACAGATACAGATGCTGCCGACTGTCGACGATGATGACAGCAAATATCCCGCGCCGCAGCAAAGCAAAGAAGCATGGAAGTAGAAAATGTTTGGTTATGTTTGTTTTTTTTTTTTTTTTTGCTTTTTCCATTTTATTTGTCGTTTTCTTTGCTCTTTCATCGTAGTTTTTTCTCTCTGTTTCTTTTATTTATTTAATTTTGTTTTTTCTCTCTTTTTGTTTTGTGTTGTTGTCGTCGTCGTCTCGTTGGCGTTTCGTTGGCCTGGGTGCGCACCGCGTCAAATGGACAATTTCATGGCACGTGCTCACCGAGTGATCACACAAAAACACGAAAGTGCTGCTTCTCTGTTGTTTGGTCGGATTGGGGCAGGGCGGCGTCCTCGGTGGCGGCGAGGCGGTTAAAACGATGGTGATGCTGGCGTTCACTGATGGGAATTATATACATTTTTTTCGTTTTTCTCAACCGCAGCTGGGGGCGATGCAATAGGAATAGATACCAGTGGAGGATTGAATGTATTCTTATTTGAAGAGTATTCCCTGGGTTAATGGATACGAAGTGTACGCGTTAAAGCTACTGGTGCTTTAGTTGTTGCTTGGGGGAATCAGCGGCATAGATAAACGTTGGGGAATTTACTAGCTCTCTGGCATCTAGATGGAACTAGATTTGAAATAATTTTTGATCATTTACAACGGATGCGGGCTTGGATTTATGGACGAGTGGATAAAATTGTTTAATTTGAATTCTGCCGAGAAGAGTGAAATTTTTCAAGTGGCAATGTGTGTCAAAAGTAGCGTTATGTCTTCTCTGAGATGGAGGAATTGCTTGTTTAATGTCTTTAATTGAGTCCTAATATTTTAAAACACTTGCGGAACGCAGGGCAACAAACCGATAAATCAGATTATATTTGAATTGAGGGAAAATGCGGAGCTTACTAGGAAACAAAAAGTGTAGGAAATTTCGGTCTCTGACCGCATCTTTAAAAAAAGCTCCGACTTTACGGAGGTTTTGGTGGAAACGCGGAACCTTTCCTAGGCAGGATTGAGAAGTTGTCGAGAAGAAGGAACCAAAAAGCAGAGAAAGAAGTACATTCTGCTAATGGTTGTTCCACAACTATGCCACCTTATCTTACACTCATTTGGGACAGATTATCACTTCTTCTTCTGCTAATAAAGCCTAAGCTTCGACTACAATTGGCGGAGTATTCTTCAAATAATTGAAACTCTCGATCTGCCTTTAGTCCTGGTCAGTGTTTTAGAGGTAAGAAGCAGCTCTATAGGCTCGAAATAGAGTATATTTGTCTCCTAACATTATAGGGTTGCTATCATTGATGCAATTTAATAGCAATTAAAGAGACGGTGTCTATCGAAGTCGCTGTGACATAGTTCAGGTCATCTTCCAAAGAACCATGCTCCCACCAAATTCAATTCAATTAACAAACATCCAAAACCAATTCAAACCAAAAACTCCTTCCGCCTTCCATGCACCCCATCCTATTTATCACGAAAGTCATGCTTAGGTCAACATTTTCATATGACTAAGCATCTACTTAAGTGGGTATTATTCCTGTTCGAAGGCAAAAGCTAATTTCACTCAAAGCCCATATAAACCCCAAAGCCTTAGCGCTAAAAACCCCACATGCGTGAGCTAATTTAACACTTATCCGTGTGAACAATACGTAGCAGACCCTACATCATAATTAATCCTCACAGCCTTTCACTGACTGAAAATTCCGATTATTTTTGGAGAAAAAAAAAACAACCACCTCCACATGCGTTGCATGCCAATTTTATCGCAAAACCTGTCTCACCAAAAACCCATTTCGGCTTAATTACATTTTCCTCCCACACAAACACACACCAGCAACAACAAAAAAAAAAGGAAAAAATCACCTTTTTCCTGTTTCCTCTTTGTAAACCTATTAATCTTCAACCATTTACTCTAATAAGCTCCCGCAACCGTAACCAAACAAAAACCAACCCAGAATCCTGGTTAACCGCCCTATCGACCCAAGTGACCCCTTTCACCGTGTGTGTTTGAAGCAGAAAAAAAAGGAATTAGCACCTTTTTACCGCCGCAAAAAACGAGAGCCTTGCAAACCAGATGTGACTACATAAGGCCCACTTGCCTTGCCGTTGACTGTGTGTATAATATTAAACCGCACCGCACCCAACGGCAGTAATGTTGTCACTCATAGAATAGTAAAACGTATCCAGCAAACATCTGCATTGTATCTTCCACCAACCAAACGTATATTTTGGTTAGATAAAATATATTCGCCACAACAACAACAGGGCTTGGTAATTTCGAATTACATTAACCCAACTCACGGAACCCAATATTTATTCGCTTGAATACAAATGTGAGTCCAAAAGAAAAAAAAAGGAGTATCCGCCAGAGAGGCGAGTATCTATCACAAGAAAAACATATCTATGCTGTCTTTTTCCACTCACTTGTGTTTTTTGCTTTTTTTTTTTTTTTCATTTTCTGAAACTGCATTGCAACCGAATAGCATTCAAGTTACACGCGACGATCGCCAACGAGTCCAAAGTTCATTTTCTGTTTGGGTCGCTGTCCAAAGTCCAATCCCCGGCTTTCACGATTTTCTCACTCTATTTTGTCTGTCATAATTCATTTGTATCTACTTTGCTCTTAAAGTTGGATTGTCTCTTTCGAGATGGAATACCATCAAAATGAACATTTGCGGTGAACTCTTTCATCCAAAAGATACAAAGCAAAGATACAAAAAACTGTTGTGTCTGGCTCTCGTTCAAATGCTCTTTCGATTTATTTTCAAGAGTATCTGTACAAAAACGTGCAGCTAGCCGCATCGGCATCTTCTCGATCGCGCATAGAGATAATCAGATATTGTATCTGGCAAAAGTTTACACATGTATCTAGACATTAAAAGACATTTCTACAGCTGTTTTGTGTGGGCACGTCTGTAGTGGGAATGGACTTTGGTCACCCTGCTGATGATTTTGACTTAAGCACGACAGATGCTGGTCGTTGCTGGGCTACATTTTTCGTTTGCAGTTTTTATTTACAAAAATAAATTGACAGGTTTCGGCGTTTTATACGTTTTTTCATTGGTTAAAGTTCCGGTCCGGTTTGGGATTGGATGATGACATTATACCTGGATATTGGGTAAGGGATGGATTACGCAGAGTAAAGTCGGCCAGATTGAGGTCATTTCCTTGGGTGTGAAGTGAATCCCTGGTGTGGATGACTCTGTATCTTTGATTATAACTTGAGAATTTCTGAATCGATTTCGATTTGGGTTTTTTCCATTTTTAGCTTGGTTTTATCCGATTGCTTTAGGAACACTTTGTTTAATTGGAGCTTAGCAACACGACTTAATTTAGACGGAACTACGGGTAAAGGTAGTATTTGTTCGTGTGAAGAGTCAACTAAGAGTGCAAAACAAGTGTGCAAATTTGTCACAATCGACTGGTTTTTGGTTTAAGGACTCGTTTCTTAAGGACCAAGATCATGGCAACCGAAATAGAAGCTTAGATTATTGATGGATAGTGTCATTCGCTCCTGTGGTCTAAAAAAGCAACTAAAGTCTAGTCAAAGTAGTATTTACGTTCGTTGACAGGTTGATCAAATCTTCCATATGAAGGATCAGACCAGAGCTACGACTGATGACAGCTTACATCGTATTCTCATAAGAAAGATTTCCCCAGGTCTGCCCGATCTAAAGTCACATCAGAACTTGAGCCGTTTTTAAATTCTGGCAAAGTCAGTAAGCCTAAGTCCGTTTCCAAGTGTGATGTCCTGTAGGCTGTGCTATCCAACTATTTACTTACTTTGTATGACATTGATAATGCCTTTGTTTTGTCAAGGAGCTCGTAGAAACATTCTTTGGTGGACCCGTCCCTGTCTTCTTTGAAAGCATGAGCACACAGCACCCATCATCATGCGAATTGTCGTAAGACGTTCGCTTATGTGTCGAAATCTTAAAATTGTCTAAGTCTGTAGTGCATGAAAAATCAGCGTCCGAATATGCGCAGCTCTTGTTCTCTGTTTCAATTTCTAGTTCTCCTTTTGCCCGCCCTATCCCATCGCACTTTCTAGATATCGGCTAAGTCCGCATTAGAGCAGAGACCCTCTTGTCATAGCTCGGCTTCACGCGGCCTATCAAGGGTCGTAACATTGCAAGTACAGAATCGCAGATTGTTGTAGTTATTTCCCGTACCAAGATCATCAACAAAAGTATTATACTTGGTCTAGGCTTGTGTTCGGTGCCGAACGTGGATTTTCTACCTCGATGGCCAGATCCTTTAGTGTGCTCCTGGAATGAGAAACTAGATAAATCGGTTTGTATTGGCCTGAGCCCCGAATATGTCAAGGTTACTTGAACTGCTTACGTTAGCGTCGATTCAATCTGGGGAATTTTTCCACTACCGTCCGGAGGAGTGCCTTGGTGAAAATACTCCTTTGCCCCCCATTCGTTAGCTACAACCGACAACCTTTCAAAGAAGTGCAACCTCAAACACAGGTTGAGCTACCAGGCACCAAGGTATCACCGCATGGAGGTAAGAGGCGGACATGCACACATCAACAGACAGTATAAGCCTCAGAGAGTATAACTTGTCATGAAAAGCTTCTCATCCTGCGGTTCGAAGTCGGCAATAAAAACGGTAGGTCCCTTCCATTTATGCATAAAATATTACACGCACGACATGAAGAAGGTCTTGGTTCACCACAGAGTCCTACGCCAACTATTTGTAATTTATTATTCCGAGCCTTGTTTCTCCTTTTAAGAGTCGTTGACTTCTTTCCTTCGGATAGTGGGCTATTTTTCATGCAAAATTTAGTCAAAATAATGATTAATCGATGCAAACTATGCTTTCGTTGTGGGTGATCTCGGAGGCATGGGTTAGAGTGAATAATTATACTTCCTCCTATTAACCAAATTATGTACCCTAGAAAACCGCAAACTTCCTCCACAATTTCAATCATCCTTTTCGCCTACCTTGCTCTAACTTAAACTCCCGTAGGAAATTAAAAATAACCTCCACATCAATCATCCACAAACGAGTGTGTGTTAGTTTGTGTGAAGGCGCAAAATTATTCTCAAATTTGTTTCAATTACGTTCACCATCGAACTCTATTCTTCTCCATCTGCTAAAGCTTTCTCTCTTTCTCCAGGCCCCCCAAAATGCCATAAGAATCGAATTGGTATACGTGCTTTAAATGCTAATTGATTCTTCTTCATGTTGTTCCACTCCTGCCAGCTAAAATTTTGTACACAACCACCTCCGGGGTATTGTGGCAAAAACCAATATAAAACGTTGAAACAATAACCACCGGAAAATAGTGAAACAATTGCCTAATAAATTGTTTTATAGTGTTTTGTTATGTATCTACAGATACACGTTGTATCTTTGCATGGATTATACCTTTGTTTACAAAATAGTTTCTCCCACACTCGTGTTTACGTGTGTCTTTTGAAAATTAAAAGGAATCGGTGTGTATCTGATACTTTAAATGTTTCGAATGGTTAAATAAATTAACAAGTTACTCTCTTGGGCTCATAGCGTTGCCAATCGTTTAATCACGCTAAGAAAAACTATTTGTGATTCAGGTTATTTCTGGAAAATAAAATTAAATTACTTTCCAAGCCAAAGTCCAAACAATAAAAATCAAAGAAAAATGAAAAAAAAAATTTAAAACAAAGAAAAAAACGAAGATACCAGCCGCCTTTTGGTGGTAAAAGATACTTTTTTCCTTCTTGTGTAAACTTTTTATCAATTTATCACCATTGGCAGGCAACGGATTGAGTGGTATTTCCAGAGGTTTTACAAAATCCATTTGACTTAATCCACTCAACAGAGAAAAAAGTGCAAAGAAAAACTGCTAAGAGTCTTAGTAGGTATAGAACGGATTTAACAACGGAAGCGCCGCATCCGTGATGATTCATTGTTTGGTGGTGTTTTCTGTCCTATGGAAGTCGTAGAGCGCCGATACCGATATAGAAATTATGTAGGATGGTTGGTAATGGTTTTTAATTGTCCTATGAAAATCCAATGGAGCATGCTTGCCTATATCCGAGATGGGTGGTGAGGAGTTTTTGAGAGAGAGAATTTAATTTTCTCTTTCGAGAGGCTGTTAGAGGATTATAAATCTGTTTTAAAGTCACGATAAGCTCAACGAGCAGTAGGTAATGGATTAAAAAGAAAAAAGTCTAATGTTAAGCTGAGTGGATTGTAAGAAGTTTTCACGACTTTTGAATTGAATATCAACAATGAAAACCATGGTTGCAACAATTTTAAAGCCAATAAAATATGAAAGACCTAAAAACTTCGATTTGGTTTTTGATATTTATCGATATTTTGCTGGATCATAGGTAGCAATGTAGCTTCTTCGTGGAAATGGAAGAATAAATGTCATTATGGACTATTTCGTCGCAGTACACTATGGTTCAGTCATTGTTCACCTTTCCTCCGAAGAATAAAATCACTGAACATACATATCTGTAGACCTCCGTCAAAAAGAACGCGTTTTTACCGCAATTGAACTCTTCCAATCGATTCAAATAGATGGCCCCTACAGCTTCACTGAGCTTTCAATGACGCCTAGGTATAAATTAGGCTCCAGTGGCATTTCGAGATTCGTTCTTGGCTAAGAAAAGGAACTTTTTACGCATCACAGTGATTGTGTCGCCATTTCTAAGGCAGATAACACCGTCTTGCAAATAAATTTCATATCTTTGGGGTCTATATCAAGCAGATACAACAAATCTCTCTCAACTTATGTATTGTTAACTCTTGTCCTTGTAGGGTCCATTGGCGCCACCAGCCCATAATCCGCACCCAACCAATTTTTTAGTTTCATCTAAAGTCTACATCCCCCTAATAAAATTCCTTTCAAATTCAATCTGAATTTGGTTCCAGATCTAACCAATAAAACTGAATAACTTCAACGTCTTGTGACTTGGAGTTGGCTTCAGGGCATATCTTCCAGGGGAATTCCCTAGTTCTGAATAATCCACCACTGCTGATTCCACCATTCCTAAGAAATTCTTCAAATCATTGCCAAAAGTAACTTAACCGCGCAACTCCAATCAATTTCATATGAAATTCAATTCCCATTTACCAAGTTCATTATCCACCAACCATTCCCTAAACCATTCACGCCAATGTAAACACAAGTATCTTGGAGACATATTTCCCAGAAAGAAAAAAAAAAAAACATAAATTCCCCCCTCCCTGGGGGTTATTCACCCTCCAAAAAATATAACCAACTTTGTGTAAGTACGAGGTTCTCTTATTTAATAGAATACATTCATAATTCACCCCTAATGCCCGAACAAAGACTTGTCAGCATGACAATTGTCAGAGAAACGTGTACTTATACTACTGTCAGATGCCACCCTAAAAAATTCCTCCTTCTATTCAAAATACCGTTTACTTTTTTAAATATTCAACGACAACCATGACAACGAAAAACGAACGCAGGAAAAGTTAACAAAAAAAAATAAATCTCCCCTCCCTCACTCACATATCATTAAAGTGACAAAAAAGCGAAAAAAGTATATGAAGTGTGTATGAAGAAGCGTACAAAGTGAGGGAATGAAAAAAAGACCGAAACTTGGTTCTTCTCATGCAAATACTCCTGCCCGCCGCCGACTGACACCAGTCCGTATCGCACTCCTTTTTGAAGGATGTTTTTGGCTTTCTTCTCGACCGGCCCACCCTGTTCGCCACTTTAAAAAAAAACCATTTTAGCTTCAAAAGCAGAGGCAAGTAGTTGTCTCCCTCAAATGAGGAGTAAATGAAAAGATAGAAAAGTGGAGAGTCCTCTTTTTTTCCATTCACTTTTCGGAATAAAAAGGACGAACTTGAGGAATCTATTAAAATGACAAACACTCTAGGGCGAGGGTGTTTGAATTCACGAGGTCTCTATCTCGCTAAAATAGGAATGCGATGTACCCAATGGAATAATGAGAGGTTTTCCACCTCTTACACCCACGGTTTGTGATGAGCCGAAGAAAAATGTAAAAATATGCAAAGACCTTGACGTCTTTCTGACACGAATTCCTAGTATAAAATATTCTCGTTGGCTTATAAGAAGAACAAAAATAAAAAAAAATTAATCATAATTTTTCGACACACCAAATGGCCCCCTAATGCGTGTGCCCTCTTGAGACACTCTGACCCCACTGTGGCGAAAACGCTTTAACGCCCTTTAATTCTCTTAATGACTTTATATATGAGAGATGGAATAAAACATAAAAAAAAAAGATCCCCACGAATAAGGAAGCGAAATAAAAACCACCAAAATAAAAAAAGATGTAAAAACAGAAACCCCCCCACATAAACGACCTGGGTTTATCCAAGAGATCTCTCTAGTCGGGGCTTAGCTAAAGTGCTGTATGCCGTGAAGGTTTGCTACGGTTGTTGACAATTTAAACCCCTCAACGGATCCGAATCCGAATCCAAGTTGTGGCCAGAATTCTTATTGCACTAGTCGGCCGGGATGTGCGGAGAAAGGGAATGGATGGTTCAAGAACCATTTGAACGCGACAGATGGATGGACAAACAGACAGAGTAATCTCGCGCGTACATTCTAATGCTTTACCCTGATGCGCTACTGCTTCTGGTGCTGGTGAGGCTGAGTCTGATGTTGATGGTGTTTGCTGTTTGGTATCTCGTAGATGGTATCTGCTTTGAAAAATGTGAAATGCAATTTAATACATCCACTGCTGCCACGGAAGGATACACAGGCACTGCGACACTTGTGGGGAGAAAGGCGAGAGCTTATTTATACAGAATTACGTTTTGGATTTTCTCCTTTTACTCCTTTTTTTGTTTTTGTTTTGTTTGATTTTTTGGTTCTTTATCTGTTTTTCCGAGGATTTTTGCGTTTTTTTTTGTCATCTCAGGCGTCTCACTAGGTGTTGTTGCGATGACGGAAGTGAAAAGCTGTTTCACTTTAATGGTAGTTGGTGTGGTGTGTTGACTTTGAGGTGAATTAAGATTGCTTTTCCGGTTCTAACGTAGATGGATGGTTTTGAGGATCCCAGGGCAATTAAAAAGGACTTCCTAGTAGTAGATAAGAAAGATTTATTTTTGAGATGCCTTGACGCTTTGACATAAGACTATCAAAATTTCTCTTACAGTATAAATGAAGAGAAATTAAGTGAGCAAAGAACACTCGCAACGGAAATTGTATCCGTAGCTAGAAGTCAAGCTAACAGAGGTGACTTAGTAACACAATGACTGGCGATATTTGAAGGGTTTTTCTCTTTTTTTTTTAAGCACATATGTATCTCTGTTGTCAACAGTTCAATGGAACTTACTATGCAGTCATTTAAAATTTCAGAGTGAAAGTAAATATCACTGTAGATGGGAATTCGCTTGATGGTTCTTAAGTTGGATTCTAACCTCTGGTGGAGTTATTGTACTCTAACGCTGCAAACGGCAGTTTTCATAGGTTTTTCTTGAGTTTTAATTAAATAAGTTAAATTAAATAAATAGCAGGCGCGACAGTCCGAGATGGTGACTTCTCGTAACTATTAAAGCTTCGTGATAGAAGGGATTTACATTTTATTGCCGATTCCAAAAGGGCGGATTGAAAAGTTCTTTCATGAAGGTTTGTCCTTTACCGCAAGAAAGTGTTTGCTGTGGTAAGAGCCTACGAAGTTCAGTACGGCAGTCCAACGCACTAACCACTGAGCCACATCGACGATCAATTTTAATTGTTTTTTTTTTATAACTAGCGCGTGCTGAATGTATTATGACTAAGTTATGTGACCTTTATCAATGTTACGCTTAGTTAATCTAAAGCTTGCAAACTCAACATTGTTATGATTATTTTTAAAATAGAACACAGGCATTGGGAAATTTTGATTTAAAATGCCTGTGGGTTGATTTGTGTTGCCTCATACACAGAGCTACATATGCATGCAAATCGTTCCATATTCGTATTAGACAGTTGCCTGTGAAAGCACCGATATCGAAACAGATTTCGAACCCCTTAAGCAAAACTAATCCATTGCTTTAGCAGAGACCGGGTCTGTCTGGAAATGTGACACGTCGTTGTCAGCCCTGCAGTTTTCCAGAATACGCAATTGTCACCGAAGACGTGGAAAGACCCAACGCAGGTTTAGGTCCTCTGAGCCTTGTCTAGCAATCTCATCGGAGATCTCATTTTCACAGATCCAAGTGTAACCTGGGACCCAGATCAGAGTCAAAGAGTTCAGCCTTGTGACCGAATTCAGAGAGTTCTTGCATTCTCGCACTATCTTAGAACAGGTTAAAGGGTTGAGCAAGGCCTTAAGCGCAGCCTGGCTATCGCTTCGGAAGCAGATGCTCCAACCTTCCACCTATTCTTAACAATGAAGTCCATGGCCATTAGGATAGCAAAGGTCTCTGCTTGTTATCGACCTCCACGAATACACCAGCACCGGACCCATGACTGTTTTCGGAGCCATCCGTGAAGATTCGACTATAGCGCCGTCCATCCTCTGACGAAGTCGGTCCTGAAGGCAAATTTGCACAGCAACCGAAATTGATGTCACTGCATCATACGGCTTGTTCATGGAACTAGGGTCCTAGGATAAGTTGTCGCACAAGGTCATCAAAACTCCAGTGCGGATGGTACCAAAATCCACCCCGTCTAAGACGATGGATTGCTCTGATAGTACAGACCATGATATAAGTATCAAGGGGAGGTAGGTCAAGCAAAGCGTCTATAACATAGCCGGGGGTACGCGGAAAAGCTCTCGTGCAGCCAAGACAAGCCATTCTTTCCAGTTTAGTGCAGTAGGCAGTGACATACTTGCGCTAAAGCCTCCTCCACCAAACAACCAACGCATAAACTGGAAACGGTCTTATCATAGCCGTACAGATCCGAAGGACTTAATTCGGTGATAAGACCCATTTCTTGCCAAAAGCACCCTTATACTCACAGAAAACTGAGAGCGCCTTGGATATCTTCGACACGCTTTGCCCAAAGACGTTTTTTTTTATCCAAGAGCGCTCCTAGATATTTGGCTTCATCGGAGATCTGGATAGTGACGCACTGGCTGAGTTAGACCGGTCACAACCGTCATAGGTTACATTAAATCCATCTGAGTTTCATGAATCTCGTAACAAGCCTGATATGAACTTCAGATACAGTGTCCTACAAGAAGGTCTTACAATGGTAATCTTTGTCTCCTTCTACCCTACCTAATGCAGACTTTAAAAATTTTTTTCACAATTCACTGTACTTTAACGACCCTTCACTGTTTAATATAAAACCGACCACAAACACCACTCGAATTGCATAATCAGAACCACAAATTGCTATTTACCTCCTCCATCAACCTCCTCCGCTTTGTTCCGCATTTTTGAAAATCACTTCGTGAAATTGCTTTCACGTTCATAAATCAGAAAAAAAAAAGTAAATTTCACCAAGTAGTCCTTGGTAAAGTTACGTCAGAATCGCAATCTCACCACCACCAGTGCTCACTCATTCAATTACCGAAAATTGCATTTTTCCAACCAACCACTTCTGCATAGACGAAAGGGGTAATGAAAGAAACTTCCCCGCACTGCATTAGACACATCACAGTGGCCATGTTCGAAAATGGCAAGTGCAGAGCCGTATTCCACCATAAATCGTTCAACTACTCAAGAGGTTAATGAGCTTTATGTTAAGAAGGTAACCGCTGGCAATATTAAAAAAAAAAGGATACGCTTCCTTCTACACACGAAGGTCTTTAGAGGCACTTGACAAAAGGAAAAAACGGAAATTATAAAATCTACCCCATAAAGGCATCTAAACGGTTCTAGCTACCGAACACTGCCAGGCAAGCTCTCCTCCTCTTCCTCTCCTTTTTTTTTTTGTCGGTGGAAACACTCCTTTAGTGCGTGTATTTTATAATTTCCTTTCTGCCAAGAGAGAGAAAAGTTGGAACAACTTCTATGATAATACAATTCTCACTAGCTCATTCAAGCGCTACTTCAGAGTGAAAAAAACCTTTTCCATACAATCTCTCACAGGGAAAGTTAAAAGTGAGAATCGGTCTCATAAGTCGAAAATGAAAATTTAAATAGAAAAGCAGCTGATAGAGGAAATTTCCATGAAAAGACAAAGTTTAGTCGATTTGTCGTTTTCTCTTATCACTTAGACCGCACACAACACACGCACACACACTGTCGAAAAGAATTTTAAGGAAAGTGAAACAAATTTAAAGGCACATTCAGACATAACCTAAAACCCGAGGCATCGGCATAAAGTGGGGTATTTTTTCTAACTCAAAATGGCTTTCCATCTTCCGGAAGATACAGAAAGAAAAAAAAAAGACACCCATTATCACCATAAATATGGAATGAGCTGAGCACACAGACATTCTATTGAAGATGAAAAACTTTGATAGACTTTTCTCCCCATCGGGCTTGAACATCGTTCTAAATATTCGTCATCACTCTCTTTGGTTTTAGAAAAAAAAAGCCCTTAAGCTTTGGGAAAAAAGGGTTCAATTTAACCACTTGAAAAGGAAAGTATCTATGAGCAATGGGATATGTACATGAGGCTGTTACATTTAGTACAAGTACTTGAGGCTTGGAAACGCTTCAAATTTATACCATTTACGACCTGTGTTTGACCTTTTAAAATTTTTCGTAACTATTTCGACGAAAATAATGTCTACAAGAAAATACTGACGTTTAGATGCGAGTTTAATAAACAATTTAAAATTTAAAAAGTGTAACTAGCGGTCATGCAAATACAACACAGTGGTGACTAAAAGGAGCAATCAAAATCCATCTACTCAAGGTGCTGTTGTCAATTCAAGTGATTAGACTGGAGCAGACGTTTTACCTCCGATGGATTGCCTAGGAGTAATGGAAAGGGTGACCTGGTGAGCAAAGATGGACTACAGTCTGCATATCTCAATGTGTCACTGGTCTTGAATGTGAGCAGCAGTGTAACTACTCTCTGGCAATGTCGTTACATAATGTGTATCAGTGGTTGCATCTAAGGTAGCCGTCAAAGTCTTGTGCACCGTAATTTCTATTACTTCCACCAGTCAATCATTGTTTGCCAAATACTTGCGAAGAGCAAGGAGTGGAAAATAAGACGCGATAATTGATGTTGACTGCATATTTAATAATAATAATGAAGGTTCTGTTATTCAAAGCAAATAAAGGGTGTGTATAAGGGTGTGGTAACCTCAGCTTTATCGATGAGAACTAATACCTTCAATTTCGATATGGGAAAATGTCAATATTACAAGCGTCAACAACACTTTCATTTGAAGGATGTTACACTCAACATTGACATTGAGATGTGATTCACACACGCAAGTGAAAAATAAACGACACTCCAGTTACATTAGTTAAAAACGATGCGAAAATTGATTTATTTTGTCAATTGCGCAGTACTTTCGCATGTCGTATAGTTTTTTTTATAAACCATTTGAAGGTAATTTCACTCTTTATGATAAATTGAAAGGAATGGTTTCTGACAGATAATCTTCTTTTGCTATCATTTCACTATCGATGACAGTTTGAGAGGACTTTCCATTGACAGATAACCTTTTTGTATACCATTTTGAGGTTATTTCACTATTGATGACAATTCTTTTGACAAATAGCCTTCTTGCAAAAAATTTGACGTCACTTCATATGTAAGTGACGATTTTTTTTCTATGTAAGTCCCAAATTTCCCCAGTTTATGGTCAAGATTTCGAGGAAAAAACATTAAAAATTGCTTATTTGTCTGCCCTCTATTGGCAAGCGACAGTTGTAGTGAAATCATCGAAATTATAAAAGATGATCTTCACAAATGTCAAATGTCGCAAATAACGAAACCTAGTTATAATATTTTCTTGGGAACGCCTGTCAAACGTCAAATTACTAAAGGTCACTCTCTTTTTTAACACTTGCGTTGGTACACATGTCAACAAATATTCCAGTTGTTTGACATATAGTTAATGGAGAAATGAATGACTTTTGTAAAAATTACTGAACAAGTTCGAATGGACTTCCTTGAATTCAGCTGTCACCTGAAATGTCACATTTTGCGTGGTTAAATTGATCTCATACAATGAAAAAAATTGAACTCAGTAATGAGACCCCACATGGTTGTTGCGACATAAATTTATTAAAACAATATACTCCCCAGCTGTGTAAAGCTTGTTTATGTCCCTGAAAATTTCAATGTGAATGACATTATTTTATCTTATGCCTCTCTCTTATCCTAGGAAAGTTTTCAACATTTTAAGTCGTCGACATCATTCTGCCACTTTGTGTGATTGCAATTTTTTTTTTTTTTCTTTTTTATCACCACACATAATGAGAACACACTTCTCTCTCTTATCGCAGATATTTACTTTAAAAAAACAAGCTACGCGACCTGTCTTTACTTAAGAAAGAACAAATAAAGAATTTCAATCTTATCTTTGTAGTTATTTACTTTAAAGTTTTCTTCCACTTTCTGTCAGAAACACATTCTTTTCCCTTTATTTTTGATTTTGAATTTAAATTCATTTTTGCATGCCCTTGACAGTACAACGTCGTGTTCGAAATCGAATGTCATCCAAGTATCGTTATGTTGGTCGAAAGTATCAAATCACAAAACTATTTCAAGATCAGAATTCTAGTTTTTGTTCAAGTATCACATGTATCATGTGTGTCAAGCGAATTCTGAACGATTGACAGATCGATCAAATCAAATGACAAGTTGACGTTAAACACAAATCATTAGTAAACGCAATGAATGCACGACTAGTTTGTAATTAAACTGAAATTAGAAGGATGAAGCTGACAAGAATGTCATGACCACAGTCATTGGAGTGTAGACCATGGTATGACTGTTGACATTGGATGAACTTCACAAATTTAGAACGTCAAACCCCAAAAGGGTTGTTCACACGGTGGAAAAGAGAATGCACACTGGCTTAAATCTGTTCTTGAACGAAGTGGTAAAGTCCTTTAGTATGTAAACCTATTCCACTGCGTGGACATAGGCACATGCTGGTTTGAAATTTAGGAGAAATCCTTCTGTTTTTGAGACAATCAGACAATTTGTGGTCGACAGGATAAGAATTTCGGTTGCTTGCAACTCACAGACATATGACATACACCCTGCTTAGACTTCTCGCCACGGCAAGGCAGAAAAGTGGATTCATTATCCCTATTCAAACCCGAATGTTGTCAGGGTTATGGCGATCAGTAGTAGCCATCGTCTTCAAGACAAACTGCGGAAGCTGTTATGATGGGAACGAGCAGGAAACACTGTCCAAATGTTTATCACTAGTCAGAGCTATGTGGATATATTTATGTAGCAAACCAGTCAAACACTTGTCCGACTGTCTTAACAAAATCTCAAAGATCTGTTGGCTCTGAGGATCTGAAGGAGACTTAAAAATATAAAATTGAGCAAACCAGGTCATGTGAGTCGTGAATGACGCTAAACCGCTTAGAGCTTCTACTCTTCGCCTGGTTTGCTGACATTTCACGAAACAACTTGGGAAACGTCAATGTTTATCGACTGCAGTCGATTGCAATATTTGTGGTAAATCTTGTCAAACATAACATCACTCATGGAGTTACCCTCATATTTTCATGTATTTGCATGAATATTGAAAAACCCTCTGGTGCAATATTGAAAAAGCTCCGCATTTTGTACTACTGTCCTGACTGTCTTTTATTTTTTTAAATAAATCATTAGATACACGTCCGCATTGATAAAACAATTTTAAAACAAAATTTAATTCCACCATATTATGCTTCCATCGAATAGCAACACAATTGGCTTTTTGTCCATAACGGTAATCGATGTAAATTGTAAATAAAATGCTAAGTGAATTTCAAAAAGTTTATGAAATATTCATCAACGGGAAAGTTGTTGGTTTCTTTGTCATTGCACATTACCCTTGCCCTGACACTTTTCAAAACAATTATGACGTTAAACGTGTCACTTTGTCATTAGAATTCACGGCTTTATTTGCCTTTTTTCGTACCAAGGATTTTCATTAAACTCATTCAGTGAAATGTCAATTACTATCGTGAGGAAATTATGGTATGAGGAAAAAAAAAAACTGAAAAATACCAAAACAAATGACAGTAATTCTCTTGTCGTGACCATGCAATTACACATTTGACATTTCCACTAAATGACAAGTCACGGAAGCCAAGTGTCAGTTTAACTACAAACCACATCATTTCCGACCTCTAATTATATCTGCATTTTTAAAAATTCAAAAAGGAATTGCACGTTTTCTCATATTGTGAAGCAGTATCCCAGTGATAAGCGTCTAAATGTCAAAAGGTTGTAAAGTAAATTCCATTTCCCACCTTCTGACAGCTAGGAAAAAATAATAATAATTTTCCTTAGTTCATTTTTTGTCATTCCCATTAGTGACCCACTTAATTAAATTAAATTTAATTATAAGTTGAGGGGAAATAACATTTCCATTAAGGGTAGTCCCCGATTTGGCCATTGGGTGCAAAATATTTTTTTTTAAGAAAATGTCAACCAGAAGAAAATGTACGGTTAATTAAAGTTGAGAACTTTGGATTAAGTGAATGATAAAACTTTTCAAATGTCACCACAAATCGTTTTGAATACTTTTCAGTTTCTTTTCTGTGTACCCGTGCTGTCAGAATTTTTTGACAAGTCTTGGAATATTCATTTCTGCTTCTGAAGGATGTAGGGCGATGACATTTACTTGAAATTGAAACTGTCACTTTGTTGATTACTAACTAACTTAACATATATTGTAGGTATCTTTGATATTTTTCCTTCAAATAGAACAAAAAGCTCGATTGTGTGTATTGCATAGTAAACACATCAATCAATATTTGAAGATTATTCATGTTAAGCACGACTGTCAAGTCTTGTCTGATAACTACGACGTAACCGAAGAACTCAAAAAAAAAATGGAAGTCGCGCACATTCTCATTAAATTCTCTTTGTTCAGCGTTTTCTGTCGCCGGCACCGACAAGTCAACAATTTCTAATTACACACACACGAATGTCATGATGTAAGTGAACAAAATTATGGGCTTGCTTTGACAACATCAAGTAATGTCTCCCAGTTGTGTGCATATGAGTACAGTTAGCTTTAACTTTTTTGACATGTGTCACGGTTTTTTAATGATGAATAGCCAAACACTTTATCTGTTATCATTATGTTGATATTTATCCATTAAAAAAGGGTTGTTGGCGCCTCATAAAAGGCGGGACACAATCTTAAATTCGTTTCGAACATTCATATTGACATTTAGTGAAATTACAGGCCTTGTCGTAAAATCATTTGGGAGTGTCGCATTTCGTTAATTAGATGGAATGCCCTGGTTTACCCCGAACTGTTGCGCCATCATCAGTATTGGATGGGAAGCAATTCTTATTTTCTGCGCAAATAAACCATTTCGAGTTCGTTTAACCTCCACGTGACAGACAATTACGTTTTGACAGTTCTCCTGTCATATGATACCCTAATTCAACGCATTTTATAATTTTCTTTTTTTTTTTTTCATCTCTAGGTCTGCAAGGCACTCGGTATAATCTGTGAAATGGAATATTTCGGTCTCGAACACTGGATGCCAAATCAAAAGGAAACTCGTCCCCGGCAATGGATCAATCTACGTAATCGTTTAACTCAAGATGGCAGCTGCGGAGGCAGTGGCATACAACTGATGCTAGCGTTACGTGTCAAGTTCTGGGTACCCGTGCATTTCATCCTCCAAGAGAGCGTTCGTAATCTCTTTTATATGCAAGCCAAAGTAGATCTTCTCGAAGGACGACTTAATGCCAAAGATTGGAGTAATGCTGCGAAATTGAGTGCACTTCTGTGTCAAGCCGACGGTATAAGATTCAATGAGTTGTCATTGAAATCAAAATGTCCGGTACGCATGAAGCGAGAGCAACATGAACAGCTATTAAAACAAATTCAATTACAACAGCAACAACAACACAAGGAAAAGAAGGAAAAGGACTATGTGTTTACGTTGAAAAAACGTCGCCTGTCAAAGCAAAAATCCTGTGAGAATATTGACAATCCCCCGCAGCATCCGATTAATCACCATAGTCATCCGCAAATAGCTGTCGGCGATCATTCAATAGCTTCAACTTCATCCACCTCAAGTCCTACCATAAGTGCACCGGCGACATCATCGTTGTTGGGTACATCATCACCATCATCATCATCGTCATCGGCATCATCAACATCAACGACGACAATGTCATCAACAGTGTCATCCACAGATGCATTGAGTGTAGACAACTCAGTGGTCACATCACCATTGAAAATCTACGAGGATTACATTATAAGGCCGGCGAATGATATTAATGGCGAACTGCCCGATGAATTTCTTCGACAAATCGCCGTTGAACATGAGAAGTTGGCCCGGCTGAATATGCCACCGAAATCGGCAAAATACTGGCTACTGCAGGAGATCCAAGAGCTACCCGGCTATGGGGAGGAGATCTTCAGCGGCGTTACCACAAACGAGAATCCTGTGCGTTGTGATATTGCGGTCGGTGCTCATGGTATTACGGTTTGCACTGGAGATGAGAAAAACAAGTAAGTACCAGGATTAAGATTTACAGTGTGTTTGAGAAGATATTGGGCGGAAAGTTGACACAAATTTGATGGAAATAGTGACAGTGTAGCCAAATGTTGGAGGTTTAATAAACTCTTTCAGCTGAAACTTACTGGCCTGGGCCTGAGCTCACTGGCTCTAGTTGCACGCTCAAAGTTGGTTAAGGGTCCTAGCTAGTTGTGCTCACCTCCTTTGAGGTCTTCCTCTACGGCGTTGTCCCTCCGTGTTAAACTCGAAGACTTTGTGGGTCGGAGCGTTGGTGTCCATTCGCTCTTTATGTCCTAGCCCTCTCAAATGTCTAATGGCCAGTTTTTCTTTTACTAGGACCCTGTAGTTTGTCGTGGACTCTCCCCCCCAAAGCGACCGAATATCTCACGAAATGTTGATGTCACACTTCGTACACTACTCATTAGATTTGAATGGCTAGTCCATCCTGTGACTGAATCAGTAGTCTGTGCAGAAACTTAATTGTCTAAGAATCATTAATTTGGTGACTTTGGAGACTTTCGATGACTTTGACATTGCTTTCACTAAGATTTTGATATCCCACTTCGAATACTATTCGGTCAGACACCCTCCTCCTTTGAAAACACTGCTCCCCATCATGCATCTCCGTCACATTGTAATGCCACTCGCAAACCTGTCAAAGACTCATTCTTCCTCATTCTCATCAAATTCATATCAAAAACCAAATCTACAAAACGTGACGAAAACCCATAAATTGACGCGTTGTATGTCAAGTTGTTCTTTTCAATCCCCGACCATGTGGCAGCATCTGTTTGTGCTTCCTTGACTAATCGAAGTAGAAGAGAAGGGACGACGACCGTTTTTTTGTTTGTGAAAACACATTTTCTACTGACAATCATCAATAATGGATGAGAGACTAACCTGTCATCGTTCGTCTTCTTTTCATCTCTTCTGCACATCTTCAATCCATCGTTACCTGTTTGTCCGGCTTAGAAGGGGTTTTGTTTTTTTCGGTGTAAGGTGGTGACCATTCCACTCCACTCCAACCAGTCTAACCGTATTCTTTTGCAAATCTGAAGTTTACTTGCATCTCTCACCCAACTTTGATTTATTCAATTTCTCCTGATTCCTTCTTTGGGTGGTGGTGATGGTGGTGGCTGGAGAGAAAACAAAGTAAAACGGAGCTGATTGCTTAACTTACCAAATCGGAGTAAGGTGTCGCCTTGGTCTGTTGGATTTTCAAGTGTTGGGTTACCCTCCAGCTTCACTCTCGCGGTCTCTGTCTTTCTCTTGTAAGTCCCTGTTTGGAGATTATTTATGCGAAAAATCTCTGATTATACAATATGGTGGACTTTCCTTTCCTCTTTGTCATCTTCTTGTTCTTGTGTGTGCAAGGGAAAAAGCAGTAAAACAACAGCTGCTCAGGATGTGTATTGTAATTTCCCGATTGACCTTATTTGTGTAGAAAGCGTGTGCAGTAGCGGAGAGTAGGGAAACATGTTGTTGAACTACGTGTACCAGGGAAGGAGTCCCCTTAGAATTATTTTTATTGCAAGAACGTTTCTGATTCTCTCAGGTTATTGACTCAGTTTATGTGAAGTAACGAGAGGACTTAAGGGAATTGGATTTTATTGTTTTCGATGGGAACTCAAATATTAAAAATATTGATTGGTCCGGTTTGGACATTTCTCATAACAACGATAGATGGCGCTGATTCATCATGAAAAGTGGTACTTGAGATTTATTTCCATGACTGTGGCTACAAAGAAGAGAGAATCATGCCCTGAGGTACTGTGGCACAAGCTGTGACATTGAGAAGGGTGGGTATTTGAATAAGCCAAGAGTGTTACAAAGGAGATGGGGAAAAAAATATGAATGTTGTCTGTCAAAGGAAAGAAATGTTCCTCGTTTGACCT
This sequence comes from Matsumyia berberina, assembly GCA_917880715.2. Taxonomy (NCBI): domain Eukaryota; kingdom Metazoa; phylum Arthropoda; class Insecta; order Diptera; family Syrphidae; genus Matsumyia; species Matsumyia berberina. The sequence goes on from OU862871.1 coordinate 62,508,731, forward strand.
GAAGGACGTTGCCATGTAGCGCAGACGAGTGTGGCAGGGATTTTATGTCCCTATTTGGTTGTGTTATTTATTCTTCTTTTGTCTTCCAATTTCGCCAAAGGTGTCGGTATGGAATCGTGTAAGATAACTTCAGACGTTTAAAATTATCACACTTCAGAATAAAATCCTGCAACGAAAATTCAATGGTCGCCGTGGCTCGGTGGTTCGCCCGTTGGACTTCCGAGCAAGGGGCGTGGGTTCAAGCCACAGCCATGTCCACCTCTCGTCGGGGAATGACAAGCCTCCGGGAGTATAATCTGTCATGAAAGAGCTTTTCAATTCAATTCGCAATTCGGAGTTTGCAATAAATTGTAGGTCCCTTCCATTCCTTGCGAGAAGCCAGGCCTTGGCTTATCCCGAGCTGTCGCATCAGCTATTTACCGAAAATTCAGGAATGACACTGACACCTATTTTGGTATTCATAACCAAAATTAAGCTCTGTGGGGCCTCATACAGAACTAGAGATGGCCTGTAGTACACTGCGACCTAAAAGATCTTTTATGTCAACCAACAGAATTGAGGAACGTTTTAAGCAAGATCGAGGTCATGGAGGAACCTTGATTGTTGCTAGGGCAACCATGATTGAAACAAACTCCAACATTCTCAAACCTGTTGAACATTCTCAACTGTTTTGAACTCATTGAGATATTCAACAACTTCCAAGTCATTATTTTTCCTAGAAAAAAAAGTCGTAAGTAGAGACGAGCCTCGTAAGACCACCAATCCCGAGTCAACAGCTTCTGCTTTATCGCTAAACAACCTTCAAAATGGAATTTTTATCACATCGGCGCCAGAATTGCCTCATTCATTTGACCGCAAGTGGGGAAAATATGGGCTCGTATCTTTTTTTACTTACTCCCGATTAAAACTTGTGTAAGTTTTTTCCAAGCCTTTCGCGATACAGTATCTGTGTTGCATTAGTTATATGTAAACTGTTTTGAAAATTCATGCTTCTTCCGGGAATTCCGCTTGAATAATTAACTACAATGCTCGGCAGCCTTTCTCTTTGGAGATTTCATGTGTTGCCGCCTGTGGGCTGTTCTGTAATCTGTTGTTTTGAAGTGCATCTGGTTTTTCTCATGCTGATAAGAGCTTGAGATTGAAGCTTGCGGTATGTTTTGTTAAATTTTTTTACAGCGATAAGGAAAGTATTGTTTTTTGTGTGACCACAACTTCCTCACTACCAAGTAATTAGTGGAAGCAACATTAATGGCATTCTTTCATCAACCACAACTTCCTTGATGCCAAGTTGGTGTGGTATATTGAGGTTATTAAGCGCGTTTCTCATGAATGAAGGTGAAGTGTAGAGGACTTTGATCGAAGCATGTAACATTTCTTAAGAATTTCATTACGTTAGCGCTGTCATTTTACTCACAACTGCGTATTGAATGTTTGAGAAGGAACAGAGCAAAAACGCCGCCTATACAAGAGTTGTTGAAGACTGCCATCAATCTTCTTCTCAGACCTCTTTCTCTGGCCCAGTCGTTCACTAGTGACAATGCATCACTGATTCTTTCTAGAATGGCGACGTCTTCAGCATATGTAGTTTTTACAGAGCCAGATCAGCAGGGATAGTACCCTATCTTGGTAGGTGTCTAGGATGATGGTCTTCTTGCTGTTTGTGCTCTCAAGGCGATGATTCGCAATTTTAGCGTGTGATCAATCCAGTTGTAGAGTTCAGTAGTACGCCTGGATCTTTAAACATTTTTGGAGGCTTCTTCAATATCGACAAAAGCACAAAATGTGCATTTTTTGACGTTGAGCAGTTCCTCGATCAGGCATCTCATATATTCACATACCAAGAAGTCTCTTCAAAGTGGTTCTTGACCAAGATGTAGCTAGTCAACCCCCCTTTAAAAATGAATACTAGTCTCACTGCCCGCCAGAACTTGGGAGCCGACATTAGCACTCGATCTAAGGTGATGGGCCTATCCGACGCACATCTAAAATCGCATCCTGTTGTTATCCAGCCATACCTGACTTGACTGGATTGGAACGCAGCCTATGATTACCTATTGTACCTGCACCGCCTTACCGAATCTCCTGAGGCACCGACAATATTTGACGTATATCCCTATCTACCAACGCATTCTATGGTTACCCAAGCATACCTGGGTTGCCTTACTCAAACTTGTGATGGATCTATTCGACATATACATACCCCTGTCCACCACCTAGAAATGTTCCCTCTGTGTAACAATGAAAGTGGCAATCTAACAAATTTTGCAGTGAATTTCTTATGACACGGAGTCCATTACTTTCCTTAACAGAAGCTTTGATTGCTGATTAAACTTAGGCACCAAAGTTTCTCCAGGAGTTTCTCTTGACACCCCTTTAGGGGATGTCAGCAGGGCTGACGTATTTTTTGCAGCTGTCACTGTCTTTTTCAAACTTATCTGTTAAAAATGCCTTCGAGCTATTAAATTTACAAGAAAGCATCAGATTAACTGACGCATCTTTTTGTGGAAGTAGCAACTTTCACTGTCTAATTCCAACTCGTATGTCAAAAAATCGCTTTTATCTGTCAAATTTCAAAGCAAAAAGTCAACTTTCTCGATCAAACTGTCAAATTACCAACTTTTTCACCTTTACTAACCGTTTTTTCTTTTTTTTTTTTCAGCATCCCTTTCAGTGCGATTGCGGCAGCTAAGTCCTTCCGTCGTACTTTCAAACTCGAATATGTCGACGATCATAATGATCGCAAGGAACTCGAGATCAAGCTGCAAAAGCACGCAATTGCCGCTGGTCTCTATCGGTCAATAACCGAACGCCATGCATTCTATGTCTGTGATAAAGTACGCGGTGTGGTTACCAATCAATTTACTCGTGATCTCAAGGGCACCATTGCTTCGATGTTCAAGGAGGACACAGAGCTGGGAAAACGTTATGTATTCGATATTCAACGCACTTGTCGCGAGGTGCACGATCAGGCGCGAAGGATTCTACATGAGCGTGGTATTGAAATTACAGCAGCATCGACGAGTACAGCCGATGATATAAGTAGGTTGCTGCCGAGTAGTACAACGGTGAAAAATGGTGCGATAGTTAGTGGAGCGACAGGAAAAGTCGATATTGCCATTAAGGAAAAGGAAGAGCGGGAGGCGGCCATTGAACGGTGTGTGGACACAAGGATCTCAGAAGCGATGACATGCAAAATTTGTATGGATCGTTCGATAAACAGTATGTTCAATCCCTGTCGTCATGTGTTGGCGTGCAGTCAGTGTGCAGCAAGGTAAGGATATTGAATTGTTTGAATTTATTTTGTATTTATTCGATTGACTAATGTGAAATGTATGCAAATTGTCAAAATGACTAGGTTTGAGCGGTTGACAGGTGTCACTGTAGGATGTGTCAAATAGTGTCCAGTAGGAGCAGTTTCAGGAAACATTATCAAAGCTAGGACAGCAAACAAGTTCAAAAACGTCATCGTTTGGCCCACAAAATTGTCACCCAAAAGAGATTTTTCACATTTCGTGGCTGTCAAATGTCATCACGTCAACAATAAGTGTCAATTTATATTGAAAATTGCGCTTGGTGCACGCTTTTATTCTTTAAAAGCTTTTACTGTCCCTGAATCGGAGAAATGATTGGTACAAATCGTCAGAGTGCCAATACTCAATTGCTCTTGTAGAGGGCCAGTAGGGGGGCCATGAAAAACCGTACACCTCTTGATAGAATCCCATGTCTTATGGTTGACATTTGGTAAGTTTTCATTTATTTATCGCTTCCCTTCACCCTATGCACTCCCGACTTAAGGCTTACCTGTCCCTATTGAAACACTTTTATCCATCCTGTATGTATTTGATAGCTTAGACATTTTCTTGGTATTTACATCTGGAGGCGGTGAGAGTTTGAAGCCACTTCGTTACATCGTGGTGTAATGTGTTCTGTGAACAGTCTCAGCTCATCTTGAACAGTCTCAGAGCTCAGGAAGTCTTGAAATCTTGAGCTCCGAGCCTTGCTATCCTTTTTTATTTCCATTTAAACTAACTTGTCATTCTCTGTCTTTGTAGGCATCAAGTCAAAGCTTTTGAAGCTAAGCCAGCAACAGTTTCTAGTTACGTCTTCGAATTAGGTGGACTTTTGCCGTCCGGTCAGACATCTGTGCAATAGATCGGACTTAAGTTGGGGAGTGCCCTTCTAGGATTTACGGACGCTTTAACCTGAAATGTTATGAGCCTTACACTCCGACTCTTTCACGAATCACTCATGGATCATCTGTACAATAAGCCAGACCTGATTTGAGGAGGGTCTTACTCCTCTTTTATGTGAAGAGTTATAGGCGTTAAACTTGTAATTGGACATCCTAGACCACATGTCATGACAGATTATACTCCCGGAGGCTTGTCATTCCCCGACGAGAGGTGGTGCCGCGAAAAGTTGTTGGTGTTTTCCTGGCTGTGGCTTGAACCCACGCCGCTCGGTCAGCAGTCCAACGCACTAACCACCGACCCACGACGACCACAGAGTCAACTACTCCTGGCAAATAAGTCCTCCTTTCCTACTTGACAACAGGATGATGTTGGGGATTTAAGCCAGTTGTTCACCTGTCGAAAGCTTAGGACTTGTTGCCGAATAAACTTCTCCTTCTCTCGGATGTCGCAGTTTTTCGTTTTCCTTTTGCCCGACTCATTCCTTAGCACTATCTAGATGGTGGTTATATCTGCATTGTAGTTGTCCAGTGTCTCTATATACTGTTTGGATGCAAGCTGCCTGCTAACTACTACGCCTGCGCGCCTTCATGTACGGTTCGCACGAAAGATACGCTTAGATCAGACACACTTCTTAGACCTTATACCACAGGATCTGTCACTAATCCATATCTACACCAAGGACTAATTGAACCAAACAGATCCATTTATTAAGGGGAGGATAATTCTAACGTCAATTTTTTCAATGCCGCCGATGTCATTGAAAAAAAGGTGCTCTCAAACTCTTCCTCAATTTTCGAGACTTTTCCTTGACTATTCTGCGCCATCTATTTTTCGGCCGACCCACTCTTCTGTGTCAGAGAATCCCATTGCAATGAAGTTGTCGCCCTCTTCGAAACGTACGAATAATCCATTGCCACTTTCGTAGTAGCCCAGCTTTGTACACGGTGTTCACTGAATAGTTGGCCCTGACTGGAACTGTAGACCCGCAGTTTATTCTCTGAGGAGAATTACTCCAATGTCATGATCAGAGGAACAGTGTTTTTGTATGGATACGAGGGTAAGCAGGATGTTCTCCAATTAGGCCTTAGTTCGTCCCGTTGTGTTCTCCTCTTTTACTTTTAAATACTCCAGGAATAATTGAGATTTGGGGTATGAGTTGGAAGTGGAACTAGCGAAGGTAAAAACAAGTATGGAGTTGACACTAACGTGCGTGTATGGCGAATCTTCCTGTTTCCCCAGTGAAAACGAGGATGTCACCGATTCCTTTATCGAGGAGGTGCTTTACAGTTTCCACATACATAGATCCTGAGGCATTCTCACTAAAGCTGTGCAGTGACATAGGAAGTTTTCAAGGTCCTCCTCTTTCTCCTCGTACTTTCTATAAGAGTGTTTCAATGTGGAAACTCTTTTCCCACCCAATGCTAATCCCCAGTTGAGGAACAGGGCAATGAGAGTTCACCGCGTGAAGATGAAAGTAGGAGTTGATAGAGAGAGTTAGGATGCACATATCCGTGTTAATATCTTTTTGTTTTTTTTCAAAATCGATAAACTGAAGGTAAAGTGCGAATCGGTAGCTGGTGAACTGCTCACCGATGAACCGCAGAGTGTTGATATGATCGACACAAGAGGATGCAGACCGGGATACCACTTTTAGACAACAATTTACATATTTTGACACGTATTTCAACCGAATGGCACTCTATTGCTAGCTCTGGTTTAACCGCATTTTTCTTTTTTCTACTTCCAGATGCACCAACTGCCCGAATTGCCGAGTAAAGATCACAAATGTCGTGAAAATCTTCCTACCGCCAGAGTTGCGTGCCAATATGCTCGCCAACCACAATAATGCCGCCTCCAATGGAAGCATCCGTAAGTTTTCTTTTTAAAAATCTTTCCAGTTTTAAATGTTCACTCGATTTTTATTCGAATGAGTGTTTAAAAACAAAAAACTTTTCTCGTTTTTTTAACACATTTTTTAATTTTTGTAATTTACAGACATCAGCGTGGAAACCCACCCGAACAACGATATTAGCGCCACAACATCCGCCGAGAACTCGCCCACCAATAGTTCCGGCGCAGCACCAATTTCGACGCCGAAAATAACAGCGGCTGCCTAGAATTGGCTTTGGTCTTGGCTATTTCGAATCTTAGAATGGGTTTGTGTACCAGTTGTATGAACGTCTTTGGTTTTCTTCGAATTCGAATTCGCCATGTGAATTCGCCAGATACTAACTCCACCACATCATGGTGACATTTTGGTTTTATATTTTAAAAAGAGCATCGTTGTGCTTTCAAAAACAAAAAACAAGAGAAATCCAAAATTTTATTTCTCGAAATTCATGTAAAAGAACACAAAGAAAATGTTGATGGAGAAGAAGAAGGAAGAGATTAAGAGGAAATCTATTGAATCGAATGCAAATGTATCGTTTAATTTTTGCGCATGAAGATAACGTGATATCAGATGTGATTATTATTCTAATTTTTTTTTTTTTTTGTTCTATTATTATTTTATTGTTTCTCAGTTACTGTTTATTAAGAATTTTTGTTCGTTCTAAACATAGATTTTTGCGAAATAAACAGTGAAAACCCTTTAAAAAACAAAAATTCCTTCAAATAGCATTTAAGTAACCACATGTTCACTCTGTTCACACAGTGAAATCCAATCAATGCAAGAGAATATACCTTAATTCTTAAATCTACAATTGTTTTCATTTAATTTTTTTGTTCTTAAGAAGCAAAAACCGATCTGTTTTTGAGTTTTTTTTTTAACGAATGCAAATGCAATGTGTGAATGAAATTAAACGATGGATATACACAAGTAGAAAACAAAAAATATATTTTTTAACACGTAGTTTAAGCTTTGTGTCCTTACAGTAGGAACACCAAAATAATATATGTAAACCCCAGTTACCTTATACGCAAAAAATAAAACATTAAGAAAAAATCTATTGAGTAAAACAGAAAAAACAAATTTTGTATTGTTATAAATATAAGATTGTCATCGTGTAACCTTATTTATAAAATAAAAAAATAAAACAAAACATTAAATATGTATATGTATTAACATTAGTTGTAATGAAAAAAGAATTAATATAAACAACAGAGTGCATTATTTTCCACAAGACTTCTCGCTGCGAGGGCTAAGGTTCTACACAAAAAATCTTACACATCTTGTAGTAGCTGTTTTCTGTTTCAAAAATCACTAAATTTTCAAATGTGAACCAGTTATACACATAGTATGTACACAACAATAATTAATTTCTATAATCGTCTAGTATATACCTGTAGTGCATATAGAGAGTTATAAACTTAATGTTAAATGTACAAAATGATTAAAGGAGAAGTGTAGGAAATAAGAACAAAGAAGCAGCAGAAAAATAACGAAAATATATGTCAAAGTAGAAGTAGAGAATAATTAAACAAAAAATTACCACAAAAGTTTATATGCCTGTGTTTTATTTGGCAACAAAGAAGTTTGGGTCGTTTAGACAACATTGCTACGGAAAATGAATAAGAAAACACCCTTACACATCGCATGAATCCACTATATCCCGGAGGTCCCGATTAGAACACGTCTTTAAGGCGGAGTTCTTGTTTTTATTGACAGCCTGGTCTTTCGTCATAGACAGCCTACTACGGTCCCTAAAGAACCTCGTGATTGAGACGATTGGTTATGCAGATAACGTAGCAATTAACGTCAGTGGCAAGGCGGTTCTAGTACCGTTTACCAGAGGGAAGACATTGAATCTTGGTACAGTCACTCCCAATGTTACACCGATAGCATTATCAGATGAGGTAAGCTGAACTGGAATTCCCACATCAAAAAAAAAAAAGCCAAAACGACCAATGTCATGTGGACTCGTCGCCGAACGGGCGCAAAAACCTGATTGTACATCATAATAGTCAGACCTATTATCCCTTACGGTTCTGCAGTATGTTGGACTAAAGTCGAAGAATGAACAACGAGCTCTAAGATCCAACGACTTCAAAGGTTAACACATCTCGGGATCTATGCGAACTTGTCCTACAGCAGCCTTGGAGCCACTAGGTGGATTTACTACTCTTCATATCTTTGTCAAAAAAGTGCTAGCACGAAGTGCAGGAAATGTTTAACACTCGATCGGAAACCTGCCATGTAGACTGCTGGGTCACCTAACGATTCTGTTCAATTTTCCCGAACTAGAAATGAACAAGACGCCCAAATCACTCCAATTTGGGAGAAGACTTCAAATCGTGGTCCTGAATCGCGCGGACTGGGAGACCGGCGACCCTTTACTGAATGTCTAGTGTGGTAGCTTTGGCCCCAACCACAAAGTCTCGAAGGCACTTGGAATGTTTTCCAGAGTATTTCAGGCCGAGCTGTTCGCCATTAAAACCTGTGCCAATATTAACCTTGATTATGAGATCAAAGGTGCAAATATCAATATACCTACCGATAGTCAAGCAGCGCTTTAAGCACAGGGCTCTCACTACATAACTCAAAAAGCGTCGACGGCTGCCTCCGTGCTCTCCAAGGCTTATCTAAGCGAAATAAAGTCAACCTGTGGTGGGTACCGAGTCAGAGGAGCATTGAAGGTAATGAAATCGGTGACCAATTAGCCAGAAAGGGATGTACCGAATGGTACATAGGTGCCAAACTCTTCTGTGGCTTCCCTAACTCTTCGCTTAGATCCATGCTAAACAGATGGGAAACACACAAATATCTATCCTACTGGGATAATATTCAACAAATCAGACAAGGAAAAAGGCCTTTCTAAGGCTCTCACCAAAATATAGTAGGAACGGTATTCGAAGACTAGCTAGCTAGCTTCCTTTCTGGACACTGCGGTCTGAGATATCATCTTTCTCTGCCTTGAGAAAGACGCTTCGACGAGCGATATCCTCAACTTCATTAGGAAGACTAAAGCTTTCCTCGTTTAACCGGCTCTCGGCAGAATAGATCTTACAGGTCGCAGTGCCGCCTGTTTCAGAAGCTGAGGCAACCATTAAAAATGAAGTCAGCGGCAAACACGATTGCTCCGTTTCAGAAGTGCTGCAATATCCACTATCTGAGATACAGAGAAGAAAGAGGGCAAAATCAAGTATTTGCTGTCAACACGAATATCGACGAATCGGATAGAACGTCACAGTGAACAGCTATAACTTCGAGGTAGTAAGGGACTTTGTCTACCTGCGCTCTGCTATCACCTCTGATCACGACGTTTTATCAGAAATTAAACGAAAAATAATTCTTGCCAACTGCTGCTTCAGGGGTCAAAAGGCAATTGAGTAGTAAGGTCCTATTACGAACTACTGCGGAGACTCTATATGAGACCTTAATCATCCCAAAAAGCAGGACTTTATAGCGCCGAAGTATGGCGCGTACAAGTAGAAGGGGACCTCAACCAACTTGACGTACGCAACCGGAGGCAGTTAGCTAAGGACCGGGCTACTGGAAGGACTTCTTGGTTGAGGCCCAGGTTAATTCCAAACTGTAGCGCCACCTAAGTAAGTAAGTAAGAGATACGGTGATGGAGCAAAGAAGGCTTCTCAGTTAAATTCAAAAAGACGACAGTTGTACCTTTAACCAGAAGAAGAAACTTAAATTTTCCCTCCATCTTTGTATGTATAGTGAAACTATTCAATGCTCCCAAGGAGCAAAGTACCTTGGAGTAATACGAATCATTGATCTGGAATTAATAGTAAATGAACTACTCGTTAAACTGGAAGGGGTTAGGATTAAACTGATTGTCTATACAAGTGACACTGTTATCGCCGCCACAAGTAAATTCCCTGATACTTTAAGAGACATTCTGCAGCATGCTCTTCACTTGCTCTTCAAATGGGCCTTAGGGGATAGATAACCCTCGTAAGATCACACTAGGCCTCTTTACTTAAATATAAAAACAAAATAGCTAGCGCGACAGTTCGAGGTGAGCCAAGGCCTAACTTCTCGCAACCATTCATGTTGTGCCTGTTACATTTTTCGCACGAATGGAAGAGACCTACAATTTATTGCCGACTTCGAACGGCGAATTGAGAAGCTCTTTCTTGCCAAATTATACTCCCGGAGGCTTGTCATTCCCCGAAGAGAGATGGTGCCGCAAACAATTTTCAGTGGACATGGCTGAGGCTTGAACCCACATCGTTCGCACAGCATTCTAACGCACTAACCACTGAGCCACGGAGACCACTTGGACCTCTTTACTTGGAATTATTAAATTCCTCACATAGACTCTTCCACTAATAATGGGACCAGCCTTAGGTTTAATATTTCCTGGTGGTGTAGTTAGAACAACTCTCTGCGCAGCACTTAGATATTTTCGGCAGAAAGATCGAGGCTAGCGCTGTTATTTGTTTAGAAGCCTTCGCCCCAGTGGCCACTCCTCTATCCTTTCCGTACAAGAGAATGACGATGTCAAAAATGTCGACTCACATTTTTATAAACTGCTTTAAACCTAAGAAGACAGTGAGTGGTGGTGTCTTCTCCAAAGGGCTCAAGCTGAACATCTCCTTCCGCCAGACATATCTGGCCTAAACTACGATAATTCGGTCCTGTTAAAGCGACTTCAAAGCAGAACTGTTATTGGCGTTCTCACAGAATGCTGCCCTATTAGCCTTTATGTCAAGAGGTTCATCCTTTTTCATCCAGCTTCTATAGAAGTCGTTTGCACCTGTCCAAGACTTTTCATCAAGATCGCATTGAGTTTGAGCAAGGTTTGTTCCCTCGTGTGGATTTTGAAAGACATTTGCTTCAGCACGCACAGAATGGTTCAGGACAAGTAAGGGGGGTTGTTGCACCTGTCTTGGGCAGTGATTCTACTGTTTGTCAATGTGATCTTCGTGTGCAGGCATCGAGTGTAGTAAGACCAAGTTTTTCTTTCCTAGCTCAAGAACCATTTTGCCCGTCACTAGAATTAATTTGTTTTAATATGCCTGAGTTCAGACCTTTTAGGGCAGCTTGACTGTCAGAGAAGATGAGAAGATGGTTTACTGCCTGATGATCCACCCAATATTCAAGATCCAGATCCGCAGTCCATTTTTGAGCCGTCGCATACCATACTTGGTCGAGCACTAAGGAACGGGGTTTGAATTTTTCGCAGTTGTCCCTCGGGGGGTAATTACTGAGAAGTTTAGTTTAAACAGTACTTGGGAGGAATATAGTCCAATGGCTCACCTTATTGCTTTGCAGCAGGGAGCGAAGAATGTGGGGGTGACGGGAGTTGTTAAGAGCCGATACTATTCATATAGGTTAAAGGTCAGTGCAAGCTAGGTTAGGTTAAGTGCCCAGAAGATGTTCGCTGTGATATCACATGGCTTATCACTAATTCAGAACTACTCTGAGGATTAAACGAATTAGAGTTGGTCGTAAATATAAGACAAATTGACAGACAATTATTCCTTTCCTTTTTTGGGAAATAAATTCAATGTAAATTTACTCTGTACTACCTATAGGCAGAAAGAGTTCTTTCAATTCTCGGCAATAAATTAATAATTTTCAGCATTTCACACGTTTCTAATTCATCTAGTCCATCTCTTCTTCCATTTCACCAAGTTTCCAATCGAAAAACCATCCAAAAAGTGCCAAAAACCCCCACGAAAACTCCACAAGTTTGGAAATTCCATTTGTGTGAACAAAACAGACAGAAAAATGCGTTGAGTTTATATTAAAACTCACTGCACTTTTTGGCTGTGCACATATTCGTATTAGATTTTTTTGAAAAATCACCTTTTCGACGGAAATGTTGTTGAAAATGTGTTGCAACATCTGATCTTATGTATTAGTTGTTTAAATAAATGCAATTACAGTCATATTTCATCAGAAAACCGCATAATATATTGAAACTTTATTTTTCAATACTCTTGTTGTGCGACAAAAGTAGTGATTTAATGTTACAGAGTCCATTTTACTACCAATTTGACAGCCATTTGCTGTCTTTTCGCTTGAGGTGTTCGGAAAAGTGTTTCCAGTGATGAATATTAAAAAATTCGATCGGACGATAATTTTGGTAACGCAAACAGAGGGAAGAAAATATTGAAGAAAAGGCGGAACAATTTGGTCTTAAAATAAACGAGGACAAAATCGACAACCGAAACTCTTTCTGTCCGCCTCCTAGGGCAAAACGGAGGTCCCCTACCTCGGAGTAAACGTTAACTCTACGAATGACATCTAAGCTGCTTCTTCTGTTAGCGAAACAGCTGGGATCGAAGCTCCCACCACGTAGAAAGAGGTGACGCTCTATGGAACTCTATCCTGCCAGTTCTGCTATATGGCGCCGAGGGTTTAGCATGGAAAGCAGAGAAAATACTGGGCGCCTTCGAAAAGAAAATACTTTGTTGGATTTTCGGTTCTTTTTTGCAAGGAGGGAGAATAGCGGAGGAAATTTACCGCGAACACTGTAAGTTGTACCAAGAAATGGATGTACTTGGGAATGCCAAATCTCTTGGACTACATTCACTTGGACACATTGAACGAATGGAAAACAATGCTCCAATCTTCGAATCGCAGCCCTCAGGTTCGGAATGACGAGGAAGACCGTACCAAAAGCGTGAGGATCAAGTCTTCGTGGATGTCTGAATATTGGTTTGACAAACTAGCTACAACAAGCCTGAGATCGACAGAGAGTGTAGAGCTGCGGTTGTCAATTGCAACATGATCAATTTCGTTGACGGTGCGTTGATCAGGAGACCGTCACTTTGTGGAAATCCGTTCTAGCTACAGTGAAGTTTCGTCCCGAAGCAAAATCAATTAGCCTAAGTCCGTTTACAGACGTGGTGTCATGTAGGTTATGTTTACCGATCGTGCTACCAAAGAGGTGCTCCTTTCTGGTTTTTGCGTTAACAGGATTTTCACGTCATACTTAGAGCATTGCTTGTATGTTTTGTCAAGGAGCTTGTAGAAACACTCTTTGGTAGCGTTGTGGTGTTTCGTAAGTATTTTGACCTAACAGGAACTGTGGGCGCCACCGTCGATTTCATCCATAGGACTTCTCCGCTGTCGCCTCAACTGTAGAGAGTGCCTTAGCGGGAACACTCTTTCGTTGCAGGGCAAATACCCCACTCCGACCTTTTGCAGAAACTAGTTCCGCGATCGCATAGTTCTAAGTTTCATCGTAGAAGTCGCCGTAAGCCAATCCGCCCCGACAAGGCTTACCCCACGGGAGGATGTACCGCCACAAAAACAGCTTCTCCGAAAGTAAAATGACGACGAAAGTCGGTCCAGTGTCAGCCTGTCAGACAGTCTGAGGTTTTCGACATGAATTAAGATGTTAAAGGCTGCAGGAGATGAAGTAATAGACTTTAAAAAAGTTCCGAAACGCACCACATGCTTATAACTACCTTAGCAAGATAAACAACAAGAAATAAAACTAAAATAATTATTTAAAACAAGAAAACATGTGGATCCCACCAAAATTCCCATTAACCGCTTCTACCGCCACCTTCCCTACTGAAACCAAAACAAAACTCGCAATTTTCGAAATAATAATGGCCGCGCGCTCTCTTTCGAATATGAAACGATTAAAAAAAAATCTCTTTCGAATACCGAACAATAAACACAACTCGACTTTTCCACGCGAGCGAAAGAGAACACACCTGGACCGGCACGCAAAACAAAAAGAGCCAACCACACTAACCGATTGGCCTAAAAAAAATCTGACTTGACAGAAAAAAATCCAAGATGGACGCTTCAAGAATCTGCAGAGTTTCGTTCGTTCGTTGGATTTTTCTCCGTTTTGGCCAATAAATAAACTACATCCATCGGCGTGCGAATACAAATTACAAAACCAATCAAGTGCTTGTGTATATATCAAAAGTTTTATGCGGTTAAATCAGATAAATTGGAAAAAACCCACAATCGCGAGTGTGCAGTGAACAAAAAAGAAAAGAAAAGAAAAAATTCCCATTCATCCATCATTTTGTGTTTGTCAAACACTAAAACACGAAATTATTCCGCCGTAGTATCGTCTTTTCGTCGCTCTTGTCATCAAATTTGCCTGCTCGTCTTCGTTTCGTCGTTTTGTCGCTTCGTCGTCATCGTCTTTCGTCGCTTTGTCGTTGTTTTTACCCGTCGTCGTCGTTCCTTGTTGCTCTCGTTAGTTTTTTTTTTTTTTTTTTTTTCATTACATACAAGTGGAAGACACGGTGGAGAGTTGAAATCTCTAGCCGAAGTGACAGGAGGAGGATTCCTGATTCCTGATTTGTGATTCCCAACTACTCTGCCATCGCTTCTGTTTTTTTTTTATATCTCGTCTCTCTGCGTGTGTGTGCATATTTGTGGCGAGCCCCCCTTAACCGACCCCCCAAATAAAGTATTTTTCCGCAAAAAAATCGCAGAAGAGGAAATTCTGTTGCAAATTCTCTCCGAATGGCGCCCTAATTGTCCGGAAATCCCATTTCTGAGTTCCCCAACGCGAGAGAGTGCTCGAATTCTGTGTGCTGGTGATGCGAAATCATTGAAAAGGCCAAGAAAAATCACCAAAAAAAGAGGAAAGAAAGCCAAAAGTGTCAATGAAATTCGTGAAAATGCAAATTGTTACAATCGGAATGTATGCGATCAAAATGAAGGCGAATGCCAATCTGACGAATTGCGGATAGTCCGTCTTCCGTTTCCCGTCAACATCAACAACAACAACAACTCCTACAGGAATTCGAAAAAAGAAAAAGAAAATTGTATTGCAGTCAGCTTAGCAGGGCTGGGCTCTGTACTATACTCCCGTCGAATACAACACGCGCAACACAAAAGCTTCAACAAGGACTGAGGATTATCTTCTTTCGTCGACCTTTATTGGATTATAATTAAATTCACGTTTACGCGTTCGTTTTTTGTTGTTTTTTTTTTTCTTTCGTCGTTCCTGTCCGCCGCCGCCCCCCATCGTATCCACCACGACCACCGCCACCACCTACCCGGCCGGTTGTCTCGTCCATCCTTCCAATATTTTTTTTTAGTGTACAGAGTGTGCATAGGCTATTGGATACACCATACCTACACCCGCCGCCAGCTTCGAATTCGACATACGTTGCTTGTTTTGGGATTATACTCTGTGAAGAATCGACCCGAACTGAGGTATCAATGCGAGGGATCTACATAAGTGGAGGTTGAGATTTATTTAACATCGTTGAGGATACAAACACACACGCCAAATAGAAGGTGAGTTACCTACTCGATAAAGGATTTCAATTTTTTAGGATTTAAGAGCGATGCGGCTGGGGAATTCGCTGCTTTAATGGGAATATGGATCGGGGAACTCTGTGGAATTAGTTTACTTGATTCCTTTTGTTGCGACGTATCACTGAGGGAAATTGGGATTGTTTGGGGACGTCTCTAGCCCACTGGCGTCTGTGATGGGAGACGCTCTATTGTCAATGACCGACGATTGTATTTTGCATAGGTACTGGGCGAAATATGGCATCCAGATCATGTATTCAGCGAATTTGGGATTCTAGTGTCATCTCATGGATTAAATAAAGCCCTGTCTGGACTTTTTGCGGCAAGTTGTGCAAATTTAGGTGACTGGAGAAAGGGTTTCAGTTATACCACAGGGTAGAGTCAGGTATAACGCTGCGCCATCAAGCGAGGAGAGCTTGAGCTTCAGGTGTTCGATTTGATTATGACTACGCCTTGTTTCTAAGACCACTACTACGCATACACGCCGTCGTGAATCTCTTCCATCTCAGCGGATTTCAGGTTTTTCGAAATGTATGACCAATCCACTGCCATTTCAGTGGTTGGATGGTTGTGCCGATTGATGATTGATCCGTTCTCTAGTAAAGATCTTCGTTAGAGATACGATTTGGCCAGAAAATACTCAAGGTGTTTCGTTGACACTTATTAACTAACGTTTCCGGCTTTCTCGGGATAGTGCTGCATTAATTGAGCATCGCAGATTCAACTTTGTATTGCTTCGCTATGTGTTGGACAACATTCTAAAGACAGTCGATTCGACTCCCTGTAACTTGTTCGCTTCCACCATTGGTTGAGACGACATTTTCAAGATATTGGAAGCTCTTTTCTTACCAATGCTTAGTTGAGCTTGACAAAGCTAATTTTCAACCCCACGACGTTCGTCTGTCTCTCAACATCCGTTGTAAAAGTTGTTTAGCTCATTCCTGCTTTGCATAGCCTTATCGCTACTGTTGGCGCTGATCGTTGTCACCGTGTCGGTAATTGCGTTCTCACTTTCAGTGTCCATGTGTGATCACAGCGTGGCTTACTCTGTCTCAACCTTCCTCACCTGTCTCTGCCTTATTTTCGGTTAAGCGCTCACCCATTCTTCCTTCCAGCGGGTGTCGCTCTTCTTTCCGATAGCAATGAAACAAGACATGTTCCACGTTTTCCAGACACGATTGTGAAGATAGACGACCGTGGTAAAAGAAAAGCTTTCCATGTTTTCGGTTAATCCCTTCGTCGATGTTGTGGATGACTCTATGCGTCCATCTAACTTTATCAGAGTAAATCCATATGAGAACCTGTTGTCTTGGGTTGAATCTGTATACCGCTTCGTGTTGTCGATGTCGTTATACAGACGAGGTACTTTTCTTGGGCTTCTGTTGCAGGTAAGTCGATTGGTACTACTGGCTCTTAATGCGTTAATTTAGTGCCCTGCCTCCGTCTTCCTTCTAAAAAAAATTCCTTTAGTTTCTAAGAGCGCATGGCTGTATGACATGCTTGAAGATAGAGCGACGGAATGTGCTTGGTTGTGGTGCACAGATGGCTGTTGCATTATTCATGACAGCGCCATTGCCATGTGATGAACGTAACGTTACTTTATCCTTTCTCCAGAAAGTACCAGCTAATGATTTGAGTACATTGGTGTAATTTCTTACGTGGTTGCGGATGCTAGTGGGGGGGTGATGAAAGTCGGATATTCGTCATGAGAGTATTGATAGCAGTCTATTTTCGTCCCGGCTTGTGTTTCTACATAACGAGACTGGCCCATAACTAGTCGATCTGCAACAATCAACTATTGTTACCCTTTTGACAGCTTCTTTCGAGTATGCCGTTGTGCCTAAGCTCATTAAGAGGATGAGGGCGCTTACGTTGACCCAAATAGAGTTCTTCCAAAACAATTCGAGAATACAAGACTTCCTTGTTTTCGTTCGGGAGGTGGTACTCACTTAATTTAGTTGGTGTTCCAGGCCTAGGCAAAGGTCGAGCGTAGATTTGTCAGTACCTGAACCCAAGTTGGGCTGCAGTAATGATTGGGTCTCTTGTGAACACAATCCAAGGTGGCACGACTCTCCGGGATGCAGGGAAAACAAGCAAATGGGCCCCAACTTTTGTACGAAATTTGCGGCTAGCTTGCTTCCCTACCAGAAAAGATTGCAAACGCCTTACAGGCTTCAAAGCTTTTGTCGAGTCTCTATATTAAAATTAAGCGGCACCACTTTCTACGACGGCTCTGTTGAACATTTCGCAAGCACCTTTGTTGTTTATCACTGAATCATCTACTCATCGGTGATTACTGCTGCGCTGAGAATGATTACTACAGAAGGCGCCAGCACTGCTTGTTATCACAAACAACAACAGACTACATAGATCGCCTTATGAACTTAACTTGGCATTGAAGGTGCCTTCACCGGATATGAATCTATCCTAATTGCTATTAGAACAAGAAGTGGGTCTCTGTGAGAGAGGTGGCGATAAAGGCTGATTACAAGACGGTGTTCTTACACCTTGTTAAGCTTGGGGGTCTATAACAGCCTAGGTTACCGATTCGTTGTAATCTGGGCCAGAATTATAGATAGCCGTCGTGAAACGATAACGTTCTATCCTCTGTTGTGAACGGATTTTGTTTTGCTTTTTGACCGCATATGGTTCTTGATTTTGACGTTATTCACTCGTTTAGCTTCATCATTGGTTGCTGGGAGATGGCACGCAGGGTGCGTCTGATGATAACAACGTCTGGATAGATTTTGGAAATATAGCGCCTTCTGTGCTTACGATTACGAGACTGAAGAAGTCAGATGATATCGCATTTATTTGCCAAAAAAGTACAGATGGGTTGTTTCCGGATTGCTGGAAGCATCGGTCCTGTTTCATCGCCGTGTGGATCCTAAAACCATTAAGCTCTAAAGTCGATAAAGAGATGCTGGGTTTGGACTTCAAATTCTTTGGTCTTGTTTTAAGCTTTGGTTCAGTTGGGAAAAGTTGGTTTATGCTCGATTTGTCGGTGGGAATATACGTTGGTATGTGCCAATCGTTCTTAATTCTATTAGAAATAAAGTACGACGAACTCTCCAGATCAAAATTCAAAACTAAACGGAAAACGACAAGCTTTTGGGATCACTTGTGGATTATTTCGTTATTATCACGCTGAATTTGACAATTTTGTTGGTTTATGAAGTCTGACCGACTGACAATTTTCGTTTTGACGAGGGAATGCTTCACGCACCATCAGAGTGGCCAACTTTACCAAACCTTCTAGCTCTTCAAGCAATCCAACCACAGAACTGCGTCTCCAGGTTGGTGTCACTTTCACTAGCCTCAATTTGGCTTCAATCTTCTATCCGGTGTGATTTCGTCTACCTTCATTTCTAGTCTTCGTCTTTTTGCAAGCCATCTCGTGCATTCCAAGAAAGTGTGTCTGGCGTTGGCTTGAGACGAGTCGCTATACTGCCATTATTATTATTATTAGCGGTTTGTCCATTCTAGCACTGCGGTCTCATAAAGAGGCCTATTGTGCTTTCCCAAGAATTTAGAGCAGTTTGTCTACTCCAGAGGATGTCAGGAAGCTAATCAGCCTCTCTGGGTGGAGCGTGGCAAGCGCCGTTGGTGAAACGAGTTCACTGCCTAGGGTCCGTTTTCTCACATGGATAAGGGCGGGACATTCTGTGACGATGTGGAGAGAGCTTTCATCGCTCTCCAGGCACAGTCTGCAGGTAGGGTCCGGTGACAGGCCAAGCTTGTGAAGATGCCGTTTTAGACGGCAGTGGCCACTTAGGATGCCGGTAAGAATTCTAAGGTGGTTCCTGCTTAGCTTTAAAAGAAACTTGGATTTCTTTTGCGATACCATGGGAAAGAAGTGTTTGGTACATTTCTGTCCTATACTTTCCATCCAGATCGCGTTGGATTTGAGCAGGGATTGCTCCCTCATGAAGTTTTTAAAAATGGTTTTGTTTACTCCACAGGCTGGTTCAGAACCAGTGAGGGGGGTGGTCGCACCTATCTTGGCCAGTGAATCCGCTGTTTCATTGCCGGCGTGGCCTTTGTGAGCAGGGATCCAGTGTAGTTGTCTTGAGACGAGTCGCTTTACTGCCATTCTGGGTTCACTATTTTTCTCATCTTGTGTAGATCTTAGGATCTATTACATATAACTAATCAATAAAGCACCATGGTCCGGTAAGTCTTTCTTCCCGCCATGTTTCCGATTAGTCTTGCAGCCCATTTTCCCCTGGTTCCTCTGGTTTAGATTTCTTGCCAGCGTAGTGTGGAGATCATCTCGGCTTCTATTGTAGCCGTTTCCCTCGCAACTTCTGCTTCTCTCTCACAAGTTTACCATTAGTCTGCTCAACGCTGTATTGACCTTTGCAGTCCTTCCGGACGCATATTTAATTTGCTGGTAATATTTGAGCTTCGTGTATTACCTTACTCCCAAGTACTTCACTACGTCTTCACTGGTTATTGACTCCAGGCCTAATTGGCCTTGCTACCTCCTTGTCAGTAGGACTATCTCCGGCTCCTCTTTTGCTAGGTTAAGGAAATTTTCTTGTATTCAGGACTGGACTCTACTCGTGACACAGTTGGACCTTCTTCTTCGGTGCCTCTCGCAGTGATTACTGCCGCAATGCCATCTGCGTAGCCAACCAAATACGTAATTGTCGGGCTTCTTCATCATTGGGATTCCATCGTAAGAAGTACTTTGGCAGAGGTAAAAGGATTTCTTACCAAAAATTGTCAACATAACTACTGCGCTGAACCTCATGGAATATTCCAACCATTTTCCCTACTGCTACTTCTGTTGAGCGTCCCTTTCTGAACCCGTATTACTTAATAGATACGTCGCCTGTTCTCAGAACGGCTGCTGAAATTCGTGGCTTGGTCGTCCTCTCCAGGAGTCTTCTGTTATGAGGCCCTATACGCCGGGTATCCTTGTCTTTGTGGAAACAATCTTTCTGTAAGCACCACTTGTACACGTTGAGGAGAGGTCGGGGGAAGATAGGGTGAATATTTTCAAGACTTCTGTTGTTATCCTCTTGGGGGCGACAATGTTTCGTAACATGGTGTCTCCCACGGTGTTTGCAACTAATCAGTATCTTTTATACGCGCAAGAAGTTTAAATTGATTTCTGCGTGGATGGAGACATAAGTCTTTGGGCATAATTCGTCAATTCACGTCGCACATATTCAATCCCTAGTAACGACGAGAAATTGAAGTTTGAAGTCGCTGTTGGACTGTGCGCTTCAGTAACGTACAGGTATTGATTGATCGGCAATCAAGCCGGTTGTTGGAAATTTCGTGATGAATTATGGCTTCCGCAAGACGACCATCAATTTTCACGTAATTTGCAGAACGTTTTACGAATAAAAAGCGAATTATGCAAAGTCAGACAATGTTTTTCAAAAAAAAGATAGGCGACAGCAATTGTCAAACAGCAGTCAATCCTATCGCTATCGTAGGAACAAAATGAAGCACACATTTGAAGGCTAATCGAATAACGAAGCGATTAACATGAAAAGTGAAACAGAATCTAGCCCACGGACGGGGTTATGGGTAATCTACACCTTATCCGGTGTAACGTGGGGTCAAATCGCAGCATAGGTAGGAGTAGAGTGTCGAACGTTAAACATTTTTTTCCCGGGGGCACACTCAAAATTGAACATTATTGCAATTCACGGACGTTGTCGCGGAGTAATTTCGTTAGTAGCAACGGCCCGGCCACAGCAATCAAAATTCCAGGAATGAGTGCACCCATGTACTTTGTACACGATGCACGCCTTCCATGTACAGATAGATGGACAGAGTTGGGGGAAGGGTCGTTTGGGACGTTCAGTTCAGAGACTCCGTCATTGAATTGGTATTTTGAATATTTTTTTCATGAAACTTCTCTCTCTGGCTCTGGTTCTGATTCTGACGTCTCGTGTATTGTCGGCATGGTGACACTATGACGAACGGGCTGGATCGAGTCGAAGGGCTTTATTTATTCGTTTATTTATTTATTTACTTTTTTGCGCTGCATATTTATTTGTCTAGTAGCTGTGCCGAGGTTGTGTGCGCCTGGCCATCGCAGGAGGATTATCCCAGCGGAGTGGAGGCCGCTGTTTTAAAGGGAGAGCATTCTCCGTTTCGTTTCGATCAATTGGAGTGATTGCGATATGGAAGCTTGCCTTGCATCTTCTTTTTTTGCATTTCGATATTTGTCTTTTGATGTCGCAGGGTTATTAATATTTGTTTGTGTTTTTTTGTTTCGCTTGTTTGGCATTTTATTTTTGCAAACAAAATGAGTTGTCGACATTCATTTTGTTGTGCAACAACGGGGTGCACACAGAGCGCCCGGCGTTATCAGCGAGTAAACAGGAATTGCATGGGGAAACGAGAAGTTTGCGTATTTACTGTACTTGACTTTTGTTTGTTTTGAGAATATTTGTATGTAACTCGAAGAAAAAACACATGAAACGCAGTTTTGTTAAGCTGCTTGTAGCCGGTGCAGACCTTGAGAGCGTTGCAACGTTGTGGAATCACAGGAAAAGTGGGGAAAAAATTCAAATTTTCAGATGTTTTTCGTGATAAGTCTAATGAGGTTGCATGTGTTACGGTCTACATGCAAACATGCGAACGAGAAGCTATTAAACGTGGAAACGTGGACTACATAGTGTCACACGATATACAATGAGCTCGTTCGTTAACCCAGTTTTCTTGGTCGGTTTGTAAAGCTGACACCAGGGCTGTTTACAATAAATTGCGAGTAAGATTGATTAATGGCGTCAAAGTGTTATCGAAAATAGATAGGGACACGCAGGATAGTTGTACCACAGACAAACAGGTTGCGCAAATGACCAGACTTACGGTGGTCCGAACTATAAATAGCTTTCGTCGGACACAAAGACGGGTACCACAGTTCTTTAGATCAGTCTGGTGTTCAGTCAATTGCATGTGTTGATGCAACTTTGCCCACCATATACTTGTCCTTGATCTTCATAACTAGGCTTCAAAAAAAACCCGCTAGATGGCGTTATAAAATAAATAAATAGCTGGCGAGACAGCCCAAGGCCTTGCTTCTTCCAACCATTCACGTACGTGTTACATTTTTCGCACGATTGTCGACTCCGCACGGCAAATTGAGAAGCCCTTCACTTAGGTCTAAGTTAGACCCGTTGTAGTGTAGGTTTGGGACGAATTTTGGGAGGAATCAAGAGTTGCATCACGACGTGAGAACAATTATCACACTGGTGAACTTGTGATTTGGCGTACCATCCTCCTGTTTCTTTAGTGAAAGCCAGGATATCACCGATTCTTTTGTCCTTGAGATGCTTCAGATCCTGTATCCACTTGGAGCCTAGGGGTCTCTGCCACGTTCTCCGTGGGGCTGGACATTGGCATAGAAAGTGTTCGAGATCTTCTTCCTCGCAGTTTGGGCAGGTGTCTGCGTGTTTGTTGATGTTAATGTACCCATGTGATTAGTCCCACCATCTGCCTCAATTGCTCTTGGCTTGGCCGGTTGCTTGTATTCTTTGTGAGTGATTTCGCCACTTAGCACGACGAGAAGTTTGCCCAGTGATCATCGAAATCCCTTTGCGCCTTCTCGCTGGTTTCCGTTTTGATTATTTTTAGTGCGACTTCCACTTTTGTTCGCCTCTTGCCAGTTCGTCAGCTTTTTCATTTCCCATGGCACCTTCGTGACCCGATACCCAGACAAGGCGGACTTTATTGTGGCTACAAAGCAGGTTGAGTTTGTTTCTGCATTCCACGTGAGATCCGAATGCTGGATTTGTGATGGTATTGGGTGCTGCTATACTATCCGAGCAGGTTTCCATTTTCCTGCTTTGGGTGTGGTGTTCCAAGAGAATTTCAGTTCACCAGTGACGAAGGGATCTAGATGAATCGTAAGTTCTACCTGTGGGTTGTTGCAGTATATGGTAGCCCCAGAATTGCCTGTTATTTTAGAGATGGCTGTAAAAACAGTTAGTTCGAGTCCAAGATCCCCTCAAAGGAAATTCTGTTCCAAGATTGTTGACAGCTGATCTGCTTGTCAACAAAACCACTCTAATGGTTGATGAGTGGTGGGATCGCCTTCATTTCTTCAACAATTATTCGATGCCCTATAATATATGTCATGTCGAAATATCCGAGGCCTTTAATCTTATGGCTGAATGTCCTGTAAGTCTCATCGCTTCGATGTGTAGTTCGTTAGTTGTAGTTAGTTCGTTCTTCCAGGTTCTTTCTCCAGGCCAGTCTCGAACCCAACATAAGGCCAAGGTACTTAACGCTGCTGTGCTGCAATTGTACACCTCCCATCCTAGGCACGTGGAAGTCACTCATTTTGGTCTTCTTAGTGAAGAGTTCCGTCGTGCTTGGATTGACGGTGAGGCCGTTTTCCTCTGCCCAGCTGCAACTGCTCAGAGTTTGCCTTGCATCCCTATGCTGCTCAGGTATTTATCTGTGATCAGTATGGCTAAGTCGTCTGCATATGCACGCATTTAGCACAAGATCCTTCTAGTGTCTTGGGGAGAGATTATACCTCCTCGTGAAGTACTTGTAAAGACTTTCCTCGCCCCGTCACCGAGGGATGGCGAGGGATGTTTGATCCAATTTTTAACTTAATTATTGCTACAGTTACAGAAAGCCCTTGCTATTATATATCCATGGAAACTCGTATGACGGAGCCTTGAACTCAAAGGCGTTCTCGATTGTCCTTACAACCTGATGTAGGGCGGTTTCCATAGATTTACCTTTGAGGTAAGCGTGTTGATTAAAGTTAAGACGTGTGTGTTGATTTAGTGATCTAACGTGAGTATCGCAGATCTTTTCTAGGGTCTCCATGAAGAATGAGGTTAGGCTGATGGGTCCGTACCCCTTTGCATTTGATAGATCTTCCACTGATTTGAGTATAAAATCGACCCTAATTTAATGCCATTTAATTGGAGTGTATCCTATATTTGGACAGTCTTTAAAAATGAAGACTATGCAACCAGTATAGTGCCGGAAATTCGTAAAAAATGTGCTCGGAGGTTTCCACCTCTTCCAAATAGAAACGATGCTCTGTATATGAATCAAGGTTCTGTTTGTTGAGATGGTATCTTAGGCCAGTAGGAAAGCCCACCAACTTCCTCGTGTTTTTCTTGTTAAGATTTAGAATTTCTTCGTAGAATTTCTTTTCGACTGCCTAACCCCGCGGATTTTTCCAATGCAAAGTTGGTGCTCGCCGTTGTTAAGCAATGCTGTGCCGGTAGGCTAACTGATACCACAGAAGGGTTCCGGTCCTAAGAGCTTCTTATACTTTAGTCAAACTCAGGTATTTGACACTGTCTCTGATAGACGGGGGACGTGGAATTCATTAATTTTGTGTTTTCTGGTAAATGGACCAGTTTTTTTTTTTCGACTTCTGCCCTCTGCTCAACCGTTCTGAATGTGTCTTGCATAAGTACTCCTATGATTTTGGGATACTTTCCTTTCATTTCAATAGGTTGTTCATAATGAGTCCACATAACAGGGGTGATGCAACCTCCCTCCCTGTGGTGTACCTGTTTGTACCGTCCCTGATCTCGTTACTTCTCCCAGAGAAGCCCTGATAGTGCAGTTCTCCCACATGTACCTTAGTCATGATAATGATAGCTCTATATCTGGATATCTTACTTTCTTTCGTTTCAACACATTTCCAATGCTTTTCTAGACCTGGTTTTGGGCGGTCTCCACTGATCGGCATGTTGGTTGGGACTCAATTTTCGTGTTGGGATCGTCGATCTTATGTGCATATCACAGATACTTTGCAAATGATGTTAAGCTGTCACGGTTGAAAGATTTTTTTCTGGTTTTAGTAGGACTTCTACCCTTATCTCTTGCCTTTCAGATGAAATGTTAACCAGACCGCCCCTGTAAATACACAAGGCGTCTATTCCTCTCTTCAAAAATTTAATCTCAGCGCCGATGTCATTGTCTGAATTTATAGCGGAGCCTAGGTAGACAAAGTCCTTAACTACCTCAAAGTTAAAGCTGTCTATAGTGACGTTCTGTCCGAGACGTCGGTGTTGGGAGTCCTTTCTTGTTGACAGCATATACTTCGTCTTGCCCTCATTGACCGCTAAACCCATCTTCGCCGCCTCCGATACTCACAAAAGCACCAGTGACATCACACATGTCAATGTCATCGGCGTATCCGAGTAATTGGACGGACTTTTGAAAGATTGTGTCTCTGGTGTTGGCGCGTGAGTTTTGCACAACTCTTTCAAGAACGATGTTGAAGAAGTCGCATGACAGCGCGTCGCCTTGTTTAAATCCCTTTTTTACATCACAGGTCTCGGTGAGGTCTTGGCCGACCTTGATGGAGCAGCGTGCATTCTCCATCGTCGTCCTGCACAAACGGACGAGTTTTGCAGGGATGCCAAAACCAGACAGTACTCTGTATAGCTCGTCTCTATAGATGCTGTCATACGCGGTCCTAAAATCGATGAAAGGTGGTGGGTATCGATTTGAAGTTCCTGGGTTTTCTCCAACATGGTGGACTTTCCTAGCCTCAAGCCACACTGATATGGACTGATAAGGTTGTTGACGAACGGCTTCAAGCGTTCACAGAACACGGCAAATAAAATCTTGTAAGCAATGTTAAGAACGCCTTTAGTAGTAAATAAATAAGTAGGTTTCTTCCCATTTCCTCTCAGGAGCCGAGTATACAAACGGCTTATGGTGGTTTAGAAAGTGGGTGGCCATGATTGGCTCTTGCATGGAGGAATAGACTTCAAACGCATTTTTAAACCCAACTAAAGCTTGTCCTTCTATGTGGGGTGGTTAAACGCAAATGTGCGACCGGTAATCTCTAGACCAATATGACTGACGAGGGCTTTCAAGCGAGGCGCTAGTTGGAGTTGCTTTTGTTGGCACCACTGATGCCACTGTTGGCTTACTTATACCCCATCCAGTTCCATCCGAGTGAACCACTCTTTTGTACAGAGCGTGTGTTTTTTATGTGCTCGTCTCCCTCATAAAACTTTAACATTTAATTCTGCGGTATAAAACACAAAACAATAAATAAAAACCAGTGCAATGAACTGAATATCGCAGCCAAAGTTGGTAGTGAATATTTCACATATATTGTGCGGCCTAAATCCCCCACAATACGAGTGCGCTCTCGTGGATTATTGTTTTTGTTTTTTAAATTTTAATAATTTTTTTTTTTTATTTTGCAAGTATTTCATGGCGGCGGCATTCGCAAATATGGCAGCATCAGCACAAGAGCCGTCAGGATTTTGTAGAAATTACACGTGTTGTGTGCCTTGGCCAAGTGCTCGTATGCAACTCCAAAAATAGGGCATAAATCCGGTTTTAATGTGTGTGTGTGTCTAGAGGAAAGGGCGATGGTGAGGCGGTATATTTCACCACTAAACTGCGGTCTCATATTTTTTGAATGGATAAAGATCCATCCAGAGATGTGCGGTGATGGCGTCGAGTAGGTGCAAGCTATGTATGTGCATTTACAGGAAACGCGAACTAATTAAATTTATGTATTTATTTACCTCATCTTCTACTTCTCCTTAGTGTTTGCTTTGAAATTCCACTATAGTTTCATCGCGTCCCTTCCATCTTCCTGTTCAGCGCGCTCCTATTCGCACGGTTATAAGTTTACCTATGCATAAATTGTAGTTTCCGCTTTGGGAGCGCGTAACCTGATGCCTGGGAGT
This sequence comes from Matsumyia berberina, assembly GCA_917880715.2. Taxonomy (NCBI): domain Eukaryota; kingdom Metazoa; phylum Arthropoda; class Insecta; order Diptera; family Syrphidae; genus Matsumyia; species Matsumyia berberina. Next base: position 62,535,733 of record OU862871.1, read on the forward strand.
AGGAAAAAAGTTTGTGCTTTTTTTTTTTTTTTTGTATCTCTGGACCAGTTTATAATTACAAGTGAAGTAAAGGTACAATGTTGCAAATTGGATTCTGAAAGTTAATTACATTAAAAAGTCAGGTTTTATATTTTAATATAAATAAATATGTATGGGGATTGGTACTTTGTTCGGGGACGGGTCTGAACTGTGAAGACTTTGCGTAGCAGGAAAGGGGTTCAACTGCGTTTAAATGAAGTCGTTACATGGGTTTTGATTGGCACTTGTTGGTAATGTCACTTGAGTTGAACGTAAATGGGGCTCTGTGCCAACGAATTAAATTGTAATTGTCGCATACCAAGTAGACACTTGTAGAGGAAGACTGTTGTTCGTGCGGAACCTGTTGCATTATTTTATTTAGGACGCAGACGTACATGTGAGTGCTGAACGTGTGAAGGGTACGTGAGGGCTTTCGTCGTTATGAAGCCAATTTTGAGTGTGGAAAAATGTGGGACGCCCTTCAAATGAAGAAAGTCGTAGTCTAGCTGTTGTGCTGAATTAGCCTCCGAACACGTTATTACGAGGAAGTATTATAGTTGTATTTTACTCGCACTGTGGGACGGCACCGTCCCTCAGTTTTGCTGGAAGAACCATGACCTGGTCTCGAAATTTGTATCAATCGTGTCTATCTTAAGGACAATTGCGTGGTACACGGTAGGTTGCTAGGTAGATAGAGATGCGTCTTTTTGATACAACAACTCATGTCACCGGGTTGTAGGAGTGCGCAACTTAGCTTGATTAGATCCATCGCACGGAGTTAGGTAAGATTGGGTAGAGTAGTGTCATGTAGCCAGCGCTTGCATAAGAAACTGGACACCACAGTGGGCCCATTGCGATTCTTGTGAAACCAAAATTGCTATCTTAGAAGGTCTCTACTTAAGACACGGCAGCCTTACATCTTCTCGATTCCGGATACGCTGTTCCAGTTCTCCAGACCAAGCGCTCTGGCATCCGCGGAAGCTTGGTCTTTAAACGAAGGTTCGGTCTGACTTGTCGTCTTGAACCTGGGGGTGTGATTTAAAGATCGTCTTGGCTGGAATATTATTGTCTCTTCGTTCGTGGTTTTATCTTCTCCTCCAATCGCCCTACTCTCATATGGGACCGCTTTACGCGAGAGAGCTGGACTATTTGATCGGATTCCCGAACTCGGCCATCGCCCTATAGAGGACGGCTTTAAAGTCGATGGGGTTCGACTTGAATTTCGTGGGTCTTCTCCACGATTTGCCTTAGTGTAAAGAGTTGGCCTACATTTCATGTGTCTGACCGGAAGTCACACTGGTACTTGCCGATTAGTGTGTTGCTGAAGGGTTTCAGACGGTCATACAGTACGTTGGATAGGATCATATATGCGACATTTAGCAGGGATATGTCTCGATAGTTAGTATAAGGGTTAACACCGCTACGGTTGCCCACTTTCGTTGTACTTATGCTACACATTTTGGCACCCTGGTGCCAGTAAGCCGGTTTTCTTCGCCGTGGTTTCACAATGGGCCAATCTGGCCTAAGTGTGTCTCTGCCTGAGCGGGGACAGCCACCTAACCTAACCTAGTGGAAGACGTATGATCGCCTTTTTTTTGTAGATATGACATATGGAGCTGGTATTCGAGTCAACAAGCGCCTAAACTGGGTTGAAGGTTTTTTTTGCATGCACCCTACCAAAGCATCGCCTCCGAATTCAAGAGCTTTTCTGGTAAACCATCAGAGCCGGCGGCCTTGTTGTTCTCTAGCTTTTTGATAGCTCTGCGCTCTTTTCCATGCTACGAGGGGAGATTGACTAGAGGCTAGGCGCTTTTTCTGCCCTGATGTGCCTTACTAGTTGTTATTCTAAGATCTCTGCTTCAGCTACACAGGAAGGAACCACCTACAGTGGTTCATAAGTTGTTGTTCATTGCCTCATCGGTCTTTTTGTTTCATCTTTGATTCTAGCGCTTTAAGTGGGGCTTGACCATCAACATAAGTGGCAATATCCTTTCTGGATATCGATTTCATCCCTAGAGATTCCGAAGCTATGAGCACAGCCAGAACCTCTGCTTGGAATACCCTGGATGTATCCGGGAGTTTTATGGGTACTTTGAGGTCTGCCTCTTGGGATTAGATCATAGAACCGGTTCCGTTTGTGGTTTTCGAACCGCAATCTCATCTGCTGAGATGATTGCATTTCTCTGCCAAGTGAGACCCCTTTCAAGATACAACATAGGGTGTGTCGAAGTCCAAGACATAAGCCGTCTTTTTTGTTCTGTTTAAAGTGCCGAAGTGTTCAACACTGTTATTCCTTAAGATGCCCGTCTCTCATAGTGAGTCTCAGCGCACTGTTAACTGGTTGATGTTTTATCTGTAAGTCTAGCGGTTGTAAATGTGTCTAGAGCTGCGATACTGGCAGCTCTTTGTACTGCTACTAGCTTACTTAGCGTTGTTTTCTTTCTGGTTGCCTTTCATAAGATGAATGTTCATCTCATTTCGACAGCTTGTATTTGCGATCTTATTCTTTCCGTCATTAATCCAAAATCTTACGACTATAGGTAAGGATCGAAACAAACTCTGAATTAAAGATCGCTCCGAAGCCTAGCTCCGATGTCAAGCTTGGACCTTCTAATAACAGATTGACCAATCCTGTAGAATAACTTAGTATTGCTCCTTCCACCACTCGTAAATAGAAGCCCGAGGTACTAAAACTTCTTTACCTCTTTCAATGGGAATCCACTAAAGTGCAGAGTGTATTGAACACGCGTTCAGGAAATGAGCATTACTTCTGATATGTTCACGTTTACGTTTATCCCCGCGCTGAAAATCAGTTTGAGTGGACCCAAGGATAACCAAGTCTCCTTAAGTCTCTCAATTCGAACAGTTTCTCGCCACGGCACCCCCGGCGAAGTCCAACACCCACCGCTTTTACATTTTCTGTGTAGAGACCGACTAGCTATCAGAAGAGAACCGTTGATCTCATATTCCTGCAGTACAGTCCAGAGATTACCTCCAGGGAGCCGATCATATGATCTCTTCAAACCCATGAAACAACTGCAAATTGGTTTAACATACTTCCAGGCCTTCTCAAGTCTATTTCTGAGAGTGAATAACCTGTCGGTTGTGCTTCTTCTTGGGCGCAAGCCGCACTGCTCATCTTCCAACCTGGACTCGATAACAATTCTGGTACGCGCTTTCAACGGGGAGCCTTAAAAGATTCCTCTTATCCCCTTTCTTAAAGAGGAGGACAATCATCCCAGTTTGCCAGTCGCTAGGTGTTTTACCGCATTTCCAGGCTACTGAAATGACGCGAGAGAGCCATTTCGCTCCCTCTTTCCCTAAGGCCTTGAGCATTTCTGGTCGGATTTCATCCACAATAGCAGATTTTCCGACTTTAAGCGCTTTAATCGCTTAACCACCTCCACAGTGGGGACGAATGGAAAACTATTGGTCTGCCATCCTCAGTGCCCTGTTCTGGATTGAGCAGCTCCAAAAAGTGCTCGGCCCATCTGCGCAAGATGTCCTCCTAACTCCTTCGATGATATTAAACTCCCTTCGTCTGAGGCGGCGGATGGTCTACCAGAACACCCTGCTGCTTTAACAGCCAGCTTGCAAGTTCTTCCTGCCTCCATATACCGGTTTCGAGAAGCTGAGTCCCCCAAATGTATCCACACTTTGAAGGCTTTCTTTTTCTCTCTGATGGCTTCTTGAACGCCGAGTGTGCCAAATCACGGAGTTCTTTTCTCACTATCGGTCTCCACACTGAGCCGCTTCAAACATCTTTTACAGAGGCAACAACTGCCATTCTTCCTCTACATTTGTCGAAACAGTTGGAATTCGTTCAAACCTTTCGGATACCTGCCGTGTTTTTCTAGTCATGACACTGTTTGTTAGGCTGTTCCATCTAGAGTGCTCCGTCTACTTCTGAAGACAACCATTAGGAAGTAATGGAGGTTCTTGAGTTTAGTCGTGCCGTTGAGATTATTAGTGAACATTTGTGTCCTTTCCCTGCTCCAAATATTACATCAGCCAGTGGATAATAGCAACGTTCTCCAATAGACTTAAACCGACAGACCTACCTCGCATGATCTTAAGCCGGGCGCCACACAAACTAAACAATAAAAAGTCCAAAAGTCGTTTTAATTCTCTGGCAAAATGCAGAAACCTTTGGACAGCAACCTATAGCCTACAGGATTGCATACAAGATACATTATCAAGTCTCTAAACGTGTTTCTTTTTTTCTCCCAATCACTTTGTGTAAATGATCTAACAGCTAAGCAACTTTCTCAAGCAATGAGTAACCCCTTTCTGAACTGGTTGTCTGCTTATCTTGTACTTTAACTCCGGAAACGTGTCATAAAATTTTATTATCCTGTGTGGGGGCACTCCACTGACTTCAAAGTGCAGCTCTTTGTTGACATTGCATCAGAAATCGATAAATATTCGGTGTTTATTGAAATTTATTACCTTTGGCTGATATTTTGCATTTATTGCTTTGAATGGGTTCATACTCCAGAAACCAATGCGACTCATGGTTCTATAAGTTAAGTCATCGACGCTTTACCGTGTAATCAGCTGAGGTCACTACAGTGCTTACTCGTAATGTGTAATATGATTTCTTAGAGTTAGGGACTAGTCAGGCTGCCGAAGTATCTGTCAGCATTGGCCATGACATTCTTCCGCTAAAGCACTCTTTTATTGCTATTTGGTTTCAAACCACCTTGAAACTTACACGAACCTCAGATCTGATTGTTTTTTTATGTACTTTTTGCATGGTGCATTCTACTCGGCTTCCAAGACGGGGTAACTCGTCGATATCGAGTTAGGAACACGAGAAAACGCGAGGTACTCAAAGTCGAGCTGCTACTTCTTCTAGCGGAAAGGCCCATGGTCCTCCATCCAGGCATCTCATAACTTGATTTAGCGTTCTCTGTGCATCTTCGGCGTCTCTTCCTGTAATCTCCACGCCGATGTCATCTGCGTGCCCCACTGAAAATATGGTTTCGGGCACCTCCATACAAACAATACCATCGTTAGAGGTTTTCCATAGGTCAGGCCCGGGGATTTCTTATGAGCGGTAATTACCCTGTTGGGCAGAGGCAAGAGGACAGCCTTAACAACTTCTGCGCCTGCGCCGATTATGGAATGCCCTTTTCTGTCGCTCGGATAGGCCACCTCCGCTCTGGACTGCTTCTATCAGTTGCGGCTTCAGCATAGGTCTATACGATAATCCGGTAGTCCGGATCCTCTTTTCCTTTGCTGATCAGGACCAAGCATTGAGTCTCCAAGCTGTTATAGAAAATCCCATCCATAAGGCAGCTGTTGTACATGTTCAGCAATAGCTGAGGGCAAGCTGGAGCAACCACTTTCAACACTTCCGCTGGTATGCCATCAGAATTAGGACGGTTCTGTCCACGGCATTTCTTAGTATCACTCTGGGACTTTCGTTGATTGTGGTGTTGCACGTGGCCTGCTATAAGTCCAAATATTTCATGTGAACACCCGAAGGTCGTTGTACTTATTTCGTTTGTGGGGTTCGTTAAACTACATGGGTCTATACCCTGAAAAACGCCACTCACTTTATTCAAACCATTTTGAACTGAGGGTACCTTTAAGGTGAGTATGTGATAGTTTTCGAATTGATAGGCTCCCAGATAGAGCTTCCTTCTTTGGGATAGGGCAGGACAAGTGCAGAGGAAATGGAGGATCGTTTCCTCCTCCTCTTCATCCCTGCAGCTCTTGCAGAATTCATTTGAGAAGAGGCCCATCCTTCTGGCATGAAGGCCAATGGGACAGTGGCCAGTGAGGACACCGATAACGGTTCTAATGAGCGACCTATTAAGCAAAATAAAACTTTAGTATCGAGTTTAGCATAGGCCAGATCTCCCTGGAGCTACGGTACGTGGTACCATTCCTTCATCTTTGGGACTGATCGCGTCATACTCTTAAGAGAAGTTTGCATGCAGCGAATGGAATACCCAGGTGGCTTCGTTTCGGAAGGATATCCAGAGTAGTACCACGTTTGGCGACTTCGTCAGCCTTACAGTTCCCTGGAATGTCCCTCTGACCAGGTACCCAACATAGGTGAATGTTAAAATGTTCTCCCATCTCCATGAGAGATGAGCGACAGCCTGAAGTAGCTTTTGATGTACATGCTACCGATTCCAGGGCTTTTATAGCAGCCTGGCTATCGGTAAGGATATCACATTGTGCTTAACGCAGGATAAGCCTTCGTTGGTCGCCATATTTTCCGCCTGACAAAACGCTACACTGGTCAGGTAGACGGAAGGAGATGCTCAGGATAAGCATATTGGAGAAAACACCACCTCCCACTCCGTTCTCGGTTTTCGAACCATCAGTCGGTATAGAGATGAACAGTATGGTCACGTCTGGCGTCACCACTCTCCCACTGCTCTCGGGAAGGAATGGAAGTCCGGAAGTTGATATTGAAATTCAACTTGGACGGTGTGTAATCGGTGTTTTTTCCGGAATAAAAGTTAGGGGATCTAAGATCGAGGGGTGGTTTGACCATTGGGAGGAATCTTTCAGTCTGATGGCAGCTGACTGTTTTCCAAAAACATCTAGAGGAAGTAGATGTAGGAGCACGACGGGTGCAGTGGGTGGGGTGGTTCTTAGTGCTCCATTAATGCATATCCATGCTTATCCTTGCACTTTTCTCAATAGATTACGGTATAAGGCTATGTTCACCAGAAGATCACACTATGAGTATAGGTCCGACAACGGACACGTAAAGCTAGTGCGTGGTATGAGGTTGGAGTCCATCGTAGATAACATTCAGCGCATTCTTCCGTTGTCGATAAGATGCAAGGCACAGCGTTCCAAGGAGGTCGAAACATAATCTCCACTCGTGGTTTTACACACCCAGGATCCACAGCGCAAAGGTGAGAGTATGAGGTGGCAGTCCGAGGTTGGTTTTGCCCAAAATCTACAGCAGATCTCTGACCCTTTCATTCTAGGATGCCAGGTTCATTAGATTATAAGTACCACACCAGTATTTAACAAGTAAAGTCACTCCCTGACTAATGTACCTTCTGCATTCTGATAATATTTGATATACAATATGCTACATAAACCTCGCAGACAAATTCAATTAACAACTTCAGCTCTCCCTTGTCAGGGCTTAAGTTGGACATACTCCAGCGATGGGGGAAAACAGCGATGTCATCTCACATGTTCGGAGTTCGTCAATTTGTGTTAATAACTTCATTACCAGTACAGCATTTAATCCTTCGTGCTCAACCAGGTACCACGTCCGTCAGACAATGCATTGGTAAGTGCTATGGCAACAGACTCTCCCTGCGTCTCCTGCTGGTTTTGATAAAATGTATTTAAACACCGCAGATAAATTCATTTACCGACTGCAACTCCCCCCTGTTAGATACAAAGTTATGCCATAACACACACCAACAGAGCAAATGAGATACGAAGTACAAAATTGTATCTCATTATTATTTACCCACTCTTAGATTGCATCGCATAGATACCAAAAGCAAATTACCAATTTATATAACTTCCTCTCCAAAGGAATACATAATTTTCCATTTTTTTTTTTTTGCGTATTCAGCTCTGACTTTGCTTGTCAATTTTTGATTTGCAAAGCCAACCAACTTCAGAGCAGGGGGAGCGCAAAAAAAAAAAACTTTCCAGCTTTTCCCAGAAGGAACTCAACTCAAGTTTACCCAAGTCGTTTGCACGCTCTCGATAAAATTAAACTTTGCACGTATACGTATGCAAATCAAATGCAAAAAGGCCCGCAAATAAAAATGGAGAAAAATGAAAAAATAAAACTAAAACGGAAGTGGATGTGAGGCTTACATGTATTCATATAGCATATTTCCAGAACAACCATGTTTCTCTCACTCTTGTGGTGCTACGTGAACAAAATAGGTCATGGCTGTGTTGTGTGTGAGACAGCCCTCCACCGCGGGCGCGCCCGGCCGTCTTTGTTTCCTATGAGAGTGGACTGCGGTCCAACTATGTAGTCTTTTCATTTTTGCATTTATTTCTGCATACTTTTGCATATAAATTCCGACGCTCCTACACAGAGTTTGAATATAAATTTGCTTTCGCTATGCCGTAACCTCTCCCGGCCCGGCCCGTTCCGTCCATCGAATGTGAATCAATAAACCGACGATGATTCTACACGTTCGCTTGGGACGAGCAGCAAATGTGCGAAGCGCGCTACACATATCTCAATTTCGCGCCAAAAAAAATCGATAAAACCCGTTTTAAAGAGCAGAGCGAGGGTCTTTAAAACCAAAACGAGTCCTCCCGTGACTTTAAGATGACCAAAAAGATATGCTAAACAAAAACGAAAGAGAAGAAAACCGACACGAAGGAGTCGCAGTTCGCCGTTAAAGGAAAGGCCCTTTGGCAAAAGGCGAAAGGAGGAATACCTAACGAACACCCAGGAATGAAATTCCAAGGAAACAGGTAAAGAGTTGTGTGGCGAAAGAAAAATATTCGAAATGTGTCGAATTTTCATGAGCGTCCTCCTCTTCGGCCAGTGATACGTTTTTGTTGGAGCGTATCCTTCTTGAAAAACGGGTCTTTCTCATTTTGGAACTGGTAATTTATTAAAATCAGCAAAGAAGGGAAGAATGAAGGGAGGAAGCAATTTTTTTTGAAATTCGATCTGATAGAGGGCATATTTTTTTCCCCACCATCTCTTTTCGATATCCATCGTCGATACCCACAGATGGGTTATACTGTGGTCCCTCCGCATGAACTTCTGCGCGACTGATTTCGTATGTCGAGATAAGGTTTATTTATCGTCGCCAGCGGGAGATGTGAAAAGCATAGCAAATAGACTTGATGTTTCACCAAATAGTGGCCGGAACGTCGCCGTTCCTAAATAGTGGACCGAGGAAGAGATTTTTCTCATACCCAAACCAGGAAAAAAGCTCACGCGTGAACCCAAATGGCCTCAAATGTATCAGTCTTTCTATGGTTCTTAATGGACTGATATTCATCTGCTATTCAGTTTGATTGCTTTTGGCGGCCAAAATGAGCTCCCTAGTACGTATCATGCTCAAAAGTCACTGAGCATCAAAGGGGATACTACGGTAATCTTTACTGATATTAAAGGAGCATTTTACCACTTCAGACCAGAAAGCAAATATTTGTAAAATGATTGCCTGTGCGGTTAGTGGTTGATACGTTGAACTGCTGTACGAGCTGCTTAGGTTCGAACCGCAGCAGTATCCACTGAGCATTTTTCGGAGCACCACCTCTTCTTGGGAAACGAAAAACCTCCGAGAGTACATTGAGAAGTTGCTCAATTAGTCGTTTGAAGTTAGTAGCAAATGTCCCTTTCGTTCGCGTGAAAAATAAACACTAACTCATTGGTTCTTCCAGAGCTGTCTCTCCAGTCTGATAAACGCTTTTCAATTTGCTTTCTTGGCCTCTAGTAGTGACCTGTGGTATGATCAATGCAATATTCACCTGTCATATTGTCATATTGGCGTTTCGGGAACTGCATTGCCGACAAACCGAAACTACGGAAACTGGGTATATGTATTTAGCTCTCACTTTGTGTAAATATATCCCTCACTAGACTTACGTACTTAAATACGGTGGCACTACAGTCCGGGTTGGATCTGGTTCTCAACCAACAAGCGTCTCCAGCCAGCTCGATCTTTACCCAGCTCCCTTCACTTTCGCACGCCAAGTTGGTTAAGGTCCCGTTCCCCTTGCGTGCGCCACCTCTATTGCACCGTCCTTCGGGTGTGGATTCTAAGATTTTCCTGGCCGGAGCATTGGTGTCCATCCGCTCTACATGACCCAGCCACATCAGCCGTAGGAGCTTCACTCTTCTGGCTAAGTCGATGTTGCTGTCGTTGTACAGCCCATACAGTGTGTCGTTGTATGTCCTTCTTCACTATGCAGGTGGGACCGAAAATCACCCAAAGAATTTTCCTCTCGAATCAGCCGAGAGCAACCTCATCCGCTTTTGATAAAGTTCATGCCTCTGCGCCGTACAGCAGGACTGCGACGATTGACTGGTAAATCCGCCTCCATCTCAATACTCACGAAAGCACTAGTGACATAACACTACGTTCTTCCGATTATTTTAACATCGTCGGCGTATCCGAGTAATTGGACGGACTTTTGAAAGATTGTCCCTCTGGTGTTGGCGCGTGAGTTTTGCACAACTTTTTCAAGAACGATGTTGAAGAAGTCGTATGACAGCACGTCACCTTGTCTAAAACCTTTTTTGACATCAAAGGTTTCGGTGAGGTCTTGACCGGCCATGATGGAGCAGCGTGCATTCTCCATTGTCATCCTGCACAGATGGACGAGTTTGGCAGAGATGCCAAAACTAGACATGGTATAGAGTCTCTCTATAGAGGCTGTCATACGCGGCCTAAAAAACCGATGAAGAGGTAGTGGGTATCGATTTGGACTTCTTGGGTTTTCTCCTGGATCTGCTGCAGTGTGAATGTTTGGTCGATAGTGGACTTTCCTGCCCTGAAGCCTGATGTAATAGCCAATTAAATCAAACGTAGGCCTCATCTCCTCGGTTAGACGTTCTATTTTAGGTTTTTGCAACCGATTAGGGAAATAACTCACAAGCTTCCGCGTTATGTTTGGAGACCCCACTATATGGTATCAAAAGCACCATAATCAGATGGTACCGACGAATTAGTCTTCATTTCCTGAATTTAAGTGTTTAAGGGATTCTTCTTCATTGTAAGTTCTATAGAATTCGTATCGTAGGTTGATTGTCTGTTCAAAAATTTTAAAGTGTTCCCCCGAGCAGTCGTCCATCGTCAGAGCATATGAAAAACTTTCCAGTCCTTTGTTGTTATGATCTTGTTTTGCATTCTCAATTACCAAAAAATGTTATCCACAGGTTATGATATATCGCGGAAGATTCACCGCTGTGATTTTAGCCTTTCTTGTTTGCACAAACTGCCTAAAACTTAATCTACAGTTCAATCTCATGGTGTTTGTGCAACTTGAAGTGTTTCTGGTTTTGTTGCTCGGCTTAGATAGAGGATCCGTACGAGTTTTCTAGAACGCTAGACTAGACGCTAGGTCAGACTTTGCGCCGCAATCATCTTCTTTTTAATATGCTGAGCCGAGGTATTTTAAGCATGGCTTGATGTCGCCGAGGCGTTTAAGTAAGGCCTGATGGTCTTTTTGTGATTCTTGTTGAAAACTGAGTCTGAGCCTTTTAGAATTGCGATTGGTAGTTTTGAACTCTCAGTAGCTAGCAAAAGAGAAATTATTTCTGGTAGAGCCTTTGAAATAAAACCGAACTGAATAAAATATTTGAAGGACGCTCAGCCAAATATATTCTCGGTACAGCTCGGTTAACATAATTACCTAGCCCATAGAATACCTCGAATTTGGAAAAAATAAAATAAAAAATGCAGGTCTATTAAGAGCCTCGGGTTTGGTTTAACCTCCAAGCCGGCTGAGTAGGCTCGAGGAATCTCCGAAAGTATAATTTATCATGAAGAGGCTTCTTAATTCGCTGTTGGGAGTCGGCATTGTATTGGTTGGTATTGCCCTGCTCCTGGCTGTCGTGCCAGCTATTTCAATTTTAACGAAAAATGTAGAAGCAGTGGAACAGTGGAATGATGATTCAATGAGGTTCAGTTTTGATTGTTTTTCTCGAAGGTAAAACTATCAACTACATCCACATCTTGGTACAGCTCGTAGAGTTCGCGGTTGTGTCTTCTCCTCTATTCGCCCTCGCATACGGGACCAAATATTCGACGAAGGTTTTTTTTTTCTCGAAAGTAGTTCAATATCTGTTCTGTCTTCCTGCTTATGGTTCAGCACTCGGCACTGTATTGTAGCAGAACTGGCAGGATCAGGGTTTTCATACATTTCGTCTTTCGTTAGGAGTTTTGAACCCATTCGTTTTGTCAAACCGAAGTAACAGCGCTTTTCTAGGGTCAGTCTTCGTCGGAGCTCAACTAAGGTGTCATTCGTGGATTTGATGTTCACTATAAGGTTCGTAAACTCCTTAACAACAGTGACGTTTTGTGCTAGGAGGTGACAGAAGCTTCTTTGTTTGTTCACAGCATATACTTGGTTTTGTCCTCATTCGCTTCAAGGCCAACTCGTTATGCCTGATCTTCAATTGCCGTGAAAGCCTCTATGACGACACGTTACAAGGAACCAATGATATCAATGTCGTTTTCGTAACCCAACAGTTGGATAGATTTATTGAAAAAAGTCCCTTCCGTGTTAACATCAGCCCTCTGCACTATACGTTCTAGCATGAGGTTGAAGAAATCACATGATAGCGCATCTCCCTGCCGAAATCTGGTGCATTTTTGACAGAGCTCAGAGGAGCTGTTTTCAAACACTTCGTGTTTTACCTCTTCTAGTTGCAAAGATCCGCATTAAGTTCAAAAATTACTTTATTCTTCCAAGAAATTACCTTAATGTTCGCTCATTGTTCAAGAGTTCAAATTCCCGGGGCAACAAATAAATTAAAACTACAAAAGACTCTCATGGCAACTTTTCCCTAAACATCCATCAGCAAGTCACTCGTCTCCATACGGTCTGCTGTCAAAGTTTCACAAAACATATCCACTTGACTCCAACTTCAAGCGATTGGCATCGGTCGACCCCTACTATGCTTAAATTTTTGGTGAAACTCTGGTATCCTTAGCCCTTCAAAACAACCACATAAATTACTCAATTAAATTAAGTCGACCGTCACTGTAATTTCATTCGAAATTGACAATGACGACGACGACGACGAAGACTACATCCATCCAATCCATCCATCCATCCATTTATTCGTTCCCAAAATAACCGCCTGTGGTGTGGTGGTCGGGAAAAAAATAACCAAAACACAAATTTAATAACCCAGCCCAAGTTACGCAGAACTTGTATCTCATATGTCGGCAAGGACAACAAGGACGACGGTGAAAGTAAAGGAAAACCACGGTGCAATACAAATTTTAATATTTTTCTGTTTCCTCCCGTTCTCTATGCATCCTCACGAAACGAGGGAGAGAGGGAGAGATTGACAAAAGCAATAAGGACACCACACCCCAACAACAAGACGACAAGGATATTCATGGAAGTGAATGCTTTTGGGTTCGTTTTTATGAGATTGCGCTCCCCTTTGTGTTGCGACACAGAGTCTGTGTCTCCCATTACACGCATACAAGATTTCACTCACATCGAACATGACAATTTTCATAACATCTCCTCGCAAGGACACACACACAGTGAGTGGAGCGATTGAAGGATGAGAATAAGTGGACGGATGGATGGTTGGATGATTTTCCTCCTTCATTCTGGTTCTCCCCCCTGTCTTTTGTTTGTTTTAGTTTAGGGATTTCTATTTATTTTTTTCTGTGTGTAAAAGATACTCCTTTGTTGAGGGATATTTTTATTTTTCGTCTTTCTCTTCAATTATTTTTAAAGAAAAAAAAAACTCTGATCCCGACACATGTCCTCAACACAAAAATGTAAAGCAACGAAATGGACATGGAAGGACGAATGGGATTTTCCTTTTTTCACAAACAATTGAAAATTTTAATTTTTAAAGTGAAATTGTGAAAGGAACTAGGAAGTGCGTGGGTTTTTTTCTGTATTTTGTCCTTTTGAAGGGATTAGTTAGAAATAAAATAAAAAAATAAAAGAAAAAATATAGAGCTTAAGGATATTTTTTTAGGGAGACTTTATTTATTTAGTTCAGTAAGTAGTGGGGGAGGTCACTCACTATCTGTCGCTCTGTCATACCAATCCAATCAAAGAGAATGGTATTGAGAGGACTAAGCGGAAGGCAGGATCCAGTTTATCCTTGAGATATACAAGTTACTTCCATTTTGTTTTATTTAATTTGAAAGAGGATTTGTACGTAAATCTTCTTTGGGGGTACAATCGATTTCAACTAGGAAGTGCAGCAATGGAAGGAGGGAGTGCAGACGTCTTTTGAAAGCCATGCGTATTACCTACATATAGCTAGAACGCCTGGATGTGGCTCCCAAACTATGCAGACAAAGAGCACAGAGAGACTATTATCGAACTCCACTGCACTTACACCCTACAGTTCTTGAAATGAATCTGCATCGTATGAGTTCTGGTCCTTTCAATCCCAAAGCTCTAGTGAGGTTCGGTGTTGGGCCTTATTTAAAACTGGGTACTCAAGCTTGTTTGTGGTTAGCTAAGTGTCCAGATGTCCTTTGAATTATTCGCGGACTGTGCAAGATATGCTCATCTCTACTTAGGACTTCTGGACAACGTCCTTAAACCTCCGTTGGGCTTCTGCTTAACTTTTTGAACTCGGCGGACAATGACAATCCTCTATAAGTAAAATTGCAACCGATGGAGATGTTAGATGTTAAAAGTTGAGGTGTGTGTGTATGCATTGCGACCTGTATAGGTCTATTGCGCTCCCCCGTACTCATATTGGCCGATAAGTCTCGACCTAAAGTACCTCCTCCAATCCAAATACTCTGAGAAATCGGAGTATCTGGATTGGGTCCAACGATGGGAGTTCCGTTTCAGAGGAAGTGTACACTTCTAGGTGTGCTTTTCTTTTGTGGATCAATGCTCCATAAGGAGTCCATAAGGAGGTGTGGCGAGGTCTCGTTGGCATTGCTGAGATGCTTCCCGTTAGGAAGCCCGTTAGAATGCGAAGCTGGTTTTTGCTGGTACCTAGCCAGGCCGTGCTCCTCCTTCGGTCGTAGTTACCGAGAAGTTCCTTTGCCTGCCTTAGTCCTGGGAGTGTTTCCCATAATCTCCTTGTTCTGGCTAAGTCTGTTTATCTTTTCCAGACACTCGTAGACCAGTGTGGATCTGGTTTCATTGGAACTCAGTGCCTTGATGGCAGCCTGGCTGTCTAATAGTATCGCGATGTCTTGCTAGTGATATCTTTTATTGAGGCTGATTTGTGCAAATTTTTCCATCGCATCTACCTCTCTTTAAAAAATACTGGGCGATGTTCCCATGGACTCCGAGAACTGAGTTCGGGGCCCGTATACTTCCGCCCTGGTGCCCGTGGTGTTGTGCTCAAATTGATATACTCCGTCGTTCCATTCTAGGTGATGATGGGTCTGACCATCATCCACCTCAGCATTGCTGGTTTCATCCCCAGAATTTTCCAGAGATACGCCTTCATATCGTGAGTGCTTGCTACCGACTACACGTGAGCCTTCCATAGAAGTTTGCTATCCAGTGTTATGCCTGGATATTTGACCTGTTGCTGAAGGTCAATTGATGTTCCACCTAGTTGGATCGGTTGCATGTGTCCCGATGGAGACTCCATCCACCGTCGGCAATACTAACTGTAGGTCCATTCCATTCGTGCAAAAAATAGAACACGCACAACAAAAATGGTTGCGAGTAGATTGGCCTTAGCACTCCTTCTACTTGTCTAGTCAGGCAGCGCAGGCGAAATTTAAGATTTGGGACTTTTTTAGTAAACCAAAGGCTGTAGACTGTTACTTGCGGTGAAGAAAGACTTCTTATTTAAAGTTTGTGGCGTCCAGTCCATTTCAATCACAAGAGAAACGATCGTCCTCTCCACAATTGTCGGAGAAATTGAAATGATTAGCAAAAGCAAAGTGTATGTAGAGCCTACAGCCTTTTTTTGCTGAGCGACCTCGAACTCGAACTCGGGAGCATTCTTTTTAGTCTGCCTACAACCTTGAGAGCCATGCCACAACCAATTGTGTTTGTAAGAAACCAAATCAACCAAATCGGTACTGAGAAAGATGAGCTCTTGCCTCGGAGACCCCATTTCCAGATATCGCAGTGTGACGTAGAATCCAGACAAGAGTTAACGATTTTAGTCTTCAGAAAGTTCTTGCATTCTCAAACCATTTGGAAACTTGGTTTAAGAATTGAGAAATGCCTCTAACGCAGCCTGGCTGCCAGTCGCATGTGCATGTGTCTTGTAGCATAAGACTCATGCACATGCCTAACTAGTAGTAAAGTCTAGTGGTCTAGTGGTCGTTTTTCACGAAGACACAAGCACCGAAGGGCTGGTTTTGAAGGTTAGGCTAGTAAATGGGGCCTTGTGACATTCGTCAATATCCAGTTCCGTGAAGATGTAACTGCCAAGGTTCTTATTTTTGTGCACACAGTAAGTGACGGACAGATTCAATTTCTCCCTCCTCCGTGCAACTTTTCCAGTAGTCGTTTAGACGTCTACCAAGGCGTTCCGTATGATTATTAATGGTGCAGTGGCCAGTAATGATGCCGTGGACGATCCGTGCTTTGCGTCGTTGTTACACATGCTGGATTCAACGTGTATTGTCTCGATTGATGAACTCATTTTCAATATACATTTCTAGCAAGCTTATTGAAGTCTTCGCAAAGGAGAGAGCCTCTTCCACCTGTGTCCTCCTGTGCAAGTTCTTCAGTCCATTTCGTTACCAGGAATGACCAAGTGCCCTAATACCCAGCATACGATCACCGTATTGGGTCTCGATATCTCGTCTGAACTGGTTTTGAAGCTATCCGTGAAGATTCGACTACAGCCCAGTTCAGGCTCAAGCTTAGATGCCCTGCTCCAGATCTGAATTTGTAAGAGTTTAACCGCGCATGATGCATGATGCGGAGTTTTTCTAGCAGATGTCCTTTTTCCACCTCATTTTTTGGGGTAAGGCATGTTTATCCTGGAACAACAACTCTTTCCCAAATAGTCTTGAGTTTGCAAGATCGCATTCATAGCTCTTTTCGAGGTATTGCCCAGTTCAACGAAAAATGTATGCCTTTTAAGTTCAATTTCATTTCTATGACGTGTAAGACCCCTCTGATCCAAGAAATGATAGGAACTATGGTGCTGTCGTTGACCGCATTTTCCACTTTTTTTTTTATCTAGGTCTGGGTTTTTAATATTGAAAAGGGCAGTCCCATTAGCCTGAGGTTTCTAAAAAGACCCACATTTTACAGCTTCAGAGGTCAACGGACAATTTGGTAGGGAGGGATGAGGTTTGATTATTCACTTGCTTGGCTGGACCCCGACTGAACAGTCCGCTTGGTTGATTGGTTTTGGAGGGTGAGAATCTCTCTTTACTCAAGCCTCAGCTTAGTGATTGGAGACTCAGTCATAGGACAAAACCGATTGAGACTTCCCTTCCCCTCAACTGATCTTCATGCCAGTGATCTGCCGCTAAACACCGCGGCTTGATACACTGCACACATTTTTGTACCCAGGCTAATATGACTCGGGAAACACCCTTTGTAGGGCCCATTAGATGCCACAATTTAGTAGTTGTGGGCAACCCAAAGGTATGGGGTGAGACAGTGGAACGAGCTGGTAGACGGCCTTAAGTCAAACCATTCAGACTAACAGAAACAAATGTATTACGTATTTTTATGAAATAAATGAATAGTCAATAAAAACTTAAAAAAATAACTAACTAGAAGGGACTCACTAAGGCTCAAGACTCAAGGCCCATACGGTCGTACCTATAGAGTTCCTTCTGAGGGAGAGTTCTACCCATGCTTGGCTTAGATCACTGTTATCATTGAAGTGATAGTGACCAAGAAGCCTTCTTCTGCTATCAGATAGTGCTGGACAATGGCAGAGCAGGTGCGCCGTGGTTTCTTCTTTAGCTAGATCCAAAAGCTTCCTATATTCATAAATAGTTCCACGCCAGTGACAGTTGGTGCAAATGACGTGCTATGGTTACCGCTGTTTTTTTTAATGAATAAGCCCAGTGGCAGTAACCCTAGCAACACTTCTAACATGTATGCGCATCTTGATGTGGTTCGTGTTGTCCCAACACATCGTGGTAGTTTGTAATGTTTTATGCCACCATCCCACCGAAGCATACGAGACAATGGATATCAAAGGATAAATCCAGTATGCTGCGCTGACCTCGGTGATATGCTCCACCACACTTCCCCTTTTAATCTTTTGATCAACTTGGTAGTGCCTGGATCAACCGAAATAGGGTACATCATACAATTCGTTTCAAACCAATTCGTGTATATTTACTTTATACGTTTTTCTAAACTGCGAAGAGGATTGTACAAAAATCGAAAGCTAATCACCCACATGTGCCTGTTAAAGATCATCCCATACAAGTCAATCGGCTGAAGTCCGAATAAATTCATGACCAGTCAGAAAATAAAAAGAAAAAAAAATGTATACAAAATCATTTCAATCTCAATTCCGTATTAGTCAAGCGCCGCCGCTGAGATGCTCGGGCGATTCGAATTATCAACGTAGACGCCGTAGCATATGCGTCGTATAAATCAAATGACGATTAAATTCAGTCGATGTCATCGACAACAACCGCTTGACTCGGGACACGATTAAAGATAACCTTATTGGACTTCCTCACCCGAGGCCTAATCTTCTGTGATCTTGTAAAATCAATCCCATAAGCCATTAACAAAATTTGTTTAATTTCTTCTTTTGTTCCTGCTCTCTGTGTGTGAAGCGATAAACTGTGGGGGGATTTAGAAAAATTTAACAGAGATGAGATTTTGATTTGGATTTAGATGCATATTGAGTTGAAATTTAAATTGTCTGTGGCTTGACGATATCAAGATGGAAAATGGCCACTGGGACTAGACAAGACAAGAGAGTTTATATTGTGCCATTAAGCATGTCTGGAGTTATGGAATTAGTTGCAAGAGACCTGTAGCGTGGTAGACGTATATACTTCCTGTAATGGACATCCGGTAAACTGGTTGTGACAATTACCAAGAAACGGTGAAATCCAAGTTTGCAAATGACTTGATATATAACAAGACTTTTTCGTCGATTAGCGTTAGAGGCTTACCTGGAGCAATGTTTAACTTCTATTGGAGTGCTGGGTCGTTTATGGCCGCACTTTCCAATGCGACTCCTACGGTATTTTAAGTTCAAGTCCACGATATTGAATTATGTTCAAGAGATTGCCTGCGGAGAAGAACCCGAGGAACCCCCATCTACGTCTTTTCAGACAGCCAAACAGCGCTATTAGCCCTTAAATCCTATACGGTAGGGTTCAAGGTTGTCTGGGACAGTCTCAACCTTCTCGAAAGCCCTGTATCGGAAAATAAGGTTACCGTAGCCTGGATCCCAGGACATAAAGACTTCTAGGGTAACGAACGGGCTTACTTCCTTGCGAGAAGAGGCGTTTGCCGCCCACTCGTTGGTCTCGAACCCTGACGCAGGCCTCGGCCAACCCAGAGGAAATTCGGAAAATTGAACCTAAGGCTGTACTGGTTTATTAAAAGTCTCAATATAACCTCTGGTTTAACCATATGGGACACCATAATAGAACTCATAGGTCGCATTGAGCATTAAGGGTCCCTAATACAGAATACAGAATTGTTCTGTCATTGTTGCCGAATAAGTCCAAATACTCCGAGTCGCATTGGGTTTACTTAGATGGCTCTTTAGTTCGGTGTGAACCTGTGCCTCAAATAGTCTCTCAGTTAGCCTGGTCCTTGAATAACTGCCTCCAATTGGGCATTCTAGTTGGTTGATATCCTTTTCTAGCCGTTCGTGCCGATGGCGAGTCCTTCCTCAACTGCGTTCTCCCTTTCGGTTAAATTGAAAGAATCTGTAAGCCATATAATTTTTCGTTAAATCTTTCCCTCCAAAGCCTGTCAACGCAAACGCTCCATACACCAGGACTGATATTATTAAGGTCTAATACAGAGACGCCTTAGATATTTGGAGCCTTCCTTTTTCATTGCCTTCGCAGCCCAAAGATAAAGCAGAAATTATTCTTCGTTAGATATCTTATGAGATGTCGTTGTCAGAAGTAGCAGCAGAGCCAAGATAGAAGAAGTCTCTTACTACAGGGTTTTTCAATAAGAGCGCTACAAAAGTTTTTTTAAATAAAACAAAAACGGTTTTGGATATCAATGAAATTCTTTATTCCTGTGAAAGTACATTCGATGCCATTATGTATGGAACTCGATTTCTTTTGCATGGCCACCACGGGCACGCTTGCAGAAGTCCAGACGCTGAACCCAATTTTCGACGGTTTTCAAGCATAAATCGGCCGATACTGCTGCAATTTCACGTTCGATATTCGTACGAAGTTCATCAATCGTCGCTGGCTTGTTGGCATAGACCATAGACTTGACGTAGCCCCACAGGAAATAGTCTAACGGCGTCAAATCGCACGACCGAGGCGGCCAAGCGACTGGACCATTTCGTGAGATAACACGTTCTCCAAACCTGGTTTCCAATAAATTGATTGTGACATTCGCTGTGTGGCTTGTGGCGCCGTCCTGTTGGAACCACATGTCCTCCAAGTCCATATCATCCAAGTGGGGCCAAAAATATTCGGTAATCATTGAACGGTAGCGATCCCCATTCACAGTAACGTGCCGGTCTTGATCATCACGGAAGAAGTACGGCCCAATGACGCCGCCGGCCCATAAACCACACCAAACCGTAATTTTTTCGGGATGCAATGATGACTCATGGAGTACGTGTGGATTGCTGCCTGACCAATACCGCATATTTTGTTTATTGACGAAGCCATCCAGCCAGAAATTATGACGACCATAAATTGGACGTAGCGCTCTTAACGTTGAGGCCACTGACTCCGAATTTCGGTAGTAAATTTTAATAATTTCGACTCGTTGTTGGCTCGTATATCTTTCCATCATGAAATGGCAAACCTTACTGAAGAGAAATGTAAAAAAAACCGCAAGAAAAATATGGCGTCGTTTGCTGTCCCTGTCACTCTACTTTTGTAGCGTCCCTATTGAAAACCCCTTTGGTTATAACTGTTCATTTTGACATTCAAAGTTAGATGTCCTTGTTGACAGCCAATTTTTCGTTAGATTCTAATTTATCGCTAAGCCCATTTTGGGTGCTTCTGCCTTTATACATGCGAAGGTACTAATGACATTGATGTCAATATCGTCGTACATAAGGATTTGCACAGATTTTTGGAAGATTGTCCCTCTTGTGCAGGCTTGAGAGTTTTATTTTTAAAAGTGACAGCCACCTTGTCTAAATCCTTTTGTTTTTTTTTTTTTATATTAGAGGTCTCGGTGAAATCGTTACCAAGCGGACGGGACGAGATACCAAAACTAGTGATGGCTCGTTTCTATAAAAGCATTCAAAGGTGACCTTAAAATCAATTAAGATATGGTGCGTATCGATTTGGACTTCTTGGGCTTTCTCCAGAATCTGCAGATATTTAAGAGTTTTGTCGATTGTGGACTTTAGAGGGCTGAACCGCACTTAAAGGAGTACACCGGGTTGTTGATAAAAGGTTTCAGGAATTCACACAATAAGACAGCTGAGATGTTGAACGCGATGCTGACGAGACTAATGGCTTTCCAGTTGGTGCAGTTGAAGGAGTTTTCTTTGTTGATACTTAGGTATGTAGGTAGGGTGGCTGTCCGTGCAAAGTACAGACACACGTAGGCCAAGGTAGGCATTTTATCCAGAACTATCCTTAGCTAACTGTCTCCAATTTCGTACTCCGAATTGGATGAGGTCACACCCTTGCGCACGCCATCAGAAATGAGCCCATCCTCTTCTACGTAGTTTCTTTAGGTTGCTATCGAAAATATCCAACGTGTCCATACTACAAGGTTTAATTTATGAATATTTATCGTTCGACATGTCCTTTAAATTAATAGGTTTGATGAGCCGGGCTGTTGGTAGTACATATGTATCTATTTCGTGTGAGTAAATACCCATACCGATCCCAGAGTCAATTTTAAGAACTGTCAGTGTAGATAGCTGTGGTTGTATCGAATTTATCGGTGAATCTGAAGACCGATCTCTTCCATTTCTCGTTGGCAGGAAGCCCGGCTAGAAGATTCTGAAGCTAGGTTTCGGAATAATGAAATCAGTTGTGTTGTGGCTAAATTTCTTGGCATCGTGCCTAGAATGTTTCTATGATTGTAGGTGCCAATGCAGGCCGTTTCTTGGAATTTAGGTTAGTTTAGCTTCGAGTGAAAATCTACACGTCATGCTAACTCGCTTGGAACAGTAAAGATAGGTCCATAGGTTCACAAAGGTCTGTGCAGTTCCCCGTAGAATCAGCTGGAGCTTGTTATAAAGCAGAGCTTGCGCCTGTGGCTAATGTTTGCAAATTCGGCGATAACCTTCGCTTTTTGGTGTATTTTCTTTTGATTAGAGAAAGCCAGAAGGTGAAAAATCGCTTCTTCCTCTTTGTAGGAGTGGTTTGAAACCCAAGGCCAATAGGAGAGTGGAGATTACTTCACGAGCAAGGCAAAAATCGTTGAAGAGGAGGGCTAGCCTATTGGCATGCCTTCCAATAATGCAATGGCCAGTGATGATATCTACTATAGCCCCGGTGTGCTTTCTTTTTTTGGCAGTTGGAGCATTGGGAGATCTAGCTCAGACTAAAATTGGTTAGTTTTGTGGCACATGGTGCCTTCTTCTTGGATTGGTATTGTTAATCGCATTTTTTATTGTTCAGTAGGTAATATGGTAGATTCAATCAATCAATCAATAGCTGGCGTGACAGCTCGGGATGAGCCAAGGCCTAGCTTCTCGCAACCATTCATGTTGTGCGTGTTACATATTTCTCACGAATGGAAGGGATCTGTAATTTATTCCCGACTGCGAACGGCGAATTGAGAAGTTCATTCATGACCAATTATATTCCCGAAGGCTTGTCATTCCCCGACTAGAGGGGGTGGCGTGAAAAATGTTCGGTGGATTTGCCTGGAGCTTGAACCCAAGCCGCTAACACAGCAATCTAAAGCACTAACCACTGAGCCACGGCGACCATTGATTCCATGGCTTTAATCGCTGCTTCACTGTCGATAAGAAGTACGTAGAGTAAAGATATCTCGCGTAAATATCACAGATGAACTTAAACCACGACGAGATCGCGCAGGCTGCAGCCGGGCTTTTAAGATTATTTGTAGAGGAGGGAAGTCTAGGCGTGATGGCCTTTGGAGGCGTACCTTTGTACTTTGTGAACAGCTTTTGATCCTATGCTTGATCCAATTCGTCCCACCACACAAGTAATGAATAGGTGATTAAAGAGGCTATGATAGTGAGGTAGGTTTGTTCTACAGAATGATGTAGATTCAAGATGAGTTTTTGGTCTAGAACCACTCCTTGGCAATTTCTCATTTGAAAATTCAGGAGCTGGCAACTTACAGGTTGACGAACAAGGCCAAGTAGCCCGTTAAAATAAATAAGTAGCTGGCGCGACAGTACGAGGTGGGACTAGGCCTAGCTTTCTGCAGCCATTCACGAATGGAAAGGACCTACAGTTTATTGCCGACTTCGTACAGCGAATTGAGAAGCTTCTTCACGACAAACTATACTCTCTTAGGTCTGTCATTCTCCGATGAAAAATGGTGCCCCAAAAATTGTTTTATGGTTATTTCTAGGCCTCGAACTTACAAGCCTTTCAAATGACTTGTATTCACTGTTGCAATGAATGAACAAAGCTTGACACACCCTATGTGAGAAGCTATACTATAAATGGTACCACATGACACCCGAGATAAAATGAATAAGTTATGAGTCTGAAGGAAAATTATTTTTTCCGTCATCTTTTCCTTGTTTCGTCTCTCGACAGACTCGTCTCGAGGTGAAAGAAAGTGTAGGTACGTGTAATTTATGTAGCACATTTGAAATTCAGATGTCAGAGGAAATGCTAATCGCCGACTAAATTGACTGGATTGACATGGGAACACAAGAAGTTGTAATTATGAGCAACATTAATTAACAGTTGTATTCCATAGTGACAAGCCACCACCAACAACAACACCGACAATGACGGCTAGAACGACTGGAGCAGCGTTGACTATGCTAAATTGGGTTTATAAATACAAAAGAGTGTGGCTTTGCCGGTGCCGGTGTCGGTGTGCTGGTCTATCCTATCTCAAATTTGTTATTTTAATTTCCATCATTAGTTTGTGGCTCATGATTTAATTAGAAGTAGTAGAGGAGATGACTCACAACCGGCAGTGTTGGTATGTCAGTGACTCTTCGGATGGGCAATATATAAATGGCAGAAGACATTAAGGCCATCGAAGTGATTATGGAGAGTTAATTAATTGATTGTTGTTCAAATCGGGACATTGGCGCCGTTAGTGAACCACTGAGGGTTAGGCACGTTTTTTTGTTGGGTAGTAGATTCTATTTTGGATACAGTGTGTGGGAATGGATTATAATCGGTATCTGCTTTAGTTTTGAATATGAAGTAAAATCTAAACCACTAGCGTTGATTAGGTTGAGGACTCAAGGACTTTTAATCAAAGAATCTGTCTCATTTGAACAAGATAGAAAGAAGGATGACTCTGGTTCTAGGGCTGATCCCTTCTTTGCAAGTTCGTCAGCAGTCTCATTTCCTGGCACACCAATGTGGCCGCAGACCCAGCAGGGTTTTACATTGTGTTACTTGCCAAGAACTCTCAGCTCTTCGCGACAGCACTTTACAAGCTTGAATGTAATTTGAGTAGCAGCTAGTGCTAGTGCAGGGAGGTACCCTGCCTGTCTATGAAGTTCGTGATATCCTCCAGTGATACTGTGAGCATTGACCCCAAAATGATTCACTTAGTCAGTGTTTCTTCTTAAACGATATGATAGATGGAGTGTGATTGGTTCAACAATCTCGAATCATATGCTGGTTTGAGCCAGAAGTCGGACCTGATACGTGCTAGTTGATAGTAGGTTGTTGAAGATGGAGAGTGAGACAGTAAATCCTAAAATGTCTCCTAATTGCGTTGATAAAAGCCGGTTTGCCGGTTGTTGCTTACAGTGAAGTCAGATCGAGGCTCATCTCGTTTATTTATGTCTGAGCTTTCCCACATGGAATGATGCAGGTTGGTATCGGCACATACATACATATGCATACATACGTCCGCCTTTACGAATATTTTCCTCTCATAGTGAAAGATTTTTTTTAGACAGCTTTCCACCATTCCACCTTCCACCATTCCACCTTTCACCATGTCACCAGGGTAGTACCTACTCGGAAGTAATTATTTCCCCGGTGCTGTAGGTCTTCACTATGATAGCTGTTGGGTTATCTAAAAAATCCTAAAACATAGTTCAAGTTCTGAGTCTATTAGGACACCCGAGGTTCTTTCGCTGTAATTTTTTTTATGAATGAAAAACTTTGGTTCTTCTTTTGGATTATGTTTATTTGATGTCTTAAAATTTTTTTTCCATTAAGTCGAGAAAATGATATCGGCTAAGTGGCCGCCGCCAGAATTGATGACTAATCGGGCCCGATTTATGACATTTTCCATCACTCTTGCCAGAACTTCCGGTGATAGGTCCTCGCTATATTCTCTTTGAGAGCTTCAAGAATCTGCGGCTTGTTGACATAGACTTCAAAAAACCCCACAAAAAAAGTCGGGAACGGTTAAATAAGGCGATCTTGCTGCTCAGTGCAAATCGCCAAACGAGATATTAGGTAGGTTCGGTTAGGTAGATGGGTTCGCGAGGGGAAAGAAGCCCCCAGCGCCACACTCAGGTCAGTAGAGACCCCTTGTCGTGGAGCAGTACCCAAAGCATTTTCCTATTTGCCCCGGGCTTTCGAACCATTTTGAAGCCTCCCATCCCTTAGTTCTTCGGTATTCTGGAAAAAGTGCCTTGCAAAGGATCTATGTCTGAGGTGGCAGAGACCTGGGCAGTGGCAGGGGAAGTGGGTTGTGTCCTCATTGACTTCCTCGTCTCCACAACCCCTACAAAGGTCGTCTTCACTTAGCCTAAGCTTTTTCATATGATAGCGCAGAGTATTATGACCTGTAACTACTCCTACAAGGATGGAGAGGGTTTTCCTGTCCTTCTGCATCAGTGCATCAGTTTTGCACTGTAATTTTCTAGTTTTCTTACAGGAGTCCAAAGAGTTCCATCTTTCATTCGCTTCCGCTAGAATCTTGACCCCTGCTTCATGTTTGAGTTTACATGGCGGGAGTTGAGTTTTTACTGACTGATCAGCCTGCTCCAGGTCTAGCGTAGATCCTTTCCTTGCCAGTTCATCAGCCTTCTCATTCCCTGGTATGCCCTCATATCCAGGGACCCAGCATAATTTTACCTCATACTGTGTGGCAAGAGCGCTTCGCGACAACACTTCACAAGCTTTGATTTTATTTCAGTAGCAGAAATCGCTTTTAGTGCTGCGTGGCTGTCGATGAAAAAGATGATATCATCACGTGGTATTCAATCGTTAACAATCGTGTGTATATTTCATTCAAAGAGATTTAAGTAGTCAGGGGAACACCCCCTTACGGGGCATATTACCTTTATCGCAGTCTCACGGGCAGAAATTGTCACTGCTAGGACATCCGCCTGGATAACGCTGCTGTGGTTCGGGAGTTTGACTGATCTAAAGAGGCTAAGTTTGTCTGAAAATATACCCGCTCCCACGCCACAATCCATTTTGGATCCATCAGTGTAGAGGCGTTTTGGTTCGCTGGTTTGGTATTGTTCCCCTTGTCCATTCTTCTCTGCTTGGGAATGAGCAAGAGAACGGTATTTTGAAGTCTAGGTAAGACACCGTATAGTCAGTGGTTACTACATTGCCCATGTACTTGCTTAGAATCTGGGCATACCCCGTCGTACTTGACCTCCAGCCATTCGTTTGGCCGATCCTCAGGGCGCTTCTGGCCGCAGATTCCTGTATAAACAGGTCTAATGGGAGCAGGTTGAGAATAACCTCAAGTCCTGCTGTTGGCGTGGTTCTCATGGTACTAGTAGCTCCTATGCATGCCAGTCTTTGTATTTTCATGCCGGCATTGAGATTAGGCGACCCGGAAATTCAGCCCTCAGAATTTCGTTTGTGGCTCGTGCAGTATGCGCCTTTGCTCTATCCTGTTGGAACCACCTGTTCTACAGTCCCAATTCATCCCATTGAGGAAGAAGAAAGTCATTGAGCATTGCTCTGTAGCGCCGTCCACAGTAGACGTTTGGCCCGCGGCGATTTCGAAAAAAATGAGGCCCGATGACGCCTCCAGAGTAAACAGCACACCATTCAGTATCTTTAAGCGGATGTAATGGCTCTTCGTGGATTATACGTAGATTTTCGGTGCCCCAGAAGCGATAATTTCGCTTATTCACATATCCACAGAGATGGAAATAGGCCTCGTCGCTCATGATTTTTTTATTTGGTTTGAGCGTTGGTTACACTCGCTTGCCGGTCAACAGCTAACAGCTGATGCACTATCTGCACTTTGTAAGGGAACATTTTACTGTCTTTCACCAAAATTCTCTGTAAAGACCGCCGATTGATGTCCAATTGCGTGGCACGTCGTCTGGGCGATACTCCGGGGTCCTCTGCGACATCTACAGCTAAAGCTGCGATAATTACAGCAGAACGGCTGCCCCGGGGCCGGGCAGACCTGACAGCATCTCGTGTTGTCCCATACTCCTCTAGGCGAACGGCTAAACGTCGTAGTGTTTTCTCAGTTGGTATCGGACCACCGGGATGTATGCGGCGAAATTCACGCTGCGCCAACACCACCGACGAGTTATTCCGGGTTCTTTAGGAGTATAACGAGTCATGTCTAGTTGACGTGTATTTTGTATTTGTTTACTTCACAAATGTCAAAGTAGGATTGACATTTGCCGACATTTGCAAAAATTTTAGCATCTTCCGATAGGGTGATGACTTTTGCGCCACCTTGTAGTAAGGGTTCCTCCTTAAGAGCAATTAGACCAATGGCATTTATGCTCTTAATCAAGACCGCGGCACCTTTGGAATGATGAAAGTTAATTTGCTTCTAGGAGTCACTTTTCGTCATTATAACGCAGACTGAAAATTTTTCAATAACCCCACTTAGAACGCTTATGCCAGGTGCATCAATGATGTTCAAATCTTGACACTTGACACCGAAGTAGGTCGCATGACAAATATATCGTGACTGTGAATTAATTTTAACTCTCAATGCCTTCGCGGACAACATTTAATTGGACAGAATGACAATTACATTAAAATTATACAAGCAAAACGTGTGACAAAGATTATCAGACAGATTAACCAGCTCAGGCAATATCATAAATAAAAAATTAAAACACGATGACAACGACGACAAGTCGACAGCAAAACAAGTTTCCCTTCGCGACAACATTTTTGCGCAATCAACACATCTGACCCTCCCTCCTACCAGAAACCAGGAGACACTATAAAATTCCTGTTTTCGCTTCCATCGTTTCTTGTAAAACCTCTTCCAGTTCCCACCGGGAGAACTGCTTTTAATTTTCGCCGACAAAAACTAACCTCAAACGTCGTCAGCATTAACATCACTTCATCATCGTCATCAACAATAGCTTTAGCTCCAGCTGCAGCAGGAAAGCAGCACAGGCAGACCACAGGATTAAAACAAAAAAAAAAAAAAACACAAAGAAGCACAAACAAGGCACGGTGTGCATTGCCTTGCAAAATTCATTAGGTCAAAGGGGTACTTCTCGAATGAATTAAGGGTCAGTCGCCTTACACTCTTTTATGTGAAAAAAAAAAAAACTGAAACTGGTCGTCTCTCCACATAGAGGCTGGTGGATTCCATTCTATTCTCAAACTGGTTACGGCTATGAGGTGCTGCCCCCAGGGGGATAACAACAAAAAGTTCAACATTTCCTGACGGAGAGTGTGATGAACGTGTCCCTCTTAAGTGAGGCAACTACATAAGTAAAAGTTCCTCAAACTTGATGAGGTTCCTCGTTCACTTGTGTGCCTCCATTTTTGGGTGTAAACAAATGATTAATCTTTAGCCTTTGCTTTCTCGTCTTCGTCTGACTCGTGTAGCCGTGGATACGTTGTTTTTTTTTTTACAAAATCTTTGTGGTAAATTTCCTCATTTATCTGTGAGATAAATAGGAGCAAGCGTACACACCGCTTATTACCCACCACCAACCACTGCGACAATGGTGACGACCTTTTCTGTTCATTCTGTAACTGCTGCGGGGTGGAACAGACCCAGATAGAAGCCATGTCGAGGAGATCTTTACGGTCATAAAAAACACAAAAAAGTTGCTGTAACGGTACGAGGAGATATATACCACTAAACTTTCATAAAACAATAAAAAATTCATAAAAGATGAAGATACAACTGACGGTTGGCGGGGGGTACCGCTCTTTTATGAGCCCAGATAGAACAATGGCTTCATTCATTGACCTCAGCTGGTTGGGGGGGTTTTTTTCGTTCCTTTTTTTCTTTGCGTCTTTAAACAAATTAATGGATGTTGAAGTTTTTGTTTTAGGTTTGAGCTACCACTTTGGGGTTATGCAAGTTTGTTAGACATTTGAGGCTTTTGTATACTTTTGATTCCAGTTAGAGTTGATCGGTCAAAACGGAAAGGAAGTGGGATTTATTGTTTATTGTGGGGTTTTATGGAAATTGTCGATTGTTGTATGCCTTAGATAATCTTCACAACAATTTTGGTTAATCGCGGTTCGTTGCTATCAAATGAGATATTGAAAATTGGTAACACTTTTGAGATATTCGAGGTCTGAAATAAAGCAATTTACGTCAGGGACGTGATTTTTTATTTTCCGTCGCAATAAACCAGTAAGTGGTGGCACTTATTGTAGTGATTATCTCACAACTGGTATTATCTACTCTTGTAAACCAACTAATCAAACCGACTATAGGCTATCGAAGTCTGTGGTTCTCATATCAGTCGTAGCCTGTGAATCACCGTTGACGCTTCAGCGTCCTCGGGCTGGATCCTTATGGCCCAAAAACACTCACTATATATCTTAAAAATTAAAGAACATAATTTCATAATATGTTTAAAAACGTTTATTTATACCTTTAAGTTTTTTTTCCATTACTTTTGGAAGATGATATCGGTCAAGTGGGCGCCGCTATTGTTGACTACGATTTGGGCTCTTTTTACCCCATTTTCAATCGTTTTCGCGAGAAATTCGGGCGATAAGTTGTCGCACTGTTGTCAGATATTCTCTTTGAGAGCTTCAATAGTCTGTGGCTTGTTCTCATACAGCCGTGACTTCAAAAAACCCCAAAGAAAGAAGCCTGGAGTGGTCAAATCGGGCAATCTTGCCGGCTAGTGCAAATCACCAAAACGAGACATTAGGCGACCCGGAAACGTATCCTTCGAAATGTCCATTGTCGCGGAAGCTGTGTGTGCGGTTGCACCGTCCTGTTAGAAACACATGTCCTCCAGTCCAAATTCATTAATATGCGGCAACAAAAACTCGTTGATCATTGTTCGAGCTTGAGCACTACGTGGCTTTCCGGCGCCTCTCCAGTTCCAGTCTTTTCGAGGCGAGCGGATAATCGCCCTAGTGTTTTATCATTTGACGTTGGACGGCCGGGAAATTTGCGCCGAAATTCACGTTGCCTCGAAATCACTATCGAATTGTCACGAGTATTCCGCGATCTTGGGGAGTATAGCGTTCCATGGCCTGTCGACGTATATTCTCTTCACAAATATCAAAACAAAACGATAGCTCGATAGCTATCGCATGCTGGTTATAGCTGAATCCATACTTCCATACTAATATTATAAATGCGAAAGTGTCTCTGTCTGCTACGTTTTTACGGCTAAACCGCTGAACCGATTTCGATGAAATTTGGTACGGAGATAGCTTAAGCTTAGGGAATGAACATAGGCTTTACATTTTCAAAATTTTGTAATTTTACAAGGAACTCGGAAAAACTTACTAAAGAAAACGTGTAAATATTAATTTACTCTACAAATAATACTAACATTATGTAGGTATAGCCACGCTTACTTTCTAGGAGCACTTTCCTTAAAATAACTGTTTTTTGCCGATTTCCCTAGAATACCAGTTCTTACGAACACTGACTCATCAACGCCCAGCCCAAACCTTTGTACCTAGAAATCTGAAATTTGGCACAGAGGTTCCCTTTATCATGTTTACAAGGAATAAGGAAGGACATTTCGAAATTCGGCTTCTACAGAGTGTTATAGATTTTATGAAAAAAAAAAATTTGAATTGGATTTTGGAGTTGAAATTTGGTGATTTAATCCTAGATCAGAAATAACTAAACAGGTGCTTTACCGTTTTTCAAAATGATAACTGTGGGCCAAGATACAGGGCGTTAAAGTTTGGCCATTTATAGTAATGCGCAACCATAGTCAGCTGCACATATCGTTTCGTGGTCGTGTGTTGTTTTTGTTTTGCTAAGTTGTACAAGGGTAGTTTTTTTTTTTCATTTTTCTTAGTTGCTGTTTTTCCTCACTCATCACGATATCTACATACATATGTATGTACATATATGATGGAAATATGTATTTTTGCGTTTGTCGGATTTAGTTGAAACTTAGCACAAATATTCTACAATACATAATCCTACCTATTTTGCAAAAGTTTGTAGAAAATCATGTGCACATGTATGCATGTATATTCTTGATAAAACTGTTGTGGGCCATGACTAGAGAAGAAAGGAATACAGCCGTTGCTACCCCAGGTACTGCAGCTACCTTGATTGCAGAAGATATGGCGGGTTACTCTACCTTCTCAAAGCTTCTCAAACTAAGTCATTCTGAGTCTACGCTTTATAGCATCTCAAAGCAGAATGACTTGGATCAGGTGCTTCGGGAAGTCAAAGTTATAGTGTATGATGAGTGTACCATTGCTCATAGAAAGGTATTGGGGATCGTAATAGGACGCTCCGGCAGTGCTTGTGGCTGGTGGCTTCAGACAGACCAAGCAGTCTGTTGTCCCACGGGGGACACGACAAATGGAGTGAAGGCCTGTCTAAAGTCACCCATCTGATAGCCTTATATCAAAATCCTGTCATTGAGAGTTAACATACATTCATGTCCATCTTCAACGTGACTTGAGGGCAGAGGAGTTTTCTAACTTATTTCTTGATATTGGTGATGGAAAGAGGAGGAAAGAATAAATATACCAAATAACCCTCGGTATGGCGATGTTATGGGAGATATGATTATTTTCACTGGCAGAATATAATGTACCTAAACGTTCCTTAGTTTGGAGTTCATGGCTGAGCTCTTTCAGAGCTATTTTCACTCAAATAAACGACTCAGCCAATACTATCAACAATTTTCTGCTGGAGAAGTTGCCAACTGAGAGTATAAAGTATGAATCTCTGGACTCGGAAATGAAACTTGAGGATGCTGTATAACAACCTTTAGAGTTATTGCACATTTTCGATCCACCAGAAAACCCACGCCACATCTTCAACTTCAAAGTTCTTGCCCAATCTAAACCCTCTAAACCTGTGTAGGTGAGTACCACGTTATCGAAACCAGGAATTTCAGAGTTAATCAGAGAAAACCCGTCTTCATCCCCCGCATTTCTCTGATCCCGTCAGACTACCACTTTGAGTTCAAACGTCTGCAATTCTCTTTTGAGGTTTGATGAACATCAATAAGGTACATAGGCAGAGTTTGAAAGTGGAAAATGTAGACCTGAGGAGTGACGGTTTCTCCCATAGCGAGCCAATTCAACTGACAGCCTGGTCATCCTCGACCCAGAAAGAAAAACCAGAAATGATGTTCAAAGGGACGCCTTAAAGAATTAATATGAGAAATTAAGAGTCTATACTTACTCATCAATGTCTTGAAACCCGGGGAAGGATATAGGGAGTAATAAGACGTCTTGTAGTATGATATAAATCAATTTTCCTGTGATGCCGGTACAAGTGTTCGGTATCAATTTGTGGATCTTAAATCACAAAATAGTTTCACCTTTGCTGCTATTTATTTATATCTCGAGTTCTTTTAACATTCCTGCGCATTCTTGATGACGTAAGAGTTTTTGGGTTTCTAACTTTACGTAAATGTATATTTTCTGTTTTTCGTCTGCCAGAATATCGATTTGGGACTAATACCCATCTACAACAGTGCTATCCATATAGATAGTCAAGTCGTTCTTCCGACTCACTATCTTTACCGTGTTGGGTGCCTGTGGTCACTGTGGACTGCAAGGAAATGAACATGCAGACGAACTGGCTAGGAAAGGTGCTATGTAATAAAACACTTTGGAGAGCTAGGTACCATAGATTAGATAAAAAATCTTCAGGTTTTGTGAGAAAGTGAAACTCTTCTAGGAAACTGTTATTGATCGCAGTGGACCCATATGGACAGCTCTGCTTCACAACCCTCTTTTACCTATCTCAACCTAATCGAGACCTTGAAAATTTTTCAAAAAGTGTTCACTCTGTCATTTTAGCAATGAAATCTTTCAGAGTTCTTGAAATTCTTTACATTCTTGCAATAGTCGAAAAGAGATATTCTTTTTAGAAAGCCTAATGGCCATCTTACTTACTTACTTAAGGTGGCGCTACAGTCCTGGGTGGACCTGTGCCTCAACCAAAAATCGTCTCCAGCCAGCTCGATCTTTAGCCAGCTGCCTTCAGTTTCGCACGCCAAGTTGGGTAAGGTCCCCTTCCACTAGCGTGCGCCACCTGCGTCGCGGTCTTCCTCTACTGCGCCGTCCCTCGGGTGTGGATTTGAAGATTTCCTGGGCCGGGCCATTAATGTCTATCCGCACTACATGACTCAGCCACCGCCACCGTTGAACCTTCACTTTTCTGGCTAAGTCGATGTCGCTATACATCTCATACAGTTCGTCGTTGTATCTCTTCCTCCACTCACCGTCTATGCAGACGGGACCGAAAATCACCCCAAGAATTTTCCTCTCGAAACCGCTAAGAGCAACCTCATCCGCTTTTGACAGAATCCATGCCTCTACGCCGTATAGCAGGACTGGGATGATCAATGTCTTATACAGAGTCAATTTAGTCGTTCGACAGAGGGCTTTGCTACTCAATTGCCTTCTTAGCCCAAAAAAACATCGATTGGCAAGAGTTATTCTTCGTTTAATCTCAGCGCCGATGTCATTGTCTGAATTTATAGCGGAGCCTAGGTAGGCAAAGTCCTTTACTACCTCAAAGTTATAGCTGTCTATAGTGACGTTCTGTCCGAGACAGCATACACTTCGTCTTGCCCTCATTTACCGCTTAACCTATCTTCGCCGCCTCTGTCTCAATGCTTACGAAACGCACCAGTGACATCACACTGCGTTCTTCCGATTATGTCAATATCGTCTGCGTATGCGAGTAATTGAATGGACTTTTGAAAGATCTTACCTCTGGTGTTGGAGCGTGAGTTTTGCACAACTCTTTCAAGAACAATGTTGAAGAAGTCGCATTACAGCGCGTCGCCTTGCCTAAATCCTTTTCTGTCATCAAAGCTCTCAGTGAGGTCTTGGCTGACCTTGATGGAGCAGTGTGCATTCTCCATCGTCATCCTGCACAAACGGACGAGTTTGGCAGAGATGCCAAAACTAGACTTGCTTCTGAATAGCTTGTCTCTATAGATGCGGTCATATGCGGCCCAAAAACACGCTTATTTGCCGTGTTGTGTCAACGTTTTGTAGGCGATGTTAAGAAGCCTGATGTCTCTGTAGTTGGCGCAGTTCAAAGGATCTCTTTTCTTGTTGCCATCTACCCAGGGAAGTTTGTCACCTTCTGGTGTGAGAAATCTTAACTTTATCAAAGGATTGTTAACGTCCTCACCTAATTAGGAAAACAGAGCTATGAAGTCTTAAAATAGCACTGTGTGTCGGTACAAAAGAACTTCGGTCCCGCAGTAACGCCTTAGCTTTTTTTTTTTCAACATCCATTACATGTATGTATCTATAGCTTAAATTCTAGGTACATCCTTAAATTTTCCAGCTTAAAGTCAAAACACCGAAATTACATTCTTCTTCTCTCGTCAGCTCTTACCTACTCAAGCACAC
This sequence comes from Matsumyia berberina, assembly GCA_917880715.2. Classification (NCBI taxonomy): domain Eukaryota; kingdom Metazoa; phylum Arthropoda; class Insecta; order Diptera; family Syrphidae; genus Matsumyia; species Matsumyia berberina. Next base: position 62,570,352 of record OU862871.1, read on the forward strand.
CTACATGTGTCTAGTTTTCTAAAGACGAACTCATCCCATCCCTACAAGGCAGCTCAAATCCCTTTTCCACGTGTTGCTGTAACAAGGACTTGTTTCTCTTTTCCCTTTCATTTCTATTATCGTTCGTCTTTCATCATCATGAACACGAACTCAAAGCCAAGCAACCATAGCCTGCATCCCTCGTCTCGGTAACTGCCGAATAAGAAAATTCTTAGAATTACATACATTTCAAAGCATGTAAGTGTGTGTAAGTGTTTGAAAGGATGTGCTTGTCTCAAAATATATTTTTATATTTTTTTCATCAATCATCATCCTTAATCTCTCTGACAACATCATAACACGAGGACACACACTTTTTTTTTTTATTCGGTCGTCCTTGAGCTTTGAATGATTGGAAAGGATATGTATACGAGTATCTACGCCATAAAATCAATCAAGTGTGTACATATTACGTTGCTGCAAACTTTCTCCAAGAAAAACACAACGAATTCCTAATTGGCATCAACTTTAATATAAAAGAAAACTTTTCATAAAGTAAAATAAAATCTAAAAAAAAGAAAACTCAAAACTTACAAAGAAGCAAAGTTTTGAATTAAATGGCAAAACTATCTTTGAAAGAAAAAAAAAACACACAACTTTTTCTCTCTCTTCTTGTTCCTCTCTTAAAGATAAAAGTCATCTTCATCCTTTGAAAAGGAGACAAAAAAAAAAACATAGCATACTACACATCCACTTTAACACCATTCTATCGTCCTCCTTGTCGACATCGTTGTCATCGTCTTTTTATACTTCGACATCCTTAAAGTAGAAATTACTTTCCCTCGATCTTTCGCCCTCTTCTCCTTCGCCTAATACACACACGAAAGGAAGGAAAACTTTTCTCTTCAAATCAAAAAGCAGAGTGATACACATATAACGAAAAATAAGGACAAGGATACGGCAGAAGTGTGAGAGACAACGGAAATTCGTGTAGAAATAGAAGAAGCAGAAAAAAAAGGACGAATCGAGTAAGACATGAAATTGTAAGAAAACTATTTTCCAAAGATGATGAAACTTTGATAAAAGTTTTTGCTGCACGTCCTTTTATTTTCTGCTTCTTCGTTTTCTCTCTGCTTATTTGCCTGCCACCATCCACATACTGTTGCACACTTTTGGTGTCTGTGTGAAAAGTTTTCCCTTTACAACATCAGAGAACAGAGCAGACGACTGGAGGAGAACCCTATATCCTTTGCCACCCACCATTCATTCATTTTACATCGTTTCGGGTAAAGTTCCTTTTCGTTTCTATGGAATTCATCTGTACCTTTGTTTGTCCTGATAGTTGTCTTTGCCGATGTTTTGGACAAAGTTGCTTTGATTACTTTTAATATAACAATTTATAGAAAAAAGAAAAGTAGACGAGAGAAAAGTAGGACAACCCCCAGGGGGTGGTTGATAGTGTGACTTGTTTAAGGGCTAAAGGAGGAGAAGTGTAATTCCTTTTTATGGTTTCTTTAAATTTCGGATTCTTTTGAGGAACGCTTCGTGCACAATAAGCTGTAAGGATTGTGTTTCTTTCTTTTTTTGTGGTGAATTATTTGCCCTCTTAATGGGTAGGAAAATAGAATGATTGTCTAGGACAGGACAATGGATAAACTTGGGTCAATGTGCAATGATAATGGTAGTTCCGCTAATGAAGGAGGTAAGTTTGTCCTAAAGCAATTAAAAGAGGTCTCCTTACCCTTTGGGGCTTGTACTTGGTGGTCGGTTACTGAAGAGGCTTTTCACTTGCTTTGTCCTGTAATGTACTCTTGATATTCTTTAATCGTTTTGCTTGCCCTTCTTCATTGTGAAATGCAATATTCAACACCGGTCTTCTAATTCGATCTCTCCGTCTATCATAGGCTATTTACTTCGAGGCTGGTTGTCCCAATATCTGAGTAGTAACCAGTTATTGTTGTGCATCAAGTTAGGTTAAAGGGGGGTGGCAGCTTGATGTAAGGCACCGCCTCACTCGGACCTTCAAGGATAAATTGTGTTCCTCGTTGTGGGACCTACATTTACGTACCTGTTGGGAAAATAATTGATTATTTATTGGTTGTTAATTAGCCCCCCCTAAGCCACCATGAAGCCACCATTCAGTATAAATTTTAAGATGGCCTTCGGTGGCATGGTTGATAGTTGGCTTGGGCCGCTAAAGAAGTAAGCGTCTCGGGTCTTGTTTCTGATTCTGCTGAGGCTTGGGCAGTCGCAGAGAAAGTGCGTTGTGTCCTTCTCCGCGTCTGTATCGCCACATCCTCTGTAGAGGTCAGTCGTATTTAGCCGCATTCTCCTTAGATGGCCCGCCAGCAGGTTGTGGCCTGTGGGGTTGCTGATCACTAGAGCTAAATGCGATCTGTTCAGCGTATGTGTTTCCTTTATTTTTCTTTTATTGAGCTTTGGCCACATCTTTCTTGATATACGGCATGCTCCATCGCTCGTCGGCAAGCCCCCAGAAGTCCAAGTGTATCCCTTGCTTTATAACTTGTATGGGGGTCAGAGCCGTGTAATCGACCATTATTTGGTTCAGTTCCGATCCCTTTCTTGCCAGTTCATCTGCCTTTTCCGTGCCATCGATGCCTCGGTGTCCTGGGACCCAGCGGAGTGATACATTATGTCTTGAGCTTAGGATCCCAAGCTTTCTGCGACAACTCTTTACTACAAGTGACTTGAGTATTGTGGATGACACGGCTTTGATGGCGTCCTGGCTTTCGATGTATATATCGAGGTTTCTTCTCAGGGACACCGAGGATAGTTTTCTCGCGGCCTCGGTTATTGCTAGAACTACAGCTTGGAATACACTGGTGTGGTTTGGAAGTTTTATCGACCGGGCAATGGCGGTTCTTCTGAGTATATTGCGGAGCCTACCTCATTTTTGAACCGTCGGTAAAAATGGACATATTGCCGGGTTTTATGACGCTTCCTCAGCCCCAACTTGTTGCTGCAGGGTATGGCGTCATGAAATCAGTTTCTGTTTCTAGTCTCGCCCATCTAGCGATGATGGTGTGACTTATTTGGCCCTTTTTCCAAAAACTAGATGCTTGCAGTCGTAGAGGTCTTTTTGCTGCTACTTCTTTAGTCTTTAGTGTATAGGTCGAGCGGAAGGAGTGAGAGTAGCGTTTCGAGGGCAGCTGTCGGAGTCGTTCTTACGGCACTCGTCGTACTGATGCATGCTTATCTTTGGATTTTCGTGAGTGTCTTTAGGTTTGTGACTTTTTCCGCGGCCGGCCACCAAATTAGACACCCATAGATTAAAATTGGCCTAATGATGGCCGTATATAGCCAGTGGACAATAGCGGATCTTGGCCCCCATTTTCTCCCAAGGATTCTGTTACATGCATAGAAAGCGATATTTACGGTCTAAAATGCAGCCAGTTGTGCTCCGTTTAGTAACGGGGGCTCATATGTTGGTGTCATTCTTTTCTTGGAAAAAGGACTAACTCTGTTTTTTGTGGTTGACATTGAGACCACATTTCCCGCCTAGTTGTTCAGTGAATATAACGCAGTAGGAATTTTCCTGTTGTTAGCACGACTAAGTCGTCGGCGTATGCTACCACTTTAGTTCCATTACGCTCTAGTTCCATTAAATTACCGTTTACCACTAAGACCCATAGAAGTGGTGATAGAACCTATCAAGTTCCTCTCCGATTAGTCTGAATCTTTAAGCATTTCAGCTTACAGTTATCTGATACATAGTACGTATGGTTAGGTTTGATGGCTTCCCAAGCTGAGGTGAGAATTCGATTAAACAATGCAGCTGTTAGGATGCCCTTATTTCAGCCAACAAAGTTGGAAACGTGAGGTTGGTCTAATCTGTTGTAAGATGAACGCTAACTCCTTCTCCAGGAAGCTCAACGATTGGCATGTCTTGCTATTGCAGGTGCACTTAGAGCTTCCTCCACTGTTAAGCTCCAAACTACACTTCCTCCCATTAGATTTTTATGGCATGCATCATTCCACGAAGTCGAGCTCAAGCTTTTTGTAACTGATGGATATACCATAGAAGTAAACTGAGCTTTTAAAAGTGAATTCTGAGCCTTATCTGACAAGCCCGTCAGTACAATCTGTCTTCGATGCCCTTGTCTCCGGGTATCCAATTGATTGTCATTTCCTTGTGGACAACTAAGTGCTCCACGTAGACAACAGGTGCTCCGGTCAGATTCTTGCTATGACTGGCCAGTGGCAGGCTGATTTTGGGCTCATATTCCCAGGTCGTTATTGTTATTTTTTGTGGGGAGCGGCTTAGCAATGGTTTCGGTCACTCTAGCACTGCGGTCTCATAACTTGTGCCCTCCCATCTGTTTTGAGCATTTTGTCTGCTCCAGAGGATGTCAGGAAGCTAATCAGCCACTACGGGTGGAGCATGACAAGCGCCGTTGATGAAACGAGATAACTGCTTAGGGTCCGCTGCCCAGTTCATTGTAGCAGGCGTAAATAATGGCATGCCACGTGCCTAGGTAGATTGGACTAAGCTAGAAATGCTCCAATTGACACCGCAACGTTAAAATGATCCCAATTCAGTTCCGTCCTTCGTGTCCTTAGGGAGCACTGCTAGCACAATAGATCTTACAGGTAGCACTGTATCCAGGCCTCAGAAGCGTACTGTCCTATAAGTTTACATGTTGAAAACTGGGTTGGGCCTCATTTCCAATGATTTTTGCAGGACCCTCCGAAAAAAGGATGAGGAAGAATCGATCCCTCACATCTATGTGCCCGTCCAACCCTGCTCAAAGGAAGTTTCTCACCTATTAGCTCCGAAGATCTTGGCGATCTGATGAATATTAACGTCAGTAGCACGTCATACGCAAACCGAGCGCTTACAATAGTGATGGACCTGTTGGAATCACAATCCTTAGTCCATTCTTTAAACTCTTGTACAGACAGCTACACTTATCTAACCTAGTTCTGCTTCACTGTTCGAACAGTTCTCCTCCTTGTTTTGATCCAGTGTTCCACGGGAACTCCGGCTCTTCTGAAAATGTAACGATTGAATCTATGTAGGTGAATCGCAAGTTCTACTGGTCGTTTTCAGTATACCACCTCACTGTAACTTTCTCAGGGAGAGCCTATTGTCGCGGTAATTGATCTGCCATTCTATAGCTCCTGATCAGTATCTCATAGATCCATTTGAAAATCGTTTGGTGCAGTAGACCCTCCTTTCGACGAACTGAGCCAAGCACTTAAACAATTGCCTGTGTCGCCATATCTTAATTTACAGGACTGTTCTAAGTCATGTCAACTTGCTAACGACTTCAGCTATCATAACTCATCTCTGACAAGTCAATTCACATTTCATGCCATTTTACCAACCTCAGCTTGAGACAAAATTACAATGAAATTATAAACTTTCACCACGCCTCAATCAGTTCGAATCCACTCCAAGCAAGGTTGCATAAATTCTCCAAGTTGCTCGACTACTCCAAAGTCCACTCGGAATATTCCCACGTTCAAGCCGTCATAACTTGTGTTCACCCACAAAGTGACATTTTGAATTTTTTGTTCGCAAATTTAATGTGTGTCAGGGTTATCGCAACTGTCATCGGCAAAACAACAAAAATTTCATTACTAATGTGTCAGTAGAATAATCTCATTTCCAATTCCAATTGCCTGCTTCAATTGATAGGAAATAATCTCATAAATAATTGTTACGACTAACAACAAATTATTAAAACAAAAAATGGAAAAAAGTAATCACATGCCAACCCTGGGTTATCGCTGCGCCGCTGTCAAAGTTCAAAGAGTCAAACGTCAGTCAATGATGTTAAAGTGAAATGTTTACTACATTCCTGCACCGCATTTCTAATCTTTTTCTTTTTCACTTTATTTTTTTTTATTACTCGCTATAAATGAATTCAATTCACGTTTTCAAGTGTGTGTTCCATTTTGGTTCGAGAGAACTACGAAAATAAATTGAAAACACAGAGAGCAAACGCAAATAGAAGTCAAAAGAAAAAGAAATCCAACACTCGCACGCTAGACAACTTGAACTTATACGACCTTCGATTAGTGGGGAGCAAAAAAGGCGCGTTTCCTCTCTCTCGCTTAATTAATTTGCCGACCATAAAACCGAGATACGAGATACTTGAGCGTAAAATGGAAAGAAAAAAAAAATGAAATAAATTGCATATCAGTGCGGTGACAGCCCCCGCCTTTATTCGCGCACGGCTTTGGCTCTGATTAGGACCGTAGGTGATGGTTTTGGTTATCAATTTTTTTTTTATTTCTGCCGTTTTTTATTGGTTGTCATTCAGATGTTTTAATCTGTCCGCACAACTTGATGACTGTATTTAATTTCTTTGATGATCGACGGTAATTACAGTGAGTCACTGTGGAAGTCGTACTGACGGGTTTTTAAAAAGTACGCCTGTCATAAGGAGCGGAATGCGCCGACAGCTATCTGACCAATTATCGGCTTAAATTTAAGAACGCTTGTCAGCAGCTGATTTTACATGACGAATTCACGTACTGACATGTATATTAGTCTTTTTTGGAAGCTATTTATCGCGTCTCTGTGGTTAGTGCGTTGGACTGCTGTGAAAGCTGTTTGGATTCTTTGTGGATTTTAAAAGATCGTTGATATAATGAAGAAACAGGGATAGAGAGAGTATAGCTCCTTGAGGTACGCTCCCATTTATATTTAAGAATTAAAAGAAGTTTATTCCAGATTTTTGAGATGTTCAAAGTTTCGAAACGAAGTCGGTTCCTCACCCGGTTTTATAAGCACACATTTTTCTTTTTCTTTGGGATGCGCGAACGCATTCACAGTGTCGAATTTGTACTGACTAATCCTTGCTTCCTTTCCAACGCTTTCCTCTAAAGGACCATTTTCTTGGCATTTTATTTCAGGGGGTTTTCTGACTTATATATACAGAACTGTTATTCGGATTCGTGTTAGACTGGTTGGACTCCTTTCTCTCTTTTAGTACTCTCAGACTCTTTTAACACGTTGAGTGCCACATGAAACCAACGTGGCTTCACACGAATTTGGGACACTTAGGCCGCGTGAGGCGACATTGGTATCACAGAGGTTAAGATACATTTCGTTCGGCATGTGAGACTGGTTTTTCGTATTCCATGCCTAGTTTTTCACTTTCTTCCCTTTCGCCTCGAAACCTCGATTCAGCACGTTCATAGTGGGCAGTTAGAGGTGTTTACGTCCTTAAATATATACAGGCATGAGCGGAAGCATCAATAACTTGTCAGCAATTGGGTTCGGTGGTACTCAGCTTAACCGTGCCGTCTTTCGATGCATAGCTGGATTAAGTCGCTCAGAAACGTTCTTCCCACTATTCTATGCTATGCATCTATTCAGTTTCTTCGGTAGAAGAAGTTTACTCTGTTTGTACTAATCACTTTGGATTAGCACGAGTAGTACGACTCCGAGCTACATTATGTGGAGCTTCGATGCTATTTTGTGACCATCCACAGTGATGTTGATATTGCTTATAAGAACCGCTTCCATTTTGTGTTCCCCGAGCGTGGAGACTTTTTTCTTTCTGTTTCACTTCTTTCAGTAAGTTGGCAATCAGAATATTACCGATGTCATCGGCGAAGTTTATAATTTTTGTCTCCTCTGGTATTGGAAGGCTCAGCATCCCTTCACACATGATGTCTGACAGCAGATCTTCTATAGCACTGAACTCAGCATTAAGCCCTGTGACTCTCCGCCTGTGATGTGGGTCCACTCTCAGTATCATAAATTAAGACTTTGCGCCGGAAGTACCTAATTAGTCACAATTTCGATAAGTTACGCTGGAATTCTTAAGTTCCTGTAGCGTTATCAGTAGTATTACTTCAGTTTTCTCTAGTGCACTTGCAAGAGCAGGACTACGTGCACTAAACCAATCATTCTTCAACGACCTCAGCGACATCTCGGGTAAAAGGATACAAGGTCTAACTCGCTTTCTAAACTCCACAGGTTGGATGTAGGCACTCTCTTCTGTCTTACCCATTTTCAACAACCCTCATCATCAACTAGGTCATACGAGTGCTAATTAAGTTCAGTTGAACCGCCACATCTACCTACCATGAACCTTAGCATTGTCGGGCATAGTTTTTGTGGAGATCTACATACATCCCTTCAACGTCGTCATTACCATCCTCTATTCCATGCCCCAAGGATTTAAATCAGAGACGTTTGTCATTCTCGCTTTGATCACTTTTTTTAAGTCCTGTTCTTGAAGGTCAGCGTTCCTCCTGGATCGCTGAACTTTGCATGGAGCTTGTAAGCAATTTGCTCTGAGTGCTTTTAATTGGTCGTTCCACAAATACCATGGTGCACCTCTACCGCTGGATGTTCTTCTAAAGGCTGTGAATCTTTCTCTGACTCACTGTATCTAATAAGTTAATGAAAGCTATAACTATAACACGTTTTGCTTTATCGATACCTGATTTAAACCATGCGTCTTTAATCCTATTTTTGTTTTTAATTAATTGGCCTCCATACCCGTATTTGTTTATAAAAAAAAAATCACACAATTTATGCGGGTTTTTTTAAGTTTCTCTGTTCGATTTGTATCTATTTGTAAAATTATACACTTCGAAGGCGTATTTTATTTATGTTCGACCCAATTAAAGTCGGAACAGTTTGCGTTGCTTATACTCGTTTTATTTTTTTTCAACACTCGATGTGTTTATTTATTCGGAAATAAAATGCGTAAATCATTCGGGCGCCTAATTGTAATCGTACCCCTTATCGGTTAAAAATATTTTTTTTTTATTGAGTCTTTTTCATTTCATTGCGGACTTATGTAGATATTTAATCTCGTGTGGTATTTCCAATCAATCACCTGGTTATGTATCTTTTTATCCACCTGAAAATCTGGTTATTATCCAGTTTAACTTGACTTATGATTATTTGCCCACCATATCCAACTGGTAATTTTAATGTAATTTTTTTTTAAAACATTTTTTATGATTTTTATTAGGACTGGTATCGTTATTAATTCATCAAACACTGTGAGGTCTTTGTATGAATGATGAATGGACACGTAGTTATTGTTAATGCTTTTGTCGATAATTGATTAGGTCAACATATGAGGTTGACAATGTTAATTGTATCCTTTGTCGGTATAAAACAGAAATTAATTTTATATTTTTTTTCTCTTTATAGGTAAGAAGTCGGAATTTAATTGTTTTAAGTAAGTTAAGACCTCATGATTATTGTTAGAATATTTTTGTGTGCAAAATTGACCTTTGTGCCAGACTGGTTTTTTTTTTGTTCAATTATCACTTGTTGCGATTATAAATATTTTTTATAATTCACATTATTTTGATGGTTTTTTTATTGGTGCATTTATAGCTAAAATAAATATTTTGTTTGATTGCGTTTTGCGGGTATTATCGGTTAAGTTGTGGGGTTTGTTTATTACGGTCCCACGTTTACGTGTTTGGACTGCTTTTTTTCTTGTAAGGGTGTGTTTAAAGAATTATTGCGGTTAAATGAATATGACCTTCAAATTTAAATATCTTAGGTGGACATGGGCCTAAACCAACAAGCGTCTCCAGCCAGATCGATCTTCAGCCAGCTGCCTCCAGTTTCGCATACCAAGTTGGTTAAGGTCACCTTCCACTTGCGTGTGCCGCCTGACTCGCGGTCTTTCTCTACTGCGCCGTACCTCGGGTGTGGATTTGAAGATTTTCCGGCCCGGAGCATTGCTGTTCATCCACTCTACATGAACCAGCCACCTCAGTCGTTGGAGCTTCACTCTTCTGGCTAAGTTCTTGTCGCTGTACAACCCGTACAGGCAGCTACCGAAAATCATCCGAAGAATTTTCCTCTCGAAAAAGCCAAGAGCAACCTCATTCGCTTTTGACAGAGTCCATGCGTCTGCGCCGTACAGCAGGACTGGGATGATTAAGGTCTTATACAGGGTCATCATAGTTGTTGGATTTTTAGCCTGAAGCTCACAGGGACTCATTCCCATTATTATCGAGTGTTTGGTTCAAAGGTGCCAACTCCTGCCTCAGATTCCATTTTCGAAGCGTCGGTAAACCAAACCACACTTGTTGAGCTCAGTAGAGGTTCTTCATTAGACCAGCCTACATGATCCAATATCTATACCTCAAGAAACCTACCAAAATGGTACTATCAGACCGTAAGGCATATATGTATTCGATTAAACTTTGCTTCAACCTGGCAACAACGTGTTGGCTGTCACTACTATTTACCACTCTGAAGATGTGTTCTTCTAAATTCTCATTTGCACAAAATACCTAGTGGGCCGCATTGCCTTTTGCATTTGGGGGGTCAGTTTGTTCTAAATCCTCAGTTTCGACTTCAGTTCTATAACGGAGTTGATTCACCATTCGAACATCGGTTCTGTACTATTGTCTCTTATTTTGAAGAAGTCGATGCTTCAGTCTTTGCTTTGCTAATGGATGCCATGAAGAGCTCCTGAATTCTTATATTGCGGTATCTTGATTTTCTGCATGTGTTTGGCGGCACTTTTCATCAATCCCTGGGTGTCGTTATGGGCGCCATTACATCAGAAGCAGCTTTTCTGTTTCTTGCGGCATTGTGCTTGACGGAAGGTTAAAGCAAACTCTAGCGGCGGAAAATCTGTCAGTCACCACCGAAACGAGTCCGACATTTCTTTCGCTGCACTCTAGACTCAAGGATAGTTACCTCAGAAAATTGCGAGTGCAAATTCGTTCATTGAATTACAAGCTGCTTATCACGAAATAACAACAACAGTCACTCCCTTACTAATGCATCTCCTGTTTAATTAGATTATGATGCTGCTGTTTGATGTAAACTCCGCAGAGAAATTTAATTATGAACTAGAAGTCTTCCTTGTCAGAGGTAATCCTTCCCCGTGATCATCCGTTGGCGGAAAATGGCTATGTTTGAGTCAGAGACATTTCACATGGCGAGGGTCCGTTAATTTGGTTAAGGGACTCACTCCTCAATGTTATTTAATCCTTTTGTGTTCCAAAGGGAAATTCCTTACCTCTATTGTACGCCAGACGATGCATTGGGATGTGCCATGCCAACAGTCACTGTGAACCATTGCATCTCCTACCAGTCTGACGGAATGTGCATCAATTCATAAATAATTTCATTTACCGATTGCAATTCGCCCCTGACGGAAGCGATTCCATGACAGCAACACAGACACAACAACACAGCAATAGAGAAAAGGCTCTGAGGATATGATTAGTGTGTTGGGATATGGATAGCAATAATACTTTGGGGTGTTCCAAGATGTCCTTTACAATTGTAAGAACGAAATAGGTAAGGCTGATTGGTGTAAAATCCTTTACAGACTAAACCCTTTGTTTATAAACTTTGGGGGTAAACAGTATGTGAAAGCCTCTCAACGAGTGAGACTTTTACGTGTAACAGTCAGTTTTCAACAGTACAAAACTCAAGCACCTTAGTGTCTCCAAAATCAGTCCTTATTGTTTCTACATCATCAAATTCTGAGCCTTCCCTTCATATCGACCTTCAAGTATCAGCTCTGCAAAAATTTCAGTGATTTAGACTAGGTGAACTGGCTACAAGTTTGTTACAAATAAAATCTGACAACGTCGTCCCGTCAGTTTTCTAATATAATCTGGGAACACTCTCTACAAGACGTTAAAATCGTTTGACACTTAGCTTTATCCTTCATTTTTTGACCAACAGCTTCTGTCAAAACTTGTGGGGCATAGAATACACAAAACGCTTGCGTGCCGTCGTTTTTGGAATTCTGCAACACGCTAAACACTCGAAGTCATTCCCAAAAATTTGGATTAGACCTCGTCGGTTCTGCGAATTGTTTGCTCAGGGCTTACAAATCTTCCGCCAGATAGTGTAAGTATCCATAGTTTCCACCGCATGACATGTTTTGAAAAAGAGTTGTCTTACTTATTTACTTAAGGTGGCGCTACAGTCCGGGATGGACCTGGGTCTCAACCAACAAGCGTCTCCAGCCAGATCGATCTTTAGCCAACTGCCTCCAGTTTCGCACGCCAAGTTGGTTAAGGTCCCCTTCAACTTGCGTGCGCCACCTGAGTCGCGGTCTTCCTTTACTGCGCTGTTCCTCGGGTGTGGATTCGAAGGTTTTTTGGGCCTGAGCATTGTAGTCCATATACTCTACATGACCCAGCCACCTCAGTCGTTGGACTATCACTCTTCTGGCTAAGATGTCGCTATACAGCCCGTAGAGTTCGTTGTTGTATCTCCTCCACAAAAAATCCATTGGTAAGAAGTGGGGTCTGCAACCTTGCACCACCCACTGGCTTTACGTGTCAGTTGTCAGACCTACACTCATGTATGGTGTGACCGTCTGGTGGACGACCTTAGATAGTGTTAAGATCAGCATATATTTGCATTAGAGGAACACTAAGAGCTACCTGCTCCATCTGCTCCTCCTACTTCTGCTAGATATTTTTGGCAAACAGTTAGCTGCTAGTACAGCCATCAGACTGAAAGCCTCCTCCCAATCGTCATATAACCATCGATCCTCGATCTTAGATTCTCTAACTTTTATTCCGGAAAACACCGATTGCACTCCGTCCAAGCTGAATTTCAACCTCAACTTCTGGACATCCATTCCTTCCTGAGAGGATTAGGAGTGTGTTGACGTTAGAGACGATCACTCCGTTCAAGACTCTAAGACTCTAAACCGAGAACGGAGTGGGAGGTGGAGTTTTCTCCGATATGCTTAAACTGAGCATCTCCTTCCGTCTTCCTGACAATTGTAACGTTTTCAGGCGGAAATCATGGCCATCAATGAAATTTTATCCCGGCTTAGGCATAATGTGATATCCTTCAAGGACATCGCAATCTTTACCGACAGTCAGGCTGCTATAAAATCTTTGGAATGAGTAGCGTGTACATCAAAAGCTGCTTCAGATTATCGCTCATCTTTCATGGAGATGGCAGAGCATTTTAACATTCGCCTATGCTTAGTGCCCGGTCTAGATAGGGAACTGTAAGGCCGATGAACTCGCCAAACGTGGTACTACTCTGGACATCCTGTCGGAACGGAGGAGTCTGGGTATTCCACTTGCTGCATATAAACTACTCTTAGTGTAGGACGCCATCAGTAAGACAAACCAAAGATCGAGGAATGGTACCACGTATCGTACCTCTAGCGAAATCTGGCCTTTGCTAAATGTCACTCGATCTAAAAACTTGATTTAGCTCAAAAGGTCGGTTATACGCACCGTCATTCTTACTGGCCATTGTCCCATTGGCCTTCATGCCAGAAGAAGGGGCCTCTTCTTAAATGACTTCTGTGGGAGCTGCAGGGACGAAGAGGAGGAAGAAACGATCCTCAATTTCCTCTGCACTTGTGAGTGAGCTATCGCATACAGACGTCAAAAGTATCCTCAGTTTCATCAAGAGTTTTCTGTGGCGTTTTCTGCGTATAGATCCCAGTGGTATCACAAAGGACCTTCCTGACTCCTACCTATCTCCTCCTCCACTCACACCAAAGGAATTTTCCCCTGGAAACAGCCAAGACCAACCTCATCCGCTTTTGACAGAGTTTTACATTGGTCACGAACAAAGTGACGATGTCTGACTGAAGTCGACGACGGCCATGTTCAACCAGATTCGAGCAGTCCCCCGTTCTCAGTAATTCTGTACCATCGACAAATATGTACAATGGTAACACAATGCCGTTCGTTGTACTATCGCAGGCATTAACTAGACCACCCTCTCTAGATTCGATTTAATTGTTAATTGCTGAAAAGGTTTCAATTCCAGACACAATGACGGTGAAATGCTTAATTGAGCCATAGTTCAGTATTAAGGGCGTTGATTCATTAACCTAAGCATAGGTTGACTAAGTTGAGTTTCAGCTGTTGATCAAATGAAAACTGCTATTAGGGGACTGATTGCTACCCTTACAACCCATAGATATTGCACAAACGACTAAATTTCAAACTGCTCATAAAAAACCACATTCATCGTACCTTTCAAACTCCCAAAGACGAAATTCGAAAACAGATCTAGAAAGCTGAAGGCTCGGTGAATGAGATAAATGGATTCCATCCAAAGCGACCAGCAGCTGAATTGACAGCAATAAAGCTTCTTCAATGAAGTGCTATTCTTAACGTCCTCTCCTAACCTATTTTATTAGTCTGAGCCATCTGCACTCTCCCGTCTTAATTTCTTCTTCATTCCAAAAGCGCCAGCTTTTCCATTCCACTTTTCAATTCGCTTCTGCCACCTCTAAGGTGCAACGACACCAAAACATGTTACCCACTTCACTTCTCCTCTACACAAACGACTCACGACTAAGTACCGACTTACAAATGCAAAGAATGAGGAAGACGGAGTTTAGGTTAGGTAGTTGCACCATGTTGTTGTTCCACTTGATCTTTGCAAAAAGAGAATTCCAAAAATGACCCGAAAGTGTTGGCCCCTTATTCCACGAGAACAAACAAAAGAACTCACCAGGTGATGTTTGTAAACAAAAAAATAGGCTGCTCCCTCATTCTCCCCTCGGGGGATAGGCGCTGGCACGCTCAGGGAAAACACTGGAAAATAAGTCAAATTTGCATGTGTTCCGTCAGTCTTTAGTCTCACCGGGGGCTGCTTGTGTGTCCATATAAGAAGTGAAGTCTGTAGGTAGGTTTGACTTCAAACGACCACCTGAAGCCAAACAATTGTCTTTTTTTTTTTTCTTGTGTCCACCAACCCCTCCTTGCCGTGTGTTAGCGCTCAAGGCGACTCGCAATAGTGTTGTAGAATGTGACTAATCCTTCCTCACGACGACGTTAATGACTACTATGGTGGTTGCTGGCATGCCATTTAGAGCGAATCGATTGTTTGGAATTGCATTGGTCAAGTGCGGCCAGTAGTCTCGCTAGAAACCAGATATGAAGTGAGTTATGGCACTAGGAGGGGTGCTGCGGCCACAACTGCTGAGTGAGTGAACACATGTGGCCGCCAAAAGTTTGTCCTAGCGTTCAATAACTCGAGTAAGCTTAGACCGACACACAGGTTTTAGTGCAAGTGGCAAAATTGACTTAAAGGATTATTGTGCGCTTGGCGAATGTATAGCGGTCTAATAGGATTGGATCGATGCCGGCGTGCATTTCATCGGTATGGTGTGAGTATTCCACCCACTCCTGCCTCGAGGGGCAATTTTAAGGTGAATTGATGGATATTTGTGTGATTTATCACATCTGTTGGGAAGTAAAACAACAGACAGCTTGACGGTTTATTTGGACTGAACGGTTGAAAGTAAAGCGTTGCACTTTGGAAACATATTGCTATCATTGATCTGAATTGTCCTTGAACAGTCCCAGGTATTTGTTCCGATTGTGTTTTTATGAGCAACATAAAAACTCGTCATTCGATTCAAACCTGCGTAGTAGAAATTCGTTGAGATTTCACTTTTATGATTCAAGTAAGTCGATTGTCTGCTTTAAGCTGCGTCTTACAGACGCTCAAGTTTTGGAATTCGATTGTCCCGAGCGTTGGTTCCTCCACGAACTCGATAAAGGAGGATATTTGGCTCCACCTGTCATTGCTCGAGATCATTATTCTCAGGACGTTTTCAAGGGTGATGTTGCCCATCTGGTACAGGTGAAAAAGGTGTGGTTTACGTCATCTATTAGGGAGTCGCCATATCGGCAAGCTGGGCTCCCCATTTTTTTTTACGCAAGTAGATCGATGGGAGTCACTTCCGTCACTACGAGAACGGCTGGTTCCGACACCATGCGGTAGGAGCTTGCTAACCGGAAGGCTTCGCGTCTCTGTACTGCCGCCATCTGTTTCCTGTACTTTTTTTTCTAAGGGCATCAGCCCAGATCTCGCAGTCATACAGGAGAATGGGATGCGGGATCGACATAAGATCATTTCTCCCGCTTGCAGTGCGATCACTTACATTTGCCATGAGTCTGCTGAGTAATCTTTCGCTCAGCTCGCTTCGATGAGGACTTTGTTTGATGCCAGTAGGTGAGTTTGAAGTCGAGGGTCATTCCCAGGTACTTCACAGCATTTTTGCTGGTTATTACGTCCGAGTCTATTTGAAACTCCATCGCCGCTCGGACCCATCTCCTAGTCAGAAGGACTATTTCCGTTTTTTCTGCCGCCAGACGAAGGCCATGGTCTTCCAGGCATGCACGAATCTCATCGCTTGGTTAAGTCTTCGCTGTGCATCTTTGGTGTCTCTTGCTGTAATCAACGCGCCGAAATCATCTGCGTACCCCGCCAGGAAAGTATTTTCGGGCATTTCCTTACGGAGATATTCCTTTGATCAGGTCCCAGTATTGAGTCCTGCGCTGCTCTTGCAGTGATTGCCTTTCTTCGGGGTCTAATCTCGGTGTCGTATTACAATTCCCGGTTTTTAAGGTAATCTTTAAACATCCGCAGGAGGTATTGCGGTACCCTAAAGGTGTTTTCGAGTGCATGCTAAATGCACTGTCCAGCTGCCATTAGGACGATTTTTTTCGAATGCTTATTGTCCGGTTGGCCCTCTTGGACAGCCTTAACTACTTCCTCTATTTGTCTACCCGTACTTAGTGTAATTTTGGTTCGGTCAGTTAAGCCACCCCGAATGAATTCAAAAACTATTGAATTTACACAAAGTTGGTGAAGATGAACAAGGAAAAACTTGGCTGCGCGTCATTTCAAAGTCTCTCGTTGGCATGGTGACAGTTTTAGTTTGGGGTGAAAACTGGCACTCCAGCTTCAGAGTTGTTCTACGCTCTTGACAGGAATAATTAAGGTGTGTGGATCTCCTCCAAACTCTCTCCCTGAACGTCGTGCCTCTGTGATAGATTCAAAGATCCTCTGGCCGAAACGCTGGTGTTCATTCACCTACAGCCATCTTCGTTCTTGTATTTGGACTCGCCTCCTCACTCACAGTCCACTCTTGACACATTTTATACCCCTGCGCCGTACATATGAAGAGCAGAACTGGGACGATAAAGGACTTGTACAGAGTTTTAATTATTTGAGAAAGAGTTTTGCTATACCATTCTTTTCCTAGGCCAAAAGAACATATATTGGCCCAAAAGAACAAGAACTCGGTCATACATGGTCCTTACTTACTGGAGCACTTGCGTGCGGCACCTGAGTCGGAGGTGTACTTTCCTGTCCGAAAGCAACATATAAAAGGCTTTGCTATATTATTGCCTTCTAAGCCTAAAGAAACAGATATCGGCAATCTTCTTTTGATCTGAAAACTGAGTTCATAGCGGAGCCTAGGTAAAGTAGACTAAGCCGCTCACTACCTCTAAGTTAAATCTGCTAAGTCGTCGGTGTTGGATGTTCTTTTTCGTTGGCAACACGTAGCTACTTGATTTTACCCTTTTGGATCGCTAAACTTGATTGGTTCTGTCCATCGTGCGGCTTTCATCCTATCAATATCGTCTGCAAAAGCCAACTTTTAAAAGGTTGTGGTGTTCTTTCTTCTTTGTGGGGCTTGAGAACCAATAAGGCCGATTGGTGAAGCGGAACGTCATCACCCTCTTATCTCATCCTGCCCACGTTCACCAAGTCTACATCTGACAGCAAAAAAGGCGTCAAATGTCGAATGTCTCTGCTTGTGGTAGTAGTCGCCATAGTAGATACTCGTAAGTCAAGTACTTATTTGTAATTCTGGCCTTCCGGTCTATTCCAGCTTACTTCCTCAAGAGCGGTTATATTCGTTTTGTAGTGTCCGATGATTTCTGCGAATTTGTTAGCTGCACGCAGTACGGATCATTAAATCGTTATCCTCTGTACTTGCGAGAGAGAAAAAAACCTTTTTTGTTTAACCAGTCGTGAGGATCCCCTTTGCAGGGGCTGCTGTAACGAGGAAGTTAATGAGCGCACAAGTCTCTTTCTCTACTACTCAGACATAAATCCCTTGGAAGACACTTCTTCCAGGATACCGATGAACTAAGCGACGTACCTATCAAGGACATCTGACGGTTCATTGAGACTTCAAGGTGGTTTGAAACCCTGTGTCAAAAGGGGAGTGCTTTGATAATTGCTCTATGAGCAAGGGTTACCTTCCCCTCTAAATGGACATCACAATGGTGGGTCTCTACTGACATGAGTGTGGCACAGGGCGGTCTCTCTCTCCTTTTAAACTAACCTAAGCCCGACTAACCCGTTGTGTTCCACTCTCTTATTCGTCATAACTGCTCGAATAATGCAGATTCGGGACATAAGGGATCTAGAGAAAGTGGAAACCATTAAGGAGTTGACACAGATAGTGCACATGTATCGCTGTTTCCTTAGTGAATGCCGGGATGTCACCGATTTCTTTGTCCATGAGATGCTTTAGCTCCGGTATCCACCTCATAGCCTTCTTTCACATTTTCTCAAAAGCAATGACATAGAAAGTGTTCAAAGTCCCCTTTTTCCTTCTCGCAGTTTGCCTTAGTGAAAAGGGCTCTGTTAGGTGCTCATGTAAGATTCTTTATTTTTTGAAGGTCAATAACCTGGTTTTACCTTTGGGTCGAGCTGGAATGATGATTTTTTTTTGTATGCCCCTGGCCTTACGTTCGGTATAATTGTCGTCCTGTAATTTCCCGAGGAAGGGCTGAGTTCAAATAAAGGTGCGGCCAGTGAATCTCCCCGCAAAGTCAGCCTGTACGTTCGTGACCATTAAAAACCACTTCTGGGTTGATATCCTGAAAAAGTAGCAAAATTTCGCTTGAGACTGAAATAATGACTTCCGATAACTATTACAGCAGCGCCCATCCAAGTGATCAAATTCTACCAATGGTTGGCTCAGACTACAAACTTTTCAATGAAATCTATCGTTGACTTACGAAGGATAATTGTTCTCAATAAACAGGGATGTCAAAATGTTTACGACACAGTCAAACATTTCACCAACCCTTCCTGAACTCCAACGGTTTATCATATCTCCCAAGTCCCAACTCCGAACTAGGTTACGATGCCGCTTTATTTGTCTGCACCGACTCATAACTCTCCACAAGCATGTGAGACATTCCATGTCATCCTCTCGCATGTCGTAGGTGCGACTTTAAAAGTTAAAAAAAAAAACAAAGAATTACCATTTATTACCTGAAATGTGTTAATTAAATGGAACAACGTCGGTTCTTCTTCTTCTTTTTGTTTTATACGTATACAACGTTCCACACATGGCCCTGCCGCGGCCTACTCGTCGCTCCCTAGAGAGCATTTTTGTTTCGAGGGTAAATCGGTCTTTGAACTTTCATGAACTGTTCCTTTGCCTGGTGGTGTGCCGTGAGTCGAGCTGTCGGCACTACTAATTTATTTTAATGTCTACGCTTTGGAACACCGAACACCCGGTATTCGAGTATGTGGCCGAGTGTGTGTGCGTTTAGTTCACAACCACACAATGAAACCCCAAAAGTTGTTAAGTGATTGTTAATTTTGTTAAGAATAAGGTGGGCTCGGTCTTTTGATTTCGAGGGAATTTTTTGTTTGCACTAAAGTGTCAAAATATTTATCGAACTCATTAGGAGGATTATAATCGTATATCTACGTGTGAATGTATGTATCTACA
The DNA here is from genome assembly GCA_917880715.2 of Matsumyia berberina. Lineage (NCBI taxonomy): Eukaryota > Metazoa > Arthropoda > Insecta > Diptera > Syrphidae > Matsumyia > Matsumyia berberina. The sequence continues at coordinate 62,589,806 of OU862871.1, forward strand.
TGCGGAATGTGTTAATAGGTTTTAGGTTTTCCAGAGGGAAGCAGTACATACACGAGTTTGTTATATCCAGTTGCGTTATCTTAACAAACGTTGTGCACTAAAAAGAGGTAATAAACTGTCGACCTTGGACTGGTTTAAGGCACCTGAAGTAGAAACTTTTAAGACGTTTATTGGTAGTCATAATGACTATACTATCTTTCGGCTTATCCAAAAATAACCTAAATGTTTACTACCGTCTAGTCTAATGGGCTTATAAGTGTGTAAATTACTTGGGTAACTATTATTTTTCTGATAATTGTTCCGGAATTTGATAACGTCTTTTGATTCAGGAGTTTATTAATTAAATAAATAAATTTAGTTGTCGATTAGTGGCTTTAATGCTAATTGAGACAGTTGCTGACGAGCGAAAGCATTTGCGGCTTTCTTTTCGAGTACGAAGTGACAACCTTCCAGGCTTTCGAAACTAAAGCCAGTTCCTGGTCTTTTGACTCGAACAAGGTCAAGGGGTGGAATGTGATACGAAGAACTTTCCTCATCGGAAGTGTTTCTGTACTACAGCGTTGACAGTACACGTGTCCTGCCTTTGCGAAGCTAAAAAAGAAAACCCTCGGGGAATACTTCTACGATGATCTTAACGATCTGGTCGAACTCAATAAGAAACTTCATCTCTGTGACGAAATGGTTCAACTCTAAGGGTTAACACCGCTACGTTTGCCCTCCTTCGATGTACTTGTGCCACGTAATACATGCCGGTAAGCTGGTTTCTTCATCGTAGTATCACAATGGGCCAATCTGGTCTGAGTGTGTCCCTTTCTGAGCGGGGGCCGTCACCTAATCTAATCTAACCTAACTTATGGTTATTTTAGGTCAGGTAGATAAGAGACTCACCTATAAAATTCTATTTTCCAAAGTTATCTACCCGCAGAGCTACTTAGATTTGTTGATGAAAGGAATGAATTTTCGTATTGGGATTTAGTATAGTTTGCTTCTGCCGTGAGAAAGCGGTGGACGGTGTCATAGGAGGTGAATGGTAGTTTCTTTTTCCTTTTCATCTCTACAGTTTCTGCAAAAATCATTGAGTTCCGTTTACAGTAACGAGCTCCCTTGACTTTTGACAATTTATTTCAGACCTGGTAAGTCTTGTTGAATGATACCTATGGCCGCTTTTCTACCTGGTGTTCACATCTCTAGTTATGATTATTGGTATATACCCATGCCTCTGCTGTGAAAAAGTCACTATAAACTATTCAAGCGAGGGCTAGCTATGTTGTTGCGTCAGATAACTTTTCCATGACTTGGCTCCACCACTGACTCAAAAAAACTAGTCATTGTCAGTCCGGGACAGTTGTCACGTACGATAAAGTCAGCTTCTGGACTTTAAACCATCGTCTGATATTCGCGTTAATATTATTTTGCTTACAGACAGACATCTCAAGGTAATTACAAAAAAGAAGGTCATCCCGGGGATTTCTTTTAAGAATCAATTTCTGTATTAAATGCTTTGAACTGACGTGCACAGAAAACAGACGTGAAGAAACTCGTAGCTACAAATAGTCGAAGAGGATCTAGGATCCTTTGAAACTAAGTCTCTTAAGACTAATTTAGAGGAGTACGAAAACCGATTTACGCAGAATTACCACAAAAGGCTGCTTTGCTTGTTGAAAAGATTGACTTATAGAAGCCTTTACGGACAGATATGCAACACCGTCATCGCCCTGACAAGACCTACGAAACTGTGCTCCTAAACTTTGAGTGTAATGGTCGTTCTACTCGTACCCGAGGATTGACATCTTCAACAATCTTAAGCCACTTCAAGGTCTCTCTCTTTAAAACCCTTCCACCACCGTCTAGAATAGTGCTTTACCTGAGCTGCTTCTTGTTCAGAGTTCTACAACGAATTTTAGCTTAGCTCAGCTCATCCTCAGTGACTTCTTTTCCCCCTCCCTTGGTCCCTGTCTGGGCCCTACGTTAGGTGTTGGTTGGTCCATTCCAGCTTCTTCCGCAGCATTTCGATGTCTATTGATTTCTGGTCCGTTGTTTTGTAGAGGTATAGTTCAGCCATGGCTTCAGTCCCAAAAACATCTGATTTTCAAAAGCATTCTGAAGGCAGTTTTTGCTTTGTCGATTCTTCCGTCCTTTTTCTCCTCGGTTCTACCTTTTGCCGAGACTAAACCTCATAAATAAAAAATGTAGTCGACTTTCTACATGAACTTGTTGTTTCACTTGACGTTGAAGCTTTGGTTTCTAACCCATTCCGTGTACTGCTACAGCATTTACTCTAGGCTCTGTCTGTGTCAAGGTGTGTTTCCTTACCTGCGACGAATATTCTATACCGAGCTGAGGCTGCTTTCTGTTGCTCGTTGATTGGTTGAAGTGGTTATTTCACCCAATACATATAAACTGCTGTGCGAGCTACGTGGGTTCAAACTCCAGACATATCTACCGAAACCTTTTTGGACAAACCTCCAAGGGCTTCTCAACTCGCCATTCGGAGTCCACCATAAATTGCAGGTCCCTTCTATTCGTGCGAAAAATCAAACACACAAAACATGAATGATTCCGAACTGTCACGCCAGCAACTTAATTTTTTTTTTTACTACACTTTCCTAACGTCTTGATGGAAGTGTATAGTTTCGGCGGCTGTTGACGTTAAATCCGGCCTGAATTCAGCGTTTTCTCATTCCGAGAGTTCATTGAGGTTATCGAAAAAGCTTTTGCCCAGTAGCTACCTAATGCCTTGCTTAGCCTGCCTCACATTTGTTCAGTTTTTGAAAGTGTAAAACGATCCTTTCCTGGACATCTCCGAACAGATCAAGGACCGATCATCAATCGCGTGTTTATTTCAATTCCTGCCGTTGCGACTTGAATCCCAGTTCAACAAAATGGCGAAACGACTTCCTAGGCAAACTCGTTTTAACAGCTTTTCACCAGTTCAGGACAAATTATTGTATCGGAAGTGACATAGTATCTAGTTGTCTGGCTGCACATCGGCAACTTGTAGGAGCTTGAGGTTATGGAAAAGATGCCATAAAGTACTCCAACAGTTCACTTTCGAACCGTATTGATATGTCGCAGTCTTTTCTCATCCCTCCGGTTTTTAATTTAAGACTGGGTGGGATAGACTAGGTAGGTAGGAAGAAGTGGCGGTTCAACGGAACCTAGTTACCACTGAGATTTGGCTTTTTGTTAGCACAACTTTCGTAACCTAGTTGACAATGTGTGTTGTTTATGGTGAGGGTGATTAAGACAGCTGAGACTGCCTTAATCCAACCTGTGCCTTTTAGAAAGCAGATAAGATTTCGTATCTTTTTACCCGAGATTTCATTGAGGTCTTGGAAGAATGGTTAGTTGAGTGCACGCAGTCTGGCCGGACAGTGACGCAGTTGGTTAGCCTCTTCCATTGGAGCCTTCTGCAGGAAGAGTGAATGGATTTGTCCTTAAACCACTGCTATCAGGATATGGACCTTTACCGTGTAGAGCTGCTTAGCCAGTTCATCTGAACGCTCGTTTCCGTTTATGTTCCTGTCCCCTGAAACACAGCGCAGTGTGACCCTGAAGCTCGTTTCGGCACTCTTGCACAAGTTTAGTTTAGAGTATTTACAACCAAAGCTTTGCCATTCTGGGCATTAGGTTTTTTTTTCTCTAGCTCCTGGTCTTCCTGTACCGCTGGGCCGCTTGGTTAGTTTTTTTTTTTTTTGTCTAGATGAACCCTTTCACAACCCCGGAGTCCATCAGTAGTGATGAACTCGTACCGGATCAACCACCTTCGTAAGGAATTCGTCAACCAAATATATTCCCTCGCGGAACCACTATTAGGTAGTTGCAGGTTCTTTGGAATTCTTGAAAAAATGTCCCAAACGACTTGGCCCACTGAGGTATTCGCTGTTCTTTTTCACGTACGGGTGTGTACTTAATTCAGTCAATATAAGCGTTTTCATTTCATCAACTTCCGTTTCTGACATGAGTTATATGATGGCATGTCCAAGATCGTTTAAATCATAAAATTGAACTCAAAAACGTGGTCTGCAATCGAAACTGGTAATAATCGCCAGGTGAAGAAGCACAAACCAAAAGCAAAACCACTTAAATTCATCAAGTCATCGATTTCCCCCTGAAAAAAAAAGACTCGATATAGAGGACTTCTTTGCGTTTACCTCTTTCCCTTGCCTTATACTGCAACGAAACATGAAACGATATAAATTACTCCATGACACAGCAAGTTGTACAACGTTACCTCATCACCATCATCAGCATCGTCTTCGTCATGATGACGAAAGAATTTATAAACGAAAGGACGATGACAAAGGCATAACCAACCATCGTTGCACTTTAAGTATGTCAGCGCAACAAGAAAAGAGAAAAAAAAAAAACTGGAAACCGAAGACGCCTAAGCGAGAGGCAACAGCCAAACCGGTGGGACACATATCGTGTTCCTCCAGAGGCATGACATGACAATAACTTGTTAGGAATGTATTAACCAAAATACAAGGAAACAAACAATAACGCTGCGTTATATCGCACTCTATTGTAACGGCACACACATAAAATCGAATACTTAAGGCCATGCCTGGTTGACGGTAATTAAAAGAGAAAAAGAAAACACAACAAATCCCCGTGTGCAATCGAAGGACATGCAAATAAAGGAGTGATTTATACACCCGTCGCCGCTTAGGGAGCCAAAACGAGTGTCGAATTGGCCAGGGAGAGAGGGGTATTTGGTGGTGGAACACAATGTAAACACCTGTCGATTGAATAAATTCGGATTCCTGCTTCGAGTGCTGCTGCTCCCTTCTCACCCCTCTGCTGTCTGTCAGGAGTAATGTTTTACTGTTTTCATTTCTTGTTAATTAATGGTGTGTACCCTTCGAGCTTGTGTCGAAGTGTAGTTAGCCACCGAGAGCTCATCATAGGGCACACGAGTGTATAACCCTCGTGGCAAGTGGTAATTTGAAAATTTTGTTTCTTTCCTTAAACACGAAAAATTTAATGAGGAAAAAAAATGCTGTGCACAGTTGGCACGTGATTTGTTAGGATAAATCATTTGTAACAGGACTTGTGACGAAGCACTTACGTGTAAGGATGTGGGAAGTTTTTGATTTATTTGAATGGCCGAACTCTCGTGGAAGGTTAAGCACTGGAGAAGTGATTGATTGAAAACTAGTTCATCCCAAGCATTTTAGTCACGAAAATCCTTGCACTTCGGAGGCCGTATATGAGGTTTAGTTGGGCGGCATTTAGGGAATAAAGAGTATTGAAAGGTACTTCACTTACATATGCGGTATTATCTATCTCCACATCGAAGATGAATAATTGTTCATCTGGACTTGTTGGAGAACCTATCTAAAGAAAAATCCTTGACACTGAGCTTAGAGATCTTTTTTTTTTGTCGGGTTTTGAAACGCTATACTGGAGCATTCAGATGCAACTGGTCGATTGTACTTCCAGAAAGCAGGACCCAGTTTTTACCCATTTGACTGCAATTTCCTCGATTTCCGCAGAAAGCCGAGAAGGCACTTCAACGATGAGGAGCTTACAATATCAGAACTCACCACATCATCACCGACAATCTGCTACTTGATCCGAGCAATGGCAGGACAATTGCAAAGGAAATGATGCAAAGTACCGTCGCCCTCTACACAGGCGTCGGAGACAGTAGTGTCACTTAAGCCTAACACACTAAGATGCTTGGCAAAAGCGAAGTGTTTCCTGTTAGAACGTCAATAAATTGTGCACAGTCTCTTCTGTCAAGTGGCAGCAAGAATGCCGCTGATTTGTTACAGACGTTCGGGAGCATTCGTTAAGTTTGTCCTGGAGAGCCGTGGCACACACAATTGTGACGCGGGAAGACCCAGCGCAGGTTCAGGTCATAAGAAAACATCCTCTGAATCTTGCCTAGCAAACTCATCAGAGATCCCAGTCTGACAATTACAATTACAATTTACTTTATTGAGACAAGAAAAAAAAAAAATCAATACGATTATTGTTTGTACAAACGTTGTTATAATACGGCCGACTAAACATAATGTCTGGCTAAACAGATACAGGCAAATGTTTTTATACATTTATATCAGAATTCCAATTATATTTAATATTAAAAACGTATTAAGTGTATGCTTGCTCCCGGCATACATAATCAACATGGCTTCTTTGGGCACTTAAAAACTTAATAACTTAAAAACTAAAAAACTACAATAATGACTAGAAGGGGGAAAGGAAAAAAAAATAATAATAATAATTATAACAATAACATTTTTTATACATAAGGGTATAAACACATACGGAACAAAAGCAACAGTGTTTTTAAACAATGGTCTATGAACAGTATGAAACTCAAAAGAAATGTTACCCGCGTAAATTAAGCAGGGATGCTTTCTCGTAGAAAGGAACTAAAAGGCCTCTATTTGCATTTGGTCTTAACACGGATAAAGATCCAGCGTTTAATAAATTAAAAGGTGAGAGATAGTAGTGGTCATCTATAGTCTCATAAATATTCGAATCCAATAAAGATTTGACTGCCGAGTTAGGGTGATGTTTTATACGCTCCAATCTTTTTAACAACAGGTCAATTTGGTAAAACATTAGAGGAATAACTTTTGTTTCTTCGTATAGAATTTTATTTGAAAAAAATGTTTTATCTGGTTTTCTGAATTTTCCGCAACAAAATCTTAGTATCCGTCTTTCAAAGATCTGTAGTTCTTTGGCCGCAGTGGGTGAAATTGTGAACCACGTACAGAATCCGTATGTTAGAATAGGTCTAATTAATGTTTTGTAAATAAGTATTTTTGTATTCGCCGACATTTGCTTGGCCTGCAGTAAAGGTTTTAAAATGGCAGTTACCATTTTTGCTTTATTTAGGGCTTTTCTTGCATGTTTATTGAATATAAATCTTATATGAGCGTTTATGCCTAGATATTTCAATTCATTTCTCAAAGGAACATTTTCTCCATTTATTTCTAACTTAAGGGCTTTACTCTCTTTAACTGCAAGGTAATGTCCTCTCCCACTTGCATTTCTGAAGCAAGTTATACCACATTTTGCAATATTAATTTTTAGACCCCACTTAGTAAAGTAATCTATTAAAATTGGTAATTTTTCTATAATTTTGTTAAGGGCGTAGGATGGCCTTGGGTCACTTGCCAATATGAGAGTGTCATCTGCATACAAAATAGCACCGGGTTCGTCTAACATAGGACTTTGAAATGGAAAGTCGTGAATATAAATATTAAATAAGGTAGGACCAAGTATCGAACCTTGCGCTACCCCAGAGCGAACTGGGAAAAGCTCCGAATGCTCGGAGCCTATACAAATCGAACTACATCTATTTTTTAGAAAACTATATATAATGCGCGTAAGCCAAGTTGGACAATTAAGCCTAATAAGCTTAAAAATAAGGCCTTTATTCCATAGAGAGTCAAAAGCTTTTTCGAGATCTATATCTAAACATACAGTACATCTTTTATTTCTTAAGTTTTGGACAATTTTATTTTGTAATGTAAGTAATGCGTGTTCCGTAGAATGACCCCTTTTAAAACCAAATTGGTTGTTTGGAATGACATGTGACTCCTCACAAAACTTATTCAATTGTTCAGCTAGTACCCGTTCAAATAGCTTTCCTATATTAGATAGTAAAGATATTGGTCGGAAGTCGGTTACATCTTTTGCATTTTTTTTCTTCGCTATAGGTAGTATCTTAGCTTGTTTCCAAATTGCAGGAAAGTAAGCATTATTAATGCAATGGTTAAATATTGACGATAAGACAATATCCAGAGAGTGAGGACATTTTCGCAAAATGAAATTAGAAATATGGTCGATGCCAGACGACCTTTTATTATTGAGGGCTATTCTAAAAAGATTAACAGCAGTCGGATTAGTAAACGGTGGTAAATTTGGGTTGGTTGCAGTGTTTAAATGGTTAAATGATGTAAGCGGTTGAATGAGCTGTGAATCAGAGAATTCATTTACTGCTGACAGAATTACAGTTTCATCATTGTGATCGATTGCTGGTTCTCTCTCTAAATAAACGAGAGAGTAGAATTCTCTAAAAGCGTTTAGTTTATTTTGAGGACCCACCAGCTCCTGTCCGTTATGAACCAGAACATCCTTCAAGATATCAGTTCCGAAGTATTTTCTTCCTGTTATCTTGTCGATTTCCTTAAATGCATGAGGAGATGGCTTTATTTTTTGTAATCTCAACTTGAACGCATTGTTGGTGTCAATCTTAACCCTCTCTCTAATGATTTTACTAAGGCACTGAATTCTAGAGTTTAGTTGACGATATTCGTCATTAATTTGATTGAGATGACGATGATACAGTCTTTTTAGTTGTGTGAGCCAAATATTTCGTAATTTCAATAGCTTTTTAGTGCAATCCGAGATGTTTTGGTATTTTGAATTTTTAGTAACGCGAATAAGAGAATTAGCTTCCACACTAGAAGAAATTCGTTCATTTGTCTGAGATATCAATGCATCTATTTCTAAATTAGTTATGTTCCTTTCATTAGGAATATTAAGAAGCGAGACGCTGTTGTGGAGTCCAATTCTAAAAGCTTCCCAGTTGGTTTTTTCAAAACTAATGTATGTAGCTGGTAGTTGCAATAGAGGAAAAAAGTTCATGGTATTTAGTTCTAACAGAATTCCAAAGTGATCAGACGGTGTAGCAAATGTTGAGCAAATAGATGGGTTTGTCACATTATTTGCAAAGTTAAATGAGGAGGAAATCAAGAAAAAATCCAACACTGATGAGGATCTAGGAAACGTAGGACTGTTAGGAGCTACTAAATCCAGATTAAGAAACGGACCATTGTTAAACCACCTGTAAATTAGGTTCCCATTACTATTGTGGACAGTGTCTCCCCATGTTTGGTGACGCGCATTAAAGTCTCCCCCGATTAATGCCGCATCAAATGAATTTATAAGGGTATAAAATCTATCAAGTTCCGTGGATAGACGAAGCCCAGCATTAGAAGGGATGTATATACTTCCAATTAAAATTGTCCTTAAGGACCCAGTAGAATTACGTGAAGTTATAGTTACTAGACACACTGAAAAGACATCGCTAAGAAAGGAAACTGCGTTAAATTTGTAATTTTGTTTTAAAATGATTGCCGTACCTCTACCGGAATCATTTCGAATTACGTTATAGCCATCAAATGAGGGCTTATGCCTTGCGCCAAGTCTAGTTTCCGAAATGAAACAGATTTGAGGCTTATAGTTATTTAAGATATTAAAAAGCGCGAGTCTTCGCTCAATAGATATTATGGAGTTAAAATTTATCGACATTATATTCAATTTTTGGGGCTGCATTATACAACGATTGAAGCGACAAAGTCTAGATAAGCGAACATTTTCTCTTCTTTAGATTGCAGTTGCTTATACTTGGGCCAGAATTGTCTTATTTTGAGTAAGAGATCGTTAAAAGGGATATTGAAAAGATTATTTGCTTCATTTAAAAAATTATTTATATCGCTTGAATTATGGTTAATGTAGCTTGGAGAACTAATTTTTATGTTTGCACTTCTAGAGGAAATAGATTTCACCTTGTCGGCATATGAAATGTTTGCATTGGTAAATGTATTTACAGTATCTTGTACTGCAATTCTGTTTTTGCTGGCTATTTCCCTTGCCCGTTGAGTTAATGTTGCTCGTTTTTCTTTGTATTTAAGGTAAGCGGGACAACCTTGGTAACTGGCAGCGTGACCACTTGCATTGCAATTGATGCACTTTGGTATAGGAACATCTTGGTGGGATTCTTTGAGGACTTTGAAAGATGTGATACAAGATTCGGAATCATGAGAATCTCCACAAAGAACGCATCTACTATTGTAAGCGCAACATTCACCGGAATGCCCAAATCTCTGACAACGATAGCACCTCATAACCCCTTTATTGATCTTTTTTTCCCAATAGATTCGTTGATGGAGCAAATACCTAATATTAATAAGGTCTTTAGTGGACTCACCTATTTCTAGCTGTACAGTAAAAATATTTAATTTTATGTTCATTTCTTTAGATTTAGAGGTAACAAAAGGTGTAATTTTACTTATTTGGGTGTTAGGAGCTGCTGCTCTTACTGCTTTATTTATTACCTCTATTGGAGTATCGCCATCAAGACCTTTTAACAAGATAGAGACCTTTTTTGTTTCCTTAGGAGAAAATGAAAAGGCTCCTATACCTGTTCCACGTAACCGATCAATGATTAAAGCATGAACTTTTGCATCGTTAACATAGACCTTTGTTTTTCGATAACTCATATTAACCAACTTATGTTTTAAATCATGAACTTTACATTCTGTAGCGGCGAGTTTTATAACATCACTAATAAGGTTACAATTAGCACCAAAAATGAATATAGGTGGACAAAAAGGTAAATTATTGATACCATTCGGTGAAGCACTTGTATTTACGTTAGACATATTTATAGCTTGAATTTCGGGCCCAATGCTCTTAGACGCATTGGTGATTGGGTGATTCCCTGATGGTTCAGGCACTTGTTGGTCAATATCTGCTAATGGTGAAAATCTGTTATTGGACAAATTAATTTCGTTAGGTGAAGATGTTTCAGTAGCTAGGTTCCTTCTTCTTTTCCCCGCGTTAGATTGGTAATTACTTGCAGCTCGTTTAAGATTGCCGATGACAGTTGTCCACTCATTTGAACTTGAGCAGTTATTGTTTATATTCATACCTAGCACGTTGTTTCGATCATTTGAATTGATGTTCTCCTCATGTGTGTGCACAGCTGGTTCGAGGTCCATGACTGTGCATGAGCCTGCTGATGTTACAGCACTTTTATCTGGTATCTGCATACTGCTGGACATGTATAATGCGTTCTCCTCTAGATTCTTAGGTTTGCGAAGGTTCATGTCATTAAGAGAAACACGTACATCTGCATGCGTTTTTATTAAATCATTGTTTTTATTTCTCAGCAATAATGCCGGAATACCACTTTTGGCTTTTTCACCAATTTCCACTTTATTTTAGTTAAGAGTCACTATCTCAATGGTGCACTATCTATACGCAGAAGCCGCGAAAAGAGTTAGTATGGTAAGGCAGTATCGCCAATGAAAATCACAGAAAAAACACAATCCAGAAAAACGTGACTTCGAAAATTTCAATAAAATATTCAGCAATTAATAAAAATGCCGACTTGTTTAGTAGAAATTTCAAAGGCCACCGATCCCAGTCTGACCTGGGACCCAAACAAGAGTCAAAGAGTTCAGCCTTGCCACTGAATTCAGAGAGTTTTTGCATTCTCGCGCTATTTTGGAACTGGTTAAAGGGTTCAGCAAGGCCTTAAGCGCAGCCTGGCTATCGCTACAGAAGCAGATGCTCCGACACTTCCATTAGGATAGCAAAAGTCTCAGCTTGAAAAGCAGATGCATGCTGCCCCAACAAGGAATAAAGTCTGGTGCTATCGACCTCCACGAAGACACCAGCACCGGACCCATGACTGGTTTTGGAGCCATCCGTAAAGATTCGACTACAGCCCCGTCCAGGCTCAGACTCTGGCCGAAGCCAGTCATGAAGGCAAGGAAAGTCGACTTTAAATTTGCGCAGCAACCGAAGTACTGGTGTCATTGCATCAGAAAGGCATATCCATGGAACAAGGGTAGTAGGATAAGTGTCGCGCAAGATCATCATAACTTCAGTGCGGATGATACCAAAAACCGCCTCGTTTTAGACGATAGATTGCTTTGATAGTACAGCCCATGATATAACTATCAATGGGAAGTAGATTAAGCAGAGCCAGACGTACTCGGCAAAGTTCCCGTGCAACCGGACAAGCCGTTCTTTAAAGTGTAGTGTAGTAGGCAATCACTTACGCGAAAGCACCTTCCACCAAACAACCAACGCATAAGCTAGAAACGGTTAGGGATTTTTACTTAGACATCTAGTTCAACCCGTTGTATTCCTCTGATCTTCTGTTGTAAGTTACGATACGATGCTAAGGCCCAAATGCACAGTGCCCTGTAATGTTTTATTGTCTTGGTACAGTGCCAAAAAGCCAAATAAAGGTTCTTGATAAAATTTAAAAACGCTCTTGGTTCAAAATCCCAAGTTTCGAGTAGGACGTTAGAGGGAGTTGTATTTCCAATATACTAGATTTGCAAGTTTGGTAACGTAACAGCCCAGTATTCATGCTGGGCACCCCTCTTGGTGTTCTTCATTCAAGTGTCAGCCATTTTGTTCCCCTCTTTTATAGGATAAAATCGTAGGAATAGGGCAGCTTTAGAATGGTTGTTGGGCTAATGAAGGGAAGAGGATGTTTCCTCCGTCATTCTTAGATCAATGTCGATCATTGTGATGCCCATGGGTGTACAACTCCTGTGTAAAACTATGAACCTATGGGTTGTCAACCCACCCTGACCAGTCCAGTCCAGTCCACGTTGACTTGTCAAAGAGTTCTTCGAGATCTTGAAAGAAATGTCTTTACAGGAATTTAAAACTTAGTTGACAGGTTCTCCAGTGTGATGTATGTATGCTCGTGCACTTCCTCACCGCAGCCACTGCAGAGGTCATTTGCAATTTAAGTTTCTTGACGAATTTCTTGGAATGTTATGCCCGGTAATTATGACTTTTGAAAGGATGTCAGCGCACTTAGACTAGTAGTAGGTCCATTGTGATGCCTGAGGACCTAGGAGGAACTTGGGTTTTAAATTGTGGAACCAGTGGAAACTTTTAGTAAAGCGAACTGGGTTTTTGACATCTTGTTGTTCTACGTTGCCAAGATTGTCAAAAAGACGTCGAGATGGTTGCGTCTTTTGTGAGGGAGCGCAGGACAAGTACAGAAGGTCGTTTTCTCATTCTCCTCGTCCCTGCATCTTCTGCAGAAATCATTAGCAGGAACGGCCAGGCATGTGTGCGGCTCCGAGATGTCGTCTATCATCGAAGAAAATACCTCCTGCCACACCACCTTTGGTTTTGTAGATTTCCAACGATTCTTTCCTAGGTGGTGCTGATTTCTCTTTCTTTCCAGAAATCTCTGGTGGGGATAGCGACATTAAAGTTTTTTCTAAAAGAATAGCTTGGGATGGTGTAATCTGTGTTTTCGGAAATATTAATGTGTTGATTTAGGCTGCGGTTATGTAGCAAGCGCGAGTTCGCGTTTACAATGTGTAGCGCGAGCGTGCGCTAGCTTGAACTTGTAAGCTGTTCGATTAAAATTGAGTTATGGATTTGCATTATGTTATATATTTCCCTGCTATAGAACAGCCTGAAACGAGCTGAATTCCATCTGGCATTTGGTATTGTGGCATCAGTCAGTTCTAAACTCAACTGAATCTCTGGCGGCAAAAAAAGCGTTTTTTGTCACAAAAATCATAAAGAAGCTTGTACATACGTCGTTGTTGTGAGAAGTGATACAGACGTTCATGACGGTATCGCCTTCATTGCAACTTATTTACTTACTGTTGTCAATGCCACAACTATCCTTGTAATCTGGGAGTCTATGAAAAGAGATTGAGAATGCGCTAATAAAGTTCAAGCAGGGTGTTGTGTAGTCTGTGCTTCCAGCGTTCCCTATGTGTTCTTCAGGGATCTGTGCATGACCTATAAGACTAAGTATCCAGCTTGCAGTTTGGCTTGTGCGTTATTCCAGTGCACACCTATATAGATACGTATAGCTACTGCCGTGTAAAGCCACAAGACAATTTTGGGACCAGGACTCGAGGCTTTATCGAATATCCGACTAAAGCTATAATTTAGACTCCTGTTGAGTTTTTAGTTTTTCACCTCTCATTGGTATTGAGCATAGTCAGAGAGGATGTATGATAAGTGGATACAATTATAAAAATTTAAACAAGGATGCGTGAGACCTTGTGTATACTTTTTCTTTGTAAGCAGGATGTAAGCGATAAGCTATTACTTAACTCCAATCTTATCTTTAATTTTTTTTCTATTATTTCAAAAAGGAGTTGGGTATAGCTTCTGTAAGTGCTGAACCTCTCTCGGTTCTGGTTCTCTCAACGCATCTTACAACTTCTGTATTCGATGGAGATCTTCAACACGGTTTCTGCTGTTGGCGATAATTTCCACCCTAAATCTCCATCACCTTCATAACCTACATATTGTTACACTAGGACACTTGAATAGGGCCAATATCTATGCTTCCATTGGATGGCTGTTGTCAGACAAAACACAATTGGTGAGCTGGTATTGAGCCTAGCGAAAATGATTCTAAGTAACTGGTGGCTAACATCCTCCAGGCTTAGTTATTCATTCTACCTGGAAGTTAAGTTTGACACGTCATCCTTATGCAGTCTGGAAAATTGGTCCCTCTAAATATTCAGTACCGGCAGTGACTCAACTACAATAGGTTAGGTTAGGTTAGGTTATGGGGGAAGTGCCCAGTCCAATGACTGAGCGTTCACGGGGGCCTACTGGTCCATTGTGTTCCCCTTGGGGCCATGTTCCAACCTTGGGTACTAGGTGGGTGGTCTGTCAAACCACCCTGTACTCTTAATAAAATGGAGTATGCTCGTTATTGGTACTTCTGATAGGTCACTCAGTTCTCCAAACAGCCTGTTTCCCATGTGTCGAAGTCGGCGGTTTTGGAGGTTGGGACACTCGCAGAGTAAGTGCTTGATGGTTTCTGTCTCTTCCGCATCCTGACAGCTCCTGCAGTAGTCTGGGGAGTCGATGCCGAGTCTCCTGGCCATGATACCTATGGCACAATGTCCCGTCAGTACTCCTACAAGGATGCGAGTATCTTTTTTGTTCATAGCCAGAAGACGATTTGTTTTGTTCTGGTCTATTCTCTGCCATAAGCTGCGGGATATAATGCAGTCGCCTCTGGCGGACCAAGAGGTATTGATCATCTCCCTCATCTTGTGTTCAACGTTACTTTTCAGTACACCGATAGGGATGTTTATCGATGTGTAGGTGTTCTCTCTTTCCAGAGCAGATCCCTGCCGAGCAAGTTCGTCTGCTTTCTCGTTACCCTCGAAATCGCTGTGTCCGGGGACCCAGCAGATGTTGACCTCGTGGGTAACGACTATTTTATTTAGGATTTTACGACAGGCAGTCACCGCTTTCGATTTGGTACTGGCATTGTCTAGAGCCTTGATAGCTGCTTGGCTGTCGACGAGGATGGTGATCTTAGTTGGGTTCAGTCTCCTGTCATCTATTGTTCTAGCTGCTCTATCAATGGCAAAAATGTCGGCTTGGAAGACACTACAGTCATCCGGCAGTCTGTAAGAATCGTTTATATTTAGCGCACTGCTGTACACCCCTGCTCCAGTGCCTTCCTCCATCTTCGAACCATCAGTATAGATTTGGATAGCTTGCACTCCCGTAAGGGTGTTAGCTTCCCAATCTTGTCTACTGGGTATAAGGGTGGAATAGTTTTTGTCGAAGTCTAAATGTAGTGTGATGTAGTCCGTTTTCTTTTCAAGATCACCATGTCCGTATAGGTGAAGTATCGCCCCGTGACCGTAGGAGCTGTGCTTCCAAGAGCCGGACTCTCTTAGCCTGAGCGCTGCTTTTGCCGCTGTGCTCTTTATGAAATGGTCTAGTGGGGGTAAATTCAACATAACTTCCAGACCTAATTGGGGTTTTGATCTCATAGCTCCTGTTATTCCTAGACAAGCTAGTCTCTGTACCTTTGTGAGGTTTGTGAGATATGTAGACTTCTCAGTTACTTTCCACCATGCTATCGCGCCGTAGGTAAGTATAGGTCTGACGATCGCGGTGTACATCCAGTGTACCACGTGCGGCTGCATTCAACTACAATACTTTGTTCTTCCTTCTACATTTCGGTTCAAGTCCAACATTAAGGTTCAAACCTATAAAAAAATTGTCCAGGTCAAGGTAAAAAAGTTTTTCGCTCGTAATTTGAGAGATATTGCTCAAGTCCATCGAATTTTTTTTTAACCAGTCACTACTTTTCACAGCCCTATGCGCATAAGTATATGGATCCACTCCGATACATCTGAAAATATTGATCCATGCACTCATCTCTGTACGTCTGTAATGCATGTGTTATTAATTCAACCACTCACTATACACGAAAACATGATTTGGCTTTTATTTATCCAAATCCAAAGCAAATAAGCTCCTGTGCATCAGCATCGGCGCTGCCATGAATACCCACTTTACTCACGTCACTGAGCAGGCTTTTGTATTTTGTTGCCCCCATTCCGCAGTGGGATATGCATACCATTCAGGACATCAGGGGTGTTCTTTAATTCAAACGTACAGTTATAGGTTTTTTTTTTTCATCCGGAATTGAGCGATATATGTATGTATGTGCGATACAAGTACGAGTGTTAAATATTAATTTCAATTAGTTTGCCATGCATACTTCACTTGGCTGTGTGCCGGTTCGTGTGCACTTCGTGAGAATATTCATAATTACACACATGCAATGCATTGCTAGGGGATGGGGGGCACGTATAAATAATTAAATAATTTCGTAGCTTAAAGCGAACGAGTTTAATGCATAAAAGTTTTATAAATGAAAACCATGGCGTATGCAAATGTGATATATGCAAATTTATCCTGGAACTGGAACTTTGATTGTGATTTTATAATATTTTAGACTAAAATCGGATTATAAATATTTTAATGAAACTTTATTGCAAAAAAAGGAAAAGGTGGTTGGTGGGTGCAGAATTTAATTTTACCAAATGAAGGTGTGCCAAGACATGCTTGTGATTAAGTTACAATCCGGGATCAACCAAGGGCTACCAACAACCAGATTCGTTATGTGTTTTACCAAATTCAATCAACCACAAGATATATGCCGGAACTAAATCTGGTAATTTCACTTGATGACCGAAAAGTTTTAAACTGGATGACAAAAAGTCAGTTTTCCTATAAAAAAAAGGGTGCCTAGCTTCTTGCAATCATTTATTTTGTACGTGTTAAATTGTTCGCCCGAGTAGAAGAGGCATAGAATTCATGAACGAATCCGAACGGGATTCACTCGCACAGCAGTGAAACACACTAGCCATTCAGCCACAGTGACCACCTTTCCTGAACTGTGGATGGTTCGCCTACATTGAATAGTCGGTTTCATCGAATATATACTTACTAATGATGACGCTGCGGTTCGGGGTCTCAACCAGCAAACTTCTCCAGCAAGAAAAATCCTTACCCAGCTGTCTCGAAGTTGGTTGAGGTCACCATCCATTTGCGCACGCCATCTAAGGTCGTTCTCCACCATAAGAGCAATAGCTGCTACGCAGATAACATCAAAGCTTGTGAAGTGTGGTCGCAAAGAGTTTAAGTTTCTTGGCACGCAGCACAATGTTAAACTCTGCTGGGTCCCTGTTCATAGTGGAGTACCAGGTAATGAAAAAGCTGACGAACTTGCAAGAATGGGTTCAAGGCTAGCCCGAAAGCAAGCGCATTGGACAGCCAAACCGCCACTCTGCAGTCTAAGGGCAAAAATTGCACAAAAAACCTTAAAAGAAGCTAATGACAGGTGGAAATCTCTAACCACCTGTGAAATATCAAGAAGATTGTGGCCAGAATATGACAAGACAAAAACCTGCCAGATTTTACAAAAAGACAGGAAATCACTGTAGATACTGGTGGGATATCACACAAAGAAATTACGCCTGAATGATGACGATATATGCAGGATATGGGGTGACGAGGAGGTCCATAATGACACAACCCATTTTCTCTGTCACTGCCACTACCTTTGTCGATCACATCGACGAACTATTTGATGCGACCGGATGGTTGGAATTAAAGGAATTAAAACCGCAGTAGGAAATATCATGGGTATCACAATCCTCATCAGCCCGCAAACCTAACCTAACTTAAGGTCGTTTTCTTCTGCGTAGTTTCAGTGGGGTGGAATCGAAAATAGTTTGAACATTGGTGTTCCTCCGCTTTCCATGACCTAGCCATCTTATTCGTAGTATACATACTCTTTAGTTCGTGGCTAAATCTTCTCTTCCAGAAACTGTCAACGCAGGTGGAACCATAAACCGGACATAGAACTTTTCTCTCGAAATTTCAAAGTGTGCTTTCATCTGATTTCGGCAAAGTTCATGCTTCTGCGCCATAAAGCAGGTCAGGTTGATGAAGATCTTGCATGTCGTCACCTAGGTTCTTCTGGATAGGGCCTTCCTAAATAGTTATCTCCTAAAGCCAACGTAACAGCGATTAGAGGGTGTACGTTGAATCTCCGCGCTGGTGTCGTTAGCAGAGTATTTTTATTCATTTTTACCTTGTTTATAACCAAACTGAATTTAGCAGCTTTTATTCCGATGTTTGCGGAGGCGACAGTAACAGCTCTCTTCGTTCTGCCAATGATGTCAATGTTGTCTGTGAAACCAAGTTCTTGTACTGATTTGTGGAAAATAGTGCCTTATGTGTTGATCTAGGAATTTCGCACAATTTTCTCCAGAACCAAGTTGAAGAAACTGCATGAAAGTGCATCGTCCTGTCTCAAACCTCTAGTGGTAGTATAGGTCTCGGTTGGGTTTTTTCCGACTCTGATGGAGCAGCGAACGTTTTCTACCGTCATCCCACATAATCGAATGAGTTCTGCAGGAATACCGAAACTAGGCATGGCACAGGAATCGATGAATAGGTGCTGAGTATCGATTTGTAAATCTTGGGACTTTTCCAGGATTTAGCTTCAAATGAAAACGTTGCCAATCATCAAGTTTTCAGGCCTGTACTTGCACTGGTTCATATCTGCGATGTTCAAGAGATTTAGGCCTCTATGATTGGCGCATGTAAGGAGGTCTCCTTTTTTATGGAGCGGACATGTGGTGCTAAAGTTCCAGTCATCGGGCATGCTTTCCTTGGGCCATATTTTACGGAAGAGTTGATGCATGTATCCTACCAAGTTATATTCTGCAGCCTTGCAACCGTTCAGCTGCCATGCAGCTGTTATATGATTCAAGCCTATTGATGGCTGCTTTAACTTCGTTCCGGTCTGGTGTGAAAATTGGTTGTCCTCCATATTGGGATTATTAGACTGCCTAACAGCGGGATTTCAGCTTCTGTCGCCATTTAACAGTCTGCAGGAATAGACATACATTCAGTAGCAGCTGCTACTCCACTAGGGTATTCTTCTTTCTGTCCTTGTAAATTTCAGTTTGAGTCGCGATACCTTCGGTTGGTCTCTTTACCCTTTTATACAAATTCTGGATATCTTTTGTGATGTAACGTCTCTGTATGTCCTCGGCTTAAAGTTCCTCGTGCTTCTTTTTCTTTTTGTCTTTTAAGTACGTGGTTGTGTCTCTCTTTCCCTGCTCATATAGCTTACGAGCTGCTGTCGTTCTTTTTTGTAGCTCCTCTTTATAGGCAACCATTTTGTCTGAGCCTCTGCGCTTTCAGAATCTTACCAGGAAGACCTAAGACATTATTCGAGCCATTCTTGATGGCCTACCGACAGTGCTGCTTCTGGTTTTCTGTGCTTATTTTTGCTGTTGTGGAACTTTCCGACAGCTCTAGGGAAACTTAATTGGCAAAGTCTCTTGTGGTTGGTTGCGATTGCAGCTTTTCAACATTGAACTTTCTCATAATAGTGATTCTGGTCGCGACATTACCGGATATCTAACTTCGCCAAGGTGGCTTTTTTGTCGACAAGCTAATGATCCGAGTCAATACTTGCATCTCAAAAGCCTTCGAACTCTCATAAATCCGGAGTAGTGTATTCCGTCGGTTAGTTGGTTCCTGGACTACGCATTTATTTATTTAATATCGTCCTTGAAACTGAAGAGAGGGATTCCTAATGTGTCGTATGTACATATGTACTTATGTCCGTTGAAAACTAAAGAGATCCAGGAAGAATGTATATATTCACAGTCACTTTGGTCAAATAGATGACCTGCGACAACTTTAGTTGTCATATGTCTATTACGTCAAAATATATGACACGGAGACACGAGAAGAAGACTCACGGTATCCCTCACATCTTGAACTGATTAATTAAAATGAAACTGCGTCATATACAATGTTGCTGCACACCACTCTAAGTAATTCTAGTGTTTGCTGTGAGCCAATTCCTGTTCGAACTGGATTTTATTAGACAAATTAACTTGAATAATTGTTTTCAATCAGCGCGTCGTCTTTACCAGTTTTAACTAGTCCTATGTTTGCGTGACTTGTTCATGACCTGCATCAGCTTTTGTTAACTCAATACATCAGATGAGGTTGATGGAAATTGAAGAGTTGGATTTTAAGCTCTAAACACTTGAGGATTTAATATCTTATACCTCCTCCATGGCATAGAAAGAATGCAATGCCAGCTAAAAACACCAGTGCGGCTTTAAAATCGATCGTAAACTGAGTAAAGTGTGAAACATACTCTGCATAAGTAGGTCGGTATCTAACTCAATGCGTTTTATTTCCTCACTGATTGAAGTTTGAGCGGTCTTTCTCCACTGCGCCGTCCCTCGGGTATGGATTCGAAGATTTTCCTGGTCGGACCATTGGTGTCCGTCCGCTCTTCATGATAAAGCCACCTCAGTCGTTGGAGCTTCATTCTTCTGGCTTAATCGATGTCGCTGTACAGGGTCACTTTGGTGTTCGAGAGAGGGCTTGGCTACTCAATTGCCTTCTTAGCCCAAAGAAACAGCGATTGACAAGAGTTATTCTTCGTTTGATCTCAGCGCTGTTGTCGTTGTCTGAGTTTATAGCGGAGCCAAGGTAGACAAAGTCCTTAACTACCTCAAAGTTATAGCTGTCTTTAGTGACGTTCTGTCCGAGACGTCGGTGTTGGGAATCCTTTCTTGTTGACAGGATATACTTCGTCTTGCCCTCATTGACCGCTAAACCCATCTTCTCCGCTTCCGTCTCAATACTCACGAACGCACCAATGACATCACGCTGCGTTCTTCCCATTATGTCAATGTCGTCGGCGTATGCAAGTAATTGGACGGACTTTTGAAAGATTGAGCCTCTGGTGTTGGCGCGTGAGTTTTGCACAACTCTTTCAAGAACAATGTTGAAGAAGTCCCATGACAGCGCGTCGCCTTGTCTAAATCCTTTTTTGACATCAATGGTCTCGGTGAGATCTTGACCGACCTTGGTGAAGCAGCATGCATTCTCCAGCGTCATCCTGCACAGACGGACGAGTTTGGCAGGGATGCACATGGCTCTGTGCAGCTCCTCTGTATAACTGCTGTCATTCGCGGCCTTAAAATCGATAAAAAGGTGTTGGGTATAGATATGAAGTTCCTGGATTTTCTCCAAGATCTGCCGCAGAATGAATATTTGGTCGGTGGCGGCCTGAAGCCACGCTGATATGGATCAGGTTGCTGACGAACGACTTCAGGCGTTCACACAACAAGATCTTGTAGACGATGAAGAAGATGTCTCTGTAGTTGGCGCAGTTCAGAGGGTCTCCTTTCGTGAGGATCGGGCAAACAATGCTGAGGTTATATTCATCGGGCATACTTTCCTCTGGCCATATTTTACCAATGAGTTGGTGCATGCTCCTTACCGAGTCATCGCCCGCCGCTTTGAACAGCTCGGTAGCTAGGCCGTCAGCACCAGCACCTTTGTTGGACTTAAGCTTTGATATGGCTACCTTCACTTCGTCCAGGTCGGGTGGACGGAATTGTTGGTCTTCGTCCTCTGGGTTGAATGGTTCATTCTGCCTGACAGCGGGATTTGATTCGTCGTCGCCGTTAAACAGTCTGCAGAAGTAGTTCTTCAATGTCCTCAGCATCGACTGCGGTTCTCCTACGATGTTCCCTTGTTCATCCTTGCAGGCTTCGGTTCGGGCTCTGTAGAATTGACAGGTTCTTTTGAAACTTCCAAACCTCATTCCTGCAGTAGCATCTCTCTATTTCCTCGATCACGCGCTTCTCATGCTCTTTCTTTTTCCTCCTGAGATGCCGGTGTTCGTCTCTCCTAATCTGCTCGTAGAGCTCGCGAGTAGCTCTGGTCCTTTTGTGCTGCGCCGCTTTGTATGCTTCTTGTTTCGCTGGATGTACCTGCCGGCACTCGTCGTCAAACCAGAAGTTTCGTTGCGGTAGCTGAGTGAAGGCCAGCACGTCAGAGGCGGCATCTCTGATGGCTTTTTGGCAATGTTGCCACTGGTCTTCAATACTTCATTCTGGGTAAATACAACCAAAAATAGAGCAAAGCCTTAAAAAAACCGGCTTTGCATCCTGACAGGCATGCCAACGCGTCACTATATCGTCAGAGAAACCGAGTATAGAAATAATGCCTACTGCACAAATTCTTCAGGTATCTTGAAGAAACACCAGCACACCTTCTCATGGAATGTCAAGCCTTAATTTACAAAAGAAGGAACCACCACAGACCACATATCTTATCAGAGAATGGTCTACTTTCGTTGGACCTAAACAGGATACTTCGGTTCCTCAAAGCAATTAAACTAGAGGAGGCACCATAATTCGAGTAATGCATCGACTAAGGCCAAAGTACGGGGTCACAATAGATCTATTAGGTCGGAGTGCTATTGACCCTGTGAACTCTACATCTATGACGCATTATCTGCATGCCACTAGGTTGTTCTCTATATTTTCCTATGGCACCGTGAGCTGTTATGCTGCAAACATCATGGTTTGTTGGTAGCTGCTGTATCCAACCTATTGCATTTAATCCGCTCCAGTAATTTACCTATTGTGCTGAGCATACACAGTGGACGTTAGGGCGAGTGCTTATCAAATGTTTTCCACTATCTACAGCGAAAAGATGCTTTTAGGCACAAGTTGTGTCCACGCGAGAAGTAGTTCGGACCTTATTTTTACAGTGAGTTCGAGTTCCTGGTTTCGTATTCCACCCTCTTACTTTCTAAGATCTCATCACTAGTTACACCACTAGGGTGGAAATGCTGTTGATATAATTTCAGGACAGGCTGGGAGATTGTGGTGTTCTGTGGACTTTGAGCCTTGTCATAGATACCCTGTATGTCCTTACCCGTGGGTTAATACCAGCATTACTGCAGATCTCTGAAAAGCTACTGTTGCCTCTCTGAATAGCTGTCTTCAGGTCCCTAAGGCAATACTTGTCCAATATAGCCGCCGTAAACCGTCGTAAGCGTCCGCTCCTTTGCATCGCTAATATAATCGTCTTAGTCCATGGCATCTGCTGTGGAGTTCTGCTAACTCTTCATGGGGACAAGGACAAGGATTACTACACAGTTTATCTGTCGCTTGTTCTGCGGCCTATCTTCGGTTTCCAACCTTTCCATCGAAGCAAGTATCAAAGGCTGTTGAACTGGGAATATCTCACACAATATGGTCAGTGTAAGTATTTTTCAAGGCTTTTTCAGTTTGCTTCTTTCTCTTTTGTTAGTTTTATCATATATGTACATATTGGCAACGTAGGGTTGTTCCTTAAAGGTCTAGGTGTCCTCAAGATAATAACGTTTCAGCGCTTTAATGACAGGTTGCCTGATAATTTAGTGCCTGGTGCGTTGAACTGCTGAGCGAACTGCTCAGGTTCGAGCCATAGCACCGGCAATTAAACATTTTCCGCGGCATTGCCTCTCAGTGGGAAATGACTAGCCTCGAAGAGCATAATTCATCAAGATCCCTATCATACGTGTACATCCACTGCAATGGGAATGCTTCTATGGTGATGAAGACTCGCCGCGTCTGTCCTTCTGAATACCCATCAATCAAAGGCGCACAACGTGGTTACATTGACTGAGTTTCCAGAAACTGGAGAAATAATTGTGGTGGAAACAGTTTATCTTTGAAAACCCACTAGACCGCTGGAGCATTCCAGTTATTTCCAACGCAATTATTTGTTACTTTTATGACTTTGGCTCAACTGTCGCACACGAGAGGCTTATCTCTATTCCCTCCTACCTATCACTTGCAGTGAACCCTAATTAAATTGAAAACCCTTTTCTCTTTACAGATTATTATGGAAAAAGCGAAAGCTTACATAAAAAACGAATTACGTGGGGGTTCCTTGATGCAATCGGAACCCCCGCCACCACCACCACAATCACAATCATCAGCGCCAGCGTCAGCTCTACAACTGACATCGTCGTCGGGCCAAACACAGTCGTCATCGGCAGGAGCAGCAGTACCACCCACACATCGCACCTCTCCACCAGATAACCAGCAGCAGCAGCAGCAACAGCAACAACACCATCAACTTCTTCAGCATCATCATCATTTGCAACAGCAACAGCAGCATTACCAACAGCAACTCCACCAACACCATCAGCAACAGCAACAACTGCAACAGCAGCAGCAACACCATCTCCACCATGTAAAGTCCAACAACAGCCACAACAATCATATTCCTTCGCCTACCGAGGCAATTCCACTGTGCTACGTGTGCGGCGGTCGTGGTGGCTATGAGGCACTGCGAGCTCGTCCACACCTCGAACGTCCATCGGAACCGTACTTTCCGTTTCTGGAGCGTCATGAACCTCCCATTGGGGTTTCCCAGCTCCAGTCCACGCAGCCATATGTGATGGCATGTCTGCTTTGTTACCGCTCGCTGACCGAGCAGTGGGATGCCTATGAGCGGGAGAACAAACCCATTCTACAGCGAATATACCACATGAAACGGGTCGACGGGAAGAACTACATTGGCGCGGATATAGCAACCCAGGGGGAGTACGCCGCTCAGATGTTGGGACTAAGTGCTGAGCACTTGACTACGTCTGGCGGTGACCGCAGTGCCGGTGATAGAGGCGGAGGAGATCGGGGAGGTGGTATGCCCACATATCCACCGTCTGCGTATTCCTATCCAAATTCTGTGCAACGACCAATGTCTAGGGATTACGGACTCTCACAGCAGCACTCAATGGGACTACATCCTTCGCAACAGTCACAGCAGCATCACTCAGCCGCGTCCTCCCTTCGCAACGACTCACCTCATCGGCCGACATCGCGCAATGACTCACCATCGCAACACCACCAGCAGCAGAAAATGGACTATTACGGGAAAAGTTCGGTGAATTATCCCCCTGGACAACGACCGTCGAGTCGCAACAACAACGACAAATCACACAGCCGACCGCACTCACGTGAGAATGCTCATATATCGCAACAGCAATTGTCGTCGCTGTCACCCCAGCAACAGCAGCAGTTGTCTCGTCCCACATCGGCGCCCTACGATGGGATCAACATAAAACCGTCCTCGTTCGCTCATCATAAACTCAAATTGGGACAGATATCCTACATGAACTCGATATCCGGGCCAAATTATCCTTCGCAGCAGCAGCAGCACCAAGCTGCCGCCGCGGCGGCCCAACAACAGCAACAACTGCAACAGCAGCAGCAACAAATTCATCAGCATCAGCAGCACCAGTTGCAAATGCAAATCCAACAGCAACACCAGCTCCAGCAACAGTACCACCACCATCAACAGCAGCAACAACAGCAGCAGCACCAACAACAACAGCAACATCAGCAGCACCTCCAGCATCAGCAACACTTGCAACAACAGTCCGCCTACCATCATCAGCCGCCACAAACATCGCCCCACGAATACGGCAGTAGTAAGTCTCAATTGTATGGCTCCAGTGGTGGTGGCATCCCTCCACCACCGCCCGCAGTCCCAACACCCACTTCAGCAGCAATCACCACCGAAGATGATGCAGTTCTGGATTTACGGAACTCACATCATTCCTCGCCGCTGGTGCAGCCGCCGTCGTCGTCTCGTACGCCAACGTCGCAGCACGCGTCCGCGAATACTACCCCCAATCCGGTTGAGGTGGGCATCCTCGATCTATCGATGCCCGACAAGAATTCAACGACCGAAGTGTGTTACGTCTGCGGTGATGAACAGCGTCGCGGCAGCTTGATCGAGCTGAGTACGGTTAAGCCAAAGGAAACAAAAGATCGCGATCGTCCGTACTTTACGATTTTCAACGAAACCCATCCGCGTCCGGCCCGATCGCGACCCAAAGATCCCCGTGGAATGATCCAGGCATGCCGATTGTGTCACGACCATCTCATACAACAGTGGAATAATCATCAGGTGAGTGGAAAGCTTTGAACAATTTTTTTGATTACAGATTTTGTGGAGACCTTTGACCATTTAAGGGCGATCGTTGATTTGTTCTAGATTCTAGGGGTCTTTTTAGGGGCAAAGTTTGTACAAAGGGGAGTTTCATGTTATCGGTGTTTTCCTCTTTTCCAAACTTTTAAGGTTTAACTTCGTTGCTACGGCGCTAACACAAGACCTTTAATCTGTTAAGCCTCATTAACATCTTTTGGTTTAGGATCATTGGACCCAGTTGTTGCGCCAAACCAAAGCATCAGCGTCTTTCGGGGGTAAATTTTTGGCTGAGCTTGAGCTCTGGCCTTAACAGCTTTGGAAAAGCTCACCAAAGCCATCATTTGAACAGACGGGTTGTAGGTATATGTCAGATCTATGCCATATAACATGAAGTTGAAGAGGCGAGTGTTGATTAGTTGTGAGCCGCTTCAATAGATGAAGTGAGAGATGATTGGCCCATCTTGGGGGAAATAGTCTAGTAGCATGGCACAGGTCTATGTATCTTCTGTCGATAAAATATCAAATGAATCGGAAATTCATAGTTGACGCTTCTGTGTAGATGCAGAGAGATCCCGAAGGGAAGGCAGCCTGTTTTACTTCGATAGATAAATCTGAATGTTCTCTGATTTTTCTGTCGAAAGAACGCTTTCTCTACTTACTGCGATTCAAGCAAAATTATTGGTTTTACTTAGAATATAGTCTCGTTCGGTACTCTGATAGGCTCACGCTTGCGAGTGGACCTAGCTCTAAAATATTTGACGAATCTCAATCTACCCGTGCAAGCCTCTTCGTCAGTCTATGCAAGTATTCACACCCCAGGCAGAATGAAGGAGAATAATCAATCATCCATTACAAAATCCGTGTCAAGATTATTTCCATTTTCTCAATCTCCAAAGACTTCAAGGTGTGGATGCACTTGGAGGATTCAGATTCTCGCAACCGTCACATGGAGGCGCGAGGAACTTGCAAGCTGGCTGTTAAAGTAGCTAAGGAGCAGTTCTGGAAGGAGTTCGGCGAGAAGGTAAACCCTGATCACAGATAGGCAAACAAGGTGTTCTGGCAGATCATCCGTCCGCCGTCTCAGAGGAAGGAAGTTTAATATCATCGAAGGAGTTAAATCCAAAGATGGTGTACTTCTTTCCATCACATCTTGCACAGATGGGATAACTGCCGTTATTTCCGCTTGAAACACACTACTGTGATCCGTCAGTCGTGTGATAATGGCTAAGCCAAGTGCGTTGGAGAAGACTCCTGCCCTGTAACACCCACTGTCTTAGATCCGTCTGTGAATATTTCCAGCGCGGAGTCGCTAAAAATTGTACCAGACCCCCAAGAGCTTCTACTAAGAATCCGAGTTTTGTACCTGACGTTGAAGTCAATATAGTGGAAAACGTAGTTCGTTTTACTAGGAATAGTATGGTTGCCCTTGAGGATCTTAGAGTGACCCGTTACTGTGCTGATCAGCTGGAAGGATTCTCCAAACCTTAATACTGCTTTGACTGCCATTAGCTTCCCAAAGATATCAACAGAAAGTAGATAAAGCATTTCTTCCAGTGCAGCAGTGGGAGTTTTTCTCAAGACACTACGCTACTGTTGTTTTTCTTGTCCAGTGGCGTCCACCAGACCAGTACTCTGTACATAAGGATCGGCCTTACCGCCGCCGTATATATGCAGTGGACAACTTTAGGCTACAAGCCCCATTTCGGGCTTGTCGGCAGGAATTTAAGGGAATTGAGGCTTTCCTAGCACGGTCCTGAATATTCAGCCTCCAGCTGTGTTTCCTATGAAGTATGACCCCCTGATATCTGACGTGGTCTATAAATTTGATTTTCTTGCCATCTAATTTGAGAGAGGTGATATGCGGAACCTTATATCGTCTTGTGAAAAGGACAGGTTCGGTTTTTGATGGATTAACCCCGACGCCTATCTTCTTCGTCCATCTTGCCAATATGTTCAGGGCAGATTCCGAGACGTTATGCTCTTGTTGTAGGAGGGAATTTACCAATTGTTGCAATGTCATTAGTATATGCCGTCCGTGTATGGGATCGGATGACATACATTGTCCGTTTCACTAGGAATAGTATTACTGTCTAATAACATTCTGGAGTGATCCGTATAGATGTTGGCCTGCTGGGAAGTTTTTAAACTTAAATGCTGCTTTAGCTGCCACTTGCTTCCCAGAGATATCAATAGACAGCAAGATTAGTTTTAAAAGTTCTTAAGCACCTGTTACACAGATACATGATAGCACTAAACTCTTCCTTCGAGATCAAGACTTTGCCGTAGTACGTCCATCAGACTTGTACCCCATATATCAATATGGAACTCACTTTTCCTGTATAAACCCGATGTATTACTTTAAGGAAGCTGAAAGCTCAATTTCGGGACCAACGCCCTAAGATATTAATTAAGGGCAACCGAGGCATTCCTAGCGTGGTCTTGTATATCCAGTTTCCTATTTATTTTGTCAAGAATAGCTCTGGCGAATTCAAGTTTCGTGTCATTTAACATTGAAGGAGATATATACCGTACCATGCATTATACCCTCTTTAGAGAACAACACCAGTTCGGTATCAGATGCCTTAACTGGAAGACTGAGCTTGTTGAGCCGGAAAGGAACCTTCAAATTAAGCAATGCAGGTTATCCTCGGTTTTAAAGGAGAATATGCTGATCGTATGAAAGTCGTTAAAAGATCGTGTGGAACGTTTTACTGGCTTTCGGTATAAAGACAGTCTTGAACCTCCTCCAGCAACTGCTGGTGTAGTAATATCAAAACCTTTAGCAGCCCCATTGGAAATATTTCAAGTGATTTGTACGGACGAAAGCTGTATACTGCTCAACGTAATTTTCGAGAAGTGAGGAAAAAGCTTCAATAGTTCGGCCTTCTGCAGAGCGTCTCATCTGAGTTTCGCTACCAGAAAAATGAGTGTGTGGGAAGTTCCAGTATTTCCTAGACATGGTTTAGCTTCTGTCCGGGTTTTCCTAAAGAAGAGATGCGATGCATTTCTCTTAGCAATTCACAAAGTTTGTTAGTCTTTTGATCTCAGCACTGGTGTCATTGGCAGAGTGTATAGTGGAGCACAAGAAACAAAAGGTGACGTTTTGTCTGAGATGTCGGGGTTGTGTGTTCTTTATGGACAACATGTATGAGGGCTAACCTCGTTGGCCGTTAAAACCTTAGCCGCTTCCATTTCAAAAATCACTAATACTCGAATGCAATAACGCTGCTTTCTTCTGTCAATATCGTCGACGTACGCTGGTAATTGCACGGACTTGTAAAAGAATGTCGTTCGGTGTTAACGTGCTTGTTCTACACAATTATTTCAAAAATTAATTCAAGGAAATCATTAGACAGCGCGTCGCCTTGTCTAAATCCTTCTTTGACATCAAAGGTCTCGGTAAGGTATTTACCGACCTTGATGGAGCAGGAAATTCCCCATCATTAATGGTGTGCCAGCATCTACTGTAAGACTACATTCGTTTCCGACAGTCATGAGTCAGCGGGTAGCATTTGAGTATCAACTTTCTAAGAAATAATAATAAAATCCACCTCACATCACAAACACAAGCTTCTTTGAAGTTATTTTTAAAATTTCATCTATTTTTGAAAAAATAAAATAATAATATTATAAATGTCACTTATGACAGCCCACTTAAGCACGTTTTCCCAAAAGTGTCCAATTGATCATTATTTATCCAAGAAATACAAGACAAGTCTCAAAATAAATGTTTCATTTCATTTATTCAGAACAACCCATTTGTTATCTAATAATTTAAATAAAAAAATTCCGTAAAATTATTTACTACCCGTTAAAAGAACTTATGTTTCTCCCAAGCTTTACCTAAAACCGTAAACATTCCATAAACAAATAAATCAAGTCTACAGCAGAAAAAATCAACAAGACATTTCTAACACAATTCCCTCGGTTATTACATTTGGCCATCGTCCAACAAATGCGCAGCAGTCTAAAAAGTTCAAAAACCTCTCTTCCTCGACTCGCCGATTGTCAAGAAAAAAACACACAATTTCATATGCCCCGTTCCCCTCGAGAACATAAATTAAGCAAAAATCCCGCGGAACGTCAAGTCAGTCAAGTTGAAAGGAATCAAAATAAAAAAAAAAAAAACATTTTCAACTTAAAAATCTAAAATAATAAACCTTGAACTGTTTGTTCATCTTTCACCGAAAAAAAAAAGTTCAGATCAAATCCATATCCAAATCTACAGAGACCGCTCCCGCTGTAGAACGCCCAACAGAAGCCGCCATGTTATACCCCCACCACCCCCGTTTGGTGAAATAATGGCCACACCAACGGAGAATGTAAATAAAAATCGAAATTGTAGTGAAATTCTGGCAAAAATTCCTGTGTGTGCTCTCGCGCTTGGTGTCAAATAATAGCGCGCAACGGTATCTATAAATAATTCGAATTTTATAGAGAAAGCTATAACAATTTACAACAGGCCAGAGATGACTGTCGATGTGTGGTTCTGAGGACGGCATTGGGCTACTGTGCGCGGGTGAAATTCTGGTTTTTTTTTTGTCGGTGGCCAACGAGAAACCAGGCGGGAAGTGGTGCCTCTTTTTTTTTTTGGCGCAGAAAACTTTACGAGGTTGACTTCCAATTGACACTTACTAATTAACATATTTGAAATTTTGTACAAATGTGAGAGGGACGTGTCGTGACGGTCTTGCGCGGAATGTCAGGCCAAAAAGAAACCAAATTACACATCAAGATCCGGATGAGGGTGTCAAAGATAAATTTTGTGTGAAATTTTTCTTCGCGCTTAGAAAATGTGTTTTTTTATTAATTAAAAATGAAATGAATGTTTGTTTATTTGATTTTTGATTTATTTTAACAAATTTTGTGAGACTTTCCGTCCTATTTTTAATGAGTCACTTGGTCTGTCGACTTTTTGTAGGGAGGGCCACCAAAGTGAGGTGACATCAATTCGAACTGAAAGATGTCTGCCATACGAAGACAAGCAGGCAGTCCTTAAAGATTTAAGGAATGTTGCTATCCAAAGCAAGAGTAATAACCTAAGGAACCTTAGGATCATTCTTGCGGGTCTTATTTGGGAGGCGAACTAACCGCCAAGCTATAGAGCAAGTGTTAGACGTTAAAAGTTGGGGTGTGTGTATGCACTGGGACCTGTAGAGATCGATTGTACTCCCCCGAACTCGTATTGGCCGATGAGTCTCGACATATAGCACCTCCTCCAATCCAATCACTCTGGGATGGGAGATCCTTTTCAGAGTAAGTGTACGCTCCTAGGTGTACTCTTCTTTTGTGGATCAATGGAGATGTAACTGGGTCTCCTCGGCGTCGCTCCAGAATTTGCAGTCTCCGTTCGCTTCTATTCCCATTTTCCTGAGTCTGCTATGGTCCGGTAGGAAGCCCGTTAGAATGCGAAGCTGATTTTTTTTGGTGTCTAGGCAAGCCTTGTTCCTCCTTCGGTCGTAGTTCCCGAGAAGTTCCTTTGTCTGCCTTAGTCCTGGGAGTGCTTCCCATACTTCTCTGCTTTTGCACTCTTCCTCTCTTCGCAGTTCCTCTTGGATTCGATGCGGTCCCACCCCACAGAATGGTTCGGGTCCAAAGAATGGTGATTTTTCTTTTTTTTTTTTTCCTTTTTTCATATTTTTAGGAACTCAGTGCCTTGATGACAGCCTGGCTGTATGACAGTATCGCGATGTTTTGCTCGTGATATCTTCTATTGAGGCTGATTCGTGCACATCTTTCGATCGCTTATACCTCTGCTTGAAAAATACTGGGCGATGCTATAGAGGAGCAAGGAAATCTGTTCAGCAGTCTCTCGATCTTTTAGACAAGGGCGGCGGAAGTTGGAAGGATGTTCGTTCAAAGCTATGTGTGATGCTTGGAAAATGCTAGAGTCTCGAGACTTATTGGTAATATTTGTAGGCTCGGAACACTGATCTCTATCTGGCTATCGGAGAAAACAGCAATCTAGTTTCTGCAGTTCATTTGCAAAGACCTTTGGGCACAAAAAAAAAGTCCCTGAGCAGCTGTAGGTAGGTAGAAGAAGTGATGATCTGGCGTACATAAGGATCTTTTAGCGCATTTGACGCCTCGTTTATAATTTTGCAGCTGCGGCAGTACCTGTTAAAGGAGATTTCCACTCTTGCTGCATTGCTGCTAACTGTCTAGTGCGTTGCAAGCTGAGAGATTTTTCTTTGAAGGAGCTCTGTGATTATAGTTTGGCCATATTGCCCTAGAGATGGCAAAGTCAAGATCCAACTGAACTCATTCCGCGGAACAGCTATCAAAAGCTTAAACTTGCCTCGCCGATTCATCAGCCCCGTTCTGGCCACCTATGCACCTACAGCCATGGACACATAAATAGCACAAATGAAAATGAAAATTGTGCGCAAACATTTTTTACTATAAAATTTAAATGATTCCAACTTTTATGGACTATACTGTTTCCCCCTATCGTGTAGTAGATGTTAGACGAACAAATGTACCGTTATCATTTCGGTATGTTGACACGTGATCATTTTAGTCTGCGAAGTGTTTGTTGCGGGTGGACATAGAAATAGCACACATTGCGAATTTAACAATTTCATTGCGTATAAGTAAACATTATTGTATTATTTTTGTACAATTCCATTTGAACATTGTTTTGTAAGTCAACTTTGTGCCATAATGGGAACAGGCGTACATTATACCCCAGAAAAAAGAGCAATTATATACGACCTGTACATCAATGGGAAAAAGCCAGCTGAAATAGCGGAAATAATGAAGTGTTCTAGGAAAATGGTCTATAATACAATTTAGCTAATACAAGAAGACCCAGCTCATTCAAATAAAAATAAAAAACGCGACCCGAAACCAAGAAAAACGACTGCCTCCATTGATAAATACATGGTCCGAAAATGCAAGAAGTCTTTCTTCAAGTCTTTTCGGCAAATTTCCAATGAAATTAACGATGAATTTGATGTAAATGTATCGAGTCGATTAGTAAAAAGAAGGTTGAATAAAGCTCAGCTTTTTGGGAGAATGATTAGAAAGAAACCGCTCCTACCAAAAAAAAATATTAGAAAACGTTTAACCTTTGCAAGATCTCATAAAGGTAAGGACCTACAATTTTGGAAAAAAGTGGTGTGGAGCGACCAAACCAAGATAAATAGAATTGGGCCAGATGGTAGAACGATTTTTCATCGTCCAAAAGGCCAAGCTTTAAACCCCAGGTATACGCAAAAAATTATCAAGCACGGTGGGGGCAATCTAATGGTCTGAGGTGCTTTTGCTTGGCCCGGAGTAGGACCTCTTGAATAAATAACTGGGAAAATGGACAAGTTTCAGTATCTGGATATCTTGAAGAATACGATCCAGCCCGATACTTCTGAGTCTATGCCAGTAAATTGGATTTTTATGCACCATAACGATCCGAAGCACTCGGCCAAATTAATAAAAGAGTGGTTGTCCAAAGAAAATATTTGTGTTTTGGATTGGCCAGCACAGAGTTCCGACCTTAACCCAATAGAAAATTTGTGGAACGATGTTAAGGTAAAGATTGGGTAAGAAATTTTCAAAAACAACGACCGACTTTGTCGTTGATGTCAGAAGCTGGTTGAGAGTATGGGGCGATGTCAGGCGGTAATAGATAATTCTAGCTACAGTACAAAATATTGAATAGGTTAAATACAAAACAAAAACATTTTAAATAAATTTTTGAATATTTCTCAGTTAAATTCTCAGAAATCGAATGTTGTGCTTTTTCTGTGTCCAGGACCATTTTGAACTTTTTATTTTAATTCAATTCTGAATTCATTTTTACGTATGTCAACATCATTTTTTTAAGGTCAATACACTTACTATTCATCAAGTTTTCAAATAAAATTAAATTCATCAGGTTTTGTTAAAAAAAATGTAATAAAATTTCGTGTTCATTTTGGAAACTGATTTTGTGCTATTTATGTGTCCATGGCTGTATATACTGATTGCCAGATTTGCAAGTTCATCTTGACATTATTTTCCCCATTTAAAACATGCAGTTACAGAGGCTAAGTCGTTACGGCTGCTTGGGTGGTTTTCAAGCTTAATGCATGCATCGAAAATCTCTGACAAGATCCGATGGCCTTGAGCGACTTCAATATCTTTAAAATTTCAAAGTGATTGTCCGTTCCGTACCGACCCTTTAAGCAATTTTCGATCTGTCTGCACAATTTGAGATGTCAGAGTTCAGCATCTCCGTTGGAGAGTGCATCTAGAAAGTTATCCAAAGTTTAGTCTTGGAGTATTCAGTTGGGTTCTCGCAGTGTCATTGATGTCTCGCAGTCCAGCGTCCAGTTGCCCCGAGTCTGTCAGCGCTGTATTTGAACATTGAAGGAGAATGTTAGTTAGAAGTTAGGACTGTCCACGCCCGTGTGTGTTTATCATTAGTATACCGCACGACTCATCGTGATTTCATGTATAGTGAGCCTCATGAAATCGATTGAAGACATCAAATAGTTCATCGTACAAAGCGCCTTGTCTAGGAATAGCGAAATTGTCTTTAGCGTCTTAAGATGTTCAAGAGAAGTGGCAGGAAATATGTGATCCTCTCCTTAAGATTCGAAGAGCTTTTGAGTGCAAATTCCCCATTTGATGATGGCAGGATTGCTTCATATCCTAATAGACTCTTGGGTCTCTAATTGGGCATTGTGGGTTGTTTGAGATCCAGGAAAATGGTTTTTTTTTTCAGCAAACTGAGGATATTGGTTTTGGTTAGTAGTGGAGCATCTATGAACCTTTCAAAAGGCTTTCATACCCTGACTAATGTCCTCACACAAACATCTCCGAATAATAAACAGTAGCAAGGGTAGCTTTTGGGTGTTCAAGATTCCTCTCCATCTTATCATTAGGAGTATTCATTGAGTTCTTGGCTTACCCAGCACTAGCTTCTAGGATTGATGAACGTGGCGATTCTTTCTGCACCCAAAAATTTACGACGTAATTTAAGGTCGACGTGACTTGATGGTGAATGCGTTGGACTGAAATGCTAGTTGTCTAGGTAAGAACCCAGCAATATCTTCCAAATATTTTTTGCAGGACCACCTCACATGGGAGAATGTCAACTCTGCTTAATTTGTTATGAAGAAGCTTCTCAATTCGTCGTTTGGATTTGGCAATGCATTTTAGGTCTCTTCCATTTGTGCAGAGCCATTTCAGGCTGTCGCGCTACTTATTCTTTTATTTTTCATGGATTAACCACAAAATGGTAACCAGTCGATGAACAGTGTTTCGAAAGCTCTTCCATCGATTTCATCTAATTTTTCGTTGCATTCAAAGCTCTTAGATGACTGGGAACCAAGATTATTGTTTTGCTCATTATGAGTAGCTTGCAAATTCAGGCTAATCAAAACGTTCTAGTCAGACATAGACCTAATGTGGGAAAGGCTCTTATAGCAGGTTGACTGTCGTAAAAGCCGTATATATTTATTGATTTTGCAAAGGTTTCGTCGGATAGACTCGCGCATTGTTCTACAGCAACAGACCTCTACTTAGAAAATAGATGACAAATATCCTTGCCATCCCACTGTCAAATTGCCTGCGTAGTACTCTGAGAAAAATATTATCAAAATAAAAGCAAGGACATTGATACTGCCCCTCTCATGCACGTTATATGTTAACCACCCGGGATCGATACATTTTTTAATTTCACTGAAACTAGATTTTTCCAGCTTAAATATTAAATTAAAAAGGAACACACACACGAGTATAACTCACACCGGACGCAGTTTCCCAATTAATTGGAATTTTAGAAAATTTGCATTTTTCGATGCATACTTTATAGAATAATTGAAAAATAACAAAATAAACGAACGCATGCACGCTTGACTCGTAGCCTGCAAAAATCTAATTTTACGCAGAACGAAAATATCATGGTTCATAAAATATTAACTGTTTCACATTCACAGAATTATTTTTCCAAAAAAAAAAAAAAATAAACACGCCAGCCACCGTGTACGTGTACGTGCACATCCGATTTGAGTAATCCTCGGGCTACCATTTTTCTCATCTCATCCGGCAATTTAATTTCTGAATTATTAATTGCAATGAAATTTAATTTAATTGATTGGGTGGGTGGTATCGTCGGGTGGTGGAATAATTTAATTTAAACAACAAAATTTTTGTTTACGCGATAGAGTAAGAGTGGAGGCGACTGAGCAGACATCTAGTGGCCGATTTATATCTAAAAGAGGCGAAAAGTGTGTGCTTAAGAAATGTAGGTCTTGAAAGAAATAAATAAATAAATTGGAGCAAAGCCAGTTCAAGAAGAGCACTCATGTCCATGTTCCAAATTAATTATTCTGGCTAAAGCACACCAATTATTTTCTCGCTATATAATTGTATATGTATAACAAACAGGTTTGTAGACGTTCTTAGTTTGTACACAAATATTGGAATATTTGTGATGTTTGAAAGTGCGGTTCAGATTGACCAAATGTTATGGCAAATATTTCGAGTACTTCGCAGCGCTGGTTAGCAGTTTATGCAACGCTTCCTCTATTCGCTTTTTTTGCTCGCTTAATTTTTTGGATTCTATGTGGCTCTGTTTGCACTTAATGTTATGACCGTTATATTGCCAACCAAGTCTTCTCTGACCACATCATTTAGTCTATGAGGAAATGCAATCTTGACAAGTTAGTTTTCGATTCTATGAAACGTCTTACTTGCTTAACTTACCTAAGGTGGAGCTACAGTCCGGGGTAGAGCTGGGCCTCAACTAACAAGCGTCCCCAGGCAGCTCGATCTTTAGCTGATTGGCTGCCTTCAGTTTCGCACGCCAAGTTGGTTAAGGTCGCCTTCAACTTGTATGCGCCACCTGAGTCGTGGTCTTCCTCTACTGCGCCGTCCCTCGGGTATAGATTCGAAGATTTTTCGGCCGGAGCTTTGGTGTCTATCCGCTCTGCATGACCCAGTCAACTCAGTCTTTGGAGCTTCAATTTTCTGCCTAAGTCGATGTCGCTGGCTGTACAGTTCGTCGTTGTATCTCCTTCTCCATTCACCGTCTATGCAGACAGGACCAAAAATCACTCTATCGAAGCAGCCAAAAGCAACCTCATCCGCTTTTGACAGAGTTCATGCCTCTGCGCCGTAGAGCAGGACCTTAGTTGTTCGAGAGGGGGCTTTGCTACTCATATGTCTTCTTAGCCCAAAAAAACAGCGATTGGCAAGATTTATTCTTCGTTTAATCTCAGCGCCGGTGTCGTTGCCTGAGTTTATAGCGGAGCCTAGGTAGACAAAGTCCTTAACTACCTCAAAGTTATAGCTGTCTATAGTAACGTTCTGTCCGAGAAGTCGGTGTTGGGAGTCCTTTCTTGTTGACAGCATGTACTTTGTCTTACCCTCATTGACCGCTAAACCCATTTTCACCGCCTCCGTGTCAATACTCGCAAACGCACCAGTGACATCACGCTGCGTTCTTCCGATTATGTCAATATCGTCGGCGTATGCGAGTAATTGGACGGACTTTTGAAAGATTGTGCCTCTTGTGTTGGCGCATGAGTTTTCCACAACTCTTTTAAGAACAATGTTGAAGAAGTCGCATGACCACGTGTCAACTTGTCTAAATCCTTTTTTGAGATCAAAGGTCTCGGTGAGGTCTTGACCGGCCGTGATGGAGCAGAGTGCCTTCTCCATCGTCATCCTACGCAAACAGACGAGTTTGGCAGGGATACAGAAACTAGACATGGCTCTGTATAGCTTGTTTGTATAGATGCTGTCATACGCGGACTTAAAATCGATGAAGAGGTAGTGGATATCGATTTGACGTTCCTGGGTTTTCTCCTAGACCTGCCGAAGTGTAAATATTTGGTCGAGAGTGGACTTTCCTGGCCTGAAGACACACTGATATGGACCAATCAGATTGACGAATGGCTTCAGGCGTTCGCATAACATGGCAGATAAGATCTTGTAAGCGATGTCGAGCAGACTGATGCCTCTGTAGTTGGCGCAGTTCATTTCCTCGATCGCGCGCTTCTCATGCTCTTTCCTTTTTCTCCTGAAAAGATTGTGTTCATCCCTCCTCTTCTGCCCGTAGAGTTCGCCAGCCGCTCTGGTCTTTCTATGCAGCGCCACTTTGTATGCCTCTTGTTTCGCTGGATGTACTTGCCGGCACTCTTCGTCAAACCAGGGGTTTCGTTACGGTGGCCGAGTGAAACCCAACATGTCAGAGGCGGCATCTCTGATGGCTTTTTGGCAATGTTATCACTGGTTGGCGCCATAGGACCTCTTGAGAGATTGAGAGAGATTTCTATGAAACGTCTGCAATGAAATACTGCGTGCAAGTTCCGTGGTCAAACAGGAACTGTGTGAGATAATAGTTTTAGGTCCATCCACCTTTTTTTTTGTATTGTTCCACTGGGTTTTCCACACAGTCACTAAAGTTCGCGTTTCTTCTTCCTCGATAAGGCTTGCCACTTGTTGGATTGTAAATGCTTAGACTCTCGTCCGCGAGGACCACACAGGGAACATTTCCATCTATGACAATGTCTGCTTCGTCAAAGCTCGTTCGAAAACCATGAATGCAAAATTCCTCCTTGTTACGCAAATTCTGAGTAATCTCTGGTAATGACACTTCTTCATCTACTGTCTGTAGCAAATATATGTATGAAGTCGATGCCAACGCGTCATACCAATAGTTATGACTGGCTTTTGAATTCCATCAAGAGACATCCATCAATGTTCAGTATCCAGACACAAATACAAAAAGGACGAAAGCAAATGCATAGGTAATTCCCAAGACCCGAGCAAAAACAATCTCCTCACACTCTTACATAACCGCAGACACAGTCCCATTATTTCTTTGACGCAAATCCTTGTATCATACAATGTCAGAAGCATTGGGGCTGCTGCTGACAAAAAAAAAAGAGTTTATTCCCACACCCACGGAAACATGACATACTCCGGGCAAAACACCATAAGTAACCCGTCTGCTGAGTCTGCCTGTACCCCCTAATCCTATTGATTCACCAAATCAATTTCATCGTCGTAAACATCAACCTTCACGCCTTCCAAACACATACTGCTCCTCGCTGCTCGATCCTCGCCCCCACATCCATCGCTCATCTGCTTTTGTTTATAAAATATATTCCGCTTTTGTTTAAAGAATATTTTAAAGTAGCCTCCATTGGCAGCGAGGGTGGCGGTACACTCGGGTCCATAAAAATTCACACACACATGGGTTTTTGCGCAAACTCTTCCAGTGAAAGAGTGTATAATTTATTTATTTATCATTGCGCCCGGTCTGACTAGGATCAGTGCCGGGGCAATAAAAAAAATACACGGGGTGTGTGCGGAGGAGAGAGCGGAAAAAAATAAATATAGCAAAATGGGTGGATGACAGGCGAACAAACACACACACGCAGAGGGTGAGGGACGAAACGATTGCGTTGTTTATGCATCTTGCAGTGCGCCCGTGTGTATTTATAACCATTTTTCTTGTCTCGGCGTTTCTGTGTTCTCTTGCGTTTTGCTTTTATTTTCGTTCAACGTTTTATCTTTATTTATGTGTGCCTACCTAGTTTTATTTTTAGTTCATTCTCGTTTTTTTTTTTATTCTTTTTTCAATAAATACACATGCGAACGTGTGTATCTCTAATCTGAGCCATTGTGACCATGTCAGCATAAATTTTAGAGCTCAGGGGTGACACTGTATCTGTTCACAAAAAAAGGAAAATATGTCAGACAGAGAGGGTGGAAAGGGGTGGAACATTTTTCACTGAGCAATACAATGTTGCATGACTGTATTGTAGGGAGTACCTAGACTCTAGAGTGTGTGCCACTTTATTTCGAAAGAGGTCGGAGGTGGGAAAACGTTGCGGATCGCTGGGAATGGAATTGTTCTCTGTTCCTCCTTGCCTGTCTCCTCTTCTCTTCTCGCTGGGAATAGTTATTGTTTTTCTTTTATTTATCTGCTTGCACCCTCTGTACTTTGGCGGCTGCATGTGCATGGGTGATTTCCACAAGTGTCAGGAATGTGCACACAACGGTTTAATTTAAATGGGACATTTGATGGGTTTCCGGAATGTTACGTGTCGGCTGGCTTGGTGTCACCGAACAGAAGAAAGTTATAATAAACATGGTGACAGTACACGGGAGCTTAAATATTTTCGAAAGGAATTTTACTAGGGGGCTTTTGTTTTAAGTGGTAATACGATATAAACTCACGGTGAATGGTCAATTAAACGACACAAAGAAGGTGACAAGCGATAAAAGCGAACCACATTGACCATTTCGATAGGAGAATACTTGATGAAACTCATTGAAATTCGGCACTACCTGCAATTCTGCAGTGACGGACGTTTGAACCTTGGAATCACGAAAAGAACTTCCATACAAGAGCTTCAAATAACGCGAAGCTCAACGCTAATCTTTTGCTCCCGTCTTGCTTTGATGCTTCACCTTCTATTAGTAACCAAACTTCAAAAATCCACGTTAACCGCTCTTTCAGTTCAATCAGATGCTGCCATAGTTACAACTTGATCAAGAAGCCACTTCAGCTAGAGGGCTAGCCTCCCTATATCAGAGCATCAAATGGGAAGAACAACGCCCTAGCGCAGTTGCTAATGGAGGCTTATCAACCGTTTCCATCTTGCTTTGATGGTTCGTATTCTTAAGCAACGCAACACTTCTGTAGACCCCGGTTCAATACTCTTTCTTAATCAATTTCCTTAGAAGCCTCTTAAGCCAATTGTTCCCCATTTCGCTCGTCAAACTGGTTGGTTTGGAAAATTAGGTTAAATTCTCATTACATTGGCTACCACTTAGGCCCGTT
Source organism: Matsumyia berberina (assembly GCA_917880715.2). Taxonomy (NCBI): domain Eukaryota; kingdom Metazoa; phylum Arthropoda; class Insecta; order Diptera; family Syrphidae; genus Matsumyia; species Matsumyia berberina. Next base: position 62,630,496 of record OU862871.1, read on the forward strand.
GTGTTCCCCTCCATCGAAAACTGTAAAATAAGGATATTAGGGGAGTGCGTAATTTAAAGAGATGGAGAGTTGGGTGGGTAGGTTGCACTTGCGGGAAACGTCCTGTATGCCCAGTGAACTCAACGTCTAAGAGAGCTCAGCCCGGGTAAAAGGAGTCTTTCACGTTGTCGCAGAGGAAATGCTCAAGGCTCTCTTCCTCCTCCTCACATCCCGAGAAGTACTAAAATTCACCAGTCCCAGCTTATAGCCATCAGGTTGATATCCGTATGTCCGGAGTACAGACCGAGCATTAGCCTTATGCGCCTTCTAGCAACCGTACTCTCTACTAGACAGGAGGAAGGGCACTCTATAGGTTTGTAATTCTTTCCATAAGAGTTCATAAAGTTTTGCAAGCTACGCTCTCGGTTGTAATCTTGGTAGCGTTCTTGTTCTCCATTCCCGTCCTCGCCAGTTCATCTGCAGCTTCGTTCCCTGGTATATTGCAGTGATAAGATACGCAAACCTGGTTGACCTAGGAGGAGGTTGCCAGGATGTTTTTTCTTGCATTCTCTCACTAGTTTTGATTTGGTTTTTGCATTTGCGAGCGCCATTAAAGCTGCCTGACTGTTTGAGAATATCCTAAGAGGTTACACGCCCTTGATCTCTGCTTGAAATACAGTCACCCATTTTTTCAGGTGGACAGCGACATTGAGAGTTGACTTTCGACAGATAACCTCCGCTCGGATTTTCTCGATCCCCTTGAATACATTTCTATCTGTAGGTTAAGTTACCGGGCCAATGAAGGCGATGACACCCTCTTTATCTCACTTAGATCTATGTAGCCCCATTGTGGTACCCATGTGTTTCACCTACTACTCCCTACTGCGTGGTTCTATCTACCTGATGATAGCCACCTGGTTGGTCTTACAAACTAAACCGTTACAGATCAAGAGGGATGTTTTCCAGTGAAATTTGTTTGAGCTTGTGATTCCCCTTTCTGGAAAATGGTACAAGAACAGTTTTACCGGGACTTATGGTTAGGCCCTCCGTCCTACACCACCTTGAAGTTAGGTTATGGGCATTTTGCATCATATCTGATACGATATCATCGAGGGACTTAATCTCAGATTGCTCTTTGCTGCAGAGCCCTGAATGTAGAGATCTAGGAGTAAAAGATTCAGAATTGTGTCCAACCATGCCGTCGGAGTTGATCTCAATGCATACTAGTCCTTGTATCTTGTTCAAGGGTTTTTAATTGCAGACATGGTCGCCGTGGCTCGGTAAGTGGGTTCAAGCCCCAGCCAGGTCCAAACATTTTTCGCGGCACCACCTCTCGTCGGGGAATGACAAGCCTCTGCGAGTATAGTCTGTCATGAAAGAGCTTCTCAATTCGCCTTTCGGGGTCAGCAATACATTTTAGGTCGCTTCCATTCGTGCGAAAAATGTAACGCGCACAATGAGTTCCAGGTATTTCGCACTCTCAGATAGTTTAAGGGGTATTCCCCCAATATTAGGTAGCGTGTACGCTGGCAGTATTCTTGTGTTCGTGACATCATATGAGTTCTTGAGAAATTTCGGCGAAAAGCCCAACTAACTCCTGTTTAACGACCGGTAATACAGTGTCCGTCAGGGGAGCTGATACACTATCCTATAATCATAAAAAAAAAGTATTGTCCCTCCCTTCCATGATATCATGACTCACTTTGTGCTAAATACTTTCATGTTTATTATCAAAACAAATAGAAAACAAAAATGAAACAATCAGGGCGACAAGAGCCGACAACTTAACTCCATTTTTTCGGTTTAATAGCGCGCCCGTCCCCACACTGTGACCCGAAACACTTAAGTTTGCTTAACGCTTCTAATCTGTGTTGCTCTGTTATTTTATCGCGTCTATTTTTATTTTTAGTGTTGGTTATAAAAAAAGACTCACAACTCATAAGCGTGTGAAAAAAAATTCCACCAAATAAAGTCTTCATCCCTTAAATTTACGACAGTCCACCAGCCAAGGGAAAAAAAGTCAAACACCCTATATAACGATTTACATCATTAAAGTTAACTATCTCTCCCTCTGCTGGGGCGGGGGAATAACCATTTCATCATTTTATTATAAACTTAATTCGATTTTTATTGGCAATATAGTGAAGTTAGAAGATAGGGACAGATACGGGAAGACAAACGGAAAATCACTTTCAACTCGGAATTGGATTTCATATTTTTTTTCTTTTGCAGAAAAGTTCAATAAATCGCGTAACGATAACCTTAACTTAACCCCTTGCGTTGTCGGTTCCGCTTGGGTGGGACGAGATACTTGTAAAGACTTTCGAGTTGAGTAATAAAGAAATATCGATTGATAACGTCGGAATTATGTATGTGATGTAAACAGAAGAGGGTCGTTAAGATGACTGTGTGGTGGGGTGGGATTTACTGACTCTGTTAACAATTAACACAAAATAAATATTCACTAATTACAAAGACTCCATTCTCGGCGTATCGCCCCCCCTGTTCATTGTTTAGCCTTATTCGTTCTCGAGATCATAAAGATGGAAACAAAAATACCCACGACCGATTGATATACAGATTTCAGCAATTAAATTACAATTACAGTGAACAATCGACCTCTGTCTCTCTCCCCCTGAGGTGGTGCCGAGTAGAACAAAGACCATGTTCCGTGGTGTTCGATGGTTTTTAACGATTTCCGCCTGAATGTCTGCCATGTTCGTGTTTTTCCACGGCGCTGGTGTTAATTTTCGTTGATCTTCTCTCATTAAATTGTATAATTTGGCTGAAAATAGATTTTTTTTGGGGGAAAAATCGTGGAATATGTATGTTCGTGTGGTCCTGGCGCGTTTGAATAAAAGATTTGTGTATGCGGCCGTTAATTTTGACATGGGCGCCACGAGCCCAGCATGATGTTTCAATTGGTTGGGTATTTGTTCTTTTTTTTTTCATCTCAATGCTGGGGTTATATTTAGATTAAATTACTTATGGAGGCGGTAATTAAATGTATCTTTGACGCAGCTTAAATCATTTGAGTGAAAGGTCGTGTTGAAAGCTGTTGGTACTTTGACGTTAGGTAGCTTAGTCATGTTTAAAAAGTGGAACAACATTTGTTAGGTGTATCGAGATCCATGGAGGGTCCACTTAAGCACACTAAACGCGTGACTCTCATAGTGGATAAGCGGGTCTTCCGGAAATGATGATGATGATGATACTTTTCTTAGCAACGATTCATCACTTAAACTGGTGGTCTGGCTCCCACGTCTGAAACGGCAACCATGACTGACTCAGTTACTTACATACTAAGGGTGTCGCTACATCCAGGGTGGACCTGGGCCTCAACCAACAAGCGTTTCCAGCCAGCTCGATCTTTAGGCAGCTTCCTCCAGTTTCGCACGCCAAGTTGGTTGAGACCCCCTTCCACTTGCGTGCGCCACCTGAGTCGCGGTCTTGCTCTACTGCGCCGTCCCTCGGGTGTGGATTCGAAGATTTTCCGGGCCGGAGCATTGGTATCCATTGGTGTCTACATGACCCAGCCACCTCAGTTGTCGGACCTTCACTCTAACTCGATGTCGCTGTACAGCCCGTACAGTTCGTCATTCTATCTCCTCCTCCATTCACCGTCTATGCAGCCATCCTGCTCCTTTTGCCGGTTCGTTTTCCCTGCATTTGCCTGGAACGTCCCTATGTTCTAGGAACCAGTACAAAGTTACGTTAAGAGATCTGTGGCAGTGCCTTACCAACCTTGATCAAAATGCTGGCGATTCCAAGGCCTTAATAGCTGCCTGGCTGCCTATGCATAGTAGAATAGCTCTACAATCTACCGGCTTAATTGAAAACCAAGCCGCAGCTTCGCGAACTGCCTTAATTTGCCTTTGAAGAACATTACAGTGATCTGGCAGACGTTTGGCAAAAGCTATGTCAGATGCGTTGGAGAAAACTACTGTTCCCGTACTGCATGTTGTTTAAGATCCGTCTGTGAATATTTCTACCGCGAAGTCCCTCAAAACTGCATCGTACGTTCAAGCGCTTCTGCTAGAAACCCAAGTTGTGTATCTGACATTAAAGCCAAAATGTGGGACAATATAGTCCATTGTTGTCATTCAGGTTCCTAAAGTGACCCGTTGTTTTGCTGACCAACTGAGAGGATTCCTTGAGTTTCAGTGCTGCTTTGACTACCTTTAGCTTCCCGAAGATATCAACAAGAAGCAGGTGGAGGAAGAGACAATCTTCTCCAACCACAGGGATTGTTGTTAAGGCACCCGTTGTGCATATGCGTGATGGTCTCTGTATCTTTTCAAGCTGGCTTAGGTCCACCAGACCAGTACCACGTACATCAACATCGGTCTTACTGCTGCCGTAAATGGGTTGAAGGCCCCATTATGGGGCCAGAGCTTTTCCGCAGGAGTATAGGGCAATTAAGGCTTGCCTTGCACGGCATTTTCTCGATCGAATAGCAAAGGCATCTCTCAACATTCAAATTATGGAGTGCAGCGGATATTGCTTTGAAGGTGTTTTGACATTGTTGAAGGCTCCCTAAATATCGAGGAAGGATACCATCGTGTTCTTTGCTGTACAGAGATCTCTCAATGGTTCTCAGCAGTGAGTGAACAGCGACTTCCCCTTACAATACGCATGTTGGCAGTTCGATATGACACATTTTCTTGATCTTTCCAATTTATGTGCGTCGTGCACCTACAGTTTACTAACGAATCAACTTTTGATATACTGGCGCAACTTCTCCATAATCCAAAGCGCTAAACACTCGTTTTCCAATTCCTCTCGCTTCTATTCAACGTATGTTTCAACTTCATAGTCCTTAATGTCGAATTTCACAACAAATGGCAAATGGCCGTTCTTGTTAGATCAGAGCTTCACGAGACACTTCTCTGCATTTCAAAAACACCCCTCGGATTTTTCAGGCCAAACAAACCGGTTACTGGTTTTACCGAAACTGTAAAGTTTGGTACAAACCTCCTATATCAGAAAACTTAACGTTCTTTGGTGCGGAAATCCTATGCATCCCATACCGATCGATCGCCATGGTTCTGTGGTAAATGTGTTAGATTGCTGTGCGAGCTGGGTAGGTTCGTGTCCCAGCAATTTTCACCGAATATTTTTCGCAGGGGGAATGACAAACATTAGAGATGGTATTTTTTCATAAACAACCTTCTTAAATCTCAACTTCTTCTAACTTTTTGTCTATATAGCACTGAACCGCAGGCGAAACAGTATAATACCGCTGCTTGGTAGTCCAGCAGCCGTCCGCATTTTGTTCTTCAGTAGATGCATTCAATGCCATTTAACAGGTCCCTGAAAGACGTCTCCAAGAAATTTGCCAGTTGCTTGTTTTGTTTCTCATCCAACTCCGATATTTCTTTGATCGCAGAAATCAAAGCGATTGGAAAAGTTCCACTCACCTAGTCTCAAATCCGAAACGATTTCTTTTCGGCGGAAAAATAAGAAAAACCAAACATTTCCGGAACATAGATTTTCCCAGCAATACATAAGTAGTCGTTCTTAAGTAGTCATTTAATACAAATTGTATTAGATGGTTGTACTTCTAACCGCTTCTTAACTAACGCTGGTGTCCCCCAAGGCTCCGTTCTTTCTCCGACACTTTTTTCTTTGATATTCATCAACGATCTTCTCTCTCTGACTCAACAATCCAATCCAATCCTTCGCGACTTCGCATATTTTTTAATGAATCCGCGACAAGAGCCCCAAGTCGGACTCCACAGCGTCAGCGAATGTCAGTCGAGCTCAACTCGGATATTGATGCAATCATCAATTGGGATCCTAAAAACCGACTTGCAATCAACGCTTTAAAAAGCCAGTGCTATTTCCTGTCTCTGAATCGGTATACTTATGTAGCCAAACTAAAAATGAATGGAGTTGACATTGAGGAAACAAGTGGTTTGTCTATGCTTGTAATGTACATTGGCCTAGACCTTCGTTGGAATCAGTAAACTTCGGATGCTGCTAAAGGTGGTGCCAGAGGCCTCGGTTTCCTGAAACGTTGTAAACAGTTTTTTACTCCTACTGATTTGGCTACGATTTATAAAGCTTATATTCGTCCGAAACTGGAATATAACTCTCATGTTTGGGCAGGTGCTCCTAGTTCATGCTTAGACTTTCTCAATCGTGTTCAACGGCATGCGTTTAGATTGATCGCCAGTCAATCACTTTGAAGTCGACTTCCTTCTGTTGAACACCACCGGATGGGATGCTTGGAGCTCCTATAGCGGTATTTTCACCACAACTGTTTGGATGAAATAATTAGTTGTATCCCACCAGTCCGTCTGTTTAATCGTAATACAAGTGCAGCATCTTCCGCAGACCCTTACATCTTTAAGTGGAACAGTGAAATATAGAAGATCGTTTTTTAACCACACAACACGACTATGGAACAGTCTACCCTCCTCAATATTTCCAGAAATCTATAATCTCCAAAGGTTAAAAATTAACGCGCATCACCACTTCAGGTGGTGAGCTCTCGGCTCTAACACTTCCCTATACCCTTTCCTTTCTCTCCATCACTGGGTGATAATAAACCTAAAAGGACATAGTCCTAAGTGATCCACAATATTTGAAAAAAAAATTAGGCACGCAACCCTGCACAATCTCTTAATGCTGCCCTATCGCCAAATCGTTTAAAATCTTAAGTTCTTAAAGGACATAGATACGAGTATGTCCGCGTTCTAGGTATAACTCATCTTTCTTCTATGGATATTGTCTAGATGTATCCAATCGGACCATGGTCCTTACCTTCTTTGATGCACCGTCCAAAGCAGGATGTGCGTGACTATACTTCAGATTATTCCATTACTCGTTGTGTTCTATCCTCTCGCAAAGTCCTTCCGCCACCATTTATCTATTTCACAGTGCATAGTGACTCCAATAAAGATGTATATCATGTGTACCTATGCCAGCAATTATTTTCAAATTAATCTCGTGACTCGTTGCCCACTAAAATCCGCTATCAACGCAACCTAGAAGTTACATAATTGCTCACCCGGCCGACGACGTCATCGTAAATAACCCAAAACACTCCACCGAAGTAAATTAAATTTTCCCCTCAACAAATGAAACGTATCCCTGTAACAAAATTGATTTATAATTGCGCGCTCGGATTCCATTAAAGAAATATCCTTTCGCTGAATGAATAAAAAAAAAAATAAACAAGTCTCCCTCACGATTCCTCAATGAAACACGAATTATGTGCATAAAAACGAAATAAACTGGAAAAGGACTACAAGGAGGCCGAGGAGGAGGAGAAGGAGAAGGAAGGAACTATTTTTAATAACCAAAAATAAATCATCTCACTCGACTGGCTCTGGAGCACAGAGCGACCAGCAGCAATGGCCGTGGCGGCCCTAGCGATTAAAAGTGAACACGGCGACCCAGAAAGAGCAACACCACACAGAACTCGAGGGAAGATTGAGAGGATTGGGATGCGCTGAACGCAAAGGATCTTGCCACCACCGCCATGTGCGGGAAAGGTCAACATATTCAGTGGCCGCTGGTAGTAGTTTTCTCCTTTTTAATTGGATTTTCACAGTCTCGATTCCGTTTCCCTCCCCGTTAAAAGCTAAAGTTAAGGAAGAAGTGGATCCACCATACCGATGTATACAACGAATAACCCACCGACGAACAAAAAAAAAATAAAGGAAGCAACATCGGAAGAAGAGACTAAATTCCATGATCCCAACCGAAAAGCCGGGAGATAAATATTAATGTGACTATGGCGGCAGAGATGCAAACATCATCGTATCTCGTGGGCATCGTTGTCGGCGTGATGCCTAATAATACGATTTATTTCGCCATGGAAACTGGGTGCTGTAGGCAGCCTGCCATCTGCATATGAAATTGGCTTCAACGAAAAAAGAACAGAAAAGCCAGACAAGATTGCATTTTGTTTTCAGGTTTTGTTGCCCATACGGTGTGATGTAATTTGTGTAAATTTTTTGATTCTTTTTCTATGGTTACACTAAGTAAACGACTTAATTGGTCTCGAGCAATTTAACGCGATGACTCTGTCATCGGAGTTTGGCAAAAGTTCAAAGGAACGACTTCCAAGCTTCAATGGCTACAAAGAGAGGAGTATCTTGGTAAAGCAGATATCAGCACAAAGAGCGAGAAATTTGTGAAGATCGGACTAAGTAATCTCCAGAGTGTCATAGAACTGTCAGAGCCCCAACACTCACTTATCGACATCAGCTCTTGAAAAGTGGGAGAAATTCGGAACCTTTGCTTTGTATATTTCCAAACGTTCCATGTCGTTGCCATAGCATAGTCTGCAAGAAACCAGTCCTGGACACTAAATTAAGCTTGTTGAGCACATGCAGCAGAAAAGGCGCAAATAAGTACAGGGTTGCTCGTCAGTTCGGAGAGAAACGAGAAGAACTTCGGATTCTCAAAAAGTAAAAAAAAGAAGGACAATCAAAGTTATTGGAGGATTACTCTCGGAGCAATGTACAGGCCACCAGAAGGTTACCAGAAGACAAAAAGAATGTGCTAGGGTAGCAGGACCTGTAGAGATGGAGACGAAAAACTTGTCACAGTCAATGCTAAAAAATTGGAAAATTTCTTCTGATGTCTGTATAACGAAGACGAGGACCAACCTAGATAAAACTTCTGCTCACCTGATCAAATCGAATTACTTTCTTACTTAAGGTGGCGCTACAGTCTGGGGTGGACTTGGTGGGCAAGCGTCTCTAACCAGCTCGATCTTTAGCCAGCTGCCTCCAGTTTCGCACGCCAAGTTGGTTGAGGTCTCCTTCCACTGGCATGCGCCACCTGTTAGTTAGTTAGTTAGAAGTGGGCTTCCGAGAGGAGGCGCACTTAGACCAGAAAGTAGGTCCGTTGTGATGCCCTGTTAACTCCTGAAACCATTTAGATTTCCTAACGTAGCTGTTAAGATCGGCCATGCTGGCCAAGGTCAGATCACTAAGATCGTTGAAGAAGTATTGGCCTAGGGTGACTTTCCTGATATGGACCAGTGCGGGACAGTGCAGCTCCTGCAGAAATCGTTACATTCTTTCCCCAGACGTTGAGCATGCCTTCCTAGGATGCAGTGCCCCGTGAGGACGTTGATGAATTTTGAAAGTTGGTTTTTTTTAGTCGTATTAATGCTTTTGATCCTTTTAGATCCAGGACAGGCCAGATTAGCCTGTATCACCGATTGCAACAATGCAATAATCGAGGTGTTGCCATCTACGGTTTGCTTTCGACAGAGCGTCGGTGTGGGTCAAGTGTTTAACAAACGACATACACTGGGAGCCTTTTCTAGCTAATTCGTCAACCGCACAGTTCCCCTGAATGTCACAGTGACCAGGGAGCTAACGGAGTGTGACGTTATAGTGGTTAGCGATCTCGTTTAAAGATGCGCGGCAGTCCTTCAATGCCCTAGATTTTATTGTGTTGGATACGAGGGAGCTGACCGTAGCCTGGCTGTCGATGTAGATTGCAATATCTGTGCGTGATATTGGGTTAGCTTTCACCCAAGCGGCGGCTTGATTTATAGTTGTGACTTCGGCTTGAAAGACTCTGCAGTGGTTGGGCAGACTGAAGGAGTAGTGGATGTCAGGGTCTTCTAAAAAGACTGTTTTAGAGCCGTCTGTAAAGATAGAGATAGACTCATTAAAGAGGACTTCGCGCTGACTTCAGGCGCTTCTGTCCTGAGCTTGTATTTATAGCCCATGTTAAAGTTGTTTTCGGTGGGAAGCGTGTCTGTTGATAAGGGAAGGCTGCGGTGATTTGATAGGATTCTGGTATGTCCCATATTCTTTTCGTACCATTGGTGGGTACCTCTTAGTCATAAAGCCGCATTAGTGGCCTGCTGCATGGTATAGTTGTCTATTGGCAACAAGTGGAGCATGGTTTGAAGGGCAGCTGTAGGAGGAGTTCTCAGCGCACCAGTAATTCTGAGGCAAGCCACACGTTGGACTTTCTCGAGAACTTTAATGCTGGTCTGATTTTCCAGAACCGGACACCAAACCTTTATGCCATACGTTAGAATCGGCCTCCCAACTACAGCATAAAGCCAGGCATGCTTTTCGGCTGAAGGCCTCATTTGGAGCCTACTGTTCTTTTGCATGAGTAGAGTGCGACCGGGGATTTCTTGGCGCGTTCGGCAATATTATCCCTCCACAGAAACTTCCTGTCTAGAATGAGTCCTAGATATTTGAATGTGTCCTCTGAGAAGTTCAGAGGATTGAGATATCAACGAATTTTTTCTTTTATTTGAAAGACCTATCAATGACACTATGTGTGAAGTATGACATCGTTCAAATTGCCGCCGCGGCTTTGCTGGGTGGCGCGCATCCGAGAGGTCAAATTTTCGGTGACTCTGGCGCTTAGATCAGACTGAAATTGAACGATGGCACGGGTTATGTTGACTTTAAGAGCACTGGTCGTTTGCAGCTTATTTGCGTAGACCTGCGACTTAAGGAAACCCCACAAGAAAAAGTCTAACGGGGTCAAATCGCACGATCTCAATGTCCAGTTCACTTTGCCTCTGCGCGAGATAACCATGCCCTCAAATCGCTTGTGCAGAATGCTCATTGTGACATAAACTGTGTGACATGTAACCCCATCCTGTTGGAACCACATGCATATCATCCAATTTGGGCCAAAATAAATTGATTATCATCGATCGGTAGCGCTCTCTGTTGATGGTTTGCCATCGACCGTCGACCATTCATCCGTCGTTTTCGGAGAAGTATGATCCGATGATGTCGCCGACCCACAATCCACATCAAACAGTGACTTTCTGCGGGTGCATTGCAACTTGGTGGACCTCGTATGGATTGGCATCGTCCCAAATTCGGCAATTTTGCTTGTTGACCTATCGGTTCATCCAAAAATGGTTCTTGTCGCTGAAGATGATTTTTTTGCTAAAATCCATTGAACAATTTTGGGAATGAAGTTTCATTATTCGCACGTGTTGCTCGACGCTGTAACTTGACAGTGTCTGAAAAATAAAACTAGGGAAAACTAACAACAGATAAAACAACATGGCCGCCATGTACTGTCAAAATCTGCCCGTCCCTATTGGAAAACCGTTTAGATTTCAACGATATTTAGAGCGAATGGACAACAACGCTCCGGCTCACAGAGTCTTGGAATCTGATCTGCAGGGGTAACTTATTGGAGACTTGCCTAAGTTGGTGCCTACAAGACAGGGACCTTAACTTTACAAGGTCGCCTGTACCCATACGCAAAGCTCGTATCTCTGCAGCCCAACATTTATTCCCCCTAGTTTTCACTACGAAGCAGAAGGTTAAAGCCTCCATGTTCTTTCACAAGATTCTTAGGGTTTTTAGGGCTGACTGAATCAGATATTTGGAGAGTATACATTTTATGAAAGTTGAACTGCATTATCCAAAGCTATTCAGATCTACTTTTTCTTGAGGCTTCCAGCTCTTGGACATATATGACATTTAAAGACTTTGAATACTTTTAAAGACTTTACTTATGTCACACAATTTTTGTCAATTTTCAGTGATAAATTTCAAGCTCACCTTTGTCATCATTGATCAGTGTTCTCAGATTATCTGGTGAAGGTGGACCTAGACCTTGCATCAATTAGCCTTATAAAAACAAGAGGCTGGTATAGATTGGCTGCGAAGGAATATCGACAGGCAAAAGAGAAACGTAACCTGAACATACGGATCCGAAGATGAGTTCATAAAACAAAGTTTTTATCCTTCTACAACCTTGAAACCCGTAAAGATCCTGACGAAAATATTCCAAGAAGCTAAGTGGTCGCCGTGGCTCAGTGGTAAGTCCATTGGACTACTGTCCGAGCTGCTTGGATTCAATCCCCAGCCATGTCCACCGTAAATGTGCCTTAGTGTGAACACTCTCTCCCCCCCTCCCTCGTCTGCTCCCACCAACAACCTTCCACATTTGATTGCATCCTATCTTCAGTTGAGGTACTAGGCACCCAGCGTTCACCACGAGGAGGTGAAAGTAGGAGTTGGTAGACAGAAGTTAGTTTGAGAGAAACCTGTGGAGGCTTGTGTTGTGTCGTCTTAAATGCGCATGTCTACCTTTTAAACACTGACAAGAGGACCAGTTTCCCAATTATTTTACTCGGGATCGCCTTAAGGTTGTTTGGCTCTACCCAGAATTGGACATATGCATAGGTATTTAAAGAGAATTTCTTTTTGTTAAATTGCTCATAGTTGCCAAATTGTGGGCTGTTGGCGATACCAAGCTTCGCTGCATATTCGCCAATTGGTCAATGACCTGTACTTATCGCTGCAATTTTGTCAATATCCTCGCGGATCTTGTTAAGGAAATCTTTGGTCATGCTCTTATAGTATTTTGGCCACATCGTTCTGAATGTTATGCAGTTGTTTGATCTGCTCCATCTGAGGTTTACCAACGAGAATAAGTGTGAATTTACATTTATTGCCCTTGACAGCACCTAGTGGAAACTCGACCTGTTCCGTGTTTGATTTATCAAGGGCTGATCCGTGCCTGGTCAGTTCATCTAGGCATTCGGTTCCGACAATGTCCCTGTACTTCAGTTAATTTCGACATTTTTCCGCTAGCTTGGAGGATATAGAGGCCGAATCAATGGCTTTGATTTCGATTTGGGTATCGACTGAGATATCAATGTAATGCTTGGGTGTTGGATAGTCGGCAGGCTTTCCTGATTGCCAGGAGCTCTACCTGACATAATCATGAAGGAGATATGATTTGAAGACTCCCGCACAAATCCCTCAGTCCATTTTTAGGTCGTCTGTCGATATAGAAAGCTGTGTCATAGCTATTCAGCTACGGAGGGAAAACCTAAAGTGAAACTTTTGACGACATTTAAATTCGGAGTGATATAGTCTGTCTGTCTGGAAAGTGAATGATATGGTCTGTAATTGTGGCCCAAGTTTTGATACAAAACCCGAGAAGTAATATGAGCGGGGGGCGGCTATGCCATGAAGCGGGGATAATCGCAGACTTCCTGTGGTGCCTATACTTTTTACTGTTTTTTTTTTTAAACTGTAGCCCTTACTCTAATCGGACGAAAGATATTCCAAGTAAGACTGTCTCCAGAGTTGTGTCTGAAGATGTTGCACGTGTTTTAAAGGGTATTGGAGTTCCACCTGCCACTGAAGTGTTTCCATCAGTTGCAAAGTTTTTGAAGCAAAGTTTTCATGACGAAGTCGAATAATATCAACTAATTTCGATCTAATTTGAAAGTATCTGGGTATATGGGTCAACGTAAAGTTTGTACATGGTTGGATCTTTGCAATAGTGTTTCCTATCTGTTATCCATTAACAAATGAATTTTTTTCTTCTTTTTCTTTACAGGTAAGTGCTATACTCATATATGGACACACTATAACTGTAGAAAGATAACCAGGTATTCCATTATTCAAATGTTCTGCCATAAGCAATTAACCCTTTCCCCGGTCAACAACGTGATTCAAGATAAATATCCGCTGAAACCAAACATTTCCACCAATTAACAAATTTTTTTTTTTTTTTTTTCAAAATTCCCATTCCATTCTAAACTGTTGAATGCCATAAAATTACAATATTATAGTATAATTTAACATCACTCCATTTATCATCATCAATGACAGAGCACAAGAAGGCAAAAAAATATTCAACAAAATGCAAACAAAAAGATACAGATAAACAACGAACAACAAAAGAAAAAAAACTTAAAAAAAAAAGTATCTAAAGCAACAAATTATTGAAACAACGACCCGTGTCTGGCATTTTTCTCCCATTCACCTCCGTATCTCGCCGTAGCAGTCTTTCGGTGATTCGCTCTGCCCTCAGGGGGGTGACAACGGCAACGATCTTGTTAAATAAAAACCGTCAGCCAGCAGCCAGTTGAGCTAGATCCAACTATATAACCAGACCGCAACTTAATTTCTAATTTGCAAATTCCTTGAATAAATTTAATTTTATTTTTAAAGATGCAAAAGTTGAAACAATAAAAACACACAAAGTGGTAGATAGAAATGGAAATAAAAAAACCAACTTGTGTGCATGAAGGCATATCTGTGTGCAGCAAGCAAGATCAAAAGCAGCGATCTACAGCGTTGATCCTACTTGAACTGAAGCTTTTTTCGTTCGACTTTTTTTCTTTCTTTGCATTTGTTGATGTTTCCTTTATTTTTACTGCCTTCTATCTCGGAATTAAATTCACGAAATGATTACATCTATTCACAGATACAATTGGAATTAAAAATAAAACACACGTCGTGTTGGTATTTTAGCCCCATCGAGCAGTGCATTCTTGGGGACAATGTATCCGCAAATGACAAACAAAGAGAAGCCAAAGGTATTTTAAGTGATACGATGTTACCCTATTATGAGGATTGCGTTCCTATAAGAATTTTAGGCTCCATTGGAATCGGAACTAAGCCAATTTGAAGTCTGTGCAGTGGCTCACAGAGCTTTTACAAGCAGTGAAGCCAGTAGCATTTTTTGCCTCAAGGATATGTGCCTTGCCAATAATTCTAAAGCTCAGCTCAACTTAGCACTAGAGGCTTTCATATACTAGGCAATAAAAGTTAGTTGCACAGAAAAGATTAACCGGCTTTTATAGGACTAGTCTTATTTACCAAAAAGGAAGGAATCCCTTCCACCATTTCACTGAAACTCGAAGACTCTAATCGAGACCAATCCAACATTATGGTTTTTTGATAAAGTGGACCGCTCCGTAAAGGAATTCCAACATAAAAACCCATCAGGTTAGAGAGAGTTGCAAAGCAAAATTGTCTCAAGACACTAGGCCAATCGCTATCCCAGGGAACTTTCTTAAATTAAAAACCTAAACCATTTCCTCGAACCATTGGATTTCTTAAAAAACTTATGATTTTTCTGTGGTCTGTGCTGCCTAGCTTCTAAAGATTACTGTAGAAGAGTGGTCTTCCGAGAAGATTTACATTTACATAGACGAACAAAGTAGGTCCTTACTCCTGAAACCATTTAGATTTCCTAATTTTGCTGTTGAGATCATTAAATAAATAAGTGATTTTCCTGATGTTAGCAACGGCGGGAACCGTGCCGAGGAAGTGTATCATAGATTCTTCCTCTTTCTGGTCTCTGCAGCTCCTACATAAATCGTTACATGCTATACCTAAGCATTGAGTATCTAATATATCGGAGCCTGCCTTCGTAGGAGACTATGATTTGATATGATTCCTATAGTTATTCGTAAATGGTTCCTGCTGAGTTTCAAAATTGGCTTGGTTCTCTTTAATTTCTCAAGCTATCTATAATCCCTTAGGCCAACGCTGGTTCGGTGTAGAGGTAACCCTGTCTTGGTCTTACCACCCGTTCTGTGTTGTCCGTGAAAACTTCAATTCTGTTCCGCCTTTGTTGCATTCTTTTCTCAATTTGTGAAGACATCACTTAAAATTGGACAGTGGGACATTTTTGAGAAAGCCAAAAAAAAGAATTGTAAATCTGGCCGTAGAAAATTGAAAAAAGTGTCCAATGCAGGCGTAGGGGTTGTACGAAGTGCGCCTGTGATGGCCACACTTGCTGATCTCTGTACCGCGGCTTGTTCCTCGGTTTTTCCTGTTGGTGATTTTCAACCAGTCATATGTTGACGATATCGATCCAGTGCATCTTTGCTGGAGTGAACCCCCAAGCTTTTTTCTGCGATTCTGTTACATGTGAAAAGGGCATTGTATGCTTTCGAAATTATTTCCTGCGTTTTCATATTCCATGTGAGTTTTTTTGTTTAAAATGTACAGGTTGGGATCTTTTTCTTTCTGATGAGAAAACTTTATAATTCCGGGGAGCGAAAGACATTGCTCCCTCAATCGCATCGGTCTCGATCTTCGTATTCGAGTTGCCTTTTCGCCACATTTCAAAAATTCGTCGGACGTTCCCGGACGCCCTTCAAAAGAAAATAGTGTCCGGAGAAAGTGAGCACATAACAGGTATTTCCTTATAGAACTTTGTTCAAGTGTGGATTTGACAATCCTGCCAATGAATGCCCTATTCCACTATCAGACCCTCTAACGCAGGTTTCTTCGCATTGCTTCTTATATTGTTGAACGCTCTATGGTGCAAACTTATATTCGAGGTTTGCCTGCCATAATTCGCATCGTATTCCTCTTTTACACTTACAGATGTGAACATGAAAATATCCTTTCTAATGTTTTAAAAAGAAACAAATCGTTCGCCGTCGTGTAATCTTGTAAACCGTTTACATGCTTTGAGCATGAAAACAACATTTACTTCTCTTCACATATTTAGGACTGTGCTAAACAGTTTAAATCGGTCGTTTCTTGATATTGTCTGGTGCCATTTGGAACATGCTAGGGAACATTTTTATCCAGTCAGGAGATTTGTGCGTGGCCACAACCTCCGTAGCGACCGACAGAGCAAGCCTCAAAATCGGTGGCATCAAGA
The DNA here is from genome assembly GCA_917880715.2 of Matsumyia berberina. Classification (NCBI taxonomy): domain Eukaryota; kingdom Metazoa; phylum Arthropoda; class Insecta; order Diptera; family Syrphidae; genus Matsumyia; species Matsumyia berberina. The sequence continues at coordinate 62,646,867 of OU862871.1, forward strand.
GCACGAGAGCGAAACTTCCTTAACAAAATCAATTTCTACGCCACCTGGAGATACCTTGACAAAGAAGTACAGCTTCAAAAAAATGTTTTATGACTAAGATACAAATCAATAAGAAAGATTGAACTAATGAGGCTGATAGGTGCATGTTCAAAGTATGCACCTTAAAATGGTACACAGACGGATCGAAAACGTCCGATAGAACTTGAGCAGGAATATTTGGGTCCAGAACCAACTGCTCCATTACATTTGGCAAATGCTTGAGCATCTTCGACAGATCATATCAATTCTGACTGACAATCCAGCAGTCATCAAGCCACTCAGCTCGTTCACCTCCAAATTAGTGTGCGAAATACAAAGACCAAAGACGCCACTTCTGCCATCAAAGCCCTTCTACGGTATGGGCTACAACGTCATCCGTGAACAACTACAGAAGGAGGAAAAAGAAGCGTGGCCAGGTATCTGTAAAAGATCTAAACTATGCATAAGTTCAAGCAAAAATAGGCTTAGAATACTAATAATATTTCTTACGGGATATTCTAAGCTAAAGAAACGCCAGATTTTCAGCTATGAAGACGAAACTCCAAATCATCTGATCGCAAATTGCAAATTCCGTCACTGTTTAGAGCACCCAGTAGGTCCCATCCCTGAACCGCCTTAAAACATTAAATTTTCTAAAAGCTATCGGGCTGGTGGATGTACCTTAGATCGACCACAAATTGGCTGTCACCAATGAAGGACAATCGATCTATGTACTTCAGCTCGCAGTGTGCGTTAATCAATCAACCAATAGTTAGGTAGTTGGAATGGTCATCCAACCACTGAGAACTGGGGCTTGACACTGCTTACTTCTGAAACCACTTGGATTTCCTAACGTAGCTGGTGCGTTCGGCCGTGTTACCGGAGTTCAGATCATTTAGGTCGTTAAAGAAGTATTGGCCTAAGGTGGCTTTCCTGATGTTGGCAAGAGCGGGACACGTGCAGAGGAAGTGTGCAGTGGACCTTTCTTCCATTTAGTCTCTGCAGCTCCTGCAGAAATCTTTACATGCTATACCCAGTCGTTGAGCAGGCCTGCCTAGGATGCAGTGGTCCTTGTGGACGTTCATTAGTTGATCTTGTCAAATCCACTATAGGCCAAATCAGCCTGGCATTGTTCAAATAATCGAGATGTTGCCATCTACGACTTGCTTTCGACAGAGCGTCGGTGTAAGTCAGGTGTTCCCTTGAAAGTCACAATGACCAGCGGGCCGACAAAGTGTTACAGCCTGGCTGTCGATGTAGATCGCAATTAATTAATATCTGTTACTTGGGCTTGGAAGACACTACAGTGGTTGGGGAGACTGAAGGTGTCTTGAATGTCCAGGTGTTCTGAAAAGACACTGGCACTGCCTCCTTCGACTGTTTTAGAGCCGTCCGTAAAGATAGATACACTCATTCTTCTTCTTCTGCTTCTGTCTTGTATTTTGTGGTTATAGCCCGTGTTGAAGTCATTTTCGGTTGGCAGCGTGTCTGTTGATTTGGGAAGGCTGCGGTGAGTTGATAGAATTTCACCATGTCCCACATTTTTCACATTCCATTGGTGGGTTTCTCTTAGTCTTACTACCGCGTTAGTGGCATAAATATCTGTTGGGAATAAGTGGAACATGGTTTGAAGGGCAGCTGTAGGAGAAGTCCCCAGCGCGCCAGTAATTCTGAGGCAAACCGCACGTTGGACTTCCTCGAGAACTTTAATCCCGGTCTATAGTCTTTGACAGGATACAGATTGGTCTTTTTTGCCTCTGTAAAAAAAATCAATTTTACTCTTTTGTCGGACTTAGGACACATGTTTCTACCTTAGACTTCTCCTTCACGACCACTATATTTTATAGACTTTTCGACCAGGCTTTCTATACCTTTTCGTTACATCTGTAATACAAAACCCCAAGCTTCTCAGTCGTTAAGTTACATATGTTTTACCAAGCCAGAAAAAACTTAAAAGCGGACAATGTGTGGCCTCCCAAATCAACTCGCCCACCTTTCAGACAGAGTGTCTGTCCGTCTTCTCGATACTGTGCTGCGCTTTGAACAACAGATAAAAGTAAATGGTACTCTATTTAAAATTCTAACAAAAGGCCATTAATTCCCTCGCAAATCAAATAAAAAGAGAACGCTTAACCGATTTGTAATTGACGGCATTTTATTATTTGTTTGCATCTACATGCGAATCACGAGCGCAAAGAGTCCAACAACAAAAATGTATCTCCTTCGAACTCGAAGTGAAATTAAAATTTTGGCTACGGATCCGGAATTTATTTAACACTCTCTGACGTGTGTGTTCGGTTTTTTTTTTCTTTTTAAATTTCAAGTAAGAGGTGCAAATTGACATGGCAATGGCGAACCGTTTGCACAAGGAAAAAATAAGAAACAATCTTTGTATCTCGATGTATGAATGAAATTCGTATTTTCTTTCGTGTCTCGATTCCTTCGGATACCGAGGCGGGTGTACACCGTACACTGTACAGTGAAATGTAGCGCGTAATAAAAACTGAAAATGTGTTAATTATTTCCGCCTCAAATAGGGTTGAGTAAATATTTTAGTTTTAACGCGAGTTATCTCTATTTGTTGATTGGAATTGTGGGTTTAGGCTTTTATTTATGATGTTTGGGGTTGGAAAGGTGTTTCATTTATACATGGTCGTAGGGTGATAAGATTTCAAATAAACTTCCATGTAAAACACCGTTGTGTGTGTACGTGTACCTCTGAATGACATGCTGTCATCTCATGTCGAAAGTCTCTTGACACCATTTCCAAGAAAACATTGACACCACAATGTCTTCGAAAATAATAAAACGAGAAATGACATACCAACAGCGAGCTTTACGTTTGAAATTTATTTTGAAGTACCTCGTCTGTGGTTTTATCTTTGATCCGCGTGAAAGAATGCGGCATGTCTGCATGCCACCAGGCTAACAAGTACACATGTCAATCTTCCTAAATTGTTGTCAACCCACTTATTGGTTTTAAGGACGCGTATTGGTTTCGGAAAAGTTTGTTGTGTTGAGACCTTTTTTAACAGTGTTAGGGTCTCTGAAATGAGACAGTGTTCAATGATGAGAACTTCGGCAACGATAGAATGCAATCTCTTTAGGGAAATCAAATGATTTGACCAAATCTGTTCTAGTTACGTTGTACTACCTAAAATTGGTCCTTTCGAAAGCATTTCGCTTAATTTTGGGTTGACCACTAGGTACATATGTATGTCTAGCCTAGGACACCATATTCTGGTAGATTGGGTTGTTTCATATCTGGCGAGTTCAGCAGCCTTTCAGTTTCCCGAAATGTCCCTAAGGCTCAGTATCCAACAGATGTGAATAGTGAACTGCTGTGCTTTCTATACGAAAGACGGACGGAAATCTAGGGCCTGCCTCTACTTACTGAAGCCACAAACCTGTCAAAAGCATGTGACCAGCATATCCCACCACAATTCTTACCGATAAAAATTGAACCTTTGGTCAGACGAAGGTTAGGTGGCTATGAATTCACTTCGAGAATTTGTATTCTCAACGAAGAAAGTGCTGGACAGTTACATAAAACGTGAAAAGGTGATTCCTCTTCCTCTTGATCCATACAACTGAAATCCTGAGCCGAAATTCCTAGCCTAGCCGTACATCTACTTGGCTGTTAATGTGTGCTCTTGTATAGCTGCTTGACTATCGGTATAGAAGACATGTTTACGTAACGAATGACTAAAATACTGGCTCATTTTGAGGGGTATCGAAAAAATATCAGTCCTTTTGTCATCAGTCCTGTCTTAGGCCTGTCAGCGTAAATCCACCCAACCAATTCATGACTGCTGGAAATACATGTTTTATACTTAACCCTTTACAGCGCTGTGTTGCAGATCTGCAACATACCGAAAAATGCTTAATAAAACACCACAGAAATATATTTCAGCAGAATGGTGCTATGTAACACAACTGGGATATAATACTTATAAGGAACAATGCCGCTTTGTAGATATTGTACCGTTATTTTGCATGCTATTGGCATTTGAGTCCAGGATTTTGTTTTTGGTTACTCTTTGGTAGTGCATTTCTAAATACGACATTTTCTATTTAGTTTAAATTGCGCACGTCTTTTGATCGCATATGCATAACTCTGCTTGAATATGCTGGGCGATATTCCCAGGGACTTCGAAAACTAAGTTCGAGGCCCGTATTCAGCTCAATTATAGCAATATTAGAGAAAAAAAAATGTTTTCATTATTTTTTATGTCGAATTGATTGCTTTTCACATCAATTGCTGGCAGTTTTTTCAAAAAATTCGTTCTTGCGCTGTAAAGGGTTAATATTGAATTCTAGGATGGTGTTTCGTAATCCGCAGTTTTTATTTAGGCGTGCCTTAAGTGACAATGTTCATTGGTAAGACCCTCTCAGACGCAATGACAATTTCATTGGATATCTATTCAAATAACCAATTTGAAAAGCATTTGGATTTTACTCAGGATATTTTCTGACTTTGTCCAATGTTGTCCACAAACGATGATTTCATACATAAATAAGTGTGGCGGTTAAATATAACCCAATTGGCACTAAGATGTGCCTTTTTGTTACCAAAATTCGCGTGACCTGATTTATGATGTGTGCTATAGAAGGCGGAATATCCTTAATCCAGGCTGTGGAGTATAGAAAACGGATTAGATGTTGTATCCCTTAACACGAGATGTTTTTGAAGTCGTCAAAGAATGCTTGGTTTTGCGCACGCAGTCTAACTCTTGCTAGTGCCGGACATTTACAGAGGAAGTGAGTGAGTCTCCGCAGGCTGCGGCACTGTCTCCAATGGTCCAAATCCCCGTGATTATCTCCGTTATTCTGGCGATATCTGGACGGGTTCTGCTTAGGATATCTTTTGTTCTAATCTTATCGTTAGTCGGTCATATCTTTCTTGATATAGCGCAGTTGGTTAGCCTCCAACATTGGAAGTTAGTCTTCTGCAGAAAGTGTGAGCGAATTGATGTGGTAGGAGGATGTGGTAGCCGACTCAATTGTTCTAATGGCGGCTTGGCTATCTATGCGGATAGAAATGTAATGTTTGTGCATTGCGTCACACCCGAGTTGTGGGCAAACCTCTCGAATTGCCAGTAGTTTCGCCTGGAAGATGCTGGCAAAATCCGACAGGAGATACAGTCTCGATATTTTCAGTGATTCCGAGTAAACAGCGGCACCCACATCACAGTTGATCTTAGATCCGCCGGTATAGATGACCGTGTGAAAGTCGTTTAACACTTCATCTTTTTTCCGCTGTGGTGGGGAATCCCACGTGGGTCTGTTTTTTAAGTCAAAAGATTTCTCACTTATTGACGCACTATGAGTCGTTCAACACAGGGTGGTGCCCGCTTTCCTATACCAGCTACTCTTGTGCATTGTATGCCTAGCCTGCACAGGCTCTTCAACCTAAACAACAAGAGGTCCGAACACCCCCCTGACGGTCACCTTAACATGCTTTCCTCCCTACTCCAAAGCAGCGAGTTCAGCATGCCGTTTGATGACATTGTACCAAGATACTGCTTCAAACGAAACTCTCTGACAGTCAAGCTGCTCTGAACTCAGCCACGGTAAAATCGGAACTAGTCATAGAGAAAGTCAAATTGCTTCTAGAACTGGGAAAAAAACAACTTGGTCACAAGGGCCACATTGGCAATGAAACAGCGGACTTACTACTGGCCAAGATAAGTGCAACCACCTCACTGGCCCTGAACCAGACTGTGGGGTAAACAAAGCCTTTTTAAAAACTTCATGAGGGAGCAATCCCTGCTCAAATCCAACACAATTTGGAGGGGAAGTGTAGGACAGAAATGTACCAAACACTTCTTCCCCAACCTATCAGCATTCACCACCTTAGTGTTCTAACCGGTGGTCCGGTGACAGGCCGACTAAGTTGGCCTGTCACCGGACCCCACCTGCAGACGGTGCTTGGAGAGCGATGAAAGGTCTCTCCACATCGTCACAGAATGTCCCGCCCTCATTTATCTGAGAACGCAGACCCTAGGCAGTGAACTCGTCTCACCAATGGTGCTTGCCACGATCCGCCCAGAGAGGCCGATTACCTTCCTGACATCCTCCGGAGCAGATAAACTGCAGCGATATGGGACAGCACAATAGGCCTCTATATGAGACCGCAGTGCTAGAATGGACAAACGCGACTCCCCAATAATAATAATAGGAGTTGCTTCGAATTCTTTAATTTTAATTTTTCGAAATACAGTCAAAATCGGTTATAAAGACCTGCAAGGGTCCTATGAATTTGGTCGTTATAAGCGAAATGTCGCTATAACCGTTGTCGTTGTAAGCGATTTTAACTGTAGTAGAAAGTCGCTCTTCATATAAGGATGGAACTCCCAGAAGAAGATAAAAACCCTATTTCTGACTAGTTCGTAGCCTTTCGCTCAATCTCCATCTGGTTTTCATCTATAATTTCCGTTTCCAAATTTTTTAAAAAATTTAAACAAATTGTCTTCCTCCTATCTTCTACGAGCAACTACTTCCAACCCAGTCATCCACCTAATGTCCTTCCTCCTCATCCACACCAAACTCAATTTTTGTTTTAAAATAATCAAATCACACCAAAGGCATCTTTGGTTCAAGGGTCTATTTTTGTCAAACATTTTTCCAAACTATTTTCGTTCGATGTAGCGCGTCTGTCACATGTTTGTATGTATCTCCTGAAGTTAAGGCCAAAAGGGTAAACAACAGCGCTGCCATCTTTTTTGGAACTCGATTATAAATGGAACTGAAATCGAGGGATGTGCATAGGCGGTATAGAATTTCGCCGACACAAATCATAAAACCTCATAATTGATGAAGGTTTGGCGGGGAACAGTGCCTACCCGAGACGGCGCAGGAGGATGAGAGAAACATTTTTGCGCGGTGCCACAATAAAGCACCGCGGGATATCTATTCCTGGTATGAAGCTATAAGTTGTAGTCTTGCGGATAGCTCGTGGATAATCAAGTTTCGTTTCTTGTTTTCTTTTTTTGTTTTGGTTTTGGGTTGGATCTAGGGTTAATGGAGTTTTAATTTCACCGACAAACACGAAGAAAATATATACACTTTTCCATTTCACGGCCTGATTTCTGGACGGGTTCTCCTCCCCTCCCGGGATTAACCTAAATAAAAATGGAGATAAAGACGAAGAGATATACATTTTTAATGCGAATAATATTAATAGCTCGTAATTTTATGTATTTCAGCGAGCACAATGGTTAAATTAATTAATGGCTTCTTGTGTCTCTGCATGATAAATGGCGCTGAGGGGTCGTCTCACTTAAAGCAGGTCAGCAGTTAAATGAAACCGCAAAGGCAAATAAATAAATGTAGCGTCTCTCTCGAGTTTCGGAGCAGTTGCAGCATCAACCTTTCTATGGTTATACCGTGTTTCGGTGAACAGTGGGTATCGGCATCTACCGGATTGGTTGAACTTTCAAAGCTTTTAGCGCCTTGAAATATGCTAGAAGACAGTGATGCTGAAACGTCATAGAATAGCGGCTTAAGTCACTTAAGCAAGTTCCCATGAAGAATAGGTCCAAACAGGCAACGATGATGGCATCAAACTCAAGGCTGAAGGATTACTTCAGCTTTAGCCTTACGGAATTGAGTCCCATGGCTCTTTTTCATGACTCTCCGAGGTTTGTCATTCTTTGACGAAGGGGTGGTCCCGCAAAATTTTTTGGTGGATAGTGCTGTGGCTCGAATCTTAGCAGCTCGCACAGCTGTTCAATTCTTTGCTCATAGACTCGCTATGTCCCAAGATTTTCGGGCTAGAGTACCACAGCAAGGTCTGGGGGTTAACCCATCCAAAATAGCGATTGTGTTCTTGACTAGAAGAAGATGGACACCGACTACATCATTCCAACCTCAGACTTCGATAGGAGATTTGATAAAATACTAAGAAGAAAAGACTGGGATGATGATATAGTATCCACTGAAGAAGAGCCGGCCTTCTACACCGACGGATGCCAACTGGACGCTAGTACTGATGCCGGTATCTTCTGCGAATCCAGTGGGGTAAACCAATCCTTCAAAATTCGAGACGGATGCAACGTTTTTCAAGCCGAGATAACTACCATTTTACAGGCCGCAAAGCTAATCCAAAATGACAACATTGTCAGAGAAAGCATTACTATCAGCATCGACAAAATCGAAGCTCGTAAAAGTCTGCAAACGATATGTCAACGACCAACAAGGTGACCCTATACCGGCCACAAAGATATATCAAGTAATGAGAGGGCGGACGAACTTGCCAGGAGGGGTGCAGAACTGCTTAGCATATGCACATACCCTTTCGGTCGCAAAGACACCCATTAGCACTTTTTACGGGGAAATAGATGAGGAAATCATGATCAGGGCTAATATATGCACGTACGCGATCGTGTCACGTGGACACATGTCCAATAGCCACTATGGCCAGCCTTCGATTAGAAGAATTCTAAAGATCTAGTACAACTTAGTCGAAGGAAAATATGAATCGTCACCGTCTAACGGGACACTGTGAAATAGGAATCCTGGCGGAGCGTCTTTGATTACCCTACAATGACTATTGCAGATGCTGCAGGGATGAAGAAAAACTAGAATCCACCCAGCAGTTGCTATGCAAGTTTCCCGCACAGGGAACCAGAAGACTGCGCACTCTTGGTAGTAGCTTATTCCATGGGCTGGAGGTTTCTATCGCTTTCTGGGTGGTTTTCAGATTAGCCAACCCTATCACTTAGTCTGACTCCCATGAGTACACTTTTTATGGCTACAACGGACCCGCTTGAGGTCTAAGTAAGTCTTTAGGACACCCACAAAACTGACCAACCAACCACATTCCTGCAGAAAAGATCTCAAATCGTAAGGTGTAGGCACCGAAATTATTTGCAGGTTTGACTGTTTTTGTTCTTAAATTTTCCTTAGAATAGCTTCCTTCCTAGACCTTCATAGTTCTTATGGTTAAATCGCCCTTTTTTTTTCCACTGAAACGAACTGCAACCTTCCGGTGCACCATTAAATTATTCGACATCATCCTCGTACATCATAATTATTTAGCCATTTCCTCCGGTTCGTTATAATTTCTCACACACTGTTGCCAGTGAAGCCAAACCATGTACACGGGCTTTGCAAACAAAATGGAAACATTAATGTGATTACTCTGGAATTCCGGTTGCATTCACTCGTTCCGCATAAAATGTGGAGGAATGCTGCCTGGATCGGACGGATTTTCCTTCATTTTTTTTTCTTGTGGTTTTCTCCTCTAGTTGTCTATTTTCTGCCGGGGTTTTCCCTCATTTGTGGTGGATCGCTGTGTGTGTGTGTGTCATTCATTCGGAATGAAATGAACCATTTAATTAGTTCAGTCTCGGTCGAGGCAAGGCAACGACAACGAAATTATCCTCACTCCACTCTTCAGATGAAATAAATGAAATTTCCCTTTAAAGTATGCAGCAGCCATCTCCAGCAGTATTATGTGAGATCATCCTTTATTTTTCTGGATTCGTATCCGTTCTATTTAACCCTGTGACCTCATCTCTGGGCATCCTATTAATAAATCCACTCTGATTGAATGATAGACAATCGATTATTTAAAACTTAAGTGTTGCTTAACTCGATTGCATTGGACAGGGAGATTTTTTTTCTAATACAGGGTGACGTGTAAGACTGAAAAAACTATTTTAAAATATAGTCTGTCGATTCGAAAACGATTGACAAAATGGAACGGATCATATTCAGTGGGTGCAGTAATGAGGCATTTTATACAAGAATAATTCAATTAATTTGTATGTGGATGGTTTCAAAACTAACTACAGGGTGTGTTGCTGTCACTGAGAGCATCACGCAGTATTCTTTAAGAAAAATGCGAAGCTGACAGGCGCAGAACATCGTGATACTATCAAATAGTCAGTCTGTCTAAACGCATTAATTCATCTTTTTTTTTTTAATGAATTTCTGTCCTCCTCCTCCAGCAATTTCCAAAAGAAGTTGGCGGTGGAACTCATCTCAGGGCACAGCAATCTCAACAAGAATACCTCTTTGCTCACCAAAAAGGCCAAGAGGATCTAAGGCACTTAGGTTAGGGTAGGTATCTGGGTTTATGAGGGAGAAAGCACTCGACCTCATCACACTTAGGTCCTTGTGAACCCATTGTGATACCCATGGGGGTTGATCCCGGTTCCTACTGCCCGTTATTGACTTGGGTCTCCACCCATCGTGACGTCCTCAGAATCCTGAGAAAGATCGTTCAGTGGAACACCAGATAGTCTTGTATGTCCTGGTAGTAGTGTCTTCCTAATGTTTTGTTTCTCAAGTGACATAGGCTTGGGCAGTGGCAGAGGAAGTGAGGAGTATCTTCTTGAACTTCTTCGTCACCGCAGCCCCTACATATATTCTTCGTTAAGTTTAAATTTCATTTTGTGGTTTCTTAGAAGGTTGTTGCCGGTGAATCGACCCACCAACATTGACAGTGACTTCCTGTCATATTTCAAAAGCTTGTTGGTTCTGATTTTGTCATATTTTGGCCAAAGTTTCCTTGATATACCACAGGTGGTAAGCGACTTTCACATACTATTGGCTGTCGTCAAGGTCTTACATTCCACCTGCTCTCTGAGATTACGGAGTGGGGGCTTAATCCATTGCAGTGCTCGATGTTGGTCCATTGTAGACTCTTTTCCTGCAAGTTCTTCTGCCATCTCGTTTCTGGTTATGTTCCTGTGACCAGGGACCCAGCAGCACTTTCTCTGTCACTGCGCAACCTACGGAATAGTCCTACCTCTCGGTATTCCAGAAACAGTTCAGTAGGTCAGAAGCTATCGAATCCATCTGATTGTTGGTCGATAAATACCTTCGGGAAGAGTTTTTTTTTTTTCTGCCGTCTTTGCATCTCTGACTCACGAGCTCTTCAGAAAGAAAACAACCCCATACTTATGCCCAGTGTTTGATTACTCGCTATGTGCGACAAAGATAGCCTTTTTGACGGTAATCCGTCTCTTTTGACGATAGGATCTTCCTTCGTCGTAGGTCATGTAGACTGGTTATTCTCTCTTGGTTTGACAGCTCTATTCTTCGACTTGTCGGGCAAAGCCTTGGGAGCAACGAACAAGATTTATTTTCTGTCTATCAGTCATAAAATAGTCGTAAAAAACTTAAACTTACTGGTGCAAAATCATCTTTGTCACCCTGTACGACCATGCACACACATAAGGTCAGTTCACGCAAAACTTTTTATTTTAAAATCAATAAAGTAAAACCATCACGTATAGGCATTCCCGTGGATCGTTAACATAAATGGATAAGTGCACATGCACACTTAATCGAATTTTTTTGCTACGGCATGTGTAACATGCAATAAATAAAGCCCAGTCCCGGTCTCGTTGGCTTGTATTGTACAGTTTGTTTTTTTTTTTTTTTCACTCATTTTCTTGATGGAATATGCAATTAAACGATGGAAATGTGAAATGTGGATGAATATTTAAATACCAAAAAAAATATTACAACTTGTCATGCAATAAATAAATTTACAAGAAAATAGCTTAAACCGCATGGGGGCATGTATCCATTTCTGGATTGAAATTGACGAAGTAAATATGCGTAAAGCATGTGGAAGGCACGTTAATTACATGAAAAAGCAATGGTTGGAGAGTGTGAGTAAAAGGTTTTCAAGTACTTTTGGGGTGAATGAGACTTTTGATAATCACTTTAGACACACGCTTCCATCATCGTTCTCTTTAAGTTGCGTTCGATTTATTTCAAAGGGATTCAAGTCCAGTTATTGAGTTTGTTCCATCATAGGTACTTTCTTTTGCAAAACATTATTTACTCAAGCACCTAGACATGAAGTAAGGGATGCATTGGGAAGTTTGACTGAAAACGCGGAATGTCGACTAGAGCTATACGTAATCATTTCAATTTAATTTCATATTGAGGTATTCCGGTGAAATGTTGTACGACACAAACATTTTACGTTGATGGCACATTCTCATGCTTAGCCGAGACTATTTTCAAAGCTAAAGACGTCCTATAAGACAGTTTTCAATTTAAAGGTGAGCATCTGCTGATTAGAATTGCCCTCAATGGACATTTAGTCCAAAGTTTTTCCATCCTCTGTGCCCTGCCATTTTCAGATAGAAATACACAAGTTGAACGGGAATAAATATACTCGGCATCCTTCTTGGTGTGTCCCTTACCACCACTGATCCTACCGATCCAGAGATACGAACCAAACGGCCGCTATCACCATTCTTCTCTTCCAAGAAGCAGATCATAGTATCTTCAGGGATTTGGGACAAGTGCAATTGTCGATTTGGGGGTTTCGTTACGCCTAAGGTACACGAACTGACTTGTATGCATACCTTCAGGGGCATTGAATATCTCTTTGCAGCCTTTGTAGCGGTAGGGGTAACAGAAATGTATTGTGGATAATTTCTGTAGCTGCACCCCCATGGCGTTTGGCGGAGTTCAGTGGCATCAGCTTGGCGACACCTTTACGCCGCTTGACGTGGGCCTTGAACACGGACCCGGCTCTCTTACGCTTTGCAAGAATTACATGACCTATTGTTCACTTTTATAATCGGAAGCCTTTTGAAGAAAAAGCAATAAACAAAAAGTGTGTTCAGAGAAAAGAAACTGAAGTCTTTTCTATCGTTCCTTGTTCTCCAGCTTTTGTAGGAGTCATTACAGCGAATACCTAACCTCTAAGCATAAAGACGACATGTTTCTCTACCTATTCCTATCATTCTGCGTAACTTGCAACTCATGCTGAACAACTTAACTCTTGAAGAAGGCGTGAATATCAGAAAAGTTCAGGTGTCAAAGACCATAGGACGGCAGGCGTGGTCTGAGTTTCTGAACAGTTGACGAAGTTTTAGAGAGATAAGCACGATATGGCTTCGCTGTGATGACATTTTTTTTTTTTTTTTTTGATGCGCAGGTAGGTGTGAAAATCCTTTATGGGTACTCTCCAGCCCGTGCCATCAGTTATGCCCGACTCCATGCTCCTGCATGTCTAAAAATAGCTGGCGCGACAGCTCGGAATGAGCCAAGGCCTAGCTTCTCGCGACCATTCATGTTGTGCGTGTTGTATTTATTGTATTTATTTATTGCCGACTCCGAACGGCGAAGTGAGAAGCTCTTTCATGACAGATTACACTCCCGGAGGCTTGTCATTCCCCGACGAGAGGTGGTGCCGCGAAAAATGTTCGGTGTACCTGGCTGGAGCTTGAACCCACGCCGCTCGGTCAGCAGTCTAACGCACTAACCACCGACCCACGGCGACCACCTCCTGCATGTCTGCGTGCTAAAAAAACCTCCTTATTGCTCTGTTTCCTGGTTTGTACCCTGCGGCACCGCCAGTCAAGGCATTCCTTCGCAGGGGCAGGTTTGACATTTCGTCGTCTCCTTCTCAACTGCCAGATCTAGCAGTTTATTCGTTTCTCGCTACTCTTTCCTCTATTCGCTGTTGCTGCATTATGCTTGTGATAACTTCACTTGCAGTCTTCCAGCCTTCGCGCGTTGCCAGCATAAATGTGATTAGGCCTCTTGGGGTCAATTGAGCTCCAATTTCTCGCATTAGGATGGTTCTAGCACGCGAGTAGTTTTCGCATTCCACCAGCACATGCTCGGCGTTCTGGTGTTTCCCTTTACAGTGTTGGCAGAATGGATCATCCACATGCTTGTACTTGTAAAGGTACTCCCGAAAGCATCCATGCCCTCATAGGAATTGCGTTAGGTAGTAGTTTACCTCTACGTGCTTTCTACTAGTCCATTCATCAATGTTGGGGATGGGTTTATCGCCCCTTTGTTGTGATTTTCCACCTATGTTATCATTCTGCTTTCATAGCTTCCATGACCGTTCGTCTGTGCTCAGGCTTGCCTTTGCGCAGTGCCGCAGCCTTCTTCGGTTTTAAATCGATAGGCATGCCGCCTGAGATTACACCTATAGCATCCGCTGACACAGTTCTAAAGGCGCAGCATACCCTTAGGTATCCAATCCCATGTGCCGAGTTCATCCCTCTGATGTACGACTTATGGTGGGTCTCTGACGCCCATATCGGGGCCGCATACAAGAGTATGGACTTGCTCACGGTCGTCAAAAAGGTTTCTGGCCGGCTGCATTGGTCCTCCAATGTTTGACATGAGCCTACATAGTGCTGCTACTGCCCGAGGGCCCTTTTCGCCTTCGTACGTTAGGTGGTCCTTGAAGCTGAGTCTGCGATCCAGCAGCGCTGTGATGGCATATTCTGAGCACATTGTCGTTCTGGTATTACGTAGATTCCTACTGTTAGTTTGACAAACACTTGGATAGTTGGTTTTTACTTAGAACACAAACAGGTCCATTGCACTCATAAAAAGTATACTCATTTGAATCTCATCAGGGGTGGGTTTGACTTATTTGAAAACCACCAAGATAGTGATAGGAATCTTATGAGCTTCCTAAGATCGGCAGCTTTAAGGTCTTCCTAGAAGAAGAAGCTACTGCCAAATGTACTGAGTTCTCTGGTGGCTAGTGCGGGGCATTCTCACAGCAGGTGTCGGACATGTTGCTTTTGCAGTAGGTGTAGGGTAACACAAGTCGTTCGGTTTTGTACCCTACCGTTCAATCCGCTGTAAGAACATGTGAAACAATTCGTATTTACCGTTTTTAGAATTGTTCTTGTTGAAGTCGGGCTATAGTAAACCGGCTACTGCACAAGTGTCAAAAACCTGATCATGGTTTCCGCATCTATTTCTTTGTAAAAATACCTGCACCCTACTAGCAAGTACGTCCGGTATCTCCTTTTCTGATAGTTGCTAAAGTTGCATTCAGTTTAAGTGACTAAGGAGCTTTTTCCAGTGAAGGAAGGATGATTAATTTAAACAAGCCCGCACAGCTTGTTCAATAAGTTGCTACCTGCAAATACATTTCCATGACTAATCTCATTCCCAAATCCGACTAAATCAACTCTTGCCATAAACAATTCTGCCCAACACCTTTATCTTTCAACACGGATAGGCAATTCGAATTGTAAAAGCCTCCACATCATAGGCAATTCACAGCACAATGACCTCAAAACCCATTGCGACCGAGTCATTATTGTTGCTCACTCGACCAAAACGATTAACTCGTCTAGATCTGATTTCATATTTCACTGCCCACACTGAGCGCGCGGCAGACAATAACAAAAATTCACATCAATTCAATCAATTCCATCCAGATAAAGGCAGATTCTCAAAAAAAGAAGAAACCGGCATTGACAACGAACGAGTGGAATAACAACACAACAACAGCCCACAAGAATTAGCAGCAATTTGAAATATCATCAATCAAAGTTAATTGTCAGCGAAAATATTGAGAAACTTGATTTAACCATCAACGACCACAGCAACTGATGCCAACAAAAATGGTGGCCCGCACACCGAACACCACTGTTCTGTCAAAAAGCTATTGATCTTCTCTGATCGAATCAACGCACACACATACTTCATGGTCATCTTACGCTGTGTGAATTTTATCGTGTTTTGTTTCTTTCCAGTTCTGCTTCTTTTTTTTTTTCTTGTCAATTAAATAAATAACGTTAATCGATATTGTTGGGGTTATTATTGATAATTTTCCATTTTTGGGGGATTATTGTCCGCTAAATGATTAGCAAACACAATGCTGATGCAGCTTTATTCACAGAATTCCACTTTCAATTGTCACATTTGACATTTTGTGAACAAATCGAACAACGCCATGTAAACATTTCATTCTCAAGGTTGCTCCTTCTGGTTGGTGACATTTTGATTTTCACACGGGAAATGGCTTTTTGCCGCAGGAGAAAAAAAAAAGGACAACACACTCGTGTACAGTGCGGGAGGAAAGTTTTTAATTTCCGTGCAAAATGTTTACCAGTGTTTCGCACGATACATTGGTTGCGTGTAACCGAATGAATAGCGTTGGATGCGACAATGACGGAAGGAAGTTAACCGAAATGATTATGGTGAGTTATACAACCGTTTAAGGAATCATTTCGGATGGGGGAAGTCATTTCGCGTGCTGATTTCAAAGAGGGAAAACAAAAATATTTCCTTGGCACGAAAGAATAATCATTGGCCGGGGTACTTCAGAGGTATTATTAGGTTTTGCAAGATGGGTATGGGTTTGATTCCAAATGTCATCAACGCTTTAGAATGTGATTTAACCTTGACAAGTGTTTTTGGTAGTTTTACATGCGTTTTGGAAGCATTTTAGCGGGATGAATGGCTTTTACCAACTACGACAGTGTAAAACCATGCATAACATACGTATTTTGTGGTTTAGAGAGAGTCTTTTGGGGGCAGAAGAGGCCCATCCTTTTGGCATGAAGGCCAACAGTGACCAGTGAGAACGCCGATAACGGTGCTAATGAGCGACCTTTTAAGCAAGATAAGACTTTTAGATCGAGTGAGGCTTAGCATAGGCCATATCTCTCTGGCGGTGTGGTATGTGGTATCATTCCTCCATCTTTGATTTGTCTTGCTGATCACGTCATACTCTTAGAGAAATTTACATGTAGCGATTGGAATCCCCAGATTCCTGCGTTTCGGAAGGATATCCAGAGTAGTACCACGTTTGGCGAGCTCATCTGCCTTACAATTCTCTAGAATGTCCCTATGACTGGGTATCCAGCAAAAATGTTCTGCCATCTCAGTGAGAGACGAATGACAATCTGAGGTAGCTATTGATGTATATTCTACTGATTCCAGAGTTTTTAAAGCAGCCTGGCTGTCGGTATAAATTGTGATATCCTTGCAGGATCGCCATAATTTCCGCCTGAAAAACGCTACAATGGTCAGGGAGACGGAAAGAGACTTGCCATAAAATCTGCGGTCGCGTAGCTGGGGCGACAGCTCGCGATCGGACAATGCCAAGGTTCTCGCAATTCCATTTATTCCTCCAACGCACTTATCACTTAGTCACAGTGACCACTATAGAGCAGAATGTTAAAATTTAATTGACGTTGGGTTATCGTGTAGTCCGGTGGCGTTAAGGACAGAGCAGTAGTTCCAGAACCTTGGTGTGACCATATGGTTTCGCGAAATCAGATTCTCCGAGTCTTCTTGCGTTGCATGAAATTAGGTATTTGATATGCAGATCCAGGAACGACAACCAACCCACTGAATTGCGAGGCATTTTCTTCATCAAAACAGGTCGAGTATGCCGATGTTACTAATTCAGGATTTTGAGCTCATGCGTTGACCCTTAAAGAATTTTTTACCGCCATGCCTCTTTTAGAAAACATCGATGACGTTTCCCAAAAAACCTGACTTCTGAATTTTTCGAATACGCTCATAAAACACATCCAAAATCCGCTACCCGAGAGCTTCCTTTATGGTTTATGTAAGTTTATCGTGGAGGTCGATGCTGTTTTTCCAAAAGCAGTGGCCAATGATTGTTTAACTTGCGATTTTAAGAATATTCCTATCGAGGTTCACCAGGTTCTATGAAGTTATGCAGCTTAAAGCATGAGTTCTGCGAAGCTTTACTAAACTTGAAAAAAAGTGGAATTTTTACTTTGCAATTGAAACGGGTATTGCCAACCACGCAGAAAGTTTCACGGCTCAAAAAGGTCGTTTTAGTGCCGTCTTTTGTCACCAGTAAATTCGTTTTCTTTTTGTTTATAATCCACACGCCTTTTAATGGGATATGAATACCCTTTTAATGTTATTCACACAGTGTGAGCGAGGTGCAGTGGTTTGAAACTCAGGTAGTATAAGCTTTCATTGGTGTCTTAGGTTGATGTCCAGACTAGAGGGTGATATTTGTCATTGCTATAATTCAAAAGAATTTTCATAACCATGAACATTCTGCTGCCAGTGTTATGCCTTCGCAATAGAGTCGACATCAGCTTTCACAGTTGTGCGAATCAAGTGACTTCCGAATTTGTTTTTTAGGAGTTTACAGAGTACTGTGTGTTTCTTAAACTAGCTTGGACTTGATAAGAGGTGGTCAAATTCAGAACATAACTTCACTGTGTCTGACAAAATGGAAATTGTTTTCTGGGTGATATTGCAGATGCGATGGAGTCTTAATAGCAAAGACCCCTGTCTGGAATGTGGATGAGAAGGTCGTACAAAGTGATTCTTCATAAATTCTGAATTCAGTTCCTGTTTTCATTTTAGATTCGTTCGTATACCAGACAACTTGGCACAATAGATTGTGAGGTAACAGTGCCACCAGCATTAGAAGGAGCGCTAAATACTTCTCTTGCAATCTTCTTATGGCGGGATAACTATAAAGTAGAAGGAGTGTTTCGGCAGCATGTCGCCTAGAATGTGTTAGTAGCGATATTTGTCCTCCAAACACTCCTCTAAAATCTTGCCAACAAAATTGTCTAAGTACTGACAAAATGCATCCTTAAATCATTCTGTTGGATTAGGTGTTTAAATCGTACAAACTAATTTTTCAAACAAAAAAAAAATTTATTCTCATGAGAGTCAAACAAAAAATTTGATAACCATGCACCCTACCACTGGCTCAAAACAAGTCACGATTTTTCGTTCGAACACCACAAACCCTGTCTGTCGATTGTGTGTGAGATACTTTCCATTTTTTTTTCTCTCTCAGTCGATCATTAAAATTTAACGGCTCATTGGCGGCGTTTCCTCGAATTGCATTTAAATCGCGTATCGCCGTGTTAGTTGCCCCAACCCAACCGCAGGCATATGTAGGGGTTCAAGTTTATTAGCGCGCTTATTTGCATTTCAAAGCGGAATATGCTAAGCCAATAAAAGCACAGCCATTACAACACCTTTCAACTGCTCGGCATGTAATTAGCCGGGTGATAAGTTCTCCCACACTGGATGTGCTAGGTTTTATTTTTAAATTCAAATGTGATGTCGTTTGTTGATTTGTTTAACCTCAACTTGCTACACGTCATCCGCTCTTCCACACGCATTCCACATCGTTCATGGCACATGCACCCTATAAATCGTCCCTCGCGCCCCAGCTCCAATATGCCTGCCCCCATGGTTACACATTGCTCGTAACGAGAATGACTCCACTTGGTTGTCACACTTAGGTTCCCATTTAGGGTATCGGAGCGCAACTTAAGTGTTGTGTGTCGCGCTGTTTAATCAAAATGGTAGTCGATTTGATTATTATGCGATAAAATGGATTTTTTTCCTCCATTCTCTCGCTGTGCCTGCTTCGTCTATTGTGTCGTTTGCTTGTTATATTTAGTTTACTCTGACCGTCCCGTACCCCCTGCTGTCATTTTTATTTCATTTCTGATGGAGAGGGTCGGTGGGGTAGGTTTTCGGTGTCCAATTCCATTTGCGGTGGCCTGGCCTGTCCTGTGTGTGTTCGTCGGTCGCATATTAAGTAATAATAATCGATGGATGGATTGATTGCTGCTTGTTTACGGGTTCTACGTCTATAGACAGATAGTACACGCATTCGAGTGCTTTCTCGCTTTCATTAGTCACAAACATGGATTGTGAGGGAGGGGTCGGCTTACACACATAAATAATTTATGTTTGCCTTTGTTGCCATAGTGCGGTGAGTTGTTTTGTTTTTTCCTATTCATCTTTTTTGTTTGCGGACTGGTTGGAGCTCGTTTTATGTCGTTTCATTGATGCCACACCGCCATGATCTCGGCCTCGTTTCTCCAGCGTTCCACTGAATGAGTAAAAAACGAGCAAAACCCAACCCAGCACAAGATGAGTTTTAATTTTTTTTTTTTTATAAATATTCTCTTCGTTTTGATTCCTTTTTTGTTTTTAACTTCATTGTTATTATCTTGCCCGTTTCGTCCATAATAACGACAATAAAAGTGAAAAAGAAATAAAATAAAAAAATTGTGAACGTAAAACAAAGGCATGCAGATATTAATACACCATTATGGATGGCGGAGTGTTACCAAATGCGAGATTTGTAAAGAAATTTATAAAAGGTGGATCGAGCTTTTTCTGAGCCTGCTAATTGGGTTTGTTTCTAAGTAGACCTCATCTGGGTTGAACTCGAGGCGAATATGAATTTGGCATGTCCGGTAGATGAATGGGTGCGCTTTTGACAGGAGTGTCAATGACCAAGTATAGTTCATTGTTTAAGAACAAAAATGTATCAACCGCTAGATAAACTACAACTCAATGTATCGCAGGTTCCCCCAGTCCCAAATAGAAGCTGTTGTCAAGAACTAAGCTTCGATTGAGAGCTAACGCAGGACAGACATGTAGTAGCCGTGCTGTATGTTTGTCTACCGATCGGTGCTTAGTTGGGATGCGGTTCGAATTTTTCTAAGGCTAAGTTTTAGTTGACTAGCGGTCTATTTATACTACAATAGCTGACCCAGCGAACTTCGTTCCACCTAAAATTGATTAGTTTATTAATGTCCCTTTCGAAAGTTGAGCCTGTCGAACTCAGCAACTAATCGGTGAATGGGGATACCCATACTATTTTAATTTGAAAATGGTAACTATCATCCCCAAAACATTAGCGGATATTGTAATGCATCGTATGACCGGTGGGTCTCCATGACGCGTTGAAACTGTCCATTATCACGTCTCTTGAGGACTATGTCGCGTGATTCCACATTTTTGGCAACAAGCACCACCGCTATTTCATCAACTGTGGGAGCATTGAATTGTTGTGCATGGGCACCACCTGATCTTTTGTCTGCGCTGATGATGGTTTTGTAATTATCAGGTATCACTTCCAATGCAGTTTTGAACACTTTAACCAACGCATTGCGTTCGTGTAGGTGTTGTTGCAGTTGTTCAATGATCTCACGTTTCATCGCACGAAAAATCGCACAACACTGGTTGAGTTCAGCATTCGAATAAAAATAAAATAAAATAGTTGGCGCGACAGCTCGGAGGGAGCCAAGGCCTAGCTTCTCGCAACCATTCATTTTGTGCGTGTTGTATTGTTTGCACGAATGGAAGGGACCTACAATTTATTGCCGAATCCGAACGGCGAAGTGAGAAGCTCTTTCATGACCGACGAGAGGTGGTGCCGCGAAAAAATGTTCGGTGTTCCTGGCTGGGGCTTGAATCCACGCCGCTTGCTCAGCAGTCCAACGCACTAACCACTGAGCCATGGCGAATATTCAAGGAAATAAATCTGAAGGAACTTATGATCTTCATTCAATTGCGGCAACAGAGCTCCTGCACGATGGTGGGTTTGCCCTTGGATCTGAATTGTGGAAGGAGAATGGGACAATTGATCCATTTTGGACTTATGGGAAAGTTTGTCTAACGACATTTCCTTAAGCGTGGGATGTAACCGCGTTCTTCGATAACAGTTCGCACGTAGATTAGCCACTCGTCTCGTATTTTCATTGCGAGGTTCAATGTTTGATCGTCTTATCGGCGGCATTATTACATTAACACAGAAAAGTCCTGAAAATATCACCACCGTCAATCAATTGCATTAAACACGAATTGGCCGTTGACAATATATCTTATTGAAGTTCCTTCTCCACAAAATGAACGAATAATTTAAATTTAGATTATCAAATTGCAGAAAAACAGTTGATGAATAAAGGGAATTTTCAGATATCACAGTCCACCCCTGAAAGTATGCAATTTCGGGTTTTCACAATTTACCAACATTTCCGGTCGAAATTTTTAGGCTCCGTAGTGTGTTTACCTGGTTTAATACGAATCCAACAAAAAAATCCTCAATCTATCTATGCATTTTGCAGCTTTTTCTATTGCCAGGATCTCGGCTAGGAAGACTCTACATGTTTCTGGCAATATAAAGAATTCCAGTTTCTGTAAGGTTTCCGAGTAGAGTCAGACTCCTGTTCATGTTTCCATTTTTGAGCCGTCAGTGTAGATCCCGATTTCGTGGTCTTCAGGAGTTGGGAATAGGCCTTTTGTGTCAGGAGCGTTGTGAAAGTTTGAAGGACTGGCTTTTGATTTTACCGCGGCGCTTAAAAGATGGCTTGACTGTCAGAGAAAATGGAGATAAGGAGTCCTCTTAAATATGAAAGCGGACTGGGAAATTTGCAACGACTGACATACAGCGTGTTCCAGACCCAGTGCCAAAATCAAATGCCACTGAAAATTTTAAGTCGCTTTTCTCGGCTCGACGAGCTCTCGAACCTATATTACTTCTCTCTTTGCCCTAAAGCCAACGTACGTAGGTTAGGTGGCTGTCCACGCTCAGGCAGGGACACGCTTAGACCAGATTGTCCCATTGTGATACCACAGTGAAGAAAACCGCCACGAGGGAACCCGAATGTGTATTATAGCATAAGTACAACGAAGGTGGGCAACCGTAACGGTGTTAACCCTAAGATTTGAACCATTTCGTCCCAGAGATGAAGTTTCTTATCTTCTGGATGTCGAGTTCAGCTAGATCGTAAAGATAATCATAGAAGTATTCCCCGAGGGTTTTTCTTCATAGCGTCGCAAGAGCGAGACATGTGCACAGTAGGTGGGTCGTAGTTTTTTCTTCCCTCTCGTCCCTGCAGCTTCTACAGAAATCATTGGAGGGGACCCCCAGAGTAAGTGCATGTCTGCCTATCAAGCAATGTCCGGTAAGGACCCCTATTAGTGAACCTAGATTTTTCCGGTTTGTGGATAAAAGTCTTTCCATCTTCTTTAAATTCAAGTAAGGCCAGATTTGTTTTGACAGGAGGCAAGTACTGATGTTCCACCTGTGGCTTGCCAACGTACATACTTATTTGACACTATAGGGGATAACCTGAGCCATTGCCAAACAAATTTATCCTTAGGTTCCCTTCTACTTGTCCTCTTCACTTTCGATGAGCTCTTCCCCTACTACTGCATTTGTTCAGCTTTCATTTGATGACTCTACAGGCCGGGTCTTTAAAGTCCATTTGCTGTACACATGTAGAATGTTATTTTTTTTTTAATTATGTCGATGTCGCTATACAACTTGTATATTTTGTCATTCAACCCAAATGGGACCGCCTTCCGTGAAGTCTGAGATGATGAATATCGATTTGAACTTCTTGATCCATGCAGGTGCAAATTCATGACCTGGCAATACTGAAGCTCTTTGAAAAGTTATAAAAACAAAACTTAAAACTCCAAACTCCAAGCAAAGTCAACGTCATTCAGAAGCAGCTACACAAATAAACAAACGAGTGTCATGTTCCCTGTTTTAATTCTGCTTCTTCTCCTTTCCTTTTTTTACCTTTCTGTTTTTTTTTTTATTTTTTTTTTGCTGTCAAAAACCACATCCGTGCCATATACTATACAAACTGCTATATACTTGTTGTATATTTATTTTTTTTTTATTTATTTTTCTTGTTTGGAAAATGTTATGTTGTTCTTCTTCATCTCTATTTCTCTCCTGTTTCACTGTACCACTCGACTCCACTTGAGGTCGTCCCCCCAATCCGCCGCACCCCACTTCTTATGTTGGCCGCGCATAGTGTTCGCCTTTGTCTTTGATTCTTTTTCTTCTTCTTCTAGTTTGTTTTCGTTTCTCTTTCTTTTCTTTTTTTATTCATTTATCATTGCATTCTCATTCACATTCTCCAACAACAAGATATTCCTGCTTTGTCTGCGTCTAAAATTGAAAGAGCCCAACAGTTGTTGGCAGAACCGCATCGTAACAAAACATAAACACACCACGTTGACGAAGAGAAGACTCGGAGTGTTTTTAAAGTCGGTAGTGCTGCCTTACCTACATGTGTACATACTCTTCTCCCGCGATGATGACGGTATTTTTGTCCAAGTTATTGTCGGTGTTACATTAAGTAACTCGCGTCGGGTGCGCACGCTCTCATCTAGACGTTAAAGTACAGTAACATTTGTGTTTTTCGTTACATTTAAAGCTATTTTTGGTTTCGGGGTGCACAACGAACGCACAAACTCTCGCGACAACCCACCACAACTTTGTGGTCTGTTTGTTCGTTGTTGGGTGGTGTAGTACATGCTGCTTAAGTCGTCTAGTGTTGCTCCTGATACATAAAAGGCTGAAGCACCAAATAAGCTTTATCTCGTCATGGGTACACTGGGGGCATTTACATTAGGGACACTTGATATTATTTTTTAAATTGAGGCACGTAAATCTTGATTTAAGAGAAATCGATGGACTGGAATCGGCTCTTATTTGTAAAACAAGACAGTCATAACGAAATGTGTGGTGCTCCAATCCTGTAAGAGGTCATTCAACGTCTTTCGAAACCTATTCCTCTATTCAGCTGATGAAAATTTGTTACAATTCAGCTGAACTTGTTTGAATGCACAAACCAGTGTCAACTTGTTAAACATTTTTGTATTATTTTCACAGCTTTGACCTTGAAATCTATAGAGAAGACCTCAAATAAGAAATGTGCACGGTAGCCTTTCAGATGGTGCCACAGGCTCATTTAGAACTTGTTCCTACGATTTTAAAGACTCTCTGACTAGGCACATAGCATAGCTGAATGTTAATTTTAATACGATCCAAAATTGCTATTGATGTGGTCAAAGAGATTCCAGGAATCTTATAGGTGTGTGAAGTTTTTTTTTTATTTTTACTGTTCAAGCTTTTGACTGCAAGCGGGAAGCCGGAAAGAGGGCTTAGACTTTGCTTTTTAACCTGTCATGGATTTTGAAAGCTTCGCTGTTAAATTATATCACCGACGTCTCTATTCCAAGACTATAAGGATAGTGGCCAAGACATTTACACCGAAATTGTGCGATCTTTGGTAGTCAGTAATTTTCATGACAATTTATACATACTTTTGGAAGTCTTGTCTGTCATTGATTCTTTCGGTGGTATTCGATCCACGCTCAGACACGAAGTATCTGCTCCAGAAGGCCTTGTTTAAAGAACTCTAGTAGGACAAGCTCAACAATATGTCAGAATTTGGAAGCCTTCTCAACTCTGTCTTGGATTTTTACTTTTTATCTTCGGAAGGTAATATCTTCTACCTGTCTTCTGCCTGTTTTCTAAGTACATATTTTGAATTCTAAAGCTCAATGGCCATGGAAAGAACAATAAAACATGTAGGCTGTATATTTTCCATTAAACCTTTTAAACCTTGTTTTGAGATAAAAAGTATAATGCTGCTTCTTTTGGTATTTAAAAGTATGAAACGTCGACTTGAGTTTGAACCTGGTTTCATATATCAGGGGTCAATAGCTTAAGCCTTTGAGAAGCCGGCCCTATATTCAACCGAAGATTTCGACGTTTCAACAATTTTTCGCTATTGATTAGGGAAATCTTCTTTCTTAATGAAAGCTCCTAGAGCAGACTGATGCAAAGTAGCAAAGCCGACAGACAAATACAGAACAAAGCTGTCAGTCGGTTTTCAAAAGCTGTCGCTACATGTTTGTTTTTAGAAAACATCATCACGTTAAACTGCCACAGTTGACAATATTTTCTGTTGGGTTCTGAAGACAACCCTGAAGCACTCAGACCCAAAAGCGAGCTTATTGTGTGCTTTCTTGTTTTTTCGAAGAAAGACGTTTAACTTCAATGGTAAGGTGCTTAGAATATCAGTATTCACCTCATCAGCCATAAAAATCTGTCACCTGATTTGGGAATAGTCACTATGTTGATAATCGTCGACCTCTCCAAAAGCGTGACAAACAGTGGCACTTGGCTAAAGGACTGCGGTTTATTAAAACGCCAGTCTTTTCTGCTGAAGAACAGCACAAATGCCGCGAACTTCTTGAAAACCTAGGAAAATATTTGATTAGTCCGCCCACAACCTCGAGAAGCATGCTTTCAACTGTCATTGGAAGGCTTAACATAAAATGTAGGCAAGTCTTTCGTACTGAACTTGCCCGCATCTTCTTCTTCCAGAGAAATTCTCCTTCGAACAAGACAAACTCAGTCTTATAACTAAATTCGGACTAGTTTTGAATACTCAGACTATTTTGGATCTAGTAAGAGGATAAAGTCCTTCACGTCAGAATTTTGAGATATTTGAGGTTATGTACCAAAATTTGAGGTTATGTACAGGGTGCGCAAATTTTGTCTGGTCTCTTTCTCCAGTTACATCATTCAGTACTATTATTAATCTTCAATTCATGGAAAAAAACGTAACGGTAGCGATACATACCTATATTGTGTCCTTAATTCCTCCCCGATTCCACGAAAATAAATATCAAGTGTCCATAATCCCACCATTCCCTAGTGTAAGCTTTGTATATTTCTATCTGTATCGCATCGTTTATTCTATTTGTCGTCATCGTCATAGCAAGCGCGCTAACGATTGGGAAAACTCATGCTACATGGTGTGCTGTGTGCTATGCGCGCCGAACCATGAGTATTTTACGGTGTTGAGACGAGGAGGCGTTACGAATACGATTTGTGAGGGTGACGGCCGCGGCAACGGCGGCGGTTTTGACTTTATCGCTTCTGGTGTATACAGTCGCCTCTCTAAAGCAGTGAGTTACGAACTGCTGTAGGCTGTGAACGCGCGTCTCGACAGACTCGTATGGTGCGCAAAATTTTGTTTGTTAAACACAAATCGTCTTCGGAATTAATTCCGCGTGTGTGTCAATCTAAATAGAAAAAAAAAAAAAAAAACAAATCGCGATAGATACCCGTCCTAGAGAAGCAGATACGCAGATAGCAGCCAGTATCAAGGCCTATCAGGCTATTGGACGCTTTTTTTTTTTGGAAACATTTTTGTATTTCTCTTTCTGGGTCATCGGAGATTATTTATTACTCCTTGTGTGTGTGTGTGTATCAGTATCTTATCTTGTGTATCGTTCGGATTTAAGAAGAAAAAAAGTGAATCGTCCTCGTCCTCGTCTGCACCTTGTTTCGAATAAACAATATAAATTCGACAAGGCTCGGGTGTCTCTCCGTGGAGTAATAACAAATAGATACAAGTATCTCAGGATCAGTGGATTTTTTTTTTATTATCATCTCCT
This sequence comes from Matsumyia berberina, assembly GCA_917880715.2. Taxonomy (NCBI): domain Eukaryota; kingdom Metazoa; phylum Arthropoda; class Insecta; order Diptera; family Syrphidae; genus Matsumyia; species Matsumyia berberina. The sequence continues at coordinate 62,673,663 of OU862871.1, forward strand.
CCCCCTCATACACCCATCGTGTTCGTGTGTCAGTCAGTGAGTGATTTGGAATTTCATATATTCACCAAATGAGCATGAATGTGTGTGGATGTATCTCAAGGAGAGTGAAAAATATTTAAATTATATCGGTTGTGTCATCGTGTATCTTGTATCTTTAAACCGAAACATCGTAAATCACTTGGAAGAGTTAATTTGCTTAATGAGTTCGTGTTCTCGTTCATGCGGAGAGATTTATTAAAAAAAAATTCGTTCTCTCCTCGTTCGCTTCACCTTCTCCTTGTGCTGCCTCCCACTTAAGGGAGGGGTGGGAAGAAATAGTTAAATAGTTGTTCGTGATAGTCTTTCAAAGGAAAATGAATGTTAATACCTTAATTAGATCTACACAACGTTTCATGTCTATAATTGGGGGGAAAATAGTGAGATAAAAAAAAATAGAAAATTAATAATTGAAGTGTGTAATTATTTACAAAAAGAAAGAGAGAGAAAGATATAAAGTGCAGTCCATTGTGTGGAAGAGTAATTTGTGAAAATTAGGTTGGATAGTGTGAGCACAGCTTAACAATGGCGGAAATTGATGGATTAATTACTCCGCCGACAGCACAGGCCCCTAATCGGCCGGCAACAACTAACAAGGATTTACATAACGTCTGGAAGGATTACACGAAGCTGAAAACGTATCTCATTCTCAAGGATAAACAAAATGAAAAGGTAGATACTTGTGTGTATGTATGTGAAAGTATTTCAACATGAGATCGCTATGAAGTTTTTCGAGTTCTAGATTAAAAATTGATGGACTATAAGTGATAGCTTTGACCTTTTCCTATCTAAAAGTTCAAATCCGCTGCTGTTTGTCTTTGGTGCTCGGTAAACAGATTTGTGGTTGACGTGTTGTCGGGGAGAGGAGTGTTTATAATTGTTTTTCCCTGCCAATAGTCACGTTTCTATATTTCATCTAAATGTGAGTGCGATGATATTGTTTGGGATTAAAAGTGGATGTAGCTCCGACCTGATGCTTGTTTTGGTGATTACAGACATTGAGAGGATTAGTGTACCGGCAATCGATTTCATAAGCAGAAGCCGTCACTTCTTTGGTTAAGGATTAGTTGCATCATTCCTGTTGGAGTGTTTTCAGGATAATTACTCGTGTTCTACTTTATGCAAGATGATGATGGTTTAAGGTCTATATTTTGGATCTAAGACGTTACCAGCACTCCGAAACAAACAACGTGACTACAGGTTTAATCTTTATGGAGATTTATTCGTATTAGCTGTTGGAAATAGGAAATAAGTTACTAACTAGTACCTTACAATCAGGAGTCGGCCTGTGCTCAACCAACAAGCCTCTCCAGCCATTTATTTACTAACTGCCTCCAGTTTCTAACATCAAGTTGATTGAGTTAACACGTGCTACCTAAGTCGAGGTATAACGCCAGTGTATCGGCTTCCTGGAGTAGATTAAAGAACTCTCCCGTCTAAAGCGCTTGGGTTAGTCCACGCTAAATGTCAGTCATTGTACTTAAACTCTTTCATCTAGATCGATGTCGCTTAACACAATCCATACAGTTGTTCATTGTTCTCCTCTTCCAACTGTTTGTGCAGACACCCTCTGTCTCTATCCTCTCATCCATTTTCGACAAAACTCATGCTTCTGCGCCATAGAGCAGGGCTAGGACAGTGCGAGTCTTGGATAGATTAATTTCAGTTGCTTGAGAGAGGACTTTGCTACTCTAAGCTCAGAGAAACAGGGATTCATGGGAAGCATTCTGCGTTTGATCTCAGCATTGGTATCGATGGGCCGTGGCTTAGCTTCTCAGAACCAATCATGTTTTGTGTCTAATATTTTTCGGACAATTAGAAGAAACCTTCATTTGAGAAGCTTCTTCGTGACAAATAATACTCAAGAGGTTCTGCCGAGAAAAATGTTTGGTGGATATTGCTCCTTTTTTTTTATCGTTGACCGCTCAGTCGATCTTGGTCGCCTCCATCTCCACACTAATGGACGCGTTACAGGCATCACTCTGCGTTTTTCCGATAATGCTAATATTTACGAAAAAGAGTAATTGCACGGAGATTTAACAGATTGTGTTTCTGGAGTTCGCGTGAGGGTTCTTCACACATACGAAGGTTGGGATCTTACGAGTGCCAACTAATGACAACGCGTTGCTTTGTCTAAACCATTTTTTGGAATCAACATTTTCGGTAAGATGACACTGATCGGGCTGTGCACATTGCCCGTCATGATTCAGCACAATCAGACAGGCAGGTATGCCTCAACTAGGCATTGCTGTGTATGGCTTGTTCCTATGATTGAAGATATATGAACGTAGCCTGGAAATGAATACAAAATTGCCGGTAATTAGTTTCATTCCCTTGTGTACTTCAAGACCTTCAGTAGTGTGAATATTGGCTCAGTGGTGAACTTTTTCGTCAATATCACAGGGACTTGAATCAATCAGTTTGTTGAAAAAAAGCTTTGGAGAACTTTAAAGTAACACGGGCAGAACCACGGGCACAGGTAGTATTTTCAAGAATCCCCATTCATTCGTTTGACTAAAACTTGCAGCGAAGCTTTCGACTGACTCAGCTAGAAGGGTTATTTGCTTACCTAACACCGTGTCATTAAAATTGGATTATCAACTCGATAAATCCAAATTAATATACACAAATGGTGTTCGTGTTACATTTTCTGCACGAATCGAAGTGACCTACAATATATTGCCGACTCCGAACGGCGAATTGAGAAGCTTCTTCATGATCGTTTATATAATTTCGTCCATTTCTATTGGCACGCCCATATAAACATTAAAACCTGCAGGTCATAACAAAATAGCACAATTCAACCTTGAGCAAGTCGCCAAATTAGCCACTTTAACCAATCACCTACTATTGAACTTCTTGAATGTAAACGGGTAAAGGTGCGATTTCGGAATTGGTCCAACCATCTCAGCCTGGTCATACCCAGGGGGCGCCTACCTTATGGCACGGATTTCATTTTCATTGCCATGGAAACAGAGTCGGGGACATCGGTGTTCGAAAAATTACCATAACCTCTGATTTGTTCAAGTTTACCTTATCCCAGCTTCCACACAGACGGTGAAAAACCTATCTAGTGCGCCCTAAAGTTCTCTCTGGGTGGACATAGGGATTGCGAAGTCATCAGCGAAAAGCAGATGACTTATCCTTAGGTCTCCTAATGTAACATCCAATCCATATACACTATGAAGAGGAGCGGTGACAGAACGCACCCCTGGGGAAGTCCAACGCACACAGTGAAAGGTGTCGACTTAACGCCGTTCAGCCGAACACAGCTCTTGCAGTTAGTGTACAGAGATTAAATGGCCATCAGAAAAGAACCGTCAATCCCATACTCCTGCAATTCACTCCAGAGTTTAATTCGAGAGACCCAATCATACGCTTTCTCCAAACCCACAAAACAACTGTAAATAGGTTTGGCATACTCCCAGGCCTTCTCAGGTACCATTCTGAGAGTGAACAGCTGTTCGGTTGTGCTTCTACCTGGACGAAAGCCGCATTGCTCATCGCCCAACTGGCACTCGACCACAGCTCTGAAACGCGCTTCCAAAATCTAGCAAAAAAATATACCCCTATAGTTGGAGCAATCTTTCTTATCCCCTCTCTTACAAAGAGGAACAATCACCCCAGTTTACCAATCGCTGGGTGTTTCACCGCATTCCCAGGCCACTTTAATGACACGAGAGAGCTATTGCACTTCCTCTTTACCCAAAGCTTTTAGCTATTCTGGCCAGATTTCATCCACACCAGCAGATTTGTCGACTCTTTGCCCTTCAATCGCCAAAGTCTCGTCCTCTACGGTGGGACTATTCTCCGCTTTACCTAAAATCATGGGTCTGCCACCCTCAGTGCGCTCGGCAACAGGTATTTAAGCCTAATATTTGATTTCGTCTATTTTTAACATGAATTCGAATTTTAGGAACTGGCAGGACTCTTTATATGTCGCTATAAGCGATTTCGACTGTATGTTTCTCTATATTATTTCAAATTACGTTTTTAACAAGAGGCCGCTCTTTTCACACGTATTATATTCAAAGAAAATATTCTGGCAATCCAATCTGTGTCCTTTGTCCTACATTTCGTACTTATCATGACTAATGTGCAGTAGAACCATCTCATAACGAATCAAATTGGTTACAGTGTTTTTTTTTTTTGAAAGTTCGTTACATACAAAATATAAGCTGAAAAAATTAGGGTCAGGCCAGGATTTTTTTTAAATCGCAGAGACTTCAAGAATTCGACAGCTATCAGCAACATATTTGGCAGTTCAAAAATGCCGCAAAATTTACAAACTAAATCTCTCAATTAAAGCAACCATGCATATAAAGACTTTACCTGTAGCAAATTTCAGTAGAGGACAGTATCATAATAAAACGACGTATAATCAGTCATCATGATCTGCCCTCATTAACCAACCCACCTCATCCATCCATCCCCTAGCTCAACTAAATTTATTCCGTCCATTTGTAGATACACAGAACACTGTGAACAAACTCGTGTTCCGCCCACAGATGCCTCATAAATTTTCATCTTCACCAAAAATATTCCAGTCAAATATTTTCTCTCTTTGTAAACAAAAACAACGTCATCTTCATCCCGAATGGCCGTCAATAAAGTGTAAACAAATTCCACACCCGCCGCTATAATGCCTCTTGAAACTTTTCTTCACCTCATTTCATTCAAAACAAACCTACTTAAGTGAATTTTCTTTTAAAAAAAAAAAGCTTGTTGAATTTTTTGCTGAAATAAAATTGCGCACAATTACAAAACAAACAGAACTCCATCAGAGATGACACTTTTTTTTTCCACTTGAAATTTACATATTTTTTCATTATCTCAACAGTGACAGCAGATGTATCGTATTTCTGGCGAATTTCTTCTTTGTTTTTTTGCGTGTGTATCTACATAAACTTGAATACAATTAAAATTAGTCACAGTGAATGAATTTGAAATAGTTAAACGTTCGAGTGCTCTGCATCCGTGTACGAATGTCTCTTCCTCTTGAGATAGAACCAGTAGGTACTTGAAGAAGAATACAAGTTTCCATGGGTTTCCTACACTGCTTATTCCATGGTAAGAAAGTTATGTACGTACTTGCACTGGAACAAAGGTATCTCGTCTACGCTTTGCCAAGGCAATTGTAAGTCAATTGGTTTTGCCGACATTCGTTATAGTAAGGAACGATATATCTCTTTTTTTGTTTTTCCTTCTTGTATACATCTTTTATGATCTCATTACTCATATCTTGTTTCGTTCAAAGTGATTTGTTGATTTTTTTTTTCTATTGTGTTTGATTTATATATGCATAGATACATTTTTTTTCACATTGTTATAGTGGATAGATAAATCAATGTGCTTACGGATTGGCAGACAGAATGGATAAAAGGGGCCCAGGGGGAGAAACTGTCGGTCTATTAATAATTATAATTTGCTACGATGATTATAAATACGACAAGAATAGCGAGATACTGGGAGGAGAAAAAAAAAACATAATTCCATTGTTTGTGTTTGGTTTATTATGGGAATTTTATTCATTTGAAAATTTAAGTGGGTTTTTTCTTTCTTTCTCTTTCGTTATGGGACGAAATATAAATGAGAAATCGTATTGTATTGGTTATATTGGCAGTTGTTCGTGTCACACATTGTATGCAATTTATTAGCATCGATTAATTGTATCGTAATTCTATGAAAATTAAGATTAATTACATCAAAACTTTGTAAGAAAGGCGGGGCGATTTCTTTGAATTTGGCTTTTGTCGTGGGTAGTTAGGTGTACAGGTTTTTCGTTATTTATGAGAGCAATTTTGTTTTACGGCGAATTCGGGATTTTTTTTATTGCACATATGTATGTGACTAGGCTTAACAATACCAAAGGAAATAGTACGTTGGACTGCTGTGCGTGCTGCGAAGGTTCGATCCCCAGCAGTATACTTACTTACTTAAGGTGACATTACAGTCCGGGGTGAACCTGGGCCTCAACCAACAAGCATCTCCAGCCAGCTCGATCTTTAGCCAGCTGCCTCGCACGCAGAGTTGGTTAAAGTCCCCTTCCACTTGCGTGAGCTACCTGGATAAATCATGGTCCTCCTCTAGTGCGCCGTCCCTCAAGTGTGGATTCGATGATTTTCCGGGCCAGAGCATTGGTGTACATTCCATCTACATGACCCAGCCACCTCAGTAGTTGGACCTTCACTCTTCTGGCTAAGTCGTTGTTGCTGTACAGCCCGTACAGTTTGTCGTTGTATCTCCTCGTCCACTCATCGTCTATGCAGACAGGACCAAAAATCACCCGAAGAATTTTTCTCTCCAAAAAGCCAAGAACAACCTCATCCGCTTTTGACAGAGTTCAAGCCTCTGCGCTATAGAACAGGACTGGGACGATTCAGATCTTATACAGGGTCACCTTAGTTGTACGAGAGAGGGCTTTGCTACTCAGTTGCCTTATTAGCATAAATAAACAGCGAGTGGCAAGAGTGCACAAAAGGACGAGATTGGCAAAAATAATATGCTGTCATACGCGGCCTTAGAATCGATGAAAAGGTGTTGGGTATCGATTTGAAGTTCCTGGAATTTCTCCAAAATCTACCGCAGTGTGAATATTTGTTCGATGGTGAACTTTCCTGGCCTGAAGCCTGGAAATGTGAAGCGTTCACACAACACGGCGGATAAGATCTTGTAGGCGATGTGAAGAAGATTGATGTCTCTGTAGTTGGCGCAGTTCAGAGGGTTTCCTTTCTTGAGGATCGGGCAAGTACTGCTGAGGTTCTATTCATCGGGCAAACTTTCCTCCAGAACTTGAATGGTTGCGGGAAGCTAGGCTTTGACCCACCCGGACTGTCGCGATAGCTATGTATTTATTTATGAATTAAGAAAAACCCGGGCTTACCTGTCTTTTGTGTTTCATTTCCGAATTCCGACTCCGTGCTTATAAGTCTTTTTCAGACAGAAAATTGTCCCGAATCATAAGAAAGAAGGCATCACTGACACAGCTGACACAGGCACCAAATCACTATGGACTCTTTGTTCAATCTGTGGAAATACCGGCAGTATTAGATACCAATTGCCGGATAAATACTATCGAAATTACCACAGTTCAGGGTTCGAACCGGCCATAGAATTCGTAGTCTCAGACACGTCGAAATATGCGTTGACCTTGACGTATGTACATATATCACAGAGACTGTCATTGGTGGGTAAAATTCGTCGTTGATCCATACAATTGACACAAATTCCTTTGTTCACAGTACTGTCAACAAACTCGACCGAGGGAATAGTTTAAATTGCGGCTACTCAGGTACATATTGTGTTGTGGAAGTTGCACCCAGAAGTTGCCCCTTCTTCGCCTGACGCCTCTTCATCCTCCGTTCATTATCTTCGTAACCTGGCATCCGGACCACAGTAACAACCATTGATATCGAAACTAAATCTTGCAACCTTAACTAGATTAAAAATCCAACTAAGGATGACAACTTTGACACATGATTCTTTAAAGCTATAATGAGTTTCTTTAACTTGTTTATTTGACGCCCGACTCTCGACCCTCAGTTCGTTATTTTTCAATGCAATGTGAGTTGTACCTGCACTTCCTGTTTTACTTTAGTCGCCACCGATTCAACCCTGCCGGTGTCATGACCTACATTCACTTTAATTAAAATCCCTTTGACACTTGGTATCTCCGCTTTGGCATGTCAAATCTACTCGAGTGTAGATATGCAAAACTCTCCACCTACACCATAGCAAATCATTAAATATTTCTCTCTACAAAACAATCACATGTACGAGTATGATGGAGTGGGTATGTTCATAAAGCGTCGAAAAAAAAAAAAACACTTCGCAAAAGGCAAAGAAGTCGGAACAACAACGAAAAAGCAACATTGTTACCTACTTAAAATGTCAAAGAACTCCTTAGGCGTTGTTCGTCGTTCAATTTCAACGCTTTAGCCGCCTCCATGTCCATGCCCCCCTGCTTCACTCCTTGGTGTGATCGCGTCACATGTATCAACTTTTTCTACTTATGCTTTTCTGTCTTCTTTCGTGTTTCAATTACACGTACTTCTATGTGTGGTGTATGTCATTATTTTAACTGTATGTGTACATACATCATGTTGTGGGGTATTGCCCACCTCACCGGAGCAATTAATGTCGAAAAAAGGAGCGCAGAGCCACATGTACATAGAGAAATGACGTCTAGTTGTGGGTATGTCATTTATGAATTCGTTGTTGCGCCCCCCTGTGGAGATTTTATGAATCTGTTTTGAGTGGTTGTCAAGTTTTTTTTTTTAGCTCGATCGACAATGTTGGTCCAAGTCATAGTGTCGAGTCATAAGCCATCTAGGGGCAGTGGTGTGTTCGAGAAACACCATCAGAGGTGAGGTACTTGGCCGCCCTCTCTTGTTATTTGAAAGAGTAATTGCGGGAGTTTTGTTTCTTTTTACCCCGCCAACTACTACCATCCCACTGAATACCAGTAATTTTGAGTTTCTCTTCTTCTTGGGCAAAAATAGGCAATGAAGATAAATTGAAGACTTTTGCTGTGCATAAACTTCTTGTGCTGCGATGATGATCTTTTCTTTGATGTTTTTCGAGATTTGAAAGGTTGAACAATTGACATTTCACTACGTGGGTTGTCAATTGACGTTTTCATTTGATTTAAAGATGGAGTATGTAGTAACTTTCTCCAATCAATAGGTTGACCTTTAAGCTTTTCGTAAAATTTTTAAGTGTTTCTTTGTTTAAACAAAAACTTAAAAAATTAAAATATTAGAGAGAGGTACCATTGTCCACTGGTTTTGAATTTAAGGCAAATTTATTACCATGACTTCCGAATTCCTGCTCTTGAAAAGTTGCCGTCCAAAAGAATGAACTAACGACCTTGGTTTTCCCTGGTCAAGTGCTAATAAGCACTAAATTGCCTAAACGATCACAAGATGTACAAAAAAAAAAAACCTTTCAAAATCCTCCACCGAAAAGGTGTCAACACTTTGTTTAGGCCATTCTCCCCACAAACCACTTCCTAATCACCCGTTAAATCGGAATTGTTAAACCAAAAGAAAACAACAAATCGAACAGCTAATTAATATAAAACTAAAGGTTTCACCTTTTGTTTAGCGCGACCGGTTTCCGAGCGCTACTGCCTCTAAAGTCCATGATTGATGCGGGTACTTTCGGTTAAATATGTTAATTGTGGGTCGCGAAATAAAAGTCGTGTCGTATTTTTATAACTCCGCCGCACTAATAATCCAAACTAATGCTTGAATAAATTACCATTTAGCGGTTGAAAGGACAGGAACACCTACAGTGTGGCTGGGAATGGAATTGGACGTATTTTTTGTCGCATAAATCACCAATGATTCACCTGGTTTTACATCTCGTTTTATGACAGCAGGTTTAATAATGTGATTAGCACTCGGGCATATGTCACATGACACATATTCGTAGCTGGAGAGTAGAGACCACAACACGCAGAGGCTATGGCTCATGTGAGTCTTTCGAGTAATTAGACTCGTTTTAGCCTTACCACAGCTTTTATCGCCTTGGTTGTGGTCACACAACTATTGGCAGCAGCTTGTAGCTGGCGGAAGTGTGTAATAATCATGAAATATGTAAATTGCATTTTAATTGCAGTTTTTTTTTTATGGAAATTCATACTTTATGCCTCTCGGAGATGAACAAGTTTGTTCAGCCTCATGGTGGTAGATCATGTTGCCGAACTGGCATAGCATAGCCTTCGGTGTGAATGCGTTAAAGTATCGAATTAACTTTGCATTCAAGGGATTTAATGGGCGTCACATACATAAATCTCGTGTTCGACATTAGACAGATAGCTTGAAGCGGGGAAAAGTTGATTTAGTTGGTTGCGATGCTGTTCTGATTTGAATGGGTGAGAGAAAGTCAGATCGGACACATGTTCAAAAAGCCTTTTTCTTTCTTCGAGCTTCTTTCTTGTGTGGCTTATTACAAACTCCAAGTTGAGGGAACTCTATCCTTAATTAGCTGTCGTCTGTGAAATTTCGGATCTTCTCTTCGTTTACCTTCTTGTAAATGGGTTTGGCCTTGCATACAGAGGGATCAACTAACCTATCCAACATAGGCTCCAGTATGAGATTAAAGAACTCACATGAGATGGCATCTGCTTGTTAAAGGTCGGTTCCTAAAGTTACCAGGCACTGAAGGAGCTATGAATACCATTAACGAGAGCACGGGAAAAAAGGAGAGTCAGAGGAGATATTAAGAAGATACATATGCACGTTAGTGTTCAAAGCGACAAATGGTCGCATCCTTCTCTCCCCGTCTACACCGGACAAATAGTAGAGTGCAATTTATTCATCGAGTCTGCCAATTAGCCCACGAGGAACCTTCGATGAAAGTTCTTGGAACAAGCATTTGAAGCACAACCAAGCTGCCAAATCTTCTAAGTCAAGGTAGACCACATGTGTTTTGTATTCTGTATCCTGTTTTAGGGACCCTAAATGCGCACTGCGTTCTTTGAGGTCTATTGTGGTGGCCCATATGGTTTAACCAGAGGTTGTATTGAGGTTTTTGATAAACTGCAGTATAGCCTTGGGTTCGATTTTCCGAATTTCCGCTGGATTGGCCGAGGCCCGCGTCAAGTGGAGGAATCTTTTCCTTGCGGTTCCTGGGGACATACGCACAAAATATGTTCAGCGGTCTCTTTCTGTTCTCTATAGAGCCGGCAAATATTAGTATGGGATACTGATGGTATCTGAGTGGACAATGTCCCGTTAGATAGCCCATTACGGTTCTTAACTTGTCTTTGTTAGTCTTGGCCTTTTATAGTTTAGGGTTGATTAACTTTTTCACTTGTTTAAGGCCCCGGAGGTTGGTACAGTACTTGGCGTGTTTGATCTCCCATTGTGTTATCTTGGAATAGGCACTGTTGGGTGGTACCCCAAAACAGGGTTCGGGACAAACGAGTGGGTGGCAAGCGCCTCTTCTCTTCCAGGCAGTGAGCTCGTTCGTTATCCTCGAAGCCTTCATATCCTGGGATCCATGCTACGGTAACCTCATTTGCCGATGCAAGGTTTTTGAAGAGGTTGAGACAGTCCCAGACAAACTTGGACTCTACCGAAAAGGATTTAAGCGCTAACAGTGCTGTTTGGCTGATTGACAAGATGTAGATACAGGTTCCTGTGGATGTTCTCCGCAGGGGTTCTTTTGACATGTTTGGTAACATGGCACTTTGTTACATTGGCAAATCTGCGCTTGGTCCCAATCTTGTACATCCCTTCGATCAATTTAACCAATGCCCTCGAAACAATTGAATAGTTCAGCAAAAATAAAATTAACGATGAGTTCACACACCCATAATCCTCCGCACATTTGTTTAAATAATTAATATTCCACGCAAATCTCCTCCCACAACCCAATCTCATCTGATCACTTTACCACGAAAAGTGCTAAAGTGAATCCCCAGGTACATATAGTGGACGACCTGCGATGCAAAACCTAATTTCCTATTCCGCCGCAGAGCCCCTTCTGATACGTAATTGTGTCGCTTTGTGAACAGTCCCCACGCGTGAATCCCAGTCACTCACCTCGTTCGGAGCGCGCTGAACTCACACGCTCACTCACCGAAACCGGGCCACAATTATTATTAAGTTTAAGTAGTAAATTAGTATGAACTACCGTCAAAGTGGGTAATTGCCCCCACAGGCATGTCAAACAACTGTCAACTGAGGCCCGGTCTAACGACTGCCTACGTAGGTACATACGTGTATCTCGTACACACAAGAGATTTAAAGCATTTGTGGATCAGAAAAAATTAACCGACAGACAGACAGTTGGAAGAGACGCACTGCCATGGCAATTTAAATGATTCAGATAGACAGAGGCCAAGCCATACACAGACACACTCCCAGAGACCAGACAGTAGATTGGAAAGAAGCAAAGATTAATGACAGGTATTATGACATATCATGTGGTAGCGGTCTACAAAAATAAAAAAAATAACACAGAGGTTGTATGTGTCATGAGTGTGGGTCTCACTCTTAAATTATACGTCTAATCATGTGGATCAGAGGTCGAAGAAATAGATTGACAGATGTGGTTTTGCGAACAAAATCTGCGACGGATAAGATAGTGTGCGCTAATTTTGGATGTCATTCTCATGATACCGGCAATTTGAAGGAGTTGTTCTTTCATTAATTTGATGACATTATGATTGACGGTATCTTATCGGGGCGGTATAACTCATAGATAATTTGTTGGCTTACAATTTCATCAGAACTTGGGGCCGTTCGTTAAGCAGAGAATGATAGGAGATCGGTGTGACACATGACATTCGGAAAGCGTCCAATAAATCAAGTAGTGTCAGTCGATGACTTTTTAGGTACAATTTTCCTTGAATTCGAATGAAGTTGGGTTTCAAGTTTTAGAGAGACATGCATACATGTACACATATATCTGACGTCAATCATCGCTTGATATGATTACACTGAAGTCGGTTTTCTCAAAGAACTCCAGTGATTGTCATTTAAAAAAAAAATACTAACACCACTGGCTTGAAGTTTATGTGCGAAAAATTAAACTTATTAAATTGGAGCCATCCCTTGTGGGATCCCAAAGCTTACCCGGGAAATGAAAATTCTTATATTTTTTACTTTTTTTCTCAAAGGGATTTCACTAAACCCTCAAAGGATTATGTAATGACTACCTTTACAATTCTGAAATAAAGTGCTGGTGTAGGAAATCATCAGTAGAGAGGCTCAGATGGGGATTTATTAAATATTTGTGGATTATACTGAGGGTAAAGGATCGAATACTTATGGCACAGATTCAATATGATGCTTAAAGGTATCTACCCCTGCCTATCTATTTGGCTAAAAACGCTTTAGAATCGCTATATACACACTGAGGGACTATGTCTACTACTATGTTTTTGATTTTCAGGCAATTTTGTTCTTCATAAGTCTTGCGGGCACCCATTCAACTGCCTAAGTCCACCTTGGATCCTTACAATTTGACTCTTCTTTTGAGGATATGTGTTTTTTTTCGATTGTGCAATGACTAGCACTGATGCGCATTAATCTCACAATACTTTGTATTCCAAAAGTTTCCGATATAATGTTTCATGATATATCAGCAAGCAAATCAGCTTTGTCGCCAATGTTAAAGCAAAATTTTTTTCAAGGGTTTCTTGGGCTCGAGCCAAAGGAAAAAGAAACCATGATGGGATAACTGCATTTATGGAGGGCTCCAACATCGCAGGCAACTCCGGTGCTGGCGTATCTAGATCTCTTCGTCACACTATTCCAATCAGAAGACCTTACAATTTCGAAGGGAGCTGGAGTTCTCTTGGAACAACACATCCAAAGAAGGAAAGTATAAATGTTTTCAGATAGTCAAGCAACGTCCGCCTTGTCTGGGTACCGGATCACGAAGGTGTCACGGAGAATGAGAAAGCCGATGAGTAGCCTAGAGAAGGGGCGCACGCGATAGAACAAACCGCTGAAAACACAGTGGGAGTCGCACCAAAAATAATTAAAACAGCAACCAACGAGCGGATACAAAGGGATTTCGAGGATCACTGGGCAAATCTCCGGACGTGAAAAGTCGCTTGATCTTTCATAAATAAGCCAACCAACCTGCTCACCGGGAAGACTCTGGATTCAAGCATAGAGCAATTGAGGCTGATGGTGGGACTCATCACAGAACACATTAACCTCACCAAACACGTGCCTGGAATGGGCCTCGCTGGCACAGAGATATGAAGGAACACCTCGAACACGTCCTATCCCACAGCCCAGCTCTAGCATGAATGCCACAGAAGACCCTTGGGTCCATGTGGATACATGGCTGCATCCTTTCCTTCACCAAAGAAACCGGAAGAGACTCGCCAGACTACACGTACACTAGTGTCAACTCCATGATTGTTTCCACCTTCCCTATATTCCTCTTAACATACGACCCAAACCAAACCTATCCCTGCAGTTCTGACGATTAAAACAGGGGAACACAACGGGCCCGACGGAGGTATATTAGCAGAGCCTCCAGTTTACCCTCATATACCATACCGTACCATTCATGGTATATCGGAGCAAAAATGTGACGCAAAGCCAATCGGAATTTTTTTACATGACTTCTTCTTATTTAACAGCAAACGAACCTCAAACCATACACGGGAAAGTTACCGGTGTCTACTCTGTGGAGCTAGTCCTTGAAGAGTTCCTAACGGGATATGTCCAGTGTACTCCAGGCTAATATTCAACAGAGACGTCGCGTCGCTGTTTAAGGCACATATCCGACCGCGCTCAAATTTTTGGAATCGAGTGGCTAAACTGCCAGGTATTTCCGCAAAACGCTTAAGACGCTATATTTGCCAAACCAACATGGATTATGCTGGTTGTCTGGATTCTGTGGAAAAGAGGAGAATGAATTTTTTTTATAATCCATTCGCACACAAGAAGCTACGACAACCCTTATGATTCAAAAAGCGCGAGTGAAGTGCAGTCGTTTGAAACTGGTGTGCGGACTAACTGGTGACAAGTGAGGTTTATCATTGCTTATAGTATATATTTTCTTTCCAACCCAGTTTTTTCGATCCCAGTTCGATCAACCTTTAATGCCTGAAATATAAAGCTGCGTTGGTGCTACCGTCAAATGACGAGTCATGTTCAACCAAAGGAATATTATGGCTTCAGCCACAAAGCTGTGTCGTGCTACCGTTCTACATTTGTTAAGTATCAGAGCAGAGTTACATACATACATGCAGAGCGAACACATTCTCTCTTTGAAAAAATTCAACGATACTTCAAATGACATTTCAACAAATTCGTGCGAAACTTTTGAAAACAGCTGATAATTTTGCGTTATTTATGTCATTTAACGCATCCCTTGAACCATTTCCTACGTAACAGAAGAACAATAGCACTAACGAAGCTTTGTATTTCAGTCATAAGTCATGACCACTCTTCTGGCAATGTTATGTCATTGCAGTAGAGTTTTGCGAATGAACTGGCAAGGACCAGAGTAGCTGTATCGTAACATGGATGAGGATATTAAACCATCCTCGTGCACCCTAAACACAATCATTTCGAATAACGCTAGCAAGTTAGACTAAAAATGTCTTCAATTAGCAGGACACAGGATATCACAGGAAAACTAATAGGCAGATCAATCGCAAGTATAGCAATAGGTATCCTGTCCGGACTAATGCCTTCAACAGAAATATGCCATAAGACTGCCAATTACAAATGCAGACGTATGTATGTATGTTGATACTGTAATACAATATACATAGAGTTGTAGAGGATATGATACGTCTATTGTGTGACTGTCAGGCCATTCGAAGAAGAGTTTTAAGGAGCTACCCTTTTGCCAACCAAGAGGAATTAGAAAAAATATGTATGTAGGTGCTTTGAGGAAAGAGATTGGGATTAAAAATGAACTGTTTGAAGGTTCCCAAGAGATCGTGATGAACCTAATATAGTGCTTGTTTTTATGAAAGCCTAACGTTGTAAACCCTTCTTAAACGCTCCGTCAAACATAGCCATCTCCGTGATTTTATTAGAGTCGATTAAAAGACCTTGCTCTTAAAAAAATCTGTTACCAGTGCGCCTTGCTTGCATCTAACAATGACTGTCGAATAGTCCAAATAATCACCATGTGTGAACCTTAACCTAAAGAGGTTCACCAATGACAAAATAATAGAATGCCGGTCATAATGCATTTTTTCGTCGCTACATCAACACACCTCTGACCCATGGCTCTGGTTGTTGAGCCAAAAGTGTATAACCAATTGAAAGCGTTCTTTACATTCAGAGTAATCACATAGCGATAACCTTGCTGTACAAGGCTTTCTCATTCTAAGAGAGTAAACAGTAAAGAGCTAGTGTAAGGTCGAGTATGGTTAGGTTAGGTTAGGTTATGGGGGAAGTGCTCAGTCCATGTCCAATGACTAAGCGTTCACGGTGGCCTACTGGTCCATTGTGTTCCCCTTTGTGCTGTGGGCCATGTGCCAACCTTGGGTTCAAGATGGGTGGTCTGTCAAACCACTCTGTACTCTTAATGAAGAGTATGCTCGTTATCGGTACTTCTGTTAGATCACGCAGTTCTCCAAACACCCTGTTTCCCATGTGTCGGAGTCGGCGGTTTTGGAGGTTGGGACACTCACAGAGCTTGATGGTTTCTGTCTCTTCCGCATCCTGACAGCTCCTGCAGTAGTCTGGGAAGTCGAGTCTGCTGACCATGGTGCCTATGGAGGTCGAGTATATTCTTGGGTTTGGAAATTTACAAACTATGCACACACTTAACTAAGATTAGCTCAATTTTTTAATTAAAGTCACTACGTCCCCATGTAATATTATGTTCCAGTCATTGACTGCAAGTTGTGCTGCTGGCGACAAGCAGTGAACCACTGGATTTCAAATAGGAGAATGTGGATCAAATCTCCCGAAAAGAAGACCAATGTGAACACATTCGCATGACTTAAGCTACGATCGGACAAATTGCAGATGTGCGCAAATTTTGCATAAAAATGTGTCCCAAACGTCTGAAAATCGTGTGATCAGCAAATTTTTTTCCGCAAATATTCTCATTTGCGGACGATTTGCATACGTCGTCCGCAAACGTTTGCACACGCTATCCGCAAATCGTGTGATCAATCACCCTTTTCGGACCATTTGCACACATTTGCAGACATTTAAACATTTGTGGACTTGCGACATTTACACATGTTGCTTTGAAGAAACGTTTGGAAATGGCAAACTTGTCCACAAATGCGCTGTTACAATGTGGGCTCTTTTTCTCGCATTTATCCAACGTGTGTGATGCTTCGCCGGCAATTCGCTCTCATCGACCTTTGCAGTTTTATCGTGTTCTTCACTTTCATCGTCCTCTGCGATTTTATCGTCCTCTTCACTGCTGCTCTCAAACACATACGCTATTGCAAGTTGATTTTATCCCTCCAAATAAATAAAAGAGACGTATGCAGCTGCAAATGAGTCTACAAATGTCCTTTTTGCATAATGTCGGCAACTCTTGTCGTTGGGCAACAAATGCTTTGAAAAAATTTGCAGACAAACCATTTGCGCACGCTCACAAATTTGCAGCTTTGGGACAAACTCTGCAAATCGTGTGTGATCGGCCCACGAATGACATTTCTGCCTGGATGATTTGCAGACATTTGCTTATGTGCAAATTTTGCGCACATCTGCAAATTTTCTGAGCATAGCATTTCAAAATTCACGAACGAACTAGAGGATACAAACAAATAAAGGCAATCCAACGAACTAAACTCTGAGCCACGGTAACCATAGAACTTTAGAGGTTAGAGGATATTTATCAAGCTGCCCTATTCATTAATCATTTTTAACGCCATTGAGCTCGCTACTGAGCTCGAAATAATTATTTCCTCCTGCAGAACGTATCTGAGACTGCATTCAACTAGGTTCGAGTTTCGAGGAAAATTGGCAGTTTATGGTTTCGTTCTTTTTAGCCACTAGCACTGTGAATGGGCCAAAGTGGCTAAAAAGTGGTGGTCGTAGCTCGGTGGTGTTAGTGGGTTTTACTGCTGTGTGAGAGGCACAGCCATGTCGACCGAAATATTTTCCGCGGCACCACATCTCGTCGGGGAATAACAACTCTCCGGGAATACAATGTGTCATGAAAAAGCTTCTTAATTCGCCTTTCCCAGTCGGCAAAAAATTGTAGGTCCTTTCCATTCGTGCGGAAAATATAACACGCACAACATGAATGATTGCCAGAAGCTAGGGTTTGGCTCATCCCGAGCTGCCGCGGCAACTAATTTTTTTTTTTTTTAATCTCTAGACTAGTGGTTATGATGCTCCAACTGTCTATGACAAAAAACCCGGTTTTACAACTGCTATGGATGTCTATAAGGTCAAATGTCACCTTAAGTGTATTTAACCTAAAAAAAAAGGGGTGTCCAAATGTCAAAATAAATTACACAATTCAACCTTGTGTACTTAACTTAATCGTTCATTCCACTATAAACGTGCTGAAGGCCATTAAGTTCAACGTTTTATAGCAATAGAAAGGCACTTTACACTTATTTCTCTAAAATTGTATTCAACTTGTACGCTTCCACTGATAAAGTATCCATTATACCGTCATAGTGTCAGCAGGATGCCGTCATCGTCACTTGAACGTCGCTCATTTCCCTCTTTAATTACATATGCATTCCTCACATAAAGTTACGTATTTAATTTTTTTTTTGTGCTTGTAATTGCCCTTAGTTACTTCCTTTTACAGGTTTTTAAATTCATGAGGTAAATTTAATTTCTTATAAGTTTTACCAATCATTTTCACGCAACAAATTCATTTAAGCTCAACCGACTGCACACACAATTTACAATTTAATAACCATATACGTATGCCTTGTGGCATTCACTGTAATTTTTTTTTTCTACTTTAAACTGGTGGCCAATTAAAAATTCAAGGGGTGTGCACAAGCCGCTTAGGGGAACGGCAGTGTAGCACCATCCATTACGACTTTTCATTCATTCAATGCTACTACATGGGTGTTTTGTTTTCTGTTTTTTTTTTTTTATTTGCTGAACTCGGTGAATATGTTTTGTTTTTAAACTTGTGTCTAATTAACAATTCAAAAGATGTCTATACATATGTATGTCGAAAGGGAAAAAGGAAGAGAATACCCAAGTGAGTACAATAATGGCTTAGGACATGCCAAGGCGACTGCCGCACTTTGTGGCATCAACACGAAAAATTCGTGTGAATTCATTTGAATTTAAGTTTCGTTTAAAGCGCAGAGGATTGTCTATCTATTTATTTTTTTAAAAAAATGAATTTATACAAACATATTTGCATACCGAAAATACAGGCATTGCTGTATACACATCCCCAATCTGAATTCTGGTAAAGCAATTAAAATCGGAATTTATTGATTTCATCTGAATTTCGAAGTGAATTGAGTTAATTTTTGGAATTTCCTTTGGGATTTGGGAGTTTGGATTGAGTTATGGATTTTTATTTTGTATATTTAGAATCAGTAGTGATATTTGGAGAAATTCTGTTGTGGGTAGGAAAGTTAATTTGAGTAATTCATGGAATTTTATGAGTATTGCAGAGATTTTAAGCTAATTTAATGTGAATGCTGCGCTGTTCCAAACTTCATATGAAGCACATTCCAAAACACACTGCAGATGGATTTCTATCATCAACGATTTGAAATTTTACAAAAAGTAAAAAAAAAATCCTGAGGTGGAAAATTTCCTTGCCAAACACTTTGACATTGTATCTACAGTACACGACAAGACGGACCTTAATTCCTTAAGTCCTTGGTTTTGCAACGCGTGTAAGTTTCCTCCAGCTTATTCCCAATGAGCTCTATGTCTCCTCAATTGACCTTTTCCCTGACTGGTTGAGTGGATTCTATTGCATAACATACTTCACCCCTCATCGTATTGTGATATCTATCCTGATATCTATCCTGTTCATTTAAAGTGTGGTTCGGGCAGAAAATCCTTCGTAAAAAACGAAGACACCTGTAGACAAAGGTTTGTAGCCTTCCAGTGGTCATTTTTCAAGAGCGGCATGGTCTTAGCTTGGTTATGGTACTGAAAACGTTATGTTCCTAGACTTTCAAAGGCAGATTTGAAAAAAGTCACTCACAGAACAGTCGTTTTGTTACCCACATCCAGTTCGGTGCCGCAACCACTCAAGTTGTATGTGTATCCTTTGATATCCTAATGGCCATGGAGTATATTGTTAATAATAGGTGGAAGGGTCGGATCATTTGCGTGGATTCAAGCTGCGTCTAAGTTCCAAAATAGTGCGAGAATGCAAGAACTCCCCGATTTCGGTTGCAAGGCTGAACTGTTTGACTCTTGTCTGGGTCACACTGTGATCTCTGAAAATGAGATCTCCGATGAGATTGCTAGACAAGGCTCAGAGAATATTTTCTCAGAACCTGAACCCGTGTTGGGTTTTCTCTCTTCCTCGATCAGGGCCTCCATTGACGATTGGGTTGCCTACAAACACAATTGTGTGCGGCACGGTTCTCCACAATGCAGGCAGGCTAAACGAATGCTTCCGAACGTTTGTAAGAAATCAGCGGCGTTCTTGCTGTCACTTAGCAGAAGAGACTGTAGACAACTTATTGAGTCGCTTCGCTTTTGCCAAACATCTTAGTGTGTTAGGGTTAAGTGCCACCACTGTCTGCGATACCTGTGAAGGGGGCAACAATACTTCGAATCGTTTCCTTTGCGATTGCCATGCCTTTGCACCCATACCCATGTATAGGGCAGTTATCTGGTGGGAAGCCACAAACAGAAAACCTAGACGCGAAATCGGTCAGGGTAGGTGCACTTTGCACAGCCCCCGCTACACTGGATATTGTTCTTCACTTTCTGGTGCAAAACTCACAAATTAAACATCTTGCAGAAAACACTGCGATTAATTTCAGTTTTTTTTTATAAATAAAAGCGTAGGACACTGCTCAATCGTTAGTGAAATTTTGCCAGACAATCCGATACGAACGGACAGCATTTTTGTACACCATACACGACACAGTGTATCGTGTTCCATCCATCAATGGAACACACTCTGCGAAAGTGTGTTCCAATTCGAGCTTCTGCTTGTATATAGAGCTATAAAATGTAATCTTTACAGGATAGGTATCGCTACTTACAATGAGATTCCATTGGCAAAGCGCTGGCGTAAAACACTATCAAACTTAAAATAATCCAAAACTGTTGGACAATATTCAAAACGTTATGAGCACAGATGTTACTTAGGGAGCTTGGTAGGCTTCATAAAAGTTATTAGGTTTTGTAGAAAAATCAAATGCAGCGACAAAATGGTTTAGGTTCGTTCCCTGCGATCACGATGGCTCCATATGTTGCCTTGTATTTTGTGGCCGTTTTGCTTCACAATTCTGTTTGACTTAACCTTGTAGAATTTACGGAGTATTGTCACTTTCTAGAATAAGGAAGTTTGTTACCATTATGGATTGTACAAAATAAAACTGCTTAAAGTACAATGCTCAAGGCAGCTCTGTGCAACAAACCGGAATAGCAAATGGTGCTAAAAGTCTTGAGGAATAACTTCTATGTACTTTCCAACGACGAAAGAAAAGCAAGATGTGAAGTAAACCAATTCTTCCAACAGCGTAACTGAAACGAAATCAGTACAGCTATTGCTAAGTTTAAGTCAAACATAGCCGCTGTTTTAAATGGTCTAAGAGCTAAAGCTGGAGAAGATGACAGATACCATCTCAAGAAGGCATGTCCAATAATCGAAACCTAAGCTCAAATTGTTCATCACATACGACGAATATCGCCATAAAATTATATGTGGTGTGATATGGTCCCTGTGTCTCAGTTGATAGTGCGTTGCACTGCTGTGCCAATATCAGAAATATTTATCGAACATTTTTCGTGGTTCCACTTCTCATTCGAGAGTCATAGCCTCCGAGTTAGCAATCAATGCTGGAAAACGAGTAGTGAAGTCTGGTGTTGTCGACGGAGTTTTTCTGGTGATTCTCTTCCTTCACTTAGATTCTACAAAGAAGCAGAAGAAACTTCCGACAGAGCACTGACCGGCTTTAGCCTAAGCTGTTTGGAGCTATGCCGCTTGTAGAAAATATTAAGTTACAGTGTTCACCAAACCACCAGTTTGCCTCTCATTAACCAATTTAGATTCGAAAAACAATCGGTCCGAACACTTTTCCCTGCAGAACACCGTTTAAAGTAAGTTTCCCCACAATAAATGAACGCAGATTGCATGTCATTGACCTGGAGAAACATTTAGAAAAAAAAAGGTTGCGTATACGTCACCGAAATAAAATCTACGTACACCTAGCTTCAGAGCTTACGGAACTAGATTTATCAAAAACCTGAGTAAACAGCAATAAATTTATCAATAACAGCACAACAATAATCAAAAGAACTGTAAAAAGTTCGAAAGAAATTTCAAAACAAAGCCTTATGCAAATAATCGCGAACACAAGATACTTTATTCCGCACGGCGACGTCAGCGAATTAAATTGTATATTTCTCTTTTATTGACTCTGCACTTTTCCTACATTTGTCCGGGGGGTGTGCATGGTGTGCATTCATTGCTTCACTTCACACGAAACGATCGGGAATCGTTAACCTTAACCCTGTTTTGCTGTTTTGTACTTAATTCACTCTCTTCTCTGCGGTCTTCTCGTTTCATATCGTTTCGCGTGCTCGAATGCACACTGTACAGTGTACACCGCCCCCTGGAGGGCGAATCCAATGATGATGATGATGATGGTAGTGTGTACAAAACAAAACATCGTCGTCGTCATAATCATCATCAACAACATTCAGCAGAATCCATATCAACAATGCAACTGCTTTGTGCTGTGTAGATTGTTTATTGTAGTGTCTCTGCCCCAAAGCGTTCTACATAATTCAATCGCCCTTGTCACACCCCCCTCCCCGGCCTTCATCCGAATCCGAGATGATGAATATAGTATGTCTGCACAAAACAAATAACACAACGTCGTTCTCAATTCTCCGCAAAACCTCGAATGAGGACACAAAGAACGGGGAAAGGAAAAATCCAAGAACAAGATTAAATTGTGTATAATGTCCAATTCAAGGAAAGGAATCGACGACCAGCAATCATCGGCGCGAGATAAACTTTTGGCACGCAAATATTCCATTAAGAAAGTATCTTTTGCCTGCAATAACGCAATAAAAATGCAATTCCACGAGGGACAGACGGACGGATGGATGGTTGAGTGGATAGATGGATGCGCTGCGTCTTCGCTTTGTTGCTGGTGGCATTCACGCCTATTTTAGGCGAGTGTGCATCTTCATCCGAGCTCGTTGAGCGTGTGTATCTCATGTCGCTGCGGTGTATGCATTGCAGACCCGAGTCTCTTGCTACATAGAAAGTAAATTATGCATATTCCGAGTTTTTTTTTTTCCTTTTGTGAACGTCAAGAGACGGTCGGGGAGCGCAGGAGTGGGTGTTTATAATGAGAGATACCCTGCTCATATTCCGCGCTGTATCTGAGAACGACATATGTATCTGGAGGCACGGTAATTGGTGGCGGTATTCATAGAGGAATTCAATGCATGACTGCATTGCATTAAATAATCGTAATGAGGTAAATTGTGCTTGCGGTCGCGCTAATTTATGACAAGCGAAATGTTTTTCATCGCCTCCATGATGCCATGTTCCGGGGGAGGGGAATCGTCTTCATGGGAAACTGGGAACTTGTAGGTGATGACAAAGCTATATGTTTAGTAGATGTGTGTATATAAAATTTAATATAGCGTGCTGCAGCAATGCGATGTGATGGCGGAGCAGTGCGAGGAGAGAAGTCATTAACGGATGAAAGAAGAGAGTCGTGTGGCTTTTGTGGTTTCCCTGTGCAGGTCGGGTGCGAAGGTGGTTGGTTATGTGAAATTAATATCCGGAATGAGTTCTCTTTTTTTTTTTTTAAAGGTCATCAACGACGATGAACGCCTTTTGTTGGAAAGACCTACGCGTGTTTCATGCCACTTGGACGGCTTTAAATGGTTTAGCAATAAAAGTTTCGCATTTCAAGTTTTTGCTTTTTCGTTGAATGTGCTTATGGAATAATGATGGGAACTTCATGTCGTTAGTACATATGGTCCTTGGAAATATCTCAACAACAATATCTACTAGTCCACGACAGTTGAAGACCAATTTCGGTCACTCTAGAACCACTTTGGACAACCGTCTTAAGGCCCTAAATGACAAATAACAGAAAGAGAAACTGAACAGAAAGTTATTAATTTTGATTGATTGTGTTCCTAGGTTATTTCTGTTTCAGTTGCAAATGTTACACCAACGAGAGGCATTCTAAGGCTTAAAGATCCTAATCTCTCTTGCATACGTGTTTCTACTGCCATCTGGTGCATTGGTGTCCATCCGTTCTACATGACCAAGCCACATCAGTCGTTAAACCTTCACTCTTCTGGCTAAGTCGATGTCGCTGTACAGCCCGTCCTTTGAGTCCTTTGAGAAAGGGCTTTGCTACTCAATTATATTCCTAGCCCAAAGAAACAGCGATTTGCAAGAGTTATTCTTCCTTTGGTCTCAGCGCTGGGGTCGTTGTCTGAATTTATAGCGGAGCCTAGGTAGAGACCTGTCCTACCTGAACTACCTCGAAGTTTTAACTGTCTATTGTGACTTTCGGTCCGAGACGTCGGTGTTGAGTGTCCTTTCTTGTTGGCAGAATATACTTGGTCTTACCCTTATTGACCGCTAAACCCATCTTTGCCCCTTTGCTTCAAAACCCACGAACGCGCCAGTAACATCACGTTGCGTTCTTCCGATTATGTCAATATCGTCGGCGTATGCGAGTAATTGGACGGACTTTTGAAAGATTGTCCCTCTGGTGTTGGCGCGTGAGTTTTGCACAACTCTTTCAAGAACGATGTTGAAAAAGTCGCATGCCAGCGCATCGCCTTGTCTAAATCCTTTTTTGACATCAAAGGTCTCGGTGAGGTCTTGACCGACCTTGATGGAGCAGCGTGCATTCTCCATCGTCATCCTGCACAAACGGACGAGTTTGGCAGTGAAGCTGAAGCCACATTGATGTGGACCGATGAGGTTGTTGACGAACGGCTTCAGGTGTTCACACAACACGGCAGATAAGATCTTGTAAGCGATGTTAAGAAGACTGATGCCTCTGTAGTTGGTGCAGTTCAGATGGTCCCCTTTCTTGAGGATCGGGCAAACAATGCTGAGGTTCCATTCATCGGGCATACTTTCCTCCGACCATATTTTTCCAATGAGTTGGTGCATGCTCCTTACCAAGTCATCGCCTGCTGCTCGGCAGCTAGGTCGTCAGCTCCAGCAGCTTTGTTGGACTTAAGCTTCGATATGGCAATCTTCAACTCGTCCAGGTCGGGTGGATGGAATTGTTGGTCTTCCTCGTCCAGGTTGAATGGTTCATTCTACCTTACATGACAGCAGGATTTAATTCGTCGTCGCCGTTAAACAGTCTGCAGAAGTGGATCTTCCATATCCTCAGCATCGACTACGATTCTACTACGGTGTTCCCTTGTTCATCCTTGCAGGCTTCGTTTCGGGTTCTGTAGCCCTGGCAGGTTATTTTTACCCTTTGGTAAAAGTTCCAAACCTCATTCCTGCTCTAACATACCTCTATTTCCTCGACCGCGCGCTTCTCATGCTCTTTCTTTTTCCTCCTGAAAAGCTTGTGTTCGTCTCTCCCCTTCTGCTCGTAGAGCTTGTGAACAGCTCTGGTTTTTTCAGAGGGCCCAACCTCCAAGCCATTTGTAAAAAACGGAAGAGACGATATGGCCCCGATGGGGTCATATGGGTATGCATACGATGGGTATGCCGACAGTGCTCAGTAAATGACTATGCGTTCACGGGGCCTATTGAGTTCCCCTTTGAATTGTTGTTCTTGTTCCCACTTTGGGCACTAGATGACTGGTACCCTTGGAATCAGCCTGTACTCTTTATTAAGCTAAGTAAGATAAGCTTACGTAGTGTGTGTGATGAATAGGGCTCATCACGTTCACTCGTAGACCTGGAGGACAATCTCATATGAACCTGATTCTCTAATCGAATCGGTGAATTAAGTGGTTAAGTAGGTGAATTGGCGGGGGGGGGGGGACAGTTAGAGACCCATTATGATGCCCACTTTTGGAAGGAAAGATACCCATTGCTCGTGCAGCTACACCTAAAGCACTCGCCTGGTGCCCCCGGGTTTCGAACCAATTTGAAGCCTTAATGAACCTCCAGATGTCCCTGATGCGTACGTCCCTTGTTCTTCGATATCCTCGAAAAAATCACTTCCAAAGGATTTATGCCTGAGGGGGCAAAGGTCTCCATAACCCCCGCAAAGGCCGTCCTCACTTAGCCTTAGCTTTTTCATGTGATAACGCAAAGTATTATGACCTGTAATTACTCCTCAAGGATAAAAGTCCTTCTGCATGAGAACATTAGTTCTGGCACGGCTGTACCTTGGATCGGTGAGCAACACAGCAACCCGCTAAAAAAAGGCCTCCCCCTACCATCCGCTTTTTCAACTGCCGCTATGTTAATCGAATTTTTTTCTATTTCTCTCGCTATTAATCGCAGTCAGTTCTAGTGGAAGTTACAGACAGTGGCAAAGCATGTCACATCGTCAAGGTAAGCTACCAATCTTGTCCCACTACGCTCTAATTTCACTAAGATGTTGCTTGAGATTCATTGCAGTGGTGGCAAAACACTTTCTTGAGAGAT
This sequence comes from Matsumyia berberina, assembly GCA_917880715.2. Classification (NCBI taxonomy): domain Eukaryota; kingdom Metazoa; phylum Arthropoda; class Insecta; order Diptera; family Syrphidae; genus Matsumyia; species Matsumyia berberina. Next base: position 62,699,898 of record OU862871.1, read on the forward strand.
ACTTCTAGACACTAAGCATTTGCCTTTGGCCCTTATTGTTAGTCCAAATGGGCAGTGACTTACGTGACAAGGTATCCATTTATCTAACCTAACATGCCTTTCGACTTGTAATTCCACGCTGATGCATCTTGCTCCTAGTCTACATTCACCTAAGCTGACAGTGTATATTCGTTATTATTCAGCGGTCCTTGGTGAACTTAAAATCACCGAGTTAAAACGTCACCGTCGGTATTGATTATTTTCGTCGTGCTTCCCTTTTCCACATAAAAATGAGTCAACAGTTCCAAGGTACTTCTCCTCAGTCCAAAGATTGATAGAAGTCCTTCAACCAAAATGACTTAGTACTCCATTTCCAGTCAAGTTTCAACAGAGAGTGCTTATTAAATTATAACCCATCCAACAATATGGTAATATCAGCCATTTGTCTGCCTCAAGTTCAATAATCTCATTCCGTGATAGATTCGACTTCCATAAATCAACTTCGACGGAATGAAGCCAGCTTTACGTAACAGAAACACGCGATAGTTAGACTTATGATTTGTATCTATCTAACTGCCAAGTGTTTAACCTTGTTCGGTTGACTCCGCTGTCGTTGACGGTGATTCCACCGACGCGAATATTATCATTCGTGGTTGTCAATAATAAATCACCAGCTGTCAATCAAAATTCGTCTTAGTCTTGGCATTTTTTTGTGCCGTGCTTAGCTTTGTCGACTTGTGCGTGATTAAGTTCACAATTATTTGGCAGAGATAGGGCAAGACTACCCCTCTGGTCGTCATCGACACATCAAAAGCTTCAATCATTCCAATCACGTCGACGATATGTGAAATCGACACTAAGTGCATTCTAATCATGTGTCGAGAGTTATACAGTCCGTGTGTATGTCTGACAGAGGTGTACCGCTCGCAAGAGCGGTTTGCAATTTTTTAACACCAAGTCCCGACTTCGGCTATGAGAAGGAGGAGTGGTTGGCGGCGCGAAGTGTTGACGGACAAACTTGTAGTGGAAGGCAGGGTACAAGTTTTATTGGCAATTTAATCGAATTGAATATACGACACTCATTTGAAATACGGAATAATTGTATCTGGTCGAGTGTATCTAGGCGATACATATCTAATTAGCTAATTGCTTTTTGTTGTGTTTGTCGGAACGTGAATTGGGTTGGGAAGCTGATGATGGCGATGATGATGATGTTGATGATGCTCTGTGATGGTGGAATGGTGGCGATGATACGTATACGTTTCTTGGATTGAAGCCGCCAGTGATTGTCTGTTTGTGCTGCGGGGGTGTTAATTTGGAACACGAGTTACGTTGTGGGATGATATTCAAGTGAGTGCGCAATTTGATTTCCATGATTGTCCATTTTAATCGATTCGTTCTCCAAAAAAATTTAAAAGTCTAACAATGCTGAAGGAAAACCATGTGGCGAAGGGCGTGTGCATTGATTTTTGTCTTTGCTCAGGGCAGTCTTGTGATTTTTCAGCCTTTTTATTCAGAGCCTCACGAAGGCGTTTTAAATGTGTGTTATGACCTTGATTCGTTCTCAATCGGTCTGCGTCTGGACCGTGTCCGTGAATTTCATTTCTTAGCATACTTCTAACGACAAGGAACAGTCTATTGGGCAATTATCTAAGCACAGATGTTGACTCTAACTTCACGATTCCGTATCTGGACTTCGTAAAACCTTTCCTGTGCGTCTTGCCAAGCAGAAAACAGTGTAAAAACAACGACATATCTAAAGCGTCTACCTCCACCTACACCGAATGGTTTAAAAGTGGATATAGGCATAGAAGCCAGTCTACACCTCGGTTGTCAGACCTACTCTGTCCTATGCGACGATAGTCTGGTGGACAAAGACAAATGGGGCTACCAAAACTCATAAACTAGAACGGATTCAGCCGCTAGCTGAAATCTGTATGACGGCTTGCTTGCACTTCACCCCACCGCCTCGCTTAACCCCATTGTCGGTCTACCGTCAGTTCGAGTCCATGTAGAAATGCAGGCAAAACTCAGCCTACACAGGCTCTTTCACCCAAACAACATCAGCTCCGAAAATCCCCCTGACGGTCACCTTAGCACGATTTCCTTCATACTCCAAAGTAGCGATTTCAGCATGCGGTTGGATGACATTCTCCCAGAGTACTGCTTCAAACGAAACTACTCAGTAGTCATCCCCCCGAGTGACGACTGGGAAAAAATTCAAACCCCGTCCTTCAGAGCATGACCACGTATGGTATGCGGATGGTAGTGGATCTGGGGCTGATATATTCGGAGTGTCGTCTAGCACTAGCATATTAGTCAGTCTAGGCAAATACACATCGATCTTCAAGGCAGAAATATTTGCCATAAATCAGTGCATAAGCTTAAACTTGCTCTCTAATTTCCGTGACAAAACCATCTTTATCTTCTCTGACAGTCAAGCTGCTCTGAAAGCTCAGAACTCAGCCACGATAAAATCGGAATAAGTCCTACAAACAGCCAAATTGCTTCTAGAACTGGGAAAGACCAAACCGTTCTCCACTAATAATAATAAAATAAATAGGAGCCAATCTCTTTTTTGAAGAGCTGGGACCAAGCAACTCAATAAGACACTCTAACCATAGTAGAGTTTTCCAAGCTGAGATTCTAGCAGTGACAAGAGCCGTTCGGTTTGCGCCAATGCTTACAATGCCAGGGAAGGATATCTCCCTTTACAGCCAGACGGGTGTAAAAACATTACCTGCTACTCAGATCAATTCGTTTAACGTAAAACTCTACTGAACTCCTAGTCACTGCGCTATATTAGGAGACGATACTGCTGACGAACTAACTCAAGAGCAAGGCTCTACACTAGACCGAGAGCAAGTGCACGGTACAATTAAACCTTCACTTCGTCATCTGAGAGAAAAGGTAAGAGTAAGATCCTTAAGCGAAGCAAAGAACTGATGGAAGTCCCGAACCACCAGTCCAACTTCAAGGAGACTATGATCTGAAGAGTACAAAGCAAGAACCAAAAAACTCCTTCATATGGACAGAAAATTCTTGTAACTGCCTGATACTGAATCTTCTGGCAAATGCCAGAGTCTGGATCATATAATCTGTTTCTGACGATCTGTCGGCATTCTCACATCGAGACAGTACGGAGGCGTGGTCGTAGGGAGCTGATGTCCACTGTCGTCTTTCTTTCGGTCTCAAAGCAGTTTTAACTGCCGTAACTACAGTACAGATTCAGCGGAACGAAACTTAGCATAGTTTCCATTACCGATGTTGGTGTTGTTTTCATTGATCCCAGGATTCCTATACAGGCTGCCCTCTGAATCTTAGTGAGGTTTGAAAGCACCTTCCACCAGACTTTCCCTGCCCAAACCCTGACATTGAAGGGCTCTCCGACGGATTATTGTCAGATCTGATCAAGTTTGCAATTGCAACCGGATGGCTAACATCAGGAAGGTAGTAGGTTGTTGTTGGGTGCCAGAGAGGGTCTACCTAGACCGGGCGACAAGCTCCTCTTTCCACTAGGCAGTCCACACCTTTTTTTGTTGATACTTACGCTTTAGGGAGCTGTTTTCGTGAACTTCAACACCGGTGTAAGCATTGTCTTTCTTTGATCCATCAGGCTGTCAAATATGCGATTCTGGTGACGTTATGAAAGCCTTATGGCTAGCAGAGGTCTCCACATCTGTCACAGGTCTATTTTTAGCCCACTCTATCCACACCATAGCATTTCCTGGATTGTTTTGATGTCCCATAGTTCATTGGTTACGCATGGTATGATTAATACAAATCGTTGTAATTTTGAGGTTTTTTTTTGAAATCGTCGACAGTGTTTCATCGCTCCTTCGTTGTTCTTACATCACTCATTGGTTTTCATTTCATCCGATGCAAGCGAAGTCTGTGGCACGACTTGTGTTTGAATCTGTACCCGGTTCTTGATGGTCACTATTTGCAATGTCCCCTACTTCCTAAGGCAATAAACTTAGGTGACTTTTGGATCAATTGGGTCAAAACTTTGTCGTTACTTTGCCTCTTGTCTTATTCAGTGCTCACCGCATAGAAGGAAAAATGCATTTTGTGTTCGCAAGTAACTGAGAAACCTCTAATCATTTTTAATTCGAATTCTTTCTATATTATAGTTTAAATCAAGCTTTAGACTTTAGACTATTTAACATGATTATTTAATCTCTAAAAACTAGGTAGCAAGTATTTCTTTAAATTAAATCAGAAAAAATACGCCTTTTGTGTTAAATTCGACTTAATCGGGGTCAAGACCACCCGCATAGCCAGTATGTTTACAAAGACAACACATTCCATGAAAATAAATCAAGATTTGTTCTAGACAACGGAATATGTACTCCATCGCTCCCTTTGTGCTGTCAGATAAGAGTGAAGAACAACTGCAATTCATTCGTAAACAAAAATCTAAAATTCCTAATTGGTTCTTTGAAATCGTCATTCGTATAAAATTCAAATCGAATCGATTTTGCATTTCAAAAACTGTGCGTGTTCCGCTTTAAAAGAAATTCGATGCAAAGAAAGAAAATGGTTAAAACATTTTCCATTGCCAGTCGAACGATGATGAAGACCGTATGGATAAAATAGGTCATCATTGCGTTAGAAGGAACGGAGAAGTAAACTCAAATGGCGCAACAAATTGATCCGATCAAGAAGAAAACCAAATAAATTTCAATTGACCTAGTTTGGTCCGTGACTCCTACACCTCGTCCTCTTTGTTTGCCTTTCTCCAGTACTTCCTCTCAATGTTGTTTACATTTTATTTTGCAATTTCGAATTGTTTATCGATCGATGGTTTTTGCATTGACTTGGCCAAAGTTAAGCCAGGCATTGGCTGGGGATGTAAATTTTAAATAAAACAACAAACCCACTACATACATATGTATATTGTTTTTTCGTTAAATAAAATTGAATTTTTGTTTATTTTACAGGCAACTCGTACACCGGAGAATGAACGTTACTATACGCTGCGTAAGCGACCAGCACCAGTGGCGGAACGTACAACATTTGTTTGTTACACTTGTGGCGGCGATATGCCTTCATCTCAATTACGCTTAGTCTATTGCTGTCCAAATGCTGAACGAGAGCCTTATTATCCTTTTATTAAAACAATGAAACCATTTAAAAATGCTAGTCCCATTAGTCCGCAAGGTAAGTTAACTTTTTATTTTTATTTTTATTTTTTTCTTTTACATACTTATAAATAGGATTTTACAAGAACCAAGTATAAACTTCTTTCAACTGAAGATCTAGCTCCAGAAAACATATATAACAAACCCTGCCTTCCTCGTGAAAAGCAAGAAAGCAGAAAATATGGCTTTAAGCTATGATACCTGTTTTTAAACGTTCAGTCCTACCTTTAAAGCCATCGCTGAAAACAGCGCACTATCCAAGGAGTTTATCTACAAGACGGGTCACCTAAAAGATCTTTACACGCGTTCAGGTAGTCAAACTCTTGTCTCCATTCATAAGAAGTGTTGACTCAGACAACGTCCAGAAAAGTCTAGAAAATGTATTCCACGCATATTACATACTTATGTTACGTCCCAAGCATCAGCAACAGAACAGATAATTGGGATCATTTTCCTGGTCTCAATAGATCAACGTTCGTCATTTCCTTCATAACTGTGACTGAAAGAGCCAAATGCTGATGATAGATTTTACACAACAAATCGAGTTTTAGGTCTTCATAGAACAATCCGCCATAAAGTATCGTGATGCTTTGAACAAACACAAGACCGATGCTTGTTCCACACTCATGGCAAGATGTCATGTTCAGCTTGTACTCCAATGCTCTAAATAGAATAACACTCTTCCTTCATAGAGATAGCGAAACAATCCAACATTCCAGGGAACTAAATACCTGACAAAGACCAAAACGGTGGGACCTGGTTATACCTTTTGCCATATGTAATCATATTCTTAAACTTAAATGCAGTCAAGAAAACCAACTGTAGATGTACAGATCTGGTAGGCTGGAACTAGGTTAGGTCTAGTTAATTAGGGGCAACACCACACCCGTAGTCTTTTTCATTTGCTCTAGAGTCCAACAGACGGCATTCGTCGTTTTTCGCGGCTTGTGGATCTCATAAGTAGTAGCACCAAGACTGCAATTGGTGACGTCGTTCTGTCAAATGTTTGATGCGAGAAGCTTATCATTTCGAAAGCAATTACTTGCTAAAGCTAACTATAATTTACACCGAAAGAATGAGATCGCGGATACGAGCTGCTGAAATAAGATATCTTCGTTGTATTGCTGAGCTTACTCAACGGGATCGAGTTAGGAACACAAGAATACTCGAGGAACTCAATTTTGAGCAGCTACTTCTTTGAACGGAACGGTCCATACTTCGATTGTTTGGGCACTTTTAACTCTAACCGTATGGGCATGTCTCCTGAAGGAAGATCGAGAGTTATAGAGGAGTAAGCGAGCCTGAAGTAGGAAGAACATTTGGTCATCTATACTAATGGGTACAAAATGGGCATTGGCGTAGGTGCAGGTATATTTTCCGACAGACTTAGTAGCGTTTTCCAGGCGAAGGTCCTTGCAGTGACAACTGCATCCCGTGAGACTGCGATTTAATGCCACGTGATGATATCACCAGGCAGCGCTAAAAGCGATTTCTCCAAATAAATTGAAGCTTGTGAAGTGGTGTCACGAAGAGCTTAGTGCTCTTGCCACACAGCGTATGCTGGGTTCCTGGACGTGAAGGTGTACCAGAAATTTAGAAAGCTGCGGAATTGGCAAGGAAACGATCTGCGCTAGACATAGAGCAAGCTGATCATGAGTAAAAGTCCCGCCATGTAGACTTAAGCGTGAAGTAGGTGTCAGGTCTCTAGCCGAAGCGAATAGAAGATGAAGCTCTTTTGACTCCTGTAAAATAACAAGAAAACTATAGCCAAGGTACAGTGGTGCCAGAACTAATATTCTCTTGCAGAAGGACAGGAAAACCCACTTATTTTTGAGGAGTAACTACAGGGCATAATACTCTGCGCTATCACATGAAAAAGGTTAAAGCTAAGTGAGGATGACCTTTTCAGGGGCTGGGGAGACGACACAACCCACTTTCGCTGTCACTGCCCATGCCTCTGCCATCTCAGACCTAAATCCTTTGGAAGACGCTTTTTGCAGGATACCCAAGATCTATGTGACGTACCTATCAAGGACCTCTGTAGGTTAGTTAAGGCTTAAAAGTAAGGATTGCTCCTCAACCGCCCCAAATGGGCAACACATTTGATCTCTACTGACCTGCGTGTGGTGCAGAGGGTTCTGTGTTCCCTAATGTTGATAGTCGATCGTCACTTGCGATATTGTCTTGTAGAGACTTTTTCTTCCTTTCACTATGTGCTCTGAAGTAGAAGTAGAATCCTGCTCGTTTAGCTGAGCCATGTTTGGCTGCTTTGTGTTTGGGTTAAATGTCATTGGTGGCTAATATTGCTCAGTCGCATCTGACTGAAACGTCATTAATGTATTTGCTGCCGACGTTTCCATTAAGTTCCTTCTTCGCTTATCTTGCTCATTTATACGATGGCGTAGATTGTGTCCTTGTTGTTTAGTTATGGCACGAAGCCATGACGCCCACAGGAACTGAGTTGTAAGACGCTGTCACGCCGAAAGTGGCTCACTTCTTTTGTATATTTCGGCTCCATACAGTATGATGTGCCAGTACTTGATCGTGGCCTTAATATCCCGACACCAGTCAGTAGGTATTGATTTCGAACTTTGAGCTAGTAGCAACTAAATCTTGATGAAGCACACAGAAGCCGTTTTGGGGTGGAATATTAATTTCAATCAGCGGCAGGTACCTTTACCAGGGGCACATACTTTTGTCCACAATGTGGTCCAGGACGCTGGAGATGGTCCAGGACGAATGCTTCATCATCACATGTCTTTACTGATTGAAACGATTTCAACAACAAACATATTACTAGATGGCGTTAGCATTCATTAAAATTTAGCTCACCATTTAGTAACTGTCTCATTATTACAGGTGCTATGCACATCTGCCTCACTTCAGCCATAGAGAATGTCATCGGGCTCTCATCCCTACATATTTCCACTAGGAATATCGCTGCCCGTTGTGCTATAATGCTGCATCTAGAACACAAGTATAAGTGAGGAAATCTTGTGGGTCATCAGAAAATACTTCACTCAATTCCAAGTATGAACATGTTCTGCACAATCCTCGACGTTATGGGAGCGCTTAATGCATTGACATGCCACTTCGTAAAATATAAGTCAGTCAAGTGCTGCCACGACACCCTTAAATCACTTGCCAGGCACAACAAGGTCAAGCTTGGTTGGATGCCCGGCCACCAGGGCATTGTAGGCAATGAAACTGCGGATAAGCTAGCTACGGCCGGTTCGGCTTCCGCACTTTAGAGACCGGAACTTTTCTGTGGCGTTGATTAGGCTTCCGCCACAGCTTTGACAACTGGGAACACCAACTTCGTCTAGCCCATTGGGAAAATCTCCCCGAGCTTAGCTAATCCAAGGAACTTTTTAAGCCCTATTCCTACAAGGAAATTCTAAACCTTTCTTCAGATACAGAGTGTCGATTCTGTTTGGAAAAGGAAGAAACCTCTTAGCTATTCTCTGTAAATGTCTGGCATCATACTGGCTTCGCAGATGGATCTTTCATAGAGAGTTCTGTTCATTGGCGAAGTTTAGAAACTCTGCTGATAATGACATACTCACCTTTATTAGGACTTAACCTATTTCGTTAAGTAGACCGGAGGCACAATAGATCTTGCAAGGTTGCAGCGTCAGCCATAAGGTCAAGTTCATGAAAGAAAAACTCTAAGGCCGACTAGAAACCGCTCAAAACAAGCACTCCGGATTCGCTTGGGATATTCTGACAGATAATTGGGTGATTTGAACTCTCCAATAGCTCGATGGAAATGTCCTACGCACCCTTCGATTGTGTATTCCAATCTTAAATACGTTTCCCCGTCGGATTAGATGCGCCTTGGCTTGACAATTTCTGGTGTCATTGTCCTTGAAGTACACCTAATCTGATGTGGAATCAATCCCCTTTCTTCCCAAGATAGCAAAGCCCACTGAAATATGATTCCAACGTGCTGCCTGTAGGCTCCAACTATAATTTTTCAAATTATTTTATCACTAGATGGAGTTAGTAGTCTATAAGTTATTTTTTGACCTTGTATACATTTAATATCGCCCCTAGGAATGAATTAAAATCGTTTGCTTTAGTATAAATCATTATCGCATCTCGTAAATCATAACCTCTCAACCAGACTTGCCACTAGATGGCGTCATTAATCTTCCAGCTATTCTGCACTGTTATAAATCAAATTATGTACTAAATTTATCGTTTGTTTTCTAATTGCAGGCATGGTGCAAATATGTTCCTCGTGCTATGATAAGCACTCACATTTAGCCGAAGGTGGTACACCAGCTATAAGCAGCATAGACGGTCTTAACAATAGTAATAGTAGTGGTAGCGGTTTGATGTACAATGCAAGTGGTGCGGTAGTTAGTACCGGCGGTGGCATAAGCAGTGGCATTCCAAATGCCACCAGCGGTAGTGTCGCTGGTCAGCAAATTATCACACCCACCGGAGGCAGTAGTGGCAATGGCGGAGGCGGTGGCGGTGGGCGATACACCCCGTCAGAGAAATCACTAGCCAATTCGGATTCAACGAGTAATGTTAGATTTAAGGTAAGTCTGAAGTTCCCCCTTTTTTTTTAAATTGAAACATTGCCCCCATTCCTCCCATTTCTCCCCCGGCACGAACAAGTTGAAATAAATTTTATTGCGAAGTGAAACAAAACACGAGATTGAATCGATTGTGTGGCGGGATCACAGCCCATTGACCCTGACCTGACATGGCTACCACTATCCTGTGTGTGTATGTTTTTCTCTGTTTTCTGAGTTAATTATGATAATTTTTGTTGTTGTTCGTTGTTCGAGTATCGCGTGCACAAGTGGAAGACAGCCAGTGAAGCAAGAGAAACCAGAAGCGATGTGTGTGCTGTGACAACAATGGAATTGACCATTTGACACCGAGCAACCGGGACAAATTGGTTTTTATTTTGCGGATTCCCTGGCCTCCTCATCGCTCTCCTTTAATTGTCTCTTCATTTGTTTTGTTTATTTTTCTTTAAATCAATCAGTCCGTCAATTATACAAACATTCGCTTGGCCTTATATGGAAAAGTCTTAAGCTTCGTGAGTCGTGACTCGTGAGTGTTTATTGGGTCATCGCCTACATGGTTTTGTGTGATGCCATCTTTGGACGACACACCGTAAATCATCGTATTTCTCTTGGTTTTATTTTTAATTTGATTCACTGTTCTTTTTGCGTTGTGTGATGGCGTACTGCAGGGGCGTACTTGGGATACATCGGAGGGCGTCTGAAATTAGTAATGAGTTAGAGAATTGTTTTTGCTTTAATGTTCTGGCGCCTGGTCTATGTCGGCGGGATTGATTGACGGGCTTTAAGTTGAGTCATTTCACGGATCAATCAAATCTATAAATGAGGTCAGCGAAAGATGATTGGTGTGCAAAAATAATTGTTAATATCTGAGTGGGAATTATTTTAGATCAGGGCGGCCTAAAAGAAAGTCTACAAAGGGTTATGTAGGTTGCACGGGTCTCGCCACACTCTGATCTTCATGGATCAAATGTCGCATAGAAGTTAAACATCAAAAAAAAAATAGAAGCATGAGGGAAGAAGGGTTAGTCTTGTGATTGATCAAGTGGTCTTAGGTTAGGTTACGTTATGGGCGAAGTGCCCAGGGCGTCCACGGGAGTCCTACTGGTCCATTGTGTTCCCCTTTGTGTAGTGGTCCATGTTCCAACCTTAGGTTCTAGATGGGTGGTCTATCGTGACACCACCTTGTACTCTTGATAAAGTGGAGTATGTTCGTTATTGATACTTCTGTTAGATATCAGTTCTCTAAACAGCCTGTTTCCCATGTGTCGGAGTCGGCGGTTTTGTTGATTGGGACACTCACAGAGTAAGTGCTTGATGATCTCCGTCTCTAGAGAGTTGATGCTGAGTCTGCCGGCCATGGTGTCTAGAGCACAATGTCCCGTCAGTACACCTATTAGGATCCGAGTATGTTTATTATTCACAGCCAGGAGACATTTCGTTTTGTTCAGGTCTATTCTCTGCTATAAGCTGCGGGATATAATGCAGTCGCCTCTGGCAGACCAAGAAGTGTTGATTAGCTTTCTCATCTTATGGTCGACGTTACCTTTCAATACACCGATAGGGATGTTTATCGATGCCTGGGTGTACTCACTTTCCAAAACTGATCCCTGCCGAGCCAGTTCGTCTGCTTTCTCGTTGTGTCCGGGGACCCAGCAGATGTTGACCTTGTGCATAACGCCTATTTTGTTTAGGATTTCACGACAGTTGGACACCGCTAGCATTATCTGAAGCCTTGACAGCTGTTTGACTGTCGACGAGGATGATGATCCTAGTTAGGCTGAGTCTTCTAGCATCTATTGTCGTTGCTGCTCTATCAATGACGAAAATTTCAGCTTGGAAAACATTACAGTCGTCCGAGAGTCTGTATGAATCGTTTATATTAAAACCATCAGTGTAGACTTGGATAGCTTGTTCTCCCGTTAGGGTGTTGGCTTTCTAAAATTATCTACTGGGTATAGGGGCAAAATAATGGAGCTGTGCTTCCATGGGCCTGACTGTCTTAATCAGAGTGCTGCTTCTGCCGCTGTGCAGACTACTACGTAGTCTCGTGGGGATAAATTCAGCATAACTTCTAGCTTCTTGAGGTGTTGATCTCATAGCTCCTGTTACTCCTAAGCATGATAATCTCTATACATTTGTGAGACTTTTGAGATATGTGGACTTCTCAGTCGTGCCGTAGGTAAGTATGGGTTTAACGATCGCTGTATACATCCAGAGTATTACGTGCGGCCGCATTCCCCACAATTTACCGAAGTTTTTTTTTTGCAGCAGTAGAAAACACAAGTTGCTTTCTTCATTCTTTTCTCTGTGTTGCGTTTCCATGTAAGCTTTATATCGAGGTACTTAGCTTCTGGGGAGAGCGTCAAAGGAATGCCATTTACTTGAGGAGATCGAATTTATCTAATTTTCTCTTTTTGGTGAAAGGACTCCGTTTTTTTGGGTGGTCAAGTGGTCTTCATCGAATCCGAGTTCATAATGAATTTTGTAACGGCCTTTGGGTAACAATTGACCCAGATAGTTTGAGTTTTTGTCGCCTGTTGCCTTTTTAGTTCTACTGAAGTTTCGGCAGTTTTGGGAATGTGTAGCGTATATTTTCCCAAATCTACTTCATCTAGTTTTCTACAAACAGGATACAATATCCTCCACGAGACATTGGGTGCTGTGAATAAAACCTGAGGGAACATTCTGACCAAACCCTCTTGAGAGAAGTGTTTTCCGAAACTTGACGAGATTCATTTTTATTCAACTTAATATCCAATAAGTTGAGGGAACACTCTGCCTCAGTTTTTATTTACACCACCCATTTTTTCATCTGATTTTTCGGCAGATTAATTTATTGTTCCGTGCTTTTCAAACATGATGTTGAAAATGCTATAGCCACAATTGGCATTCGTTACAGTTCTTGTAACCTCGCTGTGAACCTTGATGATGTGTTGTTCCAATAGGATGTGGCCACCTATCAGACTGCGTCAGAAACTACTCTTTAGTTGGGGCCAGTGTCATTTCGCAATGAGATGGCATAAATTGTCAGCAAGGTCGTGCGATTTGACGCCGTAAGATTTATTTTTGAGGGCTTTTGCGAAATCTCAGGTTTTTCCTAGCAAACCGCAAACAATTCCCTAGCTTCGAGTAAAAATCTATACGTGAGTGATGAGTTTACGCCGGGTCTAGATGCAAAAGTCATGAAAAATTCCATCAAGAGAATACTGAAGGTCGTGGCGGATTTTTTATTAAAAATATTAATCACAGCTTGTCTACTTTCAAATGAAATATTGTGCTTTCCTAATGGGACACTTCATATGCCTATTTATTTATTTTCTCGGAAATCATTAGAGACGATAGTTCTTGGTAGGCTGTAGCTAGAACTTAAATTTGAAAACATTTACGTGTGTGTGTATATGTATATATACGTGTGTACTACATTCTTAGATTTTTTTAGTCAACGTGATGCAACTTTCGAGCTGCTAAGATACATACCAAGCTCTTGACAGGTACAACAAGGTCAAACTTAATTGTGTGTCCGGCGGCCAGAAATGTTGGGCAATGAAACTGTCGATGAGCTGGCTAGAGCCGACAGTTTAGCTCTCTTAGGTCCGGAACCCTTCTGTGGCGCCGATTGGGCTTTGTTAAACAACTGAGAACACCAAGTTTATCTTTCTAGACCATTGGGAAAATGTCCCCGGGCTTATAAAGCCCTTTTCCTACAAGGAAATGCAAAACCTCGACAGGAAAAACGTAAGAAAGGTCTTACTGGTCATTGCGGCCTGAGGTACCATCTTAAAAAAACTAAAACTTTGTTCAGATATAGAGTTTCGGTTTTATTTGAAAGAGGAGAAAACTTCACAGAGAATGTGAATGTCTGACACTACACTGGCTTTTCTATAACGAATTCTGTCCGTTAGCGATGTTTAGGAACTGGATTACTAATGACATACTTAGTTAGTTAGTTTTACCGATGACCCAATAGATCTTTCTAGGTTGCAGTGGAAGTTATAAGGGGGGGTTTTCCTTAAAAAAATTAAATACATACACATCTCGATAGAGCTCATAGAACTCGCAAGTGCATCTTGTCGCCCATTAATCCTTTTCCCCAAAAAGATCAAGTACTTACTTAAGGTGGCGCTACAGTCCTGGGTGGACCTGGGCCTGAACTAATAAGCGTCTCCAGCCAGCTCGATCTTTAGCCCGCTGCCTCCAGTTTCGCACGCCAAGTTAGTTGAGGTCGCCTTCCACTTGCGTGCGCCACCTGAGTCGCGGTCTTCCTCTACTGCGCCATCCCTCGGGTGTGGATTCGATGATTTTCCGGGCCGGAGCATTGGTGTCCATCCGCTCTACATCACCCAGCCACGTCAGTCGTTGGATCTTTACTCTTCTGGCTAGGTCGATGCCGCCGTACAGCCCATACAGTTCGTCGTTGTATCTCCTCCTTCATTCACCTTCTATGCATACGGGACCGAAAATCACCCGAAGAATTGTTCTCTCGAAAAAGCCAAGAGCAACCTCATCTGCTTTTGATAGAATCCATGCCTCTGCGCCTTAGAGCAGGATTGGGACCATTAAGGTCTTATACAAGGCCACTTTAGTCGTTCAAGAGAGGGCTTTGCTACTCAATTGCCTTCTTAGCCCAAAGAAACAGCGATTGGCCAGAGTTATTCTTCGCTTGATCTCAGCGCTCAGCGTCGTTGTCTGAATTTATAGCGGAGCCTAGGAAGACAAAGTCCTTGACTACTTCAAAGTTATAACTGTCTATAGTGACGTTCTGTCCGAGATGTCGGTGTTGGGTGTCCTTTCTTGTTGACAGCATCTTGCCCTCATTGACCGCTAAGCCCATCTTCGCCGCCTCAATCGCAATACTCATGAACGCCCCAGAGACAATATCTTCTGCGTTTGCGAGTAATTGGATGGACTTTTGAAAAATTGTGCCTCTGGTGTTGGCGCGTGAGTTTTGCACAAGTCTTTCAAGAACGATGTTGAAGAAGTCACAAGAAGGCGCGTCACTTTTTTTAACATCAAAGATCTCGGTGAGGTCTCGACCTACCAGCATTCTCCATCGTCATCCTGCACATACTGATGAGTTAAGCAGGGATGACAACACTGTCATATGCGGTCTTAAAATCGATGAAGAAATGGTGGGTATCGATTTGGACTTCTTGGGTTGTTTCCCAAGTTCTGCCGCAGTGTGAATATTTGTTCGGTGGTGAATTTTCCTGGCCTGAAGCCACACTGGTATGAATCCATTAGGTTATTGACAAACGGCTTCAGGCATTCACACAACACGGCAGATTAGATCTTGTAGACGATGTTAGAAAACTGATGCCTCTCTAGTTGGCGTAGTTTAGAGGGTCTCCTTTTTTGAGGATCGGGCAAACGATGCTGAGGTTCCATTCATGGGGAAGCTTTCCCCAGACCATATTTTACACATGAGTTGGTACATACTCCTTACCAAGTCATCGCCTGCCGCTTTGAATAAATCGGCAGCTAGCCCGTGAGCACCAGCAGATTTGTTGGACTTAGGTTTAAATATGTCTATCTTGACTACGTCCAGGTCGGCTGGATGGAATTGTTGGTCTTCGTCGTCCAGGTTGAATGGATTCGTCGTCGCCGTTAAACAGTCTGCAGAAGTATTTCTTCCATATCCTCAGCATCGACTGCGATTCTACTACGATATTCCCTTGTTCATCCTTGCAGGTTTCGGTTCGGGCTCCGTAGCCTTGACAGGTTCTTTTTACCTTTGATAAAACTTCCGAACCTCATTCCTGAAGTAACCTCTCTATGTTTCCTCGACCTGAGAAGTCGGTGTTCATCTCTCCTCTTCTGCTCTTAGAGCTCGCGAGCAGCTGGTCATCTGCACAACTTTTTTTATGAATCTTCCAAGCTTCTCTCAAATGTTCATTCTCGTCGTATACAGATGGACAAATTTGATGGCACATCCAATCTAAAAATCACATTCTGTAGTTTCAAAGCCATTTCCTCCAGCCTTCTAGCCTCTAAATCTGACTTATCTCGAATATGTGTGTCATACCAACAGTGACATCAATCAATTGCCCTTGTCAAGTTTTCCTAAAGCAACTTGTACTCAACCATGAACACTGACAAATGAATAGTCATTGATGTTATTCGAACGTTTAACGTCAGATCTCCCAGATAGACAAGGTAGGACTTTCTAAAAATTGAACTATAGGAAGCATCCAAATCAAGATCACAGTCATCAAACTGGATTGACACTCTCAAGTATGACCACCAATCTAATCAATTTCATCTCAATATTATATCGTTTCTTTTCACTGCACTCCACATGTGTCGCAGTGTGTAATGAAAAGCAATTAAGATTTATACCACACTCCCCCAGTCGATTGGAGAGATTAGATTGCCTCCAGATTGCCAGATAGGAAAACATGCGATCGCTTATTTGCCCACTCAAGGCTTTGCCAAAAAATCGACACGTCCAACCTTTCCTTACAAAAAAACACACTCAACATGACGTTACCAATTCACGATGTGAATGTGCCTTAAATCACGACACTAACGCCAAAATTCAACCACAACACTGCGATAGGATCAAGTGTGCTTAACTTCAGCTCCTGAGATTAGATAAGAGCCCGCCCCGTCATACTAAAAACAAGTAATTTATAAATAAACAGTAAAGAACCCGGTGGTGTTATCGATGCTAATAACGAAGATAAACTTCGGTTTATTTCCAAAAATCGATAAATGCTAATCGATACCCGAGTATCTATTTTAAGATATTTATATGATGAATTGGCAGAAAGAAAACAGAAAAACACACACTTGAATTGTTATTTGAACTTTGGTCATGATTTTGTGGCTTAATAATCGTGTTTTTGTTTGACTTTCACGTGTCAATTAACGACGTGATATTCACGTGATAGATTTGTGAGATTTCTTATTGACATTTCACAATACAGTGAAATCTAAGCGTTTTCTACTCAAAATTTCTTGGGGTGAGTGATAGTTTTCAAGAAAATCCCGCTTAAGATTAAGCCGGACTCGTCGCTGCTTTTCTGTGAAAAATTCATGGTTTTAGACACATTCCCTATAGTTTAAATTAAAGGCTCTTATTCTGAGAGAAAATCCCAGAAAATCTACGTAAGCCGAGCTTGGCCCATTAAATTGATCCTTTAATGGCACGATTGCCCTCTCTGGGAGTTCCTGTCGACTGTCCTACGCCAAAGTTAGTTAGTTTATAGCCCAAGTCAAGGTATACAAAACCTCTGATAACGAATAACAATCGTATCGTACGATGTCAGAAAAGTCCTTTCAGTAACTGGAAAATATGATTCGCGACATTTAGCGGCGCTGTTTCTAGTATTGATCGTCAATGTGATATTGTTCTCGACATGACCTGGGAAACTGATATTAAAATTCAAAAGATTCAAAAATACTTTTACATTCACAAATCACTGGTCCAAAAAGTATTCCACCCATATTTCTGAAGAGGTGTTCTTCCACGCTGGCAAACCTCTGCGTAAGCTTTTCCATCTTTCCTACTCTTCTAGTCTTTTCCCTAGTAGATGAAAAACTGCATTTGTCCAGCCCGTCCCTAAAAAATCCGAATTTTCTTCTTCCTCCAACTACCGACGCATTGCACTTATGTCCCTTCTTTCGAAGGTCAAACGCTGTTAAATCGTCAGCTTATGAAGTATCTTGATTCACGAAAACTCCTCAATGGCCTGCAGCACGGTTTTCGTAGCAACAGGTCCTCTGGTGATTTGATGGCAAATCTCATTGAGAAGTGGAACCAAACTGTCCATCACTTCGGTGAAAGTAAGATTGTTGCGCTTGATATTTCAAAAGCATTTGACAGAGTTTGGCATCAAGCTCCTTTGTGGAAAATGCGTGTATATGACATCGATGTATCTCTTCTTCAATGGATTAGAAACTCAATTGAAGTTGTTTTGGGCGGTTTCAAGTCTGCAATTCACCATATAAATGCTGGTGTTCCCCAAGGCTCTGTTTTGTCTCCGACTCTATGTTTCCTGTCTCCCGCTGTTTTATCGTTTTTTCCATAAACAGTGCTCTATCGAAAAAGCCAGTTGCATTCCACCCCTTCAATTCTTCACCCGCAATTCGCGTCACGATTCGAATGCTCATCGGTTTACTCTTGAGCCTAATTTTGGCCGTACAGGGGTTATGATTAGCGCGCGTAAATTATAAAAAAAAGAGATTGATTGGAATTTCATGTTGACGCACCTTTTATCATCTTTTCGTATTCAAATGAGCGTTTTGAACACATCAGTTGTAAATTTTAAGACTCTTCCACTTCTGACACCATTTGCTGAATTCATATACCGCAACTTGTGCTGGCATTATTTAAATGCTAATTAGTATCAATCGCAGTCTTAAGATCAATAATTCTCTCACTTCTTAAATCAATATCTTTTCGTTCTTATGACAGATCTTGGGTATTCCACTCGCTACGTGTAAATTACTCTTGGAGTATTAGGCAAGACACACCAGAAATTAAGAAATATAGCCACATACCATTTTTTTTTAGACAGATATAGCCCATGCTAAACCTTATTTGTTCTAAAAGTCTTATATTTCTTCAATGGTCGCTTAAGAGCGAATTGGTGTTCTTACCTGCCATTGGTCTTTATGCTAAATGTATGAGCATTTTCTTATAGAAGAAGGAAGAAACAATCATCTAAAGGGTCTTCCAATAGGGACTTCCGAACTTTGACAGTTGATAGCGGTCATATTGTAGAAGCTACATCTGTCAAATTGGCTGTCATTTATTCAGTCTGTTTTGCCCAATAACCATGGACGGATATAGCGTTCAACAACACGTGCAAAAAAAATTGTTTTATCAAACTGTGTGTTCTGTTCGGGCAGCGTTCCGCGCGGTTCGCCCATTTTACGGCATAATCGTCCTTCCGAGAGGACTATTCGCAGTGTGGTGGATAAATTTGAGTCCACTGCTTCAGTAAAGGATTAACCAACACCCGTACGTCGACGAAACGCAAGATCTGCCGATAACTTCGCAGCTGTCCGTGAGAGTGTGCAGTCGATTTCGCGTCGCTCACAAGAACTCGGCCTTTCGCAGACCACAACTTAGCGAATTTTGCTGAAGGTAAACGAACATAGACAACGACGTGTGTTCGCTAATTTTCATCGAAAAATCATCTTCAGCGATGAGGCCCATTTCAAGGGTACGTCAACAAACAAAAGTGTCGAATTTGGGACGATACCAATCCACATGAGAACCAAGGACGTCCAATGCATCCCGAAAAAGTCACTGTTTGGTGTGGATTTTGGGCTGGTGGCGTCATCGGTTCATATTTCTTTGAGAACGACGTTGGCAATGCCATCACCGTCAACGGCGAGCGCTATAGGTCGATGATTACCAACTTCTTTTGGTCTGATTTGGATGATATGGACACTAACGACATGTGGTTTCAACAGGACGGCGCTACGTGCCACATTGGAAGTTCTGCAAGAGCGATGCTAGGGCATAGTCATCTCACGTGGAGGTGATGTGAACTGGCCATCGAGATCGTGCGATTTGACCCCGTTAGACTTTTTCTTGTGGGATTTTCTGAAGTCGCAGGTCTTTGCGAATAAGCCACAAACCACAGCGGCCCTCAAAGCCAACATAACCCATGCCATCGGTCATATTCAGCCTGATTTATACGCTAGAGTCATGGAAAATTGGACATTTCGGATGCGCGCCACCCACAGAAGCCTGTCATGGATAGGCCTTTCAAACGAAGAAAAAATGCCGATGATATCTCACACACACTTTTTTTATTCAAATATAAAGATAGGAAGCGCTTAAGAAAGACCCTTTCTCTGTCCTATCCCTCTGCCTATCCTAAAGAAGAGAGCTCTGTCTTGAACCGTATTTTAAGCTTCATCAAGAGCTCAAAACAATTCCAATAAATTCGATAAATTGATCAATATATCCATGTGGTGTGACAAAGGGCACACCTTGGTCTATGTGTCTCGGTACTTTAAATTCGCAACTAGCCTACACACCTACCTATCGCAGATCCCACTTAACGATAGCTCCTGATTTAGTAACATGGCTAAGTTGGAAATCGTTGTCATCGGTGTACTGAGTGTTCTGAGTTTGAACATTTTCTCCACTTCTGACAACATATGTTTGTAGATCACGACTTAAGACACTTTATTAATGCTCTGCTGCCGATCCTTATCTTGATTGTGATTCATTTCCGCTCATAGTAGTTTTCAACCCGTTTTTTTTTGTTAATCTAGAGACTTTCCCACTTCTGACACCACTTCCCCTTTTATTTTACCATAAGATTACAGGTCAACACTCTTTTTCGAGATTTTTGTTTATTTGGTAGTATCACGATTTTAAGTCTATGTGCACTCTGTTTTGAGTTTCAAAATCCTCCCACTTCTGACACTTTCTAATCTCACAATAGATTCCAACTTAATTATGCTTCTCCGACTGATAAGGTAGCGAATTCAATGTCTCCCAGCTATTAGGTCAAGAATGAAAGTTAAAATATTCATGTCGATTAAAACTTTCTCGAGTTTTTCCACCCCCACTTCAGATACATCTTCCCCGAAGCTGTAGCATCTCAATTAAATTATGAAACATTCCATCCGATTTCATCATTAATTTTGAGATTCAATTTGAAGTTCAAAATATCTGTTTCTGAAATTCAAAACACAATTCGACGATTCATCGACTTTTTCTCTCTTGATTACGACACAGAGACACACCGAATTCCAGTAAAAGAACGCCAGAGGAAAAGAATGCGACTAAGTAGAGGCATCCTCATCCTCATCCTCCATAAACAAAGCTCAGGGGGCTATCGCAAAAACCTAATTAACCTTTCGTCTATTTCGCGTGTTCTACGATTTGATGATGATTCGGTGTTGATAGCCTCCGAGAAGAGATAAGCGAGAGCTACACACGGAACGGATAATAAGATACTTTTTTTGTAGTCAACATTTCAGGCACATTATCTTCCATCTTTAACCTTCGGGCGATTGAATGTTGTCGATTTGATTGACGGAGTTCGCTATTGGGGGCAGAATTATGTTTTTTTTTTTTGTTATGAAATTTAGAGGAGACAACGGCGGAAGTTATTGTTTTATTTTACTTTTTAATCATGAATGTAGTTTTTCTGAATTTTTTGTTTACGGTGGATAAGAAAACAACACAAAAATAAACTTCTTGTCAATTCAGGGTGTGTGCCTCATCATATTGTTTATTTAATTCATAATCATGTTTGTATAAGAAATTTGCGTAGATTAATGAAAAAGTGAAAAAGGAAGGTAGTTTGAGCTGACGAACCGGTACGGCAAATAAACATTTGGTCGCTTCAACAAGACCATCATTTACACTACGTCGCTAATTAGTGAAGAACACTAAATGTTGTTATTTATATTTCTTTCTGTTTTGATGTTAAAATGAAATGATTAAACAAAGAGCGCTTGCGTGCGGGTATGATGGACTGTGTAGAGAACAGTAGTGAATAATTCGAAAACGTTAAATCCATACAATCGGCTGGATAATGAGAGCGATGATTAAGATCAGATGCCTTTCAAAAAAAGCAACTTAGACAGAAAACCGACATTTGAATCAGTTACATCATCATCATCATCTTCCAATGACCCGCTTATCAACTATGAGGGTCGCGGGTTTAGGGAGCTTAAGTGGACTCTCCACATTTCCCGATCTTTCACCATCGACTCTAAATCATCAGGGGCCATCTCCATACGGGTAGAGGCGAGATTTCGGATTTGGTCCAGCCATCTCATCCTGGGCACGGATTCCATGGCACGTCTTGGAAATCGAGTTGGGGACATGCGTTTGACCAAGTCATGAGCAAAAAGCAGATGACTTATCCTTAAATCTCCCAATTCGAACCATTCGCTGCGCTGTAACGTTCAATCCATATACACTATGAAAAGGAGAGGTGAAAAAAAGCCCACAGTGAAAGGTGTCGATTTAACGCCGTTCACCCGAACACAGCTCTTACAGTTTGTGTATAGAGGTGGAATGGCCTTTAGAAAAGAGCCGCCAATCCCATACTCCTGCAGTACACTCCAGAGTTTACCTCGAGGGACCCGATCAAATGCTTTCTCCAAATCCACAAAACAACTGTAGATAGGTGTGAGATACTCCCAGGCATTCTCAATTACCTGGATGAAAGCCGCACTGCTCATCGCCCAACCTGGACTCGACTACAACTCTGTAACGCGCTTCCAACACCTTGACAAAGACTTTTCCGGGAAGACTTAAGAGAGATATACCCCTATAATTGGAGCAATCCCTCTTATCCCCTTTCTTAAAAAAGAGGAACCATCACCCCGGTTTGCCTCACATTCCCAGACCACTTTAATGACACGAGGGAGCCATTCCACTTCCTCTTTACCCAGAGCCTTGAGCATTTCTGGCCGGATTTCATCCACACCAGCAGATTTGCCGACTTTTAGCGCTTTAATCGCCAAAGTCACCTCCTCTACGGTGGGACTATTCTCCGTCCTACTCAAAACCATGGGTCTGCCATCCTTAATGCCTTGTTCGGGATTGAGCAGCTCCGAAAAGTGCTCGCCCCATCTGCACAAGATGTCCTTCTCATCGGAAAGAAGTACACCATCTTTGGATTTGACTCCTTCGATGATATTAAACTTCCTTCCTCTGAATCAGTTAAGCTCTGCCAAATTTGCTCTTCACTTACTTTATTTCCATGCTGCTACAATCCGAAATGGTCTCACCACCCAGCTCGATGCTAAGCTAGCTGCCTCTAGTTGCGTATATCAAGATGGTTAAGTTCCCTTCTCCTTATATTATTAATTCTAGGAAGATGTCGAACCATAATTTTTTTTACCTTAATTTTCGTTATCTAATCACAGGAATATATTTCTAAATTTCTATTTCTAAATATTTTCGGGGTGATCTCCTAGTCTCAATTCCTCATGTCATCGTTAGCATTTGTTTGACTGAATTTTACCTATCCTTTGGGTTTCAGTCCCAGGACAGCCCAAACTCGCACAAAGCTGGACGTTGGCACAGCACAGTATATGCCCCGCTGTGTCCACATCCTCAAAACGTGGTCTGCTGTTGTCAAACGACACCAGCCCCGGTTTCTATAGGTGACCTCTGAAATTTTCATGCGCATTGGATTGGTTAGGTTAGGTATCTGGGTTGATGAGGGAGAAAGCACTCGACCTCATCACACTTAGGTCCTTGTGGATCCATTGTGCTGCCCCTCCTCCTACCTTACTGCTCGCTGTTGACTTGTGTTTCCAGCCATTGTAATGACCTCAAAAACCTGGAGAGATCGTTTATTGGAACATCAGATAGTTCTTGTATATCCTGCTAGTAGTGCCTTCCTAATGTTCTGTTTCTCAAGTGACATAGGCTTGGGCAGTGGCAGAGGAAGTGAGGTGTATCCTCTTGAACCTCTTCGTCACCGCAGCCCCTACCTACATATATTGTCATCGTTGAGTTTAAATTTCATTCTTAGAAGGTTATGCCCGGTGAGTGCTCCTACCAACATTGACAGCGACTTTCTGTCATATTTCAAAAGCTTGTTGGTTCTGGCTTTGTCGTATTTTGGCCAAAGTTTCCTTGATATTTCACAGGTGGTAAGCGACTTCCAGCCTCCTGACTGTCAATAAAAATGTTGATATCATCTCGTGGTATTGCTATCAGTGTCACTGCGAGGACCTCCGCTTGAACGAAACTGCTGTGATCAGGGAGCTGTGTATGTTCAGCTGTTCGGAGACAATACCAGCACCTGTTCCTATATCCATCTTTGACCCATCTGTGTAGATAGATAAAGACCTGTTTCTCGTTGGTTCATTGGTTTCCCATTCTTCTCTGCTTGGGAAAGATGCGTCTCCACCTACGAGCTTTTTCTCTTTGTATTTTTGTAATTGCCTTAAGATTGTTAGCTTTTTCTGCAGCCCGCTACCACCCTACGTTGACATACGTCAACGTCAACGCTCTCACGATTGCCGTATCCATCCACAGAAGTATTTAAGGATTTGGTCCCCACTTTCTGCGGAAGATTCGATTGCATGCGTAGAATGCGATAGATGCTTTTTTAACTCTTTCATTGACGTTGAGCTTCCAATTAAGTTTCCTATCAAGTATGATTCCTAGGTATTTCGCACCATCAGATATCCTTATGCGTATTTTCTCAATAGCTGTTATTTTGAATTGCGGTACAATTCTTTTGTTGCAGGACAAGTTCGGTCTTCTGGGGATTGACCCCAAGTCCGTATTGATTTTTTTTAATGAGCTTTTTAACAGTTCGCTAATGGTGGGTAAAAATTGACCTCTTGCCAGCAGTACTAAATCGTCTGCACAGGCGACCACTTTTACCCCTCTGTCTCAGTTTCAGAAGTATTTCATTAACAACTAGAACCCTCAACAGGGGGAAGATGACTCCTCTCTGTGGGGTGCCTCTGGAGGCAATGACCTTTAGTGAGCTGTCTCCTAGTTTTGCGTTAATGTTTCTCACAATCACATTGATGTGCGTTTGGTCAGCACTGGAATTTACGAGGGCCCTTTTCACTGCGCATGTTTTCAGGTTGTTAAAGGCTCCTTCTTTGTCTAAAAAAGCGGCCATTTTATATTCTTTATCTTTTAATGGTCTTTCTGTTGTACTAACAAATTCGTGAAGTGTATCTTTGCCCTTCACATACGCCTAGTGAATAGCGCTACAATCCATTTGAGAGTTGCTCGCCTGAGGCTTAGTACTTCTCTCTGGATGCAGCCAACAGACACCTTTATTGTTATTGCCTCATTTTTCCACCTTTTTAAGGGTTCTTTCTTGACCCATTTATGATTCACGTCACTTACTAATCTACCTATGGGAGCAAATGGTTCAGGCCCACATAACTCAAAAATTAACCTTTTCTTCGCTAGGACGTCTGTCTCTTAATTTCCTTCAAGTGTCTGCTTTCTCATTCCCTGGTTGATAAGGGCACCTTGAAAAATGTTTCAAAGTCTTGCAATTGAAAATGTTACTGTTTACGGTTGATCTGGCCGTACATCATCCAGATTCTCTGAGTCTGATAACGCATGTGTGATAGATTGAGAGGAAGAGAAGACTTATCACTTTCGTATCCTATTGAGTAATTCAAAGGAGGAATCTTTAACGGCGTCTTTCTTCCTTTTTGTGGAGACTTGACCAGGTATTAGAACTATTGGCCTATTTATTTGTAAAATTGTTGGTGTATTTGTGCTTATGGAAGTGTTAGCTACAACCCTCCTGCAGAAAAAATGTCAGCAGCGCATTTCACCAGCTTCAAGGACGGCTTCACTCCTTTTATTTTTTTACACTGCCCTTGCTAGTCTTCTCATCGAAACCTTTGGAATATATGCTCCAACAAATTCACATCCTCTACTGTACCCACCAACATCATTCCACTTTATTTATGAGAAATAAAATTAAAAATAAAAAACGAAAATTCTCGTTATAAACTAATTAACATGGAAACGGTGTGTGGCTTCCGATGAACGACTATAAGCAGAATGACTCAATTCATGCGGCGAATGTGTGCTAATTGAAAGGAAGTGCACTTTAAGTGAAATTTATATAGCAACTGTTTGAACTACCCTCCGTGTCGACAGAATTTTGAATCTGCCCACTGGGGGTTTTCAGTTTTTTTTTTTTTCTGCTTTCTATACTTTTGAGATTCATTTTCTTTGTTTGTTTACACAAAGTTCAAGTGAGTCCTAGAGTGCTGTTGAAAGAGACATGTACCAGTTTCATCGTTATTTTCGCATGGATAGAATCAATATTGATTTTGAAAATTCAGATTAAGGTCTTGAAAGAGAAGTAGTTTTCTTTGTTTGATACGTGTGTGAACGATGAATGTGAGTTGTGGAATTTAATTTAGAAAGAATTTTACAGGAAACGAAATGTAAAACTGAAAAGCACCGGAATTTGATTTTTTTTTTTCAAATTATTTTATCCAAAGTCAATGGAGTGAGGGAAATACATTTCCAAACGAGGTAAATCCTTCGTAGACGGTCTTTTTAACTGACAGGAAGTAACTTGTCAAGCCAATTAGACAGGAAGTGAGTAGCTCCACCATTATGTCGGATTAGTCTCTTGCACCTGCCTTACCTCGAACTAAATTTATGACAACATGAAGCGCTATCAGATTCAGAGAATCTAGATGATGCACTGCCAGAAAAATCGGATGCAGCAACATTTTTAGCTCGATACCGCATGAAGTGGTTACGAACCAAACTGACTGCACACTCCAAAGACATTCAAGGTGCGCTTTCCAAACAGAAAGGATGGCTTATGCAGAACTCTGGCATCTCAATTTAAACAGATGAATCAGAAGTAGAATGTGAAGTCGTGCGAGCACTTATTCTGAATATATCGAAGTTGCTCAGGCTACCGAATTTAAAAACCACCCAACTGCAACTGCAATATACACGAAAAGTCAAGCGGAAGTTAAGGCCATAGCCTCCGTAAGCACATCCCCTGAATTGGTAAACAATATTAAAAGGAGCTTTCTAAACTGCATAACCGATTCTCTCGTCACTCTAAACTGAGTGCCAGAATGTAGGGGGCAACACTTGCAATATAGAAGCTGATGAATTGATCAGACGAAGTTTAACTCTTGGCAGCTCTATTGCGGAACGAGTTTATATTCCACTTGGATCTGTCAAAAGTAGACTATTCTTATACATATGTACTTTCAAGAAATGACTAACCAAAGATGGGTCGGACTAGATAGCTGCGTCATCTCTAGAGCGATATGGCCTACGTACAACCGAACTAGAACCGAAGACCTTCTTAGCAAAAGTTGAAGGTACATTTTTCTCGGCTTGAAGCAATGTGTACGGGTCACTTAACGGTCGGCAACCATGCAGCAGGACTGGGCATCCCTTTCAAAAATTATTGCAGCAGATGCAAATATGGAGGCAGAAATCCTCGACCACTTACTTTGTAAATGTCTCACTTTCGCCAAAATCAGGCATCGTACATTAACCTGGGCATCCAACCTCACGCATGAATGTCATTCCCGACGTGCGCGCACTCATGAATGCCTATGGATGGGGCTGCGTGCCAGGGTGCGCATTCATGTGCGTGTGAATTCAATCATTTTTGAATTTCGCACTCATTCCCGGAATGTCAATCATGAGTGATGATGGCAAAGCTTTCTCTTAACAACCTGTCGAGCCCTTCTTCAAATCTACAGACTGCTAGATACCACCAAGCAACAACCCCATTCAGAATCGTGTTATCAAAACGACGCCAAATGCGCTCATTGAGTCTCAATCACGCCAACCTGATAACTCCTACTCCCTACCTGCTGCAATTAGAGTTGCTGAGAAATATCGACTATTTCCTGCGAGTCCGTGAGTATGGTATGGTATATGAGGGTGAGCGGAAGGCGCTTTACTTAGGCCTCAGTCGGGCCCGTTGTGTTCCCCTTTTTAATCGTCGGAACTGCAGGGATAGGTTTGGTTTGGGACGTAATGTTAAGAGGGATCTAGGGAAGATGGTAACAGTTATCAAGTTGACACTAGTATACGTGTGGTCTGGCGAATCTTCTTGTGCAGGTCAGGATGCCGCCGATGTCTTTGTCCTTGAGGTGTCTCAGGTCGATATCCATATGGGCCCCAGGGCCTTCTGTCGCATTCTCGCTAGGGCTTGACAGTGGCATAAGAAATGTTCGAGTTCGTGACTAAGTTTCCTTCAGAATTTAAAGACCAACAGTCTTGGCTTTCTTATTAAACTTCTGGATACTGTTTCTATCTCGAGGCTTATTCATATTCTTGATCTGGAAGGCCGCATAAGCCCACTAATTTATACGCAAATTTTTCTTTTCTACACTTGGAATACGCAAGATACGTACTATTTGCTTTACGCTGCAATACTTATCTGACAGAGTATCAGAGCATAGTTGATGGCGTAATGAAAAATTGTTCAATCAGTCATTCGCTGTAGTCTCGCGGAAGCTTGATTTCGTTTCACAGTCGAGCTGTGAAAGTCGATGTTTGCCACTATGAAAGTGCACACATAGAGAGCATATCTACTACTTCCCTTATGACGGTGAGTATTTCTTTGGAAACCTCCGCCAGCGAACAGAATCCCTTATAAAAGATTCGACTTCGTGCCTATTTGTATAGAGCCGGACATTTGCATTGAATGTGCTCGGAGGTTTCCTCATCCTCCAAACAAAACCGGGACTTTGTATCTGAGTTGTGGAAATGGAATCTCAAGTCGCCATGGCCAATACGGCAGCTCACCAAGGTCACAGAAGAGTTCATTGCCTACATTGCATTGGTGGCTAGGTACCCTACCAAGTTTGACTTTACTGCATTTGAATGCTGCCTGACTATATGAGTAGATATGTATTATGGCGCGATACATTTATCGCAGCGCAGACCTCAATAGCATGTATCTCAGCCTGGAGCACAGTGCGGCACAATCCCATTGATATCATCGAAACTTTAGTGTTGGATCCAAAGCTGACAGCACCAATTCCAGATACCATTTTCGATTCGTGTGTGAACTATAAAATACTTCTTGTGTTCAAGTTTCCTTGTTTTTTGTCTAGGGGATGGCGGGTGCGCACTATAGACTCTCCCGCTCTGTTTCAAGTAGTGTGAGACTTCTTATTAAAAAACCACCTTTAACACCTTTTTAGCTTGACACCATCCACTCCGGAACCGCTTTTGCATTACTTCAGAGTTCAAGTTCCCCAATAGACCAGTCAACGCAGTCTAATAATTCTATCTACCAATAAGGTGATCCCATGCTGGTACCGGGCCACAAAGCTATATCAGGTAATGAGAGGGCGGACGAACTTGACAGGAGGAAAGCAGAACTAGCACATGCATATACCCTTCCGATCGCAAAGACACCCATTAGCAATCTTTACGGGAAAATAGACAAGGAAACCATGATCAGGGCTAATACGCGATGGTGTCTCATGGACACATGTGCAATAGCCAGATTACTATGGCCAGCCTTAGAGAAGAAGAATTCCAAAAATCTCGTAAAACTTAGTCCTTACAGGACACTGCGGAATAGAAACCCATTCGTCTTGGATTACCCTACAATGACTACTGCAGAAGCTGCAGGGACGAAGAGGAAATACAATCCATCCAGCACCGTCTTTGCGAATGTCCTGCACTGGGCACCAGAAGACTGCGTGCTCTTGGTATAACGCAGTATGGTAGTAGTCCTCAATGTGCTGGAGGATCTTCATATCGCTGACTTTGGGAAACTCTTGAGATTTTTATCTCTGGGTGGTTTCCAGATTAGCCAACCCTACCGCTGGTTTGACTCCCACGAGTATACTTTTTATGGGTACAATGGACCCGCTTGAGGTCTAAGTAAGTCCTTAGGACACCCACAAAACCAATCAACCAATAATTCTACCTCAAATAACCTGGCGAAACAGTAATTTCTAGCCATATTGTCGGGGATGGTGCAGAGCCAATAGTGATCCGCATACAAAGATCGTCTTTGGTCCGATTTAAGCTGAGCAAATCCAGATCGGTGCAATTACACAAATGCTAGTTAGGTTGCTCATTTTAGAATAGAGAGCATCTAGCATGCGTTTGGACGAAACGTTCTTCTTATTTCGTCAATTTCCATTTGTTGTTCACGTTTAATCTGTGCTGTTGAAGTGGTTGTCTATGGATCATAAGTTGACACTTGAAATGCTGATGGTTCCTATAGACCTTTACCATATGGTTGATGGCTTTGCATTACATTTTGGCTGCGTGCCCTTTGGGGATAGCCTTCTACTGGTTTATATTCATAAATAGAAATTCGCCCTTTTTAGAAGGAGATGGAGTCTAGAAGATTGGTTTCATCTTGTAACCTACTCCAGAATTTTGAAGCCTTCCTCAAGACAGACTCTTCGTTTTGTTCCACTTGCTTGTTGAAATCCTAAACGGATCTGATTAGCGCCCTCCATTTTGGAACTATTTTATGATTCATTATAATTTCAACCAAAAATGACCCAATAAATATGTCATTGTGACATGTGTCACATTTTAAAAATACTTCCATCGAAGTTTTCCTGTTTTCGGAAATACAACTTCGATTTTTTCTTTTCTAAAATACAAAAGTGATTAAAACATTTAAAATCTTATATCAATCTACCGACTTAGTAGATTCAAAATATTTGATTAGCGTCTACGTTTACGTTGTTTTCCTCAAGAATCTAGTTTCAATTGGATCAGTCAAGTTTAACCAAGTAATAGATAAAGGCCTGTCAGATTGTTCACAAACATGTTTTTCTTAGGCAAATATTTGAATAGGTTCCGTGAAGCGATTAACTCAGTTAGTGTTCATAAATCAAACAAGATACTATGCATGTACCTCATTTTGTTGACGTACGGGACTGTTTGGCTTATGATGGTGAATAGAAAACAATGTTTGAACACCAGTTTGATCATAGCTACTTTATGCATTTGTCATCATTTGGGGAGATACACAAAAAGCTGGAGTCCTACCACTTTGGTATACGTATGTACATATGTAGATGTCAAAACTTAAGGAACTTAAGTCGCAGGAGAGGATTTGATCTGATTTTGGATGGATACGAATGCTGGTCCCTTGTCACTGTTGCTAGAATTGGGTCTATTGTGAATACCGCATCTATGACTCCAAAGTTGGCGATGACACCCCCAAAGTCAAATCAAAAATGAGCACATTGATGTCGGATTGATAGAGTACAACACACCACCAAATCTAGCCAAACCTCTTCTGTTTACCAACGCAATCTCTGTCTAAACCAACTGTACTTCCCAATGACTGTTCGTCGAAATATTTGCACAGCCTTTGACTCAGTCCTATTCAATCAATCTTCAAAGCCCTTATCACCTGTTCACATCTAGTGTTGCAATTCAACCTAAAAGCAGCAGCTGATACTTGTAAACTTCCATGGAATTGTAAACTTGATTATCTCCCTTAACCTCCGTCTGTTTCTTTTTGATAACCAAAGTGACACTGGACAACTAACTGGTCTTTACAAAATAAATCCAAAAAAAAAATAAACTCTCCACGAGATAACAAACATTTACAATCCAATGATAAGACCCAGCTATCAAAAAGGGGAAGCCAACGAAACTTTTAGTGAATCAACAACATGCGGAAGGGCGATAAGGAAAGATTTAAAAAAACTGGTCGCATCCAGTTGTGAGATAAAGTCATTCTTCGGAATTTTGGTTCGAACCGCCTTGGAAAATTAAGCTTTAGGCTTTTGCAGGAATTTTGGGGAAAAAAGGGACACAAATTGGTCTCAAGAAGAAGCTCATATGTACTGGTTGGTTGTGATATTATGAAACTTTGACTAACTATGGTAAACCCCTTGGTATGCCTTAAGCCTTGAATTTTGGAGTATCGATTACATTTTTGATTAAGGTATAGGCCCAGCGCCCAGATAGGATCACAAGAGCTCCACTTTAACTTTTTACATGACTTGTTAGATGACCTACTTTATAGGGTTGGTGTAGTCCGCGAAAACCCACTCAGAAGATGTAGCAATTATGACTTTGTCATCATTGCTTGAGAAAATTTCTTCAGAGACTCTACTCTTGCTTTTCCCCCGTTTTATTTATCTAGATAGGAGAAGGCTTTAGTTTAAAGTCTTTGTCGTACTCAGTTTTTTTCCCATTTATGCTCCATTGTCCAACGGAAGGACACAGTTTTCTAAGTGTCGCATTACTGTTCGTCTACGGATGTTCTTAGGACGTCCTCTTCTTATTGATCCTCGAGGGTTACATTTGAGTGTCGCCCTCCAGGTGTTTTTGGGACGCCCTCTTCCTTATCATTGGCGGTTCCCGTTTGAAAAACGTTTTCCTGGTGTTCTTGGGACGCCCAGTGTTTGATCGTTGACGGGTTCCATTTATATGCTGTTTGAAGCTTTTCTTCACGGTACCACCAATTCATCCCCACTTTCGTTCTTTCATTTATTTGTATAAAGGATTTCTTGAGAATACTTTAGATATCTTTCGCCGGTACTTGTGCACGAATGCTTTAGTTTCTGTAAAATGGTGTGACGTATGACAAATAAGCCAAGTTTCGCATCCATAGAACAGTGTAGATACTCTCAGCTTCTTGTGCACTATCGCTGATCCTGTTCGATAGGAAACAGATGTCGTCAGCGTAAGCCAAGTATTCGAGACGTTTGGTTAGAGTCAAAGTACATACTCAAAAACATAGACGTTCTACGCAGTTTGAAGTCGAATCGATACACATGTCAAGTCACTTCAAATAATAGAATGCCAAGATTATCCTCACAATTTTAGCTGCCATAGCAATGTTTACATTGATAGTTCATACTGTCGTTAGACGTTAGTCTTACAGGTCGCAGTATATTTGGGCCTTTGCATCGTTAACGAAAGCTTCTAACATCTGCCAGCATTCCCGCTTAGATAACCGTCTCGGTCTGGGCACTCCAAGTTAGGGCATGCCCTTCCAATGCGACTAGGTCGTTGTTCGGATTTTGATATCACTCAAGTTTTGATACATCAATACTATGATACATGCTTTTAGGACTGTCTTCGACGTCAGTCTGAGCCTAGTCTGGGCTGAAGTCGAGTTTTCACGGATCGCTCCAAAATCAGCCATGATGAAGTCTGGTGTCTTCATGGAAATCGACAACACTAGACCTTACCACTCGTTAGGTAAGTGTGTCTTTGTTTTCCAAGCAGAGATTTTGTATCCTAATTGCCACGGACTTTGTTATACCGAATAGATGAAGAAATCGGAGCATCTGCGTCTGTAGCGATAGCCAGGCTGCGGTTAAAACCTTGCAGTTCCAACAAAGTTCAAGAATGCAAGAATTTTCTGAATTTGGTCGCAATTCTTAACTCGTTGGCTCTTGTCTGAGTCGCAGTTCACACTGGGATCTCTGGAAATGAGACTTCCGATGAAATCGCTAGACAAGGCTCAGAGGATGATTTCTAGGACCTGAGCCTGCTTGCGGTCTTCCCACGTCTTGGATCATGGCCTACATTGACGATTGGGTTTTCTACAAACACAATTGTGCATGGCACGGCCTTTCAGGATGCCGGCGGACTAAACGAATGCTCCCGAACGTCTGTTAGAAATCAGTGATCAGTGATCACTGGATTTTTCTCGTGAAATCGGCGAAGAGATGATGTCCTCTTCATCGTCATCAGCGGATGAAGATATGAGATAATTAGAACACGCGGTGCGACGCTCTTACCACACCTACGGTTGGTCTAGGCATATACTTAATTTTTAACTTCCGGGGAAAAACCATCTTTATCTCCTTTGACAGTCAGGCTGCCCTATTCGCATCGAACTCAGTTGCGATACAATCGAAAATTGTTCTTGAGACAGTGAAATTGCTTCTTGAACTAGGAAAAACCATATTGACCATACTACACTGGATCCCTGCACACAAAGGCTACCTTGGCAACGAAACAGTGGACTGTCTGGTCAAGATAGGTGCGACAATCCCCTTACTGGTCCCGAACCATTCTGTAAAGTTAGCGAACGCATTTTCAAAATTCACACGAGGAAACGAAACAACCCTGTTCAAAACCAATGATATTTGGATAGAAGGTATAAGACAGAAATGTACCAAATACTTCCCCCCTCCGCCCCTCTATCACAAAAAAAAAACGAATTTTCTCCGGAATTTAGCCAGAAACAACCTTAAAGTCCTAACTGATAGCCGCATGCTTCATTTATTTCTTGTGTTTCTGTATTCTACAAATGACGCAACACAACAAACTTCTGTTCGAAGTGCCAAAAGATCCATTTCGTATGTTTGAAATCGTTTAAGTACTTAAAATTAACCAAGCGCTTGAACCACGTAAACCGAGTAAATGTTGCCTAGGCCGGTTTACAAGTTTTGATTTTGAGTTTCTTGGTGTAAACCGAGTGAATAATACAGGCGTTAGAGATGGTCTGCTTTTTCGACAAATTCACAATGTGTCTCTGTCCAGTAAACAGCAATTCGTCGATGTTTATTCGTAGACCACCCAATCAATTTTTATTATTCTTTACTGTGTCTGTAGTCTGACTAACATATGATTCATCGAAGTTTTCATATCTAAAACACTTTTCAAAACCAATACGTGGTCTTTATGACAACAGTAAGTCAAAATTGAGCTTATCTAGACTGGATTTTTATCGCACTCGAATATATGTATAGCGACGCGTCGGCCTCTTGACATGCACTCAAGTGTGTTATTGCGATGTTTTTTTTAGTCGATTTTTTCAGTTTGTACAGCGGTATTTTTACTCTTCTGGGATTTGTAATCTTATCAGAAATTGGAATTACGTTGTCAATTAGGTACTTCAATTAGTTTTGTTGTCGGCTTTTTTCGATGAGTATCGAAAAAAAAAAACAAGCTTCCTAGTTGACATTTTGACTTTTTTATTTTTGACAGTTCAAAGTTCGAGTTTGTTTTGTTGTAGACAATTGCAATGTGAAAGATTTCTTGTCTAACCTTGAGTTATCAGCAGCGCGATTGGTTAAAGTGTTCCGCACGCAAATATCAACCGATAACCATACAAGATCTCGCACACTTTTCGCTTCTAATCACAAAAACAAATGGAAGTTAGCCCATGGAAGTCTATGGAAGAGGCCTATAGTCCATATAATGTTATCTGTGTCGACAATTCGTTAGGTGGAATAATGCTTTGCTTTTGTTTCATGAAATTACCGTACAATTTTGTTTTTATTTCATTTTCGTAATTGTTTTACGAACACACCCCAGAGCTTTCTCTCCCCTTGCGGTGGGTAAAGTCTTTTCAAGTTTCAAACTGATAGCGGTTGGTTCGGTCGATGGTTTTTGTCGTTTTTTTTTTAATTTTTTTATACGCGCTCTCGAATCGTTTATTTACTTTGGAACGTGTATGCAGTTGAAAGCGTTCTTAATTGTTTATTCTAAGAATTAGAAAGTGATTGAGTGTTTGTTTTGCGGTAATCGTTAAGGATTTTGGTTATATCTCGGAATTACGTCCAGGTTTTCGAGGACTATTTAGCCGAAAGACGTAGTATTCGTGCGGTTACGTCATCGGAAAATCAAACTGATAACGAGAATCGACAGAGTCTATGGCGTAGATTATCGATAATAAAATAAAAGAAATCAAATTTAACTTGAACTTCGAAATTGTTGTTAACAGTGGACTCTTGAAAATATGGACTGTTGTTGTTGCGGTGATGGTGGTGCTGGTTTTGAAAGTGTATTTACTTTTGAATGCAAGCATAATCGGACAAAGCACGTGTGGAAGTGTTGCCAGTGATGAATAATAGTGGTGTCTCGATTAAAACGCATCATCAGTTTGGGTTTTGACATTCCTTTTTAACTGTCAGAGGCGGAGAACTTTGAAAATTCAGATGTAAGTGCTGGATACAAACACAAAGGTAAACAACACCTCTCAAGGTAGGATATCTGCTTTCTATAGTTGGCTCCAGATCAATCTGGAGTGAGCTATTTACCAACCTTTTGGCGCGTTTAGTAAACAACAATCGCCGAGAGACTATATTTCTGAGGTCTCTTTTCTCTGCTCTCTTCAAATTTCTCCAGAGCTCTTATCTTGTCTCGATTCGTCGTGTGTGACGCTGATACTAGCTTTTATTTAAAGGTTATCTGACCAATCCTCTTGTTTACCAACCAGGGATAGCCCAAGATCTCTGTTGTTCTGCCAGCTATACATTCTTACATTTGTACATGCGCTGTATGCATACATGCCGTTGCCATTCAGAAGGTCCATTCTCTTAAAGTGGTGGGATCTGAAGTTACCCTTTTCTATGAATAGCGCCACAAATGTCTTCTGCGCTCCAGGCTTAGAGTTTTGATCTTGAAAGAGCCTTACTTCACTGACTGATGATGACGCCTTCGCAAGTGCGGTGGACTAATATGCGAGCTTCGAGTCCCAGCAATATCCACCGAACATTTTTCTCAGCGCCACCTACAAGAGTATAATTTGTCACAAAAGTCCATCCCATCACGGGACCAAGTCCGAAATCTTTCCTCTACCTGTATAAGCACAACTTGTGATGATTTAGAGTCGATAGCGGAAGATCGAGAGTATCCGATTTAATTCAATTCAGCGTTCGAAGTTGGCAATAAATTGTGGGGCTTCCCAGCCTCTTGGTCATTAGATTTTGACACTTCTGGCTAGATTGAGTAAATTAACATGGTTAACCTCGCAAGGTCCAGACCGTTTAAGGCCAGCGTTCGGTCCATTATGATGCCACTTAGTGTAGAAAAACTGATTGAATCTCCGGATAAGATATGAGCATGACAGACCTCGATATACAGTGTACTCTCTCCTTATGGACACCTCTCATAAACGGACAATTTTCTCGGAACCGTCGGTGTCCGCTTAAGAGAGTGTACACTGTATATACATACTTGGTTAGAGGCGTGATTGATTCAATTGATCCCTAGTGTAAGGCTCTTGACTCTTGAGCTAGCATGAGCTGTATTTCAAATCTTCTGGTTCCTTGCCCTTTTGTCTAGGCCGATGTGGCCTAACACACCTTAGAAGTTCCAATTGACATTCTTATTTCCATTTTAGCTTTTCTACACGTTTTCCACGCCGGTCCCGACACGATATCCATGCTCATCTCGGCGACATGGCAATCATTTCCAATTGTGATTCTTTTTATAATGTAAATTGGTTAATGTTTTGTTGGTCAGTGCGCCTTTTGTTCCTAGATTGCGGTCCAGAGTTTTCTCCGCATTGAAACGTGCTACCAGAAGAAGTATTTTCCGACGAATTCGAGCTCCAGCACTTCAAAAGCAGAATCAAGAAACATCTGCAATTATCACGGACCACTATATAAGCGTTATAGCTTCGCCTTTCCTGAGAAGATTACCATACTACTGGCCTCTTGCGCTTGAATACATTTGTCACACTTCACAATATGGACTCGCGTCAGAAAACCTTTTGTGATTTAGAGACACATTTTCGACGAATTCGGGCTTACATCTGTGCAACTGTAGCAAAATAGTTCAAGAGATTAAGTCAATCTCTATACACCAACTGTAAGAGCTGTATTCGGGTAAACGGCGTTAACCTTGCACCTTGCACTGGAGACTCAAGGATAAGTCATCTGCTTTTTGCTAATGACTTGGTCATCCTTACGTCCACCCAGATCGAACTTCAGCCTGTACTAGATAGGTTCGTTGCCGTCTGTGTTGAAACTGGGATAAAGGGAAAACGTTAAAAAATCAAAGGTTATGGTAAATTCCCGAATGACAGTTCAAGGCACTCTGCACGTTAGTGGAGTCCCATTGGAGAAGTTTAAGTATTTCGGGGTCTTATTCACGAGTGATGGAAGGAGCAATACTGAGTTATCCTGTAGAATGAGTCAGGCTGGAGCAATTTGGAGACAAGTTGGTCAATCTGTTATCAGGAGGGCTGAACTTCGGTCTTTAATTGAGTGTTTGTTCCGACCTTCACCTATAGTCATGACTCATGATGGTCATGATGACCGAAAGAATAAGATCGCGAATACAAGCTGCCGAAATGAGATGTCTTCATTGTATTGCTGGGGTGATTCGCCGAGATCGAGTTAGAAACACCAGAATACGCAAGGCACTCAATGTCGAGAGCAGCAACTTCTCCGAACGGAGAAATCCATACTTCGATGGTTTGGACACTTTAAACGCATGCCCCCAACTCGGTTTCCAATACGTGCCATCAGATAGGCGTCTTCTGGGTAGGTCCAGGATGCGATGGCTGGACCAAGTCCGAAATGTCA
The DNA here is from genome assembly GCA_917880715.2 of Matsumyia berberina. NCBI lineage: Eukaryota > Metazoa > Arthropoda > Insecta > Diptera > Syrphidae > Matsumyia > Matsumyia berberina. The sequence continues at coordinate 62,737,264 of OU862871.1, forward strand.
TAATTTCGAGTCGATGGCGGGAGATAGAGAGATGTGGAGAGTTCACTTAAGCCCCGCGACCCTCATAGTGGATAAGGGGCCATTGGAAAATGATGATAATGAACTCGTTCAAACTTCGGTCCCCAAAACACTAGCGCAGATTAAAATTCTAAAATCTCCTCCTCTTGACCATTTTATTTCCCGTAATCTAATTGTGATAGATTCCAACAGATAAGTAGTGCAAGAAGAGGTTCTTATTGATCCCATGTATGTATGTAAATCCGATTTGAATAGAATTCGGTGTACACGTTTATATGGCGAATAAAATAAATAGCTGGCGCGAGCCAAGGCCTAGCTTCTCGCAACCATTCATGTTGTGCGTGTTACATGTTTCGCACGAATGGAAGGGACCTACAATTTATTGCCGACTCAGAACGGCGAATTAAGAAGCTCTTTCATGACAAATTATATTCCCCGACGAGAGGTGGTGCCGCTAAAAATGTTCGGTGTTCCTGACTGGGGCTTGAACCCACGCCACTCGGTCAGCAATCCAACGCACTAACCACTGAGCCACGGCGACTAAATGGCGAATACTTCGGATAAGTTCGTAGATAGGCGTATTCGGTCAAGAGAGAGGCGGGTTACGCCCCTTTTTATTTCTCAAAAGGTACAATTTACAACTCAGATAAATCCCAACTTCCGGTATTTAGTTTTCAGTATTAAAACAGTGAACAGAATTCGGCTGCTACCAATTTGGGCGCCATCTTGAAATTCTTCAAAATTGCTCGGATTTCATTGAAATTCAAAATCCTTACACATCTGAAGGTAATTAGTACAAATTCGTTTTGAAAACTGAAACATCCGTCCTGCATTTTGTTCCCACCATCAGAATAGAAGCCTTAGCGATGACATACGAAATCCACCTACCTCTTGCGGCTCTTGACGGAAGATTCTGAAGGCAATAAAAACAGGCTTGCAATGCCAGAAAACTGACGCTTTGGCAGCTTTCAACTAAACATGTTTCAGCCATAGCATTTTACTATCTATAACAAGATAATTTGGATTATGAGTGAAAACCCGTGCCTCAAACTACTCCAACGTTTTGTGCGATTTTTAGGAAAGCTTGTGTCCGACGTAGAATAGTCAATAGGACTTGATTACCATATTGCATATCAATGAAGGCCAAATGTCACCTCGCGTTCCGCTTATGCTTACTCCTGCCGGCACACATCATCGCGAACTATGTACTTGACGTCGTAGCACACTGTAGCAGTTTCGTCAATGAATCTGATTTTATAAAATGTTGCAAGTCATTCTGCCTCTTATTTCGAAGCTGACAGCTCTCATAAATTACAATCGAATCCTTCACATTCCATCTGTCAAAGCTTAGTCATCGAGCACTCGATTCTCTGATAACAGTAAGTGTGTTCTCAGAACAATTAAATTAGTAAAACACTTATTTTAAACATTTAAACAGCAATCACTCGTTCAAGGCTTGTTTACTCACTCACTTTGTAGCTTTTTTTATGACTCAATGATGGGACTTAATTTACTTTACCCTTAAACTGCAATTACGGTTTCCATGTTTGCATACTCATTTTGTACACGTCCAATAGATTGATGTAAATATTGACTCTCCACCTTTTTTTCCCCAGTTTCCGCTGTTATTTGAAGCCCTCAACTGTCGACATATGTGACGCACATTTACATCGATTTGTCAATGTTTACCTTGTGAAGTTCAAATCTTGTGCTTTAAGGTTCATCTAGACATCAGATACCTTATAACCGGTTATCAAACCATTCGCTGTTTCGTCATTCCCTGTTTAAGCCTCCACAAGTCAACAGAGTCTTCTGATTGCATGACTCCGATGCGGGTGTTATAAATTTTACTGTTCAAAGAAAGTCTTAATGGGGGCTTGCACGGGTTGTAGCGAGATAAGATAGCGGGCGGTATCTGAATCGCATTTGGTAATAACGGGATTTTTCTAGATAAATTTCGTTGTTTGAATTGGACTGAAGTTGATTTATTTGACTTCCAAGATAAGGCTTGAGATTTAGACGTACGGTGAGTAAGGATAAGATACGGTGTGGTGGTTTGGTTATGTTTGAATGGAGAAACCGGTTTCGTTGCTCACATTAGTCTTGTGACAAAAAATCCAAAGACGCAGAACTATGCATATACATATGTATGTTGTCCATCGATTAGATTAGGTTTTCTACTTGTTTATATGTCAAATATACTTTAAAAATGTCTTGGAATATGACAAGTCGTCTGTTGTTAAGGTAGAGATTCCCTTAAAGGAGTCGTAATGGCGGTTTTTAACTTTCGTAGTGCGGAAACGGACTATACGAGCTGTACAAAGAAAGAAAATGCGATAGGATGTGTAGAGCGAATAGATACCAAAGCTCCGAGCATGGAGTCTCCGAATTAGAGTGACATCGCAGTAGACAAAGTCTTCGTCAAATAGAAGCGAGCCAGAGGCTTCTTCGTTAAGGTCAAGGTTTACTTCGCACTGTAGAGCCTTCTTAGTAACTAAGTAGGGCAGGTTTTCTTTTAAAAAAATTCCTATTCGAAGACGCTTTCCATCTTTTCCGACCGTCCTCACGGTCCTTTAGATCGCTGGACATACAAGTACACCTTAGTAATACCCTCTATCGCTTGTTTTTCATAACGAGCGTTCGGATTTTCTCGCCCCTGTTAACTGGGTTTTCAAAGATCCTGTGGCTAAAGCACTGTTGTCCAGGTATACAAATCAATAAATCAATATAACCGTGGTTATGCTCTTACATTTCAGGCTGCCATAAAGCAGAACTAGTAGACCGTTAATTCTTTGTCGAACCTACACAAGAAAGTAATGCATAGAGTTTACTCCCTACCTTTAAAAAATTCTCGAGTCCGAGAGCACTCGTCATCAATACCCGAAACTGGTAGGATTAAGATACTGATTCGTACCTGCGGCAATGTGCGTTAAAGGGGTACCAAGCTTGGCTGCGTGAGTTCCTACTGCACAGTGGCCCATTCAGATGGCAACTACGTCCAGGTTCTGCTAAGGAGTTTTCGTGTGGCTGTATGTTGGCCAAGTCGTTCTGGATATGGTGCATCTAAGGTGGTTCCATTTGTGTTTAACTACTGATAAGATTGTGAGTTGATTATTCCATTGTCAGCTCTGAGTGGGATAAAAAGTGAAAGCCAAGTCGAAATAAAGATTCAAACACAATTTAAGTATTTGAAACGGTCGAATTTCGTAGTAGTTTGGCAACAAATAACAGTTTGGTTTTGAACTACTGCCATAGCCAGAGACTGCCACAAGCATTGTTGGTTGAGTGCACATTATTTTCTTCAGAAGCTCCGTGCAGGACATTGACAAAAACATCATGAAAACCATGCCTGATGAGCTGAATATCTCTTGTCTACTATAGCAGAACCCCTTGCGAAGACTCATCAACCCTTTTGCTGCCATCTCTAAGCAACACTGACCATTCCAAACAATTCACTTTGCCCGCAAAATCCATGTGTACATATGTATCTGGGCATGTATATTTCCTTGAACTTCTTTGTCCTGCTGGTTATCCTTTGATTTTAATTGAAAGAGAAACATCACAAAACTCGCTTTGTTATTTGAAAAATCATCTTTACAAACGCACTAATGATTTCTTGTTGTTCTTTATTTTTCAGCCTTACGAGTCCAATTCCAACAACTCCTCATCGGCACATCGTGATCTAAAACCATATAGACGTGATTCCAGACCAAATACACCTCCATCGTCCCAAGGTACCATTGAGAATGGTCACGGGCAGTATCCGTAAGTCGATGCATATCATTATATCCCTCTCTCTCTCTCTATTACTAATTACAAACCATCTTCTTTCCAACAGTTGCTACATTTGTAAAATACTTTGTGCAACAAACAAAATGGAATGGCTATCGACCAGTGCCGAGCACATGAACTCTCATGCAATGCATTTTCCATGCTTGAAGGGCAGCAATAGTAGCGATTCGGCTGGTAATTCCAATCGAGTTCTAGCATGCAAGGACTGTGTTAATCATCTGGCACGCCAGTGGGAGTCAATGGATGCGGATCGTGTTCCATTGGAGCACAGAAGGTGATTGAAATTTGCTAACGAATTTTCTGGGTCATAAAGTTTTCATTTTCTGTTTTGCATGTTTCTTTAAATAGATATAACATTCCATCACCAATGATGGCATCTAGTTCACCAAATGGCTCAAGACACGGTGGCATGAGCATAAATACACCACCATCGACACCATCGGTTTCAACAACACCAGCTAGCACCTCAATCTATTGCTTCCTATGTGGCCTACATTCAGATTTGACTCTGGCTAGAGTCCTGTACACCAGCAAGGAGGTTCACATTTTGTTTTCTTTTTTATAAAACCCCCTTTCGAAAAAGGAATTGTAATAATGCGTTTGTACTTTCAGGGTAATCGACCATACTTCCCGCATTTACTTAAACATAAATCACCGCCAAATGCCGAACAATTGCGCTCCGATTATTCAGCGTACGTCTGCACATTCTGTTATCATTCGCTGCTGAATCAATGGAGGAAGTAAGCCATTTTGGATTTTTCACTAGTCTATGTACAGTATAAACTGATTCTATGTTTCCTTGCAGATATGAAGCACAAAATCCCACTGTGAATCCGGCAGAACGTAAATACAATTGGCACGATTACATTTGCCATTTATGCGGAATAACAACGTATAGAAAACGTGTTCGGGCGTTGCCTGTTAACGAATTCCCATTTGTGAAGAGTCGAAAAAGCGACGATGGCCTTTTGCTGGAAAATGGAGAATATGCTGTCGTTTGTTTGGATTGTTATGAGAGTTTAAGGTGATTATATTTTGCCAAAGAACAAGGGGTGCATTTTGAAAATGCAATTTCAAGGCCATAGTTGAAAATCGGTTTGACCTTAAGCAGCTTTCTGTGGTTTTCTATGCAAGGAATATCTAGGTAGTTCCAAAGCTTGCGATAGATACGTTATGGGTCAATTAACTTAAGTAGAGCTGCATTCATTAGTTTTTATAGTCTTTCAATGGCTTCTACGTGAGAGCATGTCTATATTCCTGGATTTTGTCTGAAAAAAGAAATACTGTAGGAAAATATTACATTTTCCTCATGATTCGCTGGTCTAAAACTGAGTTTCTGTCGCATTAAACTCACACTCAAAATTTCCTTAACAACCTGTTGTTTGGCATTGTTTCATTCGAACCATTTTATGTGTTTCATGCTGTAGGTTAAACTATGTACACTGCTCTATGAAATCAGTTACAACCTCGCTTAGATCCACAGCTTAACACTAAGTTATATACATAAAAGCTTGACTAAATATTGCGTGCATTGCTATCATAAAATCACCCCAATATATGTAAACAGAAATTTCAGCAGGTCCCATGCGTTGATGTTTCACTGTAGCCGGAAATTATGGCACAGAAACCAATGGCACAAAACGACAAAGACAGCTCACGCCTCCCTATGGCTTAAGGAGCGTCAAATGCTGGTGGGAGTACTTACTGACCACAGCATGCTAAGATATCACACAAAGAAATTACTCTTGAATGATCACGCTATATGCCGGGGATGCGGTAACGAAGAGGTCTATAAGGACACAGCCCATTTTCTCTATCACTGCCCATACCTCTGTCAGATAAGAAATAGAACCCTAGGCAAAATTATCTTCGATCTTATCGACGAACTCCTCAAATTTGCAAGGGCGACCATATGGTTGACACCAAGGTATTAAATACGCAGTAGGGAATATCAGGGGTTTCACTATGGGTCTACATGAACCTAAGTTTAATGAGGTAATCCTCATCAGCCTGTAAACCTAACCTAACCTAAGATCTTGGCTTAAAATAAACCATATTCGTTCTTAATTGTAATAGGATAACTCATGCGACATTCATTGATACTCCATTGATGCTCATTCCTAGTAGTGTAGTGAAGACCATGACCTCACTTTAAACATGGAGAAATTACCGTAAGGACCAGGCACATAACTGCTGGTATAGTCAAACGCAATGAGAATAAATCTGATGTTCGAGGCCGATGTCAGATAACTCAGCCAAACTCGCCAAACTTGGTTGACGACAATGACAAAGTCATTTATTCAACAAATGTAACACATAACATGAATGGTTGTGAAAAGCTAGGCCTTGACGCGCTACCTATTTCTTTTTGGTTAAAAAAATCGCATAAAATCCTTAATAAATTCTTAAAACAAAAATGTATCCGTAATTGAACCTCAGGTCAATGCGTTTGTCGAGCAAAGAAAGTCGTCGATTTATCGAGCAATAAGCTAAAACAGAGCTTTAATTTGTCCGCAGATAAGACACGATTAGGAAGAAACTACTCGACTGCATTGAAAAGGTGAAGAAAGCGACAATCATAGCTGTGCGACCGCCATAACTAAACGCAGAAACGAACTGCTTTGTTGAGATCAAATTTCTTCAACAAGCTCTCTCTAGGAATGATACTTTTCACCAGTGTAAAGGAAATAGGTAGACCAATATTGATGAACTTGGAATCCTTGTCACGGATAACGTAATAGTAGAGAGTATCTCTTTAAATTCTAAAATGCATCTCATGTGTGTTTTCTTTACCTCGAATTCGTAGACTGAATCGAATAAATCCATCAAGCCACTAGATATTTTCTTTAGTATCTACAGAAACAACAGGGCTCTCAGGGTCAAGTTATTTTGCATTTCTGCGAAGCTTCCTTTGAGATTTGCGGATCCACCACATAAGAAAGCTTTTAGATGTACTCTAGTGTTAAAATGGAACCTTCGGGGTTCATAGTTTTGCTTTCCAAGTTTGAGTTTAAGCATTGCTTCTCTGGCTCAATACAGCCTCTAAAAATCCGAACGAAGGTTGCAAGTCATGCAATCAATTTTTGCGAGAGACATGGCATGTTATAGTTGTTATTTCTCACGTTTTCTCCACACTTCTTGCTTTTTTACTCCACTTGCATTATTCTTTGCGTACGTCTGTATTATATTTGGTCATTGCAATTGATGGTATTGGTTCTTCTTTCTGTTCTCTTTTCGGAATAAGGAGAATTGAATTTATCATGCCTTTCATGTTTGCTGACTACCGCAATGTTCAGGATTAATCCGTAGATTCTATTAGGGAGCCCAACGTTGCTACAAAACTCTGAAACTTCTAGTTCTGTGTATTGTTTCCGCAAAAACGCGCCGTCCGCGAGTCTCAACACTTTGGCCATTTCTGCGCGTAAAATTCTTTATAAAGCATCTATAGGTATGTAAATCAAAATCAAACTCCTAGGTATCCCTCTCGGAATCTTAGTTCTGTACCTGAATATTTTGGTGATGTGCTTTAATATTCTCATGATGCTTAATATTTCCAGGATATGTATACTGTTTTCATGAATCACATTGTTCTTTGGACATAATTTACCCTAACCTTCTAAAATCCTTCACGCAGTCAATAGTTTAACGGCTTTCCTTCCAAATCAATTTCTAAAATGATGTGATGGACTTCTTTGCATATTACGAATCATCATTGATCGTAGGCTTTAGTTTGCTAAGGTCTTAAGGCAGCCAACGTGTGGCTTGCCTCAGCATTACTGGTGCGCTGCAAACTTCTCCTACAGCTGTCCTCCAAACCATGCTCCACTTGTTGCCAAAAGATATCTATGACATGGAGTAGACCACTAACGTGGCCCTAAGACTGAGAGATACCCAAATGTGGGACATACCAGAATCCTATCAATTCACCGCAGCCTTCCGAAATCTTCAGACACGCTGCCCACTGAAAACGACTTTACCATGGGCTATAAGCACAAGCTAGCGGACAAGAATGACTGGAGTCAGCGCGAAGTCCTCTTTAATGAGTATATCTCTATCTTTACGGACGGCTCTAAAACAGCCGAAGAAGTCGGTGCCGGTGTCTTTTCAGAAGACCTGGACATCCACCACTCCTTCAGTTTCCCCATCCACTGTAGTGTCTTCCAAGCCGAATCAAGCTATTAATCAAGTCGCCGCTTAGCTGAAGGCTTACCCAATATCACCCACGGATATTGCGATTTACATGTACAGCCAGGATGGGATCAGCTCCCTCGTATCCAACACAAATCTATGCCAGTGAACAACTGCTCTGCTCTGTCTCTAAACGCGATCGCTAACCAGTATAAAGTCACACTCTGTTGGCTCCCTGGTCGCTGAGACATTCAAGGGAACTGTGCGGCTGACAAATTAGTTAGACTAGGCTCCCAATGAACAGACGGCAGGAAGCTCGACCATGTCAAAGCACCCTATGTCGTTTGTTAAACACCTGACTCACACCAACGCTCTGTCGAAAGCAAATCGTAGATGGCAACTCCTCGATTATTGCAACAATACCGATCAGCCTAGCCTGTCCTGGATCTGAAAAGATCAAAAGCTTTAATACGACTTAAAAGAGACCAACTTTCAAAACTAATCAACGTCCTCACGGGGCACTGCATCATAGGCAGTCATGCTTAACGCCTGGGAATAGCATGTAACGATTTCTGCAGAAGCTTCAGAGACTAGAACGAGGAGGAGTCCACTGCACACTTTCTCTGCACGTGCCCCGCCCTGGCTCACATCAGGAAAGTCATCCTAGGCAGATACTTCTTTAACGATTTAAATGATCTGAACTGCACCAGCACAGCCGATCTCACCAGCTACGTGAATCTATATGGTTTCAAGAGTAAGCAGGGTTCATACAAGTATACCTCTTCTTAGAGGACCTCTTTTAACTAACTAACTAAAGTTTTCCGACGAGAAATTCTGCGTGAAACATTTATAGCCGTCTCAATGGTCGTGTGACTATTATGTCAAGTTTTCTTATTGACTATCTTTATAGGCAGTTCAAAGGGTATAAGAGGTAGTCTTTATTGTAAAATGTTTGTGAAAGAGAATCCAAATATTGCCGAAAATAATCTCAAAGTGGACTTCCGCCAGCTTTTAAATTCTAGATTTCCATTGTTCTTATTTGAATAACTGCCTAATCGTTGAAATTACCCTCTTTGATTGGCCTTGGAGGGGCTTATTTTTTTGCAAATAGGAATAGATTTTCCATTTCATTTACTAATAAAATTTCGTATACTCCCACCAGACAACAAGCATCTCAATATGATCGAGTTGGTGTACCAATATCAAGAAGAGGATACAATTGGGTGCCACAGCCTCCACCGCCAGAAGATAGTCCCGATGTTGCTGTAGCCCGTTTGCCCTGTGGCGAAAGATCTGATAAAATAGTAAAAATCATAAATTTTACAAGTCAAAGAAATTTATTAAATGTTTTTCCATTTCTGTTTCTTGTAGCAAATTAATTCAACTTTAAGACCAATACCAAATAAAAAGAACAGCTCACCAAAACAATATGCACACGAAAAGCCAAGAGAAGTTGGTGAGTACATAAAAGATTATTTTCATTTATTTATTGCGAATTAAAAGAATGACGAGAAAACTCATGGCATGAGTTTTAACGTCGAAATATCAATGAGTTATATAGTTTACCAAATTTTGTAAAGTTCTGTTGACCTAGTTTAATTTCAATGAGAGAAGGACATAAAAACTTTGATGTTGATGGCGATTTAAACTTACAGGACGAACTCTCGTGTCGATTATACCTTACAACTTTGAAACAAAATCTTAAACTTAAGCGTTCAAACAATGTTTAATGCCATTTTTTTCAAATTAGCCACGTAACGTATCAAGAAGTTTTTAACATGGGAGTCATGGGAATTCGAAATTCGCCCAATCCTTCTATGAGTAAGGCGAACTGTTTATGTGGTGCTCTCAAGTAGCGTTGCAAACAAACCATTTAGCGATCCGTATTCGGACTACCTGATGCTTAATCTAGTACTTACTCGATGAATGGGTTCCGGACTTGCGTGCAGAACCCTGCTATTCGTTTTCAATACATTTTGAAGCCCCTTCTCCCAAGCTGTCACTTGATCTTAAAAACGACTAGTCGTCTGCCTTTATTCTCGTTTTGTATGCTGGAATACCAGCTACTTAAGAGAAGCATCATTGCTCCAAGCCAATGAATTCGCCAAGTTTTAGTTTTGTGAACTGCATCCACAATTTCGTTCGCCCTACTGACCCAAATTTGAAAGAGAATGCCCACTACACCAGTGTGTCCATTAGAAGAATACAAGCATGTGACGGGAGACAACGCTAATCAGATATGCACCTGCAAAGGCACACATATCCCTCAAAAACGATTTGGGAATATACGCATCGTTCTATGAATCCACAGTCAACAGAAGTGTAAAACCAGCAAGATTGAACGATCCAATAATCCAACGCAAATGTTGTTAGCATCTCATGTCTAGCTGAACTGACTGGAAGTACATTTGGATTTTCTCAAGGGCGTTGCTTGGGAATGTATCATTTACTCCGAGGCAGGTGGTCTCCCTATCCAATTGTGTTGAGTGAGTAATAGTCCTGTAATTTCTTCTTTCTTCGCGTCCACACTTTTCTGTTCGGGCTTTGTAGCCCTTGCATGTTATTTTTATTTTCTCGTAAAGCGTTCAAACATTCGTCTTGCCCCTTCTCAAAATGTACCAATCTCCTGCCTGGTTGTGTGTGACTGTAAGTTTCTGTCCCATTTTCTGGTAAAGATATTTGTTAGAGATACGATTAGGCGAGAAAATCCTTACGATGTTGTATAGGTACCTATTAAAGGACGTTTGCATCTTTCTTATTTAAATATATGAACGAAACAGTCGTAGCTTGGTGTTAATTAAGCAAATTTGGCTGACTTCACGATCTTATGAGTTCCTTTCGAGGCTGATGATTTTGCTTCTGGCAGTGTTCATCCTCAACCCTACGTGATTTGATCTAGCTTAACACCCGCAGTCATTTGGTGGAGGTCCATAATCAGCGTAGTCAAAATGTTTGAGTCGAGATGTAGGAGCTAGGAGTCCATAGAACTCCTTTATTTCCCATCGAAAAGGCAGCTGAAAGCACTTCGTTAATCATCAATAAAAATAACGTTAGATCTTGAAACTTTGTGACAGACTACCTCGGTGCAGTACGTGACACCATGATGGTGAATAAGCCAAGTGTAGTTCCTGTTCAACAAGACTGTTTTTTTAATGTATTACGATCAACTCAAAAACCTTCTGGGGAATGACAACAAGGCAAAGGGTGGAATCTTCATGGAAGTGCATGGCATCTTCATCCAAATGAGATGGATGAAGATGTATTTACATAATTCGTATTTTTTGGCTCTGATTCCATCATCTGTCTTAGATAACGGTTTAGGTCGTGCAACCATGGTGCATTCAGGGACTATATCGTAGGCGTAAATCAGTAATGAGGGTTGCGGGTTTGAGGTACTTAAGTGGACTTTCAATAACTCTCGATCTTCCGCCATCGCCCCTAAATTATCAGAACTTATTCCTATACGGGTAGAGGTGAGATTTCGGCCTTGGGACCAGGGGACGCCCACATGATGGCACGGATTCACTCATTTTTATTAATTTCCTAAACAATGTTTGGATAAATCAATCTGGCATTTGTTTCGTCGTAAGCACTAGTCGTCCAAATCTTTTCAATGCTGACGACTGCTGAAATGTTCCCGTTGCAACCTTGAACTTTTGCTTCAAGCTGTTATCAGTGTTGATAACAAAAAAATTAGTTATGTGGCCAAATCAATGTTAAGTTTATTTTCCCCTATAAATAACTAAACGTATGTATAATAAATTAATCTATAAACGCGCTTATAATTTCGAGCAATAAATGTTGATAAAATGTTTCTCTTTGTTAGTACACCTGGCAGACCAATTGAAATTTCGAGTTCATATGGTCGTATTTATATTTCTTGGAATTTAGTTTCACATTTTATGATACATCCCCCACACATACCTTCTTTTTTTATTGTACGAGTATGGTTATAAAATGATAAAGTTTTGGCGAAATTTATTATCCAGTTAAAACCAATGTTGGAAAGATAAGAGAATTAGTCATGATCATTTGTTGCACGTGTCATGCTATATACGAGTTCTTCTGCGTCAATCAATGGACTCACTGTGCCACCTTTAATCTTAAGTCATCAATCAAACTAATATATTTATTCAACGATTTGATCGAAAAAATTGTCTTTTTCTACACAATTTAACTGCTTTTTCGTTGTCATTGCCTTTGAGATAAGCTATTTTAAAAAGTCAATAGCGCAGGTAAACTTAAATTGTTGAGACTTTAATCTGTTCATTAAGTGCTTGATGGTATCCTGGTGCTTTAATAGATCCCAATACGTACCAATCGCCTCTTCCAAATACAGTCAAAATCGCTTACAACGACATCGGTTATAATGACCAAATTTTTAGATCCCGGCTGAGCTCCATTAACTAACCAAACTATAGGGACCTTTGACTTATAACGACCAAATTCATCGGTCCTTTGAAGGTCGTTATAACCGATTTTGACTGAACATGTATTGGTGAACTAGATCTTTATTCGTTTAATGTTTTTTATGTGAGACCGGCAGACTACAGGAATCTACTTTTAAACTATGTTTACTCACAAGCAGAGCAAGAAGATTCAGCTCTCTTTCTATTCTTTAATCCTTAAGAACTGCCTTTCTTTTGCGCTGCAAATTTTGTAACTGGCATGAATGTATTGCATTTCTTTCAAACGATTTTTCTTTATTTTTGGCCATTTCCCTTGTCTCATTGTGTCTTACCTATGTATTACATCTGAGTCTATAAAGGGGTTTGTCCACTATATTGTGCAAATATTTGACATAATGTTACTATTGCGATGCTAAGCCCCAGATGCACTGCGACCTGTGAGCTCTATTGTACTGGCCCAGTGGTTTACCGGAAATCAAAAAGTTCTTAAAAAACCTTAATAATGGTTAGATTCCATATTCCAAATATCGTTTCCCGAGTTAGATGAGGCAGTGTTTTCTTTGCGACCGCTAGACACTCACAAAGAATAGGTTCTGGCGTTGTCCGCAGAGTAGACTTGTGTATGCCTGTTTCTTTTGTAGATGGTATCTCATTCGACAATTTTTAATTAGGCAGCCCGTTCCTTGGTGACCTCATATAATTGTTTTGCCACATTTTTATTGAGGTTGCTAATCTTTTTCGCCTGCCGCAGGCTCTTCTGGTTTGCCCAATGTTCACCAATCAGTCTTTTCTCTTTTCACAAAAAGTCACTACTAGACCTGCAGGCTAGGAACCAACTCAAATAAATCCAGTGCTTATGCAGCCCACAACACCTGTATGTTAAAGGCGAAACCATCCAAAACATGTTATATCAAGTACAACCTAGAAGATTCAGGACCAAAAAAGTGAACACACATTAGCTGCTTTCCTTAACACATTGTAGGCACCTTTAAATACCTGAATGCGAAAACCGTAGTGTCATCTCTTGAGCAACATCGTATAAACACCTTCATGATAAACTGAGTAATGAAAATGCTCAATAGCAGAGTCAGAATGTCCGTACCAGACCGATAGCACTGGAATATGTCTAACACCGTCTAAAGGGTGTAATCTAAATCGAAGAGGGAGAAAGGGACCGAAGCAATAGTCTTTTCAAAAGATCTAAACATCAACCACATCAAGCATTGCCTTTCAAACTAAGACCTATGCGATAAAGACGGGGACATAAACCGCTTACGAGACTGATGCATAACTAAGCGCCTTATAGACCAGGTCAGTGTAAAACTGGCTAAGAAAAAGTGGCAACACACTAGCGATTTTGACATAACCCAAACACTGACCAGGGCTCGACATAAACTTCACAACTCTCCATCACATTGATCTATCCGTCATTCACTCGAATGTTTTTTGGGGAAAAGTAGGGAGGGATAACATGATTTTTGCTTCTCACTCCTCCAATGACCACCACACTGTCAGGAAACTTGGTGTGAATTACAGAGGGGAAATCGAAAGGTTCTGCACACAGCAGCCGTCTGTTGCTATTTCAATTGACCTTCTGATCTTGGTCGAACTAAAGAAGGGCGGGATCATTCAGATACTTGAACTTTGTCTCTTAAAACCGATCTCATCGAAGTTCCAAGGTATTGGTAAATACATTCTTGCACTTTTCGAACAAGATCCAGGTTTTTTTTTGATGTCCAAACAGATGAAACATCGCAGTCTTCAAATCGACGCGAATCTTGTGAACGAACGATCGGGCGACTTTCAAAAAGCTCAATATTTCAAGCTCACTGTGATCTGCACAGTATGGCAACGGCTACAATCAAGATGTGCCTTTCCATTTATTTTTTTTGTTTTTTACGGGATATTTATTTAACATTTTACCAGAAATAAATTTAAGGACAAACTTTGCCTGAGGCGGGTCTGGGAGTTAATCCCGAGAAGACCGAACTAGTCTTCTTTACCAGGAAATACAAAATTCCTCCAATCGACCCCCCCCCCCCCCCTCTCTAAACGGCTCCAGCTAGCGCTTTGTCAGTGAAGCCAACTTTCTGGATCTCATTCTGGACTGCTGCAGAAAAAGCATTGGTAAAAATTGGGACCTCGCTCGCTTATTAGCGTCGTTATTGGTGTTCTTACTGGTCACTGTCCCATTGGCCTTCATACCAAGAGGATGGGCCTCTTCGCAAATGACATTTGCCGGAGCTGCAGGGACGCATTTTATCTGCACTTGTCCTGACCTAAGGAAGCTCTATCTAGGAGCCTATCACTTCGACCATTTAGATGAATTATCTCATACTGAAGTCAAACGTCTCCTCAGCTTTATTAAGAGCTCCAAATGGTTTCTTTAGTTGGATTGGCAGCTAGGGTATAAATCCAATCCAATCCAAATGGCATCATAATGGCCCTTCCTTGGCCTACGTGTGTCTGTGCCTTGCAGGGACAGCCACCTTACCGACCTTGCCTGAATCAAGCGAAAATGTTCATCAACCCCAACCAAAATAGGCCAAAAACTCTGCTTGAAATCAGCGAGGAAGATGAAATAACCCTAACGGGCTACCTTTCGTCCTGCACACTGTCCACGGAGGTACCACCTGCATAAGGTGAAAATATCAGATACAGACAAATGGCGACTCTGCGGAGAACCGTCTCGGCAAAACATATGCTTCACAAGTGCCCAAAGGCCCCAACGAAAATACTACACCATCTAACGCGAGACACGATAGGCCTAGTGGATACTTGGAACAATGTACCTAAAACATTTTTGAGGTTAACTTAGGTTATGGTTAACCACTAGGCCAAAGCAATAAACTTACAGGCCTTACCTCGCTTTAGCATCGTAATCTCGTCCTCCACTTGCCTTGCAGACAGGGCGGTTAAAGTACACCGTTCCTAACCCCCTTTTGATAAAATCCCTCTGGGTCCAAAATGCAACCGCCTACCGAAGTGTTCTTTCCATATCCACAGCACTGATTGCGTTTAAATTACTAAATTCCCTCTTTACTTCAGAGTTACCGTAGCCAATATTTTCTAGATGAAACAACTGTCTCCGTGTTTCAATACTTACTCCAGAGACCGTAGTTCAAACGCCCTTGGAACGTCACTTTTCTCAACTTACCTCGCTTTTGGTTCCAAACTGTGAATCATTGGTGATGCAAGTCGATTATTCTGTGTGACAGCAAACATTATCTACGTAGTTCCATATGTAGCTTCACTTTGCTTCCCACAATGATATTCTAGGAAAATCTATGCACCGTTGAGACCATTGAATGTCACCGACTGTAAAAACTGCCCTGAAAGCCTCCCACACAACCAGAACTCCCGAACTTAAGCTATCACCTCATCGCAAAAAATAAACTTTTTACTTGTAATTCCTTCTAAAGAAATTGATGTCGCACCAGGATAAAACCAGAAAATTCTGGTGACTCTAAGAATTTCTTTAGGGATTTCTTGCCCCCCGTCCACACCACCACATGAAGGGTTAAAAAAGAAAAATTCAAAAAAAAAAAGCTGATTGCACGAACAGGGGATGAGACTTTTTATCGCTGCCATATCAATCGAAGCGAACATCCATTTAAAATTCTTTAAATCCTACACAAGGACTCATTCCACCGTAGAAGATCACCATGCGCTCTTGCATACATAAGAAATCGACAAATTATTTCATCTCCACCGATTTGGAAATGTATGCCTCCAAAAACAAAAACAACAACAGCAAAACAGAAGAAGCCTGTTCTGTGAAGATGGAGGAGGACCAAACGAAGAAGCAACGAAGGACGAATGACGACGATGACGTTTTCCACAAGTCGAGTGTGCCAATAAGAAGGATAATATAACTGTTATTACTCGCATTGACACAGGGAGCGGTTGGGGATGCCGGATTATGCAGGGGGCAGAGTAAGCCAGGATCGCTGTGGGTAAAATAAGCGTAAACTCAGTGGTTTTATGAATACTTCAAGCGTTATCTGTGTTGATGTGGGTGTGCGTGTGTGTGTGTGTAGGAACAGGGGAGGCAAGCAAATATTTGGCAGTCAGTCAGCCGTGGTTCAAGAAGAAGACGTGATGGTGGTGGTGGTGGTGGTGGGTGATGGTTGTTTTCTGGTGGTGGTAGAAAGAACAATTCAATTCCAAAATCCTTTTCCTAAGGGATAAACGGCAAAATAAAGATGAACAAGCAAAGAAAAAGAAAGCGACGACGAAGACTAAGAACGGAAAGGAACATGTAAAAGGGAAATTTCGACGAGGGGGCTGTAAATAGTCCCGAATAGTCTGAAGGGTGGTTACCGGGTTGTACTTATTTATTTATTTCTTTTTCCGTTTTATTAGTCAGGCATTAGTAAGTGGATATCCTTTAGCGCGCATAAAACCCTTCCTATTACTTATGTATGACTGCAGAGCGGAAAGCAATGATGGTGGGGCGGTTGAGACTCTGAGGGCAGCTGGGACTGTAGTGTGATGGTTTTCCATGATTTTGGTTGCTTTTGCCTGCTCTCAGCTGCGTTCTTCTTTTTTTTCGCTTTGCACAATTTGTGTTGGCAATATGCTTTGGATTCCATTTTGCCTGTTTATTCTTTTCCTTAATTCCATTTCATGTTTTTTCTTTTGCTGTCTTCAAGTAGAGAGAATATGATACGAGGTTCGGAGTGGGCGGGTGGGTACTCGGCTGTAGAATTGGGTGATATGTGTGCTTACGACTGGCACACGCATTCGATTCTGTTTACTGGTGTTAAGTGGCAGTTGTGCTGATGCTCCTTAGGGCTCTGCCGGCTCATGTTACACATTTTTAAGTTTTCCATGCGATTTGTTTTGTTATACTTATGGCTTTTCGTGTGTGAGTATTGTTGTTTAGGATTTGTTTTGTGACACCGCACACACATCGGCAACACCACCGCCAAACCAATGTAGCAGGGCTTTGTAACTTGAACGAACTGTTATCGGCTTAGGTATGATCGTAAACGAATCAGAAACTAATATGTTGTGTGTCACGCCGAGGGATTGTGAAAAATTCTTGACTTTTTGATCCGGAGGAGTTTGACCTTTTGTTTAAATTTTGTTTTGACAGTGGCTGTGGGAGGGATGTGGAAACCTTAAATCACTTGCAGGTCATGAAAGTTGAGTTGTCATTTAGAGAATTTTTGTACTTTGTATAGAATTTCTATGGGAGGGTGACTTGTCAAGAAGTAAGGAACTGTAAGAGACGTCTAATGATGTGTCGGAGTTGTAAATTCTAGCCTTGCATATCACTGTGAGTTCGTTAACACGAACACATCATGTTTTTCATTCTGTATTTAAATCTCTAAAAATGGTCTGGCTTTCGAATCTAGGCTTAGCTTACAGGTGAGCCTCGATGATCGTGCACATGAAAGAGGGCGGCCAGTATAATAAGTAGTTTTATCGACTGTGGACTATGGTCCGACGGTCTGATGTTCTTGAGAAGAAGGGTTTTCTTTTAATGATATGAACAGCAATTACCGTCAAACGAAATCTCACTCCACTCTCAATTTTTGACAGTAAGAGTACTGCTTAAAAAGCATTCCAAATAGGGGTATATTCCGTAGATTAATTTGGGGAGAATAGACTGCGTAAACCACTGGAATTAACCAGGAAAGCCTAGGAAGCCATTTTCCTTAGAATCAACCAAGCTTGCAATTTTTTTCTCAAATTACGATGATTTGATTGAATGAGGCTGGCATTCCAGCCTGAAGTTAGCGATTTTTTTTTTTAAGAACCTGCCCTTATAGCTGACACTGCGACCTAGCAAGATCTATTGTGTCTCCGGTCTACTTAGCCTAATAGGTCTACTACCTTCCTAATGAAGATGAGTATGTAATTAGTAGCCGAGTTTCTAAACTCCGCAAACGAACAGAATTCCATATGAAAGATCCATCTACGCAGCCAGTACAGTACCGGATATTCACAGAGAACGTACTCAGAGGTTTACTGCTCTTTCAAACAGAATCTACACTCTGTATCTGAACAAAGTTTTAGTTTGTTGAGATGATATCTTAGGTCACAATGGCCGGTAAGGAAGCCTACTAGCTTCCTCATGTTGATCCTGTCAAGGTTTAGAATTTCCTTGTAAGAAAATGGCTTTAGAAGTCCCTTGGATTGCCTAAGCCCGGGGACATTTTCCCAATGGGCTACGCGAAGTTGGTGTTCCCAGTTGTTTAACAAAGCTGTGGCGGTAGGCCAAGTAACACCACAAAAGAGTTCCGGTCCTAAGAGCGCAGAAGCCGAACCGGCCTTAGCGAGCTCATTCGCAGTTACATTGCCTACAAAACCATGATGGCCGGGCACCCAACCAAGCTTGACCTTGTGTCTGGCAAGTGATTGTAGGGTGTCGTAGTAGGACCTGACATAGATTCCAAGAAGTGGGATGTCAATGCCTTAAGCGCTACCTGGCTATCTGAATAGATATGTATTTTTGCGCCCCTTATACCTTTATCAAAGTTTATCCTGGCGCAGATCTTAATAGCATGGATTTCAGCCTGGAACACGCTAGTCAGCGATAGTCCGACCAATAGTCGTAGAACCAATAATACTTAAACGTGATATGGGCACCGAATAAGGTAAATCTCGACGAGGTACCGAGAAATGTAGATAATGGGGGTCCACATGAACAAAGACAGAAAGTATCAGAACTTTTTTTGGAAGCCATGTTATTACCAGTACTTAGGCTAGAATTATCTATTTTACAAAAAAAAGTGGTAACACAACTCTACACCTTTTGAGTTGAGCTGAAGCATAAAAAGTGCAAATCGGAATTGTTTGGATGGATACCAGTTCAGAATTTTAAGATTATTCCGCATTGCGAACGCTGACTATTTTCTAGTCAAGCTGAAGGCACTACATAATTGCCAACTTAGACCGCTGTCATGCAATGAGCAGCAAGCGGCAGTGCGGCAGAAAATTTGCTCAGAAATGACGCTTGCCGCTCCATGGTTTCATACATTTTAATTTTGCTGCTTGCCGCTCATTACGTGGCCTTGGCCTTAGGACAGTCCGACGTGGATAGTTTTAAACATGCAAATGCCTAGGTTGTGCATTAAATTCGCATAGTGGTCCTCCATTTCGACGTAATATACTCTTTGAATTCAAAGGAAGCCCAAGATTGAGCAAAGGGCCCTTTTTATTGGAATTTGTATATATCTCCCAAGAACACCTTATTATTACTATTTTGCGTGCGTTATTGTGTCTAAACCTAAAAAGAATCTTGGCTAACTTGTCTTGAAATAGAATAGGAAGTATTTTTGACGAGCAATTCGTGAAGCTCTGGGCTTACAAGCAATGCAAAGTCTTAAACGTTTTGAGAAAACAACAAAGCTTTAAATACTGGTTGGTCGTTTTGAATCTAAACGTTGGTGCAAGACTCGTTTCAAGATTGACATTGAATGTTAGCTTCATTCTAATATCATTGACGATTGAAGGATGGTGAGACTGAGTGTGAATGAATTAGTCTCTACCGACCTTGTGACACGGTTGGGAACCAAATTTTGTTCCAATGTGGGAGGAGGTTTGGCAACATTAACGCCAAAAAATAGAAAAGACATCCATGTTCGCTTGATCGGAAATTATGTAAATCGCAAATTTTTGATCTCAATTTATGTTGTCGTCAATTTATGTAAATGATGTTGCAAAATTAAGGATCGTACACCAAGAGAATTTTATGTCAGATCTTTTCGGTCAGAAGAGCAGCACGGTTTGTTTTCGCTCGCCAGTGAACTTTATTTTGTTTACTTTGGGTTCTTTGCCAAAACATAAACACCAGTTTTGAAATTTGTTAAGAAAATATTCTCACCGAGCGTTTGATCGTAGCGCCATCTATAAGTTATCATTCCTTACCATACACTCCTCTCATCATCATTATCTGCTAATACACATTCTTAAGAGTCCGTTGCTTTGAAATAAAAAGGGAAAAAGAATCTCGTAATCCTCCCATAAATCCACAGACAACAACAAAGTGATACCCCCAAAATGTTAATAAAATGCACACTCTTGCCGTTTGTTGTTCTTTTAGTACACAACACGACCACCATCAAGAGCATATTTTATCGCCGTCCCTAAACACTCAAATAAAAATGCAATTAAGCTCTATGCCGTGCCTTTTATACTCCTCTCAATCTTCATCATCCGATAACCGTTAAATAAAATTATTTCCCCAGACAGTGCTGCCAAGTCGCACAACACAACAGCGACACAGACGCACACCGAAACCGAAATTTGTAATTCAAAGTAGCAAGTACTAAAACTGATTCGTATCTTTTTCCTTTTTTTTTTTTTTTTATAATCCTCCTATAACTCAATATAATTTATGAGATAATCATAAAAAGTTTAGCAACTTTTTACAACCCTCCACCGGCGCTTCACCCCCGGAATACTTAATTTCACTTCACTTCAACAACCATCCATCCACTGGAAATCCTTAAAAAAAAAAAAAAAAAAACCAGTCCAAACTGAATTCACCCCAAAATACACTAAAGAAAAACAAAGAAAAAAAAAAGGAAAAAACAGAAAAATTACACTCATAATTCTTCCGCTCAGCAATTCCTCCTAAAATCCTCTTCATCTCGCGCTCTCGACGGGGTGTCGAACAGGACGAGAATGGGGAACAAAACGAAATAAAATAAGTATCTCTGTGTGTATATCAAAATAACCCGCACTCGGCCACACTACACAGGATGAAATGAAGCAAACGGAGAGTAGGCCCATCGCCACCCTCACGGCCATTGCCGCCGCCCCTTAGGAAACATTAGCACCCCCACACCCTCGAAAACATCGTCTAATGAGGTGATTTGCTTTATATTTGAATGAATGAATTGAATAAATGAATGAATGAGTAAGTGGTTGAATAATGGGGCGTCGTTGCCAACGTCGGTCGTCCTCATCTTCATACTCAATCCTCATCCGCATCCTCTTCCTCGTTGTCGGTCGTCCTTGTTGTTGTCGTCGTCCTCGCACAAGGAGCGAATGAAAGACCGAATAAAAGTTAAGTGAAGTGAAGTTGAATAGTGGGTATTTTATTTTGTAGCCCTTTTCTGACAGGGCCGCCTATGCGACAAAATCAAACAAAAAGTTAACTCAACTATGCAATGAGTGGTTATTTGCGTGTGTTGCGGAGGTTAGAGGGTTCGATTTCATATGTATGTTCTCTGTGGCGTGCGTATGCCAAGGGGAGTTCAATAGATGAATTGAAAAAAAAAAAACAAAAACGGATGTGGTGGATGGAATAATGTTCGTTGAATTGAATAAGATTTTGGTATACCAATTGGCTTTCGACGGTATATGATGTCGAGTGCTCTTTTGTGGCCTGGCAGTGTTTTGTGTTTAAGCAAGTGCTCATAACACGCGTTTAATTTGTAGTTGCCATTAATGTAGGGTGTGTTACGTTTGGTTTTACAATTTGGAACCAATCTAATGTGATGCGCGTCGGTTACAGCGATTATTTGACACATCAATTCGTGGCCATCGTTGACACGTTCTCGATCTGGCACTTACCACGGGCTCGTATCATTCTGACTTGGTCCAGAAGAGCACAGTTTTCCTAGAACTGGAGGATGTTGTCATCCAGAATAAGATGAACTTTATTGAGGCTTGCGGTCGCTTGGTTGGCCATTGTCTTCTTCGGTCTATGGCGGCACAATTGTTCAGATATACTCAATAGTCTTCCAAACAAAGTCGCTGCATGTCTAAAACACTTATTCAATATCCATTGAGGAATGCTTTTGGTTTACAAAACCCTGAAAACACGATTTTTTTTTAGCGAGAGTAAATCCGTTTAAAAGTGCCACAAAACTTGAACTATGTGTGGGTTATGGCTCACTAATTCAGGCTTCTTTGCGTATAACAGTATTGGAGACTGCTCCGGCCTGAGTGAGTATAACTTTGACGTTCTAAAACGAACAGATGAGACGGCTTTCGTCATGAACTTCTATACGTCTTAGAGGGAAGATCGGCAGAGAAACGCTTTCATCTCAGCGGATGAGATTGTGGTCTTCATGGATGGTTCAGAAACCACCAACGGAACGGGTTCAGGGATTTACTCCCAAAAGGCAGACCTCAAAGTATCCATAAGACTCCCGCATACTTCTAGCGTATTCCAAGCAGAGGTTCTGGTTGTTCTCATAGCTGCGGAATGACTAGGGATGAAATCGATATCTGGAAGGGATATCGCCATTTACATTGATAGTCAGGCCGCACTTAAAGCGCTAGAATCAAATGTCGTCAGATCTGCACTAGTCGCGTAATGCGGAAGGCATTGTGCACGCAGAATCAAGTAAGACTTTGTTGGGGTCATTGTGATATTGAGGGAAACGGCCAGGCTAGGGGGAGAGCGGCAACGCATGGAGGGAGAAACCACCGTGGACTCTCCTTCCTGTGTAGCAAAAGCAGAGATCCTGTGAATAACTATAAGTTAGGCAAATCAGATATGGTCCAACATAAGTGGGCATAGGGTATCCAAGGCTCTATGGCCTGCTCTAGACCGCAGGAAAACAAGAGATATTCTTAAATTAAGTTGGGCACAGATACAGTAAGTCACTGGCATCCTGTCCGTCCACTGTATTCTCAGGAAGCATGCTAAAAGATTAGGGCTCTCAGCCGCAGATGTCTGTAGGTAATGCAACGACCTATGCGCCGCTGAGGACATAACACACGTATTATGTAAGTGTCAGGGAATTGCCAGGACACGTATGAAGCTTCTCGGGAACTATTTCTTTAGTAATCTAGCGGAGCTAGGCTATGATAGCTATAAAAACATGGTACAATTCTGTAAGGAAATCAAAAGCTTCCAGGACATTGTTTAGGTTTTGCCTTTTTGGCTTCACAGGGATCGCGATGGGCCCACTATGGTGCCTAGTGTCGTATGCAAGCGCTGGGTACATAACCCTACTCTACCCTACCTAACCTAACCATGTGTGAGTCACATCTTTCTGGAGTTGGCGCGCCGGGTAATTTGCTGAACCTTTGTTAAGCTTTTGATAAATATGTAGTGTGCTTTATAAATAAAAACCTAAAGAATGTCCTTAAATGTAACAGGCGCGATATTCGAAGACTCACTACCATCCTTTCAGGAAACTGTAGTCTAAGATATCATCTACATAAGATTGGTATTGCTGAAGAAATCCAATGTCGACTCTGCCAAGGAGAAGATGAAACAGCAGAACTTAAAATGTGTGAGTGTGTGGCTCTCTGTTACATTAAGAGGTGAGTTTTCCCTCAAAAACGGCCTAATCCCTTAGAACATCAGAAGGGATGCAACCGGCGATATCCTCAACTTTATTAAGAAGATTTTGGCACTCTAACTGGTTTTCGGCACAATATATCTTAGAACTCGCAGTGCCACTTGGTGCCGAATTACCGCAATCGATAACGATTGAGTGAGTGGAACTCGTGATCGAATGACCGATTTATTTCATTGGGAGCGGTAATGCCAAATCCTCACATTTCGATGATGAGTTACTCGTTAACGAGTTATTCGGATCCGGGTTTAAAAGAAAAAAATCCGTCAATTCGCCTTTAGTTAGTTTCAATATCAAGATTATTTTCATTCAAAGTTGACTGCTCACAGAGCACAGGCCATTAGATTTCTTGATAGAAGGAAGGACACTGATATGCTGAAGGTGTGTTTCCAAAAAACAACATCGTAACGCTGCACGAAAATCAACCATTCAACGAAATCCAATTCTTAAAACGACTTTGCTTCATCCACCATTTTAAGTTTTCTTCTTCCCTACCAGCTAGCGGACAAATTCAGTCCCAAATTTTTAACTTGGATCCAGAAACCACCACATAAACAACGACATGTAGAGGAAGCATAGCCCTGAACATTTCCACAAACTACCACGCACTCGAAACACCACGGAACACTTATTTTATTTTTATTATTCTCCACACAACTTATTCGCCATTTTCCTCCCTCTATCGATCAAATTGATCTGCCAACAACCCCTTCAAAATAATAATAATAAACATAAACACACCACCAAACCGACACAGCTCATCCAAGCGAATTATACCATTTTAGCCTTTAAGTTTTTTGGCACTCATTCAACCGGAAGTAACGCATGCCTTTGTGTGTATTGAGCATGGATTGAGCACATATTAAAATGTCGTCACTCGAGCATAAAGGACATTTTACATACGTTTACCATTTTCTAGGGTGAGCTCCCCGTTTAAGGGATGAACTTAGTATCAAATTTAAAGCGTTTCTCTGTCATGGCGTAAGTTTTTGTATAAGCAAAACTCTTTTTCCAGAAACTGGAGTTTGCATTAAGTTATCTTTTAGCCCTAAAGTAGCTTCAAGCTCTCACTACAATATGACGTTAGACTTTAATGAAATTCCTCCACACTGTCAATGTAGAGGGAGCAAGAAAAAAAAACGACATTTTCATTTATAGCTTACAACTTAGCTTTTTTTTTTTTTCTCAACATTCATCGGTTAGTCCGGGTTTTTTCTCTCAACCCATTACCCTCTGCCATCTGTCATTTCCCTCAGCACGCGATATCACGTCGGACGACGACGGGGCACCCTGTACGCGAGTGGCAAAACGAACAAAATACCGTAAAAAGTTTCCTTCAGATTTTTTATTAGCTTTTCTTTTTTATGAGTCATAAAAACACCTCTTAAAACCAAACACAAAGTTTTTTTTACGACACAACCCCTTTAACTCGGGGGTTGGGGTGGGGGTTGTTGTTTTTTAATACTCTTCGGGGTTCATCTCTTTTTTTTTTTTCTCATATCTTCTGGTTGATGTTGTTGGTGTTGTTTTTTCCCGTCGTTTTTAATCGCCTCTGGTGTCGATTTTCTTCTCATCCTTCTTTTTTCGTTGGTTTATTTCTGTGACCCAGGACCACGTTTGTGTCATTATTCGTGGCAATCTTATTCTCTTTAGGTGGAACAATCTTCCTTCAGTGTGTTGTGATGCGAAATTGTTTGCAGATAAATTAATTAATAGATAAAACTAGGAGAAGAAAATAGAAAGGAGAGGAAGGAAGAGAAAGGGAAAGAAGTTTTGTGGTGGAAAGGCGACAATGTTCTTAGATTGTAGACACACGGTAATTAAAGAAGAATGGCAGTTTAAGTGGACGCAAGTTGAGTAGGTGACTTGCTTGCTAATTAAACTGTTTCTGCACTCTTACTTAAGGTGGCGCTACAGCCCGGTTGGATCTGAGCCTCAACCAACAAGCATCTCAAGCCAGCTTGATCTTTAGCCAGCTGACACAAGTTTCGCACGCCAAGTTGGTTAAGGTTCCCTTCCACTTGCGTCCGCCACCTGGGTCGCGTGGAATCGAAGATTTTCCGGACCATTCAATCTACATACATGACCCAGTCACCTCGGTCGTTAAAGCTTTAGTCTTCTGGCTAAGCCGATGTCGCTATGCAGGCCGCACAATTCGTCGTTGTATCTCCTCCTCTCACGATTCCGCTTTTCACAGAATCCATGCCTCTGCACCGTAGAGCAAGACTGAGATGATTAAGGTCTTATACAGGGTCACATTAGTTGTTCGAGAGAGGGCTTTGCTACTCAATTACCTTTTCAGCTCAAAGTAACAGCGATTGGCAGGAGTTATTCTTCGTTTGATCTCAGTGCTGGTGACGGTGTCTGAATTTATAGCGGAGCCTAGGTAGAGAAATTCCTTAACTACCTCAAAGTTATAACTGTCTATAGTGACGTTCTGTCCGAGACGTCGGTGTTGAGTGTCATTTCTTGTTGATTGCTTGTACTTGGTCTGTCCTCATTGACTGCTAAACCTATCTTCGCCATCTCCGTCTCAATATTCACAAACGCGCCAGTGACATCACGCTGCGTTCTTCCGATTATGTCAATATCGTCGGGTATCCGAGTAACTGTACGGACGAGCGGGCGAGTTTGACAGGGATGCCAAAATTAGACATGGCTCTGTATAGCTCGTCTCTATAGATGCTGTCATATGCGGCCTTAAAATCGATTTGAACTTTGAAAGCAATAGCATTGCTTTGTCATATTTTACATAGAACGCCGAACGCAGACTTGACAGTGCTGATTCTACTGAAGACAACCGGCTTATTCAGTTTCGATGCAATATTTCCTTCCCTATAGTAGTTTTGTCTGATTTAGAACCACAAGATCCTTCCATTATCTAAGCTGGTCCTGATGCGAGGATTCCTTAAAATCTCTGATGTTGGTTAGGACAATAGCCATTCGCTAGGTCTTATAAGATTATATGAAATTGCTTTGTCACTTATTTTAGCTCCACAGTGAGTAGATGCAAGAGACAATCGCAAAAGGTCTGATTAATGTAATTGTGCTTGCTATGTTGCGTTTTTCTCGCATTTTAGCCTGAAATACACTACAGTGATCCGGCAGTCGTCCGGTGATCCTCACATTGGTGTCAAAATATCCCAAGGCACAGGGCTCGTTTAGTTCACTTAGAACCGATTCCGCATAGAAATGGACAAAACTGTGAAATAGGGGCTTTAAGATTGGCGACTCTTCTAGTATGTGCATTGATAGTCCAACGTTTGACCCCCTCCGTCGTGAAGATGAAGATCTCTCTCATATGTAGAATGTTGTATGAACAACAAAACATAACACGACTCATAGATTCATCAATTCAGAGTGGAGACTCCCATTCAAAGGAGACTTGGAAATGTGTATGGTAATTCCAAATCTGGTTGAAGATTCACTGAGACAGTATGTGTCAAACAAAGCATGCCCTGACTTGAGCTTTATTTTCCGTAGCTTATCCGAAAGGTTGGAAAAATAACAGCAGACTGGCATTAGTAATAGTTAGTTAGAAGTGGCCCTCCGAGAGGAGGTGCACTTAGACCAGAAATTAGGTCCATTGTGATGCCACTGAGTACTGGCTTACTCCTAAAACCATTTAGATTTCCTAACATAACTGTCCCATATTCTTTTCGCACCATTGGTGGGTATCTCTTAGTCTTAAAGCCGCATTAGTGGCCTGCTGCATGTCATAGATGTCTATTGGCAACAAGTGGAGCATGGTTTGAAGGCCAGCTGTAGAAAAAGTTCTCAGCGCACCAGTAATGCTGAGGCAAGCCACACGTTGGACTTGATCGAGAACATTAATGCCGGTCTGCTTTTCCAGAACCGGCCACCAAACCATTATGCCATACGTTCGAATCGGTCTCACAACTACCGTATATATCCAGTGCATGATCCTGTCTAGAATGAGTCCTAGATATTTGGCACTGCCTGAAAAGTTCAGAGGAGTGCCGTTGAGCTTGGGTGGTACAATAATTGGAATTTTGATTTTCCTAGTGAAAAGCACCAGCTCCGACTTAGTTGGATTGACACTAAAGCCACAGCTGTTTGTCCACGTAATGAGCTTGTTACGAGTGTACTGAACTGGCATTAAGCTGGGTACTTACTACTAAATGCCTGAAAAGTTCAGAGCAGTGCCGTTGAGCTTGGGTGGTACAATAATTGGAATTTTGATTTTCCCAGTGAAAAGCATCAGCTCCGTCTTAGTTGGATTGACACTAAAGCCACAGCTGTTTGTCCACGTAATGAGCTTGTTACGAGTGTACTGAACTGGCATTAAGCTGGGTTCTTACTACTAAAATCCTTCACTCCTCGAGCGTCAACAAATTTTAGCTTAGTCCCAAGATTTTAA
The DNA here is from genome assembly GCA_917880715.2 of Matsumyia berberina. Lineage (NCBI taxonomy): Eukaryota > Metazoa > Arthropoda > Insecta > Diptera > Syrphidae > Matsumyia > Matsumyia berberina. The sequence continues at coordinate 62,765,268 of OU862871.1, forward strand.
TTCGACTGTTCTGGGCTACATACAAGAGCAGCACAGTCTTCTACCTGACTGAGTAGGTGGATTCCACTACATATTTCACAATAAAGTTGTCTTCACTCCGTAAGATTTAACCAATCCACTGCCACTTCTATGCTTCTGTGCCAACAAGACTCATTTGTTCGTTTCAAAGAAGAGAAGACAAGTTAAACGACATGGTCCCTAATTACCTCAAAGTTAAAGTGACGTTCGGTGTCTGAGATGCCAGCGTTGGGTGTCCTTTTTTCGTAGGCAGCGTGTTATATACTTTGCCTTTTCCTTAAACCTTAAACTCGTCTACGTCGGCTTTCGTATCGAATTCCTAAGGCTTACGCAAATAATTGCAGGAACTTCTGAAATGCTGTGCCTCTGGTGTTGGCTTGTAAGTTCTGCACAATTCATTGAATAACAATGCGTGACCTTGTCTAAATCCTTTTTTGATTTCAAAGGTCTTGGTAAGGTTTTTATTGTGGTCGATGGAGCAGTGTGCATTTTTCATCATTATCTTGCACAACCGGATGAAATTTGGCAGGCATGCTCGATAACAGCGAAAAAAGATAGTGTATCTCGCAGTTGAAGTGCCTGAATGTAATTGAATTTGATCGATGGTGGAATTTTCTGTGTCAAGCAACATCGATATCCACCAATCAGATTGTTTACCAAAGCCTCTAGGCTCTCACACAACACGGCATATAAAAACTTGTAAGCGATCTTGAGGAGATTTATGACTGAACAGTTGCCGTGGGTAAGAGATTCTCTGTTCTTATGGACTCTTAGCGGTCGCCGTGACTCAGTGGTTAGTCCATTAGATTGTGCGAGTTGAGTAGGCTCGAGGCCCATCAATATCAATTAAATGAAAATGTTTCTCAATCGGGCGTTCAGAGTTGCCAATCAAACCTGTGGGTCCCTTCAATTCGTGAAAAAATGTTACCCACACAGCATGAAGCTAGCCATTGCCTACTTTCGGCTTGCGCGTCAGCTTATTGTTCATTTATGTCCATAAACAGCGTGATGTAGAGAGAAAACTTCACTCACTTGATAGAAGCAAATGCTCTTTACTTCCTCCTTCCCAGCAATCAATAACCTAACAAGTCAAGAGGGAGTCTCCAATTTTCTACGTCACTTCTCCCCACTTTCCAGTGGAATACCGCGCTCGCGGTAATCGTTCAATTTTTAATCTCCGACTTACACACATTTTTATGAACCTAAATTGCCCGTACATCCCTCTTATATGGTATCTTTCCGCGTAGTAAAATGGAAAACCTACCCACCCGCTTTCTCTATTGTTCAGTGTGTGGAAACAATAAATTCCCATATTACTGTCAATATGGTGCAAAAGAAAAGCGGATAAAATTTTGCTTTTCCCTACCCTATCGCACAACCCCCACCGCCTTATTCTGCCACAAGTTAAGTGGCCACTAAACGATGACCCTTGAAAACTGTATCGTATTTATTTAATTATAGATATATTCGTTTCCACTTTGTGCAACAGAAACTTTATCCCAAAAAGGACATTTCTAACAAATTTATCCATTTATCCGCACACACAGATACACACGGGGACAAAAAGGAAAAACGGAAAACATCTTGTGTGTTTGTATGAAAAATGATTTCCCAAGTTAATCTTGTTGTGGTGTGCAGAAAATCTTTGAATGACTTGCTCTACATCGCTTTTTCATTTTTCTGTTTGTGTTTGTGAACACATTTTCGGGAGAGAAATACAAGTGTACAAAAAGGAACCCCCCCCCCTCCAGCCAGCGAGCGAGAGAGGGAGACAGAATGTGTAAGAGAATCCTTGGCAGAAAGCCCCCTCCCACCCCGAAAAAGTGCTATGAAAACATGTGTTAGTCTGAGCATTTGGATTGTGTTGGGCATGAGAACCGGGACAGAGGGATGACTATGGTATGGTCCTCCTTCATACTTGAAAAAAGCAACCCCACAGTCCCGACCACACGGAATTTTAATGCAATGAAAAATGCACAGCAATTTTCCGCAAACTTTTCCACAACTTTTATCACTTTTGCCTTGTGGGTGATGATATAGAATTGAGTGGCGAAACGGATGGGAGGGCCACAGCCGGGAAGGGGAGGTCACAAGGCGAGACAGAGATCTAAAAAGCCTGAATGCGGCGAGAGCGAGTGAGATGAAGACTGAAATACAGACCAAACCGCATTTTATACGAGTGTATAAGTGCTGACATTTTGGCACTTTATTTGCAAGTTTTTCCTTTTTTTTTTTTGTCCTATCGTCCTTTTGGTCCTGTTTTTGGTGTTTGCAATGAAATTTATTTGAAAGTCGAAGCATGTTGAGTATGTGTGTATACTGCAACTATTTTGTATGGGGGGAAAGTGATAGTGGTAGACTTTGTTTAACGGAACTTATTTTAAGGGTAAATAGTGTGCGGTTTGTTGTGATATTTTGAAATGGAATTGAGCAAGTTGAGTCGCATAATTGAGGTGATTTTTTTTTCGAGATATGGCGGAATTTGTTTTTCGAGGGAAATTTGTGTTTCAATCTTTGTAGTGAACTGGTACTTTGTGAAATGAAGGATTGCTTGTCACTTGAGAGTGCATGGTTAGGAATTGGGTTACTTGCAGGATTGATGGGAAGGATCTATGATGCGGTTATACTGAATGCTTTTATTAGTAAATGTTTTCCTCTTCTGTAAGCTGGTTTGAAAATTTAGTGTCAGCTTGTGGCAAGATTCAACTCTAAGCGAACCAAGTCCAAGCCCTAGAAATACGAATTTACGTTCTGTCTGGGAGCATCTAAATGTTTAACCTGGCTTTCGTTGGAATTTTTTGGCCGAAACTTAAGCATAAATCTGTCATTTGGCCAGTTGAAGGTCCAACAACTTCCGTGAGTCTACTTGATCACTCCCAGCTGGGAATTTCGATGCCCGACTGTGTATCATTCTCGTAAAATGGTGCATTTAAGTCCAAAACCTCCAATTCCTTGTCGTTCACAGGAAGTGATCCTTCCAGAGATTCCCATTAGCCAATTTTCTCCAAAGTCTTAAGCTAAGCCTCCACACTTTCAAATATCAGTTGACCCTGAAATTTAGAGCTAAATACCATTTGCTACGTCTATCATGGGCTGATCGGACACTAGAATATTCCGAAACAGATCCCTGTGATGAATTGGTTACATCTTAGAGCACTCCAAAATTGACTTCGGATTCGGTAAAAAAAATCATTATCAGCAATGAACCACAGATGCTTCGTAAAGAACCAACTTCCGTACTTGGTGGGGATCCTTACTGAACCTGAGCCTCAAACAACAAGGAGGAGGCTTGTTAGCAAAGCCCTTGGCATCCTATTTTTAAAAAATCACTCACTCTTAAGGGAATTTGAATACCCTCATATGAGGTCAGTCACACAGGCGAGTGGCGGCATAGCGGTTTAAAACCTAAGTGGTATTTGATTTCAGTGGCGACTAAGCTTACTGGGACGAATTTTTTTCATCATCTTTAACCACTCTTCAAGCCATATGACCACTCATCTGCCAGTGTTATGTCTTTGCAGTAGAGTTGACATCAGTTTTCCCAGTTGATCGACTTTATCAATGTTTCTTGACATCAGGAGTTAAAATCCGAACCTTCAGCTTGACAAGTGACGCCTATACCACGGCCACTCCTAGGCTAACTTCAACCAGTTGTCCACTCCAATTTGATTGAGGTACCCTTCTACTTGTGCGCATCACCTTAGACCGCTGCCACGCAATGAGCGGCAAAGCAGCAGAAAATGATGCTTAGAAATCACGCTTGCCGCTCAACGACTACATAGCCACAACCATATGATTTCATACGTTTTAATTTTGCCGCTTTGCCGCTTGCTGCTCATTGCATGACTTTGGCCTTAGGCGAGATCTTTCTTCCGGATTAGATTTGAAAACGCTGCAGACATACATACATACATAGTACATATCCTAGCCATCACTAACGTCTATTGCGCATGGGTTTTTTTTTTCAATCGCATAACTCGTCACCTTAAAACGAGACGATTTGGCTCCAGAATGTTCGTTTTTACGTGACGCATTATACGATCACGGAAGAGACGATTTGGCCCTAGGTCGGTATCGCTGCACGACTCCTATAATTTACAGTTAAATTTCTCGTAAATGTACCGCCAATGCAGATGAAACCATAAATGGAAGGTAGACCTTTTCTCTCCACATCCCAAGTGCGCTTTCATCCTTCTCCTTGGTTTTTCTCGATGGTGTCTTGCTCAATAGTTGTCTCTTAAGATCATAGTACCAGCGGTAACTCTAGGTCAAATCTCGGCCCTGATCTTGTTGGGAGAATTAAAGACAGAGTCTAGGCAGACAAATTCCCTTGCCACCTTGAAGTTATAGTTGTCTACCCTATGTTCTGGACGACACGTCTTGTTGTGTTTTGGTGTTCGTAGCCGGCATATATTTCGTTTTATCCACGTTTACAACCAGACCCATTAAGGCAGCTTCTGATTCGATGTTTGCGAAGGCGCCATTAATGTCAATGATAAAACTGCATGACACTGTATCTTACTTACTTACTTAAGGTGGCGCTACAGTCCGAGGTGGACCTGGACCTCAACCAGCAAGCGTCTCCAGGCAGCTCGATCTTTAGCCAGCTGCCTTCAGTTTCGCACGCCAAGTTGATTGAGGTCCCCTTGCAGTAGCGTGCGCCACCTTAGTTGCGGTCTTCCTCTACTGCGCCGTCGCTTGGTTGAGAATTTTCCGGACCGGAGCTTTGGTGTCCATCCACTCTACATGACCCAGCCACCTCATTCGTTGGACCTTCACTCTTCTGCCTGCATGACACTGCATCGCCCTGTCTAAAACATCTTGTGGCATTAAAGGTCTCGGCGGTGTCTTTTCCGACCTCAACGAAGCAGTAAGCGTTCTCCATCGTAATCCTACGTAGACCAATGAGTTTTACAGGAATTCCAAAACTAAACATGGCGCACAATTACTTATCGCTATTCACAATATCATATGCGGCCTTGAAATCGATGAATAGGTGATGGGTATCGATCTCGAGCTCTTGGGTCTTATCCAGAATTTGGCGTGAAGTAAGCATTTCTCGATTTTTCAAGCCTAAAACCGCACTTTCATATAGTTACCCACCAATTTGTCGACGTCTGGTTTTAGGCGATTCAGCATTACACCAGTTTAAGAGACATAGGTGATGCTGTCTTCTTGTGGATCGGGTATATGGAGCTAAAGCACCAATCATCGGACATCAGGTCCACAGCGCATACTACCTTCAGAGTCACCTCCTACAGCCTTGAATAGCTTAGCTCCTGCGTCGTCCAGGCCGGCGGTTTTGTGGGATCTCGGCTTAGCTATGGTTGAAAATAAAAGATCCTTAAAAGAAATCTTTGAGGTTCTCAAAGTGAGTTCCATTCCATTCTGACAGTCTCCCGCTCGTCTTTCCCAATACTTTACACACCCCAAACGTTATTTTTAATACATCAGAGTGCATCATAGAATGACGGCAAAATAATCGACAGGATTACATCACACTAAGCGCTAGCGCTGTGGTTCTTTCTATTAGCAAAACAATACAATGCACATCCGTGTGTATGACGTAAAAGGAAAAATTCGTAACAAAAAGATAAAAATTACGTACTAGAAGCAATTCACACAACATGAACGGTAACAAACCAACTGACGAAAAACGAACGTAGGAAAAAAAAAAACTCCCTTAGAAACAACACAAGAGTACAAAGGACATGTCGTCAGGCTAAACGCATGCAAAAAAGGATAATTTGTCAATATGTTGTGTTTTAATACTCTTCCCCGTCGCTCTGCAGTGTGTTAAACACAAACGCTTCCTGCGTCTGTATGTATGGGCGCTTTAAAAGATGACAGATTATGTGGAATTAAGGAATTCGTTACGGTACACGTAACAATGTAATAAATGGGATTTACTTCAACCATTGTGTGTATTGTTAACTAATTCGTTCAGGTGGAAAGGATGTGAACGATGATGTTGGATGATGTGTTTTTTTCTTTTTTATACTCATTTGTTAATACCGTTAGGGTGTTCAGAAGCCAGAGATAAGATCAAACGAGTGTGTGGTTTTCGGATTAGGGAGGATAATAGTTTGATGAGGATTCGGATTAGTGTATCAATTTTTCGCAACAAATTGGGGTAAGGTACACAACGAGGCATAAAGATTGAGTTTTGTGAGAAAACGCAGATAAAGGTCTTGGGTTGCGATGGAAGGAAGACAGAGCAGGGCTGGAATTACCAAACAGATGGGATCTAGATTTTAAACCTTTGATTCATTCTTAAACTGGAAATCAACTTTTTGTTTTGAGTCACTCTGGCCTTAACTAGCATAAACGTATTCCATTGAAGACATTACTTGCCCTGTTCATTCTTTAACTGATTCATAACTATAGCCCAGATTAGGTTGATTAGGATGACTGGTGCGTCCACAGTGGCCTACTGATCCATTGTGTTCCCCTTTGTGTTGTGGTTCATGTTCCAACCTTAGGTTCTAGATGGGATGGTCTTTCGCAAAAACCACCCTATACTCTTAATAAAGTGGAGTATATTCATTATTGGTTCTTCCGTTAGGTTACCCAATTCTCCAAACAGCTTGTTTCCTATGTGTCGGAGTCGGCGGTGTTGGAGATTGAGACACTCACAGAGTAAGTGCTTGATGGTCTCCGTCTCATCCGCATCCTGATAGCTCCCACAGTAGTCTGGAAACTATAGTCTAAGCCCAGCCACTAATAAAAAAAATTAAACTTGTCACTGTAAGCTGCAGTACAAGCTGAAATCAAACAAATTTTTAATAAAACCGTTGAGATGTGCGTTAACCTTGATAAACGTATGAAATGTGGGGGCATTTTCTGAGATGAGCACCGAACTCCTCTGTAGAAAACTATTGAAGAAAAAGATGATAAGGGACGAAATATTAAGTGAAAGGTTCAATGTCTGGCGTTGGAATTCACAGGTCCAGAAATCATCCAGTATATTCTGTGAACTTCAGGATTTCCCTGAAACTAAAATGGTAAGAGAGCTAAACTTAGATAGAATACGTCTTCCCAGATATCTTCCTATGTTGCAGGGTAGTCGCAGAGAAAGTGTTCCAGACTTACATCCTCCTTTCCAGATGGCACCAACCGCAGTCTGTAGGCACGCTTGTTCAGATTGATATCTGCTGTGTACAGAGCGATCATCAGTCCCAGTTGCCTCCTGCCAAGATAAAGCGTTCTCCTTGCAAGTCTGAGGCATGGACTCTTTTTCATGTTGCCGTCTTTCTAAAAGATCTTACGTCGTTCTGCAAACGAGCCGCCAATTAGGTCAGATTAGGTGGCCACCCTCGATCAGACAAGGATACACTTAGACCAGAGTGGGTCATAGTGATACCCTGAGGAAGAATATCGACTTACCAGCGCCAAGTCCTTAGGCTGTCCCGGGAACCAGACTGCTATTCCCACAACAATAAAAAGGGTACTCACAATGGACCTTCAGGTCTCCTAGTGAAAGTGATGAGGCCTATACATCACACACACTTCGAAACCTAACCTAACCTAACCAACCAGCGCCAGGAACCAAAGATATAACACATATGTTGAACCACTTTAACTTGTAGATAAGGTTTCTTATCTTGAGATCGGCTAGATTATTAAGATCTTCATAGAAGTATTCCCCACGGGTTTTCTTTTTTAATGTTGCAAGGGCTGGGCACTGTAGGTGAGTTTTTGTTTCCTCCTCCTTTTTGCCTCTACAGCTTCTGCAGAGATTGTTGAAGGGGGCGAGAGGTGATGCTGAAGAAAGTTGTCGGTGGATATAGCTGGGGTGCGAACCCAAGCAGCTCAAACAGCAATCCAACCCACTAACCACTTAGCCACGGCCAGAGGTGAAGCTTGGTACTTTAAAATTGATGGCATTACTGATAAACCTCATCTATAGCGCGTGATGAAAGAGTAAGAGCAAGAGCCCTACAGACTTTAGTACTGAATCCAACGACATCTTTTGTCTGTAAGTTAAAAGATTTAAAATGCCAGAGATAGCACTGTTTACTGAATCACCTCATGGCGATTCTAATCCAATTTCAAATCGTTTTGCTGCCACGCCCAATCGATACAAATGTTAACTTTTTCATTTCAAAAACAGTTTCCAATTTCCAAATTCCACGAGAGTCTAAAAATTTGTAAAGCCTTCATCCCCTGTAGAGTCACAAATAATAAATTGCACCAGATTTCCTGTCCTTTCTGAAACACAAATCAAACTGGCATAGGTGAGTACTTATTGCACCTCAAATCAATTAAAAACCAACCCCATCCCCTGACCAGAGCATCCCTTTGGCATACGGGTCAAATTTTGTGTGCAACCACAGGATATCCATGTTTTAAAGTCTTCCATCTTATTGTTCCGCCATAAGAAATACCCAAACGAACAACAGAGATGGCTACAGAGTGTAACCAACTAACCCCCCGAAAATGAAACGAAAAAAAATAAGCAAAGTCAACTGCATCAAGATGACAACACCAACAAACCACCGACCCTTGCACAATTATTGCAAATACCAAAGTCGTCTCCATTACATATTTTCACGCCGACCCCTTACCACCGCATACAACGTTATCAACCACCACAAACAATGAATTACAACACACAGGCGGCGACGGTGACACACGAGAAGAGAACTAAACTTCTTCCTGTATACCCGAGTCTTAACCCTTGTTTTGGCACTCTGTATACTTTAGTGCTCTCCCTTGCTCTCCAAACTCTTGGCTATTTCGACGACGACAATTGCCGCCTGCAGCAGGACACACTCTTGACTCTCCTCTCCGCCAGGACACGCTTGTGTGTAAAACTAAAGTTAAACTGTAAATATGAGACCGAAAAATTTGCACGAGTGCAAAAGAGCTCAAGCGGTACACCGATAAAATACGAAACAACAACAACACCAGGCACAGCACACCACCCCTCTCGACAAGGGGAACAAAAAAAATCGCATATCGACCCAAGCCAAGCCAAGGCGGTGGCAGCCGCCCACCCAATGAAGGTATTTAAATGCAGGGTCACGTATCAATTTACTTGATATTAGTTAAAAACCCCAGCATCCCTCTGACACCCCATCATCCCGGTGACCTGCTCACACCACCCGGGCCCTTGCCCGATCCATACCAATCACTACCCCGGCCCGGCCCTATCCTCGCCGTCCCCCTCGGGCGTATTATAACTTCTTCTCCGAGTCGAAATGATATGCTCTTCGGCCTTTGTGCTCGGGGAGCATATTTTCTTGTTTGTGTTTGCTTTTGCCTTCTTTCTTTTCGTCCTTTTTGGCAGGACACGGGAAAACCACCGATGCCACCCCTAAAAATGTTGCGGGTTTGTTGGTGGTGGCAGCTGAGGTAGTGCAGTAGATTGTGCTTGTGTTTGTTGTTGATTGTAGCTTCTCTCCTCTCTAGTGGCCCCGATGAGAAGCAAGTCATTTGGTTTCCCACCACATTTTTCGTTATGGTTTTCAAGTTTTTTCTTGTGATTTTTCGCATTTTGCACCAGCAAACCAATACTATATCAGTGGCGGACAACATGGCACTCGGCGTTAACCACCACCATCCCTTGTCGTCGGAAGGGATATCACAATACCTTCAGTGGTTTTGTTGCCATCAAGGATTTCACGCGCGTGCTTCGACTTTTACTTGAGAGTTAATTTCCTTTTATTCCGCACACAGTCATAGCTAAAGGGAGAACGAGAGTAAGAGAGAGGCCTTGTTAGTGAAAGGTTGACAGAGACAGCGTGAGCGTGAGGGGCCGGAGAGAGCACGAGAGATATTGAATTATTGTTGTTGGTAAACTTGAGTAAGTTTTTGAGAACTCGTAAGAGCAGTCTTTTCGTAGTGTGAAGGAGTCCTTTTTTCACTTGACTTTTCGCGATGGTGTTGTCGTGGAGCAGGAAATTTGGTTGATACTGTATTATCTTAGCTCCTAAAAAGCACAAATCGACTACTCGAAGTCGGTTAATTTGAATTTGTCCACAACTTTTCCTTGAGCTAAAATTGTAACATACAAGTACGACCAAAGCACTGAAACTGTCAGCAAACTGGTTTAAGAAAACACAGGATTATACCTTATACCAAAGTCAAAATCCTTCTGGAGGATTTAATCCGGATAAGGTGGTCTCGGCATTTCCTAAACGATTATTTGTGGTTCTGTTATTAAGTTCTCAGTAGCTATAGCTAATATTGTCGATGTCTCCTTTTCTTTCATAGAGCCATTGACTTTCTTAAGCTCGTTTGTTTCGACTTCTGAAACCTATGCCTACTGGGCCTCGAGTTTCGTGAAGTCGATTGTCTTTACTTTTGGCCTGTTTCAGTACATTTTCTGGTATCAGAAGGCCACAGCCTTCTCAGCACTTGAGCACTTTGGCCATCCTTGACTTCTACGTCTAGTACTTTTGCGTAATTCATCATCATCGTTTTCCAATGAAGGTCGCGGGTTTAGGGTGAACTTTCCACAGCTTCTCTTCTTATCTCTATACATGCAGAGTGCCTTGAACAGGAGTTCGGAAAATTACCATTACCTCTGATTTGTTCACGTTTACCCTCATCCCAACTTCAACACAGACGGCGACGAACCTTTTTAGTGCGCGCTGAAGTTCGGTCTGGGTGGACGTAAGGATGACCTAGTCATAAAGTCAACCGCGAAAAGCAGATGACTAATCCTTAAGTCTCTCAATTCAAACCGTTCCTCGCCACGGCTGCGCTGTAACATCAAATCCATATAGACTATGAAAAGAAGAGGTGGCAAAACTCACCTTGGCGTGTCATCTGAAATTACATTTTGTCTTCTTTAGGTTTCCTGTCTCAGTCAGCTCCGTCTTTTCAATGCTGGCCGACCCTATGCCAAATTCAGGATGGACTTCTTCTACCACAGCCTTGTCGCTTACAACTTTAACTTTTTTTGATTCTAAGATAACCATACAAACCCCTTGGGCTCTCAAGAGACATTTGTGTTTCATTTGCGACTCGTGGAGTAATGACCAAACATATTGGTACTGGCGATGACTGGGAATAAACAGTATTGATCTCAGGTCTGGCCCGCTCTTCAAGAAATAAATCTTAGCACACTAAGGTCCAATTTCTTGGAAAGCGTAGCAGAGTTAAAAAATGCAGAAATATTCGATCAATTGAAATATGAAAAGGTGGATTGAAGTTCCAAAATGTTCTTGAATACTCAAAAGATGCTTTTGTCACTCGTTCTAGACAAGAGTGGTCTTTTGAAAAGACGTGTTTTCAAATCGCGTTGTCCAATATTGAGAACTTGCAGCTCAGATTGAAGTCCACTTCAGTTATATGTCATTCTGGCATATTAAGTGGATTTTTTTCTTCTATTCCCTAGAATCTCTAAGACGAAAGGGAGAGTTTGGGGAAATTTGAGAAATGGTGTGGTGTAATTGATGTACATAACGAAGCTGGACCAGGTTGTGCAGTTTGCACTTCTTTCTCGCTAAGGAGCCAGCTTTGGTGCCGTTTTGATAACTTACGTACTGAAGACCCAGAATGTTTTGGAAGGCTATCCAATCCGTGTTTGGCTCTGTTCAAGTCCTTAAACCTTCTGCAGCTGAAAGTGATTAATAAGGCGCTCTATGGAGGCAATTTCCGTAATTTGTTCTGGTTGGATGACAGGTATGCCTCAAGGCGTTGTTGAGGAGTTATTCCTTTTGTTAAATTTGTCTGGATCTATCGGAGTGTTGCGTAAAAGTAATGAAGACGATAAAACCCCAGTGGTTTGATGCATTTCAGTTCTTAAATACAGTCTCTGAGGTTCTTTCCTTCTCTCGTTCTCATTTAGAGAAAACTGAAGTGATTTGTCCTACCAGTGGAACTAAATATCAGTAACTTCCCAGCAGAAGCTCTTGGGGGTCTAGTACAGTTTTGAGTGTTTCCACGCTAGAAATATTCACAGACGAATCCAAGACAGCGGGTGATACGGGGGCAGGAGTCTTCTCCAGAGCACCTGGCTTAGCTATTACCATGCAACTGCCAGATTACTATAGTGTGTTTCAAGCGGAAATTACGGCAGTCTGCGAACTAACGCGATAGATTGTAGCGCTATTGTACTATACAAAATAGTCAGGCAGCTATTAAAGCCTTATAATCGCGAAAAATACTATCAAAGTTGGTAAGGCAATGCCGCAGATCTCTTAACGAGATTGCAGACAGGTGCGACGTAACCCTGTGCTGGGTTCCAGGACACAGGGACATTCCAGGCAACTGCAGAGAGGACGAGCTAGCAAAAGAAGGTGCAGGACAGCATCTCTCCGAAAACCTGAGGGAACTACCCGCGCCTATTGAATCGATCAAATTCCTCGTTGACACAAATGCCAAGAAACTGGCAAACCACAGGTGGAACAACATCAGCACTTGTCTCATTGTCAAAACAAATCTGGCCTAACCTGGATTTAAAGAAGACGGAAAGGCTTTTATCCACAAACTGGAAAAGGTTTACTAAAAGGGGTCCCCACCGGACACTGCTTGATAGGCAGGCATGCCCTCAGACTGGGGGTCCCCTTCCAATGGTTTCTGTAGAAGCTGTAGGGACTAGAAGAAGGAAGAAACTTCAACCCACTTACTGTGTACATGTCCTGGTCTTGCGACGCTAAGAAGGAAAACCATCGGGGATTCGTCCCTGGATGATTTTATCGATCTAACCAAACTAAACATTCAGAAGATAAGAAACTTCATCTCTAGGACGATATGATTCAACTCTTAGGGTTAACACCGGTACTTTTGCCCATCTCGATGTACCTTGTGAACATACTATGGTTCCCTGGGCTGGTAAACCTTTTCTTCATCATGGTATCACAATGGACCAACCTGGTCTAAGTGTGTCCCTGTCTAACCGGGGGCTTAACCTAACCTTCAATGAGAGTTGTACAAGTTAAGAGACTCCAAAGCAACGCAACGCCTCGTAAAGTTCGTTCACAGAAATAGCTTCAGTAAATCCAGTTCTGTAAACGCCGAGTCTGAGGCTCCTCGTCGTCCTCCTCCTAAAAATCAGACTCAGGCTTCTCCTCGTCATCATTCAGACCTTCAAACCTTCGAGACTATAATTTGCCTTTCGGAGTCGACAATAAATTGCAAATTTCCTCCAATCAAGCAAATTGAATGGTTACTAGGTCTTGGCCTATCCTGAGATGTGGAACCTTATTTGTTTTTAAGGAAGTTAGAGCTTTGTAAACCTTATCCAGGGCTTTCTGTGTGTTGCGTTTGCGATTTTTGACGTTCAACATGCTACAGATACTCGTCTTTCTAGCAAAAGGAATAAATTTCGTCTAAAAAGGGCCAATCTACAATAGCAGTATGAAGTTAGTTTCCTAACTAACTTTTGTAAGTGGACGGTTCTCCTTTAAAGGAACGACTGTACTTTTAAGAAACAACATTAGTACCGATACTGATCCGAGCCTAGTACTAAAACAATTTCTAACGCCAATACTGTTTCTGTCGTGCCCTTATTAATTTCTTCAACACTTCCATAGCCAGAGACACAGTCACGAGACGGACGCAGAACCCTCTCATCTACACTCATAGCATGTCCTTAACACTTAAGTAAGAACACAACTTCTCTCGCAATTTCGTCTCCATCTCGCTCGTTGATGTGAAAATGAGAATTCTCAATTTCTCTCAATCCCCTCACACTCTGCGGGGCTACATTTCCATTCCAACACTGGCATTCCGAGCAGAAATATCCTTTTTTTCAGTCTTTTCACGTTCGTAATCGTGTCCGTGTGACAGTTTACATATCCGAATCCCGCGGAGAAGTTGTCCGTTCCGAAACAGTGTGCTGGTGCTGTGCGCTATATTTCAATACGCCTCTCTGAGAAAAGTGTATATCTTCCTCTCTCACACAGCGATACGGAGAAAATTCATATTCCCATATCCTGACAGGACATAGGGGTGTTTTTCAATTCGTGTCGTCGTTTATTGTTTTCGCCCTCTTATCTGTTGTGTTCGCTGCGTGTTATCCTGTTTCCTTGCTTGCTCGTTGGTATTTTCTTTCCTGCGTGAGAAACATCGCCCATAGTTTGTTTAATGTGCACGGGGTGGGCTGACGACGACTGAACTGAGCGTAGAGTGCGTATTAGTGTGTTGTGTGTACGCGGTGCACATCCCCTCTGATGTGGGGTATCGTATCGATAATTATAGCCTCGGCGAACAGAAGAACTAACATCGCGCTTCTTCAGCACAACACTGCACCAATCTCCATGCGCTCAATGTCGACACTGTGTCGCTTATGCTCTTCTTAGATGCTAGTGTGGGTGCTCTTGCCTTTGTATAGCTGCTGCTGACACATAAGGAAACACCACTAGAAATGTATGTACGACAACGACTGGTGGTGGCAGGAAAATCTGAAGGAAAAACAACCCAAGATTGATGTCAGTCAGTTTATAGTGTGGTCGTCTTCGGTTAACACCACTAAATGTCTGCACACAGATAAAAGCTAGTGCGCAACAACACAAAAAAAAAAACTTTAAAAACAAGAAAAAGGATCCTCTAAGGAGAGAAAAACACCTTTTTTGTGTGGTGGAGGGACAAGACAAAGCCATAAAGGATTTAAATCATTAAACCCATCTTAACCCCTATTTAACATCCGGCTGAGATTAATTATAACAAATCGATGGGCATATCCGGTTCCGGTGTTGGGGCTTTTAAATTAAATTTTCGTTGAAACAGAAACGAATTTTTGCCTCGTCGTCCTGGGAAATTTATGATTTCGACGCGACGCGAGAAAATTGTTTTGTGTGTTTTCTCCTTTTTTTTTTTTTGTCGTGGTTTCTCGCCAAGGTGTAGATACGAAAATATCTCCGCGTATTCCCGAGTTCTCCTCTCCTCCTCGCGAATTGAAGGGTGGTGATGGTGGCATATATGAGATGAGTGTACCCGAGTTTTTCGACATCGTCGCGGCAATTTTTCGTCCTTGTATTCGTGTCATCGTCGCACTATAGTTTTACATATTTCATTTCGGGATAGATGCAACCGCAGTAGCGGCAGGGAGCATCCTTTCAACCCGTTTACGTTGTCGTCGCTGGTCGTATCGCTAACGTTGGCATCGTTTTCCGTCGCCGTCGTTGTCATCGTCATCGTGTCGTGGTGTGGTATTATCCTGGTATTATGTGTGTGCTCCTTGCGCCATTGATCCGCTTTTAAAACATATATCTCTGAGAATAGTTTTCCTCGAGTTTTAAGTGTGTTCTTTCGAAATTTTCTTCTCCGCAAAAAAAAAAAAGAAGTGAGAAAAAAAATCTGTCGTCCAGACAAGGAAAATAATTTTGTTTTTTCAAACCAAGTGCTAGTGTGAGAGTTGTGTCCTTTTGAATATTTTATTCGCGAGTGTTTCAACTAGTTCTTAACCGTATGAATGACCACAGTGGTATTAACAGTGACTAAGGATTACTTGGAGTTTTCTCTCAACTAAAACAAAACACAGAAAAAAAACAAAATAAAGAAAAGCCAAACATCGGGATAAAACGAAAGGATAACCAGAGTTTTTCTCGTTTTTGTTCGGGGCGAAACGGAAATATTCATTTTGCACACGTACGAAAAAGTTTGATTTCCTTTCTCTTATTTTTGGAACAATTCTCTGATTGGATTAAATGATGGAATGGATACCAAGAGGATTACCCAGCATTCATGCTCCCATACCCATTTGTGGTGAGTCGTTGGTACTATATCGGATTTTATTTCAAACTTTTCGTCAATTCCTAGATATGTTTTTGGATTGTTTCTTTTTTTTTCCATTTTGTGTTTTGAAAAGCGGCTTTTTTGCCCTACCCGTCTGTTATGAATTTTGAAGGGAAGAGAATAGGGCTGAGGTCTGTTTCCTGTGCCAGTCCTTTATTTTAGAAAGAAAAACTGTCTGAAAGTTCAAGTTTGCTTATAAAAATAAGAATAAAGGACGTCAAGGTGCCTGAAACCATGCTTAGAGTGGCAAGAACCTTTTAAGTATTTTCGTTTTGAGAAATGCATTTAGGCGCTATGAATGGTGTCAAAGGAGCCTCCGTGGAACTGAAAGTGTCCTATTTGACTTCAAATAACACACACCAAGCAAAGGCATTTTTCTCGGCAACTTGAAACTGTCCTATAGAAAGGGAATGCACTTAGATTAAAAGTAAGGTAGATTAGGTCCGGGCCAGGCTAGGACCAGATTACGTAACATATAGTGTCCCTTGTTTGTTGATTCTGCTTGTGCACTGCTGCAGATTGAATTTGTTCGGAAATATTTCTCATAGTAACGCAGTGGTCGCCCTGGCTTAGTGGTTAGTGCGTTGGGCTGCGAGCAGCGTGGGTTCAAGCCCCAGCCATGTTAACCGAACATTTTTCGCGGGACCACCTCTCGTCGAGGACAAGCCTCCGGGAGTATAATCTGTCATGAAAGAGCTTTTAAATTCGCCGTTCGGAGTTGGCAATAAATTGCAGGTTTCTTCCATTTGTGGGATAAAATGTAACATAAATGGTTGTGAGAAGCTAGGCCTTGGCTCATCCCAAGCTGTCGCGTCAGCTATTTATTTTGATTAACGCAGTGGAGGCGAGTGCTTGCAATGTACGATAAGATAATGTGCTCTTGTGGCGTGTCGATAGCGAGCTATGAGACAGTACCTACCTCGATATCATGGAAGAACGATTTTCCTAAAGTTTTCTTCCTTTCATGACAGAAGTTAAGACAGTTGTATCCTCATGGATTTCTTCGTCGTCACATTCTTTTTTTAAGTCATCGTCGCTTAGACGCATCTTAAGCGTCTTGTGGCCAGTAAGTATAGAGACAGGAACTTTCTATAGGCTTGCAAAAATTTGTGAGTTTATTTTAATCGGAATGTCCTTAAGGAAAGTCCCACTTTTAATTCTATGAAATGAATTCGTCACTCCAACCACTTTTACTGCCATCCATCCACAAAAGAACAATTTTTTTGACACATTCCTAAGTGTTCAAACTTTTCTAGAAATACTAAGGGTTTCATGTATAGGGATAATGTCACTGACTTTCAATTTATCTACCGCAGTACTCAGTAGGCATCACTCACTTAACTCCAGAAAAGGACTCATACCTGACTTCCTTACTTATGATGACGCCACAGCTCAAAGTAGACCAGGGCCACTAACAAGCAGTTCCAACCAGGTCAATGGTTACCTGTCTGCTTCCAGTTTTGGACAGATGCCTTTCCAGGTCCCTTGGACAGGTTTTTGAAAAAAATGCGTCATCTTTACGTTAACTCTTACGATTGGTGTTTGATTTAAGTTCTGAACACAGTGACGAGGGCGGTGTTGGAAGTAGCGATTTTGTAAGACATGAACTGACTTGATGAGCAAAAGATGGGCGATACCACACAAAGTGTTCCGCAAAGTCCACGCACTTCTACTTTAGCGTCGAAGACAGTGGTAACAGCCGAAGAGCTTAAGCAAATAGTTAATTCCTATCGAGGTTCGTGTGAACAGCCTTATTTCGTATCACAGTTAAGTAATTAGACCTGGGATAGCTCAAACCTCAAAAACATTCTAATAGGCCTCTTACAGTTGTGAGTGTCTTAACTAAAAACAGCTTTGATTGGTAATTGCCTGTCCAATTTCTCGAAGGTTACTGTAACCTTTCTCTGTTCAAATTTTTTTTTGGTAAAAGTCTGAGTTAGTCCGGGTTTGCTAAGATGCCGGCTTGAAAAACCTAGAGAAGATTATGTAAATACATATACATACATTTGTCTCTACTTGGGTGGCGCTACAGTTCGGGATGAACCTGAGGCTCAACCAACAAGCCTCTTCAGCCCGGTCCTTAGCTAACTGCCTCCAGTGGCGGACGCCAAGTTGCTTGAGGTTCCTTTCTACTTGTGCGCGCCACCTTACACGATGTCTTCCTCTACTGCGTTTGTTAGATTCGAAGACTCCTTGGTGTCCATTCGCTCTACATGTCCTAGTCATCTCAAACTTCCAATGGACAGTTTTTTGACTAGGTCTTTAAAGCTTAAATAGCATGTACGGCTTAAACAGCATAAATAACTCGCGCGACGGCTCGGGATGAGCCAAGGTTTAGCTTCGCACGAATGGAAGGGACCTACAATTTATTTCCGACTTCGAACGGCGAATTGAGAAGCTCTTTCATGACAAATTAAACTCCCGGAGGCTTGTCATTCCCGCCGATAGTTGGTGCCGCGAAATAATGTTCAATGGACATGGCTGGGTACAGCTCGTATAGTTCGTGATTAAATCTACTCCTCCAAAGCTCGTCAACGCATACGGGACCGAATATGTTCCGAATAATTTTTCGCTCAAAACGACTAAGAAAGTCTGCATCCGCTTTTAGACACATTTGTCTTTTAAACATCAAATAAAATTTGGAATTTTCCAATTGGTTGTATAAATAGCGTAAACTAAAAGAATTACTCAATCCAATGGCAGGCAATTACATTCCTGCAATGAAAACATCTAAGTCACCATCTGTCAATTTTTTTTTTTTTTTAATTTTATGGGTTAAATTTATTTCGCCGACGGCATGTATGTAGTGAATTAGCTTAAACTTCGATATTATCCTCTCAGTCCTTTTTCTCACCAAGAATGTCTTAATTATTGTAGCATTATTTGAAGATTAAATGTCAAATCATGTCATGAGTGACACGAGTATTTTGGCAACATGGTACCAAACGTCCCTTTGGCGTGACATTTAGCAGTCAAATAAAATATACAATGACTGTTCTCACGTGCAACTTAACACCCAATTTTTCTTGTGGACAGCCGTAGAAAGGGGTATGCTAAAAATTAAATGAGTTCAATTTGATACGTGACCAAAGGTGAAGCATGCAATGATCATCTAACACCAACGTGTCATGTGACAGCTCAACTAAAATGTCATGTCACTTTAGTGGTCACTGACTTACTGACTTACACGTAATTGTCAAAACACATGCGAGATTCTGATACAATTTACGTTTACTTTAACATTGAAATAATCTACTCAGAGTCGCGCAAACACACAAACTAAACAGGAAAAGGCCTTGAAAAGTTGTAGCTACTGCAGTTTTGGAAGTCAAAGCAGGTTGTCGTTAAAGATCAATGAATCAATCAGAGTTGTATGGACCTTTCTGTTCGAAGAGTGTGTTCTTAACTCGATCTCGACGAGTTACACCAGCAATCTCATTCCGGCAGCTTGTAGTTCTGAATCTTCATTTGTTTTGTTCGAAACTGCACTACCCTATGTGATGCTATTGATCGGGCTCTCAAGGGAGCTAGAACTGAAGCTAACAACTTCCTCCAGCTTTGTCCATCAGGTTAAGTTCACTGAAGTTGCCTTTGTGTGTTGTAGCATGCTAAACCTCGAGTCGATGTGAGACTCGAGTTAGAGCATTTCCTCTATTTCAACTGCTTTGATGAACCGGAGAATCCTGTTAAAATTAACGTTTCAGAATCCATGAGAAAGGGTGTTGTTGTTTCTTCAAGATTCCTTCAAAATCTGCAGTGCCCATTCTATTCTGTACTCAGTTTCCTAAAATACTCCTTAATTCCTGCCAGTGACTTGTTGACTTATCTGGTAACTATTTAGTAAATCGCGCTGTTGGTTGACAATTTTTTCTATTCTTTCTGTGTTTACTTCCACTTCGGCTTCGTGTCTGCTTCGTTTTTGTTGTTGTTGTTGCTGTTTGTGGCTCTCTCCAACTGCCAAAACTTCTTCAGGATGCTGCAACTCCTCCACTTCTCTGCGTTCTACATGATGCTGCACATTTTCTTCAGCACCTCCGTAATTTAAACCCAGCCCCAGCCAAGAACACCGAACATTTTTCGCGGCACCACCTCTCGTCGGGGAATGACAAGCCTCCGAGAGTATAATCTGTCATGAAAGAGCTTCTCACTTCACCGTTCGGAGACGGCAATAAACTGTAGGTCACTTCCATTTGTGCGAAATATGTAACACGCACAACATAAATGGTTGCGAGAAGCTAGGCCTTGGCTCATCCCGAGCTGTCGCGCCAGCTATATTATTATACTTGCACCTTGGACCGTTCGAACATATAAAGGATAAGGAACATAAAGCAGAGGAGGACCGTCTTTAGTCGATCGCAAGCTGATCAATCAAGTGATTAGAGCAAGTCACTTTCAAATTGCCTTGAGTGAATTTTGTGCTACGTTCTACCATGTTTTGCCCCGTTGCCTAATCAGTGAATCTAAGTCTACTACCGGACATCGTGTCGTGCAAGCTATGACTTCCAAAGATCCCACCAAAGAAGTCTTCTAATAACAATCTTAACGTCATATCGCAAACATTGCTCGGAAGTCTTGTACTTACTTACTTAAGGTGGTGCTACAGTCCGGGGTGAACCTGGTGAATCGTCTCCTGCCAGCTCGATCTTTAGCCAACTGCGTCTAGTTTCGCACGTCAAGTTGGTTGAGGTCCCCTTCCACTTGCGTGCGCCACCTGAGTCCCGGTCTTCCTCTCGGTGTTGAGTGTCCTTTCTTGTTGACAACATAAACTTGGTTTTGCCCTTGTTGGCCACTAAACCCATCTTCCCCGCCTCCGTCTCAATACACACGAACGCGCCAGTGAAACCACGCTGCGCTCTTCCGATTATGTCAATATCGTCGGCGTATGTGTGTAATTGGACGGCACTGTTTCTTTCCTCTGTAAGGGCATGAGCGCAAATGAGGCTGATGTTGTGGAACTGAAGTTTGATGCGGTTATGGCTTGTCGTGTAGGTTATGGTTTCCGAAAGTCTTATTCGTCTTTGAGGCGTGAGGCTGCACTCTAACGCGTATCGTCATTAGTCGTTGATTCACTTAAAACGAGCCTTCTGGGGCCAAATTATTTCTTTTTACGTGACGAGCTATCCGATCACAGAAGAGACAATATGGCCCCAGTTTTAACTGTCGCACCTTGTGTACAAACTCAAACCTTACAATGTAGAAGTGAAGCATCTCATTCGCCTGACAGATTGGAAGTCTAGAAGTCTATAAAACTTGTGACCTCTCATAGACTGTATTTCGAATTTATGTGGTAACATCTGCAACATTCCATTGCCTCACTAAATTTGATGACCCATTCCATCCTTCTTCTGTCTGACAACTTCCACAGTTCGCCACCTCTCGCCGACATTTAATAACAAACTTTGCCTCTATTTATCACATCCACTTTTGGTAATTGCGTAAACTTGAAGGACTAATATTTCTTGATCACATTACTCCCAATTCCTTGATTATTCCCACGTCACAGCATTTCTATTTTATTTTTCCAAAAAAAAAAAACAAACCCAGCCTAGCCACGGGTGAAAAGCACACAAATAAAGAAGCGAAGAAAACAGAAAAACCAGCTCAACCTAATGATGATAGTCTCCTTGCAATGAAATACGACCACAATAATTCCCTCCTAAAACTGCCTTCTCCATTCCGATCCATTCCTCATACCATCCCCATTCTATTTCCACCACCCATCCCTCTGTCGAATCGTGTCGTTTAGCAAATTTTCGTTTCAAATTTCCAGACCAACCAACGAAAAAAAAAAATACTGTTTTACGATTGCTTTCTGCTCGATTGAGCATTACTTGTTCGGCTCCGGCCGCCCATGCCCACGCCCGCACTCGCTCCCTTCTGTATTTATATTTATACCCAAATGTGTTTTGACACAATCCTTAAATACCCAACAAACCGGATAAATAAAAAGAATAAAAAAAAAAAACACCGAAGCCCGAAAAATAAAACAATTTACATCAATTTCCCTTGATAATATAATGTAATCGATGTGGATATGCTTCTTCTGCTTCTCCCAGTATCCCAGTCCCAGTTCCAGTCCCCGACCTAAACCTAAACCCATTCCTGATGACAAAGTATTCGGAGGAAGATAGAGAGAGAACCGAGGGGACATCATCGAGGACGTAGAACTGTTTTCTGTCTTCATTTCTGCCATCATGATTGCGGCCCTAGGGGGTTTCGACTGTGACAACCAATGTGTGACTGTGTGTGTGTGTAAGGATTTATTAAGACTTTCAGAGTTCGGGTCTATAAATATAAGCTCCGTCTATGTGTTACAGTGGTCTCGGGTCAAGATGTTTAACATTTTCCAAGAGAAAGGAGAATTTATTAAAATTTTATTTGCTAATTTGCACATTCCAGTGGAGTTATGCTAGACCACACACCAGAAGTTGTTACCTCATTCGAGATTCTAATCTCCTTGAAGCAATTTCAACAACAATGAACAGAGCTCCGACAAATGGCAAATGGTAAATGCCAACGACAACATGGAAATTGTCATTTCGCTTACTATTTCCGGCTTTTGGACTTATTGCCTGCATTGTTGCCTTTGGCTGGCATTCCCAAGATGATTATGAGGGAGTACTTCATAGTACATAAATTTCCTAGAAAGAAGCAGAGGAAAACAAACACACTCAGTTCCTATACTTGGGACTGCGGATGGCGATGAACAGGATAACGGTTTGTCACTTTAGTGGAATAGTCCTCGTGCCAAAAGGAGGTAACCAATCTAGGAGTCGAGGATGTTTGTATTGAGAGGGAAATTGGTTTTGATGGAGGAAAACGCTTTACATGCAATCAAAGAAGTTGGATTGATGGATTCGAAGGGATCAGGATTCCGGCAAAATCACTTTGGAATTATGGACAAGTCCATTTTCTGCACCACCCCATCTCCTTCGGTCCGCACTAAACCTGGGCTTCAATCAAAAGGCGTCTGTAGCTAGTTCGATCGTTAAGTATCTGCCTCCAGTTTCGCACGTTAAGTTGATTGTAGTCGGGATCTTCCTGAACTACGCCGACCCTCCAGGGTGGATTTGAAGATCTTCCTGGCCCAAGTGCTCCTCTGCTCTACAGCCATCTAGTCGTTGCAGGTGAACGCTTCAGACAAGGTCTATGTCACTGTACAGCCCTTAGAGTTCGTTGCTGTTTCCTTTCCTTCACTCACCGTCTATGCAGACTACCGATCTGCATCCTTGTAAAATTGTTGACAAAGCTTACAACATGTCACTTATCCATTTGGTTCTACAATCGTGAGTCTAAATTACCTGGAGATCCAGGAGAGCCTCAAATTTAATTGGGAAAGACGTGTTTTGTGCCTCTAGAATGGAGATTAGTCCCATGTCTACGTTACTTCAAGCTATGACCGGACTGTTGCACAAGATGTGCCCGGCAGTCTCTCGATCTCTGAAGTGCAGTAACTAGCTTTGCCTAGTTTCTTGAGAGGTTACCAGTAGAAGTAGACGAGTAAAATGAAATGGGAAACCAACGAGATGACGACAGCCATTTGCATCACCATCTGGACTAATGACTTCACAATAGATGTAGAAGTAGACACTGGTGTTTTATCCAAAGGTTTGCCCGAAAACGAGGCTCAAAACTTGACCTAGAACCAGCTGACATATCGAATCAAATCCAATCTTGCACCCTTAAGCAAGAAGTGGGGAATAAATGAAGTGCATTTCAATGCTTTCTTGGCGGAAACGCCATGTCTCCATTTTGGATCCATCTCTCGAACTTAAAAACCACCCAACTCTCATATGAAATGTTGCAATCCACGCGGACAGCCTAGCCTTCCATGTAGGATTTACTACAAAAGGACAGAAACTCACTTTACATCCTAAAAGACATAACATT
Source organism: Matsumyia berberina (assembly GCA_917880715.2). NCBI lineage: Eukaryota > Metazoa > Arthropoda > Insecta > Diptera > Syrphidae > Matsumyia > Matsumyia berberina. Next base: position 62,788,866 of record OU862871.1, read on the forward strand.
CAAAAGGTTTTTTTTTCCAAATTGGGAAGCACTCTCACTGGAAAATGGAACTGTTGGCGAATCTTTCAAGCGATCTGCCTGATGAACAGATTCAGCGGTATGTGAGGTTGGGCGAGATGTCCTTTACTTAGACCACATTCATGCTCGTTGTGTTCTCCTCTTCTTCCGACGGAACTGTGGGGATAGGTCAGGCTTATAATGTATGTCGGCAAGGATATGGATACAATTATATAGTTAACGGTAGTGTGCATATTGTCGTGCAAATCTTCCCATTTCCGTAGTAAAGCCAAGATGTCACTGAATCCTTGGTCCATAAAATGCTTCAAATCTGGTATACGAGCACACATTGACCGCAGGATCTTTTATAGTATTCACGCTTAGGTGCAATGTCCCTCAATCGCGCTCTGCTTGACCCACCCCCTTTTTAGTAAAGAAATTGTTTTATTGCTTTATGAATGACTTTGCTACTTTTGACGTTGATAGGTTTGTTCAGTCATTTTGAAAATCCCTTTGCATTTTCTTGTTGGTAGCTATTTTGATTGTTGTCAGTGCAAGTCCCACTGTGTTTTTAGGACTTCACGATATCGATCCTGCGGTTTATAGGCATCAATCGATTGTGGTTTATCAATGCAAACAAGTGATTACACATACCTCCACAAAAAATAATCCAGCGGAATCAGGTCACATGATCTTGAAGGCCAATTCACAGGTCCATATCTTGAGATGATTTTTTGGTGAAAATTGTCTCTCAATAACTGGATGGTTTCGCTTGCTGTGTGGCACGCTGTACCATCCTGTTCAAACCACAAGTCATCTACACAATCCCTTGAACTTTTGGCAACGAAAATTCGCAGATCATTCTTCTGTAGCGTTCGTCATTGACGGTTACGCGCTTTCCTTCCGCATTTTAAAAAAAATACGGTCCGATGATACCGCTTGTCCATAGACAGCACCAAAGATTGAATTTTTCCGTATTCATTGGTAGCTCTTGGGTCGCTTCTGGGTGTTCATCAGCTTAAATAAGACAATTTGGTTTGTTGACGTATCCGTTAAGCCAAAAATGAGCCTTGTCGCTGAACAGAAGTTTTTGATAAAAAAAAACGGATCAATTTGGAGGCTTCAATTGTTGAAATGCCAATGAATATTAAACAGAAATGTGACATGGACATGACATTTATCATGCGTGCTATACCCTAGAGTAGTCCCTATTAACAAAAGAAACTCGTATTGGATCACCCTTTAAAAAAGAGCTAGAATTGCTGCTGAATAATGATTCAAATGATTTTGAAGGTGCTGTTTGTCTGTTTGGCTAATTTTTAAATCCATCCGGGATCTAATGAACACACTGTCAGTTAAAATGCTTGATAGAAACATTTCTCTAGTCAAACGAGTGACATTTTAGAATATCATCAGCTCTTGTCATTCTATTTGACGTTTCGCACAACTTTAAGCACAAAAACCACTCGCAAGTTTGTCGCTCTCTACTCTCCCACTTAACGATATTTGACATAAGACAACTCTAGTACAGAAAATACACGAAAAGATCTATTATACAAACATATTAGTTTTGACATCAAAGTTTAGTACTAGAGAAAAATATTTCCTTTCAAAATGTTCACTTTGACACATTTACTGCCACAAAATTCAAAATGTGTTTATGTACACAAATGTAATTTTAATAATCTTCCAACACTCATGACAAATCGGAGAATATACCAACCAAAAACGGAAAAGATAGACAGAAGCCATAAAGAAGATTAATGGAGTTGGGAAGGCAGCGATGACATTTACACAACATCTGTTTAAACTAGAAATGACTACATCAATTGACATTCGATGTCATTTGTTTTCGGTAGAGAATTTTTATTATTGGTTCTCTTTTGAAACATTCTGTGGCTGTTTGTGTGTGTGTTTATGTGATCTTTTTTTCTAAAACGATTGCGTGACAGGATCAATTACATGACATTAGGGTGAGGATCTGTGTTGGTATTTTGTATTCTGGGGATGATTAACCTGCCTATAGATAGATTACATAGTTTTGACAGTATAGTTTGTTCATTTTTCTTCGTTGAATGTCATGCATTTCGTACGCCTAATTGCATATTGGTTAGGTTAGGTTAAGTGACCATATGATAAAAACCAAAATATCGCCCTTTCACGACTGAATCTTTCTCTCTATCCTCCAGCTAAGCTGGAAACTAAATATATAACAACGGTTTATAAAAGCTTGTATAACCTTTAATCTCGGTAGCAGAGCCTTTGGCACAAAATGGGGAATCCATCCAAAGATGACTATATAGATGTACAAAGCCACTGTACGACTTATTCTCACCTACGGGTCGCATGTCCCGCTCTGAGAAAGGTATACAGTCCCTTAATGTGCAAAGAACAGCAAGTATAGGCACCACGAGAGTATGCCCGTCTGATGTAAAGCTAAATGCAGACAAGCCACAATGGCGATAAAACTGTTTTCCGACTTCATCAAGACACAAACTCTAAGTCTCACGCAATAGATTTTCGAATGGCTTGTAGCGCTATCCACTCGCCACAGGAAAATCCGGCTTCACTTAAGGACATGGAGACTTACCTACTTGGCGCTATAGTTCTGGGTGTACCTGGGCCTTAACCAACAAGCCTCTCCAGTTAGCCCGATCCGTACCTAACTGGTTTCAATTGCGCACTCTAAGTTGGTTGGGGTCCTTTTCCACTTGTGCGCGCCACCTTAAACGAGGTCTGTCTCTACTGCGTTTTCCCTCCCGGGAATCGAAGACTTTGGGTCTAGTAATTTGTCTTTAAGTATATGCACTTCTAGCTCGTGGGTAGTCAATTCTAGACCGGCAGAGCCTACGCAGTCTTTGACTTGAGCAACTGCTTCATTAGAGTCTTTCTCCTAAATATGTTTTGTCACAGTAACCACGGCGACGTCATCAGCAAATCGAGGCTCAATTAAGGTGACCTGGTCCGAATGTGTTTCGCTGCTCACACACCGTTAGCTACATATGCAAAGAGCACCGTGTGGTGATATTGATGCGACATTTTGCCACCAAGGCCATTTTTAACATCAGTGGTAGCAGATTCTAATGGCACAAGTGTCAAATGCCAAACAACCTTCCATTTTTTTTTGCATCTATCTAACTCACATCCACTCCCTAATCGATTAAAGCAAAGCAGAACCCTTGCAATCGAACAACTCCTCCATCATTCGCTTTCACTATCGCCCGTTAACCATTGTCAAAGTGCTTAATCGATAACGATTGAACTTTATGACCCAATAATCCGTATAATCTCACCCCAAATGTGTCACACACAACCGCTCTTTAGGTCACATCAGCAACAACCCAACAACTACTTTCCCAAGATTACATACAACATTCATCATATTCCAAAGCAGTAAAAAAAACTAGATACGTATACAAAAGGAAGAGAGAGGCAAAAGGATCTTCTTGCAGATTTGCTATAATTTCACAAGATAATCCCTAGATTTCATCTTTTTAGCTCTTAGCTCTTGGAATTAGTTTGTTTCTTCCTTTGGGTTTCACAGAAAGAGAAAACAACAACACTGGCACACCATAGAAAAAAGAATCCTTTGCACAGGATCATGCATAATTATGCCGTACCCTCACACACCAAGAAAAAGGGGAGTGGAAAATCCTTTATTACCGATTTCTTTCTTCTCCTCCACCATTTTGCGATGGTGTTTCGGGATTCGGAAGGCATTCCAAGTGTTAATGGCGATGTTAAAACTAGTCGACTCTCGCTTTATCCTTTTTTATAAGTTTTGCGTTTAGGAAGTCGTAGGGATTGCCTTTCCTGTGCTTGGGTGTGTGTGTGTTTGTTCACATTGGAACGCAATCACATTGTGTAACGCCTAATTTACTTACTTAAGGGGCGGCCGTCTAATCCCCTATTTATATGCTATTACGCATTCCTTTGAAATGTTCTTCACCATCCATCCCCTTGGTTCTTGTCGTCTTGTGTTCTCTTGCCACAGCAGTCGGTCTTTACTTCTTTTCGGTTTTTTGCTGTGCGTACTCTTCTTTGTGTCGTTGTTTACTTGAAAAATTATACCACCACATAGGCAAAAACCAATATCTTTTTCGCCTTATCCTCATGGAGTCGTTTTTCGGTCGTCGTCCTCAGCGTCTTTGTCGTCCTCGTCCTCTTCGTCTTTGGTTGCCATTTAAGGGATTAGAAAATGTCTCAAAGTCTTAAGGATAATTTCTCATCTGCCTATGTCGGCATCTTACTAAGAAAAGATCGAAATCCCCTCCACACACAAGCAAAGGGAAGCAATAAACAAGAAGAGGAAACGACAAGGAAATTGAGGCAAAAAGGACACACCAATTATTATGTTTGTAATTTGCTTGTCCAGTTTTTTTTTTTTTTCCTTCTCTCTCTGTCCACCCTCCTCGGTTCTATACTGTTGGGAATAATTTCTACCCAAAGTCCCGTTTTAATTCTTTTAATTTTCCCTTTTTAGCCTTTGAAGTTCTTGCTATTAGTACGCTTTATTTTATTTATTTTTTTTTTTTTGGGCGGTTGGGGTTCATCAATTTGCACCATTTTGTTGGTCGACCCCAATTTCCCTGTAATAAGGGTGGCTGTGTTTATTTTGGAGCCATGATTATGATGGTGGAGCGGAGCGGCAGGATGTGAAAGTGATGCTTGTTTATTAACACAAAGGGGACGCAGTGGTGTTGGAGGACAATTAATTTTAAGTAAATTAGGACGAGATTGTGTAGGGAGTGAAAAACAGGAATTGGTTATTTGCAGGATTGTTAAATGGATTTTCGTAGTTTTAGGGTTTCTCGCTGCCGCCTGAGGATCAAAGCGGTATGGAATAGGTCTTAATTGGGGCTTTACATTAGTCTTTGGTGTGGGACTTTAAATATGTTTACAGAAAAGGGTCTCGAGGTGGAGGATTTGACTGGAAGTTTAGTTCAGTTTTGGTTTCGAAATCGACGTTGGTTTTGGAGTCAACGCTTTGAGAGTAAAATTTTGATAAGGTCGAAATTCTGCATTTTTACTGCAGTCGGACAGATTTTGATTTCTTAGTTTTGATGTCCTAGAAAAATGTTGCTGTGTACCCAGGTGCAAAAGTCACAAGAGAATGTTCTAGAATTTGCAATATCAATAGCTATGCAACCAATGTAAGTTCGAGTCCCAGCATTATCCACAGAAATGTTTTCGTGTCATCACCCACGGTCGGGTAATGACACACATTTGAAAGTATAATTTGTCATGAAGCATAAAATTGTAGATTACTTCCATTTGTGCGAAAAGCACGTAAAACTAGACCCTGGCCCATCCCAAACTGTCGCACCAAGCTGGACCCATAAACAAAAAGAACATTTGCTTCACTATAGGAGTTGTCACTGGTCACTGCTTTATAGTCATTCGAACGGGAGTCCCTTCCAACAACTTTTGCAGAAGCTGCAAGGACGAGCAGGACGAAGAAACCAACCTTCGGCTCTTATCTACTTGCCCCTTATTGACCACATGAAGATACAACATTCTAGGTAAATACTTCTTCAAAGATTTGCACGATTTATCAAAAATCGACTTACGCTGCATAAGCAAATTTAGCTCTAGATCAAAATAGCTTGACTAGCTTGGTATGTAGGTCACCTTAAAAAAAAATCAAGAAGATCATATTAAAGCAAAATAGAGGTTAAATTTTGTATACATGTAGTCACTCGGTACAGTGAAAATCACCTCATCATTTACCTGCAACCTAATACCCCCTTCCCCCATCTACCAAGACCGCCGACGATAACAACTTATAGACCCAGAGCTCCAAGCAGGATAAAATTGTTGGGTCGATTGCGTTTTCTCCTCCTCTCCGCAACTTCTACAGATATCTTTGGACTTAGCTTACCATCATTTTCAATTACGCGTTTATTCATTATGAAGATCGCGGGATTAGGGTGCTTAAGTCGACTCTCCATATCTCCCGATCTTCCGCTATCGACTTAATCATCAGGACTCTAAATCCCTATACTGGTGGAGGTGAGATTTCGGATTTGGTCTAACCATCTCATTCTAGATCTACCTAGGGGACGGCTACTTGTTGCACGGATTCCATGCCACGTCTTGGAAGCCTGGTTGGGGATATGCGTTTAACGTGCCCAAACCATCAAAGTATGGACCTCTCCGCTCGAAGAAGTAGCTGATCGGCATTGAGTGCCTCGCGTATTCTGGAGTTCCGGACTCGATCTCGACGAGTTACTCCAGCAATACAACGAAGAAATCTCATTTCGGCAGCTTGTAGCCGCGATCTTATTCTTTTGGTCATTACCCAAACCTAATGACCATAGGTGAGAGTCGGAACAAACACTGAATTGAAGACTGATAGCTTAACTCCGATGCCAAGTTCGACCCTTCTGATAACAGATTGACCAAGCTGTCTCAAAATTGCTCCAGCCTGACCAACCCTAGAGGATAACTCCTTCCATCACTCAGCTTACCATTTAAGCGAAATTCCTATGGCACAGAGTTCAGTGATTACTAGCTACACAGGCGCTCAAAATCATTCTTTGCATGCACTGGACTGTGATTACACCAGGATTGCCCAAACTAATTGACGAACATTTTCTATGGAAAAATTGTGGAGTGGGGATCTTAGACAATATTCACGAACAAAATTGAAAAATCGGGGTGGGCAATCACGTTCCATACCAAAATGTTCTCTTTTTTGTTATTTTCTCATTATGAGCTCAACCCCCAAACAGTAAACATCTCTCAAAATGCTGTGCCGTTTTCATAACGCGTCTAATCCTTGTTGTTTTTTCTTAGTTTGAATTATATCATATTCCACAACCAGAAAAATACCACATGGGTGACCCTGAGCAGTGCTCGATTATGGTGTAATCACTGTCCTGTGTCACTTAGGACTTTAAATAGGGAAAGGGATTAGACATGAGAGGAGGCATAATGAAGTGATGAAATTGGTTAATTTCAACCTTTTGCAGGTTACAAGTTTTGGAAAATATTAAGGAAAGTATGTAGATTGTTTTATATTCGGGTTGTGTGATTAAAAATACCGCATGTGTGTTACGATCAAACAAACGGATTGGCTGTTTCGCGCGAACAGTTGTGATGAAAATACCGGTACAGGAGCGTCAAGAATCCCACTTTTAGGTGATACTTAAAAGGAGGATTACGACTGCAAATTGACCAATCACTCTGAATGCTTGCCGCTAAACACGATCAAGTAAACTCTAGCATGATGCACGGGCTCCAACCCGATCATGCTTGTTATATTCCAGTTTCGGAAGAATGTAAGCGTTCTAAATCTTAACCACGTCTGTAGAAGTGAACTGTTTACAACGTTCTGAGGAAACCAAGGTATCTAGCACTACCAATAGCAGATTTTGAAATTTATTCGTTCTAAGGAAGATCTGGGCTAGTGGGTGTGCCAAGCATCGACAAACCATTTGTTTCGACCCTATTAACTGGATTCATTACTAGTTTGGTTACCTTGGTATCCCCCTTCAGAGACAGGAGACAGCACTGGATTTTTGATGTTTCAAGGACACATTTGTTAACATCCCGATTGATGATTGCATCAAGGTCTCAGTTGAGCTCGATATACATTCGCTGAAACTGGAACTTAACCGCTTGATGTCCTTCTGACTAGCTCGTGAAAGAAAAAGGAAATTTATCCACGAAAGAACTGATTTGATTGCAAGTAAGAGAGAAAAACTCATTGAAAAATATTTAAAAAAAAGGCGGGAGGAACGACTGAACCCTGAGGGACACCTGCGTTAGTTCAGAAGGAGGTAGAAGTACGTCCATCCATCATTGGTCTCATTTACTACTATGGCGTCGATTGTGTTACGCAATTTTCTAATCTTACTAATTTGCTCGCCTTTTGGTTTTCGTCTCAATCACTATGTCCGGAAACACAGCACAGTCTGAAGTCAAGTCGAATAGAACTTCCTCGATGGCGAGAAAAGCACTTACATACATACACAGCTGGCGCGACAACTCGGGATGATCCAAGGCCTAGCTTCTCGCAACCATTCATGACCTACAATTTATTGCTGACTCCGAACGGCGAATTGAGAAGCTGTTTCATGACAGATTATACTCCCGGAAGCTTGTCATTCCCCGACAAGAGGTGGTGCCACGAAAATGTTCGGTGGACATGGTTGGGGCTTGAACCCAAGCCGCTCGCACTGTAGTCCAACGCACTAACCACTGAGCCACGGCGAGAAAAGCACTTAATGTGGCTTATTTGACTTGGAGTGAATATTTCATACTGTAAGTTCATACGACTATTAAGGACTGAAACGAATAAAATTTAGAAACTTCATAGTGAAAAAAAAATATTTTGTGATAGTTCATGTAAGTAATTTTTATTTGCTTCAAAAACTATATTTTTTAAAATTCATTTACAGTTCATGAATATAAAAAAATTATTTGGGTTCCCATTATTTTCGTAGCTTCATTCGGACGTCCTTCATGAGGTTGATGACAGTTACATCCGTTACCTTTTTGGATGCTCTTTTCCATTTGCCACTAAAATCTTTAGGGTCCTTAGCATGCTGCTCACTTTTCTTCAATTTTGTCTTAACCAAGGCCCAATACCTTTCAATGGGACGACACTGTGGGACATTAGGTGGGTTCATGGTTTTTGGAACAAAATCTATGTTTTTAGCCACAAGCAAATTTATCGTCGCTTGAGCATAGTGAGCTGAAGCCAAATCTGGCCAAAATAATGTTGAACCCTCGTGTTTGTTTACAAATGGAATTAACCGTTTTTTAAGGCACTCCTTGATGTAAACTTCCGCGGTGATAGTGCCAGTTGTAACAAACGGTGTGCTTCTGTGTCCACATTGGCAAAGAGCTTGCCAAACAAGATATTTCGATCCGAACTTTTCCAGGCCAATCGATGTTACTGATTGTGGAAGAATCTCTCCTTCAAAAGAATTATAAAACTGATCACCTGGAAGAGTGCTGAAGTCGGCTTTAACGTAGGTTTCATCGTCCAAAAACCAGGCAAGCCTTCTTGCTTCCAATCAAGTCGTACAACTTTCGAGCTCGTGTTTTTATTGTCTTTTTCTGTTTTTCTGTAACTTTTGGAATTTTTTGCTTTTTCTGGGATTTTAGACTAGCCCGTGTTTTGCATTTCTGTACCATTGTTTGGTTGGTACTACATTTCCGAGCAACATCTCTTGATAACATGGCCCGGTTTTTAACGATGACACCCACTATTTTTTTGTTAAAATGTTTGTCATGTGCTCCGTTTTTTCCTCCACTTTTCTGTTTTCGTTTAATAGTCAACGTCTCCAAATATCTTCTTATAACGGAATCTACTGTACTACGTGCTACGTTTAAATTTTTCGCAATAAAATGGCTTGGTCGCGACGGATTTTCGAGCCATTTTTCGATGATCTTTTTACGGCGTTCCTCTTGACTCATCTTTTATAAATATTTAGAACTGAACTTAACCAAAACCAGATATGAACTGAAACTATAGAGCATGAAGGACAATTTAGGAAAAAATTGGTATTTATTTATGTACGCATGGAACGTATAGCCCTTATTGAAATTTACAGATTATATTCGGTTCAGTCCTTAGCTGCTTAAGGTTGTCAGAATGAAGAAGGAACGACTGATAGGTCTTTTGCTCCTTGCTGTTACGTGCCTAATTGTTCCCACTTTGGGAATAAATTTTACTTCAGGACATGGACTGGGAATGTAGTGTGTTACTGGTTGATAGCGCGTGGAGGTCAGATGTTCCTTCTAGTTGATTTATAGAAAACCACACGCTATCTATCGATAATGAAGAACAATGTCTTGCCCGCAGGAGAACTTTAGAAAACACTTGAGATACTTTTATATTTCTGTTGATTCTGCTTTGAAAATACAGGAGGTTAGGTTAGGTAGGGCTGATGAGACTAAATTTCGCAGTTCAGTACAAGTTTTGTTAGCAAGATGTTTACGCAGTGGACATAAAGGTGATGAAACCTAGCAATTTGGCCAGTGCGACGCCAATGTATTCTAAGGAACATGTGCTGTGAACATATTTCGCGGGTCGTCTACAGTGTTTGCTTGGAGACGGGGCATAAAGTTGGCAGAGGATAGGAAGTTGTTGAGACATGTAAATTGCCTAACCGATAGACTAACAGACTTTTTGAATTCCAAATCCTAACTTAAGCCTTAGCTTTACTTCTAAACTTTCTACATCTGACATCTATTTATAGTTTCATCTGTTTTCTTTTCACTTTTAGTTGTCAAGAGTCGTCTAGTTGTGTCTGTAAACCACTGTAGCTCTTAAGCTAATCTCTTAAGCTTCTCATGGAACTTTTAAGACCCTTCAACTCAAAATATTGTTTAAATTTTATAATCCTCTCCTTTTCTGGCTGACAAAGTACTTTTTCAACCAGAAAAGGATTCGTATTCGTCCAGACATTCTAGAGATTTTTTTGTTTTTGTACTCCTGCCATCCTACTTACCTACAATTTAATTAGCCTGTACACAAAGCACACTCGAAAAGAAGTCCGAAAAGAAAAAAAAAATCAGAACACAGCCAAGAGAATGCGGAAAAATGCATAAATGCCAGGGATGTGTATACACACAGTAGGATACAGATCATCCACTAATTGAAATCCTTTTTATGATGCAAATATGCGGACGAAAGGAAAAAAATTGAGTCCGCTCCCTCTAGCCGACTTCAAACGACAGACAACAAATAAAGGATACGGAGAGGGATAAAGAAAAAAAAATAATAATAATTTAAATGTTGTACAACCGAACCGAGAATAAAGATGCATATTGTAATTCATCGCAGACAAAGGAATCCATCGGATACACCGAGAAAATGAACGAGCGCCCGAGTGTTTCGTTATAGTTGCATGTTTTGCATTCCTTTTGCCGTCTCTTGTTGGCTCCTTTTTTTTTTTATTGCGTACACACCATCTCAAGAATTTTAGTCTCTTCTCATGGAACATAAAATAGTTTTCCTTTTTCTATCCTCGCCCCCAAAAGGAAAAAAACCCACACTTGACAGCTGCACTACGCTATAAGGCACGTCGTCATAAGAGGAAAAACAAAAAATAATTCCTCCCCTGTTTGAGTGTAATTGGAAGGTATACTACACACACATAAGTCCTGTGAATGGTATTTAAGTGAAAGGAAATAACAACTGCAAACTATTGCTAGTGCTACACTCTTCGTCTTTGATGATAATGGCCAAGCGATGCGAAGTTGCCTAGTAGTCCAGAAGTCTGAAGTTTTAGTTTTGTAACATCTTTTGCAGTTTATATCTTTATCCTACTCTCACTGTCGGTGGGTTGGGTAGTGGCAGGACATAAAGGAACGCCTGGAAGTGTTTCAGAATTGTCTTTACTCCTACGTTGCCTTTCGTCTAGAATAAGGCCAAGTATCACATAACTTTTCAACTAACAAGTGTGAAACTGAAGTGGAACTTGATTGTGGAGAGAGGTATTCCAGATGACGATGACAGGGAGGTTTTTGAGACCGAATAGTACTATAATGTACAACTCTTTACCACACACATGCTTATGTGGAAGTGGTTAGGTGCGAAGGTATTACTATATGGATGCCCAGATATTCTAAAAATCCTAGATTCTGTTGGAGTGCTACACTGAAAGGTGGATACTCGGTAGAATGGTTTTCTTCTTTTTTTGTCGTTTCATGCTGCTGTAGACAGGTTAAATTGATATTAAAACTGGGACACCGTGAGAGATGAGGCATCTCTTGAAGATTTTGTTTTTAACTTTAATTCTGATAGCCATGAGGTCGTTTTGGGGGTGTGAGTTTCACCAGTAAAGCCTTGCAGCATGATGAGGTGGCCAGTGTTGCATGTGTTTAGACGAAAGCTGTATCAATGCTTGAATCAAAAGTTCTAACTTGCAATCATGCTAAGTAAGTTGTTCCTCTGTCTGTTTTTTTGTGTCTTGATTCACTGTTGATTTGTTTTCAATCGCTGGTACGCTTCCGTAATCGTGATCGTTGCCAACCTTGACTGTAGACCACCTCACACACAATCTGAGCTAGTTAACCTAAATACACACTTCTGCGTTTATCAAATTCTGTCTCCTAGTTAGGATAAAGGATGTGAAACGCCCACACTAGTGGAGCGCTGAACTCTAGGCAGAATCAAGAAAAAGTTCGACTTAGCCAAACAAGTTCTCGGGTGTGGATTCGAAGATTTTCCGGGCCGGAGCATTGGGGTCCATCCGCTCTACCTGACCCAGCCACCTCAATCGTTGGACCTTCACTCTTCTGCCTCAGTCGATGTCGCTGTACAGCACATACAGAAGGGACCGAAAATCACCCGAACAATTTTCTTCTCGAAAAAGCCAAGAGCGACCTCATCCGCTTTTGACAGAGTCCATGCCTCTGCGCCGTAGAGCAAGACTGGGATGATATGATGTCTTATACAGGGTCACTTCAGTCGTTCGAGAGAGGACTCAATTGCCTTCTTAGCCCAAAGGAACAGCGGTTGCCAAGAGTTATTCTCCTATTGATCTTAGCACTGGTGTCGTTGTCTGAATTGATAGCGGAGCCTAGGTAGACAAGTCCTTATCTACCTCAAAGTCTATAATGACGTTCGGTCGGTGTTGGGTGTCCTTTCTTGTTAAAAGCATATGTATATGTACTTCGCATTGCCCTCATTGACTGCGAAACACATCTCCGCCGCCTCCATCTCAATACTCATGCGGCTTTCTTCCTATTATGTCAATATTGTCGGCGTATCTGAGTAATTGGACGGACTTTTGAAAGATTGTGCCTCTGGTGTTGGCGCATGAGTTTTGCACAACTCTTTTAAAAAAGATGTTCAAGAAGTCGCATGACAGCGCGTCGCCTTGACTAAATCCTTTTTTGACATCAAAGGTCTCGGTGCGGTCTTTACCTACCTTAATGGAGCAGCGTGCATTCTTCATCATCATCCTGCACAAATGGACGAGTTTGGCAGGGATGCCAAAACTAGACATTGTTCTGTATAGCTCGTCTCTATAGATGTTGTCATACTTGGCCTTAAAATCGATGAAAAGGTGGTGGATATCGGTTTAAAGTTCCTGGATTCTCTCCAAGATCTGCCGCAGTGTGAATATTTGGTCGGTTCAGACGTGCAATGTCGCGCTGAATTTCTATAGGAAAGAAATCAGAAGATCTCAACGTAGGTCTTGGTAAAGTTTCTACGAGAAAATGTTCCTTTCTAAAACATAGCCCATACCGAGAATTCTAATGCACCCAAATGAAACTTGAGAGGACTCGGACGAAAAATTTTTGGGTCTGCTAATGAACACTCACTTCCCAGGCTTTACGCCGGTCACTGAAGGCGTTACCACAGTTTTCAACTTATCTGATCATTAAAACAATGTAGAGTGGGGAGTTTGCAGTTTCAAACCATATAAAGCACGCGACATTTTTTACCTACAATTTATTGCCGACTCCGAACGCCGAAGTGAGAAGCTCTTTCATGACAGATTATACCCCCGGCGGCTTGCCATTCCCCGACGAGAGGTGGTGCCGTGAACATTTTTCGGGATTCCTGGCTGGGGCTTAAACCCACGCCGCTCGGTCAGCAGTCCAACCCACTAACCACTAAGCCACGGCGACCACATTGCGAGATGATAAATTCGCTCGGTTGACCTATGAGCCTATCTAGCCTTAGGTTTAACACCCAGCGGCCAGCGCCTTGCAGAGTAGATAATCAACGCCTCTGATGATAGCAGCTCAGCTAGTAGGAACGCGCACCGAGGTACACCTCATTCACTCAAGTAAGTGTGTTTTCTCCTCTTCTGTGGAATCTAGTTCTTAACGAACTACTTCTGGAATTAGAGGATACGGAAGGGACCGTGTTTGCATACGTGGATTATGTTGTGTCAGGTAGGTTCTCTCAGACACCGTCTCGTATACTCCAAGCTGGCTTCTTGGACGAAAAGCGGGGGACTTTATTTTTTTCCTTTCCTTTCCTCAAACTCGCAAGCAGTGCCAAATATCTGGGACAGAAGTCAGTAGCTATGGGTCATTGGTTAATGCGATTGACTTCTGTGCTAGTTGCGTAGGTTCAAACCCCAGCCATATTTTCCAAACATTTTTCGCGGAAAAACCGCTTGTCGAGGAATAGAGAACCCCCAATAATAATTTTTCATGAGAAAGGTGATCCTTTTTCTCTTCCTTTGGCTCTTAGACAGGAGCCCACCGAGGCGCGTGGAACTCGCTTCTGGAGCTCGTTCAGGTCAAACAATCAGCAACACCAGTACGATCAGCTGCCTGGCTATGATGAAAGAGATTAAGCGTACCGGGTAAAACCTTTCCGCCACTTTCTCCTTTCTTCCAGTTCATCCTCACGAACGAATGAGAGAGTGAACTGCAGGACTCTACAGATACGAGCGTACCCGGACCTCTATCATCGCCTGAAGAGACGAAGCCAAAGTGTATGTTGGTAAAGGCCCCCAGAATCCGTGCCTCGACCGTGGTCGAAAAGACCACGGGTGGATTTGCGCTTTCCAACATACTTATAGACTCATTTAACGTCACAGTCAAGACGTGGATTTTAGCCGCCTCTTACGTAGGTCCTTGGTATTGCGTCGAACATCACTTCAGTATAAAACGTAATACGAAAATAGGCGTCGAATTTAGTGTTCAGCACGATATAAATTTGTATTCTTCTGTTAAACTTTTCGTAACAGCCTTGAACGTTCAATCGAATCACCCCGACTAACAAACCTTTCAAGCTTTTCTCTCCTGTCTGAAGTAACATTCATCAGATTTTGTAATGCTGTCTATCCTGTCCATCCATTAAATTATCGACAACTACCCTTACAACTGCTGCTATCAAAACCCCTCCACTTACTTAATCCTTTCAAATAAATTATACAAACGATTTGCATGTCCGTCCCTCTTCAAGGCAATAAAAAAAAAAACAACCCTATTCCCCCTCTTCACCAAGTTGGACAGAAAAAATCATAAAAACTCCATCTCACTCTTAAATCCTGAATGAAAATAAACCACCAGGCTCTCCTACGTTTTTCTGTGTGGCGCAGAAAAGGACGAATCGTACACACAACACTCCGCACACAAGTAAATAAATTTTACACTTTCAAACAACACCGAAAAAAAGGACAAGCACAAGTGGATACTAAAAAAAACACGAAAAGGAAATAATAAAAATCCCCTTTGGGAGTAAATTTACAAAAGTTCTCGCCATTTTTTCTTGCTCCCTTTTTCTATTTTTACTATCCTCCTGCATCCTTAATGGTAGTTGTTACTATTTTTCTTCGTTTTTTTTTTCTCAACCACCACCATTCGCGAGACTTTTCAACACCACTGTGATGGTTGGCATCTCTCTCGTGCAGTTTCTTTCCCAATATTCAACAAGAATAATTTTCTTTTGGCTTGTGGAAGCTTCTGAGTGAAGATATGAAATTGGAAAAAAAAGGACACGTCACCTCAGAGTGGGTGTATATGTGTGTGTGTGTTAGATGGGGAGGATGGTTTAGAGATTCAAAATTAAGTTAAGAGGTAAAAGGGAAATGTCGGATGCTATGCAATATCCTTGTGTGTTGCCTACCAACATACACTTTCTTGTATCCTTTTGGATTAGGAAAATGGAAGTAACTAACGGTAGAAGGAAAAGAATCTTTATCTTTTTAGGTCTTTTTTTTTTTTCGGGCTCTTTAGAATCTCGGTGTGTCTATATGAATCCGGCACCTTCCCCACTCTCCCCGTCTCAGCCCTCTTTATTGAATTAAAAAAATTCAACGTCGGAACGAAGAAAAAAAAAGCGGATGTAAAGAAAAGTCCCTTGGGGGAGAGTTTTGTGTTAACATCCTCCCTGTCAAGGAGAGGAAATAACGATCCGCGGTAAACGATACGACTTTTTGGGTGGAAACGCCTTTTCCTCATCGCCACCGCCAAGGGAAACATCTCATCCTCGTTCTGGTATATCTTACCTTTCCATCTTCTCCATCCACACTTTTATCACATTCAATATTCATAGAAAAAAAAAGAAGAAGAGAAACGGGAAAGAAGCAAAACGGGAAAGAAGCAAAACGATGAAAAGAGCGTTGGGCGCAAAAAAAGGCCAACAAAAGAAGATCCTGACAGTCAGCCGCCCCCCCGTCGCACAGAACAACGCCAAGAAGATGCAGACTATGTAGTGTAGTCGAAGAAAATGAAGGAAAAAACGATGACAGGACATAAAGAAACTTTGGTCTGGTGTGGAAACGCCAACAGATGACGTTTTTATTTATCCCATCGTTTGCTGATGGTAAGGCAGGGTGGTGGTTTTACTTTATTTCTGTTCTTGATGGTGAACTGGAGGAGAGATAGAAGTGAGGTGAGACCGGTTTGGATGGATGTGATATTCCTCCAAATGAAATTGTTGAATTCTAATGGCATGAACATAGCAGCTCAGCGGAAAGGACGAATGTAGAATTTAATATGTACGAAAGGGGAGGAGGACAACGCACGTGCATTGACACTAAACCCGGGCTACTTTCCACAACCTGAAATTGTCGTGTCATCTACACAACATTTAAGGTTAGGTTCTTGCGTGAAAGGTGTCAAAGAATTGTGTATATTTTTTCTTGCTAATGAAAAATGACAGGACGATAATGATAGACAGACAGATGTGGACGGAATAATATGATTTATGTGGTCAGATATGTTTCACACGCAGTTCTATTATAGTTTGAGAAGTTCTGAACACATCTAATATGTAAAAATGGCTCAGGAATAATTCACAAGCTGGCTTCAAACTGAGGCATCCTTATCCTGAAAGGTTATAAGCTGATCAGTGTTCTTCCAGAGATACTGGCTCCTGTTGCAATACACGGTGTTAGTTCTGAGAAACTGCCACGAGGTTTCCTTAAAAGTGAATCAAGAGCCACGAACTGAATCGAATGTGAGCCGCCGATGTCAATAAAGTTTTCGACAAAATTCCTTACTAAGTGTGAACCGAATTTAGAAATTGGCTTTCCGGATTCTTTCTTCTTCTTCATTCTTCGATCCCATAACAGCATCGCAGAGAATTCAACCATTTTAGACCAATAATCTATGCCTTGACGTTAAAGCGCATGGATCAGAGTAACTGATTTTTCGTATTCTTGACGAAACGCAGAAATTGAACCCTAAGAACGCAGTCTTATCCTCGCTAGAGCAGAACTCTGACAGAGAAAGTGCTGCGTCTTGTCATTGCTTTTGAGACAAGTCGGACACGTTGGGGCTACTCAATGATTTCCATGTTGACCATGTCCATGTTGAGCATAATTCTGCAATTTTTTTTCCAAGTTGAGAAGGAACCATAGGAGAGTGGATCTGTTACAAAATTTTTATAGAACTAAGTCCAGTGATAGGTTTGAATAAACGCCGAGAACTCTTTCGCTAATTCGTCTGAAATTTAGTTGCGAATTGTCAATTTAGGTAGCCCGTTAGGGTCTTTAAAGTCTTCCTTGTTCATGAACGGTTTCGCTTGTCTCAGACGCCTTTGGTTTGCGCAATTTTCAGCGAACCTGTCAGCTTTACATTTTGTTATATTGGTGTGGGCAGTACTGGGTGGCACTTCAAAATGAAGTTCAATGCCAACAAGTGGACGCCAAGCCCTCGTTCTCGCTAGTCAATATGCTCGTTCATTACCATGCAACACAGGTTTATTTGACTCCTCATTCCATGATAACAGATAGAGAGCTGAAAACAATCTACATAACTTGTACTTGTTAGTCTTTAACGAATTTGTTTAAAAATAAAACTTAAACTTTTGACACGTTGAATGATGGGAATTTTGCAACAGAATTTGCGACAGGACGTGGTATTAAATTTTCGTCATTCTAAAGATCGTTCTTCTTCATTCCTCCTTCTTTTTTTCTGCTTTTTAGCTAAACAAAGTCCTTCTCTCGATTTTGTGATTAATTTCCAAAGCTGCACTTTGTGTGGGTCCACTGTTTTTAAAGTGAAAAATGTATTTAAAGCAATGAAAGAGGTGATATCCCACAAGAAACACATTTCGGATCACTTCTGTTTGAGGCATGAAGCTCTAAGCACTTGTCTTTTCTACTCAGGACCAACAATCCAAAGGAAAGCTACAGTAGCCCTTTTCTCTTACAAAAAAGGTCATCGAAAATAAATGGGGTCTGCAACCCCGCATAACACATTGGCTCTATATTTCGGCAATAAGACCGATACTTACGTACGGGGTGATGGTGTGGTGATTTCCAGGCGGAAATCATAGCGATCAGAGAAGTCTTATCTTGGCTGAAGACAAACGTGATATCAGCCACGGATATTCGCATGTTTTCGGACAGTCAAGGGGCACTGAAGTCCTTGGAATCAGTCGCTTCAAATTCACTAATAGCCCTAGACTGCCGATTGTCTCTTATAGAGATGGCGGAGTAGTTTAATACTCACCTTTGCTGGGTCCCAGAACACAGTTACACTCCAGGCTGATGAACTCGCCAGATATGGAACAACATTACCTATTGGGTCTGATAAGGACACCTTAGCTATACCAATCGCTGCTTGTGAACTTAAACTAAACCTAGATGCTATCGAAAGAACAAATCTTAGGTGGACAAGTGGTACAAAATGTCTAGCGACAAAGCAGATTGGGTCATAGCTGGACCTGAAACGCTCTAAGTATTTGATTTCTCTTGATAGACCGCATATTAGCACTATAGTAGGTGTCATTACTAGACACTGTCTTATAGGCAAGCATGCAACAAGGCTTGGCGTCTACACAAACGACTTCTGCAGAAGGAGGAGGAGATTCTTCATCTTCTTTGCACCTATCCAGCTCTCTCCCACAAAAGAAAACTTAGGAGCCTTCTTCTACATATGTATACCAACTTAGGTGACCTGATAAACATCGATGTTAGTAACCTCCTACGCTTCATAAGAAGCTCCAATTGGATCAATGTATAGGCAGGAAATTTTTCCGAAATCCTTGTGGTATCACAACAGAGCCCTTTTATGTTTCTAAGTGTGTTGACTTTAGCTGGCAGCCACTTTAACCTAACCAAACCTACTCAAGGTCTTAAACTAAATACACCTCAACAATTTTCATAAATCCACCTTTTCAAAAAAATAAAAAGAATCACATTACAGACCACTTCTGGTTAACCAAATTCCCATTACATTGAAACAAATATAACACATGCCACACATAAATATGTTGGAAACAAATCAAGTGCATTGTTAATGTGAAAAAGTCAACCGGTCGTCCCTTTTTAAGCGAATTACCACCATTCCACTGAAATTCCTTTCAACCTAATAATATACGCACACACTTGTCGAGTGTGTATCCATTTAAATAAGTTAAACTCACAACCGCAAAACATTTATTATTATTACCTACCCACCTGACCCTCCCACTTCTACCCTAATAACATAGTGTAGCTACACCGTACAACATTGTATGTATACATTAAGTAATAAGTTAACGATCAGGAAATTCAACCACCTGGCCAGTGTTGGTGAATAAATTAAATAAATATTTCACAATTCAATCAGAATGAATATAAATGGACACCAATTATGGTCAAACACATCTCCATCATCGTCGATGGTTACGACGATGACTGAACTGTTTGCAAATGTCAATATAAATTGTAAGTGTGTGTGTGTGTGGTTTTTGAAAGGACACCAGCGAGTGTGTGAATGTCATCATTATCCCCAGCTAGTGCCTCTTGTGAAATCATGGGGTGGAAACTGCTCTAAAAACACACACACACAACATTTCACATCGGCCTTATGGTAGACTGTGGGAAAAAATTATACACAGCCACACATAAATATGTGCATATGTATGTCCTACAAAATGCCTAACCACCAATATCTGTAGCACAAGCTCTAACCGAGCGACCAAAGCCAAAGTTGACATATGAGTCCAGGACAAATGGGATATTTGGAAAATGATTACATGAATTATTATCGTAGAATATTGACAAGCTGGGTAATTATTTATACACATTTTTTTGTTCTGAAATTGGTTTAGGAAAGGGGGTGCAGAGACGGCTGGCAATACAGGGTGACATACGAGTTTTGAAAATTAATAAATATTTTCACGTATTGTGTCCACTTCGATTGGGTGTTTCCTCAAAGAGGTCTTCATTGTCTTCGGTTTAAGTAAGAGACTTCTAGATCGATGTTGACGGATCAGTCTGTTTTATCACAGATATTATAGTTTACATAGATATCCCTCGATTGGAACTTCTACATCCCAGTTCCAACCTTCTGTTCGAGCTTAAGCAGTCGAACCTTAATTCGTTGCGGTCGTCTGCTGTGTCTGCTCTATGATGCAACCTTTACTAAATAAATAAACAAATAGCTGGCGTGACAGCTCGGGATGAGCCAAAGCCTTACTTCTCGCAACCATTCATGTTATGCTTTTTACATTTTTCCCACAAATACAAGGGACCTACTATTTATTGCAGACTCCGAACGGCGAATTGAGAAGCTTTTTCATGGCAGATTATATTCCCGGAGGCTTGTCATTCCCTAACGAGAGGTGGTGTGGCGAAAAATATTCGGTGGATATGGCTGGGACTTGAACCCACTCCGCCCCGCTCGGTCAGTGTCGGTTCGTGTCCATCCGCTCTACATGACTCAGCCACCTCAGTCGTTGGACCTTCAATCTTCTGGCTAAGTCAATGTACAGCCCGTACAGTTCGTAGTTGTGTCTCCTCCTGTCTGTTTTTGATATCAAAGGTCTCGGTGCAGTCTTTACCGACCTTGATGGAGTCGCGTACATTCTCCATCGTCATCCTGCACAACGGACGAGTTCGTCAGGGATGCCAAAACTAGACATGACTCTGTATAGCTCGTCTCTATACATGCTGTCATAGGCGACCTTAAAATCGAAAATAAGGCGGTGGGTATGAATTTGAAGTTCCTAGGTTTGCTCCAATATCTGCCGCACTGTGAATATTTGGTCGATGGTGGACTTTCCTGGACTGAAGCCACACTGATATGGCCCAAACAGGTATCTATGGTTCTAGTCTCCTAATAAAAGGCACGTTCTTTTGAAAACCTCGGCTAGCCTTGATTGTCTTTTTATAGCTTTCCTTCTGCCCAACCGGACTTAAAAAACTGTCACTAAATCTCCAACTGTCTGAACCCTTACAGTCTATATGTGCTGGTACTGTTAGTTGCTAAATAGCCCACATGAATCCTACATCATATTGATGGTAACACTTAAAGAAATGGTGGAGTACACACTTGAAGAAATTTATTCACCCTGTCTTTGACCGTGAGTTCTCTTTTTTCACCCGTGCGTTTTTAAATATCGCAAGAGACAAGGCAGACGAGTAGTAAAGCGAATTGCATCCGCATAGAAAAAATAAAAACCTCCACCAACTCAATTCAGCTCACTGGGCTGACAAAACGAATTCACTCAGCAGATCCAACAACTCAGAGAGTGTTGCGGAATCGCTTGCAGTGGGATTTGTGTACACACACAGTTTGAATTTTTATGGATATGTACACTTACACAGGCAAAAAACTCACGCTTGCGGAATTGAGCCCATGTGACTATGCGATCTTATTTTAATGGGACTTACTTCAATGCCGAAAATCTGCAACTTTCAGTCGAAAATTCGCCAAGTAAACCGCTGAATCACTTAGCATGATGCAACCATGAGTGCACTCACCAATAGTCAAGCAGTACTTGACTCACTCATAAGCCGTCGAAGACTATTTCAATGCTGTCCAAGTGAACTAAAATCAAATTTTGGTCGGCGGCGCGACGCAGGCATTGAATGTAATGAAATCAATTACCTCTTGAGGCTGCTACTGAAGCAGTAGACAACTTTTTATCAAGATAACAAGTGAGATGTTATCCTTATCGAAATCCCTCCGTACCACCTTAGTTCGACAAAAAGTTCGGAGTTCCATGCGTCTAATATGTATCACGAGAATCTTATTCACCGGACCGGACGGATACTTTATGTAACAAACACACTCCAAGTCTAATCCAGTTTTATTTTCCTGGCTCTATTCTCTTTTGGCTGATCGATTTGAAAAAGTGTTTTTCTCGAATCATTGCATCTCGGAACGGTCGTACGGCCTACACGGATTTAAAGAGAACCAACTTACCTTCGTGCAGTTCACCTTTTTTTTTTTTAATGTTGTTTTGGAACACCCTTCGTTCAGCAGAAAGGAAGTCTGACGAATTTACTGGTCGAGAGGCAAATTCACAGTAATTTTAACGACCGTGCAAATTTTTTGATAAAAAACACGTCTCCAGACAAAGCATTCTAATTAGAATCGAGGAAAGAAAACGATTCCACTTCTCTTCTCTCAATGCCTGTCCTCATGTCTCCACGATTGTCTGAGAAAGACTTTTACTGAGAGTGGAGTTCGATATGCTGCAGGTAGCTTAACCTTAAACTGGAAGTTGCCGGATATACAGAGTTATCATACTAACGACTAAGACTCTTTTAGCCGGGTATCCATCGGGGTATGCTCTACCACGTTGGATAAGGGATTTTAAAAGGAGTTTATTCCCCTCGTTGCTCATTTTAAACGATGGCTATATCTTCGTCGCTAACCCAGACAGCTCGAGGTACTGAAGGGACATAAAGTCCATCAATTAACTCTAGACTACGTGGCCAAAATAAACACATCAACCGACGGCCACTTGGAAACAGTGAGTCTTCTTGAAGCGATTGCACGTCCACAGGGTCGTATACAGACTTTGACCTAAAAGTTTGCACCTTCCTCAGGACTGAGTAGGAAGCGATGATGATTGTTAAGTTCTATAAACGACCCCAAGAAAGTGTCAGACCGCCACTGTAGCTTCGCAAACTCATTTTCTGTCATCTAACCTAAAATAAGCTTACTGAGCAGTCGAGTATTCTGACCACTGAGCTACGGTATCCACGCAACTAGAACAAGATGCTAAAGAGACCTATGAACTAACATCGGTGAATACTTTCAAGGATTATAAACCCTGGTGTATGACAAAGAGGTCTGAGTTTTAAAAGATATTCTTAAACGAATCCGACTATACCGTGATGTCAATAAAAGTTGTGTTTTCACAAGTGAAGTAGAGTTGAGCCCGAACTCATTTATCAGATTCGGTTTTAAGGTCGACTTCTTCGACCATACAAATCGGCAAATCAAAGCCTTCTATCCTGATTTGGAAATCGACTCCTCCGACTATTTGTACGAGCGGTATATCGAAGGTCATGTTTCTCTTTCTCTTCAGGCGCTTTTTTACAAGCATCTCTACTAACTTGACTGAAACTCTCATCGAGATTTGACAAAGCCAATCGTCCTTTTCAAATATTTACCATTTGCTTCGGAAACTTTTCTAACAAATTCTATTTCATTTTGAGAACCACCCTGTTTGAGGGTGTCGAAGTTTATGTATACGATGTGGTCAAGTTTGCTAACCTGTAACTAAGCGTCCGATATTTGTGTGTCACCACAGGGACTGTAGTCGTCCCACCTCTCTACACAGGACACGACAACAAATATGGGTAGAGAATACGCTTAGATTGTATACACAAGGGACTTATGGCTGCCGGACCGAGCATGGGTAGACGAAGGAAGGTTGTGTCCCGAGTCGAGGACTAACATCACTAATGACAAATTATAAATAATTATTATGTGGTCGTTATGCTTGTGAATTTAGTTTCGGCCCTCGGCCCTCTCTTGAATGTGGAAGTGTTTGCCTGGGAATTGGATGGAGAATAGACCACCGTATATTGTCGTTGCGGTTCAGAAGGTTAAGTATAAAATTAATCGGGGTAAATATTATACGTTTGACCATTGACTTTTTTCCAATTGCCAATGAAATATGCATTAGGAATCGAGGAATCGAAACATATGTGTCCCTTTTTGGGCGACATGGGCGATATCACAGGAGGAGATATAGAATTAGTTTTGAGCATTGCCTGGGATATTGATTTGAGGTTAATCGTACAATTAATTATTATTTATTTTGTGGGTGTTTTTCGTTTGATGAAATAGTTATTAACTTTGAGTTGTAGTTTAGAAGAAAGAGGTCATCGTGTTTGTGACATTTGTCGAGAATATCAAAGTGATGGTTTGTGGTCCTAAAAAATAGGATTTATTGGTTTTTACGTTGAATGGATGATTGAGGTTCTCATCGGATTTTGAATACCACTTGACAATAAGTCTGTTTCACTCATTTTGATTCAAAAGGTCTCTGAATCTTCCGAACGCATTGTTTCTTTACATTGCTTTTTTACTAGTAATTTTTTTTAAAAGTGTTGGTACTGTGACTTGAAAGATGTTTTACACCACAAAGCCAGTTATACGGTAGGACAGGTTTGGCCGGCCTAATAAAAGTGAGAATATCCGCAACGGAGGAGTTTTTTTAGTCTGTAGAAGCAAGAATATCCTTACAAAAGACTTGCAACCTAGGTTTGCCTAGAGTCATCAACTACCTATGTGAGTTTGTGTACCAACATTGTGTGGTTAACCCATCTAACTCTGAATTTATAATTTCTCTTCGAGACACATGTAAGCTTAGGGAGTAAACAGCGGAATGCCAGTAGCCCAAGTATCACTTTTTGGGATCTTATTCTCAAACAAGCTCTCCAAAACAGAGTGAGAATGGATTTAAAAGCGAAAAATTACCTCCAATTAAGGGAAAGGCGGTCCTACTACGTAATGGAGTTACGATCTATTTGATAAAGCCCCAAACAGAAACCTGTAGGGATAACTAGAGAATGCCTATGCAGTGGACACAAATAATTGTTTGATGGTGATAATGAAGGGCAACCATCATTGCCATTTGTAGACATTAAAGGTTATTCAAAAGAGGCTTTCTTCTAAACTTGCTGTGGTGTCCAGCCGCCATGGCTCGGTGGTCGGTAGGTTGGATTGCTGTGCGATCTGCGTAAGTCCGACCCCAGTAAAATAACGGCACTACCTCTCGTCGTAGAATGACAAATCTCCCAGTTATAATTTGTCATCGAAAGGCTTCTCAATTCGCCGTTCGGAGTCGACCATAAAATCCGTAGGTCTTTTCCATTCGTGCGAAGGAAAAATGTAACACACTCAACATGAATGGTTACGAGGCTGTCGCGTCAGCTATTTATTTTACTTGAGAAGGCCTGGGAGTATGCCAAACCTATCTAAAGCTGTTTTGTGGATTTAGAGAAAGCATATGATCGGGTCCTTCGAGGTAAACTCTGGAGTGTATTGCAGGAGTATGGTATTGGCGGCTCTCTTCTGAGGGTCATTCAATCTCTATACATAAACTGTAAGATCTGTGTTCAGGTGAACGGCGTTAAATCAACACCTTTCGCGGTGGGCATTAGACTTTGCCAAGTTCCATGGATTGGATGTTACAGCGCAGCCGTGGCGAGGTACGGTTCGAATTGGGAGACTTAAGAATAAGCCATCTGTTTTTCGTCCCTGATGACTTGGTCATCCTTACGTCCACCCAGGCCGAACTTCAGGGCGCACTAGATAGATTCGTCGCCGTCTGTGTTGAAGTTGGGATAAAGGTAAACTTGAATAAATCAGAGGTAATGGTAATTTCCCGAACCCCTGATCAATGTACTCTGCTTGTTAGTGGAGTCCCATTGAAATAGGTGGAGAAGTTTAAGTTTGTTATCAAGAGGGCTGAACTTGGCATTGGAGTTAAGCTATCAGTCCTCAATTCAGTGTTTGTTGCCGAAATGAGATTTCTTCGTTGTATTGCTGTAGTAACTCGACGAGATCGAGTTAGGAACGTTAGAATACGCGAGACACTCAATGTCGAGCAGCTACATACCTCTTCGAACACAGAGGTCCATACTTCGATGGTTTGGACACGTTAAACGCATGTCTCCAACTCGGCTTCCAAGACGTGCCATGGAATCCGTGCCATCAGGTAGGCGTCCCCTGGGTAGGCCTAAGATGAGATGATTAATCCAATTCGGAAATCTCACCTCTACCCGTATGGGGATAGTCCCTGATGATTAAGAGTCGATGGCGGAAGATCGGAAGATGTGGAGGGTCCACTTAAAAATCCTAACCCCGCGACTCTCATAGTGGATAAGAGGGTAATTGAAAATGAATGAATGAATGAATGTTGAGTCATCGAAGATCATCCGTGATTCACTAGTTGATGCGTTTGTCCGCCGAGTGAACATCTTTCGCGGAACCACCTTTCGGCAGGGTAGGCAGAAAGCTATTTTGTCTGCATTCAACGGATCCTTTTGGAAAGGCTAGTAGTCCATGCCGATACTAAAAGCATTTAATTTAAAGAACAACACCGTTTTGATTATCTGTTTTATTTATTGGTTATCTGACTTTATCATACCCTGGCAACAGAAGAACCTTTAAGCCGATTAAAGACGCCGGCCGCAAGCTTATAGGCTCGAAGTATCACTTAAACTATAAAATGTTCTCCAAAAACACTATCTACGGTGTATTTGAAGGAAAAAGTTAATTGTGGACTCCCACTTCAACCAACAAGCTTCTCCGCTGACGCTCAAGTAATCACACAGGCTACAGCGTGTGGTCCTTCAAAACGCGATATATTGATTTTCTGAATTGGAACGTCGACATTCTGACTGAAGTAGCCACTGACTGAAAGAATTTCAGACTCCGGAGATCTAACACCCAGTCAGTGACCACCGGCTTGTTGTCACCTAAAAACAAAAAGCCAGACAACCATGTCGAACAATTTCATTCTATTGGTGATCTCTGACTTTTTTTTCCAACTCAAAACCATGACCTATGCCCGGGTGGACTTTTACAAATATTTATATCCACACCCACGAGGAGACTCCTTAATTTGTACGTAGAAAAGAATGCAGCCTGGAAGAAAAAATAAAAATTCCTTGCATTCTATCTCGAAATTTTTCACATTTCGAACATCAATGTGTGCCGGGAATGCACGTATTTTTGCAGTTCACTTGGAATTCCATCGCTTGATGTTTCCCTTTTTTTCCTGACTCTCTCTCCCTCTGTATACCTCTGAGCATAAGTAAAGAAAAATCTTTACACTTCCGTTGGGGGGGTAATAAAAGCTAACAGCGCATTGCAGCGGTAAAGAGAGGAAAAAAATGCATTCCACGTTACAAGGATATGATAACCCACCACCAACCGACAGGAGTAGAGTAGCAGCAGGTTGTCGGTGTATCCTTTTTCTACTGTTTGCCCCTGTAGGGCAAACATTTGGAATGCGCTGATAGGGTATGAAACGATGCCACAAATTTTACTCGCAAGCAAATATCGTGATGGCAGGTTGTGTTGTGTACCAAACAGGGCAGAGGAGGCTTCGAACTATTTTGTCCTGAATTTTAATTAATTTTTTTTTTTTTTATGTTTTTCTCTGTTCTGCTTCTTTTTTTTTTTTTTTTTTTTGTTCACTTGCATCGCCATTGTGAGGATGAATATGTGGGTACGTCGTTTTCTTCGGTTCAGTGGGCTGCAGTTAACAATTTCAAAAACGGGAAGAGGGCCAAAGTGCGTGATCATCTCTTACAATCGCTTGGTTCTCGTTCTTGTTTGGTTTGAGGGTAGTTGTGGTAGGCATTGGTAATAACCACACCCATAGCTTGCGAAATTATTTCGAAGCCAATTTTGGAATTTACTTCGAGTATTTTCCACTCCAGGATTTTAATTTAATAACAGATACCCACCAGCACACTGATCATCATTATCATCAATAGGCCATTAGCAGAGTGAGAATATTCATATGTTCCCGTTGTCCGGCCGAGAAATTTCCAAAATTTCGTAGGCACCACCAAAAGCCACCATCCAGAGTGACAACACTGGATACCTTGCCCCTTCTTGGTGCTACTTTCCGAGCACCAAATATCCGGGAAATATGTACACACATGTGCGTATGTTTTACCGCACCATCACCAAGTGCATGTATCTGTACAGGATTTCCAAATGTAATATCGAATAACGAGGTGGTTGAAGTGGCAACACCACCCCTCGCTCCTAGCCACCATTGAAATTTGACATCCTGCGGTTTAGGGTTCCTGCAAAACGTTTCTCACTTTATACCACGACAAGCAGCAGAAGGAGCGATAGAGATGGATGGTTATTATTTCATCCGGGTGTATTGCATGCGTTTAACCCACATACATACATGCAAGAGACCCATCTATTGCACATTAGATGCAGTAGAAGTTGAAAAACTACCAGTATCCACCCTCGCATTCTGTATATCCTTTTGCGGGGGCGAGTAATAATCCAATAGTTAGACGAGAACGGGTTAGTGCCCGAGTGGGTGTTTGTCCTTGCATACGCACTTATCTCTCTCAACCCCGGGGGGAAAAATGGGGAAAGTATCGACCAAAAATCAAAGCTTCTACACGCATCGATCCGGGATTATCACGAAAATCTTTCTGAAAAAAACAAAAAAAGAAAACCCAAAACCACTTCCGCTTCCCTTTCTTTTGAATCTACTGCAAGCTAGAGATAGAAGTAGTAGTTGTTGTCCTGCCAACGCGCACACCAGTACTCATGTACGGGAAAAAGGAAAAAAAAAATGTATCTAGTCCTAGATTCGAGGTACAAATATCGAGAGGAACTATTGACGATGATAGTGTGGTGGACTACAGTCATTTCTGTAAACGAATAGGCGGCGCCCCCTATTGCATGTGTACACAAGAATTGTACAAAAACAGTTGTATCCTTTTCGTTTCCCTCTCCAACTTCCACTCAAATATGCAAAGTTAAGGATAAAGGATAAGCTCTCGCTCACCCTCTACTATTCCATCCATCTGGTCCTCCGTCATCTCCGTCCAGCGGGAGCCGTACTCCATCGTTGTACCCCTACTATAGGGGTGCTTGACTGGGTTTTGTTTACTGAAAAACTGAAAGCTGGGAGAGAGAATTTTAGAAACTCAATGCTGTTGTTCTAGTGTGCCCCGCTTTGCCAAAGTCTTTTGTGTTTGCGCCACTTGTCTAGTATACATATACAATTTTCTACCTCTCGCTCTCTGTCTCTTTTTATCGCTCTGGGGTAGCCGGGCTGTCCTGGAAAACCTCTTTGTATAGGAGATTTATACAGTTGGAGTGGTACTAGCAACGGGGGTACTACAAGTGGTATTTTCAAATAAATGATATTTGCTGAGGAGGACTAGTGAAACACAGTGTGTACCCAAGTGGGAAATGGTGGCGCTGTGTGGTGGGTTTTGGTGGTGGAGTACCAGAACGAGAAGGACTAGTGCCCCTATGTTGATATTTCTCTAGTTGTTTCTACTACTTCTGGGCTTTGCATGTAATGGAAAATGCAGATTTTATTTACTCTTGCATGGATCGAATTGTACTGGTTCTGGGCTGGGGCGGATGAAAAAGGGATACATAGTTGTGTAGATCCGGGTGAAGGTGAGACGGTAACTTCGATTGAGAGATGCGTTGCAACAATTTGATTTTCAAATTCCCTGGAATCGGATTGTAAACGAAAAGTTTTATTTGCAAACTTTTCTTTTTATTCCGAACATAAGGAGTGTTGAGGAGAGTTGAGGAATGTTGGGGCGATGTAATCGAAAATATTTCGAAAGAAAAACTCGCACCTACGTATGTGAGTTTCTGGATTGAAAACAATTTGGACAAAGGAAGCATTGCTGGAATAGCTGCAGTCTTGTTAGTAATTTGATTGAACGGTACTTTGAAGAAAGCGCACAAATGCACAAAGTTTTTGGCCATGTACCATCCTACTCCGACAGCCATTTGTTTTTTATCTGCCGGTGAGACATCAGTTAGCGTAGGATTTTACAGACATAGAATCCCACTTAAAGAACTGGATACATGAATCAGTTTGTCAAACACATCAACTACATATGAATTTGTTCGCACCCAACCGAAGGGTTCACCGCGTTGTCGTTTTGGGAATATATACATAAATATGCACATATGTACATAGATTCAACTGTTTTTCGAACCGCGAAGTGCTGATGTTGATTCGTTCTACATGCCTTAGCAATCTTGTTCAGCCGTCAACTAA
Organism: Matsumyia berberina; assembly: GCA_917880715.2. Classification (NCBI taxonomy): domain Eukaryota; kingdom Metazoa; phylum Arthropoda; class Insecta; order Diptera; family Syrphidae; genus Matsumyia; species Matsumyia berberina. Next base: position 62,818,774 of record OU862871.1, read on the forward strand.
GGTTCCTTTTTAATTGTACGAACCACCTGAGGTAGGTTCCTTCAAAAGCTTTCGAAACCGGAGTGCTGATGTCCATTAGCTCTAGATCGCGGTATTATCGATAGTCAGTCTTCCATCAAGGCAATGATTGCTTAAGTAATCAGTTTCAAACCCTTAAAAACTAGTTGAATATCCCAAGTTAATAAAACTACCTGTTGTCGACTTAGAGTAGGGCGAATGAGGTAGCTGTTGAAAATGAGCTTTTGTTGGGCTGAGAACGCACAGTTCAGTACTCACGTTCAAAGTAAACTAGATTCAATGCTTGAATCTATTGAATCCGAATCGAGGCCGATGTACATTGATGTTCAAGTTGTACAGACTTTATACACAACGAAACCACCAAGCAGAGAGTGTTCGAATCCTTATGAGAATCCTCAGAATCCACTCGGTTTTTATTTCAAATTAATATCTACACAATCAACATTAATTGGAAGAATATAACTAGAGCTGAAACACCTGACCTACTGATTGACAAACGATCAGTTTCCATCATCAACTAATAAACAACTAAATATCTGGGGCGAACCCACGCAGCCCGCACAGCAGTCCAACGTACTCACAATTGTAGTCTGTAGCCCCGCGAAGATCTAAGCAGCTCTTCAACGAACATAATTGACAATCAAAAGAGTCCTAACGCCTTTACCAGTTCTATTTAAATTCGGCTTCACTCAGGCTTTATACCTGTTTGCTGTAGACTCAAGGTTTATCTTCGAAAGTTTATCATCGCAGTACAACTCCTTAACGAATTGGAAGTAATGATGCGTTGAGTCCTCTGGTTTCACAATCCCTCTATGGCTCGATTGTTCATCTTTATTGAGCTTTTCCGTGGCTTCTATGGTTTTAGCCTCGCTATGATATTCCAATCTGACAGCCTTTTCCATCATAAAACAAAATCTCATACTTCACAAAAGCAAGAAACTTCTAATAAGTTTTCCTTAGAAAATGTTTGAAAACCTACATTCAACACAACAAAGCCCCAACCATTCGCCACGTTGTCAATATTTTTGAATACCAAACGTCCACTTCAAGGAAAACTGATTGAAAATCAAATTTTATTTGAAATACTCGAAGAACTGCACCTACAATAACCAATTCAAGTGTGGGATTCGGCTCACAACCAAACGTGTTTGTTATGCGAAGTTGAAAATTTCATTGCATACAAATTTGTTCCACAGACAGCATCCGAAAAACAACATCCCTGTGAACTCACAGGCATCACACAACACAGGAGTCGTATCTTTTGGTTTACGAGGAGAATCCACTCAGCTTGACATAATGAACCCGAATTTATTGTGTATGTTCCGGTATGAGGGGGCGGGGGAGGATTGTGGTCATCTCCGGTCACCTTTGATCACCTCTGTGCCACACAGACATCTGCTAGCTAACCGACGAAGCAAAAGGCGTCTTCTTCAGTCCTTAGGATGAATAGAATAAAATATGCTGTCTCCCCATCCTCTGTGTCGGTCTCAATCTCTTTATATCTGAGAATAGGGAACAAAAGACTCACAAATTCCAGAGAAATAAAAAAGGAAACAGAGAATGAACAGCTTGGAAGTAGATTGTCCTCCGTGTTGTTCGATTGCGATAGTTTTGCTTCCTTCTAGGAATCCTCTACACCCTGTCAGACAATAAGGTTTAAACTCAAATTGTCCCCTGAACTTTAGATGACTTTCTTTTCTTTATCTGAGTGCTTTTATTGGAAATTTGAAATATTTAATTTGGATTTTTTCTTTTTTCATTGCAGTACCACCAAAAACCGGCCAGAAGCGTCCCGCAACCAGCCCAGCTCCGCTTATACCGTCACCACATCATTTGCAGTCACCTTCAGCGGCTGCTGTGGCTGCGGCAGCAGCAGCAGGCCAACAGAATTCAGGGCATGGGCTCAGTAATCATGCCGGTAGCAATCACATTGGGGCACAATCGCCTTCGATGCAGGGACAGCAACAACAGTCACAGCAGGTTTGCGGAGTACCGGGAGGTCTTAATCAGCCGTTTGCATCGGCTCTTCGGAATTTAGCCAAACAGGCCGACATCAAGGAAGATGAAGAAGGAGTTGTTCGGGATCGTGGCGGTACACAAGGCGGAGGTGGCGGTGGCCAACGGGATGGATCATCGTCCTCGTCAGCAGTGCAGAACTCATCCACATCGCGTGTGCCTTCGGCAAATGATTCCAGACTGGTGGTGGACAGCCGTTTGGGAAATAGCAATGATGAAAGATCCGTGGCGAAGAAACGAACGGCGCCATCTCCACAGCCGGCAGAGAAAATAGCTCGCTTGACATCAGTTCCGTCAGCCGGTCTACAACCAGAGTTATTGGCTCGAAGCGGTTTTCAACCATATCGATCGGATGAACGTCTCATGCATCCAGCTGGGCCGTTTCCCTTGGATGCGTATTCTCCATTCAGTGGGTTGCCTGGAATGCCCCCAGGCGCTATATTTAATCCGGCTAGTCTGCCATATTCCGAACAGTTCTTATTGGAGCAACGTCATCAGCTGCTGCGAAGCGGCGTACACTATTCTCATCCTCATGCACATTCGTTGTACGGTCCAATACCATCACCGTATTCATCGCATCTGTATCCGTTTATCACTGTACCCGTCCTGCACGAGCGCATGAAGTTGGAGGAGGAGCATAGAGCCCGAATTGCCCGCGAGGAGGAGCGCGAACGCGAATTACAGAGAGAGAAGGAGCGTGAGCTGCGAGAGCAGAGAGAACGAGAACAACGCGAAAAAGAGCAGCGAGAACGTGAACAACGCGAGAAGGAACAACGCGAAAAGGAGCAAAAGGAGAAAGAGGCCCGCGAGCGAGAGCTACGTGAGAAAGAACGTGAGGCCAGGGAGCGTGAACGTCTCATATCCGCTTCGCACCACTACTCCAATCCATTGTACTCGCCTTTGAATCGGAATTTACTCCCAATGTTGCCACATATGGGTTTAAGTCTTCGCCCCCCACAGGGCGGCATGCATGGACTGCCCTCGATGTCTCCCTACCATTCCAGCAACCAACGTCAGAGTCCACATGCTGCAATGAGTCTAAATTTGGGGCTCTCATTACCCGGTGTTCCAAATCTTCCGCATGGACCGAATATACCGCATCATTTGCAAGCATCAGGTCTGGGACTAGTCCACCCTAGTCATCAGAGCTTTACCGCAGCGGCCTTAGGTCTCTCCCACCATGGATTGAATTTGTCTCATCCACATATGTCGCCTCATCATCCACCGATCACAGCCGCTCACCAGTTGCCACCGCATTCGACACAACACTCGCATGTGTCCACAAATAACTCCCCGCATGGCAGCCTGAACTTGACGCAAAGTTCCGCTGGTAAGCATTCAGAAGCCAGCATTATTACATCCTCGGCGTCTGCATTGCAGTCTCACTCGTCGCATAGTATAACTGCACAGCCGCCAACAAGCATTCCGAATAGTGCTCTGTACTACGCCCATCATCCGGGCCATCATGCTTCGATGCATTCGGTCAGCTCAATGGCGCCATCTGCCGCTCATCAGCAGTCTTCATCTATTTCGATGTCATTGGCTGCTCACAATCACCACTCTTCCCCATCGGGTGGCATGAAAATTCCCACGCCCACCTCATCAGCTGGCCAACAGCAACAGTCCATGCCACCGAGTTCGCACAATCAAAATGGCGGTCGGGCATCAAATAGCCCTCGACATCCGCTTGAGAAACCGCAAACAGGAGGAGTTGGATCACTCTCTGGCGCAGTAGCAGCCAATGAGCCCACAACCCTTGATCTCACAGGATCAAATTCAAATCATGCGTCTAGCATCGGAGGCGGAAGCAGTGTTGGCACTCCAGCAAATAACCGTACTCCACCGTCGCATGAGTTAAATGGCACTGCCACAACTACAACCACATTAGTCAGTGATGCCTCGGAGTCTAGTAAAGACGCAACAACAGCAAACGTAACCCCATCTAGCGGCATGGGTAATGCCCTTAGCAAGGACAATGAAAATATCAAAGGCTCACCCATCGATGATGCCATGAAGCAAAAGCCCCCGACACCGGTTACAGCCGCTCCTACCACAACCACGATTGTAAACTCTTCGCCGGAAGACGCTCGCCGCAGTCCCGATGACCAGCCCTCCGTTGGCGTCAACCCCTCTGCAGGTAATACTAACAAGCCATCCCCCAATAGCACTATTCCGGAGGGCATTACACAATTGTCGCCTCCATCTGCCAGTAATGAGCAGACTTCTCCCAAGCCTTCCGACGTCACAGCCGCTTCAAAAATTTCGCCTCCGGGCGATACTACTGGTGTTACCTCAACCACTGGTGGCACCATCAGCCCACCGGTGGTCAGTAGCAGCACAAATATCTCGGTAACACTCTCCTCAGAGGAGGTTGTGTCCAGTGCCACCGCCAACGAAGCGTCTCGGTGAGAAAGTGCAAACGCAAGCAAATTTTGTTGTAAATAGAAAAAGAATCGGTCAGGACACGACGTCCTCTCCCACTTGTCTCTTTTGTTTTTAATTATTATAATTTTTACCGCATAAAACTTAGTTTTTCTTTTTTCAATTAAATATTTAATTTAACAATTAAATCTATACAGTTCACACCACTTAGAAAATTGTGATGTTTAAGGATTAAAATAAAACCATTAATTATTTCCTTTAAACTAAAAGAATTTAAATAAATTCTTACGACCAATAAACAATTTAAAAACAAAAACAAAGCAATGTATTTAACTATAAAGAAAATTATTTATACAAACTTGCATTAGAGTAACACACACACACACACGTAGTAAGCATCGCTCACATTATCCAACACCGCATGCGCCTTATTATTTAAATTTGTTTTAATCATTAAAAATCAACAAAAAAAGAAAAAAATTAAATAATATAACAAGAATATATTCTATGTAGCATTTCTTTATTTCTTTTATTCTTATTTGTATATAAACGGAGAAAAAACATATACAAGAGATAAGTAATAAGAATTTACTAAAAAAAAAACATTGAATTAAATTCATTCAATTTTATCGCACTTAAAATATTAATTTTAAAGATAATTTCTTTTTTAAAACAACAACATTGTTTTCTATTATTTCTTTTTTGCTTAGATTTTAAGTTGTTTCTTTCGTAAAAAAATTACATATATTATTTTTATTTTTGTTTTAATTGTGTCTTATTAAATGTAGTAAAGAAGAAGAAGAAAAAAATATGAGAAAAACACCTTATACCTACATACATATTAATAAATCTAAACTGTAAGGATAACGATGAAAAAAAAAGATATGAATATACATATATATTATTATTATTTTAGTTCAATTAAAGGCAAAAATAAAAGTTATTTGATTATTTTTTAAAAATTCACACTTGTGTTCTCTGTTTTGTTGTTTTATTTTGTAACAATTGTTTGCCTACGAACTTTTGTTTTTTTTTTTTTTTTGAATGATTTTTTTTTTCTGTTTCTCTTTTCTTGTTGAGATTGTTATCATTTCTGCTTCATTTTGGGGCATGCTTGGGGAGTCATACAGACGATTAAATGCTGAAAACAATGTCAAAATCCATTAGTTCTAGTATAACATCATCGAAAGTTGTAAAAGATTGTCAAAGCACTCTTTTAGGTAGTAGACATTGTCAGAAACAGGACCCCTGCGGAAAAACTAACTTCATTCCTCATCACACAGATGATAATTATGCAAGGTCCAGCTAAATCAAATAAACATTCTTCGCGGCTCCACCTCTCAGCGGTATACCAAATGTTTTGTCTTGACTGACTGACTGACCCAGAGATCGACGCACAGTCCAATCCGCTGGCGCTAGAAACATAAAATTTGGCAGTAGTTACGTTTTTAGGGGTAGACGATTTTTCGAAATTCAGCTTCTACAGAGTGTTTAAGTTTGTATCAAAAAAAACAAATTTAAATTCGATTTTGGAATTGAAATTTGGTGGGTATATTTTAGAACAGAAATAAATAAACACGTGTTTTAACGTTTTCCAAAATTGTCACACCTATCACTCAATCCGACGGATCTGAGATTCGCCATCATAAAACCGAGTTTTCGGCAGTTTCCGAATAAAACTTCACGAAACCGTCTCGCACCTTTTGATGCTTTCAGCTTATTCAGCAGAGCAAGTGAGAGAATTTGAGTAGAGCAACTGAGAAAAAGCTGTCAAAAACAGCTGTTTAATTTCCGTTGATGTGTTAAAATTTACTTTTATATTTTTATATTGGGATATTAGTACGAAGAAAATATCTTTATTAATTAATATGTTAATATGAGAAATTTACCAAACCTTATCAAAGTCAATGTTTTTAGCCAACACAAAAAATTCACCTTTAGTGGCAAAATGAAAAAGCGAAAACACGTTTATGTTCGATGGGAATAGTTCAGAGAGTTTTCGTGAGTTTTATGCCGAAAACTCAGTTTTCGTTCCGGTGGGAAAAGGGTATTAGTCTGATCATTGAATCCGCCGGAAGCACTGTTTTACCGACTACGATTTTCCTTGCTCAAAACCGACTGTTCTCTCATAGTTGACAGCAATTACAAATTAAACAGCTGCTGATAAAAACAAAATAAAATTAAATTTAAAGATAATGGATAGCATTGTCCTAGAAAGAATATACATTTACAGATAAATTCTCCACCCAAAATGCAGCACAACACCAATACGCAATGCATTTCCCGCGGATGAAAAATGTCAAACTTTGTATAGAGAGATTCGATCCGTTCGTTTTGAATGATCACGTGAACAGTTATTCACATTACCGATAAGTGGGCGATTCCCTTTGAACGGATTAAATGATACCGATGTTGAAATTTCGGTGGAACGTTCCCCCCGGCGGAACGTTCCCTGTGCAGTGTTGCGGCAACATTGTGTTACTGTTGCACTGCTACTTCACTGTTGCTGTTGCACTTCGCATTTTATTTTGACATTTATGAATAGCTGTGTTGCAAGGCTGTTCGCAATAAAAAAAATTGAGGGAGTAGTCAAGTGTTTTGTATTGAACAATATTATGGACAATTTGGAGCCGAAACAACATGTATGTATATTCTTGATCAATCTTGGGCCGAATTACCGCAACCGATAATGAGTGAGTGAGTGGTTCTCGTGATCGAATGATAGATTGGGAGCGGTAATGCCAAATCCGAACATTTCGATGGCGAGTTACTCGTTAACTAGTGTGGTAATTCGCCCCTGTTGTAGGCCACAACTAAATGGGAAAGGAATACTGCCGTTACCGTTGCTTCCTCGTGTACTGCAGCTACCTTGATTAAAGAAGACATGACGGGTCACTCTACCTTACACTTTAGTTTACACTTTGTAACATCTATAAGCAAATTGGCTCAGCTGCTTCGAGAACCCAAAGTTATAGTGTGGATGAGTGTACAAAGGCTCATAGAAAGGTATTGAAGATCGAAATAGGACGTTCCGACTGTGCTTTTGGCTGATGGCTGTTGACAGACCAAGCCTGTTGTGCCACGGGGGACTCGGCAGTCTTAAGTCGTCCGTCTGAAAGCCGAATGGCATGGTCCTGTTCTTAAGAGTTAACATACATACATACATGTCCATGTTTGGAGTGAATTGAGGGCAGAGAAGTTTTTTAACTTTATTCTTGACATAGGTAATGGAAAGAGTAGGGAGGAATAAATATACCAAGTAAACCTTACGATGTTATGGGAGATATGATCAGTTCGACTGGCAGAATATAATGTACCTAAACTTTCACCAGTTTGGAGTTCATGGCTGAGCTAATTTGGAGGTATTTTCAATCAAATAAACGTCTCAGCCAACAGCATCAACAATTTTCTGTTGGAGAAGTTGCCATCTGAGAATATGAAGTATGAATCTCCGGACTCGAAAATGATACTCGGGGTCGCTGTACATTAACCTGAAAGGTTATTATGCACACTTTTGATCCACCAGAAAACCCACCTCACATCCCCAACCTCAAAATCGTTGCCAAATCTAAACTCTCCGAAACTGTGCAGATGAAGACTTTTTACAAACATGTAATCGAAGCCAGGAGTTTCGCAGGTGTGAATCAGCGAAAAACCGTCTTCATCCCCCATATTCCTCTGATCCCATCAGACTACCACTTTAAGTTCAAGCGTCTGTAATTTTCCGTTGAGGTTTGCTACGCCATGAAAGTCTATACTTACTTATTATATTAATATCTTGAAACCAGGGAAAGGATATAGGGTATAATGTGACGTCTTTCCACGCGGACGTAGTCGCGGGTATCACCTTACTTACTTACTTAAGATGGCGCTACAGTCCGGTTTTGACCTGGCCACATTTGGTCTATGGTGGACTTTCCTGGCCTGAAACCACACTGATGGGGACTGATCAGGTTGTTGACGAACGGCTTCAGGCGTTCACACAGCACAGCAGATAAGATCTTGTAAGCGATATTAAGAATACTGATGGCTCTGTAGTTGGCGCAGTTCAGAGGGTCACCTTTCTTAAGGGTATCAGATAGTTTTTTTTATAGATAGCTTCTTAATTCTTCGTTCGGATGCAATAAATTGTTGTTCCCTTCTATTCACGCGAAAAAAGGAACACGCAGAACATGAAGAAGCTTGAATTTGACCCACTTCGAGTTGTTGCACCAGATATTTATTTTTGTGTTGCTTACTGGCCTCTTATCCTTACCAAAAAAAGCCTTAGAAACTACAAGAAAACCACCTAATAATGTAAAAGGATTCCAGGACATACATAGGTATTCATTCGCGAATAAATAAAGAAATTTAATCGTTGGACCAACGTTTCAAGAAGCCCAGAGTAATAACGTTATCAATAGGGGGAAGAAGTTTGTGGTCCTTGTCGCAGATAAAACCCAAATCACGCAATGAAATGGCAGAGATATGACAGGCTTGCCATCCAATAGAGGCTACCCCTATGAGTCTAGACAATTTGGCTAGTCGTCAATTTAGTATAGGTTCTGCACTGAATCTACTCTTAATGATCTCGCACGGCCAAAATTCAGGGAGAACTTTTTCTATCAGTGTCTTGCTTTCATATGTATAAAACTGTGTTCTTTGGAATTCGACATCGCGAGAAGATATGTATGATATGAAGATATGCCATGCCTGAGAGCGCATTTGGTGCCGTTTTGATATCCTGGCTTGAGAACCTGATTTGATTGAATCGTGATCGGATCGAATTTCTTCTCCCGTCATAGCTCTGCGATATGCCAAGAATGCAAACAAGTTCAGCAAAACGGATTATTATCTTAAAGATTGGGGTACACCCCTTTCAAAGAAAAATATTGGTTGACCATCAATCGCAGACTCTTCATTTAACCCTTTCAGTACCAATGATCTTCGGTTCTTCTCGGCAATATTCTGACCTCACGTCTACTTTTCTTCATCATTAACACGAGAATGACGAAAACAATGCAATGTACACGCAAAATGCATCATTTGTGTTTTAGAAAACATGACTGAACGAAGTAAAAAACAAAGCAAAAAACGAAAATTAAAATAAGACAAAATCACCCACACAAATGTGTTACGAAAGAGCGATACTGAAAGAGCGGATTTACAATAAATTGCATTAAATTTTTAATGAATTTAGCGGTCTAACGATTAACAAATGTCACTTTTCTGTTGATGGTGCCCACCTATATGTTTCCTCAAATATTGCAAAAACTAAATTCCGATCTGGCCTCAATCTTTAAGGCGATCATTCCACCAAAGCTGGAAACAACGCCGACATCCTGGTCTGATGACCTAAAAACTGTCTTACACATTCTAGACAGAATTTGAAATCGCGCGTTAAGAGTTTTCACTGACCGGCTGCCGGATTTTTCCAGCGACTTCCAGGCGGGGTTGCAGGCAATCTAAGAAACTTGCACGCAGATCGGGCCTGACAACGCACAACGCAAACATTGAGGTGTTGCTGTCCTAGATAGCTAAGTCGCTATCAAATGTATTGTCTACGCTATTATATTCTTCAAACTGGTGTAAGAGTGTCGGAACCAGCTTGTCTGCCTGGGCAATCGGTTTAGGATCACTGCTCTGGTCTTTAGCGCACAGTGGTGTAAATGAAAATGAGCGTGCGGATGAACTGGTCAGGCAGAGCTCAGTTCTACACACTTCACTCATGGTTGTGAACCGTACATAGCTTCAGGTATTGATCGATTGGAGACCATGCGCCCAAATTATGCATACCGCACAACCCTGCTGGTGCTAAAAAAACGAGAAGGAGACTCTTGTATACTCTGCGCGTACAAACCATTCTTCGACGACCTCAAAGAAATCTGCTTCCTACCTCCACAAGATGGGGTTACTCTGGATTGTCTTGCTGCCCCTCTTCCCATTAACAACACACATTAACGAGATCACGTGAGCTGTGATAACAAAACTTTATTGCTGAATTGAGTTCCTTGAACTTTCTGCCTACCTATCTATCTTCACTGTTTCATCTTCACAGGTTCAGCAAAAAAGCCATTTGCTTACTGCTACATTATTATATGAATCGCAAAACATGAGCATGGAACTATCTACATACATATATATCTAGCTCTGTGTTTTCTCATCATAACATCCCGTAACAACTTGCATCGGTATCTTCTGCATTTTTTTTAATACCTCTAATGTCTATGTCCTAGTTTAGACACGTCCGACGAAGGGTGATTGAGAGCTGCATCTGAATATGACAGATCTGAGTTCTACAACGAAGTGAAGACCCGTATTCACCTTGAGAGGATCTTACTCACCCCAGATTAAAGAAAGTTTATCATCTTTTCCGATTTACTTATGTATTTGCTTCTAAAAATTGCTATAAATCATGTTCTCTTTTTCTTTCTTTTAGATGACAAACACGCGAGACGCAACAGTGGTGAAGAATCAGCTTTATGACATCATCTCTTCAACAACAACAATAATAATTAACTATTGCAACAATACATACGAGTTCATAATTTCAGGAGGCATCTGCTAACTGAGAAACTCTACGATAGAAATCATCTCTTCGACCGAATCCTCAACTCATAGAAAATAAATGATCACAACATTTATTTAAACCCAAAGAAAATCGATTTTTAATTATAAACAAAAATAACAACAAATAAATCTGTGTTCTGTAAATGTTAATTAATGAAAATACAACTCAATGGGAAACTATATTTAAATAAAAAATGTAATATGTAATAATAAAACGCGTTTAATATAAAATTAAATGTATTTTATGCAGATTAACCGCTAGTTACTTTGTATTATAGATACACTCACCCACACACCCACAAAATAAAAATATATAAAAACAAATTCGTTGTTTTGCTAAGCGAATTTTCAAGAAAAGACTTTTTAAAATTTAAATGTTTATATATAAAAAATAAAAAAAAATAAAACTTAAAGTAAACAAAAAATCTCAATATAAAATTCAAATTAATATAATTTATTTTTTCAACCAAAAATAGGACAACAAAATATTAATATTGTAAACTAAGAAATATTAAAAAAAAAAAAAGGAAATTTAAATGGACTTAAAAAAATTGTGATTTGGATATAGTACGAAGCGGAATATGAAACGGATATCGGATTAAAAAAAAAAACAAAAAAAAAAATTAAATAAACAGTAAATAAAAATAAAATTTTTAACAAACAAATTTCACTCAATAGAATAAAGATTATATATGTACATGTATGTATTCGATAAAAATAAAACAAATATTTCATGTTCACCACGCCCAGTAAAAGTAAAAAAAAACAATATTATAAAATAAGCAAAACAGCATAAATGTAAAATAAGTAAAAAAAAAATTAAAAATACACACTTTCAACTGTCTTCAGAAATGTAAATTTAAAATTAAGGACTAATATATATATATTTTTAATTTCTAAAACAAATTACCTTCATTTCTTCTTTTCTTTTGTTTATTTCGTTTTAAGTTTTAAAAAAAAAAAACTGTAAAAGTTTCTCAAAAAATGTCATGAATGAATTTTTTTTCGAAAAATCTGTGATATGATATAAATAATTAAATAAAATATGTAAGCTATAAAAAATGAAATTAAAACAAACAAAAAAAAATACTAAATTCACTAAGAAGTTTAATTTTAACGGAATTACATTCAATTTAATGAAACAAGTATTTATAGTAGCGGACTATTTTAAAAGAATTCATTTATTTTGTTAGCAATTTAATTTTTTTTATGAGTTCCAAGTGATAACATGAGAAATAGGGAGAAAAAATTGTCTTTTTTGAATTTTAAATATGCAAAAGTAATTTGCTGTACATGATAAAATAATGTAAATTAGTTTTTAAGAACCCGAACAACAAGAACAAGAATTCAAAAGTGATGTGGAGAATAAAATATTAAAAAACAAATATTTGTCCGTCTTTTATTAGTTTGAATTTAATAGAGAACAGAGAGAGAACCGTTCTCTACCAAGGAATTGGCTTACGTTTTTAACAATTGTTACCGTCAGGCCTATCTCACAAAGATAGATAGGAACTGCGAATAAGCCAAAACAAATTTCGTAAATTTGCGTAACGTAAATATGTTATCAAATAGGCGAAGCCGCGAAAAGAAATTTCAACGAGAGAATTACAAAAACTCACGGAACACAGGTGAAATGGAACATGCTACTACTGCAGCGCTGGAGGTTATTCTAATTCTACCATCTTTTCATCTTCATATGTATAAAGAGATAAGCTGTTGTTACTACCTTCATGCTATTCACTGAAGATTATCTAAACTTCAGACTAATTCATCACCAAAAACAGAGTCCATCTCATTTGATTGTCAGGACACATCGGTCTTTTTCGACCGAGTCTGGCATCAAGCTTTCTAAATCAGCCTCGTATGGATTAGCACAATAGCTCTGCTGTTAAATAGCAAGTATTCGAATGTCCCACTAGACATGCCACGTGCACTTGACAACCCCACGAATACGCCTCTATCAAAACTCCTTTAATTATAAAACCAGCAAACTTCGAAATGCGCTACCAGGATAAATATTTCAATTCAATCCTCAACAGTTCAAGAGCAGGACCAAAAAACAGCTCATAACACTATATACGACTTAGAGGTTCGCCTTTTTCAAGAAAAGTCTCTAAGAATTCCGATGATGAGAGCTTTACAAAGTAAATCAGAGGAAATTTTATTTAAAAAAATTAATTACAGTGAGCCGAACGTCGTTCATGGCAACATTTCTGTAACAAATTTATGGATACTATAGGATTTGCGAAACTGAGGAAGTTCTTCTCTAGAATTCTTGTAAATCTAGGATCTCTGATTACAACTCAGCTAAAATTAGTGCTGAATATAGGCTTTCCATGGTGTACAGCAAATCAAACTGATTGTGTATTTATCAGTTGAACTGGTTACAAAGAACAAATTTCAATGAGCCATCAGCTCTTTCTCCCCTTACAAGTTCAAAAAAACAAAAATCCACGACCGTCGTCACTCTTAAACTACGATCAGACGATGTAAACGTGTCCCAAACGTACGCAAATCGTGTGATCAGCAAATTTTTGTCCGCAAGTGTTTTCACATACATATGTCATTTGCACACGTCGTCCGCAAACGTTTGCACACGTCATCCGCAAATCGTGTGATCACCCTTTTGGGACCATTTGCACACATTTGCTCACTTTTGGACATTTGCCCACTCTCATTTGCAGATGTTGATTTGAAGAAACATGGGCAAATGGAAAATTTTTCCGCAAATGCTGTGCTATAACGTGGGTGTTTTTCCTCGCAACTCTCTTTCATTTGCGCTACTGAATTGGATATCATCGAACTTTAATCACCAGAGTATTAAATAAATCATTTGATTAAATGGAATTCATTTTCTGACAAAAAGAAAAAAGAAATTAAAAATGATTCGCGACAGAGAAAGTACAAATCCATTGACAAATGGGCATTTGCCGATGGTTTGCAGACATTTGCTTATGAGGAAATTTTGCGCACATCTGCAAATCGTCTGATCGGAGCTTTATCCTGCAAAATACAATCTGTGGTAGCCTCATATTTGTCATTATATACCTGGGACTTGTGCTTAAAAAAATTGAAACAGAATACCACCTTAAGGTGGTGGTAAGCCGCTAACAAAACCACCAAGCTCAAGGCCAAGAATTTCTTGCATTCCAGGTACAAGTGGTATATGAATCACTCCAACAGCAGAATTATACGCTATTCTCAACCTGCTCCCATTTTGCCTGTGTGAGGTGCTGTCGAGAAGAGCTCAAGGTTCTTGGAACACAGTACAGGGTGACACTCTGCTGGGAGCCTAAACATGTGGGCATACCAGCAAACGAAAATGCTAACGAACTGGCGAGAAACGGCTCGGAATCACTTCGGTGAACATCTCCCCTTGCACACTTAAGCTTGAAGCGGGGAAAAGAACCTTAAGGGAGGCAAATAGCAGATGTAGTTCTCTAGACAAAAGGAAGATATGACCTTTATACGATAAGGCTTGGACTGACAGACTTCTGCAGTTCGACAGAAGATCCCTTCCCTTAAAGGAGCGATTACAGGGCAAAGTACTTTGCGGCACCATATAAAAAAGCTTCGAATTACAAAAGAAGACCTTTCTAGGGGTAGTGGCGATGATGAAAACCCACTTCCTTTGCCAATGCCCAAGTCTCTACCATTTAAGAAATAAGTTCCTCGGTTGACACTTTTTCCAGGACTTTGAAGAATTATCCGATACACCGGTGAACCAAAAAATGAAATTCATTAAATTCACAGACGCAGTAAGTTGGTCGTGCTCTATTGATATCAACTATAACTATTGGGTAGCGTTTTTGCAGGTAGGAGACATCTCTCTTCCCCCAACAGGTATAACAATGGGCAACCTGAATCCACCTGAGTGTTGCGAAATGGATTCTTCTTCCTTTCCCCTGTCTACAAACCTAACCTAACCTAGCCTTTCATAAAGACACATAACAAAATCTCGACACTTGATAAAAGGCTGTTTTATTCAATTCATTGAATGCCTGCCATACCACTGCAAAGGATTTCAGAGCTAATCAATGGGGTTACAACCCACTTTGCACCTTCAAGGATATTGCACCTTTCAAGGTTCATCAAAGCTCGAAACTCAATGGCAACCGGAGAGTGATTTTGAGATTGCTCCGCGAGCAGAAGATACTTTCTCCCAGCTTACATCAAACTGGATTTATACGGACATACATACAGTGGTGGCCACAGAATTAGAAAAGATGTTATGTAATAAAAATTTTAGCAGTGTGTACGTTTCTCCGACCTCTAGTGTTATTCTTTGGTACAGCAATTTGTTAACTACTATTATAACGTTTCGTACAAATGTTTACATTTGTGTAAGCATTTGCTTAATCGTCGCCATTTATAAAAGTTTCTTTGAAGTCGTCGTTCTGGCTGGACATATAATTAGAAACGCTGAAATAAATTGTAATAGTTGTGCGAATTCAAGCATTTTTTGTTGAGTAAATTGTTTTCCTTCTTAAAACCTTCCTATTATTTCATAATATTGGCTTTAAAACATTGCCAATATAGGTAAAAATAAATCGTGCGCTCCAGAGCTTCGGAGGCCTATCAAACCGAAAAGGAGTCAATGAGTTCCACAGCGAAGTGATTGCGATGCTCAAAGAAGACGGTGTTTGGATACACTTGGATTATATAAGAAAACTGGATGAAATCAAAACTTAAAACGAAAACAGAAACCAAGAAAAACGACTCCAAAGGACGATAGGCTGTCGTGTTAGCAAAGCGGATCCTTTCCTAACTTCTAACCAAATAAAGGACGTTATTGCACCCCAAATCACTGAATACTTATCGACTAGAACTATAATCGTTGACTGCATGAGCATGGCTTACGTGGATGTATTGCACGCAAAGGATCGCATGTTTCTAAAATATGTTTAAAACGTTGCATGAACTTCATAAAGATGCATATTAATAAACCAGTGAGTTTTTGCAAAAAGATTCTTTGGAGCGACGAATCTTAATTTAACATACTTAGATCTGTTGGTAAAGTGTATGTAAGACGTCCTCAAAACAAAGAATTGCACCCTAAGTACACATTGAAGACGGTTAAGCAAGGAGGAGGAAACATAATGGTTTGGGGTGCATTTTCTTGGTATGGCGTTGATCCACTTATTCGGATATACAGTCGCATGGATCAACACGTTAACAAGGATATTATGGGAAACGTTGTGGAACCATATGCTTACGAGAACATGCCTCTTACTTTTATATTTCAGCAGAACAAAAATCCTAAACATACTTCACGGGTTATGAAGCAATGGTTTATGGATACGAAGACAACTGTTTTGAATTGGCCCGTACAGAGTTCTGACTTAAATCCTATAGAGAACTTGTGGGCAAACATAGAAAGAGGTTTAAGGACCAAAAAGTCGAAAAATACAGATGAACTTTTTGAGAATGTCAAGAAGATCTGGGAAACTATACCACTATCAAGGTGACATACCTTAGTCAAAGAAGATTGACTCAAGTCATTAAAAATAAGGGTTTCCCAACAAAATATTAAATTAATTTAAGCTTTGTTTCGCTTTTTTCATTTTTATACTATTTATTTTCTAAGAAATTTTTAATCAAAAGTTGAATTGTATTCTGCGTTTCTAATTGTATGGCCAGCCAAAATTAGGTGGTAAAGGATTTCTTCTTTGTTTTCCGCGGTTTAATAATGTATCAAAAGTTTGTATTAATACAAAAAGAAAGTACTTACTTTGCTTAAAAATATCAGCTATTAAAGAACTCAAAAAAACTTTTCAGTAAGAAGTATGTTTTAATACATCTTAAACAGAGTTGTCGTTTCTAATTGTGTGGCCACCACTGTATGTATACCCAAAACAAATAGCATTGTACAAGCTTTTGTACGTTAAACAACAACAAATGTCACGTCCATTAATTTGTTAAATTGTTGCTTCGCGGTATAGCCCACAGATCGTTGTGCAAAAGGTTCTCTCTCCCCCCAACACAAATTATTTAGACCTGGCAATGATTTTATTAGAAACGCCATGATTTCAGTCGGTTTCTTTTTTACTTTGGTTCTGCCATCAACAGATGCTTTTGACATTTCACTTTAAACGCTCATTCTATGCAATTTTAAAACACATTTTCCACGTGTTTCCCAACGTTTACCTCCGAATTTAATCAGTTTTTTCGGAAAATGTGCTAAGAAACCTTTCTACTCATTTAAATAGAAAATAACAAGTGACAAAAATGGTTACCAAGAGTCTAGACCTAATCGCGACAATTGAAGAAGACGCTGAAGTAGAAAACCTGTCAGAGGACTCAGATGCCGAAGTTGAGGTGGGTCAACCTATACTTAACCTGAAAACTTCCTAAACAAATCTTTTCCACAGTATCAACCAACAAAACTGCGTCACAAGAAGGTAACAGAGTTCGAAAAAGGCTTCGAATTTGTATCCTCAGTTAAAGAATACAATCAGGACACCTGGGATGATCTTATGAAGTATGTCAAACGTAAGGCACGCACAAAGACTGACGACAAGATAGCTGCTCGGCTACAAAATCGTGAACAGAATGGTGATGTCAAGAGTGATGATGACGACGATGAGGTAAGTGAAATATCCCTTATAACATCGACATGTTTCTGGTTATATACTCGTTTCTTTGGTCTTAGATTGATTTATCGGAAGATGAACTGAAACACGATGGACTTCGAATGCGCGAGAAAAAACTAAAGAAGAAAAAGAAAAAGTCCGGTGAAGATGATGAGGAGGAGAAAGATGAAGAAAATGAGAAAATGGCATTCGAAGAGATCGAATCACATGAACAGATTACATCGTTTTATCAAATGAATTTGTCGCGCCCCCTGATGAGAGCCATTGGTGTACTGGGTTACATCTATCCGACTCCAATTCAAACATCGACAATTCCCATTGCTCTTTTGGGACGTGATATTTGTGGCTGTGCAGCTACAGGTACTGGTAAGACAGCGGCTTATATGTTGCCAACGCTGGAACGTCTATTGTATCGCCCAATGAATAACAAAACAATCACCAGAGTGCTGGTTCTGGTGCCAACTCGTGAATTGGGCGCACAAGTATATCAAGTAACAAAGCAGTTGAGTCAGTTCACAAGTGTGGATGTTGGACTGGCCATCGGTGGTTTGGATGTAAAAGCACAGGAATTGGTACTGCGACAGAATCCCGACATTGTCATTGCCACGCCGGGTCGTTTGATCGATCACATCAAGAATTGTCCCAGTTTTAGCTTGGATTCCATTGAGGTGAGTCAATTTTTCCCTGCCATTAAATGGCCAACGACAAAGTGATGATTTTAATCCTTGCGCTCTGAGGCTTCACAGCCAGAAGAGGACAATTTTTGTGGTGACGTCTCTCTGCTCAGAGAAGCGTCCTGATTAAATAAAGTCGGTCTCTTCCATTGTCTTCCAATCGAACTCCACTAATAACTCAGTTTTCCCCACTCAGGTCCTCATCTTGGATGAAGCTGATCGTATGCTTGACGAATATTTTGCTGAACAAATGAAAGAAATCATCAACTCCTGTTCGAAGACTCGACAAACTATGCTCTTCTCAGCCACAATGAGCGAACAGGTCAAGGATTTAGCTGCAGTCTCACTGGATAAACCCGTCAAAGTATTTGTGAACACCAATCAAACCGTAGCCTTCAATCTCCGTCAGGAATTCATTCGAATCCGTGAAGATAAAGAAGCCGATCGGGAGCCGATTTTATCAAGTTTAATCTGTCGTACATTCCACGATCATTGCATGGTATTCGTACAGACCAAGAAGCAAGCCCATCGCTTACACATCTTGTTGGGTTTGCTTGGCATCCGCGCTGGTGAACTGCATGGTAATCTTACACAACAGCAGCGTTTGGAATCGCTAAAGAAGTTCAAGGAGGAACAGATTGATGTGCTGATAGCTACTGACGTAGCTGCTCGTGGTTTGGACATTGTCGGTGTGAAAACTGTGATTAATTTTGTCATGCCCATCACAACGGAACACTACATCCATCGTGTTGGTCGTACCGCACGTGCAGGCAGAGCTGGTATCTCAGTATCGCTGGCTGGCGAGAAGGAGCGAAAGATTGTCAAGGACATTATCAAGAACGCTGAGAATTCTGTGAAAAATCGCATAATTCCTCCGGAGATCATTGAGAAATACAGGAGGAAGTTGATTGCCCTAGAACCAGAAATTCGTAAGTATCCAAAACTATGAATAACCCTATGGTGTCCTAACCATTATTGTTATACAGAGAACATTCTCGATGAAGAACAAGCTGAACGGCAACTAGCAAAGGCAGAGCAACAGCTTTCAAAGGTGGAACGTAGGCTAGCTGGCACCCAGGGCGACGACCGTTCATGGTTCCAAACGAAAAAACAGAGAGAGGACGAAAAAGCCCGATTGTCTTTGACAGACGAAGCAGAGGTGAAGAAAGGTAAGCCAGGCGCTCCAGCCGGAAAGGGTAACAACAAACGTAAACGGCCCGAATACGGTGGCGATGGTGAAGATGGTCCACCAGTAAGAGAAGTGAAAAAGAAGAAGAAAGAAGAGAAGAAGAAGACTCCCGAGCAATTGGCCAAGGAGAGAGCCATGAAGGAGGTGGAAAAAGTTTCTTTAGTTCGGGCGAAGCTTGCTAAAATTCGAAAGAGACCAGGAAAGTTGAATACGGTCGCGGATAATGCACGTAAGGGTGGCGATGGACCGAAGAAACCAAAACGAAAGTCCCAATCGGCCTTCACCAATGACTTGACGGATGTCAGTCGAAGTGGAGCACTTAGATTAAGGTAAGGACTTTCGCTTTCTCTTTTTCAACGTTTGGGTATTCATTTCTTAACTTGTTTCGCAGATCGGAAGCCAATCGTCACAAGAAAATGAAGGTTCAGGCAAAGAAGAAGACCAGTACAGTGAAGATTGCCAATAAAGCTGGAAAAAATAAATTCAACAAGGGCAAGAACTTTGGTGGACCACGATTTGCCAAGAAACATTAATCGGAAAATACATCTGGTTGTATCAGTCTAGTGCCTACTTGTGTATGTTATCGTCTTCACTACAATAAAGCATTCTTTATGGAGTATACGTGGCTTGTGGGTTTAAATAGAACGTCCAAATGCTTTTATGGTGCTGGTACCTTATGGCAATCGATGAGGATGTGCACTTGTATTGCCTTCTGTCCCCTGTCTGTCTAACATACTCGTGTTGTAATCATGCGGATCCCCAAGTTTGTGAGAAGACCACAACTGTGGTTCCTGACGGTTTCAGAAACTTACACGCAAACAGAGTGCGCGCACAGTTAAGTTTCTTCAAATTCGAATGCTCGAGTATCTGAACTGAAGTACGCATATGCCTAGCGGGTATATCATGCACACTTGGGCCTTATAATTGCACGTTGAAAAGCGCACAAACGCGGGCAGATCATTAGAGAGTTTTTGACTGGTGGCGGCAGATATAGGAAGTATTTTCTTAAATTTAAACACAACAGCTAAAATTTTTGCCCCTGCAACTCCAACCAGAAAGAAGATGCTTATCAGGTCATACTCCACTATACACCCTGCTTTTTTTTTTGAATAAAACCCTTCCTTATGGCCGACACTGCGACCAACAAAGATCTATGGTGAGATCTGAGAGACCTAGTGCAAAGTACTTACCGGCGTCCATATCGAACTGTGCAAATCTAAATGGTTTAAGGAGAAAACTTGGGATTTTCAAACATACCACTCAACTTACCAGGATCTACATTTAGTCCTATTTTCTTGGAACCACACCAAAGTTACTAGGTCTACTAAAGCATCCGCAATTCCATCCAAATGCTATGTTTCAACTTCCCAAAGGTGAGGCAAGCAAGGGAAATAAGGTCTCAAACACATCAGCGCACATAATACAGGGTTTTGCAATAAGAGCGCTACAAAAATTTTTTTAAATAAAACAAAAACGGTTTTGGGTATCAATGAAATTCTTTATTCCTGTGAAAGTACGTTCGATGCCATTATTTATGGAACTCGATTCCTTTTGCATGGCCACCACGGGCACGCTTGCAGAAGTCCAGCCGCTGAACCCAATTTTCGACGGTTTTCAAGCATAAATCGGCCGATACTGCTGCAATTTCACGTTCGATATTCGTACGAAGTTCATCAATCGTCGCTGGCTTGTTGGCATAGACCATAGACTTGACGTAGCCCCACAGAAAATAGTCTAACGGCGTCAAATCGCACGACCGAGGCGGCCAAGCGACTGGACCATTTCGTGAGATAACACGTTCTCCAAACTTGGTTTCCAATAAATTGATTGTGACATTCGCTGTGTGGCTTGTGGCGCCGTCCTGTTGGAACCACATGTCCTCCAAGTCCATATCATCCAATTGGGACAAAAAATATTCGGTTATCATTGAACGGTAGCGATCCCCATTCACAGTAACGTGCCGGTCTTGATCATCACGGAAGAAGTACGGCCCAATGACGCCGCCGGCCCATAAACCACACCAAACCGTAATTTTTTCGGGATGCAATGATGACTCATGGAGTACGTGTGGATTGCTGCCTGACCAATACTGCATATTTTGTTTATTGACGAAGCCATCCAGCCAGAAATGATCCTCATCGCTGAAGATGATTTTTCGATGAAAATCCGAATCATTTTCAAGTTGTTGCTCAGCCCAATTCACGAACATACGACGCTTCTGGTGGTCAAGCGGCTTCAGTTCTTGCGTCAATTTAATCTTGTAAGGATGTAGGCCAAGATCTTTTCGCAAAATTCGCCACAACGCTTGAGAACGACGTGTGAGAGACACATTTGGGCTTTCTGCAACTGAAGCCTCAGCGGCAGCAATATTCTCGACACTACGGGCACTTCTTTGTCTCACTGCCACGGGAACATTTTGTACTGTGCCTGTGGATTCAAATTTTTCCACTAGACGCTCAATTGTTGATCTGCTAGGACGATTATGACGACCATAAATTGGACGTAGCGCTCTTAACGTTGAGGCCACTGACTCCGAATTTCGGTAGTAAATTTTAATAATTTCGACTCGTTGTTGGCTCGTATATCTTTCCATCATGAAATGGTAAACCTTACTGAAGAGAAATTTAAAAAAAACCGCAAGAAAAATATGGCGGTGTTTGCTGTCCCTGTCGCTCTACTTTTGTAGCGTCCCTATTGCAAAACCCTTTAGATCAATGTCAATACATCGTCCGTTGATTTTATAAAATCGGCTCCATGAACTCAAACAGGTTGGGCTGTTATTTGGAGTTGATGACATACTGTATCATCGCACGGAAGCCAGTTCGATTGGGACACCATGGAGCAGTGACAACAAATCAATCCATAAAGGACATTTCTTTAGCGCTGTCACCTGAATCGCAGTGTGTATTTCTAACTGACTAACCTGGCCTTACCAGTATTCAGCAATAATTTGGTACATTTTACTTACATAGTTTG
Organism: Matsumyia berberina; assembly: GCA_917880715.2. NCBI lineage: Eukaryota > Metazoa > Arthropoda > Insecta > Diptera > Syrphidae > Matsumyia > Matsumyia berberina. The sequence continues at coordinate 62,841,171 of OU862871.1, forward strand.
GATTGTTCGATTTATTTATTTTAACATGCATGGTATTCAGTTACCCACCCATATCCTCTCTTCTTTTGGATTTGTTTCCAACTTACAAAGAACTGAACAAACTCAATCACCTTAGTTGGTCCTGAAAAACATCATTCTTCCGACGTTTTCTATACGAAACAACTGTGAAATAAACGCCGCAGTACCAACCTCAATTACCCACTTCTGAGCTCACATATCACTCCTCGCGCGGTTGTCGTCACCACGAATTGCACGTGTTTAGCACTTCCGACTCGTTCAACATTAACCAACTTTTTTCTTCAGAACCACAACTCAATTAACAAAAAACAAAGCTGGAAATCCTTTTAAACAATTGTATCTTTATTTGTTTAACACATTAGTCGTACAATATTTAAATTATAAACAAAGATGTTCGGCGCCTTGGATAAAAATTTCGGTCATGACCACAGGGCAGCAGCGGGTACAGCACGTTTACAACTTCAACTTGGTACGCCTCCAGTGGCGCCTCTTAGCGTTGTATCGGATTGTGTTTCCTGTACGCAGGCGGACCCATTGTGGCACGGATCTGTTCTGTTTTAGCTTTTTAGCTAATTTTTGTTTAATTCTGAACGATTTATGGGCAGCCATTTCGTCCGCTCTTGACAAAGATTGGAAAAGAAAGAAATTTTTTGTGCATTCAGCGCAATACGGACGAGGAAGCTACTAGAATGGGTGTGTTTAAATGAACTGCTGGAATTGCAGTATTCAGACGAAGGCGTAAACGGATGCATTTCGCAACAAGAGTTTAAAGTGAATATTTTATAAAAAAAAAAAATTTAAGGAATATCAAATTGAACATTGTATCTAATAGGATGAGAATTGAGGTTGTGCGAAAAAATAGACATACTTGAAAAACATTGATTACGCCTATGTCAAGACCCTTGTGTAAAGATTCCAATATGGTGAGATTGAATAATCCCTCAACTTCACAAGTAGTATGCATTTCTAATCAGGGAGTCGAATATGTACAAGACTTTCTGTATTGTGGGAGTATTAAGCAATGCAATGGAACCAAGTAGCAACTAACCAAAGATAATGGAAGAAGAGCGGGTCGCCCAAGAATCAAGCAAATTGAATAAAAAACTTGAGAGAACTTCGGTTCATTATGTGGAACCAAACACATTACGTTCTAATACAAAAATGTCAATAGAAGATTGATTGCATAAGAGGAAGTTCTATACGGAATACGAACCTTATCCGTTCCCGTCTATATTGACGATATGTCCTGTGCAGATGAAGTTATGATTGAGAGACAGGGACGTGTACATCATAATAAAAAATATCGGATCTATTTACAAACCCTCCCAGACACTATTTAATGTAACCCTACTCCCCAGTAGATGGATAATCAAACAAATTCGATACTCACCCACTTTCGAGTATCGCATCAAATTTGTTTCCCGTTTGTCAAAAGTGCCGTTGTCAAAATTGACAATCAGTTTTTAATTTCTAATTCGAAAATTGGTGTGTTGTGTTGGTCGTTCGCTGTGGATCTTTTTGAAATTAAGTTTTTGTTTCCAATAAAATAATGCACTTTGGGGAATTGTTAAGTTAAATAATTAAAACAAAAACAATTGGCATTATTACTTAAATTAACTCAACATTTATAATTAAGTTTAAGGTATGTATTCGTTTCATTCTTTTTTTAAATTATGTAATATGTTGTGATAAAAACGTGAGGAGTTGAGAGTAAATAGATTTTTCTATTAAAAATATTCTACCATTACTTCAATGGTAACTGGATAAATATTGACATGAAATTATTGGGCAGCTATTCAAGAAGCAATTGAAATGAATTTGAAAGTTTGTCATGGCTGGCACAGCTCGGGATTTGACAGAGTACAAGGAGTAGGCAATTGGAATCGCTTCGATGACTTGTTTTATAATTTGCATATAAAAATAAGAACAGCATACGGGTACATAATTACAGACTGGTGGTGTATATTGTCAAACATTGTTGCAAGAATATTGTCTTCCTTGGATATGATGTCATCGATGAAAAAAATTCTCGTGTTTGCACTCGAAGACGCTGGTATTGGATAAGAATTTCACAAAACTAATTCGATTAGGCATAAGCTAGATAGAACTTAGCTCTAACATAGGCGTTTACTAGTAATCTTGTTGGGTTTTTGGGAGTACTCTTCGGTGGATCATAGCGATTACAAGTGGTTAAACCGTTCTGGCTGTTCTTATGTCAAATTGTCATCTACGGTGTCAAAATATGCCTCATCTTTTGCGTCACTTCAACCGCATCGACACTACACCAGGATAAGACGATATCTTTGGTGCAATAACGACAAGTTGGCATTCATCGTGCATGGTGTCGTGCTCCTAACACTCCCAATGCGTTTTCTCATGATTTGAATAAGTGTGCTGGCAGGTAGTCTGCCACTCTTTCCTGGCTGGTAGACTGCCGACTGTGCTTCTACGTACGTCGTGTCAAGGGAATGAAAACGTTGTTATCTAAAATCAGTCGTACATAGGCTGCAAAAGTGTTTAATTCGTGTTTCTGCAGCACATTCTTGTTGAATCTTTGCCATAAACTGTGTGTATCTTGATCATAAGGGTCTCACACTTGCCTTCTCCCGTTTTTCGTTCGTAGAACTCCTGAGCTTTCGTTTTGCTGCATGGCCCTGCAAGTACACTTCGGGTAATCCAAGGGTTGATGGACCTCTACACTAACCATATAGAACCCAAACGTAATGTCTTTATAGAAATTAGGAGAATATCTCTGTTTGCACTACAGTGTTTCATCAGTCAGTTAAGTATTCATCCCGATTGTTCTATCGAAGACGTTTTTATTTTTTATTTTGATGTAGAAATCAAGTAGGACCAGGTCACTTTAAACGTTTTTACTTAGTTAAGGTGGCGCTGCAGTCCGGGGTAGACCTGGACCTCAACCAACAAGTGTCTTCGCCCAGCTCGATCTTTAGCCAGCTGCCTCCAGTTCCGCACACCAAGTTGGTTAAGGTCCCTTTCCACTTGGGTGCGTCACCTGAGTTGTAGTCTTCCTCTACTGCGCTATCCCTCCACGCTACATGACCCAGCCACCTCTGTCGTTGGATCTTCACTCTCCTCGTCATTAGGCGAGTTTTTTTGGAAACCTAGCCAGCCAGTAGTTGCTAGCAAAGTAAAATTTTATACGTAAAACAAATACAACAACCAGCTGGCTACAACTCTTGATTTTATCCCCAGTCAAAAGCAACTGGCTAGGAATTATTACGATATCCCATGGCCAGGAGGCGCCGAAAGTGATGTTTTTCATTTATAGCGTTGGTATCACTGCCAAATTGTTCTGTTCTCTTGGCATTTGACCGGCGTCTGAGTATGAAGATGGAAGGTGTATGATTTCATACCTCTTTTTGTAAATTATCCATTGAATAAATTCTCCAAATTATGGTTTTTACAACAAATTAAAAAAACAATTTGGTTTAATGCCAAATACTCTGACAGTTTGACAGCCGATGTCATACGAACGAAATCACACGTACCAACTTGACGGTATAAAAAATCGACTTGGTTTTACTGGCTGGGAATCGTCTAAATGAACGACTGGCTAGCAAGGTTTCAAAAAAACACGCCTATTGTATCTCCTCCTCATTACTATCTACGTTGATAGCCAGGCGGCTATTAAGTCTCTGCAGTCAGCATCGACAAAATCGAAGCTCGTAAAGGTCTGCAGACAAAATCTCAACGATATATCAACGACCAACAAGGGTACCTTATGCTGAGTACCGGGCCACAGGGATATATCAGGTAATGAGAGAGCGGATGAACTTGCTAGGGGGGGTGCAGAACTAGATCCTGCATATACCCTTTCGATCGCGAAGACACCCATTAGCACTCTTTACGGGGATATAGATGAGGAATACGCGATGGTGTCACATGGACACATGTGCAATAGCCAGATCACTATGGCCAGCCTTCGAGAAGAAGAATTCCAAAAATCTTGAACAACTTAGTCGAAGGGAAATACAAATCGTCTCCGGTGTCCTCACAGGACACTGCAGAATAGGAATCCATGTGGAGCGTCTTGGATTGCCCTACAACGACTATTGCAGAAGCTACAGGGACGAAGAGGAAATAGAATACGGATTCTACACCTGCTATGCGAATGTCTCGCACTGGTCACCAGAAGATTGCGTACTCTTGGTAGTAGCTTCTTCCATGTGCTGGAGGACCTTAATATCGCTGATTTTAGGAAACTCCTGAGATTTCTATCCCTTTCTGGGTGGTTTCCGGATTAGCCAACCCTATCCCTTGGTTTGACTCCCATGAGTACACTTTTTATGGACCCGCTTGAGGTCTAAGTAAGTCTTTAGGACATCCACTAAACCAACCAACCATCTCCTCCTCCATTCACCGCCTATGCAGACAGGACCGAAAATCACCTGTAGAATTTTTCTCTAAAAAAAGCCAAGAACTACCTACATGCCTCTGCGCCGTAGAGAATGACTGGGACGATTAAGGTCTTATACAGGGTCACTTTAGTTGTTCACGATATGGCTTTGCTACTTAATTGCCTTCTCAACCCAAAGAAGCAGCGATTGGCAAGAGTTATTCTTCGTTTCATCTCAGCGCTGGTGTCTTTGTCTGTTTTTATAGCGGAGCTTAGGTAGACAAAGTCCTTAACTACCTCAAAATTATTACTGTCTATTGTGGCGTGTTTTCCGAGACGTCAGTGTTGGGTGTCCTTTCTTGTTGACAGCATATACTTTGTCTGGTCCTCATTGACTGCTTACCCCATCTTAGCGGCTTTCGTCTCAATGCTCACGAACGCACCAGTGACATCACGCTGCGTTCTTCCGATTATGTCAATATCGTAGGCGTTTGCGAGTAATTGAACCCTGATGTTGCCGAGTGAAATTTGCACTATTCTTTCAAAAACAATGATGAAAAAGTCTCATGACAGCGCTTAGCCTTGTCTAAACCCTTTTTGATATCAAAGCTCTCGGTGAGGCTTTGACCGACCTTGATAGAGCAGCGTACATTCACCATCGTCATCCTGCACAAACGGACGAGTTTGGCAGGGATGCCAAAACTAGACGTGACTCTGTATAACTCGTCTCTATAGATGCTGTCATACGCGGCCTTAAAACCGATGAAGAGGTGGTGGGTATCGATTTGGACTTCTTGAGTTTTCTCCAAGATCTGCCGCAGTGTGAATTTTTGGTCGGTGGTGGACTTTCCACACCGCCACACTGATATGAACCGATCAGGTTGTTGATGAAGGGTTTTAGGCGTTCACACTTTAAGAGAGTAATTCCTCTGTAATTGGCGCAATTGAGGAGGTGTCCTTTCATGTGGATCGGGCAAAAGGTGTTGAGATTCCATTCATCGGGCATACATTCATCCGACCAAATTGTTGATATGAGTTGATGTATGCTCTATACAAAGTCATTTTCAGCTGCTTTGAACAGTTCGGCCTTAAGTTTGGATACTGCTATCCTTACTTCATTTTGGTCAGATGGACGGAAGTCTTGGCTATCATCGTCTAGGTTAAATGGGTTATTCTACCTGACAGCGGGAACTAAAACACTTGTCACATAATATTGAAATGTTTCTTGTATTTATTTTAATTTTTAGTTAGTACTATATATTTATGTGTGTATACACAATTATTTAACTACTTCTATTGATTTTGTTTAATGTTTACCAATATGCTAAGGTTCTTGTAACTTGTAATCTTATAATCTTTCATATATCTATCACATAATTGATCTCCAGCATACTCTGTGTGTGTGTGTGTGTCTGTTGTGTGTTGCACTAACTATAATTTGCGCTTGATTCTATTTTCTATAAAAATAATTTTAATTTTCACCGATAGAACAAATTGGAGTAAATAAAATTCCTTCTTGTTATTTCGAATAACGGGCACCAAATCAGTAACAATTATTGTTTTTTTTTTTTTCCAATCTTTCCAGGAGAAAAAAAAGAACAAAAACTCTTTTGCTTATAGAAAAATAACGAATGGTTTCTTGTTTTTGTGAATAAGAAATAATTTCAGTTGCTTTCCTTTTCTAAATCTATTTATTCTATGCAAATATTGCAAAATAATAACATTTATAGATGTTTTTTTTTTTTGTTTAATCTTTCTTGACTTCTATTGTTTAAAATAATTTGCACTGCTTTTCTCGTGTAAGTTTTAAATAGTAGAGTGATTTTGTTTTTATTTTAACATATAACGCACATTGGGTGCTATTGGAATTTTACACACCCCGAGAGTAAGCCAGATAGTGGCGTGGACACAGTACATGAGAGTTGGGAGGCGATCAAGATTGGACGACACAAAACGCACGAGTCCTGCTCTAAATAGTTGCTGTCCACTCATTTCTTATCGACTGAAAGGTGTCTTCGAAACGTTAGAACACCTAAGCAAGTCCTTATTTTTCTCAATTTCGGCAGCAGATCCAACATTCAAGATCCATCCTCTCTGCATCACAATGTCTCCACTCCATTATCGTGCTTAACCTCGAGGCGTACTATTAATTTCTAAGTAGTCATATTATTTTATTTCTTTTGCTGTGAGTTGGTTTTGCGAGAAAAAAAAATATCTAATTGAATTAAGGGTATAACGCTGTCTCAGAAGAGAGCGAGAGACACGCTTACTCTTCTGTGTTTCCTCCTTTAATCTTACGAGTTAATTTGAATTTTCTAATCGAGTGATCTCCGACGTTGTTTGGAGTAACCACCAACTCGAGTATCGAGACGAGCAAGCAGCGGTAGTTCCCGCATTGAAACATTCACCGAAGGAAGTGGTTCGAGGGCTTTTAGCTTTTTAATGGCAACGGAATGTTTGTCCGGTGTTGCTGGAAGGCTTGATACAGCTTCATTTAAACTGCCACTCAATTCAGCTGCTGAGATTTTTATAAGAGGCCCCTTGGCACCAGCGCCCAACACTGATTTCGGTCTAGACGGTACAGTTCTTTCGTTAAGCTTACTACTCCTTGCAGCGCACTCTTTCATCATCATAAGGTGATCCAATTTGTCAACGGTGGCATTCAATTCGCTCTCCCAGACGTCTTGTTCCTGTTGGCCATCACCGCCTTCGACGGGACGAACTGCTAATGTTTTCACTTTCTTTCGTAATTCTTCGACCAGATCTTCTTCGATTTGGGGCTCTTCTTCGTTGTCCGTCTCCATGTCGACCCCATCGCCTCGTTCGCTGCGAATTGAGCTGGTTGTTGTGAGGGACATTTCACTGCCCATCGATGGAAGATCACATCTTTCTAGTTCTAAATTGAAATCAGGCAAGGGTGCTAGTTCAGCGCCAACACCGGGTTCTCGTGGACCAGGCGGTGGAGTTGTCATTCCAACGAAATCGCCACGTTGTTGGTGGATTTCATTGCTGATACGCTCGAGATGACGTAAAGCTGACGAGTAAGTTTGTTTTGCAGACTGAACTTGTGCTTGGAGTTCTTGGATACGATTCTTCTGTGTTTGCAGTTGATCCTGGCAGATTTGCTTCTCCTCGAAGTATGGGCGAGACTTGGCTATGCTGCGACGGAAGCGCTCTTCTAATTGCTGTACCTAGTAAATGAAAATAACAAAAATGTAGAAAAAACAGTTGAGGGGGGGATATACTTTTTCTTCTTTTCATCTTACTTTCATTTCAGCAGCATTGAAAATCCTTGCTTTCATCTGATGCTCCGCGTGACTTTCGGCCTTTTGCTTTTCGGCGTCCATCACCTTTTGCGTGGCATGATTGAGCATCTCTTGCCACGCATTATCGAATTGCCACTCGTGTGAGTTGGACATGAAACGTTGTTCAGCTAGAGCGACTGTTTCCTTAGCTGCCGCATGGATTTCTATCAAAACGAACACGTGAGTCAGTTAATCAGAACGAGTATGTCAAGCGTGATACTTACCATTTGCCCTTTGAAATCTCACGGCCGCCTTCTGACATTCGATTTGTGCCTCGCGTGACTTGTCCAACGCCTCATGGTATGGTCGAGCCTTCTCAATGCAATTGCCTAGCTTCTTCGATGAGAGTTTTAATCTCCGTGTAGATTCATTCAGTAGGATGCGGAATGTTGAGTTTGCTTCCTGCAAAGTAAATTTACACTCCGTCAAAACGAAATCGTCACGAGAGGAAGCAAAGTGAATGGACTACACTGGTTCGAAATGAGGTTTTTAGTTCTCCTCTCGCTTTCAAATTGAATATGCAATGATTAACATTCCAATTCACACTTGAATTCGGTCACACTATGAGAAAAGTTCTCCATTCACTTCCACTTGCTTTGCGAGAAACACACTCACCTCTAATTCAATTTCAAGCTTATTGATTTGATCCGTTGCTGTGTTGAGATTCTCTAATTCAATCTGAAAAGAGCACAAGAGAATAGAATTTTTAGAGAAAAGGGAAATCAGAAAACTACAATGAAAAAGTGAAAATTATGAATTGCACTCGAACACGTAATTAAAAGCGAAAAAGGAACGTCGTCGTCGCTCATTAATCACATCAGTCAATAGTTTCTTCTTCTTCTTTTTTTTAATGATGTTTCGCTTTACCATTCTCATTCGTTACTTCTTACTTATGCATGCAATGTTTTGTTGTGTCAACAGTGGATCTCTTGTTCAAAGAATTTTTCATCATTAAATTGCAATTTAAATGGGAAGAGGGACATAGACAGAGAGGCGCTAGCTCCCCACGTTTGAACAAGCAACTTGACCTTTACATTTGGTTGTTGGTGCTGTGAATATCTGTGCAGTTTGTTCTAAAGGAAGCCACGAGGGGTTTCGTGCTTTGAGGGAATTTCATCTTTACTGAGAAGTGGTGTGGATAATGGTTGTTGGAAGTGGTCTTAGTCTCAAACCGAGTAGTTGTAGGGCATTACATCCATTCGTAGAACTTTTAGTCAAACAGAAGTACGAGAAAAAGAGCAGCGGAATACTTTTCTAGAAATGTCAGCCGTGGATTACCTCCCAGCTCATGTCAACAGGGTATTCCTCAACTATATCAGCCTGTTAAACGTAAAGGATGACATGACTTGATGAAGTGGCTTTTCTAGCAAATGAAAAACCTAAGTATAGGTTGTACCTTCATAACCAAAACAATTCTTGTCGAGTTTATGACCTTTGGCAGTAGTTTTAGTAAACAGTCGATAAACAAGGAGGCAACTGTCATAGTTACCGCCACTTGTCGGAAATCAGTGTAACACTTCACACAGCAAACTTCGCCATACGAGAGACCTCCTATCTAGAGAATGGAACGATAAAGTATATCAATTTGAGCACAACCTCATCAAATGGTACATCGACGGTTCCAGAACATACATGGGCATCGGGGCGCGAGTATACGGGCTTCGAACTAAGAGTCCATGGGAACATCGCCCAGTATTTTTCAAGCAGAGGTGTATGCGATCGTAATATGTGCACAAATCAGCCACAAATCATCGCGATACTATCAGACAGCCAGGCTGCCATCAAGGCACTGAGTTTCTATGAAATCAGATCCAAACTGGGCCGGAACAATAAAGTTACCCTCTACTGAGTGTCATGTAGGGATATAGGGAAATGAGGCAGCCGATTAACTGCCAAGGAAAGGGTCAGAAACACCATTCGTTGGACTCGAACCAACGGGCTGGGACCGCATCGAATCCAAGAGGGACTGCGAAGAGAGGAAGAGTGCAAAAGAAGAAGACTATGGGAAGCACTCCCAGGCCTAAGGCAGGCAAAGAAACTCCTCGGGAACTACGACTGAAAGAGGAGCAAGGCTTGCCTAGGCACCAACAAGAACCAGCTTCGCATTCTAACGGGCTTCCTGACGGGCCTTTGTAGACTCAGGGAGCATCTCAGGAAAATGGGAATAGAAGCGAACAGAAACTGCAAGTTCTGCAGTGATGTCGAGGAGACCCCGTCACACCTCCTTATGGACTGTGAAGCATTGATCCACAAAAGAAGAGCGCACCTGGAAGCGTACACTTCCTCTGAAACAGATTTCCCATCGTTGGACCCAATCCAGATACTCCGATTCCTCAGAAAAGCTGGATTGGTGGAGGTGCTATAGGTTCAGACTTATCGGCCGATACGAGTTCGGGGGAGCACAATAGATCTCTACAGATCGCAGTGCATACACACACCGCAACTTTTTACATCTAACATCTAGTCGCAGGATCGAAAACAAATGCAGTCACTGAGCGGCAAAGTAAGTACTCGTAACAATCATGAAGGACATGTTTCAATGATACATTCGAGGGTTGGAAACTGAGACTCGAGGGTCAAGCGAATAACATGCATGAAGGGTCAGTTTCCAGAGATCTTGTACTTTATACATCCTGATCGTATTGCCATTAGAAATCAATCACTATTAACACGTCTTGTATTCCAATGGCTTTTGGTTGACGGTGGACCATATCTTACAACTACTGTTTCTTAACAATGAAATCCAATTTGACAGACAATGCTTCATGCTTAAATGATGTGTGAGTAGTGACTGCAACGTGAAACCTTCAATGAGTTTGTGAAGGGTGATAGCTGGAGTGACAGCTGCTAAATATCAATAAGTGAAACTAGCAAGTCGGACACTGCCATCGAAAGGCCAGATTCATTCTTCGTTTAATTCTGCACCTCAGTCTATATTTCTGTTCCATTTACGCGAATGAAAGGCAATAATTTCCCAGGATATGAGTGTCGTGCTTAACATTTTCGTTCATCGCCACGCTTTAGCTCTATCGCCATCTTTTGTTAAACTTCCTTCCATAATTTCACATACACCACACGTCTAAGTAAAGATTAAGCAAATAAATCGTTCGTTTGATCCGCACCGCACCCGATTGTCTGTCCAAACCGCTCCCCGAAAACGTGTTGGTCGATGCCACTCTGTCTACGCCTTTCTTGATGTTTGCATACATTGCAATGTTTAAAAAAAATGCTTTCACAAGAAAGAACGCGACTGACACCATCCACACAACATTGCATGCATAATTAAAAAGTAAAGAGAATGTATGGCAGGGTGTTGCTTATGCTAAACGGTATTGAATTCTTATGCAAATGTCTGCATTCCCTAATGGGAGTCGCATTTCTAATCAACTGAAGCCATGTCCTTTACACGATTCGGAATCACAATTGGATCCCTAATGATCTGACATAATACAAAAACAAGGCCCAGAAAAATCCATGGAACGTTTCCTTGTAGAATGAACGAAACGATGTTGACAGAATTTCGTTCTCCAAATGGGTAACCACTTCCAGAGGGAGAGCAATGAAAATATACCTTTCAATCACTCATTTGACATGAACTGATCTAAGCACATTTTCCTTTCAGGATTTGTAAAGATTAAAGTCACAAAAATGCCGCGAAGTAAACAAAATGTACCTGCCGCCAAAGAGGAGAAAGTGGACCTTTCAAAACTGCCGGTAACAAAAAAAAAAGATGCCGCTTGTCTAAATTTATAAGCAAAACAAAATGTTCTTTTAAAATAGGCCCGTGTGGATCGTGTTGTCGTGACAGGCCTCTCGAGAACATATGACGACTATGTTATGAAAGCTGCCGAAGGACTATTCACAGCAACAAATTTTCAGGATGTCATGATTGAATGTATGAAGTAAGTATGCATACGCTCTTGTATTCTATTGAAGATTTCACACCTCTCTTTCATCATTGTAGTGCTAATTCCTATTTGCACGAATTGGGCATCTTCAAAGAGATTGGAATTAAAATCGATGTGAGTCATGCTAAAAGTCCCTCACCGAATGGCTATGAAGTGACATTCAAAGGCAGAGAACTCTCAAGACTAGTTGGATCGATTGGCACAGAGGTCGGACAAAACGAAGGTTCACTCAGAACTGAATTGACAATACCTAATATCTTCGGACGAGGAGAGAGTTTATCACTGCAGGGTTCATATAGTAGTACACGAGCCAATGATGTTACGCTTAAGTTTTGGAAATCGTTTTTTCACACTAGATTATATCAAAACAAACCTGAGTGAGTAGCAATCGCAGGAATAACTCCATGTTGTCTACAAAAATACATGTCTTCTGTCTCATTTTGCAGGGTTTCGTTATCAGTATTCCGACATATTGATCGAATGGAGATTAGTTCATTTCAAAATGCCAATCTCGGCTTGGTGGGAGACTTTTCAATAACTTCCTTCTTCCCTTTTCAGGTCGGTGATACACAAAAATTCTCTGTCACAGTTGAAAATAATTAGCTATTATCTCATCTACAGCTGCGTCACTCCTTCCAATATGAATCTTCGATTCGTGAAATCTCTCTTCTAGGCAAAGCAGTGCCGTTTGCAATTCGCGAGCACTGCGGTCCGAGGCTGGCATCTCTCCTGCGGTACATTGTCGCCTTTGACCAAAGAGATAGTCCAGTTTTTCCCTCCCAAGGAATGATGGTGAGATCGACATGTGAATACAGTGGATTTGGTGGTAATATTTCCTACATGAGCACCAACACCCATGCCGAGGTGAGTGTGCCTCTATTTGGGGGCATAGTGGCGCAGGTTTGCGGACGGATAGGACTAGTAAAACCTACAAAATCACCACAAGATCTACCAATTAGTAATCTATTCTATGTGGGTGGACCACAAACGTTAAGAGGCTTTCGATTCGGCGGGGCTGGTCCTCGTGTGGATGGTACAGCAATTGGTGCACAAGTAAGTATCAAAATCATCTTTCTCAAACATTTGTTGACTTTTTACTTTTTAGAGCTATTGGTCGGGAGGATTCCATTTATGGAGTCCACTGCCCTTCAGTGGGGTCTTCAAAGGCCTATCGAATAATTTCCGAACACATGCCTTCTACAACATTGGTAATTTCAACACATTCACCACAGGTTTGTCCGTCTGACCATGATGCTCTTGCAATCCTATTGAATTTTGTGATTTCAGAAAATATGCGTAGTGCTTGCGGTATTGGTCTTGCATTTAAATTAGCCGAACGTGCCCGGATCGAACTTAACTACTGTGTACCGATACAGAAGTACGAAGGCGATAAGTCAGTTAACGGCTTTCAATTTGGAATTGGCTATGAGTTTGTTTAAACAAAAAAAAGAAACATCAACACAAATCGAAAGTCCCTGTGTGTTCCTCTATTTGTTTATAAGTTTGTGCGTTGTACCTACTAATTTTACCTGATGATGCGTTTAACTAATAAATACACACACTCACATTCACGAAAACACAGTAACTGACCATAGACAAGAGATTATGCTTTTTTAGCATTTTACCACAACGAGAAGATTCAATGCATTTTTAGAGAAAAACAAATTAAGTGCTTAGTTCCCTGCTATGTTGTAATTGTAGACAAACACGAGAGATAATAAATATCAATTAAAAAAAGAGAACAACAATATAAACTGTGTTTTTGTACGCGAATTGGGTTTTTGTAATATTCATGCAGTGGTTCCGAGTTTATCCAGACATTTGAATGCTATTCATGTCAGACATCACGTGAGGGAATGATAATTTCCAAGAGGGAAGCAGCGACTCCACACCCACTTGAGAGAGGAATTTCTATCGTATATTCTTTTTTTGTATAAAGGAAATTGCAAGTGCACTTACATTCCGCATGTATGTCCTCAGTAGCGGTTGGCAATTGTTAGATTATTTCAATTAAATAAACGACGATGATGTTGTGTCCATTAGAGAGAACTGCCTCCGTAAGAGGGAACTGCCTTCTTTCAATTAGTTTGATTAGAATGCAAATAATTTACATGCCATGTTTGTGTACCATAAATTAAGACTTGACAAATGTTAAGTCGTTTATTACATATTTCGCAGGCAATCTCTTGACCATAAAACGAAAAGTGTAAATTAACCTAATTCTGAGAAGGTAGGAGTGCGAGTCATGTGTTGAGGTGGCGAGGAGAATCGAAATAAATCGGATTTGGATCATAAAATCTTGTTAAATGGAACTAATTTACGTTCGGGTATGTTTTGCGAAGTAGTAAATGAAAAGAACAACGGTTTTATGGGTGTAAGCCGGGGCTATGAATTTAAAATCGGATAGTTTGTACTTGAAACGATGAGTTTTTTTTTTAGAACAGCTTTTGCGGAAAGCTGAGAAGAGAATTGAGTTCAGTAATAGATAAATTGACAATTTGTTTGCTTAGACTTAGCATGTGAATAGAAATTTAACAAAAATTAACAAGTGGTGATTTAAAATTATTCCAGTGTTGACCAAGATGTCATCTGTAGAATCGACAAAACGAAGTCTACAATGGGGAAGTTATCGCAGCAATGCGATTAGCATGCAAACGTTTTTTGCTGGAAATACCTTAGGGTTTTAACGGGACTAAGGCCAAGACACGCTCAGCAAGTTTTGTGCGAAGCGACGCTGTTCAAAGGTCTACAATGGTTCAAAATTCACTGTACAGTCGGAGAACGTTGTCTAGTTTTTTTTTCGACTGGGCAATCATTGATTCGAGATCCAGCTATTCACTCTTTGACAGGGGATTGAGCAGAAAGAACACATGCACCTTAACTTAGTATCCCTGTTAACACTTACTGCTGTAGTTGCAAAAACATAAAAAACTTTAACGTATCCTTTGTAGGTGTCCTGCCATGGCTAGAGTAACGCATTGTGCTCTGGGCAAGCCCTTTTTCAATAATCTAAACGAATTCTCAGTGTGGGCTCAAGCCAGTAAAGTCCACCATCGATTAAATATTCACACTGCGGCAGATCTAGGAGAAAAAACAGGAACTTCAAATCGATACCCACCACCTTTTCATCGATATTAAGGCCGAGTATGACAGCATCTATAGAGACGAGCTATACAGAGCCATGTCTAGTTTTGCGATCCCTGCCAAACTCCTCTGTTTATGAGGATGACGATCGAGAATACACCCTGCTCCACCAAGGTCGGTCAAGGGTCAAGACTTCACCGAGACCTTTGATGTCAAAAAAGGATTTAGACAAAGCGATGCGGTGTCATGCGACTTCTTTAACATCGTTGTTGAGAAAATAGTGCAAAATTCACGCGCCAACATCAGAGGCACAATCTTTCAAAAGTTCGTCCAATTACTCGGATACGCCGACGATATTGACGAATCGGAAGAACCCAGAGTGATGTCACGTGGGCGTTCATGAGTATTGAGACGGAGGCAGCAAAGATAGGTTTGGCAGTCAATGAGGGCAAGACAAAGTATATGCTGTCAACAAGAAAGGACTCCCAACACCGACTTCAAGGACAGAACGTCACAATAGACAGTTATAACTTTGAGGTAGTTAAGGACTTTGCCTACCTAGGCTCCGCTATAAATTCAGACAACGACCCCAGTGCTGAGACCAAACGAAGAATAACTCTTGCCAATCGCTGTTTCTTTGGGCTAAGAAGGCAATTGAGTAGCAAAGCCCTCTCCCGAACGACTAACGTGACCCTGTATAAGACTTGAATCATCTCAGTCCTACTCTACGGCGCATAGGCATGGACTCTGTCAAAAGCAGATGAGGTTACCCCTGGCTTTTTTCGAGAGGAAAATTCTTTGAGTGATTTTCGGTCCAGTCTGCATAGACAGTAAGTGGAGGAGGAGATGCAACGACGAACTGTACGGGGTGTACAGCGACATCAGCTTAGCGAGAAGAGTGAAGGTCCAACGACTGAGATGACTGGGTCATGTAGACCGGATGGACACATATGCTCCGGCCCGGAAAATCTTCGAATTCACACCCGAGGAACGGCGCAGTAGATGAAGACCGCGACTCAGGGGGCGCACACATGTGAAAGGGCACCTCAACCAACTCGGCGTGCAAAACTGGAGGCAGCTGGCTAAAGATCGAGCTGGCTGGAGACGCGTGTCGGTTGAAGCCCAGGTCCCCCCCGGACTATAGCCCCACCTTAAGTAAGTAAGTAAACGAACTCTTGGGGAAACATTTATTACGCACTGCAATTCAACAGGTCCAATACACAGGGTAAGACAATAGCAGCATGTTAACCAACAGGCGACGAAAAAGGTTGAAGAATCATGCGATAGGATCGAAAGATTCTACAAGAAGGTAAAATACTTGCAGCTGCCTTTAAACGCGACACGCAGGTTATTCCAAAAAGTATGTCACCTACACAGAAAATAGGAGAAATATTCTGCCAGCCCTTAATACTCAATCACAACGGCTACATTGCCTCGATCACATCGAGCGAATGAACAAACAAATGCTAAAACAGTTTTCGCATCCCAGTTTAAGTTTAAAACAGCAAGGAAGACCTGAGGCACTTATGAATACCCGAATGCTTGGTCTTGTATCTAGAAACATATTCACCCAGAGAGGATGAAAGACTGAGAGGTGCCAAGTAAGAAATTGTTCGGTGGCCAGGCGCCCATTGAAATATAGCAGGTCCAACGTAAGCTGTTAAGTTTAATCACTTTTGTCCATCTTACATTCTCAACTGCATTTCTCAACTTTAACCTTGGAATTTACTCTCAGGGTTTCAAGAGACATACATATGCAAGTAAATATGTTCATACGTGAGTACATATGTACGAGCTTTCCCAGAAACTTTCAACTTTCAGATCTTCAAAAACAAACAGATCTCGACGAGTCTCCTGGGGCACATTTTAAGATTTGTTTCTCTTGGGAGGAGATACACAAAACGCCTTGTTAAATTCCACACAAAAAACATCAGATTTTGCGACAAAACACTCCCAGAGCTGTCCCTCCTCTTATTAATTTAACATGCCGCCCTAGGTTGTTGAATAAATTTCCATTAAACCCATGAAAGCCTGAAATAAAATTAAAAAAAAAAAAAGATGTGGAGTTCCGTTAGTGGGGTCAAAGTACATTTATATCAGTAAAGCAACCCCGTGGAGTGATAAGAAGCCCTTTAGTCTAGCCCTCCAATTACAGAAAATCGCATATGGAACCGCGATTCATTGTTAGCTCAGAGGGCATATCATACAAATTGAAATACACACGTCACAAATAAAAACTCTCTACTTCCCTCACTGGCACTCGAACTCGAACCCGAACCGGCAAAGTCGACAGAAACGAACGAAGCACAGCGCACCAGCAATCGCCGCCACCGTGAATTCATGCGACTCTCTGTCCCAATCACTACATCTCCCTTCGCCATAACAGAAGAGGTGTAGAAAAACGAACAAACATGGAGATTGTGGAGAGGTGCACGAAATTCGTGTGTCGTGATGGAAATTAATTTGACGTTCATCCGATTAGAACTCTACACCACGAAGGGAAATATCTAGGTTAACTGTTGGGTTTTGTTATTATCATTCCATTCTATACGAATTACAATAAAAAAGGAGAAAAAAAAAAAACAACAACAACGGAAACCAACACTTGGCCCGAGATGAAGCAAGAGACGAACAGCAGAACGAGAATTTTTTTTTTTGACATTTGGAATGTGACGGAGAATAACTTGATTTTGGTGGAAAATTATTTATGTATGTACGTTTGGTGTTCGCTAAACAATTGAATTGTTAATTTAATTAAAAAATAATGAAGGAAGGAAATAATGAAGTCATTGTATCTATTGTGGATTTGCGTATGAAATTAAAAAAACAAAAATTCCCATACCGTTCGATTTGAGAGAAATACTTGTGAAAACAGCGGAGGGAACAAAAATTAATGACATTCTAATTGAAGAGGGAAAAATATTCATGATAGCTATCTTTCGGTAGCGGTGCTGATGGTATAGTATTACATCATCAGCTAGTGATGCTCCCTGGGTTTTAGAAGCAAACTGCCTTAATGAAACCAGCCTAACCGAGTCCAAGTCTGTCCAAACGGACAACAAAGAGCCTGTTATTCCAGATCGGTTGCAGCCCAGCCGTTTAAGCTACTTGTTATACAAAAAACGTCTCAAGCTTGTGATAATGAACCATCTTCATATTTAACAAGACCCGGAGCGACAATCGACTACAACTTAAAACGTTGCTTCTAGAATGTATGCTTCAAGTCATGTCAGACACTCAGTCATACCTGCATTCGAAAAAGGTATTCCACAAAAATCACAGATCTACAGTAAGAAAACTCTTCAATCGAGCTAAAAGGAATGGCGATTGGCGAACTCATTCCCAAGCTCTTTTAGGAACGATTTTGTGATAATGACTCCGATACAAATTCTGGATGCCGGCCGCCTGTACAAAATTCTTGTCTCTGACAGGACCACTTCTTTGGGTTAACTCACAAAAGAAGATGGAAGTCAACCATAATAGATAGCTTCTTAGCAGGAACATCATCCCACGCAGAACAGCCCAATTCGCCGACACGGGCGAGACTGAAAAACTGCGAGAGAAAGGCCACCAAATGGGACTGGGGAAGCTGAAATTGTTCGGGCGCAGATATTATTTCCATGCTATCCAAACTGTGGTCGCCGTCCGTGGCTTCGTGGTTGAACTGCTGACCGAGCGGCGTGGGTTCAAGTCCCAGCCAGCAACACCGAACATTTTTCGCGGCACCACCTCTCGTCGGGGAATGACAAGCCTCCGGAAGTATAAACTGTCATAAAAGAGCTTCTCAGTTCGCCGTTCGGAGTCGGCAATAAATTGTAGGTCTCTTCCGTTCATGCAAAATATGTAGCACGCACAACATGAATTCTTGCGAGAAGCTAGACCTTGGCTCATTCCGAGCGCCAGCTATTTATTTATTTTATCCAAACTGTTCAACTTTTGCTTAGCATGACTTCCCACTCTGCGACTCATAACACGCATATCAGCCAAGTAAATCTACTTAGCCAGCTATCAATGACTTAGTAACCAAAAGTGAAATCACCATCAATAGGGGGCAGATATGTCTTGTCGCTTGTCAAGACATCAAAGAGACTTTCCATGAATCCAGTAAACGTTCACTTAGTAATAAAACCTCTCACCAACCATAAGCAGGTGGACGGTAGACTGATTCACACCAACGTTGATGATTTTACATTCTCGGCGGACTCGGTCTCTCCTTAATCTGGTCTCTCGTCATTGGCAACCTACTCCAGTCAGACGACGTAGCAGTTATTATCAGCAGAAGTACTAGCAATCCAAAAGCCTTGCACGCAGCTCTGTCGTGACACAACGCTATCCTTGTAGGCTATCATATCTTTCAAACTGGTGCCAGAGTACCGGAACGAGCTTGGCCGTCTAGGCGATCGGCTTAGAGGCACACTGCTTTGTGTTCCGGGAGATAATGACATAAGAGAAAATGAACATGCGGATGAACAGGCCAGGAAAGATTCAGCTCTAAACGGCTGAAATATCTACATCTTGCTAGGAGCGGTTAAAGAGCAAATCCACTCATATTTTCTGCAGAAAGCCAACCTCCATTGAGGTAAGCCAACTGCGTTATTGCCAGAATAGCACTGATAACAGTCTCTTCTGCTGAATGACAGCAAGAATGCCGCTTACAGAGGTTCAGGAGCATTCGTCTAGTCTGCCCGCATCCTGGAGAGTTTGGTCTGGTGTTACCGACCTCTACGAAGACACCAGCACCCAATGACTGGTTTTGGAGCCATCCGTGGAGATTCGACTAAGTTCAGTGCATTAGGCAGTCACATACTTACGCGAAAGCATCTTCCGTATAGATCCAAAGGACCTTTTTCGGTGATAAGCCTTATCTCTTGCCAAAAGCACCCTTACACTGCCAAAAAACTGAGAGCCCCTTGGATGTCTTCGACTCAACATGCTTTGCCCAAAGAAGTTTTGTATCCAAGATCGCTCCCAGATATTTGGCTTTATCGGATATCTGGATAGTGACGCCCTTTAGCATTGGCTGAATCAGACCGGTCACAACCCTCCTTCTCATAAAGAGGACAACCTCAGTTTTCAGAGGGTTGACCGAAAGCCCACTCCTAGTGCACCATTCATCGATCATGTCTAAAGTCGCCTGCGCGTTAGCAGAGACAGTCTTCAGGCACGACCGGACAGAAAGTATGGCAACATCATCCGCACATGCCTGAGCGTAAACGTTAGAAGAATTGAGAGTATGTAGCAGAGAGTCAACCACCATGCACTTTAGTAGTGGAGACAGAACGCTGCCTTGCGGACAGCCTCTATTTACCCCTGGCGTAACAAAGCGCTCACAATCCGCATCTACAACCAAAGTTCTATTCTTCAACATTACTCGGATCCACAATACCAGGGTTTCGTCCACCCCTGTTGTATAGCGGCGTCACACATGGAGTCAAAGGTCGCATTATCGAGAGCACCCACTATGTCGATGGAGATGCCCAAAGCGTATTCTTTCCTATCCAATTCTAGCAACTAGATTTTTAAGGATGCACCCTCAAAGCAACCCTGCGCACGTAAACCTCGACTAGCCTTTCCAAGCTTTTCAACAGGAAGGAAGACAGGCTTATAGGTCTGAAACTCTTAGCGAGAGAGTAGTCCTCTTTACCAATTTTTGCTATGAAAACCCCTCTAACCGTTCGCCAGGATGTAGGAATATAAGCCAGTTCCAAACCCGCCGTGAAGATTCTCTTCCGAGTTGGGCAATTTGCAGCAAGGCTGGGTATACTCTCTCATTTCCAGGCGATTTGAAACTATCAAATGATGCCACCTATGCAGCCGAGTTTTCCGACTTAGATCAATCTCAGCCTGTATAGGCAGGCCAAACTGTGACCCAAGGTCATGTGAGGCGCATCTTAGTGCTAATTGGAGCGCTTGAACCGTCAATTCTAAATACATGCCCATCGTGTTCCCATGACGGAAAATAGGACTATAAAGGCTGATTCAGATTTTGGTTTGGCTAGCTCATGTTGCCTTCAATACGCACCAAGCTGCTTTGGGGTCTTCAGGCAATTCCAGGAAAGGTTCAAACCAAAGCGCTATGAACTCTGAACTTCTTACTTTCGGAGAATATTACAAACAATGGCTACTCTTAGGCATAGCTTTATTGCAAACATATGTATGTTTGTAAACCTCTAGCAGAAATTAACTTAAAATATTGACTGTAGATGTCCGCACTCCTTTCATTTTGATCCGTCAGTTGACTACTACAAGTTAAAACAAAAAATTAAATTCCTTTGAATTCAATTAATAAAAACATTCCCATCGCCACTGTAAATAATTGAGTCAGAACGACACATGATAATCCAATTAGTCTTTCCCCTTCGATTGCCCCATTCCATTTATATATACTTTTCGTTCAAAGCCAAAAAACAATAAAGCCCGAGATCACATGAAACCGGGCCACGGGGACGGGGATTGACGTAATAGCATAAAAATTCGCAAAATAATTCCTCCATGATTAATATGGCTTTGGAATTGTCTTTTGTACACAAAAAATGTGGCTTATCGTGTGACACTTGGTCTTACAAAAACAATATTCGCAATTGTTCTGTGTTTAGCTAAATTTGACACATTGGCATTTTTGTTTGTTTGACAATCCCCGATAAGACACTAGGTGAAGTTCATAGGAAGCAGGTGAATAATTGAAGTACAAACCGTAAGTTGATTACAATTAATTCAGAAAATATTTTTCAATGAGTTTATTAATTTGTTTATATAATACATTTCGTAGTTGAATGACTGCGATAATGTCAGTCATTAAGATAAGCAACGTACGAGTGTTTATTAATTTTCATAAGCATTCCTTTCGCATGCCAACGAGGGGGGTGACTGTGTTTTTTTTATGGAATTCAGTAGTTTCACTATAATTTTCTACAATTTTGCCAATTTAATTGTTTAGAGAAACCAGATTGCACAGATACAATGCTTGCAATTGTATTTATCGTACAGAACACATCACTTGAGTGAGCAGGGTAAACTGGTTGAAATAGTCGATGGTTACTGATGTTGTCATTTATAAATCGACCTTGAAGAGCTTGTCACAGACTGGTAGGCTGCAATGTTTTATTGCTGACATATCTATAAAGATAAAAGTGTTTAAACAGCTTTTTTATGTTCGATGGCGTTGTAAGTTATTTTGCAAAAAAAAAAACGCAGTGTTACCGGATATTTACTGTGTAACCCTTTGACAATTTTGTGAAGTTGTTAACGCCACCACCGTGTTGCAATCGTGGAATGGAAACGAGGGTCAAATATTTTTGAACTCTTAGTTGGGGTCATAATACCGAGTTGGATTTAATTTATAGAAAACCCAATGCTCTTGTCAATGCTCATTGTGTCTCAGATTTTTTAGTCCCTCTTAGCAAATTACAGATGTCACAACACCTCGGATAGGAATGATACAACTGTTGTCGATCCTGGGACAATATATAAGGACAATGATCTTGGGTCAAGTACGAAGAATCTTTGGACTCTTAAAAGGCCGCGTGCACCAGTACTCTGGACGTCCGAACCTTCCGAGCTGTCAATATAAACATCGGATCACTACATATGTACTTACTTGCAACCAAGCCAAGGAATGCGGATATCCCAAGCGCCACCACAAAAAATAATTACTGTGAAATGACACAACATCGGCATACATTAACAGCCAAAAATCCCCACAATCTTTACCTAACGCGTATCTCAAAATATTTGAAGAAATCGTATTCCGCCAGCGTAAAGTGCATGTCTCTTAGCATGCCATCAACTGATGCGCTGCGTTTTACATCACCGCCACTACGAAGCTCAAGGTTTGAAGAAGAATGCTGTTATAAAGCGATGATGCAAAGAAGGACGAGGGCTGTGAGGAAGCTCTACTAGGCACGAGCTCAACAAACCATTGTTCGACGAGCCCAACGACATCTCTCTCCACAGTATAAATGTAGGTACTATCGGCTGTCTTACTTTCCCCCTTTCTATCAACAACCAGGTCACGCAAGTTGTGGTAACAGAAAGGCGTTTCTTAGTGCAAATTGGGTTCCTTGAACCGCTACTTCTACAGTTGTATCTAACTGCTTAGCCTAATTAACCATGGATTTTCCATTGAGGGGCCTTGAAGAAAAAAAAAAGTGCAATACAGACGGCTAAGACATGTAGAACGATTGACCGCCAATGCTTCAGCCCGCAAAGACTTTCCGTCGAGAAACTATGGTGCCATGCACAAGTAGAACGAGGACTCAATCAACTTTGCACAACTGCAGGTTTGCCAAGAACCGGCTTCACTGGAGAGGCTTTTTCATTGAGGCCCAGCGTTTACCTCGAACTGTATCCCTATCTTAGTAAGTAGGCATATGCTTGTAAGCCGCATAGTTGACTAGCCGGCGTTTATAGGAATTTTGTAGCGATTACTCTAGTATATGGTGAAGTAGTTCGGCTCGCCCTCCCGTTGGTCCTGAACCCAATTTAGAGGTTCCAATGAGATATACAGGTATCAAGAAGGCTATGATTAGGAAAGAAATTACACCTCTAATCGTAAATTGGGTACTTACCATGCTAGAAAGCAGACGAATACAGTTAGAAGACAGAGGATCGCTTAAAACAATAACAGCCACAAAAGGATGCCCGCAAGGGGAGTACTTTCCCTCCCCTGCTCTTGATTTTGGTCATAGATAAACTCCTAGAACTTCTAAGAAAAGCCGGCTACTGATTATAAGGATATGCAGACGAGGTATACAGATGGTTCAAAATTGAATAACGGCAGCACAGGTGCTGGACTTTATGGTCCCGGTTTGCAACGCGCGATAGCGCTTGGAAAGTCACCTACAGCCGGTGCTATGGAGAACAGCAGGAGACCGCTATACATATTCTGTGCGTATGTCCAGGAGCCGCAAGGAAAAGACTACTCCACTTGACGTGGGCCTCGGTCGACCCAGCGGAAATTCGGAAAATCGAACCAAGGGCTATACTGAGGTTTATCAAAAGCCTCAATATACCCTCTGGTTAAACCATACGGGCCACCACAATAGACCTTATAGGTCGCAGTGCGCATTTAGGGCCCCTAATACAGAATACAGAATAGAGGTTCTACTCAGCAGTGTCTACTCTAAAATATTACATTGGGAAGCCGGAACATAGAGACTAAAGCATTATTGTGCTTTACCAAGAGCCTCAATTTGGCTTCTGGTTAATTAATAGGTCAGCACAACAGATCTTACAGGTCGCAGTGTATCTGGGCCCCAGCATCGTATCGTATAGGTATGGTGAAGTATGGTTCGTGGTGTCAAAGTCTGTTGACATGTCTAGAGATAATGCTACAGTCCTATGACAGGCCCTCGTCTGGCTAAGGCCGTTGCTGGCTTGCAAACTTCAAGTTATTTTTCCAGTCGTTGAACCCAAGTGCGAGAGACAGAGACACGCCTTAAGTGGATTGAATTTTGCTTCCTTGCCCGTATGTCGTTTTAGTTTTTTATTTGCATTTTCAAAAACGCAAATACTCAAGCCTTTAAAATGCGTAAAATACAAACCAAACAATTCCATCCCCATTCCCTTCCTACCTTCCAATTTGAATAATTGCGCAAACAAAAATCCAAATTAAAAGGCAAATAGCTGCACCGTCTTTGTCTATCAAACAAAAAAGGCACAAAGGATTAATCATTTTGCCATTATTTGTTCATTACTCATGCTTTCATCGGATTTTCCTCTTTCTGTCTCTCAGGGGGTCGGCATAAGTACTCTTCCCTAACCCTTGGTCAGGTTAAGGATGAACCATTAACCTTTCAAGAAAATATCTATCCTCCTTTCCTCCTTCATTGTTTGCTCAATTCGAAATTAATTATCCTTCGTCTAACAGCTTCACCCTCCGATTGCCCTTTATTCCTTGGTGCTCTTCCTCGAGAAGAAACCAACCATCAATTCAATTTCACTTTCGAAACAAAAAAAAAAACAAAAAACAACCGTCTTACCCAATCCAACCAAGCAATTTTCACCCGTGCAGTGTATACTTTTAGCAAATATCTCAAGTTCATCAAGAAAATCAAATTATATTGGCACATAACTTCACCGATGCGTATGTGTATGTGCTTCTACTTTCTTTTCTCTTTTTCTCGCCTCTTACTTTGTTCATCAATCATGCTTTCAAATGCAAAAGGTCTGCGTTATATATGAGAGTGAGGTTATAACCGTTGCCGGCGTCCATTCCAAATGAGTTTCACTTGGTACCAATCGCCAAAGCAACTAATGCACCTGTAATGGCATTTAGCCATCAAATGGACGTCGTCACATGATACGTACGGTTTTGGACGTTTCGGGAAATTTGTATTCGCAAAAGAAAACCCCGTGGACAAATGGAAATGAAACCGGTTGCCACATTGGATTTGTAATAATGTTGATAGAAGCTAACTTGAAGGCCACCCAACCTATTAACCGATGGCGGTTAAGTAATAATTTTCAGTACCAAGACCAACCCATTTGAATGACAGTTTTGTGTGCTAAACTTCTCACACTGGTCGTGATGGCGCATCGGCGTACAACATGGTGCCTTGTACCGTTAGTTTATGTGTCAGTTTTTTATACACACAACTAGATATTTTATAGTGGAGCTTAATACACATTTGAAGCTTTGGAATCGAGAGAGCTACCTCTTTCAGGCCAAGATTCTCAACTTAAAGGTGGATATCCAACCAAGACATTGCGATTAAGTCTAACCGCTATTAAGCCAGTGATCCCCTACTCTGAAACTTTGGTTAGCTTGCAACACAATAGCATCAAAACCTTATATAAAATGCCTCAGAGTTGTACTCGATATGAACCTTTTGTTCAAGGAACAGCTCAAGAGCGTGAGTCAAAGAGCAGCGAACACAAGCGCTGCTCTCGCGCAAATCAGGACCAATACGGGCTGTCGAAGGCACAGCCGAAGATTACTTTTGGTCACTTCTATGCCGCACCAATCTAGACGAGGGCCATGACGATCAGTGCAAAAAGAATGTTAATATTGGTAGAAGGGCAGCGCTAGAGAATACGAAACGTAACATTCTGAACCAAAACGAGCTGCTTCAATCGACAAAAACCAGCAGATGCCACTCAGGAAGCAGTGCAAAGAAGAGCGTCAAGAACGTTGTAATGCTTCCGAAAAAGCCAAGTGGATTCATATGCTTATGTCACAAACTACCTTAGCTGTAAGAAAACGAAATAACAAGGAACACTTTTTGAATGACCTGAACAAAGTTTCGGCGAGCCGTAGGATACATTTAAGGCCTTCACCTTGAAGTCGACGGGCCTCAGTAGTTCGGGCGTTAGACTGCTGAGCGGGTTAGCAGGTTCGAATCAAGCCAAACCTACCAAACACGTCTCTTCGGAAACGGACAAACTTCCGAAATACAATTTGTCATGAAATAGCATCTGTAGCAGAGTTGGCACCCAACATAGGGCATCAAAAGGATTGAGCTTACAGATTCCTCAGACAGCAATTCACGAGTCTCATTCATTTTAAAGGCACCAGGTTGTGTACGGAACCGTGACAACACTGAGAAACCTTATTAGCTTCGTAAGGAGGAATCCCCCTTACACATCTCAATTTTTTATTTGTTCTCTGGGTTCTTGTCATAAATACACTACCCATGAGTTTAAAATACGGCGGTGTAAAGGTAAAGGGTTACGCTGACGATGTTGTGCTGCTTGCAACGGGCAGGTTTCTGGACACCATCAGCCAGCTTATGCAAGGCACCCTAAACACACTTAACGACTGGACTAAACAATGCGTCCTAGAGGTGAATCCACAGAAAACCGAATTGGTACTGTTTACCAATAAACGAATACTACCAGAGTTCACACTGCCTAACATTGGTAGAACACCCCTTCAATACCTGGGTCTTAATCTGGACAGGAAACTGAACTGGAATCTGGATTTTTGAAAAGAACTGGGGACCTTAAACCAGGCAATCTGCGATCGTTAGGCCGATATTTACATATGGAGGTTTAGTCATGTGGCAAGCTGCAACTTTAACCACTAACCTCAAAACCTTGACCAAGACTCAAATGCTAGCTTGCATTGGAAGGACCAATGCATTGAGTCAACTCCGACAGGAGGGTTGGATACAATTCTCAATCTGCTACCCCTTGATCTCTACATACAAGAATCTGCAGCAAATAGCGCGTTTTGAAATTAGACCAGTTTAAACTCTGGTGAGCGAGCTCATATGGACACGCCCAGATATTGCACAAATATCCGGGCACAAGTATCGAATCCAATTACATGATTCCGTGTCTGGACTTCATCAAACCCTTCTCCTGCATCTTTCCAAGCATAGAACAGTGGGAGAACAAAGAAATTCTTAATGAGACAAAGTCCATCTCTACACAGATGGCTTCAAGATGGACATAGGCACGGGTGCTTGTGTCTTCAATGAGGAGCTAGGACTCAGCAGCTCAATAAGACTCCATGAGAACAGTAGTGTTTTCCAGGCAGAGGTTTTAGCAGTGACCAGAGCTGCAAAATTGGTGTCAATGGCAACGGTATCACGGGATAATATTACGATCTTCACAGACAAACGCACTAGCTGCTACCCAAATTACTTTCAAGCTTGTAAAGTGCTGTCGCGAAGAGCTGAGGGTTCTTGACACGCAGCATACTGTAAAACTCTGCTGGGTCCTCGGCCACAGTGGTGTGCCCGGAAACGAGACTGCTGACGAAATGACAAGGAAGGCATCAGCCCTAGAACCAGAGCTAGCGGACGGTGCAATTAAACCTACACTTCGTCATCTGAAAGAAACAATAAGGCGATTAACAGGTGGAAAACACTAACCACCTGCGAAGTCTCCTGAAGGCTATAGCCAGAATATAATAAAGGCAGAACGATCAAGCTCATACATATGAACAGAAAATCCCTGTCATTAGTGGAAGGATTAATTACAGGCCACGATATGCTCAAGTACCAGGCAAAAAATCTGCACCTGAGTGAGGACGACCTATACAGAGGATGCGGGGACGAGAAGGTGCATGAACACACGACTCTCTTTCCCTGTCATTGACCAAGCCTCTGCAATATTAGAAAAATAACACTGGGCAGATACCTTTTCGATAACATCAAGGAGCTATCCGATGGTTCACTGTCGGATCTGCTCAAGTTCGCAAAGACAGCCAAGTGGCTGTCATCAGGTATAAACAATCACGCAGTGGAAAGTAGCTGGTGAAACACATGAGTACCGCAATGTGTTTACAGGGGGTTTCATCACCTTCATCGGCCCGCTAACCTTACCTAACCTAAAGCTTTCCTTGTAAGTGGACCACTCGATAAACGCCTCTAATGCTCGTCAACTCTATCCTTTATTTGTAAGGGCCCCGATCACATTCTAAACTGGAGGCTACCAATTGTCAAAGCAAGTCAAAGTGCCTGCAGAAGACCCTTCCTTGAACAGTTAGAGGATATATTATACGTATCAGTGACAAGCGCTGAGAAAATTATAATTTTTTTTTCTAAGTGACAGAGGTTAATGCAAAACACTCCTCAAGACAATGCACATCAGACAACCAGGTCACGTAAGGCATGCTTTCAAAATGATGTGCCATTAGCGCTAATGGGTTTTCAAGCAAGACTGCTCGAACCATCACCAATCCCACTAAACAAATGTTTACAGATAATAGAATCCACTGAGGTTATTCCTCCCTCATCCATGTGGCTTTGCATTTCCTTTCTCTTACATCAACTTAAGCCATAACCTATCCCAAACCAATCATCCATCAATGTCACTCTTCGTTGGACCCCCATTAAGACGCTGCATTAACCCTAGCTTCACATCTATCAAAACTTTCTCTTTAAATTTGTAATTTTCCAAATCAGCAACCTTGGTTACATAACATTTTCCAAATCTGAAAAATCTCCTCAACCATGAGAAATGGTCACCGCCAGCAACAGACTTAAGTTACATAACCTCAAATTTGGGGACGAAAAATCGTACAGAAACCTTGTCACTCAATTCGCCTTTTGTCCGTAATTTCTATTTCAAAAGTCCTCTGGACAAAGCAAGTCCCTCACTACATTTCTCCCTCATTAAAAAAAAATAAAAAAAAGTTCAAAGCTTATTCCAAGGATATGCACTCCTTCTCGAACATTTGTTGTGTCCATGTGGCTCTGGTGCTGGTACTGACTGTGCTGCTCGTGTAACCTTTTCAATGGAAACATGATACACCCGATGGAAAAACTTTCTCCTGCCTACTTAACAAGGGTTACATGCCATCCCAATGCTACTTGCCATAGGATGATGGGATACGGGCATAACAACTTGGTTATGAAATTCCTTCTAGCGCCGCCTCCTCCTCATAGACGATTAGAGAGAAGTTCCTGTCAAAGGTAAAGTGAAATTAAATTTTTATTACGCGACATTAAAATGCTACGTCCGTACAACGTACAGACTTGTACACGTAATTTCAATTGTGTCCAAGTGCCAGTGACACTTAAATAGGTCACAGGACAATCGCACACAGGACATTACACTTCATTGTTCCAGGAACAAGACGAAAAAAATTCAAATTGAATATCCACGTGCGGTGCCTATCATCGTGCAGTCTTTTGCGATGGTGTTAGACACAGGTGGGGGAGTGGGGACAATGTTTAACAATTTCAGATTGGATTTGTGTTGCATGAGTACTATCGATCGTTCCAGCAAAGTGGTGGGAGTGCCCAAACAACAGAGGCAGCAAACTCCAAGCCAGCAAGTTACTAATGCCAATGGGAATATAGCAAACTCGTAAAGTGGTCTTTATTGCGCAAAGGTACGCCATGGAATTGATGTTTTCTGCAGAATTTACAACAATGGCCCATCATAACGAGTTGTGTAGAGCTTTTGAACTATTTTTTCCTCGTAGGGCACATGAACTGTGTGTTTCTACAGAAAAGTTGAAAAAACAAAAAGTGGTTCAACTGGTCGAGTGATGACGAGTAGATCCCATTTACATCGTGGGAACATGTTCGTTGCCTAAATATGTATGTATAAGGAAAACCTTATACAAAAACGCACAGACGCGTGCATTTCCAAGAAGAATCTGCGATTTCTTATCACTTGATAGCCTATATTCACAACGAAGACCAACGATTCCGTTCATCCGATCTGGACGGTGCCTACAGAGGCATCAATCTTCTTAACGTGGCTTACAAGATCTTCTCTGCCGTGTTGTGTGAACGCCTGAAGCCGTTCGTCAATAACCTGATCAGTCCATATCAGTGTGGCTTCAGGCCAGGAAAGTCCACCATCGCCCAAATATTCACACTGCGGCAGATCTTGGAAAAAACCCAGAAACATCAAATCGATACCCACCACCTCTTCATCGATTTTAAGGCCGCGTATGACAACATCTATAGAGACGAGCTATACACAGCCATGTCTAGTTTTGGCATCCCTGCCAAACTCGTCCGTCTGTGCAGGATGGAGAATGCACGCGGCTCCATCAAGGTCGGTCAAGACCTCACCGAGACCTTTGATGTCAAAAAAGGATTTAGACAAGGCGACGCGCTGTCATGCGACTACTTCAACATCGTTTGTGAAAGAGTTGTGCAAAACTCACGCACCAGCACTAAATGCACAATCTAGCGCCACCTTAAGTTAGTAAGTAAGCCCATATTCATTGGGAGCAATGTAAATAGAAAGACCGCTAAACTTTGTAGTAATCATGTAATTTTTCCGTCTTAACCTCCCCTCGCAGCGCCTCTAGATATACATATGAAAGGCCAAGTAATGGTAATTTCATTGGATTCGTTTGGTATTCAGCGCCTTGAAGAACCTACTAAATGAACTTGGAAAACAGCAACCAAAAAACTGATGTCAAAGGAGAATGTAGACTACCCTCTTATGGAAGCAGTATCAGCATCAGCTTTCACCAGGGGAGCTGAAATTGACGCGATAATCCGAAAACTATTGATTTTAACATCTCTGGACATATCCGTTGATCTCGTAACAAAACAAGTGCTACTTGTTGGACAACAGAGTCTATGAAGAACTTAAAGGCATAGACCGAACCTCCAAATCGGTAAAACTCATGGAGAAGCTTCTGCGAGTCGTCAGATTTTGAAAATAATGCAGGAAGAATCAATGTCCCTGTCTAAACCAAAAAATCTGAAGATTCACGGATGGTATGGTATGGTTCGGTATATGTGAGCGGAAGGCTCTTCACTTAGGCCTCTGCCGAGCCTATTGTGATTCCCTCCTTTAATCGTCGGAACTGCATGGAAAGGTTTGGAGGAGGGATCTAGGGAAAGTCTGGCGAATCTTCATGTTTCTTTGGTGAAGACCAGGATGCCGCCGATTTCTTTGTCCTTGAGATGTTTCAGGTCCGGTATCCACATAGATCCCAGGGTCTTCTGTCGCATTCTCGCTAGGGCTGGCCAGTGGCATAAGAAGTGCTCGAGGTCTTCTTTAGATTCACGGATAGAATCTAGCCAAATATTTTCGGAAAGGTCTTCCCTGGGCTGCAACAACACAGGAAGTTCTATCTCTGACCGGTGACAATTTCGGTCGACGATAAAAGAAGCGATCACAGAAATCACTAGAGTAAACAAGGCGAAGACTTCTTATGGTCAAGCACAGATGTCGTTCTCACGTACGGTTGCGAGATCTGCGCCGATGCACTCAGGCAAAAGAAGTGCAAGGAAGCAAATGGATGTAGTACAGATGTAGTACAGCGTACAACTCTTCAAATAACAAGCTTTTACCGAGCTGTGTCTGTGTATAATACTTGTAGTCGCGGGAATGACCTCCTAACGCAAGAGAGGAAGTATGTACGTCTACAAACGTAAGACAGAAATAGAAGTGGAACAAGCGATTGCACAGGCGAAGGAGCTCACCTTTGTAGACTGCTAGACTGATCTGGAACGTTGCCAAATGGACGGGGCGGAAACATGGCAAAGTAAACTACTACACCACACAGTTACTTACCGGACATGGATACTTCAAAGCTTAGCTTCTTAAGATGAATAATGTTGGAAGCCCGGCTTGACAGTATGACGACTCTTCAAAAGTTGACGCAATACACACTTTTTTCACTTATATCAGATGGGCAGTAGAAATAATCAGGCTTGAAACGGAGACAGGCATCGCTCAAGAAAAAGTCGTGAGAATGATGATCTCGAGTAACGATATATGGAACCAAAACAAAACTCCTAAGTCGACTTAGTACTAAAAATGGGAAGGAGAATAGAAGACAAAAACATACCCTCAAAAGAACGCTAACTAAAGCAAATCGGAACCCTGATCTGTTGCTAGAACCTTAGAACTTTAAGGGCTGGGTAGAGTACTGCCAAGTTAGTTAGTTTGGAATGGTTCTCTTGAAAGAGGTACACTTAGACTAAAGGAAGTTCCAGTGTGATTAACACTATGAACGCTAGAGCTGACACCATTTATATTTCCTAACGTAACTGTAAAGGTCGTGCATACTGGCAGTGTTCACATAGTTTACATCTTCTCATGTGCCTTTTCTAATTCTGGTAAGGGCGGGGCCCTTACAGTGGAAGTGCACTATTGACTCCTCCTCTTCCTCAACTCTAGAACTCCTGCAGATCTCGTAAGACTATTCCCAGTCGCTGAGCATGTCTATTTGAATTGCAATGTCCTGTAATGTCCTGTAATCTCATTAGTTTTGAAGACTTTAAAAAATCGTGATCTGATTCCATTCTGCGCCGCCTGGAGATAGAGAAATAAAGTTTATGGTGAACGCCTCCAAGGACAGAAGTTCAAACTAAACAGCACTAACTGCAAAAGAAAGGCCTTACTCGAGTTTGAAGTATGCAAAAGCCTTGCTTTCATCCACAGGGCATCAGAGCTGCCTTTCGCCAATTCTAGCTGAAAATAAGTGTCTGATCTATCTATGAAAGCTTTATAGAGCAGCAAATCGAATGGAAATGAATTGGACAAGAATCCCAGGGCCTAGCTCTACCCCATTTGACATTCAATATGGATCTAAACTAAAAAAAATTTTTGACAGGATTGAAGAAACGTAAGAAACACTGCACTGGTACCATAAGGGAGTCCAACGTACCATCATACGGGTTGAACTTGAAGCATCGGACAGTTAAAGGTGAAAAATAAAGACGTCAATAAACGTCAATGGAAATGCTGCAGGGTGTTCAGTTCCCAAAATCGGGTTTGTCAGTGATATTTTAAAAGGGAAAGGAGTCTCTGAATTACATGAACTTATGAACGGGACTCCAGGGAGCTATATATTAGATCTGCACAGGACTTCGAGGAAATACGAAGTAAACAAGATGGAAAAGACAGAGGCAAAAATAGTAGCGACTTTCGAAACGTCGAACCAGGCAATCAACATTTCCCACTACAAATTGGAGGATCAGGTGGTATAGAGGCAGCTCTGATCCAATGAGAGATTAAAATCAATGTACTGAGAGCATCTACGGCGGCATCTGCCTAGTTGCTGACTTCCTCCTGAAACAGAGTAAGAAGCTGGTTCCTCCAGACATTTAAACCTAGATTCTTCTCTCAAAGACCGTGGAAAAGACTGTAGTGGACTTTTTAGTGGGTACAATGATAGAAATGCATTCTCTTTTAAGTAGATAACGCAGATGTGCCCAAGAATATGGTGGCATACACCATTGTTCAACACCAGAGTAATTTCTGCGTTTATGGACAATGAAGTCCGAGAGTTAACAATTTGACTGAGAAAAACTATAAGCTGGGTGGATTATCATTAAAAAACAAAACTTCAGGTGGTGATCTCAAGACCTAGGGATAGAGTCAGCAGGGGATGTCTGAGCAGTCGTCTGTCCCCTATTTTAAGAAACAAAGCTGTGAACTTACTTCTTGACAGTTTTGAAAAAATAATTTGCTTGGTTGGAATCCATGATAGTCCAGTGACGTCACAGTAAACATCATGAGCAGAGCAAAGAGCTTCAAAGTGCGAGAGGCTTAATTGTTGACTTTCAGGTTTCGCATGGTCTGTAACGTTAAATAAAGTAAAGTCGTGGACGCCAGGAGACTTGGTCTCACAAAACGAAAGACATGTGCTAGTAAGTCTCCTCGAATCTTCTTCAGGAACAAAAATCTTGAGATGAGGTCTCAATTGCCACAAGCCAACGCATTATAGTCTTTCCATATGCTTTTTCATACGACTCATCCCATTGACAATTGGTCTACGTTCGTTTCTTATTCAACTCGCTCAGACTCATCCGACGTGATTAAGTCCCCAACCAGACATACACGCACATCCAATTCAAAACTATTATATCCTCTGTCCTCAAGCGATGCGGCTGGCACGTCTGTCTGCATTTTAAACAACCTAGCACGTTCTAACTACACATGGATGCCTACAAAATGCACAAAGAAAGTCACATGCAGCGAGCAGAGCAAAAAAAAAAAGCCGCTCGCTTTGTTAACACCCGTAGAAAATAAAATTAAGTATCTACAGAGCGAAAAAAAGAAGAAGATACAGTCGTCCATAAACAAATACAAAATGTTTGCACCTTTTTCTGCGCCGCAAGGTATACAACACAGACACGTGTGTGTATCGTGTCTCTAGACATGAGTCAATGCTCTCGTCATGCTTTTGCAGGGAAACACAACACAAAACAGCAAAGACCACGACAAAACGGGGAGGAAAAATGCTGTTTTGCCCTTTTATGCAATGTCCCATGGCCTGTCCCTCTCTCAACGGTATAGTGACCATCTAACCATTCGGATTCAACTAACCAACTGAACCATCTCGTCCATCCATCCAACGTGACTCTTCATCATTGTTTGGGTTCCAAACAGAGCGACGTAACCCAAACGAAAAACAACTTCTAACCGGTTTGCATGTCATGGTCTGTGGGTTGGAGCACCCCATCGCAGTTAGGCACTGAGCTTTTTATCTATTTAATGCACCGCACATATCTCTCAGAAAGATCCCCGTTAATGTCTCCCCCCACCGCCGTCGGTCCCTAATTGCCACTTGACTTGTTGATTGCATGATTATACTCACTCGTGTGTGTGGTTAGAGATCGTGACCTCAGCTGGAGGCTCCGACGAAAAATGGGAAAAAAAATTAGAATTCTTCCCCCGAAACCTCGAGAAAGAAGAAACCGAGTGAATTGAACTAATCAAAAGAATTAATGACTTTGTGTCGTGTTGTCAGACCGGTTCGGTTAGTAAACTTTTGTTTCGAGATGCCTCTTCAGATGGCTCAGCTGAAATTTGTTCCTCTAAACTTTGGCGGCGATTAAAATTCCAAACCACTGACAATAAAACAATTTTCTTAACGAGAGAATAAATAATAAGATATTCTCATCATTCATTTGCGATGAATGATGGGAATATCTGGGGAGCAGGACGCTCTGAAGAGTGTCAATTGGAGGGTAATGGATTGGGCAACAATGTCAGACCGCACTTAATTATTCGTTAGTCAACCAAAAAGTTTCGTCGTTGGCATTTAGGAGGCGTTCGGCTATTTAGAGGAAACAAAGTTTTAACTTTTCAGATCCACAATCAAAGACGTTCACTGTAAAGTCGATGTTATGGTCTTGGAGTACTGCGCATTAGATTTTTGGAAAGTCCACTGTGTTTGATCCGGACGGTGCAATGCTGGTTTGTCAAATTGAGAAGGAGCAACGTAACCATAAATGATGAAATGTGTACCGAACCTTGTTCCAGATGGCCCGATGGCTTTGACTCTGGGTGACATTTTCCACTTATTAAGACCAGCTTGGATATGTCTAGTCAGTGCCCATCGCATGATCCAAAGCCAGATGTACACCAAAAGGTAATGATTTTTGTTAAGGGTTACTCCTTCCGGGAATAGTTAGACCAGTAATTTCAGGCCATCTGCAGACCCTAAAATACAAGAAGAGAAATAAGAAGAGAAATAAAGGTCTCACTACTCCACCAAACTCACAAATCGGGTACACAGATGACTTGAAATTGGAAAATGGCAGCACTGGTCTATTGTCCCAAATTTCAGGATGCTGCACCGCTTGGAAAGCCACCAACTGTCTTGCAACCAGAGCTTTATGTAATTTAACTATGTGAAACGGAATGCCTGCGGAAAAAAACTAAAGGAATCCGCGTCTACATCTCTTCGGAGAGCCAGCACTAAAGGCCCTTAAATCACACAAGATAGGATCAAAGACTGACTGGGACTATCCCAATATCCTTGAAGAACTTGCATCCACAAACAAGGTTACTGTAGCGTAGAT
Organism: Matsumyia berberina; assembly: GCA_917880715.2. Lineage (NCBI taxonomy): Eukaryota > Metazoa > Arthropoda > Insecta > Diptera > Syrphidae > Matsumyia > Matsumyia berberina. The sequence continues at coordinate 62,877,031 of OU862871.1, forward strand.
TTTAGAGGACACGAAGGTTTCGAAGGCTTCCAAGGAAATAAGCTTGGTACCTAGAGCGTCTTAGAGGTGCATCAAGAGCTTCAATTTGGCTTTGGTTAACCACTAAGCTGGCACAGATCGCAGTCCACGCTCTGCATCGTAAATGCAATCGGCGAAATATCAATTATACCACTGAGATAGCGATGAGGGTTGCTTGTCTCGTATACTCCTGAAACTTAGCCAAATTGACAGACGTCATTAAGGCAATTTTTAGTGAGTTCCCCTAGGCTTGTTCTCCTAATAAAGGCGAGTGCTAAACTTATAAAAGAAAATTGGACGTCGTCTCTTCAACTTCTACAGAATTTCTTACACCAGCTGCATACTTTCTGAAAGCTGGTTAAGTTGCAGTGCCCCGTGATGTCATTTCTAGCCTTCTCGTGATTGCTTTCTTGTTTTAAGAGATCTTATCGAGTCCGAGAAGTAGGTTCAAGCCACAGTTGCTGCATTTGAATGTGTACAGCGGAGAAGTGGGTTCAAGCTACAGTTGGTGCGTTTGGATGTGTACAGCGCTTGTTAGGCAAAATATTGAGAAGAAATGCTATCTCTTAAGTCTGGACAATGTTCAAAGATCTGCCTGCATGAAATCCACAACAACGACAACTAGAGATCCACAACCAACGACTTTCGTCAAAGAAAGAGGAGAAGTATCAGTAGGATTCTACGATGTTATGAGGTGCTTCGGCAGCTTCAAAGAAGACATATCTTACGGATGCCAAGTCCGCCCACAAAGAAGGCGGAAACAGTGCAGCAGAAATTGCACTCAATGAAGCAGTGATATTGTTTACAAAGTTGGGTCGTTGCTCTAATCTAAACTTTGGCGAATGAACTGATTGCTTGCTCATAAGTCTAATATTTGACTCCATACTAGAATTGCTGACAGAATTGTGAAAGAATGGGTAGTTATCTGGACAGAAGAACTAACATTCTACGTGATGAGTTCAAAAGCAAAATTGACACACGTGCTGGCGTCTTATGCGGGCTCTAGATACAAGCTGTTTACTTAGGCCCAAAATATGTGCTGTTTATAACAAATTATACTTTCGGGGGTTTCTCTTTCACTGACTAGAGGGTGTGCCGTTAAAAATGTTCGGTCGGCTTAAAATTAATAAAAGAAAGCCTGTTTCCCTGAAAAAACGTAGTAGGAGCCCAGCAACAGCTGTCTTCGGCATCCTCCGGCATCTTTGCGGATCTCAGTTATAGATGGAATCTATCTCAAGAGTACGACTATGCCGACGACGTAGTCATAATTGTTCAGGGTAAATTTCTTTTCAGAATCAGCAACATTATGGAAGGGGGCTTAGCAACCTTAAGTAAATGGGCAAAAGATTGTGGATTGAACGGCAACCCGGAAAAGTCAAAATTAGTTCTTTTCACAAGGAAACCCGATACCACTCTTCAGACTACCTAAACTTGGAGGGGTCGAGCTGTCCCTGTCAGACAGCGCCAGATATCTTGGGATAATCCTTGATAGAAAACTAAACTGGAACCTTAATACAGAGAAGAAATAGGGCCTGAAACCAAGTATTGGCTGTACATAGCAATAGTCAGACCCATACTCACGCATGGAGCATTCGTTTGGTAGAATGCAAGTAGAAAGAAAACAACGTTAAGTAAGCTAGCAGCAGTCCAAATAACTGCCACTTGCTCTTCGCTCAATACCTTCGGCAGCTTTAGGCACCTTTCTGCATCTGTTGTCGCTAGACTTACAAATAAAACACCAGACACCCAATAGTGCGCTGAGGCTCACTAATTCAGGCTTCTTAAGGAATAAAAGAATTGGACACTGCTCCATCCTGAATGAATATAACTTTGGAATTTTAAAAAGAACAGACGGCTTCCGTCAAGGACCTCGATACACCATACATCACGTTGTATCCTGAGAGGCAAGACTGGCAATGAGATTGTGGTCTTCAGGGATGGTTCAAACACCAAAGGCAAATCAGAGACGGTCCAACATAAGTGGCCATAGGGTATCCAAGGCTATATGGCCTGCCCCGGACCGCAGGGAAACAAGAGATATTCTTAACTTAAGTAGGGCACAGCTACAATTAGTCACTGGCATCCTGCCCGGCCACTGTCTTCTCAGGAAAAGATTAGGGCTTTCAGCCGCAGATGTCTGCAGGTACTGTAACGACAATTTCGCTGCTGAGGACATAACACACATATTATGTGAATGCCGGGGAATTTCCGGGCATTAAACTTCTCGGCAACTATTTCTTTAGTAATATAGAGGAGCTAGGCTATGATAGGTATAAAAACATGGTAAAATTCTGTAGGGAAATCAAATGCTTTCAGGAAATGGTTTAGGTTTTGTCTTTTTGGTTTTACAGGGATCGCGATGGGCTCGCTATGGTGCCTAGTGTCTCATGCCAGCGCTGGCTGCATGACCCTACTCTACCTAACCTATCTATGCGGAGAGACCCGGCGTTGCTCATAATGGTCACAGCCGAATCTGCAGGGATGAAAAAAATTCCGCATCTGTCCATGACCGTTTCGTGCGCTCTAGCTAAAGTCAGGATTGTTCTTGCTTTGACGCCTCCCTATTTGAGATTTACGAATACGCCACCGCCTACATCAAAAAATATGTTAATACTTGGTTTAAATTTTCGATCTTCTCGCTTGTCACTCTGACAATTCGTGTTAAAACTTCTTTGCGTGACTACCTGTCAATTAAACCTGCCATACTCTTTGACAGCACATAAAACTTGAAAAAAATTTCAAGATCTTTAATTAAACCGGGCTACAAAATTGCATTTACAATAACAGGAATGGATTAATTAATTGCTCGCATGAATGCCAGAAAGTGCTTACAGCTTGCATTGAACGTCTATGGCAGACGTAGATGATGATATGAACGGCAAACAGTAAGCGTTGAAACGTCAAAAGCAATCAACATTTCGTGGAAAAAGTTTTACGTTAACGTGGAAGAGAAAACTTCCATGAGTAACTTGCATTCAAATTGAATTATAGTTCAACAGAGTTGCGTGTGTGCATCCGTGAGGTAAACACAGAAATGTGAGTAACAAACAATGAAGTTGAGCAGGAGAAAATAGTTTTTCTTCTGTCGAAATGAAAATCATGAAGTTGTAGATGAATAATAATTTTATTATCATCAATTAATTGGTAAAACTAATTGAATGAAAATTGTTTATCCAATTTGCGATCTCGTGAGTTTCGTTCCACAAAAAAATGTGGATTTTGTAATGAAGATTAATGCCAAGGTGATATTTCTAAGATGGGAAGGGAACTTGATGTTGAAATTCTAATCATAGGAGAGTACGACCGTGAGTGTATGTTAAATCTATTTTATCTACTAAAGATCCGATATGACGCCCGCCCACGGACTTACTTCAGCACGAACAACAAACATATGATACTGGACAGAAGCGCCTGGGGTTAGTGCGAAGTCCTGTAAAATGGCTTGAACTCTATATTCACAGAAGCCGCCAAAACAGGGGAGGGAGCAAGCTTTAGTCTTCCTGACAACAACAGCATTTTTCAGGCCGAAGCCACGGCATGGCTGAAGATTAAACTAATATCATGCTCAGAGATTGCAATTTACCTCAGAGACGGAGAGCTAATCTATGAATCCACAGAGAGACCGCGAACCAAGGGAATTACCGCTGGTGCTGCGCAGAGCTCAATCTTAGAGGCCCGCCTTATGGAATTACGTATCTGGTGTGACGACATATCAGCACTGATTACCACACAAGACCAGAAAGATGCCCAAAGACGGCTTAACCAAGTGAAAGACGCGTCCAATCGTACTGCGACGAAGATAGTCCCACGGATTAGGAGGCAGAACTTCCCTTCCTTTAAAATACAGGTAGGCCTGGAGTCAATAACCACCAAAGATTCAGTGAAGCACTTGAAATGAAGATTAGACATATGTATATTGGCAGTAGATCAAGTCAGCGTCCGAAATTGCTGCAAAGATCAATACAGCGTTAAGCAGACTAATGGCAGACTTCATAGGTGGAGAGAGGACAAATGCAAGACACCGAAAGTTTCTTATGACTGTCACGTGTCCGGCTGTGATATCTGGGCTGATGGGCTCAACCATGGTAGAAAAGTGGAAGTTTAGAAGGAAAAGCCAACCGCGGAAGGAGATTTCCATGCAATGCTGGTAAGAATGCTGGAACAGAGAAACTAGGGGAAGAAGGACTCCAAACTGATCGGAGACATATCTGATTGGACGGGGGGGACAGCACAAAATTCCATACCGGACGGATGCTTCAACTATTATTTATACAGAATGGGCTCCTACCAGAAAAGAATGGAAGCGTTATCAATGACTATGATTGGTGTATATACGGACAGATCGAATATGGATTGCGGAGTTAGCGCAGGCATCTTTTCTGACCAACTGAGTATATCAAACTCTCTTCGTCTTCCAGGCGAAGTTTCTCGTGATTCGGGAGGCACGCTGCTTGCTGAACAATCTCCGAACCAAAATATCGCTATTCTCTCGGATAGTTATGCAACTATCAAAACCATTGATGCGGTTACCATATCCCCAAAACTGACAGAGCAATGCCGGCTGGAATTAATCAACTGAGTACCCACTCCACAATTACACTCATCTGGATCCAAGGTCATAGTAATTTCGAGGGCAATGAGCGTGCCGACGAGCTGGCCAGGAAAGTATCGGCCCTTAACAGTTCATTTGCGATATTCCGCTGGGCACTGTTAAGGGCTTTGTACATCTACACTTCCTCCAGCTTGCAAATCAAAGATGAAGGAATACAAGAAGCACTCTTGGGGTTGGGGTTGGGGTTTAGTAGGTTAGAGTCCGATACACTGGAGAATTCGACAGAGCATGAAGCATTCCTTCTTTAAAAAAAAAAAAAAAAAAAAACTAGCACATGGACTGTCCTTTGTCTCCAAGCCAGTATCTAAAAAAAAAAATAATAATAATAATAAAAAATTAACTCCCATAGATAGTTGAAATGAAGCGCTCCATAGTCACTAATGTTAAAACTGTAGAATTCGCGACGATCAGAATCATATTCCGCCATTGCAGCCTTTTCTACTTCAAAAAAAGTTTTGCAACTCCTGATCCAAACTATGACACACACAGGAAAGGAAATATTTTTGTTGGCAAAAGGCGAAACCAAGATTTATTAGTTCCAACAGTCATTTGACGTCACTTGCGATAAAAATTGGCTTATAAGTGAGTCAGCCATCACCACATAGGAAGGTATTATTGATTTTTGAAAAATTCAAAGTAAAAAAAAAAAACTTAGAATCACGTGAACTCCTTCCAATCAGTGCCCACATCGCATTGCCATGTACTGGGTGCTGAAATTAGAACTTGCATCGAAATGAGACCACCTCGTTGCAGCCAACTGGTTCCTTGAATGTCATCACATGCTTTATGGAGAACATTTCACTTGACTGGCAACGCAACAACCCCACTTACATCGATTATTCAGAATAAAATTTGAATTTTTCCGACGCTCTGACGTGTGGATGCACTTTCAAGTGGAGTGGCTATTGTTGGCATTCTCCAATCCCGGGGGAGGAAAAGTTCGTTACACATGATTTAATTTGCAAACTTGAAATGGAATGCAGACATGTTCTCCTTAGTAACGGATAGATATGCACGGTATTAGGTTCTAATATGGATTATATATGTGTACATAGCTCCAGGGGGTATTTATAGAATGATTGGCTGGTATTGGCATTTATCTTGTTTGGATTTTCTTGAAAAATGCTCTAAAATGTTTTTAAGTAAACGGAAGAGCCAAGAATTCGACTATATTCGATAAAAATGCATTCCTCGTCGCTGTCAAGATCATTTGCAATGATGTTTTCATCGATCAATACTGACACTAGTCCAGGTTCGACTTGAAATGACATGTTTAGGTCCTTTTACTTTAAGGTATCGGAACTTCAAAAAGTGACTAAACATTCTAAGCATTTAGTTTCTAGAGAAACCGAGACAAGACTGAGTTTCATAAGTTGTTGGCTTTGTTAAACCCCTATGCATAATGAGAAGTAACAGCCTTTCCCTACCCAATACCGGCCAGAGCTTGACTTTATTATATGCGATCCTATCCGGTCCGTTCCTATTAAGCTGGGTATCGACTACGCGCGGCATCCGCGCGCACCATGTTCGACTGCGGCAAATTGTATCATTTGGCGCGCGAGCCAATTTTGGCAGAAGTTTTGATATACAGCGGCAGCCGCGTGCGCTCGTCGATCCAGTCGACACAAACAGTGTTCGCCGAACAATATTGAAATATCTGTTGGCTCCTTGCCGCGCATTCGAACACTACAAATACTGAAATAACGTCCCTACTGCGCGCGAGCAAAACGTTGAAAAAACCTTCGCGCGCACTAAAAATCCACAGCTATTGGATCGACGCGCGGCATGTTCGAGCGCTCCAATGTTCGGGTTGCCGCGCGCTCCAATCAGGTATCCATTATGCGCGGCTGCTGCGCGCATCAATGTTCGAGTGTTTGCCGCGCGTAGTCGATACCCAGCTTAAGGCATTAAAACAGTGCCAGTGTGTGAGTCTTATTCTTTGTTAAGCGCTGATTGACCTCCCGTAAATATGTATGTAAAGGGTCTTCCAATATGAACTTCCGATCTTTGACAGTTGATAGCGGCCATATTGTTGAAGCTAAATCTGTCAAATTGGCTTCAATTTATTCAGTCTGTTTTGCCAAATCACCATGGACCGATATAGCGTTCAACAACACGTGCAAATAATAAAATTGTTTTATCAAAATGGGTGTTCTGTTCGGGCAGCGTTCTGCGCGCTTCGCCCATTTTACGGTCGCCATAATCGTCCTTCCGAGAGGACTATTCGCAGTGTGGTGGATAATTTTGAGTCCACTGCTTCAGTAAACTATCAACCGACCCCCTCACGTCGACGAAATGCACGATCTGCTGAAAACATCGCCACTGTCCGTGAGACTGCGCAGGAGAATCCGAGGCAGTCGATTTCGCGTCGCTCACAAGAACTCGGCCTTTCGCAGACCACAACTTGGCGAATTTTGCGTCGTGACTTGGGCCTGCGCCCGTACAAAATTCAACTGACCCAGGAGCTGGAGGTAAACGACCATAGACAATGACGTGTGTTTGCTGAATGGGGTCTGGAGCAGTTGGAAACTGACCCTTTATTTCATTAAAAAATCATCTTCAGCGATAAGGCCCATTTCTGGATGAATGGGTACGCCAACAAACAAAATTGTCGAATTTGGGAAGATACCAATCCACATGAGATCAAGGGCCTCCAATACATCCCGGCAAAGTCACTGTTCGGTGTGGATTTTGGGCTGGCGGCTTAATCGGTCCCTATTTCTTTGAGGACGACGTTGGCCAGGCCATCACCGTCAACGGCGAGCGCTATAGGTCGATGATTACCAACTTCTTTTGGCCTGAATTGGATGATATGGACACCAACGACATGTGGTTTCAACAGGACGGCGCTACGTGGCACACAGCTCACGCCACATTGGAAATTCTGCACGAGCGATTCGAGGGCATAGTCATCTTACGTGGAGGTGATGTGAACTGGCCACCGAGATCGTGCGATTTGACCCCTTTAGACTTTTTCTTGAGGGGTTTTCTGAAGTTGCAGGTCTATGCGAATAAGCTACAAACCACAGCGGCCCTCAAAGTCAACATAACCCAAGCCATCGGTCAAATTCAGCCTGATTTATGCGCCAGGGTCATGGAAAATTGGACATTTCGGATGCGCGCCACCCAGAGAAGCCCGTTTTAGTGGGTATCGATCCGGCATGCTCTTTTTCTAATCTTCAGTGTTATCACCGTTTGTGGTAACTTAAAAGTTACTTAAAGCCACGAAAAGCAGCAGAGGGTATCTCTTCGGTGTCAAAACTGTAACAGAAATTTTACATCTGACTCTCAAGTACCGCCATTACTCGTATTTTAGCAAGCTTGTCAATACCTCGAGGTGTGATGGCGTTTCTCGAGAAGTTTTATCAGCTATTATCCAAATAATGACTTACAACAAAGTCGTACTCCTTTTATTCGTTAAAAACCTATTAAGCAAACCTACAGTGAAAATTTAACAATATAATTCCCTTGAACAACCATTAAGGACCGGAAGTCGACGACAAGATTTCATTCAAATCACAAAGCTACTCGCAAATTTAAATTTCGCTTAGTCACTACTCAGTCTAAAGTTCCATCGAGTGTGGAACTTATCAGTACAGCAATACAAGTGCGCGATCGTTTAGATAATTATTTATTGCATACAAGTGGCAAACTTGTAAAATGATTTGAAAATAAAAAAGAGGAAAAAAAAGAAACTATTTGGCAGCGGTGGGATTCGAACCCACGCCCCCGAAGAGACTGGTGCCTTAAACCAGCGCCTTAGACCGCTCGGCCACGCTACCCTACAATGTCTCAAGTACAGAGATTAGCAGTTGACCAGACTAAATTAACAGAAACTAGGAAGGTCAACTGAATGTTAATGAATTTTGTCTCTGACTGGGATATTTATAGAAAACACTTTTTAAACGTGTGCCCATCAGTAATAGCACGATTGCGTTATATGGAAATTCTTTAACGTTGGACGAAATTTTATATTTAAGCTTTCGAAAGACTGTTTGACATTCATGTCAAAAAGTCAAGTATTTACTTTGCGCACAGAGGCCAGCAACAGTGGATGAATAATTGCGATTTTCTTATTTTTTCCGCATTTGACTTTGAGAAATAAACAATTTTCGCAAACTGTTTAGGTATTCAACAGACGATTTCGAAATATTCCACCTGTTCTGTGGTTATAAATGTAAATTCCAGGAATTATTTCGCGCAAATTTATTGGAATTCTATTTCGTTTAATGAATTCCAATTGTTTGGGTTCTGTTGGATCAGGGAAATCCTGGTTGGTAACTTGGTTTAAGGCTTTTCGAAGCCGTAGAGTGGCAAATTTCCCATTCAACAGAGACAAATATAATAAAATAAAAAGCTGACCCGACAGCCCGGAGTGGGCCCAGGCCACTCCCAACCATTCATGTTGTGCGAGTTATATTTTCGCACGAATGGAAGGGGCCTACAATTTATTACCGACCCCGAACGGCGAATTAAGAAGCCCCTGTGTGACAAATTATACTCTCGAAGGTTTCTCATTCCCCGACTATAGGTGGTGTCATGAAAAATGCTCGGTAGGGGCTTAAGCCCACACAGCAGTCCAATGCATTAACCACTGAGCTACGGCGATCACCTCCAATCAACCTTCTTACTAAAAATGTTTCAGATTTAAGCAGAGGAATTGAGGCTAATGGGGGGCCAATCATCCATTGAATAAATTCTCTAAATTATGGTTTAGGAACGAAATCACACGTACCAACTTGACGCTATAAAACATCAATTGGGTTTGGCTGGCTGGGAGTCGTCTAAATGAACGCCTGGCTAGCTAGGTTTCAAAAAACACGCCTAATGACAACGGCACCGCTTTAACAGAACCAACCCATTGGATCGCTTCCGATCTCACCTATGTCATATCTGACTAAACATTTGGCATGTCATACTTTGCTTTAATCTGAGCTTGGTTTTCCTGACCGGTGTCGTCCCGTCGTTATTTATGGCAATTTCAGGTTTTTCGGTTTTCTAAGGCGAGATTTTAATTGAATTGGTACGACTCGTCGCCGTCGCTCAGTGGTAAGTGCGTAAAGCTGCTGAGCAACATGCGTGGGTTCAAGCCCCAGCCGTGTCCACCGAACATTTTTCGCGCCACCACCTCTCGTCGGGGAATGACAAGCCTCTGAAAGTACAATTTGTCATGAAAAAGCTTCTCAATTCGCACATTTTCACCACGTATTGCCCCATAAAATAATTTGTGATAAAAAAAAATCCTTCGTTCAAGAAGTGTGCAAAATTTCAACAAGATCGGTTCATAACTTTTTAAGAAATCATGACTACCGACTTCAACAATAGAGGTTCGAGAAAAACGCGATTGAAGGCTGACGCGGACTGACGGGCGGAACTTCCGAAGGGTCTATCTCTTAGAATTTTACTCTGATCGATTTAAAATTGGGAGAATATTCTAGACATATTATACTATTTAATAAGACAGAAATTTTCAAGCCCACCTAACCCCTTAAGGGGCTTATAACGATCAATAAATAATCTATTCCCTTCCCAACAGGTACATGAATGTTGGTCTCACAACGGAGAACACAATGGATCCTTGAAGATCCGAGTGAGGCGGCGGCTAACATCAATCCGCCACCCCTTCCTAACCTAACACATCGCAGATGCCGGAGCGCTTGTCCCGGAGGCCTGGAAACAGTGTGCCCGAAATCGAAGGGTGAAAGGCTGCCGCGTCTCAGATAGAGACTCTCCACAGGTTGAGAGACCGTTGAGTAAGTAAGTAAGTTGCTTGAAAGTTTCGATCCACGTTAGGTCGGTGGTTTCACATATACAATTTTGTTCATTGAAGATCGAGGAGTGGCTCTTGGAAGACAAGAAAATAAACAACATGACGGAATGACACTTTGATGACATTAGTTTGCCTTGAGGCTGGCGGCTTTAAGTCTCGAGGGCTTTCATCATCGAAGTAAAGTTTGGCTCATTCGATCGTTCAGAACATTTGTTTACAAACCTTCAGTTTGCTCTACAACGACACACTTAGATACCATTCGATCCAATTTCATCACACAAAAGCTTCTCATTTCCCCATCACTTTAGTTCCCACACGCTGGCATATTATGTAAAACCTCAAACCGGAGATTCCATTGACTCATAGCAAACTTCTAGACGCTATCGGAACCGTGAGTAAATATTAATCTATTTGTTAATGAACACACAGCTTTGTAAATCATTTTCTTTGTTCATCGAGATATTTATCGATGAACTGTGTACACACATCTGTTCCAGTTGATGATGCCATTAAGCAATTTATTTACTTCCGTCACCTATGAGTTACGAGCATTCCAAATCGCATATATTATACTGCAAAGCGCATTTCATTTAAACAAAGCCGAAACCAGTCGCAGATACTTATTCAATTTCTAATTTCGCAGCGCGCAGTCATATCGTGTGTGGCGTTCAGACTTTTCATTAAGTTAATTAAAAATCTCAGGTGACCACGAGCTCAGAGTGTGTATTTTAATCTCTTCCAGCAAGATAGCACCAGCACACTATCGGAGTGGGGCTTTATTTTTACTCAATGATGCGCTGTAGTGACGTCTGTCACAGCTGACCTATTGAAACACTGGAAGGAATGCCATTAGAGCACAATGGATTGGCCTCTGATTTATATCCCTAGGAGGAGTGTAATTCACGTTTTGATTGCTATCTTACATCAATTGTTTCTGGTTACCTTGTTCCATATATTGCACTTTGACACGAGACAAGCACACACATGCAAAGACCCATCTCTCCCCCATGGGTTGTGCTGCCCCCATTTCCTGTCCAAGGTGCGGTAATGTCTGACCTTTTGAGGGGAAAAAAAACCAACTTCCCTCACTTCCGAGGTGATTGTAGACATAAAAAAAAAGGAGCGGAACTTCACTTATGATACGATCTGGCCATGCTACGACCCTTACAGGAACCAGTGCTGAACTAATTTTTCAGGACACAGAGGGGTAACCACTGAATTATTTCAACCGGAAACATTCGAAATGCTGCTCCCAATGCGCATTGCATATACGATTACCTTGGGAGAGTCCTACATCCATGCGAACAGGTGAATTCTGCAAAAAGGAATACAGGTGCATCCGGAGAGAAATGGAGCGGAATCGGGAAATTTATGTATTCGGAATGGATCCCCTTTTTCTGTTGTGCATAGGAAGCAGATGAAATCGAGAGATGTGCAACCAAAACAAAAAAAAAGGACAAGTCAGAGGTAAACGGAGAACAGATGGGTAAACACTGACTGAACTGAACAACAACTTTGAACTCTGGATTTGTCCTTGTACTTTGGGGACACACAAATGTTCCCGACTGGCTGAAATATTTTTTTAACGACACGGTGGGAGTGTATGTTGTGCTCATAGTGATTCAGGTCATTGGGTTTTTGGCTGAATTGTGGGATCCGAAAACTGCTTTTATACTCTGGTTGAACCTGGTGTAAATACTATACCACGATAAGCATATTATTTGTGAGATTTTAGCATTGCAAACCTTTATATACTCACGCACATACTCCTGCTGCAGTGGAATTATCACGTACAACAGCCTAACGAGGCTAAAATAGTGGGATTTGCTAATGCCTTCTCCAATATTGTTTATGAGAATTAAAAAAAAACCAACACCGCATCAACACTCCATTTTTCTTTTATTAAGAACCTGCCCTTATGGCTGACATTGCAACCTAGCAAGATCTATTGTGTCTCCGGTCTGCTTAGCCTAATGCGTCTACTACCTTCCTAATGAAAATGAGAATTTCATTAGTAGCCAAGTTTGTAAACTGACGGCGGGGCTTTATAGGAGGATCAGAGCTGCATTCGAGGCCTACGGGAGAAAGAAAAAGGATGAACGCCGGCTTCTAAGAAGAAGTAAATCGAGAAGAGCGCGATCGATAGACGCTACTGCGGCAATGAGGTCCGGAAGTTTCACCAAACGGTAAAAAGAATATGCCAAGACCACGAAGCCCGAACCAAAGCCTGGAAGAACGAACAAGGGAGCATAGTGGTGGAGCCGCTGTCGGTGTTGAGAAATTGCAAAGATCAAATGAACTGACAAGAACAGGGTTTAATCCAAACTAAACCAACATATAGTCGACTGCTCTATTCTAATCCCAATAGACACACTTCAATCCAGCATTGACATGGATTTATGACAGTTTGCCGATTAGAGATGGAACGCACTAACATCATGCTCCTATCAAACAAAAAAAAAAAAGTGGCCGCGGCACAATAACAAAAGAAAGCGAAAGCACTACTCTTGCTTAATCGATCACACTTGGCGCTACTGATAAACACTGGCGGTACACCCAAGGAGGACAGGACTAAGCACAAAGGACTTCTGCAGCGATTGTGGGGACATAGAATCGGAAAAAGACACGAAACATTTTCTCTGCGACAGCCCAAGACTTAATAGAGCCAGAAAAATGGCGCTCGGTTTTTACATTTTCAATGACACGGGCGAATTGTCAACCATGCAACCAAGAACCATTAGGACCCCAACGAATTAAACCTCAGCATCGCTTGCCCGATCCTCAAAAAAGGAGACTCTCTGAACTGCGCCAACTACAGAGGTATCAGTCTTCTTAACATCTCTTACAAGATCGTGTTGTGTGAACGCTTGAAGCCGTTCGTCAACAACCTGATTGGTCCATATCAGTGTGGCTTCGGGCCAGGAAAGTCTACCATCGACCAAATATTCACACTGCTGCAGATCTTGGAGAAAACCCAGGAACTTCAAATCTATACCAACCACCTTTTCGACGATTTTAAGGCCGCGTATGACAGTATCTATAGAGCCATGTCTAGCCAAACTCGTCCGTTTGTCCAGAATGGCGATGGAGAATGCACGCTGCTCCATCACGGTCGTTCAAGACCTCATCGAGATCTTTGATGTCAAAAAACTTCTTCAACATCGCTCTTGAAAGAATAGTGCAGAACTCATGCGCCAACACCAACGTTTCGAAGATACGAATCCATCGGCTGAGATGAATGGGGCATGTAGAGCGAATGGGCACAAATGCTTCGCCTAACAGAGTCTTCGAGTCTAATTCGGGGGGACAACGCAGTAGAGGAAGACCTCGCCTAAATTGGCGCGCAAGAACAAATGACGCCACCACAGCCAAGAAACTGGAACGGGTTCAGCGCCTAGCTCAAATCTGCATGACGAGTTGCCAGCGCTACACCCCCACCACCCCGCTGAACGCCATTGTCGGTCTACTCCCAGTTCGAATCCATGTAGAAATCCAGGCGAAACTCAGCCTGCACAGGCTCTTCCACCTAAACAACATCAGCTCCGAACATCCAACAACGGCAATGAAACAGCCATTTTTAAAAACTTCATGAGGGAGCAGTCCCTGCTTAAATCCAACACAGTTTGGATGGAAAGTGTAGGACAGAAATGTACCAAACACTATTTTCCCTACAATAGACCGTGAGAGCCCCAAGAGATTGATTTGATTAATTTCGCTAAATGGTTGGCATCTTGGAGTCACTATTGTGTTAACGGAATAGGAAAGGAATTCCACAACGATAATCACCACCCTTTATTACTTTCAAGGCCACGTGTGATAGCGTTCATTACCAATTTCGTGCAGGAAGATGATACAGAAAGCAGGCCGCTCCATTAATGTCTGTAAAGACCACAACGAGATCTTTGATGTCAAAAAAGAAGAGTAAAACAAAGTGAATGCTGTCAACAAAGAAGGACACCCAACACCGATATAACTCTGTCTACCTAGGCTCCTCCATAAACTCAAACAATGACATCAGTGCTGAGATCAAAAGAAGAATAACTCTTGCACAATCGTTGTTTCCTTGGGCTAAGAAGGCAATTGAGTAACAAAGCCTGTCTAGAAGAACTAAATGACTCTATAAAAACCCTAATCATCCCAGTCCTGCTCTATAGTACAGTGGTATGGACTTTTACAAGAATGGATGAGGTCGACTCTTTTAAGAGGAAAATCCTCCGAGTGATATTTGGTCCCGCCTGCAAAGACAATGAGTGGAGGAGAAGACATAACGACTAATTCCATGGGCTATACACTGACATCGACCAGAAGAGAACATATAGAACGACTAAGATGGACCCAAAAAATTTTCGAATCTATCCCGGAGGGATGACACAGTACAGATAGACTGCGACTCAGGTGGCGCGCTCAATCGAAAGGAGACATTAGCTATCTTGGAGTGCGAAACTGGAGGCAGCTGGCAAAAGATCGAGATCGCTGGCGACGCTTGTTGGCTGAGTTTGTAAGGTGCTGTCAAGAAGAGCTCAAGGTTCTTGGAACACAGCACAAGGGGACCACCTGGACATGAGGAAATACAAGAAAACGAGAATGCTGACCAGACGAACTGGCGAGAAACGGCTCGGCAACAAGCCCGTAACAAGCCAAGACTTCGGTGAACATCCCGCCTTGCACACTTAAGCTCAAAGCGGAGAAAAGAGCCTTAAGGGAGGCTAATAACAGATGGACTTCTCTTAACCTATATTCGATAGGGCTAGGACCGACAGACTTCTGCAGATCGACAGAAGATCCCTTTCTACTCTTCTAGGAATGATCACAGGGCATAATACGCTGCAGTACCATGTGAAAAACCTTCGAATTACAGAAGAAGACATTTGTAGGGGGTGTGGCGATGAGGAGGTCCACGAGGACAAAACCCATTTTCTTTGCCATTACTCTAGTCTCTACCATCTAAGAAATAGGTTCCTCGGACGACGCTTTTTCGAGGACATTGTAGAATTATCCGATACACAGGTGGACCAAATAATGAGATTCATCAAATCCACAGGGTGGTTTGTATCACAGACGCAGTAAGTTGATCATGTTGTACTGATATCCATTAGATGTATTCGGTAGCGTTCTTACGCATAGGGAACATCTCTCTTCCTCCAACGGGTATCACAATGGGTCTGAACTCTGAATTGACCTGAGTGTGGCGATATGCTTTCTTCCTTTCACCTGTCCACTTACCTAACCTAACTTAACACAGTTACACAGCTGACACTGGGCGATTGAACATTCCGAGCAGTCTATGTCATTTTAGACGATCATTTGCAGTGTCCCAGGTTTCTTTTATGATGCCTTCTAGCTTTCTAACCTGATGATCATTTGATACGTCTTGCCCTTTGGGACTTCTTGAAATCGAAGCTTGAAAAGAATTTCTTACCAAAGATCCCCTTCCGATAAGAACGGCATAAATTTGAACACCCAGCTGTCACGTTGTGTTAACAAGCTTCCTCGTATGTCAACTGCTCTTCACTGGCCTAATCAGTGAAAAACCATTTCCATGTGCAAAAATGATATCATTCCGCAACACCAGCGAATTACATTTTGTATCTATTCGGTGTGTGTGGTGCTCTGTTTGCAATCACGAAATGGAAAATGAATGCCAAAGCCTATTTCCTCTTTCCAATCGTCAATTCATTTGATTGTGCTCGCATGTTTCTACGGTATTTCCTTATCGAACGACAATGACGACGGACGGACGGGGGAATACCATTCATAATGTGAACACACGCATAAGTACGATGTAGTCACCGGGGGTATCGTTTGACGTATCATCAAATATCCATATCAGCTCAACTCTTCAAACTTAACACACAAAGCTATTCCCGACAAACGATATGATAACTCATTTCCCATGACACAGAAAATAAGTTAATTGATGTTCAATGGAACACGCACTGCGCTCGAAATAGCCCCACAACCAGACTGTTAACCCCAAAAGAGTGTACCTGCTTCCCGCTCCACCCCTGCATACAGCGAAAGAAAGGGGCAAAAACGTTCCAAAACACGATTCGTGCCCTTTTCACTACCTCCGGGGCTTGCAGTCATGGACTTTTTAAAGAATGTCACTGACGCTAGTGTTTTCTATTTTTGGGTTAATGAGCACTGGTTTCTAGTGGAAGCACACACGATAAGCTTGCCATAGACTGTGACAAAAGTTGGAAACACAAATGTTTGTGGCGTCACAAGAGAGAAGTATACCAATTCGAATGAGCTTTCCATGGTCTGTTTATCGTGAGAAACCCAAACAAGACACGACTCTTAGTAATTGCAACACAACGCTTCTGGGTCGGAACATAAAGATAAAAAATTACTGATAGCGCAGTGCATCATGATGAGGGTGTGTTAGTGTGTTAATTAAGTGCATTGTAGCATGAATGCAAGTAGCACTATGTGTGCCGGCATGGGGGAGTAGTCCAATATACGAGAATGGCTGCAGGTAATTAGTTTTGGGGAAATTGCGGTTTAAATATGCATAACCTTCGGAATGCTCTTAGCTGGAATGGAAATTAACAGTTGTATAGGTGCAGTGTCATAAATTGTGGGAAGGATGGCCCGCACATAATGGTCTGCTGTACTGAGACATCTGACTTCTCCAAACCGGCCATTTGGCTGCCGTAAGAGTCACAGATTCAAAGAAACAGATCATATGATCCAGACTCTGGCATTTTGACAGGAGATTTAATATCAGAACTCCTGACAGAGATGACTGAAGGAACCACAAGGTTATCAATAAAAAGGAACTGGCTTTCTACACCAATGGTTCTAAGATAGGCATTGGGCAGCGCCGGAATCTACTACAAGGCCCTAGGAATAAACCACTCCTTAGAATAAACGAAGACTGCAATGTCTTTCAGGCCGAAATCACAGCCATCATCAAGGCATCGAAAACTATCTGCGAAAGGGGTATCACCACAAAGACAATCACAATCTATATCGGCAATCAGGCAGCCGTTAAGGCTCTGGAGTCTGTGATAACTTGATCGAGGCTTGTAGGTATGTCTCTGCAAAAAGCACCTAGATGAGATATCGAGAGCCAATACGGTGACCCTATGTTGGGTACCAGGGCATATGGTAACGAAAGAGCTAGTGAATTGGCACGAAGAGGGGGCAGCGCCGCATGGCTCACAGGCCCTCCCCTTTGCGAAGATTCCAATAAGCTCGTTCAAAAGGTATATTGAAGACGAGGCCATAAGTCGAACCAATATGCAGTGGATCCAGCTAGACACATGTGCACCGGCTAGAAACTTGGTTATAACCAAACTTTATCGTCGTGAAGCAAGGATAGTCTTCGGCATCGTTACTGGGCACAGAGCCATTGGTATTCATGCGGGGCGGGCGCCTCGGTATACATCACAACGACTATTGCAAAAGTTATAGGGACGAGGGAGAAATTGAACCTGTCTGTCATCTGCTGTGTGAATGTCTTGCCCTCGCCGGTAGATGAATGAGGGCTCTCGGTAGGTACTTCTTCACGGAACTGGAAGAATTGCGTGAAATTCGAGCTAAGGGAGCTCCTGAGATTCATATTCTTATGATGGACCCTAATGCTGTTCTAAGTGAGCAGTGACAAATATCACAAGGCATCCATTTACCTGACAGAACCAAACAATCTCATCCGTGAGCTTCATAAGAAAGCAAACTAGACCTAAATAGACATTACATATAAATATGTGCATAGGTAGGTAAGAAAAGTTCAATGAGCGCATCAAAGAACCATGTGTAGTCTTCAACTTCAAGGTCGGTAAAGACCTCACCGAGACCTTTGATGTCAAAAAGGGCTTAGACAAGGCGACGCGCTGTCATGCGACTTCTTCAACATCGTTCTTGAAAGAATAGAGCAAAATTCACGCGCCAACACCAGAGGCACAATCTGTCAAAAGTCCGTCCAACTACTCGCATATGCCGATGATATTGACATAATCAGAAGAACGCAGCGTGATGTCAATGAGGCGTTCGTGAGTGAGTATTGAGACAGATGCGACAAAGTTAAGACGAATTATATGCTGTCAGCAAGAAAGCACACTCAACACCGACGTCTCGGACAGAACGTCAACATAGACAGATATAACTTTGAGGTAGTTAAGAACTTTGCCTACCTAGGCTTCGCTACAAATTCAGACAACGACACCAGCGCTGAGATTAAACGAAGAATAACTCTTGCCAATCGCTGTTTCCTTAAGCTAAGAAGGCAATTGAGTAGCAAAGCCGCCACTCGAAGAACTAAGGTGACACTTTATAAGATCTTAATCGTCTCAGTCCTGCTTTATGGCGCAAAGGCATGGACTCTCTCAATAGGGGATGAGATTGCCCTTGGCTGTTTCGAGGGGAAAATTGTTTGGGTGATTTTCGGTCCCGTCTGCATAGACAGTGAATGGAGGAGGAGATACAATGACGAGCTGTACATCATCATCAAGTACATCGGTTTAGTCAGAAAAGTGAAGGTTTAACGACTGAGGTGCTGGGTCATGTAGAGCGGATGGAAACCAACGCTCCAAACCGGAAAATTTTCGAATTCACACCCGAGGGACGGCGCAATAGAGGAGGACTGCGACTTAGGTGGCGCACGCCCGTGGAAGGGGACCTTAACCAACTTGGCGTGCGAAATTGGAGGCAGCTGGCTAAAGATAGAGCTAGCTGGAGACTCTTGTTGGTTGAGGCTCAGGTCCACGCCGGATTGTAGCGCCACCTTAAACAAGTAAGTAAACCTTATACTTATGCAAAAGGGAGTTCAGTAATACGGGGAGTTTCAAACCAACTAAGGGGCACTGGTTGTACACAGCGGTTGTGAGAATTATTCTAACACACGGTTCGCAAATCTGGTTGAAGATTCTTGAAAAGAAATATCAACTTTCAAACCTCTGCAGAGGCCAGAGGCCAGCCTTGTATAGACATTTTGGGATCAATAAGAACAACACCAACAGAATCAATGGAATCGACGTTAAGTTTCATTCCGCTGGATCTGTACTGCAGGCCGCCATACTATTTCGATGGAAGAAAACTGACAGATCGACAGAAACAGATCATGTGAGCCCGTTGCTGGCATTTGACAGGAGATTCAGTATCGGAATTTTCGACAGAGATTACCGGAGGAGGAAAAAGGAACTACTCTTCTACATCGACGGTTCTAAGATGGATGTTGGCAAGATAGCCTGGCAAAACCCCAGGAGTAAGCTGTCCTTTTAGAATAAGCGACGACTGCAGTGTATTGAAGATCGGCGCTCGTACAATCTTCAAATCTAACTTAGGTTTGAAAGCCTAGGCTGAAACATATTACCAGGTCTCGAAAGAGCCGATGAACTTACATGAAAGGGAGCATAGCAGCATTCTACATGGCCCTCCCCTTTCCAAAGATTCCAATAAGATCGTTTAAAAGGTTGCCCCTCGAGTAGGTGTCACCTAGTTAACAACTACGTCAACATCAGCCTACAAGAGAGATGTTCAAATTGCAACAATGGCGGTCAAACCAATAAGTTGAATCCATATGGGAATTGGACAAAGCTAAGTTGCTATGAAGGCACTAAATTCGGCACGCTTCGTCTTTGTCGTATCTATAAGTACATTCTTGAATATATTGAAGTTTATCCTTATCAGACTTAAGAACTGTAATCTGGCTGTAGACTTGCGTTGTTGCTTCTCTCAATAAAACAAAATCGTAGCTGATGCTTCCTCCCATTTGGCAACTTCTTATGCAAGTAAGATACTTGAATGAGGAAAAAAAGGCAAAGGCAGAAGCAGCAAGCTTTTCTCGAAATTGGATATCATGTCAATATTGATAAGTATTCCGTTTAAGTACAACTTCCAAGGCATAACCCTCTATGAATTGAATGATTGCGATGATGGAGAAGCCTTGTACAATTATTTTATTTGTGTCGTTGCCTAGGTCTCTTAGGACAACCAAGTGGTTAAAGAAATTAAACTCAAAAAAGTCGTGTTTGTTGCGAGGGTGATTCCCTTCAAGAAGCATCTCCACTGGGCCTCGCAACAGATCTATATAAATTTTTTGGCAAAGGCAATATACCTATACATAGCAATTTCTTATTTATGGCTGAGTGTATCTACGGCAACAGACCAGACATACCAACGCTCTAAATGCAAACAATCGAATTCCGCGCTATTGACTCAACAATTCCAAAACCCAAACTCTACCCACAGACAGTACACAGTGTATATTTAGCCAACGAAATGTAAATTCAAGGATAAAATTCCACAAAAACGACCTCTCCTGGTCGAACGAAAATTGTGCTGCGCTTTGGGCATTAAGTATCAGTGCTATCCCTCCCGCAATGTTTATCGGGAAAAAGGCAAATAAAACCTGATGTGGGTAAACATTTTTAGCAAAAAGAAGGAAAAAATAAAAGAAACTAGTGTTTGACTTTGACTTACCTGAATACGCGGGTCTAGCTCCGAACCATCGTCTTCTTTCGACATGTTTCTTGGTTTGCGAATGCACCCTCCTCCTTCTTAGTTATCCTTTTGCTTTTGATTATTCCTTCGTTGCCCTTTTCACAGATAAATACACCTTTGTTCATCACATCAACATTAACAATAAATATTGCACAACACTGGACCTAATAATGGGACAATTTCGCGACGCCAAAACAGAGGAAAAACCAAATACACTTTTCTACAGTTTACACACTTGTCATTCGACTGACTTTTCTTTCCCTTTTTTGCGAGATTTTGACAAACGATTGTTCGCGTTACAGGGGGAATTATGCAATTAATTGAGATTCACTTGAATTGTGGGTGAATTACTTGATTTTCTTTTAACTTTTTTTTACCACAGAAAACCCGTATGGAAGTGCAAGAGAAAATTATTTCGAGAATACACTTTGCAAAAACAAAAAAAAACAACTGACAGATTTGCTGGTAAAAGAGACAGCAATCTCCGCGCTGTCACCACACAAGACAACAGAACTCGACGAAGAGCAGCGAACGAATGAGGAACAGACGAAAACGAGTGGTTTTCAACGACGGTTCGGAACGAATAGAGAGAAGAAAATCAACCAAAGTGAGTTTATGTTCATCTCTTTCTCGGGTTGTTGCGCAGGGTGCAAACTTACAAATACCAATCGTACAGCGGCGGTTATTTTTTTTATGTCCCTTTAGGGTGTCATCACATGAGTAATATCATAAAACTCTTTAAAAAGGCAATTGAGTTATATAAAAATATTTAGCTTTATATATTTAGCTTTTTAAAATATTAGCAAAAACATTGTTTATTTTGAAGTCTGTAATTATGGCTGAAAAAACGATAAGTCATGAATAAAAAATTCTGGACATTGGGTCCATAATCCCGAACACACTAGAAATATAGATATATAGGAGAAACAATCACCCTCTCGTCAGATACTGCAGGATGCCTTTCTGGTTCGCATTCCTTATAGACATTGGCAAAGGTTATTAGAAAAAATTTCAGTCATTCTTAATTTCCGTCTCTTAATTTCAGCCTCACTCGATCTAAAAGTCTCATCTCGCTTGATAGGTCGCTCATTAGCACCGTTATTGGTGTTCTCACTGGTCATTGTCCCATTGGCCTGTATGCCAAAAGGATGGGCCTCTTTGCAAATGACTTTTGCAGGAGCTGCAGGGACGAAGAGGAGGAGGAAACGATTCTCCATTTTCTCTGCACTTGTCCTGCCCTGTTCCAAAGCAGGAAGCTCTATTTAGGAGCCTTCCACTTCGACAATCTTGCCGAATTATCACATACTGATATCAAAAGTATCCTCAGCTTTATCAAAAGCTCCAAATGGTTTCATTAGCCGCAGTTGCACCTAGGGTAGATCCCAGTGGTATCACAAAGGGACGCATGGACAGCCACCTTACCTACCTACCTAATTTCCGTCTTTAATGAAAGATGACGGGTCTCTAGCCATAACTTCCAAATAATGGGCTGATGTTTGCGTAAGCCTGTTTGCAGGTAATTCTACCAATTGAAACACCAAGTGCCTATATACCGTGTATATTAGACCTTAATTTTCGACACCGAACCATTCGGCATATTCGTAAATGAATGGATTGTAAGAAAACAACCGGAGCAGACGGAGTACGGCTGTAGTCCTTAAAACTTATGAACGTACAAGAACTACTACCTATTCTTCGCAAACCTTTTCCTTATCGTATACAAAAAAAAAACTTTTCCCCTTTGCCCGCGTTGAATCAACTTCTAAAAATTCTATAGCCTTGCTGTCCATGTTGTCGAAAGTGGTAGAAAAGGCCATCAACATCGAGATAGTCAAGTGTTTAGAAAGCTACGGAATAATTACCAGCCGACAATATGAATTCCACATTTTCAATTGTTCAACCGGGCATCAAAACTCTTCGACTGAATCTGGAATCAAGTTCTTTTAAGTGAACTAGATGCGTATGGACGAAAGTGGTCGCCGTGGCTCAGTGGTCAGTGCGTTGGACTACTGGGCAAGAGGGTTTAAGCCCATTGTCCACTGAACATTTTTGCGGGAGTTTAATTTCTCATAAAAGAGCTTCTCAATTCACGGTTCGGAGTCGACAATAAATTGTAGGTCCCTTCCATTCGTGTGAGCAATACAACACGCGCAACATAATTGGTTGCGAGAAATTAGGCCTTGGCTCATCTTGAGCTGTCGCGCCAGCTATTTACTTTATTTTTAGACGCGTATGGACTACCACATTCGTTTTGCGCTTGAATAAAAAGTTATTTTGTTGGTCGACGGTGTATCGACGGACACCTTTCATATAAATCTGGGATTACCTTAACGAGCTATACTCTCTTTAACTCAGTTTCTTCTTCACATCAACGAACTTTTAGAATCCACAAGCAAAAAATCTTTAGCTTCGCCTACGATGACCAAATCTTCACCCTGAATGAAGGCTTAGCAAAAATTCTACGCTGAGGAGAAGAAAACTTAATTGTCTTCGATTCTAAGAAAACGCACAATATTTTTCAAAATAAATGCATCTACTGTATCACAATTGCAAATGGAAAATCACTTGGTTTAAACCAAGGAAAGCATGCATCTCCTTTGGAGTCACTGTTAATTCTAATATCACATTGCTTGAGCACATTTTCAAATCGGCAACTAAGTCATCTTTTTAGGGGGAGAAAATACTTCACACCATCGCAGCTCTTTCTTTCCAGAGCGCAAATTACACCACGACTCGAGTACACTTCGCACTTCACCGTGGACTGGTAACAGACTTATGCTTGTATTACAGATACTACCACAGTAGATCCTCCGAAGAAATAAAGAGAATAATACCAGGAAACGCGGTATTCGAACGTCCGATCACTTTACACGGGCCCATCATCTCTATGCGAACTTAACAATTGCACGAACTTGCTTTTACCAAAATTTCTTTTGTCACAGAACTAGTAAACATTGAAACGCGCTAAAGAATTTGTTTTCCAGTAGTTCAAAAACAGAATCAACAACCATCCCGGGGTGCTACATATATAAGCGGTTTAGGTATGCCTTTTCCAAGAAAGGTAGGTAAGGTTAGGTTAGGTTGAAGTGGCTGCCAGCTAAAGCCAACACACTTAGACCCAAGAAGGGTCCGTTGTGATACCACAAGGATCTCGAAAAAATCTCCTGCCTACTCATTTAACCAATTGGAGCTTTTTATAAAGCTTAAGAGGCTACTAACATCGATGTATATCAGGTCGCCTAAGTTTGCATAGTATTCTTTTGCGGGAGAGAGCTGGACAGGTGCAAAGAAGATGGAGAATAGTCTCCTCCTCCTCCTTGTCCATAAAGCTTCTGCAAAAGCCGTTTGCGTAAAAGCCAAGCCTTGTTGTATGTCCAGTTATGACACCTACTATAGTGCTAATATGCGATCTATAAAGAGAAATTAAATACTTGGAGCGTTTCAGACCCAGCTTTAGCCAAATCCGCTTTGTCGCTAGACATGTTGTACCACTTGTCTACCTAAGATTTGTTCTTTCGTTAGCATCTAGGTTTAGTTTAAGTTCACAAGTAGGGATTGGTATACCCAGTTCAAGATAGGTTTGTGGATTGATGAGGGTTGCCACATCAAACTTAGGTCTATGTAGACCCATTACGATACCCATGATATTTCCTACGCCCTTGCAAATTTGAGAAGTTCTGACGGTGAACCATCAACTAGTTTATCGATATGATCGAAGAAGAATTTGCCTAGGGTTATATTTCTTATCTGACAAGTTATGAGCAGTGACAGAGAAAATTGGCTGTGTCCTCATGGACCTCCTCATCACCGCATGTCCCGGATATATCGTCGTTTTTCAGACGTAATTTTTTTGTGTGATATCTTAGCATGTTGTGGCCAGTAAGTACTCTCATCAGCATTGACAGTGATCTCTTGTCTTTTTTGTAAAATCTGGCAGGTTTTTGCTTTACCATATTCTGGCCACAACCTTCTTGCAACTTCACAGGTGATAAGAGATTTCCACTTGTTATTTGCTTCTATTAGGGTTTTTTGTGCAATTTTCGCCCTTAAGTTGCAGAGTGGCGGTCTGACTAGGATTGAACATATTCTTGCCAGTTCGTCAGCTTTTTCATTACCTGGTACTCCGCTATGAACAGCGACCCAGCAGAGCTTAATATTGTGCTGCGTGCCAAGAACGGGTGAATTCAATAGGGCAGTGTTGCGGCAGTGTTTTAGCAACAAAAAAGACAGTGTTGTAGCAATCAAAAAAGCAATATGTTGGCAGTGTTGCTTAAATCAATGGTTTTTTTTGTAACACCAACGCAATCAATCGTCAAAACCGAGTAATCTGCGCATCAGTTGTTTTGGTGTTGCTTCGTTTTGTTGCCGAAAGCCCTGGTAGCTAGTGCTTAAGTTTTTGTAATTCATTTACTTTTTAATAAATAATAATAATAATGTTTTATTTACATAATATGCAAATATTTATTTAATTATTTCTTTTTGTCATCGTGAAATGACTGAAAATAAATCACCGGGATACAGCCTATTAAATTATGATTTTTGAAATACGTCTTCTTTTGAACACGTCCAACATTTTTACGACTGTTCCACCTCTTTTTTCTTATTTTTCCTTCTCTAAACATGTTTTATTAAGAAATTTTGTTTCGGCTCTTAATTTTTCGTAACATTGTTCAACACAAAACACTTGGCTACTCCCTCCATTTTTCTATTGCGAACAGCTTTGCAACACAGCTATTCATAAATGTCAAAATAAAATACGCAGGGCAACAGCAACAGTGAAGTAGCAGTGCAAAAGTAACACAAAGCCTATTGTGTTGCCGCAACACTGCACAGTTTTTTGACGTTTTTGAATTCACCCAACCTTAAGCTCTTCGCGACAACACTTCACAAGCTTCGATTTTATGTGTAGCAACTATTGCTTTTATGGGAACCTGACTGTCAATGTAAATCGTAAAATCCTCCCGTGATATTGTAAGCATTGAAACTAGTTGGGCGGCTTTTATCACTGCTAGGACCTCCGCTTGGAAAACGCTGCTGTGATCTGAGAGTTTTGTGGAGCTGCTAAGTCCTAACTGTTCTGTGAAAATACCTTTGCCTACATCCATTTTTGAACCATCTGTGTAGATGGATTTGAACTGTTCCCTGCTTGGAAAGACCCATGAGAAGGGTTTTTCAAAGTCCAAGTCCGGGATAGTGGACTTACACTGACAGTGATTACACTGAGCTGACATTAGCATACCTAAGGTGCCCTTATAAGGCCCAATAGGTAATGTTGTTCCATATCAGGCAAGTTCATCAGCCTTGCAGTTCCCTGGAATGTCACTGTGCCCTGGCACGCAACAAAGGTGAATATTAAACTGCTCCGCCATCTTTATAAGAGACAATCGGCAGTCTAGGGCTTTTAGTGAATTTGAAGCGACTGATTCCAAGGACTTCAAGATAAGACTTCTCCGATCGCCATGAAAGGTACATATATATAAAAAATCGAATTACGTGTTAAAAGCTGATCAGTAGATAGTAGGTAGATTCATAGGGATAATGAAAAACATGAGTTTTGTCATATATTATAGAAACTGTTTAATAATAATTCTAATACATTTCTCAACATTATGATTAATTTACTCATTGTATATATACTTTTTTTTTTATATATATATATATAGCATAGTAATAAAAATAATAGCATTTCATTATATAAGGAGGATTATATTAATCTTGGATCATTACATAGTTAAATTTTGTTTTTTCTTTTAAATTTGCTTACTCTCCTCGAGAACTAAATAATAAAAAAAAAAAAAATTAAAACAAACCAGATAAAACTTAAAGTAGATAAAAATTATAAAAATAAAGAAAGAAAAAAATTAATTATAATCAAAAATTAAGTGGATTCTTCTCATTCACTATCAATATTCAATCCCACCCGCTTCTCTTCCTCTAACATGGCATCTAGTTCATCGGTTAAGTTAGCCAACATATTGCCAATATCGTTGAGTACATTCACCGATACGGTTTTTGCTTGTGGCACAACACCACCAGCCTCAGCACCAATGAGGTCAGCAGCATATGTAACGCCGCCACCGCCACTACCACCTGACGAGGAACTCAATTCGGAACAGTCCGGAATAGCACCAACTGACACGCTGCCACTGCCACCGCCGACACCAACCGGAGGATAGGTGAGTGTTGGTGATCGAAGATGGACAACACTGGATGATCCTGATCCACCGCCTACAGCTGGATCAACGGATGCTGCATCATAGAGCAATGTTCCGCCGGCATTCGAGCCGGTACTATCGCTGCGAATGAGTGTGGCATCATGCAGCGACGATGATGATTTTAACGAATGGAAAGAGTGTGCGATATTGGCGATTGTGTTGGTCGACGATGATGACGATGATGAGGATGATGACAGATGCTGCTGTGGCGGCAAGTCTTGTCTATTAAGTAGTCTTTGCTTAATGGTTCCGGTGTTTTCGTTAGCGAAGGGAATAGTGTCGATGGAATCGATGCTTGATGTTGACTGAAACAACAAAAAAGAAATTCAATGTTAAATAATATATAAAAATTACAGTGTGAGCGCAAAAGTAAGAGAAACATTGACAAAAGTAATAAAAAAATGCGTGACACAAACAAAATGTTTAAGAAAATCATAAAAATTGTATGTTGGCGACCGTTGACAGCTGTCAGTGGCGCTGGAACTATTTCAATTTGAGAGCGAGAAGAGCTTTAAGTGAGCATTTTGCTAAAAAGTTTCAGTTTAATATCATATAACAGAGTAGTAGGTGCATACTCATATTCATAATTCTTATAATAAACAAATTCAGTCGTCTACCACGCCCTTGTTTCTTCACTAAGGTGGTACAAAAATCTGGCATAGATCTTCGCCTCACTTTAAATTAAATTTAATAATAAATTACAAGGATTACAAAAAATTATCCCTCAATTTCATCCCTTAACACCGTTTATTAACATTCAAGTCTTCAACTTTTCACTTAGTGTAGGTAGGAGTACTTTTTTCTGAAAAGTCAGTCTTCCTGACCTTCCACACAAATGTCGTCGTCAATAACCATACAAATGTGAAACAAACTCCTCTTCACAGTGATTAGAGTGCAATCCAAGTTTTTTTTCCGTTAAGCTTGTTTGAGCTTAAGTAACGACTTGATTATTTTTGCAAGTTCACCCCGAACAACGTCAAATTTATCTTCTTGAAGGGAACTTGCACAAATACCAGCCAATCTTTGAGTCACCCATACTGTAGTGTATCAACACTGACCTACCCCAATAATTTTCTCCACACGGCATAATGGCCGACACAGCAACCAATGAAACAAAACACAAGAGACATGCATATAACAAGTCATACATTGGTCTGCTATGTATCGTGAACGGCACGTTTTTTATTGTGAGAATGGTACCAGTTAGCACCGTTCACTAAGGTGATTCTAGTTGTAGGGATGACCTCCAGGGATTGAGAGAGCAAAGATCACCTATAATGCGACCCTCTTTCAGAACAATAGTTTCGCCAAGGGTAAATCTTGTGTTGCAGCCATAAGCGGGTGTTAACCGATTTTTTTTTTCAAATTTGTGGAGGCTGCTACAATGACTGCGTCAGCAAAACGTAACTGTTCTGTTTTTGAAGTGACATTTCTCAGCCGTATCGTCACTAAAATTTACCAAACATATCAATAGATCGCGGTGTAGCAAAACCAAGGTGGACAAAGTTCCTAACTATTTCTGGTTGACTCATAAGAATGGCGCCCAACGTAGGACCTAACGTGCTGTAAACGAGGACGGTTGAACCCTCGCGGTTGCACGGCTAGACTCACGGAACTGGAATAGTTTTTGTCCTCCTCATCTATGATATGTACATCTAAGATGCTTCGTGGCTCATAACAATGGCGCCCAACGTCGGAACCAACATGCTCTAGACGAAGAGGACGGTGACAAGCTCGCACGGGTAGGCTTTTTGGACTGGGGTAGTTCTTGTCTTCCTCATCTTTGATACATCAAAAATGCTTCGTGGCTCATAACCATGGCGCCCAATATGGTGTTGATGAGCAAGACGGTGGTGGACAGGGGAAGTTCTTGTTTTCTCATTTATAAAGTACCTAAGATGTCTCCGTTGCTCATAAGAATGGCGCCCAACGTACGACCAAAAGAGCTGTAGACGAGGAGGACGGTAACACGCTCGCACGGGTGGGCTCGTTGGACTGAGGTAGGTCTTGTACTCCTCATTTATGATACATCAATGGCGCCCAACGTGGGGTTGATGAGCAAGATGGTCGTACGCTCGCGGTTGCACAGTTAGGCTTGTCAGGCTGGCGTAGTTCTTGTTCCATCATTTATAAAACACCAAAGATGTCTCCAAGGCTCATAACAATGGCACCCAACGTGGTGAAGATGACGACGGGGGCAGTCTCGCGGTTGCACGGCTGTGCTCGTCGGAATGAGGTAGTTCGTGTCAATTAATCTAAAATACACCAAAGATGCTGTGGCCGCCTTGGCTCAGTGGTTAGTGCGTTGGACTACTGACCGAGCCGTGGGTTTAAGCCCCAGCCATATCCACCGAACATTTTTGGCGGTACCACCTCTTGTCGGGGAATAACAAGCCTCTGGGAGTATAATTTGTCACAAAAGAGCGTTTGGAGTCGGCAATAAATTGTAGGTCCCTTCCATTCGTGCGAAAAATGTGAATGATTGCGAGAAGGCCTTGGCTCATCCCGAGCTGTCGCCCCAGTTATTTATTTACACCAAAGATGCCTTCGTGGCTTATGACAGTGACGCACAAAGCAGGGCCCAACGTGGTGTAAAGTAGGCTTTTTGGATCGAGATAGTTCTTGTCCTCCTATGCCTCTGTAGCCTGTACCAACTCATAACGGTGTTCGAGGCATTACTAGCCACGAAAACATTACTAGCAATACGCTGCGTTTGTCTGTCTACGTCAACGCGTTTAGAATACATATGTACGTGTGTGATGATGCAGACTTTTGAAAACACAATCCGATGAAGAACGAAAAAAATCGTAAAGTAGTGCGGCCACCTGTTCTGCAGTCATCACCAACCTTTTTTTATTCTTTAAATAACATTTTACAAATTGTATAATACATAATTGATTAAATACGAGTTGATAAGAGTAGGATACGAAAACGCATAGGCAATCAGGTGTGAATACTCGTTTACCAAGTCCTTATTTGCCATAAAAACTAGGGACCGCAAACTGTAGGCATTTGTGGTTTCTAAGTGTGAATGTGTCGCATAGCCTGTGGACTAATCAGCAGCAACAAAAACGGGTACTTTTGATTGTGAACACTTTTCAAATAACAATAATAGCCGTAAATATTGACATTCCACGCTCCGTCTATGTTCGAATTTCCACCTGGCACACATGTACACATTACGTCATTATAATCTATATCAGCTGCAATGATGCAACGATTCTTGAAGTAAATTTTTCTACCTTACTGACTTAAGGTGGCACTACAGTCCTGGGTGGACTTAAGCCTCCAACAAAAAGTGTCTCCAACCAGCTCGATCTTTAACCAGCTGCCCCCAGTTTCGACGGCCAAGTTGGTTGAGCTCTCCTTTCACTTGCGTGCGCCACCTGAGTCGCGGTCTTCCTCTACTGTGCCGTGGCTTGGGGGATTCAAAGATTTTCCAGGCCGGATTTTCCGCCCTACATGGCCCAGCCACCTAAGTCAATACTTACGAACGAGCCAGTAAAATCACTCTGTGTTCTTTCGGTAATGTCAATGGTCGCTTCCGGTATTCTAGGCAAATGGATTTTCTATTTCAAATTTACGTGTTTTCATTGGTCCAGACTCCGATAGTCGACTAAGGAAATAAACAATTTTTGTTGTTTGACTTCAAATAAATCCAATTGCCTGGAATACCGAACGCGACTAATATCGTCCGCGTATGCCAAAAAGTGTAAACTCTACGATGCTGATCATATTTGTATAATGCTTTTCCGAACTAAAATACTTGTAGGGTTTCTTTGTTTTGAGCCTACTTAAATTTGCGGCTATGTCGTCGTCAAGTTTGTTTGTTCTCCTTGAGTTTCCAGAACAGTGCCACGAGTCTTGCCAATTGTTCTTGAAGACGTATATGACTTAGGATGTTGGCCAAGCCACTATTTGTTAACACCACTTCGTAAGTATTGTCAATGACTTGTTTCATTATGTCGTCGTTGATGTTTAGTTTGAAGAAGAAGAGCAACTGGTGCCTTAAGATATTTCAAAAATAAGTATTTCGCACTTTTCAGCGCATTCGTTAGAAAATCCGAGGAGTTTGTGGTAATGTGTTCCACAGTCGTATTTAACAACTTTTCAGTCATGGATTTCGTTGTATCACCAACACTTGGTTGATTTACTACTTCACTTGGAAGGGCGTTGGTATAAATCTAGTATAGATTCGTCGCTAATTGTGGTGCATAAGGACACAAGAATTTCAGCAAATTCTATAACTATTTCGAATGTACAATTACTACTTCGAAGAAATTCTTCGTGACTTTGACTGGAAGCAAGTGTTCGGCAAAATTAAATTGACATAATGTTTTTTGATAATTGCTTTGGGTTATAGGTGTCATTGGATGAGTATGAAAGTCGAATTGGTGGATGAAGTTGAATTGTTAGCTTCTTTCGTTCACTTTTCCGATTCTGATTTCATTGACTCGGTAGGTTCCGGTTTACTTTGAATTGAAAGATTCTGGTTTTGCCAAGTCGTCAGATTCCAGTTTTGTTGGGTCGCCAGATTCTAGCTTCGTTGGGTCGACAGTTTTCTGTTTTATTGAGTCGTCAGATTCTGGTTTGCTTAGATCGCTAGTTTCCGGTTTAGTTGAGTTCCCAGGTTTCCAGTTTTGTTGGGTTGACAGATTTTGGTTTTGTTGGTGGACATTTTCGATTTTTGTTGAATCGGGAGATTCTGCTTTTGCTGAGTCGGTAGATTC
Organism: Matsumyia berberina; assembly: GCA_917880715.2. Lineage (NCBI taxonomy): Eukaryota > Metazoa > Arthropoda > Insecta > Diptera > Syrphidae > Matsumyia > Matsumyia berberina. The sequence goes on from OU862871.1 coordinate 62,908,822, forward strand.
CGGTCGTTTCCTGTGCTCTTTTTGAAATATTCAGAACGTTTTTCTTTTAATTTTTTTCGCCTACGCAAAACTGTATTTTATTCGTTTTATAATTTTTTGTGTTACGTTTTTTAAGAGTCAAATGAATTGTTTCACTATTCCGAAGGTATTTACACAATACTCGGTTTCCATGTCTTTATCACCAGACGTTTATGTTTTATGATAAAGAGGAAGAGTTTGATTGCTGGCATGCTTTCGGGATTAACGCAAATACTACTAATTCGATTGACATAAAACTTTCACAATATGATAGCTTATAGGTATAAGATTGTCATAGGATATACAGTATGTACATATGTTGTATAGTTATTGAGATATTGAGGTTTTAAAGTTTGACCATTTATAGAATACGCTACTGTAGCCAGCAGCACATCGGTTCGTGATCGTAATCGTTCGTATGTTGTTTTTGTTTTGCCCAGTTGTACAAGGGTACTTTTATTTTCATTTTTTCTTTGTGCGCAGATGTGGTGATCATTTTTTAGAGCCGCTCAATCCCAAACAGGGATTGGATGCTAGACTGAGTAGGGCGGAGAATAGTCTTACAGCATTGTAGAGCAGGTGACTTTTGCGATCAAATGTGCTGCTGTTTATGAAATCTGGCCAGAAATGTACAAGGTCATGGGGGAAGGGGAAGAGGAAGTAAAATGTCTCTCTAGCTTCATTAAAGGCTTGAGTGTGTCACTAGTGTAATGATCAGGTCCCTCCGCCCTCGTGGTAAATTCTGGAAGAACGTGGGATTGACATTTCTCATTTGGAGGCTATTCGATCTCTTTACACAAACTGGAGGAGGTGTGTTCGGGTAAACGGCATTACATAGACCTCTTCCACTGCGGGCGTTGGGCTTCGCCAGAAGTGCTTTTTGTCACCTCTCCTTTTTATTGTGTATATGGATTGGATGTTACAGCGCAACCGTGGCAAGAAACGATTCTCATTGTGAGACTTAAGGAGAAGCCATCTGCTTTTCGCTTGGATCCATCTGAACTGAATTTCATCGAGCGCTTGATAGCTTCGTACCGGTAGCTGTTTTACGTTATTATGTTTTTGTTAATTAAAAAATGGCTGTAATAAAACGAAACATACCCAAAAACAATAATCAAATAACTTAATTGTACCCGTACAAAGCCGAAAAATCAAGTACTCATCGCCTATTTAACAATCAGAGAAATCAAGTCTAGCGAGAAGACAACTCCTAGAAAAAGTGGAGTTGAGGATCGCTTCAACTTCTTTTTTCAATTAGCATTTCTACCTTTCTCCTAGTAGTGGATCTGTGGTCAGTGCGTTATAGTATCGAGCTTCCACGAATTCGAGTCTAGCAATAAACTAACAAATTTTTTGGGATCCTCTTCGCGCGGCTTTGAAAATTACGTATTGCTTTCAGTGTCAGGTTAGGTTAGGTTGAAGTGGCTGCCAGCTGAAGCCAACACACTTAGACCCATGAGGGGTCCCTTGTGATACCACCAGGATCTCGAAAAGATCTCCTGCCTACTCATTGAAACCAATTGGAGTTTCTTATGAAGCGTAGAAGGCTACTGACATCAAAGTTAATTAGGTCGCCTAAGTTTGTAAAGAAGAAAGCTCCCAAGTGGAGTTTCCTTTTGCGGGAGAGAGCTGGACAGGTGCAAAGAAGATGGAGAATCGTCTCCTCCTCCTCCTCGTCCATACAGCTTCTACAGAAGTCATTTGCGTAAAGTCCAAGTCTAGTAGCATGCTTGCCTATTAGACAGTGTCCAGTAATGACACCTATTATAGTGCTAATCTGCGATTTATTAAGAGAAATCAAATACTTAGAGCTTTTCAGATCCAGCTTGGGCCAAATCTGCTTTGTCGCTAGACATGTTATACCACTTGTCCACCTAAGATTTGATCTTTCTATAGCATCTAGCTTTAATTTGAGTTTGCACGTAGCGATCGGTATACCTAAGCTGCCCTTATCAGGCCCAATAGGTAATGTTGTTCCATATGTGGCGAATTCATCAGCCTTGCAGTTCCCTGGAATGTCACTGTGCCCTGGCACCCAACAAAGGTGGATATTGAACTGCTCCACTATCTCTATAAGAGACGATCGGCAATCTAGGGCTGTTATTGAATTTAGAGCGACTGATTCCAAGGACTTCAGTTCTTTAACTAAAGATTAAGTTGTAACACGTCTAGAATATTTTTGGGGATGGCTAATGACAGAAAGGAGGAAAAGTGTTTTCCCTAAGACTTAGGCTTCAAGTGAAATCAACGGTAGTGTTCATAGTTAAAGTTAGACCTTCTTATATGGGCTACTTCGACATATTTGAGGATCTGTACCTCCTACTTTTGCCATTCACGCTTTAACTGCTCTAGAGTTAAACGAAATAGGGAAAACCTTTGGGAAATAATGAGATTTACCATCTGCGAGAAGTCTTTTGTTTTGCTGCCGAGACTCAGTTGTTAATGTTTTGGACTGCTGTGCGAGCTTCTTGGCTTCAAGCCGCAGCCATATCCACCGAACATTTTTTGCACACTACCTCTTGCCGAAAACTCTTCCGAGAGTATGATTGGTCTTGGAAAACCTTATCAGTTCGTCGTCAGTCAATTATACTATTCGTGGGAAAAAATGTAACACACAGCATGAATTGGTTGCGAGAAGATAGACCTTGGTTCATCCCGAGCTGTCACACCAGTTACTTATATTTAAAGCCTTTTGTTCCCAAAATACGATTGATGACGATTCGAATTCCTGCAAATTCGAATTCTCCAAAGAGGTAAGAAGCCGTTGAAGTCGACGTTCTATCTTCGTCTTGTCCTAGTTATGAACAATTTTCTGTACGAAAAACGAAAATCTTCTGAAAAACCCGTGAAAAATTGCCAACACGACCTTGCTCTGCACCTTTTACACTTGAACTGACCACTTTCAAAACTTATATATAATTATCCGTTCATCGAAACCACTAACTGTCCAACACACGGCATGTAATAGCCTCATAGAATTAGGACCGTTTCTTGATACATAAATCGCGATATTGTCAGTAACATGTACAGGGACATGTGATTGACTTATCTCAATAAGAAATTTATTTTCAGCAATTAATTACCTTATTGTCGTGCAGTTTTTCACAGTGTATCTCTGCTGTTGTCTGCTGTATAGTGGCATAGTTTGCATAAATCGGCTGTGGTGGTTGCTGCATATTCGAAGGAATGTAAGAAGTTGGTGCTCCCGTTGCATATGCTACATATGGATGGTTTTGTGCTGCAGCAGCAGCGGCGGCGGCAGCTACAGCGGCTTGTTGCTCCTGTGAACTTAGAGTTCTTGGATTTCGTATACTACAGTGACGACGTGGAGGCTCGGGAGCAATCTTTTTATTTGCCATTGGACTTCCAGTTAGATAGGGCTACAAAAGTAAAGAAAATTTGCATGAAGAATTTCACTCAAATTTGTACAGGTGCATTGACTAACAGAATTCAAACTGGAATTATCTGTGCAAACTGCATATTCCACTGGTGTATTCATATAATGATGCTGTGCATCTACAGGCATATTCTGAAGCACGGCTCTTTGCAGTACCTTACAGCGATCAGCGGCGTTACCACGTTGACGAGGCAATGTCCCCCCGCCCTCCTCATACATAAGCTCTCTAGCTGCCTCATTTGTTGGGGTTATGTCGCCATCGTCATACGAACGGCGCCATGACTAACAAAAGAAAATGTAAAACATTTAGTACAAAATTACCAACATCAAAGTCAAGTGACTTACCATATTCCCAGGGGGATTACTAAGTACTCTGGGTCCCTGCGGTTGAGTAAAATGCCCATAGTCAGTGGTGGTGTAGTGACTAAAAGTCAAATGGCTTCTGGTACTATTGTCGTGTATGTCTTCTAAAGACTCCAAGCTTTTACCACGTGGCTGACGTACCTGTAAATAAATTTCACCATTAATTTCAGGAATTCCCAATAGCCAGCTTAGGTTACTTCATTTCGCTTTCAACTAGTTCCAGTCCCATATGGTTTACAAGGACTTGTTTAACTTACCTTAATCAATACCACATCGTTACATTCATGATTACTTCCAGTACATGTGAAATACGGATCGATAATCCCATAACTTTTGGAATCATCCCATGAGACTCTGGCTGTAGGCACTATAGTTGGCGATGGCAATTGCGACGGAGCATGCCATACCTTACGATACTCCTACAATTGGCGTTCGTTCACGTTGTAGTAAGAACAAAATTATAAAAGAAAAACAAAATGAAAATCAAGTGAAATCATGAAAAAAGATAGAAATCAAACTCAGCTAAACGCAAATGAAAAGGCGACGAAAATTACAAAACGACCCCCAAATCCAAACAAAAACATAAACAGAAGATTTTCAAAATTTCGGTCCGTCATTCTAGCTAATTTCGTGTGCATTGCATTGTAAGCGCCAGTCGAGAGTTTTTTGTTCGTTTTGTTTTTTTTATTTTATCTACAACTAGCGTACTACATGCGTGTTTGTTCCAAAAAAGAAAAAAACCTTTACCTGTTGCTGGTACATTGAACCGCCAGGATTCCATTTTCCACTGATGATGTCCTTCACACGTTTAATGGCAAGTAAGATTTTCTTCTGATGACCGAGTTTAACAATTCCAATATCTTCGAGATCTTCCCATGTGAGTTGTGTTACATCGCGTACTGTTTTATAATTTTGATCTAGCAGCGGTTGAATGTATTCTTCGAGGCGAAGTAGTTGAAGCCACTCTTCAATGGAACCCTGTAAATGGTTGCAAATGTAAATATTCTAGTTTAGGTAGTTAGTTAGTTAAAAGTGGTCCTCCAAGCAGAAAGTAGGTTCATTGTGATACCACTGAGTACTGGGGTATTAACCCTGCCTACTCTTGAAACCATTTAGATTTCCTAACGTAGCTGTTGAGATCGGCTGTACTGACGGAGTTTAGATCGTTAAAGAAGTAACGGCCTAGGGTGGCTTTCTTGATGTGGCCCAGGCCGGGACACGTGCAGAGGAAGTGTGCTGTTTACTCCTCCTCGTCTCTGCAGCTCCTGCAGAAATCGTTATATGCTATACCCAAGCGTTGAGCATGCCTGCCTAGGATGCAGTGCACCGTGAAAACGTTGATTAGTTTTGAAAATTGATCTCTTTTAAGTCGTATTAATGCTTTTGGTCTTTTCAGATCCAGGACAGGCCAGATCAGCCTGGTATTGTTGCAATAATCGAGGTGTTGCCATCTACGATTTGCTTTCGACAGAGCGTCGGTGTGAGTCAGCTGTTTTACAAACGACATAGCCACTTTGATATGGTCGAGCTTCCTGCCGTCTGTACATTGCGAGACTAGGCTAGCTAATTCGTTAGCCGCAAAGTTCCCTTAAATGTCGCAGTGACCAGGGACCCAACAGAGTGTGACGTTATACAGGTTAGCGATCTCGTTTAGAGACACGCGGCAGTCCTTCAATGCCCTAGATATGTAAGTATACCGAGCAAGCTGGAGTCCCTATATCGCACGGAGATACTTAAGAGAAGTGCAGGTAACATGCACATCAATGCGTTGACCACAGTGGAACATTCTACAGGACCACTAAAGAGCTCACAGGTAGTCAAAGTATCAGCCAACACCTAGTGAAAGGGCTACCTTTTTCTGTGGTTTTTATGAATGGGGCCAACAAAAGCGATGGAATGAGTATTTAACTAAGAATTTGAATGGTGTACGCGTCAGAGATCTGCACCCCACAAATCTGCAGTGTAAGAATTGTTATAGGTATCTGCGCGCTGCCTGCTGCCTCCTGTAGCCAAAATTATGGCTAAAATAGTGTTTATGCGAACAACTCGTCAGCACACTTGATGTCGAACAAGCTGATTTCCGCTCTGGACCCTCTTATGTGGTCCACATCAACACCATGGCGATCATTATTGAGCAGTGCGTTAAAGATCGTTGGCTACTTAACCTGTAGTTCATTGCTTTTGTGAAGTCATTGAGGTTTGACAAGGCTGCATTCTCTTGTTAATGACTAATATCTTTACTAAGTCTCAGGCATAGACCGATTCGTAGCCACTTTAATAAAAATGAAATAATAACTTTAACTTACCGGAACGAAATGTGGCAGATTATCCAACACCTGCAATTTATCAATTCTCTGCTTGATGCGTTCTCGGTGGTGTGGATTTTTAATTCCTATAGCTGTTAAGTCTTCTGGCGTCATTCGTGCAATTGTAGGCAAATCATAACCTGCCGCAATAAATAGCTGCGCATATTCTTCATATTTCACTTCCAACAACCAATCGGCAATCAATTCATCATTACGCTGACGATCAACACTCCCAATCGAACATGAACTCACACTACTGCAGCGTGGGCTAGACAATGGTCCACCGCCGCCGCGTATCGAAGCACCACCACCAGTCAAATATGATGATGCCCGCCCTGAATCTAAGCTAGCAGTCGAATGTCGAGATCCAGAACCAGCTGAACCAGACGATGAGCCGGGACTATCACGGCCCGGCGATTGTGTTAGGTCAATGCCTTGATCTTCTTGCAATGCCAATTGTTGGTGATAGTAAACGGCTGCTTTATGGGTTAGTGGTTCACGCATTGTTGCACAAAATACCGGCACATTTGCATAAGTGCCGGTACCGGCTAGTGTGTTAGGATTTTTCGATAAGTTCGCCATGCCGTATTCATTTAGTTCATCTGTGGAAAGAAAAAAAAACAAAAAACAAGTGGGTAGAATCGTAAAAAAAATTAATTTTAATGTTTCTTATGTGCGTAGGTCAGGGTGAAAGTTTGGATTGTGCGTAGGAATCTTCGAGTGGTTAACCTGATGCTTCTACTAGGCGCGACGAGTGGAGTGGTAAGAATGTACTTCATGGCAAACTCAGTTTTGCTTGGGAAGGCAGTAATTAAGTAGATGACATCCGTGTTAAAAGAACTATGTCACGCACCACACACAGGCCTAAAGACTTTTAATCGCGCGAAATAAAAAACCTGTCGCGAAAAGTCTTGCAAACATATTGATCAGCAAGAATATTTTTGGTTTCTTGTCATGGAACTGGAACCAAAAGAAAGACTTCACCGCAATTGCCTCAAGTTGATGAGCATGTGGTGGCGAATAAATTGAAGTCATATTCTCGCAAATAAACGCAATGTGTCGGCGAGATTAATTGAATTTAATTTGTTGCGAGTATGCTACTTTACAGCATTTTAATTGCAAAATGTTTGTTGAAGAAGGGTGTTCGTAGGAAACAAAGGGACGAGTGTAAATATTGAAATGGCCGTGGAATATGTCATGCGAATTTTCTATAACCTTATCGTGTAAACATTGACAGTATGTGACGTTGACTTTGATGCCGACGCATTGTCAAAATAACATGAAGCCAATAAACGATCGACTTTGTTCCGGTGAGAAATATCACTATGGCAAGTGCACGGTTTCCCCACTTCATATTCACAAGGAAACATGGCGGTTGCCTAATCATCAAAGCGTCAATCAAGTCGATCACATTGCGATCTACGCTGCAAAGCACGCTTTCTGTGTTCTGGATGTCCAAAACTTTTAAGCTGCTAACATCGACCAGTTATCCTACCATGTTGGCACTGTGAACGACGTCAACAGGCTGCAAGAGCAAGATTGCAACAGACCACCAGAATCATTACCGAACGAGTATTCCGAAATATCTCGAAAAACTCTGCCTCAAATGCCGAAGACTAGTGGTAACGCCGTTAACATGGCATTAGGAATGTCACAAGTAGTGTGCTGGGTTTCACCCGACAGCCACAAAACTTGGGCTTGACGAGAAATGCCGACAGCCACAAGAGACATGTAAAGCGACTACGACTGGCCGACCAACGACATCTCATCAGAAATAACATGAAGAACAACTCTTCCATCCAAATTGCTGTTCCTTTTAGTAAGTTCCTTTCCCGCACAACTAAAAAGACTCTACATAAGACTTTTATCATTTGATGAACTCTATCAAAGGCAAATATAAATATCCTTAACAGTTTCCAGAGAAAAATTCTTTGCAAGACATTCGACCCTCGCTTTGGAAGAAGAGATTCAATGAATTATAAAAGTTGTACAACGAAATCGATCTAATCAGCGAATGGACACCAACACTCTGCTCCGAGGAATCTGCGAACCTACTTCTGAGGGGCAATGTAGTAGACAAAACGCTCGCCTCAAAGGCTTTCCTTTAACTTGTAGCCCGCACGGACCTTAACCAACATAAAGTCCGATACTAAAAGCAATTTACTATGGACTAGAGAGACTTGTTGGTTAAGGCCCAGGTTCACCCATTAGTGTAGAGTCATCTAAGTTAGTCAGTATAAGCTGACTTCAGCTTAAGTAACGCTGTCTTCATACATGTTTAAAAGTCCTATCACTACGAAAAGGCACAACTGAGGCTCAACAAAACGGCAGAGCAAGATACCTGTTTTAGAATTGCACCTGAAATATCTGACATTGTTGAGGGATCTTACAATGTCCAGGAAAAAATTATCTTGGTTCTCATATGCTCTCCATGCCAATGAATGCAAAGCAAATCCATTTCCCATTGCAACATGCATTTTAGGATTCGAATATTAAGTTGTGGTCCAAGATTTGTATGTACGTTTCTGGCTGATAAGCTGATGCCTGTCTTTAAATTGTCTCGAAATTTTGGAAATACAGCCATAAAATTCAAGTAGTCACGCGTATAACATTTCATAGCCGTTCTGGCGGAATAATACTATCTTAGTCCTCAAATCCTCATGATTTGTATGACAGGAAACTGTTCACTGCCCAATAGAGCTGTCAAAGATTGACAATCTCCCCGGCATGTTGGACGCTTTGATAGTTATATGCAGTGTAATGCTTTGTTGCAAAGGAAAATGGGTGCTTAAGAGCCTTTTCAATTAAAAAAACACTGCAGTTTCCAGTTCTCCTTTTGTTGTAACAAATTCAATCCTGTTTACAGTAGAGCTGTCAAATGTCAGTGCCCAATCAGCGTCAAGAATTCCACTCGAGAGACCATCCACCTACGAATTTCAATAACAAACCTTTAATCCTGATTGCTGCAGAGCTTTCTCTGGGTAAATTAAAGCCACCCTCTTCAATGGATGGCGATGACACCATACCACTATCCTCCGGCTTCGTGAATAGCGACGTGGTTTGATAGTGATCCGATGGTATAGCCGGCGGTGCAACCTTTTTAGCTTGTGGGTGTGGTTTCAAGGATCGATGCATTGTGTATTACGTTCAAGTGTGCCTGCAAAGAATCAAATTCAATTTCATTCATTAAAAATCATTTATGTCACAAAATAGTACGCGTACGCGATGCCACTAGAACCAGTGTTTCAGTTCGTTGTATACACACACCAAATGCACAAAATATGCCGGCTGCACATTACGATGAATGTCACCGAGCCGCTACTATACACCGGTGGACAGGTCCTTCTCATCAGTACAAAATGCAACAAAAAAAAAAAAAACGAAAGAAAGACCTAAATCGACAACAAAAGGGACACCTGTTTCAATTTGGAAAGCGTCCGCAAGTAGGTCTGGCGAATTAAATTTTGCAAAATTGTATTGCAAGTGCAAACTTCACCACGCCCAGTCCGTACTCCTTCGAAACGAGTTTTCGAAAATTTCTTCAGAAACGCAATCAAAAAAGAAAAAAACAACGCAAAACCACCAGGAGCCTCACGGAAAAAAAACTACAAAAAGTCGAAATAAACGAGTAATAAACGCAAAAAGAAGCAAAAAAAAAAAAAAAGTCGTACCATGGCGATTATGTTCTCTTTGCGGAAGAAGAAAGCACCAGCGGGTAATTTATCATATCACTACGATTCACCATGAACCGATCTCGATTCGATTTCTTCACCAATTCCTCGGGTGGACATTAAATTTTCGGTTTTTCTCACAAATAAGTTCGTAGCAAAGCGTTTTAAATGCAAAAATTCTCTTCGGCACTTTTATGACGAGCAAATGAAGGAACAACAGCGGCAGCAGCAGCGACCTATTGATTTATGATTTAACATTGTAACATAGATTTTCTTCTTCTTCTTCTTCATCGGCCAGCGCTAGTAGCAGCAGCAGGGCAACAGCAGCAGTACCAACAAGAAGCACATCAGCAGCACACACTAACTATATTTTTAGCTAAAATGCACTTTTTCATTCCAAAAGGAAAAAAATAAAAAAAAAAACAACAAAAACGTCCACTATCTCGGTATACACAAGGTGTCAGTGGAACAGAGAAGGAGAATGAATTAAAAAACAATAAGAATGACGATGAAAACGACGAGGAGCAAATAACACTGAACAGTGGAGCCTCGCAGTGGTCTGTTATTGTGCTTCTGAGAGAGGAGGCATAAGACCTACGTTGAGGTAGTGTTTCGAAGGAGCGCTGATATGAGTTCTTTTTATAACAGCTTATTGAATTTTTTCAAAAACACACTTTGGAATTCACGAACAGTGCTTCTTCACTAAATGTCTTGAACGTGACGTGGATATTCCCCCACTTCGTTGGGTCACTTTTGGACTCTCTTTCACGAATCGTCTCAGTCTGAGTTACCCTTCTGTTTTCTCCCTGACCGCGATTCTTTGTTTCAATGCTAGCATTTGCCTAAAACACATTTGATTTACCCAATGATTTCAACGACTTAGGCAGACTCCTATCAGAAACCTCCTCTACGGGTAGAAATCCCATCACATCACAATGGACCTTGTGTCTAAGAGAGTCTATATTGACACCTAGGTAACCTAACCTATCCTCTGAATCCATTAGCAACCGGAAATGTAATATTCACCTGCTATACCGTGCTAGACATTCGGACAATGTGTGTATGTGAAACTGTCTCCTTGTCCTTAAGATGCAGCCTGCATGGATCATCTTTTAGAAGACTCATCTTCTTCAAATCGTTTCTAAATTTTTCGTGTTTTGTCGACAACGCCACTACCAATTTAAGAGTTTTTCGCATCACGCTTTAAACTTTCCCCTTGGTACACTCAGCAGATATTTTAGTCGCCATTTTGGCCTATCTGCATTTATCGACCCGTTTTCCTCTTCTCATATGTTTACGCATGACCCACTCATCGATCATATTCTTCCCTATTCCTCAGTCTAGGACTCAGAAGCTGATTACTTCTTCGGCAGGTTGTTTGCCCTTTCGATACCTACGTATCCCGGAAACCAAGGTAGTGTCAACTCATTTTGAGTTTCTGAACACATTCCATTGATAGTGATATATTGACAACAGTTTGCTCCATATGCCTACTTAATACTTGGTTGTCCAATGCGATTTCTTCCTCACATCGGTCCCTAATGCATGTAACATTACCAACATCTCGGTTTGGTCTCGGGTTTGGTTTTCATCATCATCATCATTTTCAATGACCCGCTTATCCACTATGAGGGTCGGGGGTTAAGGGAGCTTAAGTGGACTCTCCACATTTCACATGGACCTCTCCGTATGAAGAAATAACTGCTCAACATTGAGTGCCTCACGTATTTCTGGTGTTCCTAACCCGATCTCGACGAATCACTCCAGCAATACAACGAAGAAATCTCATTTCGGCAGCTTGTATCTGCGATCTTATTCTTTCGGTCATTACCCAAACCTCAGGACCATAGGTGAGGGTCGGAACAAACACTGAATTGAAAACCGATAGCTTAGTTCCGATGCCAAGTTTAGCCCTCCTGATAACAGATTGACCAAGCTGTCTCAAAATTGCCCCATCCTGACCAATTCCACAGGATAACTCGTGAATAAGATCCAAGATACTTAAACTTCTTCACCTGTTTCAATGGGACTCCACTAGCATGCAGAGTGCCCTGAACAGGCATTCGGGAAATTAACATACTCTCTGATTTGTTCACGTTTACCTTCATCCCAGCTTCAACACAGACGGCGACGAACCTATCTAGTGCGCGCTCCACCCGTTCAGCCTGGGTGGACGTGAGCGAAAATCAGTTGACGTATTCTTAAGTCTGCCAATTCGAAACGTTCCTCGCCACGGCTCCGCTGTAACATACAATTCATATACACTACAACTATCGGTGACAGAATACATCCCTGGCGAAGTCCAACGCCCACAGTGAATGGTGTTGACTTAACGCCGTTCACCCGAACACAGCTCTTACAGTTAGTGTACAGAGATTGAATGGGTCTCAGAAGAGAACCATCAATCCCATACTCCTGCAATACACTCCAGAGTTTACCCCGAGGGACCCGATCATATGCTTTCTCCAAATTCACAAAATAACTATAGATAGGTTTGGCATACTTCCAGGCCTTCTCAAGTACCATTCTGAGAGTAAATAGTTGGTCGGTTGTGCTTCTACCTGGACGAAAGGCGCACTGCTCATCGCCCAACCTGGACTCGACCACATCCTTGGAACGCGCTTCCAACACCTTAGCGAAGATTTTTTCGGGGAGACTTAAACGAGGTTTACTCCTATAATTGGAGCAATCCCTCTTATCCCCTTTCTTTAAAAGAGGAACAATCACCCCAGTTTGCCAATCGCTAGGTTTTTCATCGCATTCCCAGGTCGCTGTAACGATAAGAGAGAGCCATTTCACTCCCTCTTCAACCAAGGCCTTGAGCATTTCTGGCCGGATTTCATCCACACCAGCAGATTTGTCGACTTTTGGTGCTTTAATCGCCAAAGTCACCTCCTCTACGGTGGGACTATTCTCCGCTCTACTCAAAACCATGCGCCCCATCTGCGCAAATTTTTTTTCTCCGCAGTGTTTTATAGAGGAAAATACAACAGAGCCAAACGGCGACTTACGTGGCGAGATTCTTCTTTTTAACCTCACCCTCATCAACCAACCCAGTCGGTTTGCTCCAACGCTCTAAACTTGTTGAAAGTGGTCATATCGTTTTTGATATGAGAGTTAGAATACGCTACTGCCTACGCAGCAATTGAATTACATATATTAGCGATCTCAGTGACATTAGTACATATGTCTGAACTTAAAAGATTCACTGCAGAATGTAGTTGATTTCAGAGGTAGTTAGGCCACTCTCGCCTCCCCCTTAGGAAAGTCGTAATAGACTTTCGCTGGTCTTAGGATTCTTGCAAGGATCCAGCTCGAATTCATAAGCTCATTTCCAAATATGCCACAATGATCTGAGATCTACAGCACAGTCAGTCTCTTACCAACTAGAGGGAGAAGCTCATTGTTCTACAAATTTAAACGATATGGTGACCGAATCTACTTATGTCGTTGATTGTGACATCGCGGTACTCTTTAGGGCTGAAAAGATGCAAAACGTAGAGAGGTATTGTCTTAGGTCAATTAACTTTCTTTTGCATTTTCTTTCTTGTAAGGTGTCATATTCAAAAGTGCTCACTGCCGCTTGTATAAAGACTGACAGCCTATAGAGCGTCAAGGCATAGTCTTTCGCAACCATTTGTCTTGTGAAGGTTATAGGTTTTGTACAAAGGAAACTGACCTTCAGTTGTCATACGAAAGGTAAATATTGAAGCTTTTCATGACAAATTAATGTCTCAGAGGTTTGTCGTTGCCGTCCAAAAGATGGTATCGGTAAAAAATACATTCGCCTGGTGCTGCTTGAGTCACGGTCAACATAGCCATTCCAAATCAATGAGGTCGAATGGAGAAAAGAGTTAGTGCAAGAGCACATTTTGGCTTGTTCATCGTTCCAGATAGGGCAAACGCAATTAAATTTCCACGATAAAGGGTGCAGTAGACGTAATATCCGTAGGTCGGTCAGGCACATCTTTTTAGGTAGCTCACCAGCGCTAAATAATTGAAGAGTCGTTCATATGTCCTTCATATTCGATAGAAGAGATTGTTTTTGACAATAGTTTCTTTCTGTTGCTTATTCACCAGTCAATAGTTCTCGGGAACTCGAAAGGTTTAAAACAAGTGTTGTGCCAAACCAAGAACATTTCTCAAATATAATGTCGGGAACCTATATCACTGAGCAGTGTAATGCCTGAACAAACTTAACCCCCAAAAGTCGTAGATAGATGTTACCTTTGCCCTGAAGACCAACAAACTGCCAACAACGTGTCGAGTTTCGTAATGTCGACAACTCTGAATGAACTTAAAGACTACGCGAGTCAAAGCTCTGGAAATCGAAGTCATATGCGTAAATACCTGGACACAGACGTTGACTCTGATCATACGATGCCGTAACTGGACTATGTCAAACCTTTATCATGCGTCTTGGTAAGCAGAGAACAGTGTGAAAATAATGAAGTTTTTGATGAATCCAAGTCCATCATCGTTAAAAATTGACGCAGGCATAGGAGCCAGTCTCTTCTCTGAGGAGCTGGGATTAAGCAGCAGTGTTTTCTAGGCTTAAGTTCTAACCCCCAATTGGTCTGAAACCTCTCAATACCACGGGAGGATATCACAATCTACATTGAGAGCCAGGTCAGACCACTTCGAAGCTGTGAAGTGCTGAAGGTTCTTGGCATACAAGTTAACGTCAAACTGTGCTGGGCTCCCGATCGCAGCAGTGTACCGCGAAACGAAACTGCTGAGGAGCTTGCAAGCAAAGGCTCAGTTCTAGCGGACGGTACAATAAAACCTCCACTTTCCTAAGACTTTGGCCCGAATCGCTAAGAACCAAAAAACTCTTATACATGGACAGGAAATAGGCATCAGACGGGTAAAACATGTATGCAGTAGGAACGAAGTAGGTAGCTAATGGGTGCCTCAAACGGTGTACATAGATTTAAGTGACATCTTCATCGACTCGCAAATCTAATACTGACTGTGGACACAAAACAAATGTTAAATCTAAAGAGACCATAAATCAATCCAACAGTCCGGAGGAGCTTCGAAAGTCTCTTCAGTCGATTCAGGGGAGATTCTTTTGGGAAACAACAGATTTTGAGTTCATATAGCATCTTCTTCGACTCAAGATGCTCGTTACCCACTCGTTGGTTCCGAGTTCTATTTTGGGCTGCTATCCAGTGTTGGATAAACCTAAAGGGCCTGAGGCAAGCGAAAAAGTTTATCAACCCCAAAAAAGACAGGACAATAAAGTTACTTGAGCTCGTCAAGGTAAATTTGGGGACCTTAAATGGGCTACCTAACAGGACACTGTTTACTTAGAAGCCACATGAACAAAGTAAAAGAAATACCAAATCGGCGAGCAACAAGAGTGCAAGGGCTGCAAGGAGAAGATGACCCCATCTAACATGGGATTCTGTTTAACCCCTGAGCCAGCACAACAGATCTAATGGGCCGCAGTGCAGACGACCCTCAGCATTGCAATCCTGATCGAACCTATAGTGAAGTGAGTTCAGTTAAGATGCGTTCGTCAATGCACTATGCTAGTGTCTAAAAAAAATAAAAATAAATAGCTGGTACGACAGCTCGAGGTGAGCCAAGGCTTCGCTTCTCGCAACCATTGATGTTGTGCGTGTTGCGTTTTTCGTACGAATGGTAGGGCCCTACAACTTATTGCCGACTCCGAACGGTGAATTGAGAAGCTTTTTTCTGACAAATCATACTCCCGGAGCCTTGTCATTCCCCGACGAGAGGTGGTGGTCGATGGACATGGCTGGGACTTGAACCCACGCAGGTTTGCACAGCAGTCCAACGCACTAACCACTGAGCCATGGCGAGTACGGCGGCTAGTGTCTGTCGAACTTGGATTCATGGTGGTTTAAATCCCAAACTCGAAAATGACGACAACAAATGGTGATAGTCCACAAAAAGTTCCCACAGAGCTGTGAATCTTCTTAGAGCCCTAAGTAGTAATCTGCCCATAATAGTTGTGGTTGCGCTATTTTTACGTAATCGTGTCAACAAAGATGAGTCTGTTATCGTGAGACTTGACAAAGGTAAAAACGCGGATAAAATGTTTAGTATATGTGGGTGTTGGGGTATTTTGTATTAGGAGCCCTTAAAGTGCACTGCGGCTTTTGAGATCTATTGCACGGATCCCAGTTATAATGAGACTTTTGATAAACCTCAGTATAGCCTTAGGTTCCAGTTTCAAAACTTTCGCTGGACTGAGTGCCGCGTGAAGTGGACTGATCTTGTCCTTGCGGTTCCTGGACATTAGCGCAGAATATGCCCTGCGGTGTATTTTTGCTCTCCAGAGAGTCGGCATATCTGGTATCCGACAGTTTTATTTTGTAAAATGTAAGACCAACACGAGTCGCCACTGGTAAACTACTTAGTTATCCCATTAAAAGGCAGAAGGTGATTTTTCTTTTTCAATAAATAAGACCGCAAAGCAGAATATGCCACAAAAATAGGAGCACGACGGTACGAACTACTCCATGCAGCCTTTTTGGCAAATCTGCTAAACATACCGAACTTCTTTATGACAAATTATACTCTCGGAAGTATGTCATTCCCCGACAAACAATCCCGAGGTGGTACCTCCAAAAAGGTTCGGTGGATATTGCAAGAGCTTGAATCTACGCAGCTCGCTCAGCATTCCAACACAGGTTGACTGGTGCTTCATTCAATTCTGAATTCTGATTCATTGAATGAAACAGAACTTACGGTTACTGTCACAAAGGCTACGAACCTACATATGTAGTTCAGTTGATTACAACAGAAGAAACACACATGGCTGATTGATTAAAAAGAACGTTTGGTTGCATCGAAAACATTTTTGGAATTGGAATGTTGTTTTCTTTGAAAGCTATACCTAAAGACTCCATCATTTTGTATTCGTATGACTTCCCGGTCCAATGTTCTTTTTCTGATTAAAAATCTTTTTTAAAAGTTGAAATCCGTTAACTGCAGCAAAGCAAGTGCAACGAAAGATGCTGCTATCAGTTGCCTCTACATCGACATGATTTCATCGACTAGTTATCTTCAGATTGAGTATCAAGTCGGAGTTGCGTTGTAATCTTTAGTAAGTGAATTGTTCACGAAATAATACGATATACTAAAAGGTCGCTATGACTCTTTAAAGTTCGAGCGTAACGAGAGTCTTGATGAAATGATATGATCAACAAAGCTGGAAGGAAAATTACTTTGTCAATTGCTAATCTATTGTTGTTCAAGAACATCCACGGGAACTGGGACAGTGATGCTCCCATGCAACACAATGTTATGGGATTGCCCTGAGCAAATCAACTGGGTACTAGGCCACAATTCGAGGGTAACGAGGTTACATTGGACTAGAACCCCACTACTTAAGGGAAAAGCTAGGAGAAAAAAGAGGAGGAGCAAGAAAGAACAAGGTCCCGGTCTCCGGCAAGGTAAGACACTCCTCGGGATATACAGCCGAAAGAAATCAAAAGAATCGATGTACGCCCTGATTCGAACACATGAAGCCAGGTGACATACTTAAGAAATCCCAATAGCAAGCTGGATTCTTGTCTCTCATTGAGGCAATAGACCTTGAGACCAATAGACAGTCAGAACCATTGAAATGCCGCATGTTTATCCCATTTACAACTAAAACTATTCGTGTTCATGAAGTCTTTAGTTTAGATTCGAAACAACTGATACTAAGTATCGAAGCATCTGGACTTGGTGGAAAAACTTGTCTTAGTATGTCAGAAGCGATTCGTTGGTAATTAGAGGGTAAGTGGATAGAGTTGAGATACGTCCTTATGTATAATATATTGCGAGTTGTAATGTTTGTACGAACCCAAATAATCTCTGATTTGTTGCAGGAATGTAGGGACAGGGACACACTTAGACCAGGTCGGCCCATTTTAACACCACCATGAAGAACCGGCTTACCAGCCCAGGGAACCAGACTATATTCCCAAGGTACATCGAGATGGCCAACCGTAACGGTATAAACCCTCAGAGTTAAACAATTTCGTCCTTGAGATGAAGTTTCTTATTTTCTAGAAGTCGAGTCGAGGCTTGAGCGTTAAGATCATCGTAGAAGTATTCCCCGAAGGTTTTCCTTCTTAGCGTCGCAAAAGCAGGACATGTGGATAGTACGTGCTTCGTAGTTTCTTCTTCCTCCTCGTTTCTGCAGCTTTTACATTAATCATTTGGACCCCAAGTCTGAGTGCATGTCTGCCAATCAAGCAAAGTTCGGTGAGGACCCCTATTAGTGAATTTAGGTTTTTCCGGTTTGTGGATAAAACTCTCTCCGACTTCTTTAAATCCAGGTTAAGCCAGATTTGTCTTGACAAGGGACAAGTGCTGATGTTGTTCCACCTGTGCGTTTTTTTGTCCACTCTAGCACTGCGGTTTCATATAGAGGCCTGTTGTGCTGTCCCATATGTTTAGAGCAGTTTGTCTGCTCCAGTGAAAGTCAGGAAGGTAATCAGCTCCTTTGGGTGTAGCGTGGCAAGTGCTGTTGGTGAAACGAGTTCACTGCCTAGGGTCCGCTTTCTTGCATGGATAAGGGCGGGACATTTTGTGACGAAGTGAAGAATGCTTTCATCGCTTTCCAAGGACAGTCTGCAGGGAGGGTCCGGTGTTCGGAGCTGATATTGTTTAGGTGGAAGAGTCTGTGCAGGCTGAGTTTTGCCTGGGGTTGGACCTGTTGTTTGCCAGTTTCTTGGCATCCGTCTCAAGGAGGAATTTGATCGATTCGATAGGCGCAGGTGGTACCCCCAGGTTGTCGGGGAGATGCCGTACTGCACCTTCTTTTGCCAGCTTGTCCGCTCTGCAGTTGCCTGCAACGTCCCTGTGTCCTGGAACCCAGCTTAAGGTTTACGTCGCGATTGTCTGCAATCTCTTTAAGAGATCTGCGGGATTGTTTTACCAACCTTGATCGTATTGTCGGCGATTCCAAGCCGCAGCTTCGCAGACTGCCGTAAGTTCCTCCTTGACACAGATGCCAAGAAACTGGCAAATCGCAGGTGGAACAACATCAGCACTTGTCTCCTGTCAAAACAAATCTGGCCCAAGCTGGATTTAAAGAAGACGGAGAGACTTTTATCTACAAACCGGAAAAATCTAGGTTCACTAGTAGGGGTCCTTAAAGGACATTGCTTGATAGGCAGGCATGCACTTAGATTGGGGGTCCCCTCCAACGATTTCTGCAGAAGCTGTAGGGACGAAGAGGAAGAGAAAACCACGACCCACTTACTTTGTACATATCCTGCTCTTGCGACGCTTAGAAGAAGAACCCTCGGCGAATACTTCTATGATGATCTTAACGATCTAGCTGAAGTCGACATCCAGAAGATAAGCAACTTCATCTCTGGAACGAAATGGTTCAAATCTTAGGGTTCACACCGCTATGGTTGCCCACTTCTGTTGTAGTTATTCCAGATTTTCTGGTTCCCTGGTGCCGGTAAGCCGGTTTTCTTCATTGTGGTATCACAATGGGCCATTCTGGCTTAAGTGTGTCCCTGCCTAAGCGGGGACAGCCACCTAACCTAACCTAACCTAGAGCAGATTTAATGGACGGGCGATAGGGAAGGTACGGGTGGTGGCCGATTTCTGATTTCAGAAGAAGACTTCTCTCCATTTCCTTTGTACCTGTCCATCCGTGATCAAGAGAAATCTATATCTGGGGGATTTTTTCTTCGACCTTGGCGACGTTACTAGTAGAACAGTCACAAGTATCCACCTCGTGCACATTGGGACAAATCGCAATTTTCACTGAATCGCTGATAGGTGCCAGAACGGGAGCAGGTGTCTTTTCACAGGAATATAATCCAGTCTGTCATCTTAGTTTTAAGATGAAAACCTCAGCTAATAAGAATTCTTTTGTGCAGAGTCATAGATTTGAGAAACACCCAGTCACAAGACTCCGTCCATTTCATCAGTGACAAGGTCACACGGCAAAACTCAATCAAACTCTGGCCAATCTTCTGAATTCCATTTCTCATTCTCTCGGTTTCTCAAGGCTAATATACCCTTATTAGCAACAGTTTCAGCAATCTAATTGGATCTAATCAAACACTCTTCTCCGATCACAGGTCACACTTCACACACTCTACACACATCCAGCAATAACTACTCGTTCCCTAAAAAAAAATTATCCCCACAACAAAATAATCAGCCCCACTGTGTACAATACTCCAACGAACGATTATGTGACTTTGTGCGAAGATGAAACTAAAGAAAACGAACGCAAAAGTGGAGGAGTACAAGAAAAAAAAAAAAAAAAATGGGGAAAAAAAAAATTGGTTCATATGATTCTCCTTTGCTTTACCTTTTTGTGCAATGAAAGAGGACGTGATGAAGAAAAACAAAATTTACATTTTCAGGTTACGGGCCGAGACGAACTGCGGTACAAAACTCAATTTAATTTTATTTCTCTAGAGTTTTTCTTATTTTTTTTCACGTTCAGAGTGCAAGTCCACTTTGGATATTATTATTCACTATTCTTTTCATTTCTTTTTCTGGTTCGTCTTTCACTGAACCACCACCAAATGCAATTCTGTCATGTGTCATTCGATATTTTTTTTCCCCGATTTGCACCCTTCTACTCGGGGCATTTGTACTTTACACAGTAAAAAAAAAAAAACACGATAAAGAACGGAGGGCGGAAAACACGTTTGTTTATTTATAAACAAATAAATAAAAACATTAAGCGGATTAGTAAAAGTTTTTTGCTTTTTTTTCTTAGAGATAAAAAAATTCTATAAATATCCTTGTCAGAAAATACGACACTGCCATTTGGTTGGATGGCTGGTGGACAAATCACACAGTAAAAGGGAATGCGCGTAATCGCATGAGAACGCGTTGCGCAGTGTTAGGGCGAGTGATTCACCGGAAGATGGAATTCCATGGAGACTAAAACAAGTGTCTCTTAGTTGAAAAATCAAAATGAAAAATGACCTAAATTATTAAAGAACATAATAAACCAATTAACAATTACTTTAAATCATTAAGTTATCTGAATAATCATCTTGTTTTTCAAACTCATCGATAGAGGAAGGATCACATCAGAAATTGGAAAAAGATCGGAATACTTCGACCCTATTTGGACAACTTATTCATTTTAAAGTCAGTAGTGTCTTGCACATATATCTATTTAAATTGAAAGTGTGAAGAGGTCTAGTTTTCTGGCAGCCGCAAGATGATAGGCCAGATTTGTATTAGTGTAACGCGTCGCGATTATACAGTGTTGCAATGCAGTTCTCGTCTGATGACGAAATGGATACCTTCTACAACCAGCCAGATGGTGCCTTTAACATATGGACGGGGGACTTAAATGCCAAGCTAGGTAATGAGGACTTCGATTCGTAGAGATTTTTGCAATGCCAATCGATTTGTCAGCAGAAGAGTGAGATACATTATTAGAAACCGTATGCTATGTAGGCTTAACAGAGGGTTCAGTACCTCTATTGGAAACAGAACACAAAAATAAAAAGAATTTCCATCAAGAAATGCTTAATTAGAACCCCACCGACAATTTCTATCAGACTTCTCACTCGCCCTTACACTTTGTAATCATGTTCATACAACCATTGTTGCATCAGCTGCGAATCTACCACCACCTGTGAATTGTTTTGCTTCCCGCGCAGTGAATTTGTTTTGATAATAACGTATTAACTGCTTCACTTGAACCATGTTATTTGTATAAATTCCAATATTTCTCCAAGATTAGCAACAAATAGGAAAACATTTAATTATAACACAAATTTAAAGAAACTCCACCATCTGGTTCTTGTCTGTGATAACCACATATTAACCACACCATTTCCGAACCTTTTTCCAACAAAATTTAAGGTTTGACAACTCTCACAAAAAATGACAGTTTGGTGCGGTTCCCATTTGCAAAGGTGTGGAGAGTGTTATGTTTTGCGTGTGATTCCAAGTGCAGTTCTTATTTTATTTTATTTTTCGTCTTTTTTGTTGAGAATAAAAAAAACTTTTCCACTCGTGCAACAAGCAGTAAATAAAAGTTCGCCTCAGTTATTTTTGTTTTCTTTTTATTTCTTTTTGTGTGTTTTAAATTTAAACCAAACTCCGTCGCTAAGAATTAAATGTACGTTCGATTGCAAGCAGAGATTTGGTAATTTATTTTTTCCTTTTCGTGATTCTTTTATGCAATTACCTAGAGAGTACAAAGTTTCTCCTTCCGTTTACAACAAAATTGTGGGGTGCGAAGAGCGTGTAAATAATAAACTTGTAACGAGACATAGTGCAACAGAAAAATGGCCGACAAAAAGCCACAAAAACGGGGGGAATATTCAAGCTGAAGGTGGCCTCTGTGGGGTTTAGTCAAAAGTTCAGGTATTTTGGTGATAAAAAAAAATCACTTAAGTCTACAATTACTCATGGAGCGATCGGTTCGGCTGGAAGAGGAAAATCTGTCAGAGTCGCACTGTCGCACTGGTGGAAAGCCAGGGGCTTTGGGGCGCACGGGGCAGGGGATATTTGCCTTCTTTTGTGTTTGCGCTTCCTGTAGTGCGAGGGGTCAATAACATTTTAATTGGACGGTGGGCAACAAGCTTAGAAGTAATTAGTTGTGTTACTTCTTACTTCTAATGTGTGTTCGCTCGGTAGGAAAAACATGCTTTTCCGCCGGAGACAACATGGAAAACCTAAAAACGGGCAGCAGAGTCTATTGTGTCTGAGTCATGGTAAGAATGCGAAACGCCCCCCGCTGCAAAAGGTATGAAAATCGCAAAACAATCAGCGAATGGTTTTTGCAAATTACTGTATGCAAAATGAATACGAATTTTCTGTTTTATAACTGCACACGTTGGCTGGGAAGTGTGCACAGAAACGAGTAGTCAAACGTAAAAAAAAAACGAAAAACGAGACCGGGCTACAACCAGAAACAAGATGATGATGGCGATGGTCAAGCAACAGGTTTTCTCTCAATTTGACACAAAAAGCCGGCTTCAGACATTTCGCAGTGGCTACTGGGAAAGGAATGAAAGTCCTCGATGTTGTAGAAATTGTACATGCGTGGTGGTGTGTTTCTTCGTCGTCGTTTTCTGATAAGAAACCTTTCTTTTGCGTAGACACTGTCATGTGGGAGTGTATCGGTTCTGGGAATTTATCAAGAACATACTTTCTACAGAATTGCTCCGTCATTCGCTAAGAATACACCAAGTGATTATGATGCGTATAAACCAAACCCGAAATGAGCAATTTTGTGGGGGTAGATAATGGCTGCGGAAGACAGCGCTTATGACAAGAAAATGATACATTGCACGTTTCGAAAGCACATCTCACGCGACCCGGTTGGTAAAGTGAAAATTTCTTCAATCTACATGGTCTACATGGTGCATTTTGCTTGAAACATACTAGTGACAGACATCTGTAACGGAAACAAATAAGAAACTGCTCTGACTTGTAACAGCCGAGTTACAGAACTTGACTGTATTGATCAGTACTAATGGCTACAGTTCTGGTGATATCCGCACGAGAACTTAGTACTCTGCTTATAACCCTGGATTAGGTAGATCTTTCGTTCGGGATTAACCAGAGTCGCAACTAACAGGTTATCCGGTTCTTAGTTTATTGCATCCAGTTTCGCACTCCAAGTTGGTTGAGGTCACTTTCTAATGGTGCACGATACCACCGCCCAGGTGTTATAACGTTGGTGTCTATTGACTAGCTTCCTCAAACGTCCAATGTGCAGCAGCCGATGTCGCTGTAAAGCTCGTATAAATAATTTGTATTTGAATCTTCTTTTTCAAAGTCCGGCAAAGCAAACAGGATTTAAGAAGATTTTATGGCTCAATCTTCATCCGCCTTTAAAAGAGTCAATGTTGATACATTGTACAAAGTCCTCTTAGTTGTTCGGGATAGGGTCTTACCACCCAACTACCATCTAAGCGATTGGATAAAGATTTCGGTGTCAGAAGTGAAGGTAGGAAAAGCCCCTTACTACCTGTAAGTTATAGCTGTCCATTGTGGGGTTCTACCTGATTTGTTGATGGTGGGTGTCTATTCTTGTTGACAAATACTTGGTTTTCTCCTCATTTAACACTTCATGGGGCTTCAGGCTCTATACTCCCCAATGAAGTGTGCAACATCTCTCGGCATAAAAAGCTTCTCCATCTCTGAACAGTGGTGCCGGAGTATACATATGTAGGTTTTGTCCATTTTGTTGCGGAAATATAACACGCACAACACGAAGGGCTGCAAAAAGCATCCATTTACTGGATGCCGAGCCGGATATTTATTCTGACCCTCAAACGTGGGTATATTCTGCGTAACACAACCACTCTGTCTTGTCTACCTCTATGCAGACAGGGTGTTTGAATTTATCCTTGTGATCCTGACACAAGCGGTCGTCTTTCTTCAACATACAGTCGATTGTATCCTTTACATAAATATATTCCTTAAACTGCACCAGGACTAAATTGAAACTAAAAGTTGCGTCAGGAGTATACCGAGTACAGTCGGGGATCGGAATCATAAATCACAGTATGAACATATGTATATTGCTGTTTTAAGCTATCTTGTGAAGACTATTATAACTAACTAGTTGATACCCGCGATTATGTCCGCGTGGAAGACTTCGCATTATACCGTATATCCTTCCCCGGGTTTCAAGATATTGATGAGTAAGTATAGGCTTTCAATTCCCCATATAATTTCTTTAAGCTGTTCCTGTATACAACATTCCTGGGTTTTCTTTCTGGCTCGAGGATGACCAGGCTGTCAGGTTAATTGGCTCTGAACGCGCTATGGAAGAAACAGTCACTCCTCCGATCCACATTATCCACTTTTAAACTCTGTCCCTGTACTTTATTGATGTCCATGGCGTATCAAACCTCAACGGAAAATTACAGACGTTTAAACTCAAAGTGGTAGTCTGATGGGATCAGAGGAATGTAGGGGATGAAGACAGTTTTTCTCTTATTGACTCCTGTGAAAATCTTGGCTTCGATAACGTGTTTCTAGTCTTCAACCACACAGTTTTAGAGGGTTTAGATTGGGCAACCACTTTGAGGTTGAGGATGTGGGGTGGATTTTCTTGTGGATCGAAAGTGTGCAGTAACTCTACAGCATCCTCAAGTTTCATTTCCAAGTCCAGAGATTCGTACTTCATATTGTTAGTTGGCAACTTTTCCAGCAGAAAAGTGTTAATGCTGTGTGCTGAGACGTTTATTTGAGTGAAAATAGCTCTGAAATAGTTCAGCTATGAACTCCAAACTGTTGAACATTTAGGTACATTATATTCTGCCAGTCAAAGTGATCATATCACCCATAACATCGCAAGGGTTAGTTGGTATTTTTATTCTTCCCTTTCCATCATCAATATCAAGAAATAAGTTAGAAAACTCCTCTGCCCTCAAGTCACGTGGAAGATGGACATGAATGAATTTTAACTCTCAAGGACAGGACTTTGACATAAGACTATCATATAGATGACTTGAGACAGGCTTTCACCCCATTTGCCGTGTTGGTCTGTCTGAAGTCACCAGCCAAAAGCACTGTCGGAGCATCCTATTTCAATACCTTTCTACGAGCCATGATATACTCATCCCACACTATAACTTGGGCTTCTCAAAGCACCTGAGCCAAGTCACTGTGCTTAGAGGCATGTGTCGTTGACTACGGTTGCGCATTACAATAAATGGCCAAACTTTAACTCTCTGTCTACTACAATGACTACTGCAGAAACTGCAGGGACGAAGAGGAAATAGAATCCATCCAGCACCTGCTATGCGAATGGCCACCAGAAAACTGCTTACTCTTGGTAGTAGCTTCTTCCATGGGCTGGAGGACCTTCATATCATTGATTTAAGGAAACTCCAGAGATTTCTATGCCTTTGTGCGTGGTTTCCAGATTACCCAACTCTATCACTTGGTTTGACTCCCATGAGTATACTTTTTACGGGTACAATGAACCCGCTTGAGGCCTAAGTAAGTTTTTAGGACACCCACAAAACCAACCATCCAACCCAGGCTCGTAATCCTAATTCCTCAGCAGTTGTCAGGCTCTCTTTTCACCTAATGGACTTTTGTCATCTTTTCTTAAGCTCATCCTGAGTTCAGTATGAAAACATATCTATCCAACTTGCACCATGGCGATGTGATTATGTAATTTTGCCCACTAACCCTGCATGAGGTTTGTGTAATGACAGCTACTTCTTCGAGCGGAAAGGTCCATACTTTTATCGTTTGGGCACGTTCAACGCATGTCCCCAACTTGGCTTCCTAGACGTGCCATGGAATCAGTGCCATCGGGTAGGCGTCC
The DNA here is from genome assembly GCA_917880715.2 of Matsumyia berberina. NCBI lineage: Eukaryota > Metazoa > Arthropoda > Insecta > Diptera > Syrphidae > Matsumyia > Matsumyia berberina. The sequence goes on from OU862871.1 coordinate 62,934,844, forward strand.
TCTGGATAGGCATAGGATGAGATGGCTGGACCAAGTCCGAAATCTCACCTCTACCCGTAAGGGGATAGCTCTTGATGATTTAGAGTTGAAGGTGGAAGATCGGGAGATGTGGAGAGTCCACTTAAGCACCCTAACCCCACAACCCTCATAGTGGATAAGCGGGTCATTGAAAATAATGATGATGATGAACCCTGTATCTAGCTGGGAACTCAAGGTTCCATTTACGATGTCATTTTAGTCTAAGATAGCATCTCCATTTCTGCAGAGTCTACTATCATCTGACGTTTTTTTTTTCCTTTTTTTTTTCTTGATCACGTGCAGCAAATGTGTTCGTCCCCTGATCAGGATGGTAGGGAAGAACACCTCACCGAATATGCCATCCATCATAGATTCATAAAAAGCGGTTTCTGTCGTCTTCTAAAGGGATTCATCCTCAATTAAGTGTTTCGTGATACCTTCTCCTGAAGAGTGAGATTTCGTCAAAACCACATACAAATTTCCCTGAGTCTTAGCTATTTCCTCTTTCTTGAATGCCTTACTATGACAACTAGATCTCTGGAGAATAGCATTCAAAGACCACAAACCCCAGATATGTTCCTCAAACTTCGACTGAATTCGAGCCGTGACTCGGCGCAGAGCATCCATTAGTTCAATTTTGATCGCCTCATGACTCGTGTCCCTTGCTTCAAGTTCAAGGGTAAAAGCTCTCCTCATTTAGTTCCTTCTTTTACTGAAGTTTTTAGTTCTTGCCCTTTTTATAAACAATCTGCGGTCTCATCGAAGAGCGATAAACAACAATTTCACATTTCAATCTACAATATGCGGTCTTAGGACAAGGTTCAAAGTATAGATTATACTTTACGCATGTGTTTTCTTGCTGAAGTGGTATAACTGACAAAGTTATACCCTAATTCATTTGTAAAATAAAATACTAGACTGAAAATTTACTTGTAGACTCAGATATGCATAAAATCCTTTCATAAAACATTGCATTCACTTCTCTTTTCCAGATTTTCAATGCAGAAAATGCCATCCCAAATAATTCCAGATGGCAGTAGTGCTCCCAACGAGATAAAAGTTAAAACTGCCTACAACGGTGAAGTCATTCATACTTACATCGACGAGAACATATCGTACGAGAAACTTTGTCATGAAATTCGTGATGTATGCCGTTTTCCACCAGATCAAGTGAGTTGGTTTGTAAAACAAAAACAAAACCGTCGTCGTCTAGTCACATGACTTATAATGATTATTTATTTTGAAACTTTTCAGCCTTTTACTATAAAATGGGTAGACGAGGAGAACGATCCGTGTACTATATCAACTCAAATGGAATTAGATGAAGCTATTCGCTTGTACGAGGTCAATAGAGACTCCGAGCTGCTTATTCATGGTATGTACTTGTTTCTAGTATGGGGGGTGGAACTTAAGCAAGGATTAGCATTAGAATTTAGTGAATTTGAACTTAACCGTAGCAGGTCTACAATTAAATTAGCAAATTCCGCTGGTAATTGATGGCCAGAAGCGTTGATAGGCAATAATAATGCAAAAGGTTTGCATCACTTGGAAAATTAGACAAGAATTTCATTTGAAAACAGTTACTTCCTAGTCAAAGGGATAAAGGAAATGGAAAATTCTAAGTGTCGTGTAGAGTTTGATGTAAGAGAAGACGAAGTGTGACTGGAACGAATATTTATTTCGGACTTGGGATATTTTTAAATTATTAACAAACAAATTGTGAATATTTTGTGTAAATTGTGTTTTTCTCTCAAAGGTAAGTACATACTTCTAATTTAATGTTAAGATTGATTTATGTCAAATTATGTTTCAATCGTGTTTGTGTGACTCCCAATAATAACGGCGATGGGTTTCCAAAAGCATCTTGATGAACCCCAATAATATAAAATACAGTGATCTGTCTTTTAGTTGTTTGTCCTGCTAAAGTGTAGGTTGATTGAATGTTCTCGACTTGTTGAACGCCTGCTTTATCGTTGATATTGCTGTGGCTCGAGCCTGCGCAGCTCGTACATCAGTCTAACCTACTAACCACTCAGCCGCGTCGGCCATGATTTTTATAATGCCTATCGATAACATTAGTCCTGGCGTCATATTCGATAGGAAATGTGAAGTGTAATTCGATGTGTGGGTCAATATTTCCAGTTATTGCTCTATTTGCAGAAGGCTACATTAGTTACTGGCTTCGGAGGTAGCACGCAAAAAAAACTCCGGTTTTCCTTTCTTAGGGAGCTTAGCGATCATTCCATTCTTTAACCGATTGAAAAAGCTTTCAGCTTACCACGCTTTTTCTACACTGGGGTACAGAAGCTCAGTAGATGTTTTTTGTGGCTACTCCTAAGATACCACAGGTATACTGTCTAGTTTTACGGTTTTGTTACCTTAGGTTAGGTAAATGGGTGTCTTGTGACATTGTCACTGCTCACTTAGACCAACAAAGGGTCCATTGTGCCCATCTTCTAATTTTACTCCGGGAACCTGTAAAGAGAAAGGAAGCCGATGATTTAAAAAATGAATCTCAGGAGGGCCCTCAGCTCGATGTCACCCAAGTCCTTCAGTTCCGTGAAAAAGTACCTACCAAGAGTACAGGCAAGGGCAGGAGATTCACACAGCAGGTTTCGGACATATTCGATCTCCTCCTCCTCCTCCAACTTCTGCAATAATCGTTGCTATGTATACCGAGGCGCTCCGCATAAATACCAATTGCGCAGTGTCCAGTAATGATGCCGGAGACTATCCTCGCTTCACGACGATTTAGTTTGACCAGAGCCAGAGATCTCTTCTTGTTATAACTTGTCCATAAATTTCTAGCTGTTGCACATGTGTCTAGCTGGATCTACCGTGTATTGGCTCGACTTATGGTCACGTCTTCAATATACCTTTTGAACGAGCTTATTGGAATCTTCGCAAAGGGGAGGACCTGTGAGCAATGCAGCGCTGCTCGCTCCCCCGTGCCGATTCATCAGTTCTTTCGTAACCTGAGATATCCATATGCCCTGGTACCCAACATAGGGTCACCGTCTCACTTTTTGCAAATACTTACAAGCCTCGATCTAGTCATCGCGGACTCCAGAGCCTTAACGGCTGCCTGGCTGTCGATATTAACCGTGATTGTCCTTGCGGTGATACCCATATCTCGGACAGACACAGCAGTCATCGTTTATTTTAAAGGACTGGTTTATTCTTAGGGTCTGTAGACCCCGGAACCTGTACCAATGTCCATCTTAGAACCATCGGTGTAGAAAATCAGTTCTTTTTTATTGGTAACCTTGTGGTTCCTCCAGTCATATCTGTCAGGAGTTCTGATATTGAATCTCCTTTCAAATGTCAGAGTCTGGAGCACGTGATCTGTTATTGTCGATCAGTCGGCATTCTCCCATCGAGACAGTACTGAGGCGTGACCGTAGGGAGCTGGTGTCCACTGTCGGCCTTTTCTCAGTCTCAAGGCAGTTTTAGCTGCCGTGTTGCTATAGTACAGATCAAACGGAACGAAACTTAGCATGGTTTCTATTGCCGCTGTTGGCGTTGTTCTCATTGAATCTCATCTGAATCTTAGTGAGGTGGAAGGTGCCCCCTAATTTGGGTACATATTACTGGTGAATTTCTAGTTTCAAACCATAGAGCACATCCGAAATAAGCAAAGCACCGTCCAGGCCTTTCACTGGATATTCAATAATTCTTAATTTTTTATCGTTACTGCTTACTACTTCCCCGGTTTCTCTGGCCACCGCTTTAATGTTACTGTGATTGTCTGATTGTCTTGTCATATGCTACGCTGAAATTCTCTTATTTTCATATCGACGTCCAAACGACTTCTAAAACGACCGCTGAGAACAAAGTGGTTAATCTGATTGACGGTTGCTTTCCTATCAGTTGATACTGTGGCAGGTGCCCTCTATTACAAGGCGATTTGAGTGGTCAAAATCCATAAATCACTTGCCGCTGTGATTGCTGTTGCCTAGTACGTGCTTCCGGTCTGAGCCCTTCGTTATCATTTTCTACCTTGGCATTTAAGTTGCACATCAACATGCCGATGCATTAATTCGGTGTTTTGTTAAAGGAGGGGCCTAGGTTGTGGTACGCTCCGAGAACTCTAGTTCGGAGTCTGGTGACCTCTCAGTCTAAGTTGATGATTGCCCAGAGTAGAGTACAGTAGTATGCGTTGAGAATTGGTACACTCCAGTACCTGACAAATTCACTTAGCCTTAAAATGTACAACCTACTTATATTACATACGTTATTGCTCAAATTATAGGAAGGCTTTGAAGTCCTTCGCTCCCTTAGTGGAATTCGGGTTAAACATGCAAAAGTCGTCAACGTGTGAATTTTTACCAGACGTCCTTCGGAGCATGAACAAGTATGGTATACGGACGGCTTTAAAATGGACAGTGGATCTGGGGCTGGAATATTTGGAGAGTCGTCTAGCACTAACTTATCGGTCAGTCTATGCACATACTTATCGATCTTTCAGGCGGAAATATTTGCCATAAATCAGTGCACAAGCTTAAACTTCTGTGGCAAAATCATCTTTGTTATCTATGACAATCAAGCTGCCCTGAAAGCACTGAAATCAACCACCATAAAATTGAAACTATTCCTAGAGACAGTCAAATTGCTTCTAGAACTTGGTCATACTACACTGGATCCCTGCTCACAAAGGCCACACTGACAATGAAACAGTGGACTCACTGGCCAAGATAATGCAACTACCCCCCTCACTGGTCCTGAACCAACCTGTAGAGTAAACAAATCCATTTTTAAAAACTTCACGAGGGAGTAATCCCTGCTCAAATCCAACACAATTTGAATGGGAAGTGTACCAAACACTTCTTCCCCAATGTATCAAAAAAGAAATCCCAGTTTCTTTTATATCTGAGCAGGAACCACCTTAGAACCATAACCGGCATCCTAAGAGGGCACTGCCGACTAAAACGTCATCTACACAAGCTTGGCCTGTCATCGGACCCTACCTGCAGACTGCGCTTGGAGAGCGATGAAAGCTCTCTCCACATCGTCACAGAGTGCACCGCCCTGATTCATGTGAGAAAGCGGACCCTAGGCAGTGAACTTGGCTTACCAACGGCGCTTGCCGCGCTCCACCCAAAGAAGCTGATTAGCTTCCTGACATCTTCTGCAGCGGACAAACTGCTCTGAACATATGGGACAGCACTATAGGCCTCTACTATATGAGACCGCAGTGCTGGAGTGGACAAACCGCCCCCAACTAAAAAAAAGTGTCGGTTAACCGATGAACAGGGCTGGACTGTTCACTCTTGGTGCCAGCCATCACTACGAGGTATAGCCAGTAATTGTCAATTGTTTCACGATAAATCGCAGCCCCAATATTTTTGTTTTGCAATTTTCCAAATAATTGGTTCTTAGGCGCTAAATTTAGGCTAAGCAATAGTCGTTTTGGGATTCGCTGCGTTAAGTAATGCGACATTAAAGCTAAGCTCTTTTGAAGGGTTCGCTGCTTTGGAGAGTTTATCCATGTTGTTGTCGCATTCTTGTCACAGTAACTACCAAAAAATAAATAAATAGTTGGCGCGACAGCTCGGGATGAGCCACGGCCTAGCTCCTCGCAATCATTCATGTTGTGCGTTTTACATTTTTCGCATGAATGGAAGGGACCTACAATTTATTGCCGACTCCGAATGTGAATTGAGAAGCTCTTTTATGACGAATTATACTCCCAGAGGCTTGTCATTCCCCGACGAGAAGTGGTGCCGTGAAAAATGTGCAGTGGACATGGCTAAGGCTTGAACCCACGCCGCTCGCACAGCAGTCCAACGCACTGATCACTGAGCCACCACGATCACATCACTAACTACTAGCTTTCTCAATTAAAATGGACCGAGACGAGATGATGGCATTCAAGAGTCTGTTTAACGTGTAAAAGTTCGCATCAGCTTGATTTTTTTCATTGCCAATCTTCTCTGTATCGCCTAAATCTAAATCTTTAGAAACGTTCCCAAATAAGACACTTGCGCCATAAAACAGTGTTCGGAACTGGTTCCTTTTTCTGTTTTAAATCCTGTTTGAGCCAACCGACAAGGAGGTTTCAAGAAGCTAGTAGGTTTCTGTTAGACTAATTTTCTCTGACCTGCTTTTGTTTTTGCCAAATTAGTGGTTCTAGGAACTATTCGTGCAGTGCAGAAGTCCTTACCTCTTTTTTATAGCTATTGCGCAGATTTTTTTTTTGGAACGAACTGGGGCCGAATTATCGCAATCGATAACGAGTGAGTGTGTGGAAGTCGTGATGGAATGCCCGATTAACTTCTTTGGGAGCGGTACGGTAATGCCAAATCCTCACATTTCCATGACGAGTTACTCGGTAACGAGTGAAGTAATCTCGGGGCTGATTGACAGTGCGACTTGCTGAGCACTGTCATCAGCTTTCTGTCTTTTTATATTCGCTTTAAGGGTACAAGGTATAACGTTTCGCTATCCTTCTAGCTCAATGCATTAAACGAGCTAAAGAGAGAACCACATGAGCCATCGGTCATCTGAACCCCTGTACTTGGAGTGTGAAAAATTCGTATAGCCGTTGTCAAGAAGTCAAGAAGAATATGGATAGATTTCCATTAGAGCTCCGAGGCCCTTTCCAACTTCCTTTAGCAACTCAATTTCCTTCCAAAACACTAAGTTACGCCATATTCAAGTATGTAGTAATGTACCTCTTTTAGCTGGACCTTTTTACTTGATGAACTCTTTTTCAAATTGTTGCCATTGACCTTTTTCCAATGTTCCATCTTTAGATTCAAGACACCAGTTGTCTGTATGAACACGTTAATCATCATTACTATTCCGCGGCTTTTTCGAGAGTGCAGTCTTTTTCGGAGATGTAGTCGCGGAACACATTTATTATTTTAGTAAAAGGGTCACCAGAGGGCGACAATAAGAATACAAAACCAGCATTTGGGTGAGAATTAGGTTTGTGTTCTCCGACTGGCACAAATCGTGACCCAGAAAGTCTGTCGTTTTGCAACGCGATGTGCCATAAAATTCATCAACCTCCGTCATTAAACGCTCTTACTCGGCCCAAGTGATCACTTTTCCTAAATAGACTCTCGCACACAAAGAAACAAAATTAATCATCTTTTTTCGCACACCAAATTACTTGAATCAATTGTTACTTAATATTAAAATTAACATCAAGCAATTCATACTCGATTCATCGTCTTCATCGCTTTCAATTTGTATCTTCTTCAATTAGTTGGAGACAATCGTTCTATTAAACAACGCGCATCGTGTCGGTCTTCAAAATTTTGTTTATTGTTCATATGTGAGATCATTTAGGCCAACGAGCAATGTTGCGTCTCGTCCAAAGTGCTGTTTTATGCAAATATTGTTCACTGTTATTGTGCGATCAAATGGTTAACAATGGTCCTATACTTTTTCTTATTTATATTCAATTTAATTTAAATTTTTATATAATTATTCTGTGTGCACAGTTGTGTAGAATTATGTACAAAATTTTGGATTTTTGGGGGAAAAAACAGTTCATTCAGTCCCTTCAGTTGTAAATGATTTGTTGTGGATCAAAACAGTTTGACCCGGTGTGATATATTAATAACAGCTTTTATGGTTTCAAAAGTGGTCTCCTCGAGCGTTAATACAGGCTTCTCACCTTTGAAGAAACTGTGGATAAACGCATCTCTTGAAAGGATTTCTTATCCCACTTATGCTGCAATGATCGTTTGAGTGGCTTCAACTTTGTGTGGTTAAAAAGTCTTGGACCTAAGAATGGGATTGAAGTACAGAGGCGTCGTGACACTGCGAGACTGGTCAAGCCTAAGGTTAGATTAAGGTGGCTTTTCGCACTTAAAATGCAGATACGTTTAACCAAAGTAGATACGAAAGGCGTTCTGTACGAAAAAAGTCTGTAAAATAATATAGAAAGATGTTTTTTTTTTTTTTTTGGCGAAAATCAATTTTATTTTTCAACATAATCTCTTTTTAAGTCACATTTAAGGCAGTATTAGATGGTCAATCTAATTGGCAGACGGTCAGCCAGCGTGATTTCACAAACAAAATAGTCTGACAGACAAGTGGCTGTTGGCTGACGTTGGCTAACGATAAGTCAAGGTATTAGATGGTCATCCAACTTAACTGGCTCGTCAGTATAATTTGTCCCAAAGTCGTCAGTCACCGTCAGGAAAATTCGCTAAAGTGGCTGACGGTAGCTGACGATGGCTGACGTAAAGATCAGGCTATTAGACAGTCAGCCAACTTTTAATTTCTTCGTGACATTTTCAAATTTTTAGCATACAAGTTGTATGGCTATCAAACGCTCAGCCAATAGTCATCATAGTAAACGATGAAGAAACTCGTTCAGATTGCACTGGAGCATGTTTAAACACTGCTTCGAAGTGGTCATCTGGTCCGTTTTTGGTCCAGAGTTAACAATCGCGGCACCTATTTTGCCGACAGCTTTCTCATATCCAAACAATTTTTCAAAATGTTGTGGACCCGATCATTTGAGATGCCAACGGCCTTACCAATCTCACACTCTTTAGTTCTTCGATCGTCCAGGACGCTCGGCATCCATTGTGCTCATATCATCGCATCGGAAACTTCGAAATCATTTGTAAAACATTTCCAGCGACGGTGCAGAGTCCCAGTAATGTTTATCCAACTTTGCTTTGGTTTCCGCAGATGTTTTCTCCTTCAAATGATAATGCTTTATCTTACTTACTTACTTACTTACATACATAAGGAGGCGCTACAGACTGGGGTGGTCCTGGGCCTCAACCAACAAGTCTCTCCAGCCAGCTCGATCTTTGACCAGCTGCCTCTAGTTTCGCACGCCAAGTTGGTTGAGGTCCCCTTCCACTTGCGTGCGCCACCTGAGTCGCGGTCTTCCTTTACTGCGCCGTCCCTCGGGTGTGGATTCGAAGATTTTCCGGGCCGAAGCATTAGTGTCTATCCGCTCTAAATGCCCCAGCCACGGTCATTTTACCTTCACTCTTCTGGCTTAGCCGATGTCGCTGTACACCCCGTACAGTTCGCCTTTGTATCTCCTCTTCCACTCACCGTCTATGCAGAAGGGACCGAAAATCACTCGAAGAATTTTCTTCTCGAAGCGACGAAGAGCAACCTCATCCGCTTTTAACAGAGTCCATGCCTCAGCGCCGTAGAACAGGACTGGGGTGATTAAGGTCTTATAGAGGGTCACTTAAGTTGTACGAGAGAGGGCTTTGCTACTCAATTGCCTTCTTAGCCCAAAAAAACAACGATTGTGCAATAGCTATTCTTCGTTTAATCTCAACGCTGGTGTCGTTGTCTAAATTTATAGTGGAGCCTAGGTGGACAAAGTCCTTAACTACCTCAAAGTTATAACTGCCTATTGTGACGTTCTGTCCGAGACGTCGGTGTTGAGAGTCCTTTCTTGTTGACAGCAAATACTTCGTCTTGCCCTCATTGACCGCTAAAGCCATCTTCGTCGTCTCCGTCTCAATACTCACAAACGCACCAGTGACATCACGCTGCGTTCTTCCGATTATGTCAATATCGTTAGCGTATCCGAGTAATTGGACGGACTTTTGAAAGATTGTGCCTCTGGTGTTGGCGCGTGAGTTTTGCACAACTCTTTCAAGAACGATGTTGAAGAAGTCGCATGACAGCGCATCGCCTTGTCTAAATCCTTTTTTGACATCAAAGGTCTCGGTGAGGTCTTGACCGACCTTGATGGAGTAGCGTGCATTTTCCATCGTCATTCTGCACAAGCGAACGAGTTTGGCAGGGATGCCAAAACTAGACATGGCTCTGTATAGCTCGTCTCTATAGATGCTGTCATAGGCTGTCTTAAAATCGATAAAAAGGTGGTGGGTATCGATTTGAAGTTCCTGGGTTTTTTCCAAGATCTGCCGCAGTGTGAATATTTGGTCGATGGTGGACTTTCCTGGCCTGAAACCACACTGATATGGACCGATCAGGTTGTTGACGAACGGCTTCAGGCGTTCACACAACACGGCAGATAAGATCTTGTAAGCGATGTTAAGAAGACTGATGCCTCTGTAGTTGGCGCAGTTCAGAGGGTCTTCTTTCTTGAGGATCGGGCAAACAATGCTGAGGTTCCATTCATCGGGTATACTTTCTTCCGACCATATTTTACAGATGAGTTGGTGCATGCTCCTTACCAAGTCATCGCCTGCTGCTTTGAACAGCTCGGCAGTTAGGCCGTCAGCCCCAGCAGCTTTATTGGACTTAAGCTTCGACATGGCTTTCTTCACCTCGTCCAGGTCGGGTGGACGGAATTGTTGGTCTTCGTCGTCCAGGTTGAATGGTTCATTCTGCCTGACAGTGGGATTTGATTCGTCGTCGCCGTTAAACAGTCTGCAGAAGTAGTTCCTCCATATCCTTAGCATCGACTGTGATTCTAGTACGATGTTCCCTTGTTCATCCTTGCAGGCTTCAGTTCGGGCTCTGTAGCCTTGAAAGATTCTTTTTACCCTTTGGTAAAACTTCCGAACCTCATTCCTGCAGTAGCATCTCTCTATTTCCTCGATCGCGCGCTTTTAATGCTCAGCGCTCCGCTCTGGTCCTTCTGTGCAACGTCGCTTTGTATGCCCCTTGCTTCGCTGTATGTACTTGCCGGCACTCGTCATCAAACCAGGGGTTTTGTTGTGGTGGCCGAGTGTAACCCAGTATATCAGAGGCAGCATCTCTGATGGATTTTTGGCAATGTTGCCACTGGTCTTCAATATTGATGCTGGCGGCATAGGACGACCTCTTGAGAGATTGAGAGAGACTCGATCGGAAAAGGATTTGGTGGTCCTTGCGATTGCAGCCGTCCGACGTCGAACTTTCTCACAGTGTTTCCTTGTCTTGGCGGTGTTCGGGATATCCGCAGTCGTACCTTGGCTACAACAAGGTAGTCTGAGTCAAAGTTGGCCCCTCGGGACATTCGGACATCCATAATACTGGAGGAGTCCCTTGCATCGATCCCAATGTGGTCAATCTGGTTGAGGGTTGATTGATCCGGAGATCTCCATGTTCCCTTGTGAATATCGAGATGTGGGAACCGTGTACGACAACATAATGCTCTATCACTACACAAAATTCACTTTCCTTCATGTTTTCATAAATACGAGAAGTTGTCTGCTGTCTATTGGCTGTTAAAAACAAACTAAATGACATATCTGTCAAAGATTTTGTATGTCGTGATATGAAGAATGTTGCCACATGAAACAAACGTCAATTTGAATCTTATCTTGCCACCAGTCGAGATTGTACAGAATTACTAAACACTCTTCGTATGTTGTGATACCACAGGAATTGACACTTATCCAAAGCCACACCAAGGGCTAATTGAACCAATCAGAGATATTAATGAGGCGAAGGATACTTCTGACTTCAAGTTTTCTTATGTTGCCGAGGTCAACGAAGGAAGTTGCTTCCATATGGAGTAGTCTTATTTTGGAGGAAGCTAGTTAGCTGGAGAATGGTCTCCTTCTCCTCTTCATCCCTACAGATCCTGAAGAAATTAAAAGCCCCAGTGTGGAAACCGATATGTTTGCTAAGTTGTGAACCATTGGATCCGTCCTGACCTGGCCCAGATCTGTCTGCAACTGCGTTTGGTTTTCCTGATTGCGGGATGTTAAAGTCTTGTCAATTCGTCAGTCAATATTGTGCTAACTTCACAAAAACATAAAAAAAAATTAAAAAATAAATGGCGCGGGATGAGCCAAGGTCTAGCTTCTCGCAACCATTTATGTTGTGCGTATTTCACACGAATGGTACCTACAATTTATTGCCGACTCTGAAGGGCGGATTGAGACGCTTTTTCATGACAAATTATACTCCCGGAGGCTTGTTATTCCCCGACGAGTGGTGGTGCCGGTGGTCGGTGGACACGGCTGGGACTTGAACTCACGCCGCTTGGACAGCAGTCCAACGCACTAACCACTGAGCCACGGCGACCACAAACATTACCGAATTTAATTTTTAACGAATTCATGTAATCGGAAATAGTATCTTTGTCTATAGATTAATACATTCTCAAGACAAGCGATTTCAATGCAAACTGAACTGAACCATGCTTCCTTCATATTGCTGTCCATTGAGTTCAAAACAATATTTCAGTAACAAAAGAAGGATCCAAGGAAAGGCAGCAATATAACCGAAAACCGAATATTTTTGAAAAGTGCAATAACGTCACTTACTTTATTATCTTTTCAAGTAAAACTGCCAACCGTAGCATTTTCTGTTGATTACTTTTTGAAAACAAAAGCTAAACCTACAATGTATTACAGTGGTGTGGGGTCTGTAAAATGTGCTTAAACCCTAAAATCTAAAAAATCTATAGACGAGTGTAGGTACTCTTCGTTTACATCTTTCCAAAAATATCCTTTTGCTCCTTGAATTTCAGTGTTTTGTGTCATTGTGTGTCGTCGTCAACGTCATCGTTATCGTCGGGTTTCGGTGTTGGTGTTGGAACGAGAAAGGAAAAAGAAAGAAAGAAAGAAAGCTTCTCCTGCGACTAGTGGGGACTGTTCTACTCTCGATTGTCCGGTTTAGGACACACATACAGCTCAATTGATAAGCATCCGGCGAAATCAGCATGCACCTTATGTCGGGTGGAGAGCGATAGGACACGGACAACTGTTATACTGACAGAAAAAGGAACTTGCGTACAATCCTGCGCATAATTCTGCAGAGGCAGAGGCAGAGGCAGAGAATTCTACACAGAGAGTCAGGAGCGATTCTGTTGAAATGGAGCCTAGTTATAGCAAGCTGGTCCCAGAAAAAACAGTTCCACTCTCTCATTCGATGGGTGAACAAATTATTTAGTGGCTAGCAAAACATATTGTGTGTAAAAATTTCGACGGCAATTCAGTGCGAGAGAGAAACCCAAAAAAAAAAAAAAAACAGAAAAAAGTTACGGCCAAACTAGAATCTGTTAGGAAGTCGCAACGAAAAGTTACACAAAATTTATAATATTAAATCGGTCCCAACTTCGATTACAATATAAACTTGGCATTCAATTGATTTTTGTTTGTCGGTTGAGGTCAAAAGTTATCGTGTGTGCGTGCCCCAGTGGAAAGATAATCGTTAGTGTGAATAATTTATCCATTTACATGAATAATTGATTGAAAAAGAAAAATACAATTGCAGCATAAATTAGGAAAAAACAAAAAAAAAAAAAAAAACCAAAGACCGACCCTCTAATACCTGGTCCATTGGGTGGGCTTGCCTCCCCCTTTGTGTGTTATCCTTGCCCTCATCCCGATTGCTTTCGTCATCACCATCTCATCATTTGAAGTTTTTTTTTTTTTTTGGATAAAAAAAATCCATCCCCAGATGGATTTTGCTCTCTCTGTGTGTGTGATGGGATAATTTTCGCCAAACGAGCGAGTATTATCCTTGTTACAAGGAGCAACAAAAACTACCCCCAATAGGTATTCGGTGGTGGCCTGGCCACCCGTTCCGCGCGTGAATGCAGTGAATTATTTATATTTTATTCGTTGAAATATAAAAATATCCATCAGATACAATATATTTATATTCGTCTGTGTTTCACTTGCGCCAACCGTAGTAGTTTGACTTGGCTGGCAGCTCTCTTTCTCTCGCAAGGCGCTCCTCTCTGGATTTTCTCATATTTCTACATGTACAGGACGGCAAACGAGTCCTGTGTATTATATTGCATTCACCTAGGGGATATTACACAATTATTATAGGTGTGGTTTTCACAATTTAACTAACTGACTGTGTGGGACCGTGTGGAATATGTTTTTATCTTGATGGACGATGGGCTACGGGGCTACCCAGACCATCATATCCTTGTTCGTCATTCTCTTCTCCTCCTTCGAATCCGATTACACCGATGGTGATGAGTTTTATGTTTCCCTTCTTATTTTTCGCCACCTTTAATTAATCAAAATTGACTACAAAAAAAGGACACGAGAGTTTATTTGATACTCGTCCTGTGTATGTCATCATTTTTCCCTCGTCCTGTCATCTGTTTTCCTTTTTCGAAATCGATAAATGACTCTGTTTATGGGGTTGTTTTGGTTTCGAAATTGATATTTATGCTGCAATTGTGTGAATATATTCGTAGAGTGTTCTTTTTTTTTTTTGTTGGAGAAAAAATTTAAACAATGGCATGGGGATATTGGAGTGCAACCACAGTTGACCGTGGAAGATCGCCACGTCGTAATACGCAGTGCACACCGTTACCGGTTAATATTGTTCCACAAGAGGAGGCTCAACCACAGCCAGCTGCACCGGTATGCTATAGTCCAACGTGTCGGTCGCGTTGCAGCAGTCCTTGTGGCAGTCCATGTCCAGGCAGTCCTTGTGGTTCGATGAGTCCACCACCACCGCCGCCGCCGCAACATTCGAACAAGAATTGCCCGCAAGCAGTAGCAGCAGCAGCAGCATCACAGCAGATATTGACTTTAGATGATTATCCGTCAAGAAGACAGTCACTGGATCGATTGGATAGTCCGCAGGTATAAAAAAAAAATGGAGTTACAGTGATTATAAATCCTTTTTTTTTTCTAACATTCTCATGCATATAGATTGTCTTAGTATTAGTTTTATTTTTTGTTTAAAGCAAGTGTGACGTGGAAGAGAAGAGACTTCAACGGGTTGGCGAGAGACTCCTCTGTGGGGTGGGGAGGGGGGATGTACTCGCATGTAGATTGTTTTACATTTTGCCACTTCTGGCGTGGACCTTAGTGACGTTAAAAGATGGAGTGAAATTTAAATATTTATGTAACTAAAGGTACTCGTATATCGAGATGATATAACCCAGTAGAGGGCTTAGTCTTGTGCATAATTAGGGTGGAAACTCATCAATTTCGAAGAGGAGTCAAGAAAATTGTGAATAGGTCAAGAGTACATCTCTGTGGATTGGCTTTGGGCTTACTTATTTACAGGGTGTTTCATTTTTAAAGTTACAAATATGCTGACATCGTTATTTTAATTCAAAGTATTAAATTTGAAACATGATGTCTGGCTCGACTTGTCTTGAATTAATGACTTGAAGAGGTCTATTGTGGCTCCTTATGGTTCTAGCTGATTCAGTTCCTAATTCATCAGCTAGTCCGACACTGGCCAGTGTGGACAAATGCAATGCCAGCATTTGCATTGTTTCTTCGTGAGTTTAGGTTAGGTTAGCTATATGTACGTTGTCCCTTATATTGACTTCAACGTCAGGTACAAAACTCTGATTCCTAGCAGAAGCTCTTGGGTGTCTGGTACAGTTTTGAGCGATTCCGCGCTAGAAGTATTCACAGACAGATCTAAGACAAGGGGTAGTAAGGGGCAGGAGTCTTCTTAAACGCATCTGCCTTAGTCTGCCACGCGACTACCAGATCACTGTACCGTGTTTCAAACGGAAATTACGGCAGTCTGCGAAGTTGTGGCTTGGCTTTCAATTAACGCAATAGATTGAACGCGCTATTGTACAATACATAGATAGTCAGGTAGCTATTAGAGCCATGGAATCGCCCACATTACGATCAAGATTGGTAAAGCAATGCTGCAGATCTCTCAACGAGGTTGCAGACAGGTGCGACGTAACACTGTCCTGGGTCTCAGGACACAGGGACGTTCCAGGCAACTGCAGAGCGGACGAGCAGGCAAAAGAAGGTGCAGGATGGTATCTCCCCGAAAAGTTGGGGAAACCACCTGCGGCTATTGAATCGATCAAATTACTCCTCGACACGGATGCCAAGAAACTGACAAACCGCAAGTGGAACAAAATCAGCTTTTGTCTCTTGTCAAAACAAATCTGGCCTAACTTGGTTTAAAGAAGACGAAGAGAGTTTTATCCACAAACCGGATAAACCTTGGTTAACTAATAGCGGTTCTCACCGGACATTGCTTGATAGGCAGACATGCACTCAGACTTGGGGTCGCTCCAATACTTTATGTAGAAGCTGCAGAAACGAGGAAGAGGAAGAAACTACAACGCACGTACTATGCACATGTCCTGCTCTTGCGATGCTAAGAAGGAAAACCCTCGGGGAATACGGATCTTAACGATCTAGCCGAACTTGACACCCAGAAGATAAGAAACCCCATCTCTGGTGCGAAATGGTTCAAATCTTAGGCTTAATGCTATTACAGTTGCCCTTCTCGATCTACTTTGTGTTACATACTCTGGTTCCTGGTGCTATTAAGTCGGTTTTTCATCGTGGTATTACGATGGGCCAATCTGGACTAAGTGTATCCTTGTCTGAGTGGGGGCAGCCACCTAACCTAACCTTAGGTTACAGATGGTGCAAGAAGTCTTCATACCGAAAGCCAGTAAGGCCCCGCACACTTCCCCCAAAGACTCTCGTCCCAATCAGCTTATCATCCTTTTTTTCTGAAAAACTGATTGATGTACACATTAAATCTAAGCTAAACAACAATTTCATGTCAAACTCCCAACGTGCGTAATGCAAGGGGAATCAATAGAGACTGCTTTTCACGGACTGGTGTGAATCAGTTCCTTGTATAGCAAAGAACACGATGGTATAATAAATTGGCAAAGTGGACGAAGAAGGTGGGCCTCGAGGTTAATCCCTCAAAACCCGATGCAGAGGTCGCTACCGTCGCTTTATACGCTAATTGTTTTAAGGTTTTGTCTTGATATAGTGTCATAGTGTGTATGAAAAACAAGTAGAAATGAGTGCCCATTTCTGCCGACTTTTCCGAAACTTAATTGTGTCGTTTCTTACCACAACTCTAGTGATAATTTTATTTATATGCTCCATTGGCATACATACATAAGTGTAGCTGTCCCATAAGCAAGTTTGTTAGGTAAGCTTAGGTGAAAGTGGCATCAAAGAAGCGTTCTGCCTATCTTCGATCTTTATGGATTCAGTGTGCTCCCCGTTTTGGGATTTCCTGAAACTGTTAACGAAAAATGGAGAAATGAGTATAAGTGAGCGATCTTTTCTCTGATCTGCCTCCCTGGACCATTCCGAACTCTGTCTACATTTTAAGATAGTTTTTGGTGGTATGGTTGACAAAAAGCTTGCTAGCATTCTAAGGCTACATGCTAGACATTTTCTGATCGAAGCTCTCGAAGAGTATCGTGACTGGTTTCAGTTGTGAAAGTGTCCTTCAGAGCTTGTCACTTTCCTCCTTCTTCGCTTGATACAATTGGTGTTGAACCCGCTCTTTATCCATCTTGTGTTAAAAAGTCCCGTGGTATTGATTAGATAGCCTTGTAACTGTCATGACAGCCCGAGATGGGCCAATATCCAGCTTCTCGCAACCATTCATGTTATACATGTCCTATTTTTCGAATTAAGAACCGTATCCATAACATAAATAACTCATAACATTCAGAACTCGTCGAGATCGGGTTAGGAACACCAGAACACGCGAGGCTCAATGTCGAGCAGCTACTTCTTCGTATGAAGAGGGTCATCTAAATCACAACTAGCTAAACAAACAGCGTCGTGGATAGGTAGGTAGGTAGAGTGGCAATTCCTGAGAACTCAACTAGCGCTAGGGTTTGCCTTTTTGTAACCACGAAACTCGATTAAACCTATTTGTATGTGGGTGTTGATTTGTTGTATTGGGATGATGTGGCTAAATCCAACCGGTGGAGTTTAGACACAGCATCAGTTCCCAAATCATTTTTTCAGCTATCTCACCGAGGTCCACGAAGAAGGGTTTTCCCAAAGTACGCTGTCTGGTCCTCACCAGAGCCGAACACTTGCACAGGAAATGATGCAGAGATTCTTTTTCGCTGCTATCCTTGCAACTGCGGCAGAAAGTGTTGTGGGGAATACTCAGCTGGCTGCGTGGTCTCCCACTGGCCAGTGGCTACGATTCTCGCAATATCTTGTCTCAATCTGCTAAGTAGCTCGTTTATATTCCGTTTGTTGTAACCGGGCCAGGTCTTCCTCGATATGGCGCTGTTGCTAACCCTATTCCACACTTGGTTGGCCGTTTTCAGAAAGTGGTGTTGAATATTGCCCTTAACGGCTCCTAGCGGGATACAACTTCCGTCAGTGAGTTGTTAAGGGCTGAACTTCCGTAGATATTGGAGTAGATTTCTACTCATCAACGTGTTAACAGAATTGGAGTTGACTGTAAGAATCGCACAAGAAAACACGTCGATATTACTCGACACAGTGACGAACGAACTCTTTTGAAACAAGTAAAAAAGCCCTATTCAGGAGCCTATCACTTCAAAAATTTAGGCGAACTGTCACATACTGACGTTGAAAATATCCTCAGCTTCATTTAAAGCTCCAACTGGTTGCAATGAACTACATGACACTTTTCGGGTATAGATCGAAGTGGTATCACAAACTGTTTAAGTGTGTCTGTGTTTTGTATGGGCAGGCATCCTGCCATGGCCGGAGTTGAATTCACATAAAACCTAGAACCTTTTGATTGGGGCCATGCCCGAATTGGGTACAACGTCAACGTTAGGCATTTAAGTCGATATAAAATCTACTACCTAAGCCACTGTTTGTTATGATGGACCGTAAAGTTTCCCACGAAATGTGGAGTAACACATTTTTAACCTCACCTAACCCCATTTTCTCTCAACAAATTTTCAGAATTTTCAGAATTTGTTAAAACCCCTAAACCTATATCGATCTCTACCCACGCTATGGATGTTATGTAAAACGATATTAAGTCTAAGTAAACGTTTCTTGTCATGTTAATGAAGCAGTAATGATGTGATGACAAAACTATTACCCAACCCTTTAGTGTTCTGTTAATTGTTTTCGCGCAGCCCTTAAGTGTTGGAACTATGAAGCCATGAAACTGTTTTAATATCATAAAAGCTATTATTAGAAATTCAAGAATGTAACACTTCGAAAGCATCGTGGTTTTTTTTTTGTCGACGTATCTAGCATACGACTAGAATGGGCTATTTCCTGGGGGTTCTAATAGCTGCTGTGGAGAACCAAAAAAAAAACTGAATTCATTACAGGATGAGATGAGCATCTTGAGATGTGGGACAGTACCGACATCAGGGACAGAAGTATGTCGCTTTCTGACCACCCATTTCAAGTACTGGCCTTGTTTTTTACAAACGGAGGGTGTAAATCAACTTTAGGCTCTGACAGCACTCTGGGTGAAAGTAATAGTTCTAAGCAAATGTTTGGGCATAGCTGGAGCTTTTGACAATACGTCATTCCCCATAAAGTCTTCAATCGTTAAAGGTTTTGATCTTCCCATCATTAGATGGATCCGTTCAAAGTAGCGGGATTATTTCTGCCACGCTGCGATAAACATCTAAAACTATTTAATTCAGCAAAGGGAGGAGCTCTTCTCTGCTATGGTCCATCGTTATTAACCAGCTGTTAAATGATCTTATGCCTGAAACACAATACTGCGTTGGTGCTAGCGTCGAGTGACGTT